>BSBM01000236.1:6407500-8807500 GCA_027924585.1 Larix kaempferi | reverse complement strand
ACTAGTGCCTTAGATCGGGGGCCAAATGGAGTCGGATGTCCACCAAATTATAGATAGGGAATGTTAAGGTGATTACTATGGTAGGTTTTAATTATTAAGCCAAAGTGATTGCTATATCTCCTGGACCGGTTATGTTGTATGATGTTGATCCATGGTCCTTGATGTACCTTTTGATGACTCCATATGTTGGACACAGGTTTCAGATGATGGTTGATGCACTTTTTATTGATTATTGTTACTTCCATACCATCATATTTTTATTTGTCTGGATATGATGGATGCTACAGATGATCTTACAGGTTGCCATGAGGTGTATGAGTAGTCATCTCTAGTAGTTTTGGGTCTTCTGGATCCATTGAGACACTTAGTTTTCAGTTTCAGGCACTGTTAGTGATGATATGAGCTGTTTTTCACTTGTTGACCAGTTTGGCCATGCTGAGTTGGCCTGTCCAGCAGTGGTTTTGATTGAGATTCGTTGCCTAGGGCGCTACAGAGGAGAGGGGTGGTCCAGCCACTTGTCATTACCATATTACCCCCCTCTCCGGACATGATGGTACAGTTAGATTTTGTGCTCGGGCACCAGGCAGTGGGCTATGGGCAGTTTGATGGTTTTTCAGGTGGGATAAAAATGGAATAAAAAGGTCATTAAGGAAGTCGATTTGGGCAATTGAGGCAAGGTTTTGGCATGCGGTCCATTCAGAGGTCATCTATGGTGTATCCCACTCCTTCCAGATCAGCTTGCAGCGTTCAGTGGGGTCCACACAATCTTCGGGTTGTGTTTTGATGCATTCTTCTCTCAGTTGAGGGTGCCAGCATTTGATCATTTGTTCACTTGGACACGTTATTGAGTCATATGTTATATATGTTATATTATTGTGCCATGGGGTGATGCTAGTGAAGGATAATAAAACCTCCTAGCCCCACCATGTGCTCCTAGTCACTTGTCCTTGTCATCTTATGTGGCACACTTGTCTTGTATACACTTCTATGTGGTGCGCACCCCCCTAGGGCACTCTTTTAGTGAGTGCGCACCCCCCTCTAGTAAGTGATCCATGTTATATTGTACCGACTCATCTTAGCCGTTGATTTAATATTTTATCTTTTGATCTCCACCACTTATTTTGAAAAGTGGTTAGGGTTTTGGTCTCTCTCCTCCTATTTAAGGAAGAGACCCCCCTATTGTAAAGGCACCTTTGGAGCTCTAGAAACTTGGAATAAAAATACTACTTTTGCAGATCTACTTCTCTAGTCTTAATGGATGCTTTTGCAAGTTGAATATACAATCTTTTCTTTGTGTATCATTGTGAATCTTGGGGTTTTAAACGTTTTTTCTGCAGGAAGGTCGTGTTGGTGAAGAGGAGGATGCTCTAGGGGGACGCTATTGTGGGGAAACCCCATATCTTACCTTTGGATTTGCCTTTTGTCTCAGGGAGTATCATTATTGTATCTTAGTGACATAGTTGATGCTTTCTCTTTCATCTTTTCATCATTCTAGTCATTCTTTTTGCTAGATCGATTCTCATAGAGATCTCTTCTTGCAGGAGGAGGGCGCACTAGCCAACTTGGAGGAATAGTGATTTCACTTGGAGCACTTGGATCTCACTCTTGATTGCCCCACTTGGGAAAGATTATCAATTTGCAAAATGGCCACAAGCTTTTGAGGTATGTTCTACAAGGTATGTATCTAGTTCCATGCATTTTTACCCATTGGTCAGTTCAAACCCTTAAAATCAAAACCCTCATTTTATTTTTATTTTTCAGATCTATGGAGATCTAGTAATCACTTGGGCTTAATAATTAAAACCCACCTCTATATTAATTAAAACATTCCCGATCTAAAGTTTGGTGGACATCCGACTCCATTTACCCCCCGATCTAAGGCACTTGGCCGCTCCAAGGGAGGTCGCACTTGTTGGGTAGGTGGCCTTTTGCTAGATCCCAATTTGGGTTTTGCTTGATCCTCATTATTTCCTTAGATCCATTCAATAGCAAACCCCCTAGTGCCATTTCACTTTGATTTTCACCTTGTGGGCCCCATTTGGACCATTTTCCATATTTTAAGGGTGAGCCGCACTTGGATCTATTATCTTGGCATTAGATCTATCTAGATCTACTAGTTTAAACCCATAAGTGGCTTTTATCTTTCATTGGTTGAACATTTGTCCATTCATAAGCCTCTTCAACCAAGCCCTAACTCTTTGGGTCCATTTATCAATCCTAGATCTAGATCTAATCCTCTCTTGATCTTCTCCTTTTTCATCATCACATTTCCCTAGGAGGTCTTAAGTAGGTTCGCTAGCCCTCATTGGCTAACTAGGGTCTCCCCCTTGGTCTTGCTTAGGCTTGATCTAAAGTGAAGAGTGCCTCGGTTAGCATGACACCTAATTGCATTGGGAACTGTGGCATCTCTTGGGTCACCTCTTTAGTTGTCCAACACCTCTACCGTCTTGGATAGGATAACCTTTTGGGACAACTACAAGTTGTGTGATAACAAGACTTTTTTGTGAAACTTGGAGAGTCCTATGGTTATTCTGACTTACATGGATAATAGTCTTTAAAGAGAACATCCAAGATTTAATTAGGTACAATTATAATATCATGTCTCTTTTTTTCTCTAAAGCTATTTTTGAGCAAATAGTTAAAGATTGTAACCTAAGAAGGCTTTCTACCAAAAAAAGTTATCTTCATGTCATTGGTATGGGTGCGATGAAATCCTAATAAAATCATTTTTTGGGGTTTTTGTCTTTTAGACCACTCCGAAATTAAATAAGAGGGTCTAAGGACATGTATGGTGGATGTTTGTGATACACTTTGAGTATGTGTGTGATGGTGATTGTGTCGTGTATGCCGCATGATTTTTTAGATGCTTGATGATAGTAATATGTGTCTAGTTTTTTGATACATTTAACTTGGAAAACAAACACCACACAATGACACATCATTGAAGTTGTTGATCACATCAAGTTAGCAATCAAAGGAGCCTACGACACACAATCCATGCAATTAATGGAAACATCAAGTTAGCAATTAAAGGAGCAACTTGTATGCAATTTTGAAGATCACTTCAACTTCGAGTATCGTACTTGCAAATAATTCTTTTTGTTAGTGTCAAAATCAAGTTGAGTTGAATTTGTAACTGGGTTCATTCTCGTTTGAACCCTACACCCTCTATTTTTGAGTCCAAATTCCAATTATTGTGATTGTCAATTAATCATTGTAATAATCGCAAGTTGTGGTGCATTTTCGGTAGTATCTGACACCCTCAACTTGCTGAAACAAAATCAAGCAAGTGTGAAGTGCAAGTGAGTGTGGCAAAGCAAGCAAGTGTGGCAAAAGTAATGGCTAGAATTAGAGAATTGTATTCCTTATTAGAAACATTGAATTATACAATTGATGGCACTTCAATCACAATCCCCACAAAAACTTTGCATGATGTTCTTACTTGTTTGCAAGTGATGCAAACAAAGTTAGATATACTACATATCCAATCAGAACTCTTGAACATTGAATTAAGAACAATGAAGAATCATGAGGCAATTAAGAATTTTGAGCTAGTTATTGTTTAGAATAATTCTTTGTTTGAAGAAGATGAATTGCATGCAGAAGATGTTGAAGCACATGGTGATAGCAGTAGTAATGAATGTGGATTTGAAGAACATAGTAATGAAGGACATTATCAAATACAACATGATCTTTCCAAGACGATCATCATACCTTGGGTAGAATTATACTTCAATAGGAATCAACATGGATTAGGATATGAAAATCACAACAGTTTTCATATTCCAAATTACTCCATCCCAGTTTT
Organism: Larix kaempferi; assembly: GCA_027924585.1. Classification (NCBI taxonomy): domain Eukaryota; kingdom Viridiplantae; phylum Streptophyta; class Pinopsida; order Pinales; family Pinaceae; genus Larix; species Larix kaempferi. The sequence goes on along the minus strand of BSBM01000236.1, from coordinate 8,803,692 downwards.
GTTTGTGAGTGTTGGATTCCTACAAGAAGATTCAACTTCACATGTTCAAGTTCAAAATGTTAAGTGCCAGCATTGTCAAAGAGTTGGTCATATGACCAACTCATATGTTGGCTTTGTTAAGTGCCAGCATTGTCAAAGAGTTGGTCATATGGAAAATAAGTGTTTTGATAAGTGGAAAGCATAATCACTCATTGGAAAGATGCTCCACACTGAAGAAACCTGCGAGATTAAAGATTCACTATGGGTGGATCAATCCTTGGCAATGGTCATCAACAGCCAAGAAATTATATCAGTCTTCCCAAAGAATTCAATCTCAAGTAAAGACCCATCTTGTAGTAGATAGTTTTTCATTTCTCTCACCTTGTACTTGACAAGGGAGTATATAAGTCCAAAGTGGTCCCCTTGTGAAATTCTAAGTCACAATAGATCTAAGAGCTAAGGATACCTCACAAAGAAAGAATGAGCAAAAAATTGAATAAGAGTGAAAACTGTAGTAAAAAAGAGCAGAAAAAATAATTATGCAACAGAATGCAAATAGAAGCAGAATAATGTCACATGATCCAATAATCAGTATAATAAACAATGATGATACAATGGAGAGAATTCGAATCACACAGGAGAATTCGAACCTCAGTTGGTCTAGCTTAGGGATTATCACCACTGGAGTGCTCCGTAAGACTCAAACCATTAGGGGAATTTCGAGGTTTAAAATGGGCCTCCTAAGAGATATAATAAATTATTACAAGTTAGGCATTTTGTGGGGGAGGTATATTCACAACTCACCTTTTACACTACAATCAATGTAACTATGGTTAAGTTAAAATGAAAAGATATCTAAAATAAAATCAATAAAAAAAATATTCTTTGATGTGACTAAAAGTATTACTCTTAAATACATAAATTTCTTTTGAATATAATATGATGAATGTACTTATAAAGTAAAAAGTAATGTACTCATAAAGTCAAAAGTAATGTACTCATAAAATAAAATAAAGTATATTATTTTGAATTTTGAAATATAACTTATTCAATATTCAAAATTTGATTATAATAACATTTTGAATTTTGAATTTTAAACATAAATTAAATTTATATGAATAAATTGTTATTTCTTTTAAAATATATATTAATTATATAAATTTAATTTATATTCATTAAAAATAAAAATCAGTCATATAGTCATATAAATCCAACTTATATTTCAATATTTATAAAATATATTGACTAACTATTATATAAATCTAACTTAAATTTATTAAAACTAAAACTTAATAATTTATTCATGTAAATATTAACATTATTTAAATACTAATAATCTATTTACATAAATATATACATTATTTAAATATATTTTTATTTATAAAATACTTGATTAACTTATATATCTATATTGATATTACATATCTATAATTTAGATAACCAACACAATTATTTTTCATTTGTTTTAATTTATATCTTTTACAACAACAAAAAATTATTATTATTATTATCTTGTATATCATAAAACTTATCTCATTTATATTAATATTCTTAAATTTAAAATTATATGTTATATAAATAGTAATTATTCTACATATATCACATATTTATGGATTTAAAATTATATATCATATACTAACATAAAATAATATTTTCATGGATTACGTCTTCATAAGAATCGTGTTTCCATAACATAAGGTTTAAAAAGATGAAATACCCTATCAATTATGTCAAACATTAAGGTAGAATGGTACATATTCAATAAGGTTTTTAAAATTTAAAAGAATTTTAAATTATATATTATATACATATTTTGATTTTAGTTGAATAGTACGTATTTTTACATAAGGTTTTAAAACTCCATCAATATATTGTAAATTATTATAAATTATACATTATCATTATATTCTAAATGTATCTATATATTATAATTTATTTAAATAAAGTTTTAAAATTATATATTATATAATATAAATTATTTATATGATTTTTAATAGAAATTTTAATTTTTTTAGTATTAATAATTTATTATTTAAAGATATATGTTATATATTGAAAAGTAATTTTATAGCTTTGATTTTGAATAGAGCATTCACTATTTTGGTATTTGTAATTTATTTATTTTATATTGAAACATAAACAATATCTTTTTTCTAAGTACTTTAAGGTACTTTAGTACATTTATATTATATTCAAAAGTAATCTAAAGGTACTTGTTATCACACAACTTGTAGTTGTCCCTAACGGTATCCCATCCGGGATGGTAGAGGAGATGGACAACTAAAGAGGTGACCCAAGAGATGTCACGGTTCCCAATGCAAGTTGGGAGTCACGACAACCGAGGCACTCTTCGCTTTAGATCTAGACAGGATAAGATCAAGGGGGAGACCCTATAGCTAATCAACAGAAGACTAGCCAAAGCAATGGTTCCTAGGAAAGTGTGAAAGTTGAGTTACGGAAACCAATGCAAGCTTAGGTGGACCCAAGGGTTTAAGTATGTGGTTGAAGAGGCTTAAGAAGTGACAATTGCTTCAACCAATGTATGAGTTGGGCCACCTAGGGGAATCAAAAGATAGATCTAGTACCATGAAATACACAAGTGGGACCCACTTCCTTAAAATAGGGAAAATGGTCCAAGATGGGTACACTTGGTCAAAATTAATGGGAGATGGTACTATAGGGGCTCTATGACATGGATCTATGGATTAACCAAGAATTGAGAGCACCCAAGTGGGATCTAGGAAAAGCCACTAACCCCAAGAAGTGTGAATTACCCCAAGGAAGACTAGTGCCTTAGATCAAGGGCCAGATGGAGTCGGATGTCCACCAAAATGTAGATCGAGGTAGTCAAAGTGCAAAGCAAGGTGGGTTTTGAAGATCAAAAGCATCCAATGGCTAGATCTCAATAGATCTGAGATTCAAAATGCATCACCAAGTGACCCAAGTGGGGCTCAATCCTTCAAAATGAAGAATGGGGCCCACAAGGTGAAAATCAACAAGGTGAAGCACTAGGGGTAAGTTATCAAGGTGGATCTATGCAAATCAAGTGGGATCTCACCTACCCATGTCTTGGACTAGCCCTAATAGCTTCCCTCAAGGAGTGCGACCTCCCTCAAGGAGGTTAATGTGCCTTGGAAAGTGTGTCAAATGAAGGCCAATCTACACCAACTATAGATCCGAATTGTCGTGGATACTATAGAGGTGGGTTTTCAATATTTTCCCCAAAGCCAAGCTAGATCCAAGTAGATCTAGAAAAAAATGAAAAATGAGGGTTTTAATCAATGAGGGTTTTTAGATCTAAGAGAATAGATGGATAAGATAGAAGAATTTCATACCTCTTGGAACATATCTGGAAGATGAAGATGGAAGAGGCTTGTGACGAGGATTACTTCCCAAAAAGATCAAATGCCAAACTTGGATGAGCCCTTCTTGCCAATATTTTGCCTCCTTCAACCTAATCGATTTCCCTATTCCTGTCAATCAAAGACACAAAGATCAATCAATCAATCAAGAATGGAAAGAGATGCAAACAAAGAGATGATAAACATGAATTGTTGGTACAAAGACAAAACAACTCCCTATCAACCAAAACGTCCTCTTGAAGCTTGAAGGGTAGGCCTCCCCACCAATTCGCACTCCTCAAAGTCGCCTTCTTTGCCTGCAAAATAATGTTAGTTGAAGATAAAATCAAGATGGCCATCGATGTCTGTCAGTGCAGAGGAAGAAGCATTTACAATCACCACAAGCATTCCAACTTCAAGATCCAAGATGCCCAGAAAGTATTTTTATTCCAATAGCCAAGAGCCAAAAATTTCTAGATGAATTTTACAATGAGGGGGTCTCCTCCTTATATAGGATAATAAAGACCAAAACCCTAGATCTCAAAACCACTTTATGAAATGAGTGGTTGAGATTAAAAGATCTCACAACATAATCAATGGCTAAGACGAGCCATAACACAATATCACATGGATCACTCAAAATAGAGGTGACGTCATAGCTAAAAGAGACAAAGTGAGGGTGACGTCATCCTCTAGAGGGGGCAAAAGTACATGGGCCCACCTCATATAACATGGACATGACTCATAAAGCTCATGGTGGGGCTAGGAGGCATCAATCCTTGCTAGCTCATCCCCATGGCACAATAAGATAAAATAATATGTCCAAAGTAATGCAAATGATCAAATCTTGTCCTCAAAATCTATGAGAGACATGCAGTAAAAGGCCTCTTGTGGCCTCTGTGGAACCCACTGATTGATGAAAACTCGCTGGAAGATGGGGGGTTCACCTTGGAAGACCTCTGTGAAGACCAAGTGCCAAAACCTTTCCTCAGTTGCCCAAATCGAATTCCTCGGTGACCCTTTTATTCCATTTTTAATCTGCCTCGGTAACTGTGAAGCTGCTGAAACTGCCACCTAGGGAACCTGCATTGTCAAACTGAGCCCACCAGGCTCTCCAAAAGAAGGGTAAAATGGTAATATCAAGTGGTTGGACCACCCCCTCCTCATACAGGGCCCTAGGTGAACTGGCCTCTCATGGCCCCTGCTGGTCAGGCTAGAAAAACAGCCCCAAATCTGGTCAGCAAGTGGAAAACTGCATCTATCACTGTCAGAAGTGCCTGGAACTGAATGATAAGTGTCTCATTGGATCTAGAAGACCCAAATCTACTAAGAATGTGTACTCATACAGCATGGGTTGCCCTGATGGGCCAACTGCAAGGTCCACCATATATGGACAGTGCATAATCTGATGATCTGAAGTAATAATAAAACCTATTGAACTGCATCAATCACCATCTGAATCATATGGTATCATCATCAAGAGTATGTGGGGCCATCAATCATCATCGATAAGCATACATGGTCCACATCATCACGGATCCTAAGAAATGACCATAGTCAAACTAGGTTTGACTAGGTCAATATACAACCAAGGATAAATCATATCAATAGACTAAGACATGTTCCTCTAATCATACTCACAGCTTAACTTAAAGTATAAACATCATTTAGTGGCATTAATCATGTTTGCATATTCCATTGTTATTTATAATTACTTGCACAATAGCTTAAATGACAAACTCACCCATTGGACATGGTCTAACTGCCAGCTAAGGATGAAGGCTAGGAACAACGCTGGGCAAAGGGGTGACTTGTCTAAACCTAATTAAAAGACACTTTGGACTGGGAGAAGGGGGAAGCTACACTCTGTGTTGGACAAATAACACGGGGAAGGGTTGTGCCTCACAAATAGATAAGTTGTTTAGAGTGTGCTTATTCAACTTAGGCATCATGTCTACATCAAGCTGATCCAAGTTCATTAGGATCATTCAATTTCATTTCTTGGCCTTTTTGGCCTACATAACCCTTCGGATCTCAGGTGCGCTAAGAAGCACAACTAATTGCAGCTTGCATCCAGGGCATGTTTATATATATATATATATATATATATATATATATATATATATAAGGTCAACAATCGTTTATATATAGAGTTTAAGAACCATTGCTTTTTGGACCTTTCTTATACTCTTCGAGGAGTATTTTTAGTAGTTCGTCGCTCTTGCCCTTTACTCACGTGTGTTAATAAACACATTCTCGAGTTTATAGTTTCCATGGGCGAAGTTACACAAGTTTCCATAAGTAGTACATGAGCTTTCAGTTTTAGCCAACAACATCTCAACTGACTAAGGGGGGTTCGTGCCAGTGCCAAACATCGAGACAACTGACCAAGATGATTTAGGCCTACAATCCAACTTACCAAAGGAAAGTTCTGTCACCAACTCAGAGCCGAGACACTAAACAAACATGGATGCAATCCAACATAGAGATAGTAAAAGGGAAGTCCTCAATATCAGAAAGTCAAGCAAAACAAGTCAAAGGTGAAAGCCAAATAAGGAAGGTCATGGATGGATGGAGTCAAGTGAAAGTGGTGCCTAAGCTAGCAGACAGGTAATGTCAAGAAAGACCATATTTATGCAAGGTAGTAAACCAGTGAGTTTTGTCAAGAAACCTAAATGTGCAAGTAATATGTCCATTTTACAGTTCATAACATTATTAAGATAATTCATTTTCATTTTACAAAGTTTGCCACATCATGAATCATATACCAAGCTAATGCTGTGAACATGACTAAAGCAACAAGATAATAATCATATAACAAATGATCAAAAATACATAGGTCATATCACATCATAATAGTAATCATCATAAACCATCTGAAACACTGTTGCAATACATCTCTAGGCACTAAAATGAAACTGTATGGAATAAAGGGTCACATCGGTCATCAAATATGAACTCTCAAGGCTCAGCCTTGACACAAGGTCTAACATAAGTCTGATAAAATACACTGCTCTGATCATGAGTGATCACAAAATATAAACTCATCATAGCCAAGCTTTGAAATGTGCAGATATTTGCTAAGCAAGAATACTAGCCCTGCTACTATGGTGTGATAACATCCGGTTCCAGCTGAGACAAGTGCTCTAAGGGAGAGAACTCTTGAGAACCTCGGAATCTCTGGTCTCGAACAGCTTTGCATTAATCCTCAATCTAGCACTGCATCATCATTGCTTTCAGCTTCTATTTTGCACCTGTATCTGCGCTCACAAACACTAAAATACCTCATGGAGCATGTATGGGAGATATATATAATAAAACTAAAAATGAAATCTACTCTAAAACAGAAATTGAAATGCATAAAAGAAATTCTAATTTAATATGGCATATAAAAATTTTATTGTTTTACTGTGCAGGAGGAAAAGAAAAAACTTTTTCAAGAAGGCACACTCAAGTCAACTTGCACAGGAAACCAAAAGGAAAACTAACCACTCTTCAATGCATGCAGGAGGTGAGACAAGCTTAGGGAGGAGCAAGGCTCAACTCAATCAACAACTCAGCAAAGGACAAAAGTCAAGCAGAAAGAAAAGTAAAGATAAATGGCAATACTCAGCACACAGAAAAAGAAAAAGCACACAAATCCTATTGCCCAAGCGAGCTTATTCGAAGACCTACCTACTCTATTCTAACCAGTCAGCACAAATGTTAGGTAAAATCATAAATCTAGCGCAACCATTCATCAAAGAGGTTAATGATTCTTCTTTGATTTTTGTTATTAAAACAAGTCAGGATTTGGTTAAAGATCAAAGAACTTGACAGCACAATCTTCCTAATTTGTTCAAATATTTCAAAAGGGTTTGAATGGTGCAAAATGAAATCATACCAAGGAGAACACTGACTGATGCAAATATCCTCCATCAAAGAATCGATAGGATCATAAAAATTATGCAAGCTAGACTTCGAGATGGATGGAGGAAAAATATGTGATGAAAAATTTGACTTCTTTTGACTCATACTACTTTCTTTATTCACCTCTCTCACATATTCAATTTGGTTCACCCTGGGACTAATGATCAAATAAAAATCAAGTGGGGATAAATTAAAGCTTAAAAGATGGAAAATCAAAGTCAACCCACTTGATGCTCAAAAATGGAGAAAAGATGGAATTGATCTTTAAACACCTTTTCTAGCCACCAAGAATGATTGATAACTTGACAACAAGTATTATGGTTCCAAAGTGACTGAAAAGGGAAATGAAGTGCTCTTTCTCCAAACATGTAACCATGCCTACACTTCCTATTGAAAGTTTCAAAAGCAAAATATTGACTAGACCACCAACCCCAAAAAGATTGAAAAGGATGGGCAGGGAGGGTGGATACATTTTCTCTCAGATGGATAGAAAAATTTGGCCTTGGAATTTGACAAAAGGAAAGGCCTTTTAAAGCAATATTATTCATTCTAGGAATGATAAACTTTTGATCAAGTCTAAGATTTACAAACTGAGGACAAGTTTCTAATTCTAATAAATGGATGAAGCTATCCTGACTAAGGACGGAAAAAATTAAATACTCATTATAAGAAGTGGAACAAAGATTAGAGCATTTAGTGTGATTCATTAATTCATCCTCATCTTGAGATTGACTTTCTATTGATTCATCATTAAATTCATATGAGGATAAATTGTGAGGGAGAAAATTAACAAGTTCATTTAAAACATCTTGATTATTTGCACAATGATCATGTGAAATCACCACTAAAAGATCTTGGTCAATGTCCCCACTTTCTTCTTCTTCAATAAGGTGATCAGGAATTGAATGATCAATAAAGCTAGAATGACTAATGAGTTCCTTCGAAGGAGGAACTTCAATGGACTTATTGACTAAAAGCTCATCCTCAGAAATATCCTCAGGATCAGGACTAGGGCTACCTAGAAAGAAATTTGAAAAATTGCCATTTATACAATGATTAGGGATTTGACTTTCGATTGACTCAGAAGTGGAAAACTCATCCTCAAAAGAAATTGGGCAAGAGGGGTCATCTCCGGATGTTGACAATTCATTTGATATTTGATTAAGTCTAAGATTTACAATTCATTTGATTATTCATCTCCGGATGTTGACAATTCATTTGATTATTCATTCTAGGAATGATAAACTTTTGATCAAGTCTAAGATTTACAAACTGAGGACAAGTTTCTAATTCTAATAAATGGATGAAGCTATCCTGACTAAGGACGGAAAAAATTAAATACTCATTATAAGAAGTGGAACAAAGATTAGAGCATTTAGTGTGATTCACTAATTCATTTAGGGCTACCTAGAAAGAAATTTGAAAAATTACCATTTATACAATGATTAAGGATTTGACTTTCGATTGACTCAGAAGTGGAAAACTCATCCTCAAAAGAAATTGGGCAAGAGGGGTCATCTCTGGATGTTGACAATTCATTTGATATTTGATTATTGATTGATTCAACGATAGGATCAGAAAGGGGAAAGTTTTGATCTTGGATTTTAATTGAAGAATAAATATCATCGAGTTCACTTCCCCATTTTTCTAAGAATTTACTTTCAAACATGTCATATCCAGAAATGCTATTAGTCTTTAAATTTAAGAACCAGAGCTCAGCTCTTCCTTGGAAAGATGAGGCCAATAGTTTCATACATACATCCTCATGGGTTATAGACAATTCATTAAAAATTTCCCTACAGGTGAGAAGGTGCCTTTTAGCATATTTATCATAACTTTCATCGAATTTAGGAAACCTTTCACGGGCTTGATGAGGAATATGATGAGGATACCCAATAATTTTTTAGAATTTCAAGACTTTCAATCGACCGAAAGTCCTAGGTTGCTCAGAAGCAGCCATGGATGGCAAAAATTTTATATATTATTTTTTTATATCTTATTTATTATTTTTTTATTTTTATTTTAAATCAAGAACCTAAATACAAGATGATACACCCCATGGGTTCTAGATAATGATAGGATCGATCACCAGTGGAGTCGCTTATGTGGAGTCGCCAGGTAGATTTCAAATCTCTTCTACCAAGATGTATGTCGTTAAAATGCAGGGAGAGAGTGAGCGACAAATAGATGGCTATGCTTAAATTAAGGATTAAAATGATAACCATCTAGATTATAAAACGGGATGCGATAAGATATGAATTACGCATGGATAATCGCAGACATCTAAGGTAAGCCTCTACCTCCCCGACAACGGCGCCAAAAATGTTATCACACAACTTGTAGTTGTCCCTAATGGTATCCCATCCGGGATGGTAGAGGAGATGGACAACTAAAGAGGTGATCCAAGAGATGCCATGGTTCCCAATGCAAGCTGGGAGTCATGACAACCGAGGCACTCTTCGCTTTAGATCTAGATAGGATAAGATCAAGGGGGCGATCCTATAGCTAATCGATAGAAGACTAGCCAAAGCAATGGTTTCTAGGAAAGTGTGAAAGTTGAGTTACGGAAACCAATGCAAGCTTAGGTGGACCCAAGGGTTTAAGTATGTGGTTGAAGAGGCTTAAGAAGTGACAATTGCTTCAACCAATGTATGAGTTGGGCCACCTAGGGGAATCTTGGATGATGCCACGGTTCCTAAAATGATGCATGCAGGGCTCAAAAGGTGGTAGATGGATCCTTGATGACATCTGCACACCACTAGGGGGCAAATGACATCATCAACAACTAGGAAAAATAAATAATGCTAGGTAGGACAAGGATGGAGTATTGAAATATCCCAACACCCCCCTTAATCCATACTTTTGCATCCTGGGCCCTGGTTACTAAGACCAAAGATCACCCATACAATCAAATAAATGATAAAAATAACTGTCCATGAACCAAGGAAATGGGGAAAAACCTCATGGGAAAAATACCCCCCCCCCAAATAAAGAACAACAGTAGGGAACTCAAAGAACCTTCATACTAAGCAGAGAAGGAAAAAACTTTCCTCGGTGAAAGCCTTTGCAAAAGTATTGGCAAGATGCTCCTTTGTAGGATAGCAATGCAGGTGCTAGATTTGGATATGGATCTGGATCTGGATCTACTCCTTTGATGTACCTCCCACTATGTAGAAGTTGTATTTTCCAAAACAAGTCTTTCGGGAACCCTTCTTGCTACTGGAGCGAATGGCTCATTATGGTCCAAATCATGAACCTTTGAGTACCTTTGTCAGACAACCGAGATTTGTACTTGGTTGTAGATCCCCCATGGCAGGTCTCCTCAAGAGATTGTGGATCAAACCCCACCATCATGTAGCACCTCTCTCAAAGAAGTGGATCTGCATGACATAGTGCAAGCTTTGCATGATACTGAGATCTAGTAGTTCTATGGTCAGATGGATCCCCAACTGTGTTCCCAACAACTACAAGGACTTTGTGAGCCCATATTGGCCTTGGCCATGGATTGGGAGCATGTGTTGGATCTTGATCTGAATCTGAATCTCCTTGAACTTTATTCTCAACATCAAGATCTTGATCCTCATTTTCATTAGAAGAGATATCACTCTGATCTTCATCAGATTTCGATGGGGTAGGTAGAGAGTATGCAAAAAATGTGAGAGTTCTTATGCCTTGGAGGCATGGTTTGTAAACCCTTTCGTTATAATCTTCCCAGTAGAGATCTCTGCAATCTCAACTGTGTCAGGACCAAAGACCACTTTCTTCAGTGAACCTGTGTGAGTCATTTGATATACAGACAACAAATTTGCTGACAAAGAAGGCACAAATAGAACATTTTTGAACTTGCCATGCTCCATATGTAATGTGCCCTTCCCTTCAGCAAAGATCTGAGATTTGTCTCCCATGTGAATAATCAAACCATCTTTGAGATCTAGAGAAGAAAATAATTCTCTGGAGGCAACCATGTAGTTGGAGGCTCTTGAATCTATGAGGAGGTCTTGTGATTTTGAAAATCTAGCCTTTCGTGCATGGCATCTCTCATGACCATCAGACTCACTTCCAGAATCAGTCTCTCTTGCACCTTCTGGGAGGGAAATGTTGTTCTGTTCAAGAAGCTTTTTCATTTGATCTATCTTCTTCTGCATGTAATATCTCTCTGGGTGGTTTCCTTTCTTGCAATATGAACACTTGGATTTCTCAAATCCCTTTTGTTTGTCCTTCTTGGAGCTGGAGGCTTCTTTTGATGGACTTGACTTGGCATTCTGCTTGGGTTCAAATGGCCTCTTATCCTTGCCCTTGTGCTTCCCCTTCCCATTCGCACTTTTTGCTTCTCCAGCCATAAGAGCTTGATCTTTGGAGGCCTTCAAGGCGCCCATCTGGATCAACTTATCTTGTTCTTGGATGAGAGATTCAGTGAAAAACATCTAAGGAGGGAGTGTTCCAACCAGGGATTGACATTCGCCCAAAATGGAAGGTAGAGACAAAGATGGAGAACTCAGGACCTAGCTTGCTTAGAATGGATAGCACCAGCTCCTCATCCTTCTTCTCAATGCCACACTACTTGCATTGCATAACTAGAGATTTGAATTTTGAAAAGAACTGCTAAATGGTCTCGAAACTACTCGATTGAAGAGCAATCAACTCATTTCCAAAATATGGCCTCTTAGCTCATCTTGTTTGCTGAAGAGGGTCTCTAACTTCAACCATAATTCTCTTGGAGTCTTCAATCCGTTGAGGTGGAAGAGTAGATCTTTGGCAATATGAATACACATGAAACCAAATGCTTCATTCAATTTATTCGGATACTTGGTTTTCTCCACAGTTGATTGTGTTTCGGGATCCTTCCCCATTGTCACCTTGTACGGTGATTTGTTGCGCAATACCATCGGCATATCAGCCCTCCAATCAAGGTAATTTAAGGGTTTCAGGATCTTGGGAGAGAGAGGAAAGTTCGAATTGTCCATTGCAACTGCTGGAGCGAATACAAGGTGAAAACTGTTGCTTCTGCAATAAAACTGTTGCAATTGCAAAAAAAATGTTGCAATTGCTGCAACACTCAAAAAAATTGAATATCCTACAAAAAAATCTCAATAATGGATGTAGACTACTACTGAGCATTGCTTTAGGACAGTAGGCACTTTTATCCGAATCCTTCACACCTGGATAGACCTCATTGGATTTCTCCAATGAATTCAATGCAATGGCACCGGGATTTGCTGTGGAAATCCAAAGGCTTCTAGTGCACTACTGAAAGCAGTTGCTCAACCTATTCGCTCAATTGCTCTGATACCATGTGAAATTCTAAGTCACAGCAGATCTAAGAGGTGAGGATACCTCACAAAGAAAGAATGAGCAAAAAAGTTGAATAAGAGTGAAAACTGCAGTAAAAAAGAGCAGAAGAATAATTATGCAGCATAACTCAGATAGGAGCAGAATAATGTCACATGATCCATAATCAGTATAATAAACAATGATGATACAATGGAGAGAATTCGAATCACACAAGAGAATTTGAACCTCAGTTGGTCTAGCATAGGGATTATCACCACTGGAATGCTCCAGAAGACTCAAACTCAACTCAACTAAACCTAAACTCAGCTAATTGAAGACATAATTAGTTAACTGACTAAGGAGGGCGCAATAGTGAGTTTGCCATGCATGACAGTCAGAAAAGGGCGCATGAGGCCACAATCAGTGGCATCCGGAGCTCTAACCCCCCACAAGAGACATATAACTCGGGGGGACTGCACTGGAACACTCAATAGGTTCCTATAAAATAGGGAACTGACTGAAGTGGTCCTAAAATGAAGCATGCAGAGCCTAGAAGGTGGTAGATGGATCCTGGATGACATCTGCACACCACTAGGGGGAAAATAACATCATCAACAACTAGGAAAAATAAATAATGCTAGGTAGGGCAAGGATGGAGTATTGAAATATCCTAACATCCCTTATGGCGTAGCTTTCAAGCACGAACCTCATGGGATGAGATAACATGTGGTTGTTTCCACATGCCCACTTTGAGTTGAAATAAAAATGGTACTCTCCTACAGCTTAAGGGGGGGGGTACACTATGAAGTGAAAATGGTTAGTGGTCAACCAAAACCACCAGATACAAAGATGTCTCACCTTTCAGCTGATAACAGGGGGAATATTGATGATGATTGTCAGACTTCAAGTTTCGACAACAATAGTCTGTAGATGCATACTCCAACAAACAAATTTCCAAATGGGAAACAATAGTCTGTAGATGGCAGACTCCAACAAACAAATTGTGAAATGGGAAACATTAGTCTATATATGGGAGACTTGAATACATGATACATGATTGGGATGTTGATTGGAACTACTTGCATGTCAATATTTAGAGAGCACTTCAGTGATTCTATTTATTCAGTGATAGTAGAGTGGTGATACTATATGTTAACTAGTTCGCAGAAGATGTTAGTTTCTTCTAGCTACATTACTTGGCATACGATGAGATGGTTAAATAAATTAGGAAATGTTCAGACATTGGCAGTTGTTCACTTCCATATTTCAGCTCTCTTCCAGTTCTTTTCAGATGAGCCAATCAACATCCAATTTGACGGTTTTTAAGGCAGATTTTCCATTGAACCATAGATGAAGGCTTCTGAAAGATCCAACATATCAACTTCAACATTAGTGTTTATTGCTTAGCTTATACACATATATAGACTTATGATTGAGGGGGGTAATGTTAGCCTTTAGCTTACCTTACCAATCACAAAGTTATATTGTCACCATTATTTGTAATAATCATTTTATATAACAATGATTTATCCTAAATGATGACTAAGATATTTGGTTAAGATTGCCTAGCCTAATCAACATGCAAGGTGTTGGGATCTAGAGCAAATCTCTCAATGAGGTGGCATAATCCGTTGTACTATATAATTGTAACTTTGGAGTGAATACATTTGAGTTGGATAGTGAGCCTTTTCCATCACTTTGTTGCCCATGTATGTTTTAACAATTTTTTATTGTTGATGTATTTGTAACTTCGGAATGTATTTCACTTGTATAATTCATATTGTATTCATATGACATTGTACTTCCGACGGAGAGATTTCATTCCTCCGATCGGGAAGGCAATCATTGTATATGATAGGGTTATTAGACTCCCGTAGTGGGGTCGGCCCAGAGTTAAGTTATAGTGGGTTATTAGACTCTCCAAGGAGAGCTCGGCCCAGTAGGGTAAAAGGCAAGTGGAAGAAAAGTATAAATAGAGAGGAGCACCTCTCTATTTATTCATTCATTCACTCACTCATTCTCTCAAGTGAGTAGTGCGCACAAGTGGAGGAGGAGAAGCTGCTAGGAGACTATCTCTTGTTATTGGGGTTTTGTATCATTGCTCATTCTATCTTTGAGGAAGTTGCGGGGTTTTCTCCTTTATGGTTTCCCCGATGAAATGCTTTGTGTCTATTGTCTCTTGTGATTGATTGATATGTTGTACATGTTGCTCTCTCAGATAAGATCCTAGATCATATTAAACTAATGATGAAAAACTAACATTTATAGGGAGGACCCTTGTCTTGAAAGGGGAATTTGATCATGCTTTTGATTGAAAAAGGATCATCATTATTTTATTGTTATTTGTTAAGGAGATAAAATGCTCCAAAACACTTTAGGGAGCTTGTGAAGAAAGGGATTGCTTCATATCTTCAAGGGATTGTGGGCACACTCATGGTTTCATGCCCTTATGTGGTCTGGCTTGATGGACAAGTAATCTTGAATAAATCCTTTGGAAGCTAGTGCGGACACCTTTGCTTGCTTGTGGTTGATTTGGTGGGTGAAGACCCCACTTGGAAAGGGGCTTTGAGGTGGTCTTGTGGACATTTCTTGGAGCACACAACCTTGGAGTGGCCTTTGGAGGCCATTTTTTGTTTTTCTCTTGTAGACCACACAATGATAAACATGTTCCTTCATTCACTTAATCCAAACTTTGAAAAACAAACCCTAGCTCTCTTTTTCTTAAATTTGCATGATACTTGTAAGGTTTATCCAAGTGTTGGATGCCACTTATCAAAGTGCAATTTTCTCCTAGGCTATGTCATGAGGTTGAAACCCAAGCAAGTATGGTGGTTGTGTCCCCCATAAGGGTGGTCTCATGCACCAAATTTGGTGTGCTACCTAGGGTTTGGACCTAAATAATTACCTTTACGCTTTACCCTTTATATTGTTGGCACATTTAATGTTGCTACCTACTTTTAGAATTCTAAGTTTTTCCTATGTATGTTGGCATTTCTTGCACATTTTCTTTTTCTAATGTGACGTCCTTCAAGCATGACACCTTTTGACACACACCAATATTTAGTGTAGTGCCTACACAACCCTTTCTTTATTTCTACTATGCACTCCAACACGTTAAACACTTATACCTTCAACACAACATAATTCTTTCATTTCAATTGAACTAGTATCTCAACACTCCATATGACTTTCTCCTCAACTACCAAGGTTCTTAGACATACTTATAGGCACACTCTCAACAAAATGTACACACACATGAAACATAAGTAAAATGTGAACTCAAGATCATATATTTATCTATTTATTTTCAAATTTGCTCTACATTTTGAAAGGGCTTCAATCTATTGTCATTCACATGCACTTTCATGGACTCTCTATCCAGGTATGCTAGTTTTATTGCACCACTCTTTGAGATGTAAACAATTTTGAAATGCCTTGACCATTGGATCTTGAGCTTCCTTGGATACTTGCTATCGAAAAATGCTAGGTGTCAAGGTCTAATGTCTTGTTCTTGATGTTCTTGTCATGCCAAGCTTTTTGTTTGTGCTTTTTGTCTAGCGGAATTGTGCTATAAATTTGTCTTCTTCTAGCTTTGTTAAATCATTGAGTCTTTTATTTAATTTTTTTTGCACTCATCCTCCCTGCTAATGCAATTCTCACGCTTTGTACAACAAACTTCGTCAACATCACAACTTTTACCCATAGACAAGTTCAAATGGTGAATGGTTTGTTAGGCTTTTACAAGTTGTCTTGTACAATACTCAAGATACAACTAGAATCTTCTCATCTCAACCATATTGCCCAACATTGCAAATCTTTGTCAAACCATTCTCTAGAATTTTATTGAAAGCTCTGATTGTGCCATTTGTTGGAGGATGA
Source organism: Larix kaempferi (assembly GCA_027924585.1). NCBI lineage: Eukaryota > Viridiplantae > Streptophyta > Pinopsida > Pinales > Pinaceae > Larix > Larix kaempferi. The sequence continues at coordinate 8,787,313 of BSBM01000236.1, read as the reverse complement.
TATGCAACAGTCTTATGATGTTGCAACATGAATTCCCTCATCAATATTTGAATCATCTTATTCAAGAAGTGTGTGCAATGGTCATTGACCATTCTACATGAACATCCAGATTTGTGATGATTTCTCAAATAGGAAGTGCATTGCTTGTCAACTACCATAGCCTTATAATAAAATTTGAGGCATAATGTAATATAATTTAAAATAACTCTTTAATTTTGAATGTGTCAAAATAGTACATTTAAACATTGTTGAATTCTAGGTGTTGAACAAGTAGGTATGGGGAAATTCACAACACAAAAGGTTTTCCCTTGTATGCGGTTTCTTATTCATTTCTTTTTAATTGTATATGTATTTTGGCATATATATACTTAATTTTCTTAAGTAACATCTATTTTTTATATTTTTTCAAAGCATCATTTTTGTCTTATTTAAACTCTGTTAAATTGGTATCATTCCAATGTTGGCATGCATTATCTTGTGTGTGTGTGTGAGAGAGAGTGAGAGTGAGAGAGAGAGAGAGAGAGAGAGAATTGTCAATTTTTCAATAATGAAAGGTAGGGTTTTTGAAACGTCATAACTTTATCTAAACTAAGTCTTGTGTTATTATTTAATTTAATTACTATGTACATGTGTCCATGCATGCCTGCTTACTTGTGAGCATGGGAGAGAGAACTAAAGAAGTTTGTTCTATTCATTTAGGTATTGCATTTGCGACGCCAACTTCACTTCTTGTACAAATTTCAAATTGGTAGACTAGAAGAGGATCTCCAAGACCCTTTGGTGGCCATGCCATGATGGGAGAGGATACTAAAGAAGTTTAGCAACTCATTCAGGTATTTTATATTGAAGGGAACATCGATATCACTTATATATAATCTACCCAATTGGCTAACTAGAAAAGGATCCAAGGTACACTTTGGTGACCATCACATAAGCATGATTGGTTATTATAAGACATTGTCCCTTATAATTGATTTCAGATCTTATCATGCATCTCTCTCGTTCATACTAGCATTCTATATACGCAAACTTTAATTGGTTCTATACCAAAGAAGGAAAGTAGGATGGCGACTCCTTAGATTTTCACTTCTACTCTAAAATTCCACGACTTTTAGGTTGTTTCTTCCATTTAGAATTGTCTTGCTCATTGTCTCTGCTTTATATACCAGTAAATTACAAAATGTATGTTTAACATATAAAAAAAAATCACATTAAATTATAAAGATGCATTTTTATTTAATTATGACAAACATGCTTGAGTTAGAACTTACCTTTGTCTTTGTGTGCATGTTTGAGAGGGAGGGAGGGATGGATGGAAAATAGTTTAGACAATAAATCTCTATATGTAAATTAGCATGATCACTTTTTGCATAAATTTTCAGACCTCGCAAGAATATCCATTTCATGTGTTGCAAATCTAGGCTTTTATTAATTGTTATGATGTTGATCCCACTATCAAGAATAAAAGGAAAAGTTTCCATTTCCTTGTAGAAATGAAGTTCAGAAAAAGATTGAAATTCTTGCATGTTCTAGTAAAAATTGTGTTGATTTAAAACAAGCTCAATGAAAAAGGTACTAGCTCACTAGCGGAGTGTAATGTTTCGAACTCGTTAGAATTGACTAATGCAATGTAATTATATATAATTTTGCTCCCCTTAAATTGGCAATGTTTGATAAACGTGCAACTTTCTAATATTAAGTATTATTCATATTCATATCAAAACTAGAGTGATATCATTGAGAATGCATGCATGCCCCATATTTACATAATTAGGTAATGTGGGTATGGGTCATAAACCTTGAAAGAATATTAGTGGAAAAATAATTGCCAAATGAAAATGAGCTTATACAAGAAAATGAAATGCTTGACATACATTGTAGTTATGGCACCAAAGAGAAGAAAAAGAGAGAAATCATGGCTGCAACTATGGGATCCCAATGAAGTTAACAAGCTTTGCATTGTGATATAGGAGTATGGAAAGTTTCCTAGAATGATGGTGGAGTTTGTCCAATGGGACAAGTATAGAAAGCCCTTCAAATTAAAATACATGAACACAAAACTTAAATGTTTCTAGGATCCCTTATTTCTACAATTATAGAACTTTTAAGTATGTGATTATAAAAGAAAAAGTAATTTAGGTTGCATGCCTTACAAGAGTGGTGATGATTGAATGATATTGCTAAACAAGGTTCCTAAAAAAATAGCATGCTTCACGTAGTAGTCAAGAAGATAGTTGTACCTTTCATCTTACAAAATACAATATTGTCCCATGTAATATTTGCTAGGGACTCATTTGGAGGGTAAGTGGAAGACAAAGGGTGCTTTATACCAAGATTGAAATATTTATATTGATTAATGAAAATGAATGTGGGACTTTGTAACCAATAAATCCATAAGAATATTGTAAAAGGAGGTTACTTGTGTCTAGAGTGAGAAAAATGAAAAGAAAAACGAATTGATATATAAGTAAAGGTGTGGCATGTTTGTCAATGATATTTCGTATCATCATATGGCATCCAACGTGAGCCATAATGTGGTTAAGAAAGGGAGGAACAATGAAGGTTTTCTTTCTAATACATTGTAACATGATAGCATAATTGACATTATGATAAGGAAAATTGAGAGGTTGGAGAACTTGTTGAAGGTTGAGATGAAGGCTACATCAAGTGAAAGACCTTTAGGTAGTGGTCTTATCTATGGAAAGCATTTGTGGGGAGTAGAAGATGGAATTAAGAAAAACCTTAAGCCATGGAGGATTTTTGAAGGTAATCTTTTATACTTTGATAAGCTAAATGTGTGAAACGACTAGTACAAAGAGACATTGAAACTAAATCTTTGTTTACAAATGATTTTCTTCATTATTCTATCAATTAGATGTTGTTGTGACTACCCTTGAGGGTTACACTTACAATTAGATGTTGGTTTATAAAATGAAAACTTGTTGTCACTATATTGAAATCTTGTTGTAGGGAATATGGTAATTTTGCATGTAGAAAGCATCACTGGTATTGGAACAAGAAATGACAAGGACAAAATATGGCATCCATCCCTAGTTCATATATCTTACCAAGTAAATATGCTTTGAACGCTATCTCCCTTTAATCTTCCCTTTGGGAGGGACGTGGGCATAAAACAAATTATGGTAAAATAAACATTACAATAATCTCCTGTTAATGTTTATTTGGATAGTAGAAAAAAAATAATCACAAAAAAAATTGACATCAACTCCTTAACAAGTTGTAGGCAACCTCAAATGGAGAGTTATTCTTTAGAATTGTAGCCCCCTGAAAATCAAGATACTCATGGGAACCTCTTTGGAAGTAGAAAAACATAGAAGCACAAGCAATTAGTGTTAGGTTAATCTTGATTTGTTAAAAAATGATTTAAGATAACCTTGATTCAGTCAATAATGGGTTTACTGTTGGTGGTTTACAGGCCCATGGTTTTGGGTAACCCATGGTTTTAGCATGTGATGAAGCCTATATAAAGGCATGAGTAACTCTACTATAAGAGACCAAAAGTGGTCGATGTTGGAGGCAGCCAAGACTAATAGATATCTAATTAGTGGTGGTTTTCCCTATATAGGATTTCCACAGTAAAAACACTTGTTCCTCTTATGTGCTTGTATTTTTGCATTATTATTATTATTATTATTTCTTAACATGTGTATTAGAGCGAGGTTAGCCTGGCGTATATGCAACATTGACTGAAGAAGTACCCAATTAAGGAGTGCTTGATTTAGTTCATTATAGTACAAATGGATGCAAGTGAAGAAGCATGTGGATGTTTCTTGCATTACATACTCTTGTAGGTATTTTTATCTAAAGAATCACATATAGTGGATGAAGAAGTGCCTAGTTAAGGAGTGCTTGATTTGGTTCACTATAGTAGAGATGGATGAAAGTGAAGAAGCATGTGGATGTTTTTTGCATCACATACTCTTGTAAGCATTTTTTATGGAGTTGGAATTAATCACAATGTAAAAGGGCATACAACTGTAAGACATATTCAGGCATGTGTGCCAGTCTTGGTGGGTTGTCTGTGTAGTCTAATATAGATGTAGGTGGACTAAAGAGGGGGGCATGTTGTTAATCTCAATACTTGGTTAAAAACTTTGAGTGGGTTAGTGCTTACCCCCAAGTCAAGTTTAAAGAGGGGAATGTTAGGCTAATCTTGACTTGTTAAAAAGTGATTTAAGATAACCTTGATTCGATCAATAATGGGTTTACCGTTGGTGGTCTTGAGTAACTCCATTATAAGAGGCCAAAAGTGGCTAATATTGGCGGCAACCAAGACTAATAGATATTTAATTGGTGATGGTTTTCCCTATATAGGGTTTCCACGATAAAAACATGTGTTCCTCTCATGTGCTTGTTTTTGTGCGTTATTATTATGTCCTAACAATTAGGACAACGAATTGAAATCCCACGATGTTGCCAATATACATGGTTTCCATAGATGACTTGAAATATTCTAGAAACACGTTGAAGTTGAGAGTGTGTTGATTATTATAGCTTGGACAAGTACTTCTGCATAGGCCAGGTTTCAGGCATGCAGGAGTCGCCCACATTACCTCTCTAGGTACTTGCTTTGTTGAGCAAGTAACTTTTGTATCTCTTTCCTAAGTCTAACTTAGGAAAAGCACATTAATTAACTTAATGTTAGCCAATGACTTAAAGTGAACTTAAGATGAAGTCACAACTGTTGATCTTAAGTGAGGCTTGAGATCTAATCTCGGCCATTGATCACTTTGGAGATCTAGGGTTAGGGTTATAAAAGGGAGCCGAAGAAGAAGAGGAGATATACAACAATCACACAAAGTGAGTGGGATCTCATTATTTGGTTGGAGAAGGACTTTCATCCAAGTGTGTAGGTGTAAGGGCAGGGGCAGAGGAAACGAGCAAGGGGCAGCAGTGAAGGTAGCAGCCAGGTGATAGGATAGGCTATCTTGTTGTTATTGTATTATTCCTCAATGGGACATTTTCCCAGGGAGGGAGCCTAGGATTTTATCTTAATAAAATGACAATTTGTTGGGTTTTTTTTCAGTTGGGGTTTTCCATGGTAAATAAGTGTCAAATGTGTGTGTGATTTCTTGTTTATTTTTTTGCTATGTAATTTTTTAAGAAATCAATAAATTTTTTGTTTATAATTAATCAGTTAACTATCAGAACAAAGATCAAATCTAGTTTCAGTAACATTAACATGGTATCAAAGCAGGTGAGGAGGCTAGGTTTTCTCTGAAGAGGAAATCGCATTTTGGTGTGGGATTACAACGAAAAGAAAAAAAGAGGGGTAGTCTATGACCACCGTACAACAGTCGTATGACCCGTCGTACCCTTGAACATCCACGTGATGACTGAGTGTGCATCTGTTGGTTGTTGCAAAGATGACTCAAGTAGGTGGTTGTGGAGGCAGTTGTGTGTGTGAAGTCTACAAAGAAACTGCAAGTGGGAAGGCTCAAGGATATCCAACAGCAAGTTGGGAACTGAGCTAACAAGGAGTGGTGGATCAAGAGCACATAAGCAACAACATGAACATAGGAGAATGATCACAACAACAGACTATTAACTCAGGTGGATGAAGGTCATGACAACATGGGCGGTAGCAGAAGGAGCACAGGGGGGCTTGGCAGCTGGAGCAGGGTCAAGCCGAGGATAGTGGGGGAGTGAAGGCGGGAAAAAGGAGGTGGGGACGTCAAGTGACGACGTAGAATCACACAGCCGCCATGCGTGGGTCGTCGCCATGAAGGATCGAAGGAGGAGCAACAGTGGATGGTTGCGAGGAGGTGCGAGTAGGCATGGGCTAGTGGCGAGGGAGCTGGGCGGAAGTAGAAGCCATGTGAACCGACGACATAAGGAGAAATTTGTGGCTAGAGGCTGTAAGGGTTAGCGGGGAGGACCATTGACATAAGAAGAAAAAGAGGGTGTCGGATCAATTGGCCAGTAGAGGAGCAACTAGCGACGTGAACGAGGGCAGTAGGTAGCCTCAAGCGGAGAGGTGACTGTCAAAATAGGTAGCCGCTAGCAGCTGCCAACTGAGCCAACAGCCAATAGAATTGCCAAGCCAACCAGACAAGTCCAAGGGCAATCCGAGCAGCCCAGAATATCCCTTGGCAGTGCCTAGAAAATTTCAAGCAGTCCCGAAAAGGACTAGGAAATGAGTAAGAAGCTCGAGCAACCCAGAAAAGGGTCAGTGCAACACCCATAAGGGTCAGTGCAACACCCATAAGGACTTGGACAGCCCAGAAAAACAATTAAGAAGATTGCAGGAGGTCCGGGAAGCCCCAAACAGACCCTGGGCAGTGGGAAGTAGTTCAGGTAGCAAACAGAAATATGAGCAGCGGGCAGAAATCCGGGAAGCAACATAAATATAGGAAGTAGTTCAATTTTTGAAGATTGCAACAGCCAGTATAAGGTATGAAGATAGGTTGGAGGGTGCCTCCAACTGTAACTCTTGGAAGGAGAGGGTCACCTTGGTTCTCATTGAGAAGGGGTCGTGGGAGTTTTCCAACTCCACGATGACCCCACCGATAGATCCTAGGGACCTAGAAGCTCACAATTTGAAGGATGCTAATACCAGTAGGATTATCTTAGATGTAGTGAAGGATCATTTGATACCTCACATAGTTGAGAAGAAGTCAGCTAGGGAGGTGTGGGATGCTCTGACAAGTTTATATCAGAGTAATAACTATAATAGGAAGATGGTGTTGAAGGAGAAACTCGGGAGCATTGTCACACTCCTAGTGTGTGACTTGCAAAGCACACTAACCATACACATTTCACAAACATATGCAACATTTTTACTCTTAGGAGCAAAAGTAAACATTGTTGAATGTTTCAAAATAATTTGAATAGCATTTACAAGAATTAATTTGTTACACTACCATCATCCATCCACATCTTGCAAACCTTCATAAATGCACCTGCAATGCAGTTTCCATAGAGGATACAAGGTTTCAATCTTTAAACAATTCCATATCCAACATAAACACTAAGAATGAGTGACTTATAGTAACCATGACTTAGCCTTTCTAATTCAAACAATAGTCAAAATATTAGTCTTAATATTGCTGAAGACATTTACACAAAAACCCATTACAAGCTTCATTTCATTTCCAGGTTTCAACCATACGCCCAAAACTCAAGCCAACCAAGGAAAACATACCAACACACAGGTTGTCCAAACTCACATGACCGAGCTAATACTAGTGGGTCTAGCAGTCAAATCTATTTTCTTTCCTTAGGCTTCACACAATCTAACTTGTCTCATTGGAAACATCCCTTTCAATACCGTAATGGCCATTCATACTAAAACAAAAGCAGCAATTAGACTGTGGCCATGATGCCTCAATTCATGGGTGAAGCATCAACACACAGCAAGGGAAAATTACTGTTAGGGAGAATTTAACTAAGTTGGGTGCAATTAAATGAATTCATGGCAAAACCATGAGAGTTGGGAACCCCAACTTGATGTTTGTACAGTCATGCAGTTACTGGGTTCTCAAGAGTCAAAACACAATCTCTACAAGACTATATGACCGAGTGATAAACCAAAAATGATTCCAAGGAAGATTATAATAGTTGGCCATACAAACACGAATTGTGGGTTATACCTCCACTGAGAAAGTAAAAAACTTTTTTTCTGGTCAATCTTAGAGTAGCAAGGAACATAAAAATCGAAATAAGAGATGAAATACAAGTGTTGGGCATACAAAATCAGAATGAGATAGTCATACAACTATTGGGTGACCCAAAAACAAATTTTCAACAAAATCCCAATAGCTAGGAATGTAAAAACAATTTCCAAGTGTTGATTTCAGCATTTGGAAACAACAAAATTGATACATAAGCATTCTTATAATTGTTGGTAACATAAAATCGTTTTTTAAACCACCATTCGTTGGTTATAAAAAGGAAAGACGAATTTCAAATGGAAAAGCAACAACTGAAAGTGAAATTCGAATTTCCAGCAAGACAAACTAATAGGAAACCCCCCCAAAAAACAATCCCCATGCACTCAATTATGATCTCTATCCTTTGCCTATGGTTTAGATACAAGGTAAAAACGAAATTTATAGCAAGAAAACCATGTTCACACAGTCCAAAATTATGAAGAAAAATGTCCAACAGGAAAATGTGCGTGATAGAAGCAAAACTTGATGATGAATCATGGCTTGCATTCATTTTTAATACATAGAATCCTTGTATAACTCTATAGGGATCTAAACAAGTGATGGGCAATTTCTTGGAGATGCCCCTACTCATTAAACCAAAGGAACAAATAAGAACACGCCTAACAAATGAAAAGAATTAAACCCACACTCTACAAAAATAATGGAAAGGTATACCTTGCATCTTGTTAATTTAAAGGAAGATTAAAAGGCATCGCATCCTATGTGAAGAGAAATAGGTAACACAACCTGGAACTTTTTTCATTGATTTCTTGATAAATGAAAATATATATGCAGCATTCAAGTAAGTTCTCCATAACTAATTTTACCAGAGGTAGTATCTTCCATACACAACTAAACATATATGGTTAACATAGAATAGCTCATGGATTTTCTTTACGGTTTACACAGAATTATGGACTTAACAATTCCCAAAAACTCTCAAGAAGGAGCATAATCTAGAATTCATTAAAACCCAATGAGCCATGCTTACAATTCAATCACAATGTTTTGGAATACTTAGTTGTTATGGAGACCATAACCCTGCCACCAAGCTATAGACAGAGAATGCTCCACCTAGCCATGGGTTGGTTTTGCTCTTCAATCTTTCGACAAAACCGCCACCCCCAAGCTGGGACCAGAAACCTACCAGAGGGAATAGTTTTCTGCAAATTTCTATTACCTCTCCTCAGAACATGAACCCAGGCACGCACCATAGCCTCCCTTCTCTACACTCGTTCCCGTAGTTTAATACATTTGCTTGAGGGGAAATGGGCACCACATGCCATGTGTATTCCCCACGTATCCACTTAAAATGTTATTACAATAAGCCAAGTTTGAAACTTAAGCTTTAATCATTTAACATATCCATTTTAATTTAAATAAGGGTTCCTTATTATTTATTTAGAAACTTTTAATAGGATCATCTTAATTCAATAGGATCCTCTGTACTTGGTATCATCTCTCCCAAGGGTTTTCTTGGGATTGTTTCGCATTCCCTCTAGTGATTCATAGCCCCCCATCTCTCAGCATTCTCGCCCACAGCGAGTGGTTGATTATTAAAATTAAGTTGATGCTACTACATTACACCATCATTAGGCCCTTGGCCATGATGCCATCTTGGCTTACATCACAAGACAAGGGAACTAGGGTGTTATGAGCACCAAGATGTCCAAGACAGATATTGTAGCTTCGTATCTCACCAAGATCACATAGGTTGCTGATAAGTTGGCAACAATTGGGGAGACTAGGACATATTAGGAGTTGGTGAGAATTGCCCTGAATGGCTTCACCAAGCCATGGGCACCCTTCATCAAAGGGATTGGAGAATCTTCCTAACTGGGAGAGGTTGTGGGATGACTTCATCCAAGAGGAGATTCGAGAGGAATCTCTATATGGAGGCCAACATAAGGGTGATGTTGAGGAGAATGTTGATCTTGCCATTCAGGTAAAGAGGAGCAAGGAATGTATAGGTGGAGAGTTAACTTCACAAGCGGTGAAGAAGGAGGACATGAACAAAATCAAGTGCTTGGCATTCCACAAGTGTGGTCATTATGCTTCACAGTGTCCAGAAGAAAGGGAAGAGAAAGTCTTAGCAAGTAGCAACATCTGCAGAAGCTCAGGTCAAGGAGTTTGTTGAGAGGTTCGAGAATTATTTCTCATTAGTCTCATGTATTTCTAGCATAGTTTCTGGTAGTGTCTGGTTCGTGGATAGTGGGGCTTCTTGTCACATGACGGGGACACATGAGTTGTTCACTAGTTTGTCAGGGACAAACTTAGATTTGCATGTGGAGCTTGGCACCCATGCTAAGTGTGTTGTGAAGGGAGTTGGGACAGTTAGGTTCCAGCTAGAGTTAGGAGGATCTATGGAGGTGGCAGATGTGTTAGGAGGATCTCTAGAGGTGGCAGATGTGTTGTATGTACCGGAGCTCAAGATAAATTTAGCCTCAGTATCGGCATTGGAGGATAGTGGATACACCATCTCTTTCAAGAGTGGATGGGTTCTCATTCGACTGAAGGAATCTGGCATAGACTCGGCAAGAGTCCTTGGTGTCAGAGAGAGTATAGTATACAGGTTGCAAAGGAAGCTTATAGTTGGATCCAAGGGGATCTTAGATCATGGATCAATGGTAGTGACATAGGTCAAGGAGTAGAAGACTACAAAAGGTGAGCAGAGTTCATAGACTTCCAATTTGGGGAGTAAACCTTTAGAAGGGAAGAGGGAGCTAGCCCCTTCCAGATTTCCAGGAGACCTAGTTGGTACGAGATGACATTGATGGATGCTCAGGAGTAGAAGAAAGCTCATAGGAGGACAATGAGGGAGAGCAATCCCTTGACGAAGTTTTCAAACTTCTTGGCACTGATGTGTAGCATTATCGATTCCGTGACTTCCAGTGATCAAAGAGAAACTAACCAGGATGCTAGTGTGCAGGATGATGTATGCAATAGTGTTCCAGGGTTAGAGGGAGAACTAGTTCCAGGTGACACTTCGAGAAGTACTTTCCTCGCTAAGAGAAACTATTGATGATTGTAGCTTGAAAAGGTATTTCTGCATAGGCTAGGTGTCAGGCATGCAAGAGTCATCCACATTACCTCTCTAGTTACTTGCTTTGTTGAGGAAGTGACTTTTGCATCTCTTTCCTAAGTCTATCTTAGGAAAAACACATTAATTAACTTAATGTTGGCTACTGACTAAAAGTGAACTTAAGATTAAGTCACAACCGTTGATCTTAAGTGAGGCTTGAGATCTAATCTTAGTCATTGATCACTTTGGAGATCTAGGGTTAGGGTTTTAGTCATTGAGATGTTATAAAAGGGGAGCCTAAGGAGAAGAGGAGATACACTACAGTCACACAGAGTGAGTGGGAGCTCATTGATTGGTTGGAGAAGGACTTTTATCCATGTGTGCAGGTGCAGGGGCAGGGTCAGGGTCAGGTTCAGAGGAAAGGAGCAAGAGGCAGCAGAGAAGGTAGCATCCAAGTGATAGGCTAGGCTATCTTATTGTTATTTTATTATTCATCAATGGGCCATTTTCCTAGGAAGGGATCTCAGGATTTTATCTTCATAAAATCACAGTTTGTTGGTTTTTCCCAATTGGGGTCTTTTAGGGTAAATAAGTGTCAAATGTATGTGATTTCCTGTTTATTTTTTCACTGTGTAATTTGTTAAGAAAACAATGTATTTTTTGTTTATATGTAATCAGTTAATTATCAGAACAATGATCAGAACTAGTTTCAATAACATTAACAGATTTCACAAAATTTTATCACTAAGTGCAAAAGTGTTGAAGATAATGAAGTACTCCAAGAAACAAAGAATTTTGCGGAAGCCAAATGTTATCTTAAAAAATCACATGTTAGAGATCATAAGAATACTTCAAACTATAAGATCCACCTTTTGATTAGCATAAACCTAATTGAGATTTCAAGACATGACATCCTCGTCTATACTAAGATCCTAAATGCAAAGATTAAAATAGAGAAGGATAGAGAACTTTCCTGGAAATAATGATGAAAAGCTTGTTTTATCGAAGATCCAAATTAGTATTATTTAACTCCAAGACAACAACATTCAACATCCACATCTAATGTGGGCAACCACGGTGTGTGTTACACCCAAAATCTACTCATCATAAGATTCAGTGTATATACCGCTAAAGATATCTTGACTAAGTGATCAACCAGGGAGGATTTGTACCCAATTGTGCTAGGTTTTGAAGGGTCGTCGCAGGCTGCACATTAGCAACATGCGACGTCGCACCTTGCCCCATTACAGGGTGCGACAAAGTCAGTTAGATGTTCGGGTACACAGGGTACTACCAAAGGACCGAACACCAAGAGCAACCACTTCACATAAACAGATCACAAATCAACACACCGATGTTTTGACGTGGTTTAAACCCTCTTGAGAGAAGCACTCCACGGCCCCGGCCAAATAGCTTCTACGGGACAATTTATTATGCAAAGAAAGAAAGTTACAAATGAGCTTCTCATAATTGATCAACTAAACAATGACCCTCCATGCTCTTTAAATAGAGATCATGGACCAATCGGGTGTTAAGCCACGGATCAAGGTTAGGTTTGATCTAAGAGAAGTTGAGTCGTCGGATCACTCTATGTCGGGAACATATCGTGACCGTCGGATTAAGTATTTACAAATGCATACTAAAGAAACACACTATCCCTAACGGATATATTACACAAGTTGATCTTAACTAACTCCTAAGTGTCTAAATATCCTAACATCCCCCCTTAAGAACAACTTGGGATAGGATTGAAAGATTTACAAAAGTGACACTATTAGGAGAAGGAAGGAGGCATTAGAGCCTATCCCCCCTTAATGACAAGTTCCTTGAACTCCTAACATAGATCGAAGTTTAGAAAACTTTGCTTTTGTAAGAGACTTGGTGAAGATGTCTGCAACTTGATCATCTGTAGGGCAAAAGAGCACTTCAAGAACACGATCATGAACAAGATTTCTGATGAAGTGCATATGTAGCTCAATGTGTTTGCTGCGTTGATGTAGAACTGGATCTTTGGCAAACTTGATGGCACTTTGATTGTCGCACCAAAGTGGGGTAGGCTGCTGCTGCTCGAATCCAAACTCTGAAAGGATTTGTTGAAGCCATAAAGCTTCTTGACTGGCATTAACTGCTGCTCGATATTCTGCCTCTGCTAAAGAAAGAGCAAGAGCTTGTTCTTTCTTACAAGCCCAAGTAATAGGTCCAGATCCCAGACTGAAAACATAACCTACAGTAGACTTTTGATCATCAGGATCGTCGGCCCAATCTGAATCAGTGAAACCAACCAACAAAGGTTTCCCCCCTATACTGTAATGAATCCCAAACTGAACTGTACCTCAAATATATCGAAGTATTATTTTAGCTGCTTTCCAATGACTTTCATGAGGTGTCTGCATATAACGGGCAACACGACCAACGGCAAAGGAAAGGTCAGGACAAGAATGAGTCAAGTATAAGAGACTACCAACAACCTGATGATATAAGGTGGCATCGACTTCAGGTGAAGTACAAATGGCAGAAAGTTTGACTCCAGACTAGAAGGGAGAAGGGGCTGGTGTACAATCTTCCATGTGAAAGCGACGAAGAAGGTCACAAGCATACTTCATTAGAGAGATTTTGAGGTCAAAAAATGGCCTCCTAAGAAATGTACTACAAAAATATGAGATATATTAAAATATTATGAATTGGGGGTTTTATGGGGTAGGTATATATGACAAGTCACCTTCCACACTATTTTCTATGCACAATATAAATAACCATGGTTGAGTTACTTTTCAAAATTCACTAGAAATAAAATTAATAAAATAAGTCTACATTGATGTGACTAAGATTTATTGTAAATTCCCAAAAATTTATTGTCCTTTAGCATTTATTTGTCTTAAACTTGCAAATGAAAGTAAATAATAAAAAACATTTTTAAGAGCTATTTTTTAATTTTATGTTGACTTTTTATATTTAGTACTTTTCTCATGAATTTAATAATGTAATTTAATTGATAATTTATTTACATGTAAAATGTCAATAATATTATTATAATCCACATTGCATTATTATTATTATTATTATTATTTATTAAATCTATTATTATTCTTTATTAGTTTGACATTATGTTATTAAATAGAATGGAGTGAATATATAATTTAAAATTAAAAACATAAAAATGATAATATATTATTTTATAAAAAAATGTGAAAGGACTTTCTTTATGAATTAAGAGTACTTCACTTGAAAATGACAATAATATTATTTTATGAGAAAGTGTGAAAAGACATTCATTATGAGTACTTTACTTGAAAATGACAATAATATTATTTTATGAAAAGACTATCATTATGAGTACTTTACTTTATGACTTAAAAGTACTTACACCACTACCTTAGTTAACTATGTGTTTTCATCCACCATAGAAAATTTGACAAATAAGCATTCTTAACTCATGCAATGCCACCTCACCAAGGGGGATGATGTCATCTACTAGAATGTGATTGGTTGTATTTTATAGTACATTTTCTTTGTTTTGAGGCCATTTTTTGACCTCAAAATTTCTCTAATGTAGACTGAGAAAGAAAGATTCCTTCTTTGATTTGCAGAACTTGGAGACCAAGAAAATAATGCAAATGTCCTAAGTCTTACATTTCAAAATTTTGTTTAAGACTGGATTTCACATGGGTTATAAGCTTAGGGTCACTACCAGTAAGAATAAGGTCATCAACATATAGAACAAGTATGATGAGATGGTTTCCTACTTTCTTGGTATAGACATTAGGGTCAGAATGGCATCTAGAAAAACCAGTGTCAAGGAGAAAGTTATCCATTTTGGCATACCAAGCTCTAGGAGCTTGCTTAAGGCCATATAAGGATTTCTTAAGGCAGCAGACAAGGCTAGAGTTATCTTGAACATATCCAGGAGGTTGTTCCATATAAATTTCCTCCTGTAAATCACCATGTAAGAAGGCAGACTTGACATCCATTTGATGGACTTCCCAGTTATGTAAGGCTGCAAGGGAAAGAACAAGGCGGATGGAGTTCATTTTTGCGACGGGAGCAAAGGTTTCATTGTAGTCAATCCCTTCAACTTGGGAAAAAACTTTGGCAACTAACCTTGCCTTAAGTCTTTCAACACTTCCATCTGATGCATACTTAATTATGTAGACCCATTTACATATGACAAGTTTTCTTCCTTTTGGAAGAGGTACAAGATCCCAAGGATCGTTCGCCATTAAGGAACGATATTCTTCATCCATGGCTGCATCCCAATCTGGATTCCTTGAAGCTTCTGCAAAAGTTTCTGGATCATGATTCTCGGAAACTTGAGCCAAAAGAGAAGAGGCTCGCTGAAACTGAGAACGTGTTCGACGTTGATCTCTAGGATCACCAGCAAGATCACCAGCTGCTTCACATGTTGAACGGACCCATCGAGGAAGCACTTGTGCTGGTGCAACTGGAGGAACATGAGCAAGCGGAGGTGGATTTTCATCCTCACTATCATCATCAGAAACTGGAGTTGGAAACCTGTTAAGGAAGTTGGAAGAAGAAGAAGAAGGCACAAACGCCGAATCAGGCTCGCAGGCCAAAGATGGCACAATCGCCGAGTTAGGCTCACAGGCTAAGAGATTTTCATCAAATTTAACATCTCTTCTAATGATTATATCATGAGAATGTGGTGGAACAAGTCTATAACCTTTTACATCTTCAGAATATCCAACAAATATGCACTTTTCACTTTTAGGCTGCAATGCTTTCCGTTTTTCATCCGGAATGTGAGCCCATGCTTCACTACCAAATACACAGAAGTGACTTACATCAGGTTTAGTTTTACTCCATGCTTCTTCTGGTGTTATACCTTGTAATGCTTTAGTGGGGATGCGATTAACTATGTAATTTGCACAATTAATGGCTTCAGGCCAAAATTGAAGACTTAGTCCCTTAGATTGGATCATACAATTAGCCATTTCTTTTAAAGTGTGGTTCTTCCGCTCAGCTACACCGTTTTGTTGTGGTGTATATGGAACAGTGTGTTGTTGTTGGATGCCTTGTTCAGTGCAGAAAGTAGTGAACTTATTGTTAACATATTCTCCTCCATTGTCAGATCTTAACTTAATAATTTGATGACCAGATTGTTTTTCCACAAGGGCCTTGTAGGCCAAGAACATGTTAAATACTTCACTCTTAAGTTTTAGGAAATAAACCCAAGTGCGTCTGGTGTAATCATCAATGAAAGTTGAGAAATATTTGAACCCAGAAAAGGAAGCAGATGGAAGAGGACCACACAAGTCACTATGCACAAGCTCCAAGGGAACTGAGGCGTGCCAAGAGGCACGTTTGTCAAAACTGTCCCGGTGATGTTTTCCGAGTACACAACCGGAGCAAACACCATCCCTGCAAAATACCATCGGAAGACCTGTCACCATATTTTATTTACATAGTTGTTGCAATGAGCGATAATTAAGTGACCAAATCGCTCATGCCAAAGTTTGTTCAAGTTATCACTATGAGCAACAAAAACTGAAGGGAAAGGTGATGACCCAAAGTTGTTAAACTTGTACAACCTGGTAATATCATCAACAATTCCGGTAGCTAGGACCTGTTGAGGATCTTTAAAATCCTTGATTACAACTTGGTGAGGTGTAAAGGTCACAGTTTTACCTTCACCAGAATGAGTGATCTGATAGACTGATAACAAATTGCAGGAAATTCTTGGAACTCATAGTACATCACTAAAATGACCATTATCTACTGGAACTGTTCCAGCTCCTACAACACTTAGAGATCTATCATCACCAACAAATATTTTGTTTGGTGTTACATTCATGCATAGTAGAAAAGATGGCTTGATCCTTAGCCATATGATAAGATGCTCCAGAATCAATGAGCCATTCATTTGAAGTAGAAGAAGAAGATGCATTATAAGAATAACCAGAAGCACAAAGTGCATGTCCATGAGAGGCAGATTCTGAAGACGAATTTAGGCTGATGTGGTGCTTCTTCATTGCTGCTTCCAAGGCTGCCATCTTCTTGAAACACTTAGATTCATCATGATTATATTTCCCGCAATAGTTGCAATGACGCTCAGTCTTCTTTCCTTTTGGCTTGAATCCTTTGTCATTTTTTAAAGAAGGAGCTGACTGAGAGGGTTTTGGACCCTTGTTTGACTTATTATTGCGAAAATTTTGTTTATTGAGAGGCTTGGACTTTTCTTTCTGTTGGGACAATAAGGCTTTCCCAGATGTATCTGCATTGTTGATTATTCCAAGATGAATGAGTTTATCTTGTTCTCTAATCAAGGAATCACAAAAGGATTCAAGACTAGGCTCTTGATAGCTAGCTGCATTCAAGGATGCTTTCATGGAGTAAAATGTAGATACAAAAACAGAATATGCAGGTCCAAGTTTGGAAAGAATATGATAAATGCATTGTTTATCTTCCCTCTCAATCTTACATTCTATATATAAGAGTTTAAGAGTTTTGTACTTAGATAAATAATCTTGAATGCATGAAAAGTCACTTGGATTTAAAGAAATCAACTCATTTTCGAGTTGGTGACCTCGAATTTCATTGTGTTTACCAAACACAGATTCCAACTTGTCCCAAGCAGCATTAGGTTCATCAATTCCAGATATGTGGAATCGCAAATCAGTAGAGATTGACATCCCAATCAATCCACGAGCTTCATCACATCTATTTGCCCATTTTATTTTCTTATCATCATCAGTGGGTTCTTTTTCTTTCCCTGAAGTAATTCTGAAAAGTCCCCTACTTCGTAGAACATCCTCCATACGAGATTTCCATGAGAAATAGTTGGAACTGTTAAGTAGAATATCACAAGGGGCGGCCATATTTGTAAATTAATGGCTGTAAAAGTAGAAACCAATAGTCTGGATGTGAAAAGCTCGAAAAAATAGGCGGTTTCAAAAAAAACGGCACTGAAAACTGATTCTGTATGATGAAGTTATGCTTGAACAAAGAAACTGTTGAAGATGTCCCCAATAGTGACGTGGCAGCTAGAGAATGTCCAGGAAAAAAAAGAACCCCCCTCTTCTCAAGATGAACCTTTTGACAATCACTATACAAGAAAGTTATTTTAAGTGAACCACTTTTGTAAAATAAGTGATTTCACTTTTACAATGATATTACTTTTAAATAGTGCAACAATATAAAAAACTTAAGTGACTCACTTGTATTTTTATTTTTTATTATTTAAGTGAGATGCACTTTTACAATAAAATAACTTGAAAATAGAAATTGCATGCACTTTTTCTTTTAAAAGTAACTTCCTAAGACTTGAACTCAAGACCTATTAAGGAATAAAGCAACTTTGAACCAAGTGAGCTAGATTAAAAGGTATGTAAAATATGGGAATGAGGAATGGGGCTTTTTTTTTTTTTTACTCTTCTTGCTCGGTTTGCGTGCTTGCCATTTTTCCTGCAAAACAAACCACAAATCGAAACAAAAAAAACTTTTCCACACTTGTGGAGTTAGATCTTGTTAGCTTGCCCGGAAAGTCTACGTTTTCTCTCTGTTTCTGATTTACCGAGATCGCGCAAGGTGCACGGCAAAGAGCATACGCAGCCGAGAAAAACCATTTCCCTTTCTGTTTCTGATTTGCCGAGATCGCTCAGGGTGCACGGCAAAGAGCATACGCAGACGGGAAAGCAACAATCCAAACCCAAAAAAAAAATCTAACAGTAAAAAATGATAAAATAGGAGATTTTTTCCTTTTAAAAACAGAAAATAAAAAAATGCGTCACTGTAACATTATACCTTCAAATCTAATGAAATACGCGTTTTTGGAGCAACCGGGAACCGTTTTCGATCAAACGAAAACTATTTTCCAATGGAAACGATGCTCCGGACGCAATGGAACACCTCCCACAGCTTAAAAATGCACAGAAATACTAGAACTAGAAACCTTTTCGAGTTTCAACAACAACAGTTCAAGATCTAGATCATAACCGGAAGCAGCACTTCATAAAAGCTCTGATACCATGTTCGGGTACACAGGGTACTACCAAAGGACCGAACACCAAGAGAAACCACTTCACATAAACAGATCACAAATCAACACACCGATGTTTTGACGTGGTTTAAACCCTCTTGAGGGAAACACTCCACGGCTCCGGCCAAATAGCTTCTACGGGACAATTTATTATGCAAAGAAAGAAAGTTACAAATGAGCTTCTCATAATCGATCAACTAAATAATGACCCTCCATGCTCTTTAAATAGAGATCATGGACCAATCGGGTGTTAAGCCACAGATCAAGGTTAGGTTTGATCTAAGAGAAGTTGAGCCGTCGGATCACTCTATGTCGAGAACATATCGTGACCGTCGGATTAAGTATTTATAAATGCATACTAATGCATACTAAAGAAACATACTATCCCTAACGGATATATTACATAAGTTGATCTTAACTAACTCCTAAGTGTCTAAATATCCTAACATTAGATGGCAAAAATAGCTTCTTCGAGGTCCTTCTCGAAGCTTGCTGACTTAGGACCCTATCCCTGACCTCTTGGAGGAGCTGGCACTCGGTTCCTAATACTTTGGAGAGATCCCTTAAGCCTCTCCTACCATCTCTCAACCTATTCCATCCATACCCTATCCACCTAGTCCTATATGAATGAAGCTCACTCCCATCGCAAAGGGAGGAAGTCTATGGTATCTACATGCTAGTGAAATCACCCTTGGAACATATCCACTCACCTATTGGAGAACTCATATTTCCTTGAAAGGATATGGAAATTGGCTTCGGCGGAGAAGGGCTACAGCATTAAGCCTTGGTTGTAGTTCTATATCTCTATTATGTACTCCCCTATTTTTACAGTAATACAAATGCTTTCCACCAATATTGTTCATGTGTGCACTGATATTGAGTAGTTTACCTGCTTAACTGTTTACTTAGATCTCTTATTGTATAGATGCCTTTTACTTGTCTCTCTTGTTTCTTTTCTTGACAGGTCTTGCAGCTTGGATCTGACGACCGTGAGACGTGGAGCAGCATTCAGGAGAAAGGATTGCGAAGTGAAAAGTAAGACATCTAATACTCGATCCTTAAGTAGATCTAGGAAATGCATTAGTAGTCTATTCTATTTGTTCTAGACTCACTTTGAGCTAGGGAGATCCTGCTCACGTCCACTCGAGTGGATTGTCCGATAACAAATCTGGCGACCATACTGGTTATGTATAGAATATGGTCAGTAGTTGTCAATCTGAGAGTCATTTTTAGTTGATTGCTTGACACGAGCCCTTTTATTTTTTGCCATTTACTTCTTGAAGTTGATTTCACTGTTGGATCTTCATATTGAAGACTCTAATCTACTTCCTCTGAGTTTATACAACTCATTCCCAAACCATTCCATGGTTCATTGCTGAGAGATCTGATTCATTTTTTAATCTAGACTTCGCCTGTCGCACTTGGGCAGTGGGAACAGAGCGACACTGTGTCATTTCTGGCCTATGTTCTTCACCTGTTAGTTACTCATCGCATCCCTTGCATTGGTAAACTGCGACATCGTCGCACTTCCCGTGTAGGTAAACCACGACGTCGCACTGTGTACAAGCACAGAGTGCGCCAATTTTTCAAAATTTGGCATGCAGGCATCTCCTTTCCATTTGACAGTCTGGACTTTGGTTTGCTATATGAACTCCCTCTGTGCTGCAAGATCCAGCCAGGGATCCCACCTTTGATTTGTGTTTTGAGTGTTTGGTTCTGTTTGGATTGCTTTTGGGTTCCGTCTTGGACAAGCTTGAAGACCGGTAGTGGTGGATACTCTTGTCTCCTCCACCTTCATCCGCTCACCTTTGCATTCCCTTCCTTCCATTCCTGATATGATCATTACGTTAGATCAGTTTCGAGACCTCATTCTCATCATTGTTTGAGCTTTGCTTGTTTGGTTTGCTTGCTACTGTCTGATTTTGAGTCAAGTGTGCCTTTCAGCTTGTTTGAGTGCCTGTCTTTTCTTGAGTTTTCTGAGTGCACTGAGTGCTGCAAGTAGTGTTTTTTTTTCAGTCATTTAGATCTGAAAGCTCAACTGTTGTCAAGTTTATTCTTTGATGCATCCATTGAAAAGCTTAAAAGTACTTCTTCCCCATCATTTTTTGAGTGTTTTTGAAATAAAAACGTTCTTGCATTAGAATGTTTCGTTTATCAATCTTTTGGAAAATTGAATGAATGTATGATCTATTGTGTTTTTCTCGAACTATGAATCGCTCAGTTTCCTGAAAGACTCAAAGTACGCTTCGATTTGTTTTGCAAAAGTGTTTCCATGCTAGGGAAAGATAAGTGCATGTTTTATTTTTCATTACTTTTGGGCCTTTGAAAATGAAATTGAAAATCTTGCATACTCCATTTCAGAATCCTCTCTTTTCATTACCTAGTGTTGTTTTGCTTTGAAAAGAAAAAGAAAAGGAAAAATGTTGTGATTTGGATAGTTGTGTTGTGATTTTTTTCGTTTTGTTGGAAAAAGGAAAAGAATTCTTTCATAGTCAAGTTTTGTTTGAATTGGGATTGTGTTGCATTGTGTTGTTTTGGCAATCTTGACAGAAAGAAAAAGATTTCTCCTTCTCATAGCTAGAATTCATTAAAAGAAAAGAATATTCCGTGCATGCAATTAGGGATTGCATTATGCTTCCGATTATGTACTCACCTTATACATTCACCTTACTGTCCAAGATAAAATTAACGGTAGAACTAAGTAAAATTTTTAGCAACTTGTGTGTAAGTTGGAGACGTGTTCCGGTGTCGTTAAGTGTGGCAGCTGTCGTTATTTGCCAACACTGTATCCTGGGGGTATTGTAGTCTTCCACGTACTTATCGGTATATCGAGCTCCTTCACGTACCCACCAAGTACCATAATTCGTACTTGGCGTATATCGAAGGGTGTATCACGTACTCGGTAGTATATCGGAAGGTCTCTTGCCGAACGGTTGTGCATTAGACAGCACCACTACGGATTTGAGCTCCCACGTACCTTGCGTATATCGGGAGACACCACTAGGATTCCTGAAACCAACTGAGTTAACCATTTGGCCGTCTTGGCAAAGCAATACACCGAGAACAGCACTCAGGGAGATTAGCACACACGTACTGTCCAGGTAATCGGGTATGCAGGCAAGGGTACGGTCCCAATCCTCCTTGTCGCGTCATATTGTTGGACCCTGCAGTATATCGCGGTTTGCGATGCCTTGATATTCTCATGAGGTTCCAGACCTTTGAATCCACTCTGTGACATAAGTCTGCTTGTTGCCTTAATTTGAGTAGGTTTTTCTGGACTGTTTTTCTTTTAGCACACCCTTAGGAGAAACGTTGTTTCAGCCATCCCGGTTGATTGTCTTGACGCTCTGGTGGATTTTCCCTAGAGAAGATCCCGTAGGATCTTAAACTTATCACCCAAATATCCCCTTAATCCGGAGGTTATTTCGAGGGTAAGAATGGATCAGCATAACACGGTCGTAGTTACTAAAGTGGAAAACCCCACTCTGAATGTTGGAGGACTTTTGTTTCCACAAACTCCTCCGGATTCACCTGCCTCTCATCCACCGCAGGATGAAGGAGCACAAATCCCCGCTTCACAAAACCTTTCTCTCGTCATCTTGGGAGAACCTGGATCGTTGGAATGGATAAACCGACGCCAGGAAGACCCTACAGCAGCTGTTGGTCCTTCAACAGCTTATTGGACCTCTTCTACAGACCACCCAGTGGCTCATTTTTCCATCTCATCCCCACCTAACTGGACTACTTCAGAGCTCTCTAGACCCTACTACAGGCCTGACCTCGTCGAGATTTTCGGCCCTATCCGTGAACGTGTGGATTTTCGGCCTAGAATCGAAACTTCCAAATAAGATTCGATGACCGACCCATCCTAGATCATCCGATATCTTTTGGATCACCGGAACAATCTTCCCACCACGAGATCACTAATAAGACTGGTCAACCCTCACAAGAGTTCAATCCTGCACCTCAAGTGAACCAACCGGTGGAAGGACAACAATCCAACACACCTGTTACTACCACAGTTACTTTACCAGTTCCTCCCTTACCTCAAAATTCGAGGGGAGGATATTCCATTCCCACGGATTATCCCATCGGTAATGTTATTACTACAGTAGCTAGTCAACAACCTACGTTGATTCAACCTTTGAATAGTGGTCAACCTGTTGTGGCTAGGGGGCAACCCCCATTTCCTAACCAGAACATAGGCGATGGAATCCCCAACAGACCTTCCGTTGGACCTTCCCAACCCGCTAGACCATCCACCATGGGATTATCTCATGTTGGGGGGCCATCCAATGTAACCCTACCCTCATGGAGTCAAGCATATCCAGGTTCTGTTAACCCTGTGTCGGGCCAATCTAATCCCGGAAACCCACCGTACGAAATACCTTATCCCGGGAATCCATACACTCTATGGGGGCAACAACCTGCGTTGCAACACGGACCCCAACCAACCATCTCTCAGGTACCACCACCCACGATCGGTCCTCCCCCACCTCCTGCTGGAGGCGGCGGCCCCCCACCTAACCTTAGTGGAGGTCCACCTCATTTTACCAACAATATCCCTCACCCTTCCGGCGGTGGCGGGAATGGTCCACCACCCCCTCCTGGCAGAGGCGGCGGGGGACCACCTTATCATGGTGGAGGAGGACATTTCCCTTTAGGTGGTGGAGGAGGTCCACCACCCCCTCCAAGCGGAGGCGGTGGAGGACCTAATTACTATGGTGGCGGCGGTGGTGGTGGAGACCCTCATCCTTTCGGCGGCAAAGGTGGTGGGGCCCCCCATCCTTCTGGCGGCGGAAGTGGTCCACCACCCCCTCCAGGCGAAGGCGGTGGTGGGCCGCCTTATTATGGGTATGGACCCCCACCTCCTCCCGGTGGTGGCGGAGGACCTCCACCCCCTCTCGGTGGCGGAGGTGGACCCCCACCTTATTGGAATGGACCACCTTATGGTGGCGGACCCCCTTACGGTCCGGGCGGCACACCCCCCTACGGCCAGTTTCCTCCTGGTACACCTTACGGTCAGTCTTGTCCATACATGCCTTATCCGTATTATCAATACGCGCAGCCTAACCCGTAGCTGCCTTTCTTGGCTACTTTGGACCTGCCTGACCTATCTCGTTTAACCAACGATCCTATCTACAACGGATCTAACTAGCCACCAATTTCGGTGAAACTTCTGTCTAATATCCCCAAATTTGACGGCAAGCCGAGTGAAGACCCTAAAAACCACGTGATGACATACCACTTATGATGTTCATCTAATTCCTTATTGGACGATTCAATTCGTCTTAGATTGTTTCAAAGGACTCTCACCGGTTCGGCTGCCAAGTGGTACATTGAGTTTCCACCCCACTCTTTTTTTGATTTTGGTTCTCTTACCATGAACTTTTTGACACATTTCCAACTGCCCATACGGTATGAAACTGGTACCGTGCTTTTAACCTCGCTCCGTCAGAATACCGCCACTCATATTTCGGATCATATCCACGAGTGGCGAAGGAGACGACATCTCATTAAAGCTCCTATCCCAAATCAACTCCTAGCAGACTGGTTTACAAAATCCCTCATCCCTACCATAGCAAGAGATGTTGCCATGCAAGGTGATGTCACCGAAGAACAAACCATCACAACTGCCCATGTACTAGACCTAGTCTACACTCAATCTGGCACTTTGTTTGATATTCTGCCTGACGCACCCTGTGACATTAATGACCCTGCGAAACCGCATAAGGGACTCCAAACTGATGGAATCATTGGTTCCCTTAACACCCAACCTGCTTCTAGCACTGTTGGATCATCCAACCTTCACGGTTCCTCCCCATTACCGACTCAGGCTGGCCACAGCACCACCAAATCCACCACTCCTGCTCTAACTGAAGAGGTGAATTATGTCCAATCAACTTCATCTCAGAAATCTGGTGGCAAAAAGAAGAATAAAGGGAAACCCAAAAAGTCTTTCGCCCAGCAGGAACAAAAGAGCAGTCCTGACGATACCAAGTAGAAACGGAAGCTAAAGTATCATTGTTTACTATGTGGAGATGACCACTTCTCCAAAGAATGTCCCCATAGAGACGAAGTACAAAAGTTTATTAGGGGTAAACCAACTCCCGAAGTCCTCAATGATTCGTTTCCTACTCAGAACCAGCAGATGATTTCTCAACCCCCCCCCAGTCGTGGGGGAACCATCCAATACCGCGCATGTTCTCATGTCACTGTACCATCAACTTCTCTCACCATTGAGAAGCCATCCTTACACTCGATATTGCGACCGCCCAAGAGTACAATTCGAAAAGCTGTTTTCAATCCTAACACTCGGGCGGCACAAAATTACAATATCATAGAAGACTTGGCACAAGCTCCTTGCACCATGTCTACCCTGGAAGTTTTGCAGAATTGTCCTAATCAACGCAAAACTCTCCTTACAGTCGTCGGTGCAGTCGACCTCGATTCCTCGAATACCATCATGTTCTGACTTGACCACTTCAAGCTGAGGCTTTCCCACCAGCTCGCATTCCAAGTTTATGCGAACATTGCTGGGAAGATTGTCCATCGTACCCTTTTAGACGAAGGCGCCTCCACTTCTGTCATGTCGATCACCTGTTGGAGAGCCATTGGCTCCCCCGAATTGAATCGTTCTCCCACCACGTTGAAAGCATTCGACGGGCGTGGCTTTCAACCTCATGGGTTCTTACAAGCTCTTGCAGTTGAGTTGGGAGGAAAGACCGTAACCGTTAACGTGGAAGTGGTCTCGGCCCCAATAGATTATAATCTCTTGCTTGGTCACAATTGGTTTTACACCATGCAGACGGTAGCCTCTTCAGTCTTTCACATAGTACAATTCCCCCACCAAGGACAAATTGTTACTATCGACCAATTATATTTTTGCGCACCAGACGCTACTACTCATCCTAGTGACCATGTTCCTTCCATTGGACAAATGTCAAAACAGTATGAGAGTATAGGGGTTTGCCTTTTGAAAGATTCATCTCTCATGGGCATTTTTCCGGCAATGGACCCCCCTAATCTTGTCGCTACAGTGAACATGATCTCCACAGAGATTTTATCTCACTCTACTGATACTTGGCTTGTACCGGATGAAGCCACAACACACCTGCTTGGAGATATAATGCCTCTTTCACCCGTCGAACGTATCTATGAGGCTATCCAATCAGCTCAGGAGGACCATTTAACCGTGGCCTCTCCATCTTGTTCTCTACGACGGACATCATCTCTACCTGATCTCTTACTTCGGACTTTTTATTCAGACGAGTCCATCATGGAAGTTATGAATGTTGACGACAGTTCGTGGGATGATCTACACCATAGGTCATCTTTTCTTCCTTCTTTGGAGTACATAGAGGACAACATCCACACCCTCTTTTCACCAAACATATACTTGTTCCCTCATTCCCCCATTCTTACATGTCTTACGGACACGGAGGGAAACTTGGCCAACATTGAGCCAACCACCCCGGTAGACATCTCGGTGAAACCTGGTATAGTAGAACACATTCGCATAGGCCAGAAGTGTTCCCCTGAAGAAATAGCTGCTGGCACGGCCTTATTCAAGCAATTTCGAGACGTATTTTCTTGGTCCTATGAGGAGATGCCTAGGATAGACCCCACGATTGTTTCTCATGAAATAAAAACCTATCCCGGCGTCAAACCTGTACGCCAAAAGTTGCGACCGGTACACCCCCGAAAGACGATGGCAATCAAGGCTGAGATTGAAAAGCTCTTGAAGGTTGGTTTTATTTATCCTGCCCCACTGACGGATTGGGTCTCAAACATCGTCCCTGTGAACAAAAAGCAGGGTACCATTCGCATCTGTGTCGATTATCAGGACCTTAACCGGGCTTGTCCAAAAGACAACTACCCGACCCCCTTCATCGACCAGATTATCGACAATTGTGCCGGAAGCGTCATCTTCTCACTTATGGATGGATTTTCTGGTTACAACCAGATTGAGATCAACCTCGCCGACCAACACAAGACGGCCTTCATCTGCCCGTGGGGAACGTTTGCATACCGCACACTCTCGTTTGGCCTTAAAAATGTTGGTGCCACGTTTCAGCGGGCTATGTCGTACGCCTTCCATGACATTAAGGACTTTGTGGAACCTTACCTGGACGATCTCCCTGCTCACTCAAAGTAGCGCGAGTTCCACATTGATCATCTGACGGCCATTTTCCTCAGATGCAGACAATACAATACCCTTCTGAATCCTCATAAGTGTATATTTTGCATTGAGTCCGGACGCCTCTTAGGATTTATCGTTTCGAAGGATGGGATCCGCATTGATCCCTTAAAGGTGGAGGCCATCATCAACCTACCACCCTCGACTGATGTGACGGAACTTCAAAGTCTCCAAGGGAAGGCGACTTATTTAAGACGTTTTGTTTGCAATTTCGCGGAGAAGACTCAGGGGTACATGAGACTGCTCAAGAAGGACGTCCCATTCATTTGGGACGACCAAGCTCAAAAATCCTTCGACAGTATCAAACATGCCATCACGCATGCCCCCATGCTCCAACCGCCCAATTATTATCGAGATTATATCTTATATCTCGCCGCTTCTGCTACCACTATCGCCATGGTTTTGGTACAGGAGGATCAAAACGCTCAGGAACATGTAATATACTATGCAAGTAAGGGTCTCACCGACACTGAAACTAGATATTCACATGTCGAAAAACTTGCATTCGCGGCGGTCATCGTCGTCCAAACGTTCCGGCACTATATTTTGCTCCGCACCACCACCATGATCGCAGACTCGAACCCCATGTACCACGTCCTAACACGTCAGGTGCTTGGGGGCAAGTATTCACGCTGGATCGTGATACTGCAAGAGTTTGATCTTCTTTTCGAGAAAGCCAAGTCAAAAAAGTCTTTGGTGTTTGCCGAGCTGATTTGTGACCTTCCCCGTCCTAATGCAGAAATTGAGCACAATGACTCTTTTCCGGATGAATCATTGTTTCTCATCAGTACGACTGATCCATGGTATGGAGATATCTCATTATATCTTCAAACCCAACACTTCAACCCTCAATTGTCTTGCGACAACCGTCGTAAGATACGTCACCATGCGAAGTATTATTTAATCATCAATGATACTTTGTATCGCCATGGCATTGATTCAATCCTTCGACGTTGTCTAACTCACGGTGAGGCCGAACGCGTTCTCAATGACTATCACGCTGGGGCATGTGGCGGTCACCTCTCTGGGATGGCTACAGCCCAGAATATTTTGCGCACAGGATATTTTTGGCCTACTATCTTCAAAGATTGTATGGAGGTCGTCAAAAAATGTCCTCCTTGCCAACACTTGCATACGAAGAAGCGCACCCATCCCGCCCCATTACACCTAGTTATTGCCATGGGCCCCTTAGCAAAATGGGGCATCGACTTTATGCATTGTAAGCCTACCTCGGTTGGGGGGCATAGTTACATCATTGTAGCTGTGGATTACTTTACAAAGTGGGCCGAAGCTATGCCTACATACCAGAACGACGGCAAAATCGCCGCACTCTTCATGTTCAATCATGTAATAGCGCAGTTCGGAGTTCCTCGGGAAATTGTTACTGATCATGGTTCCCATTTTCAAAACCATATGGTTGATGAACTGAGCGATAGGTTGGGTTTTCGCCATGAAAATTCAACACCCTAGTACCCGCAATCCAATGGACAAGTCGAGGCCATTAACAAAGTCTTGAAAACTATGGTCCAAAGGATGGTAGGTACGCAGAAATCCAATTGGCATAACATGCTCTTTTCAGCGTTATGGGCCTATAGAACCTGCGTTAAAACCGCCACAGGTTTCACTCCTTTCCAATTGGTCTATGGATTGGAGGCTGTACTACCTATAGAGTGCGAAATTTCGTCTCTTCAACTCGCTGTCGAACTTCTTCCTAATACTACTGCTAAGGAAGAACGTCTCTTGCACTTAGCAAAACTTAACGAGTCCCGTCGAGATGCCCCTCTTGCTAATGAAACACACAAGAAACGCATCAAAGCTCAATACGACAAGTCAGTTGAACCTCGTATCTTTAACGAGGGTGACCTGGTCCTCACTTATGACCAGAAGCACAACAAACTAGGAGCAGGAAAGTTCGAATCCATGTGGCATGGACCTTACATTGTCAAACGTGTTTTGGAAAAGGGAGCTTACGAGCTTGAAGACTATGACGGAATCTCTTTGGGTGAAACTCGCAATGGGCTTTACCTGAATAGATACTATGCCTAAACTTGTCACGCTTAGACTTTCTTGTATATACTGTACATGGCATGTTTTTTGTGTTTTTGTGTGCTGTGACGCTTTTATTTTTGAGTGTCTTTAAATCTTGTTTTCGCTCCTTATACCATGTTCTGTCTGCGTGTGCAGGTGGCAACATGCTATGGATTCGCGGACGGCGCCAACCAGCATACCCGTAACCTTGCTTCTGCAGCCTGGGTACTATATTCTCCAACAGGTGAGCTCATTAGCTCAGGAGGAAGTTGCCTAGGGTTTGCTACCAACAACACCGCAGAATATCAGGCAGTAATCGGAACCCTAGCTAACGACATTTCCTTGGGTATGAACCACATTGTCATCCACATGGATTCTCAATTAGTGGTTTTCCATCTTAACCAAGTTTATGCCATCCGTGATCCCACCTTACTCTGTCTCTTCAGACGAGTACATCTCCTGGAAAGGTCATTTGAATCTGTTCAGTACCTGCACATTCCACGAGAGTTAAACACAGTTGCTGACTCGATGGCCAACTTCATTTTGGATTGGTACATCACACACACATAATATTCATAATATGCAAAAGCATTCACGACATGTAAATAATGAAATGTATAAAAGCAAACATGTAAAGAAGATCACATCACTCATCATTTTAAAACACATAATGTATAAATCGTCGGGAATGTCTGTATATATATATATATCATTCAAAAGTAGTGCTGGTACAAAATCTAAAGAACGATGGCTTTCAGTGAGTCTCTACAAAATCTGAAGCCTCGTAGCTTTCAGTAGTACAAAATCTGAGGCCTCTAAGCTCTCATTACAAGTATAATAGTGTTATCAGGCCTGACGCCTGA
The DNA here is from genome assembly GCA_027924585.1 of Larix kaempferi. Taxonomy (NCBI): domain Eukaryota; kingdom Viridiplantae; phylum Streptophyta; class Pinopsida; order Pinales; family Pinaceae; genus Larix; species Larix kaempferi. Next base: position 8,757,534 of record BSBM01000236.1, on the reverse strand, counting down.
CCCGTACACCACCCCTAGCACGGACAGCCCGCTGTCACTGAGTAAGGAAGCAATCCATGGTCCTCGCTACCTTGCGAAGTAGGGCATTGAAGCGTACAGACGCTCCAACCCCAAACCTCTACATAGGTCTCGGCAGGTCATCTATCGCTGGCTCAGGAACCTCTACTGTCAACTGGGACAAGTTCCTGTATACCTCCTCCATCTCCTCGATGGCAGCATGAGCACCTGGGGGCACAACTGCTTCCCCACCTCTGTCTCTCCTTGCCAGAAGGGAAAGTCCTACCGGCCGTACGGGCCCCACATCTGCACACACATGTTATATACTTGTCAGTACTGCATCAAAAAAATGATAAATATGCAAAACTAAAATACAAGGTTTTTGTTCTCACCTATGTCACCCCATGCTGCATCCTCGGGCAGCACCAAGTCAGGATCCTCTCTGAAATCCGTACCGCCGTACGGGAAGTCCTCAACCATGAGTAACTGGCCTTCCAGCCAGCTGAAGAACTCAGGACCAAAGCTGATGATAGGTCCTCCACCATGGCGGGTCATCACCTCAACCCATCTGAGCATGTGGGGATCTCTAAGCTCCCTGTCATCTAGTACTATCTATGGACGCAAGAGAGGGATCCACTCCAAGAGGAACGATACCACGATCGATCCATAACCAAACTGCTTGAGCTCTCCCCACCAACACTTGGTCAGCTGAGCTTGGATGTTTGCGAGGAGACCCTCGCACCAGTTGAAAACCCTGGGGGACATGCAGTCCTCTGCATAAAGCATCTGAGCCCGAGTTGCCATATGTGGGGCTTGGCTTCCCGCCACTCTAGTAATGGTAAACAATATGGTATGCAGTGGACGGCTCACCACATCCCTAATAGGAATCTTCCCACTGGAAGATCGAGCAAGAGCGGTACAATGCTATGACACCATGTCATCGACTGTGTGGTCACTGGCTCGTGTTCCAGTAAGAGATACAGGGTCCCCTCTCCGGGACAAACCAGTAAGGAAATAGATGTCCTCAACATCTATTGTGAGGATGTGCTCACCAATCACGAAATGTTGTTGGGTCGCATCCCAACTCTGGAGCATGTGTGATAACAACGGGATTTGGGATCTCATCCCCTAAATCTCAAAGAACTTGAGCAAACCGCAGTTCCTCAAGGCATCCACGCATTGTGGATCATTGGCAGCTTGTACATCTTCTACTTCGTGTTCTCTTTCCCGCCACTCTAAAACCATGTTGGCTTCCTAGCAACCTGCCAACAGGGACATTTAAACACTTTTAGAGCCTACTTCAACCACAGCAAGTTCTTTTTTTAAGTTTATTTTGATGTTTGGGAAATGCATTTCCATCGTCGCACTGTACTTTTGCATACAGTGCAATGTCGTCGCACTTCACCCATTCAGGACTTGTGTCGAGTCGATCTTGTCGCAGTTCCCGAAAGGGCAAACCGCGACGAGCCGAGAGCGCAAGACCCCTCCATGAATTCATCAAAAAACCCAAAAATTGAACCTAAAAACAAAATCTAATCCACTGGAAAGTTGCTAGATGAAGTTTAGGCTTACTTGCTCCTGACGGTGGGTAAAATGGCGGATCGTAGCTCCTGGAATCGACAAAGGAAATTTTGGCTCCAAACTAGTACTTATCCTCCCAAATTGGCAAATGAAACAATGAAAACTATTTTTCGCCCATTTTTCTATTTATAAATAGAATAGAATATTCCTTTTCAAATATTTTTATGCTCCTAGGCCATTTATCATAGTTTTTTACCATTTTTGTCATATTTGGGGCTATTTGACACATTTTCTAATGTGGAGGAGTTGTAAGTAGTCTTTTGTGTCGTTTCTCGTATCACAACGGTCATCACAGCTATGAACACTCCCTTGAATGTTTTGTCGTTATTTTTGCAACGGTTAGTTTGTAATTATTGCGTGATGATGAGTTTACTCTTCCCGTACTGATGAAACTATGAGAACAGGTACCGAGTTATGATTTATCACTTTTCCGGGCTCGTTAAACTCCCACGGAAAAGGACACCCCCCGAAGTCTACCATTAAGCTCTTTTCAGGCTCTCGAAAAACGAATGGTCGTCTTCCTGGTGATAGTTTACCCCTTTTTTGGACCAGGAGGCACTAATTACGAAAAAGGTATACTCCAGCCAATCATGACTGGAAGAGTCCTCTCCCGCGTTGTTTTACCCTTTTCTGGGCGATGAGGCTAACTTTACGAAAAAGGATCGTTGGAGTCTTCTTTAGTTCTTTTTAGACTCTCTAAACATGAAATGACAACCGAGTTTACCTTCTATGGACTCGTTAAATTCTCACATTGAATGGCTCGTCATGGGACGAACCCCTCCTATCCCAGGTTCGGAAAATATTTGGGATTGGACTCATCTATGAGATGAGCTATACCGAGCATCTGGTTACCCTCATCAAGCTCGTAAAAAACACATGAGGCACTCATCATTCATGATGGGGAAAAAGGAAAGCGTTTGTGTTACATACCTTGTTAGTGGCAGTATGTAGTCGTTCTTGAACATGGCACTCATCTGCATTTGCATACAGCACTTGGATCATCCGTTTGTCCTCGAGTTCCACTTATTTCCTGAGTCTTGTTACTCCTTTGAGTCATTCAAAGAAAAGCTTCCATCATCAGTCGCTTTTAAGAATCGGTGTCACACTCGTCATGTCAATACTGCCAAGTCATGCCATGCCCATGTTCAAGAATATTTCTATCATTTATCATCTGTAGTCAGTACACCCGTCATCACGTCGGTCTACTCTGAGTCAATCTTGCATGTTACTGTACGATCTGATCTACTCTATACATTTTTGTCGTGTTTCGTGTCGATTGATGGGGGATTCATCATGGCCCTCCGTCGACGGATTCATCCTTGTCGACTTCAACACATCATCCGAGGATTGAATCTAGAAACCAATCAAGTACCTTGGCCCTGCATGCCTCAATGGCAGGTTACCTCGCTTTCATCATGAGTTTACATCATGGACTCTTGATCGAAAGATTTCATCTTGCGTTCGACTTCAACTCATTTATTCACGCTTGATGACATGTACTGTGATACCTTGGGAATCATTGACATCAATGGTGATCTCTCTCGCACTTGTTAACGGTTTACATCAATGGTCGGTAATCAAGTGCTTTCTACCATGTTTGACATCAAGACATTTGTAATCACATTGATAGATTCGTATCATTGCAGGTTCAACTTGAAGACCTTGGGGAGTCATGTTTTACCCAGGTTGCGATGGAGTTTGTATTGAGTTATATCACACGGATCCACATTTGTATTGGTCATGGCTGTGTTATCATCTCATCATGGATCTACGCTTGTGTCTAGTAGCCATGATTGTGTTCAGTCGGTCATTACTACCATAGACTTGCACTGTATTGGTCGGCAGCCATGTTGTACTTCATATGAGATTGTCAATTCAGAGTCAATTGTACTGCAGCAGTGTCCTTCGTCCGACAAGTCTATTGCCATTACTTCTATCAAAGCACTTCACCTGTCTATCTTCTACAGCTTCATGCTTTGGGGGGCATTCTATTACACCCAAAATCTACTCATCATAAGATTCAATGTATATACCCCTGAAGACATCTTGACTAAGTAATCAACCAGGGAGGATTTGTACCTAATTGTGCTAGGTTTTGAAGGGTCGTCGCAGGCTGCACATTAGCAACATGCGGCATCGCACCTTGCCCCATTACAAGGTGCGACGAAGTCAGTTAGATGGCAAAAATAGCTTCTTCAAGGTCCTTCTCGAAGCTTGCTGATTTGGGACCCTATCCCTGACCTCTTGGAGGAGCTGGCACTCAGTTCCTAATACTTTGGAGAGATCCCTTAAGCCTCTCCTACCATCTCTCAACCTATCCTATCCATACCCTATCCACCTAGTCCTATATGAATGAAGCTCACTCCCATCCCAAAGGGAGGAAGTCTATGGTATCTACATGCTGGTGAAATCACCCTTGGAACATCTCCACTCACCTATTGGAGAATTCATACTTCCTTGGAAGGATATGGCAATTGGCTTCGTCGGAGAAGGGCTACAGCGTTAAGCCTTGGTTGTAGTTCTATATCTCTATTATGTACTCCCCTCTTTTTATAGTAATACAAATGCTTTCCACCAATATTGTTCATGTGTGCAATGATATTGAGTAGTTTACCTGCTTAACTGTTTACTTAGATCTCTTATTGTATAGATGCCTTTTACTTGTCTCTCTTGTTTCTTGTCTTGACAGGTCTTGCAGCTTGGATCTGATGACCATGGGATGTGGAGCAGCATTCAGGAGAAAGGATTGTGAAGTGAAAGGTAAGACATCTTATACTCGATCCTTAAGTAGATCTAGGAAATGCATTAGTAGTCTGTTCTATTTGTTCTAGACTCACTTTGAGTTAGGGAGATCCTGCTCACGTCCTCTTGAGTGGATTGTCCAATAACAGTGTGGGGGATGACTCTCCTCACAACCAAACCCCCAGTTAAAGATTGAGAGTCACCGAGCCTTCAAACAATAAAATTGCCATCCCTACCTTCCATCATGGAGCTCAAGCCCCACCAAGGAAAAAGAATGGTTTGCACCACTTCCTTCCCCTCTTCAAATAAGTTTATTTCATTTTATCAATTTTCCTCCACAACTCCATTTGTCATTATTTCATTTCATTTAATTCCTCTTTGTTAACTAATATAGTGTTTATTATTAGTTATTTATTTATTTATTATTATTTTATTATTTTTACTACTATTATATTGTTATTTCATTATTATCTTTATTATTATTTAATTTCTCATATTATCGCTTTAGTAGTAGTTGTTGGTATTATTATCATCATCATCATTATTATGCTTATGCTTATGATTATTATTATCAATCATTACATACTTTTCCCCTTCAAGGAGGTTCATCCCGAAATTAAAATTTTAATGATATTACTTGTATTATTATTATGTGTTTATCTATTTATTATTTTTATTATTATTATTATTATGTTATTTCACCCTTTCTTCCACATATCACCCTTTGTTGTAACTAGCATAACAATAGGCATTAAAAGTCCACGTCGCAACTACAAGGAAATGCGAGTACAACGCTTAGCCCTCTTCTCGACTCTCGGCATGTCGGCCCTCCGGAACTCTGAGGTCTAAATTCTCATCTACCCAAGCAGGAATTTTCTCTGGTGCACTAACCCATGTACCCTAGGCATCTCGAAAGGCTGGCCTAACTCCCCCAACAACTTCATAGAAACACAACCCTAGGCATTGAAGGTCCTACCATCACAACTCCACACGCCAGTATAACTCTACCCATTCTTGTGGATCTCCAATTTCAAGCAAGGTAAGAACTACTGGCATAGGTTTATTATTTGAGTTGTCCCCAACCCATAAGATGTTACTTTTATATATTTTCCTTCGTGGTTATGGGTTCCCATGAGATCCTTGAATTAACTGGCCCCAAGGCTCATGGGTGGAATTCCTACTAATCACCACCTCACAACATGCAACCAATGCATTAGTTATATGCATAACATCATACTCTCATAGAAAATGATCAACATGTTACCCTTTGCAAGTCAACATGGAAACACAACATTGTTTTTGTCATCACATCATAATAATACACCACATGCTCATGCATGCCAACATAAACCATCTTTCCCCAAAGAACCACATGCTCGCGCATGCCATCATATCATGAAATATCATCATAAATCATAACCACGTGTATTCATAACATATGTAATCATCACATGTGATAGAATTATAAAATAATGTCAAAGGAATTACATGTAATCTATGCCTTCTAACATCATGCCATTTCAAGGATATCACATCATTATATTAATTATTGCATGCAATCAACATAATATAATGGAGTTATTCATAAGTTTGCAAGACATCTTGAATATGACAATCCTGTCAACATATATCATGTGAAAAATTAATATCATGACTATTTCTAACATAATTACTTAATTCAATCATAACATCTAGAGTATCTAATCATCACACCACACATCATAGAAGGAACATAAAACATCCACTCAGTAATTGATTCTTCCTAATAAAAAATTTTATTTCAACCATACTTCGTATAAGAAAGTACTATATAGTAGCATATTCAAAAAGATGGGGAAATTCATGACAGTATCTACATCCTCCCAAGTAGCAAATCTTGACCTGTATTGGTCACATTAGATCTTAACTTGGTCATTTACATGACACCTAAGCCAAAGAACTCTATGGTCTAGTATTGAGAATAATTCCACCTGGATAGCTCCCTCCTCGGAAACTTGTAAGATCTCAAATTTCAACACATGAGATGGATCAGGAACATAATTCCTAAGTACAGAGACATGAAACACATTATGCATCTTCCTTAGATGGGTTGGCAGCTCAAGTTTATAAGCAACTGGTCTGAACCTCTCAATGATCTTAAATGGTCTGACAAATCTAGGAGATAACTTCATTCCTTTACCAAATTTGAAGGAGCTCTTTCCCTCTTAGCATATGCATAAAAAAAATTTGTCCCTAGTTTCCTTAAGCCTTTTCTTAAACATAATCATTTATTCTTCCATATCTTGAAGAATATTGGGTCCCAACATGACTCGATCCTCTAATCGATCCCAACTCGATGGCGTTCTATAGGGTCTTCCATAAAGGAACTCATATGGCGCTACTTCACTGGAACTATGATAACTATTTTTATATGCAAGTTCCACTAGTGAAATATATCTTTCCCATTGATTTTCCTAATCCATAACATACATTCTTAACATATCCTCCAACACTTGATTAACCCCGTTTGTTTGGCCATTTGTTTTAGGATGATATGCAACACTAAAGTTGAGCTAAGTACCCATAGAAGTTTGGAGGCTTTTTCAAAATCTAGAAGTGAACTGGGAATCTTGATCTGAAATAATTTTCTAGGGAACCACATGCAAGTGAGTTACCTCCTTAAGCCTTGAGGAAAAATTGAGCAATGGCTGGTGCATCAAAGACGCTCTTCACTGGATTGAAGTGAGCACTCTTAGTGAGCTTATCTACAACTACCATGATACAATCATGCATCTAGGGAGTCATCGGGAATCCTCCCAGAAAATCCATTGTAATAGTTTCCCATTTAGTTTTTGGTATGTCATGGGGTTGAAGAAGTCTTGTTGGGCAGTGATGTCCTTCCTTGACTTGTTGACATTTAAGACATCGTGTGATGAACTAAAATATGTCCCCTTTCAGTCCAACCTAGAAAAATATATTTTGAAGATCTGCATACATTTTCTTTACTCATGGGTATATAGAATAGGGAGCTCTATGGGTCTCCTCCATCACCAATTTCCTGAGATCGCCAGATTTAGGAGCATACATCCTACCATAGAATCATAACAATCAATCGCTCTCCAAAGTGCACCCTTCGAATTTAGATCCCATCGGGGCTCCACTTTGCAATGCTAATTCTACCTGTTGGTACCAATTATCCCCAACTAGGTGTTTTAAAACCTAATCTCGTAGGTTTGATTTTAATGATAATATTGAATAAATTCTAGGCCTTTTTCTCAAAGCATCTTCAACCTTGTTCTCTTTACCCTTGATAAAAATTATTCTAAAATCATATTCACTAAACAACTCACTCCAACGTCATTGTTGGGCATTTAGGTCCTTTTGAGTGAATATGTTCAAGACTCATGTGATTAGTTTTTAATTCAAATTGACGTCCCATTATATAATGTATCCATAATTTTAGGGCCATTACTACTTCAACCAATTCTAAATCATGAGTAGCATAATTGATTTCATGGTCCTTAAGTTTACATGTGGCATAAGAAATAACCCCTCGCATTAAAACTATGCCCAAACCTTTCCTAGAAGCATCTGTGCAAATACACAAATCCTTGTCCATGTTTGGCACTCTTAGAATTGGGGCAGTGATCAATCGTTGTTTGAATTCTATGAGTGTTGCCTCACATTCCTTAGTCCATTCAAATGTAACTCCCTTCGTTTGTAGTGATGTGATGGGATTAGCGATTTGGGAAATCCTTCCACAAATATCCTAAAATATTATGCCAATCCCATAAATTTGCATACCTCTCTCACATTCTTAGGAGTTTGCTAATTCATTGGTTTCAATTTTACTAGGGTCAATTGTTATACACTCCCTACTGATTGTGTGTCCCAGATACTGAGTTTCCTTTTGGAAGAAAGAACATTTAGATAGTTTTCGATACAATTTGTGTTCTTCGAGGCATTGAAGTACCAACCTCAAGTGATCTTCATGCTCCTGCTCATTTCGTGAATAAATCAAGATGTCAGATCCAAAACACTTGAATGAAATCATCCAAGTATTTTTGGAATATACACTATTCATTAGGTTCATAAATGTTGCAGGGGCATTGGTCAACCCAAAAGGTACAACAATAAATTCATAATGACCAAACCTTGTTCTAAATGCAGTTTTTGGTATATATTCTTCCTTAATTCTTAGTTGATGGTATCTAGATCATATGTCGATTTTGGAAAATATTGAAGCTCCTCTTACTTGATAAAAAAGGTCATGAATACGAGGCATTGGATACCTATTCCTAATGGTGGCTTTGTTGAAGTCACGATAGTCAATGCATAATCTTAGGGTTCTACCCTCCTTTTTCACAAAGATCATTGGTGCTCCACGGGAAACACATCCTCAAATTCAGATAGTATTAGATGAAACCTATTAGAAGATATGTTATCTTTACTGATCTCCTCAATTGCATAGATCCTACATCCCTTTCTCATACATTTCTTAACCTTCTTTGCTGATATGAAGCGTAAAGTGTAATGTACTCAACCCCCTATTAAGCACACTAACTTAGAATTACAGAAAACTCAGATTTGCCCGAGATAGATTTGACACAAGGCTAACAACTTAGGCTCAGTAGGATGGATAAGACACACTGACAGCTGTAAATATGGTTGGAATCAAGGTCAATACTGCGACAATGGCACATTTATGGGTGCTTCACGCGTAGGAAGATTTCCTTGGCAAAGCCAAGGCTATCAATGCACATTCCCCAAGGACTTATGTGGAAACCCAAGGTTGCTGGTGTTCACTGGAAGTAATCTAAACTTAGGTAAGCCTAACTGATTTTTGCCAACCTGATCTAGACTCACTCTAACTTAGCAACCTAGATCTAGAAGTAACAAATCTCACTAGGTGCAAAAGACTAGATTTGGACTAGTGGAAGTGACGATTTACAGATGAATTCAAATGGATAATAGAGATTCCTAATTTCTGATCTGGAGATATGGCCAGGTTGTAATACCTTTGTTTTGATTGATATAACCTTCAAAATTGATATTAGTGATGCATTTGATCATAAAATGCATTTAAACATAAAAGTAAACAATTTTGCCTAGCTAGAGCACAAGTATAGAAACAGTACATTCCAAACAGCATCAAAGGCTCACAAATTCTTCCACAAACTAATTTATAAGATCAAATACATGTATATGAGCAACAACAATTTTATATCAGAGTTTTACAGCGGCAAAAAATAGTAAACTGGAGCCAAACTTATAGTGAGTCCTCAATCCTTAGAATTTTACAATATAGAAGCAAAATATTGAGTATGAGAAAGAAAGAAAGGACTTTCACCACTAGATCAGAGCTATGGACAGGAAATGATCATATTGTAGCTCATTGAAGTCATAGAATCGGCCGTTGCAACTCACTGGGGCACAATTCCTCAGATTGCTCACTTAATTGTCCAAATATGATCACAAATCATAAGCACTCATGCTTCAATCTTTTTACCAATTCTAGAGACTCAAATCCTTTAGGATGTGGGTTAGATCAGATATGCAATTCAAGCTCTAATGGTTGCACTGACATTGTGGAGATGACTGGAATAACTTTTCTATGGGGCACATCGCCCAAAGCTAGCTAGGGGCGCATCTCCCAAGCCTTTGAGATGCAAAGCTCTCAAGACAATTATCAAATGACCAAAAGATGTGCACTGGGGCGCACTGCCTTCTTTTATAACATGAATTGGCTTCAAGGTACAATGAATGTGGTCATTTACCTCAACCAATTTGCCCTCATTGACTAATTTTGAACCTGTAGCTTTTTTGCCACCCTTTTTGGACTTGCCATTGAGGAAATTCGAACCATAGGTGCAATGGATGTTTCTTTGGCAAGTTGTTTTTCCCTTGGACCTACTTGCCTTCATGAATTCGCCCTCCTTGGATAAAATTAGCCTTTGGATCTTTCCTAAGGATTTTAGCTTTCTTTCCTGCTTTTGTTAATCTTCCTTGAGCCTTATCTCTCCAAATCAAGAAACTCCTATATTCGCTGCTTTTCTGTTGCTTTTCCTACTTTTCCTGTTTTTATGCTTTCTTCTGCTTTTAGGACTTTCCTGCTTTTCTTCTGCTTTCTGCTTTTCTGATTTTTTCTGCTCTTATTCTGCCTTCCATCTTTTTAGTGGCTCTATTGATTTTTTATGCCTTTCTTCTACTTGCCATTGTGGATGACAACTCATTGGGTCCACAAGCTCTAGTATGCGCTTTCCTAAGCATATCCAACTTATCACAATATTAAATAAATAAATGCTAATTAAATATTCACAAACTATGAGCTTTATCACTACCCTTAAGTTAAATTTAATTAAACTAATTAAACATGGACCAACATTAATCCTAACTAACTTATTTATTTTTTCCACTAGGATCCATGGGGATCTAATGGCCTAGTGTAATCTCCTGGTGCTATAAAAAAATGGGGACATTACAGTCCTCCCCTCCCAGAATTTGCTTGTCCTCGAGCAATTGAAAATATAGTTGGTGAAGAACCTGTACACCATTTCCACAATACTTTGCAAGACTACTTCAAAAACCATTTGAATCTCATCTCCAACATACATGACCCTTTTGACAAACTTGCATTGGTCATCCTCTCCATCAAGTCATGAATGATCCTGTTTTTGAAGCACTCCATGACAATATATGGATTGAATTTGACTATGCTACACCCTTCGCATGCTTCAATTCATCCACTACTCCCATGCAACTCATTTTTTGCTGCCATACATTGAGCTTCTTATGTGTTAAGATTGACCTTGAAACATTATGGTCAATTCCAATCTTAAGCTTGATTTCCCCTAAGTAATTTACGCATTTAGCCATTGCATGCATGATGACTAACACCTCCATGTATGTGGTTGAATGATGTCTATGATAGGGCTGCAACCTCAACGGGTGTCTATTTGGTCTCAAAATCATTCCTAAGCTTCCTTGGGAAGCATTACCTTATGACCAAAAATGGTGGGAAGAACCTGGTGGGGCAACATGGAATAATCATACACCATCTTCTTCATTCCTTTGAAAACTCTGTTGGATTTCTCGTTCCAACATGAGACTTCTTTATTTTCTTGGTCAGCCACATGAGTTTTGAACCGGAAGGAATCTTTACATGGTGCACCATTCTCACATTTATTTACATCTATGGAATTGATCCAAACAAGGGTGGACCGAATCCTCTTCATATGAGCAACAACTATACCAAGCCCAATCATAGAATCAAGACTTAACATCTCAATCCTTCCAAATTCATATTCAAACAATGTATGACGCCCTGACTGCTTTACCCAAGTATAGGACATAGCTTCCGAATTAAAAGAGTGCTACCCCAACATCCTACCATGAACCAAAATGTGATAAAAAAGAACCAACACAAGCTTACCAGATTGCTTGTTGTGTGTTGTGCTCATGGAAGATGGTGAAGCCACAGGTGCACTAGCCAAGCCAATGCTCATGCATGAGAATCTAGGATAGCCATATTGGCCACAAGGAGTTGTATTTTGCAGAACTTCTTCTTCCAAGCAAAACCGATGGTAATGATCAAGGTGGAGATCAATCTCAAGAGGTACTTGACCATATGCATCTCATCCCTCTTAAGGGATGTCTTTGTCCCACATACTGCTACATGAATCTTCTAGCTGAAATATTTGAGACCAGGAATGATTCCTGGATCCCAAATGAACCTAAGAATGGGGAAGTGTCTTCTACTTCCTCCTCTACATTGCTCAGTGTCTACATAAAAAACCTCATGATGACTCCTAAACTCTATTGCCATCATGAACAAACCGTCACTCCAAGGAATGTCAGGATCCCAAGGTTTAAGCAGCCTTCTACCAAATAGCTTGATCATCTGAGATAATGTGTCATTCCAAATGATGCCAGGATCCCAAAACCAAATTGGAAGTTCATTCTTCCAAGTGCTTGTTGGGATTTTTATGAATATTTCCAATAGGAAGAGAAACTCATCTTGAGCATCAATGTCATATGCTCCCTCCAACTAAATCAATTGGAGTTTCCAAATCTCATTATGCATACTTAATGCATCATATGATGACCATGGATATCTTTTATGCCACTCATAAGATTGGAGAATAAGGAATCCATCAATCAACTTCCTACTTAAACATGCAAAACTCTTACCTCCATGTGTGTCCATCTCTGAGATGTATTTGTTCACCCAAGACATGGATGGATCAACATCTTTGTTGGCTGGTACAGTTTGAGCGAATCTAACTACCACCTCCAAAATCAAATCTTTCTTCAACAAGGGAATCCCTTGATCCTCCCAGTGCACATCTAGCACTTGGACAACCTTCTCCATGACAGTCCTTCTCTCAAGCACATGCATTTCAGATTGCACGTCTTGCTCTCTATATTCCCCAACAATTGATGTGTCAAGGAGTCTTCCACCAAGGAAAACAAGATTGGTGAATCCTTGTCTCTCCTTTTTTGTTATGTACTCATCTACCCAATCCTTGGATAAATAAGTACCTTTGCTTCCAGACTCAAGTAGTATGTCCTCCTCAATGTCCTTCTGCATCAAGACAAGTATTTGGCCCAAATATTCTATAGCATATTCCTTCACAAACACCTACAAATCAGAATTTTCCTCATGTTTATCCTCCACATGAGGTTCCTCCATCAAACCCTAAGTGTCTCCTGCCATGCTCATATGATCATCTTCCAGACGGGATAGAGGTTGCGGCATGATCAACTCTCTATGAAGCATCAATCTGCAAACTTGATTCTTGAAGAGCTTTTTGGGTGCTCTCCAATTCATGAGTGAGATTGTCAATCTCCTATTCATTTTCTAGTGATGCATTATGATACATCTTCACAAGCTCAACAAGATGATCTCTATCGGAAAGCAACTGCAAAAATGCACCCCTTATGTCTATCACTGCTTTTCGAATCTTCTCCAAGTCTTCAATGGAAGATTCCTCCTCCATTTTCCAACAACAATGTGACACCAATGCATTGGTGCCATGCAGAGTGCTCAGGGCCTTCCTAATCTTCTTTTTAATTCATCTTCAGTGGCCCTACAAGGAAGTATGTCTCTTGAGGATAAACATCCTCTTCTTCTGGTTGATCAACTTCACCATGAATCTCAAGTGGTGACTAGAATTCTGGTTTATGTTCTTCTTTTGGATCTAATTTAAAAGATGTCCCACCACCATCAACAGATTCAATCTCCTTTGGAGTGATCTTGAAATCACCCACAAAGTAGCTAGAAGTGAATTCATCCCCCACACCGTTGGATACCAGATGATGGGTTGTTGGGTCTTCAGCTGCGCAGGGTGCCTCTTCATCTTCTTCTACACAACTTTCTTCTCGCATGCAGTCACTTTGTAATGACTTGTGCTCCACCTCATGGATCTTTGCTTCTGCTTCATTTCCATTTTCCTCTAGGCAACTTGAGACTTCTCCATCTTGAGTGGTGCTCAGATCACAACTTTTGGAGTCTTTGCTTGAAGAAAAACCAAACAATCTCATAATGCTCGAAGATGTTGATGACTTTGACGAATCTTCACCTTTGGTTCCCTCTTCTTCTTTTGTACTTGGAGAGGTGGAACAACTTGGTTCCTCTATGGATGGTTTCCTACTGTCAAAAGAATACTCGTCAACATTTTGAGCCCAAAAACCATACTTGCAAATATAATGGTGAGGCATGTTTTTAATTGCTTCCATCCTTCTTGCTAATATATCTTCTAGGCTAGCCATTGGCGGATAAAGCCTTCTGTCATTTATGTATATTGGTTCACAGAAGAAGTCATCTTCCTCCCGTGACATATGCAAGCCTCCATCTATGTATATTACCTCTTCTTCTTCACACTGCTCAAAGTCTTCTTCAACAACTGATATGAGCCTCATAGCTGCAACTTGAATATATGATCTGCAATATTTATTCAACTGGGAGTTTATGGAGCTTGGTATTGCTGCTCATAGGTGCAGGGGACCATGCTCTGATACCATTGTATGTACCCAACCCCCTATTAGGCACACTGACTCAGAATTATAGAAAACTTACACTTGCCCGAGATGGATTTGACACAAGGCTAACAACTTAGGCTCAGTAGGATGGATGAGACACACTCACATCTGCAAATATGGTGGACTCAAGGTCAATACTCTGACAATGGCACATTTATGGGTGCTTCACGCCTGGGAATATTTCCTTTGGCAAAGCCAAGGCTATCAATGCACATTCCCCAAGGATTTCGATGGAAATCCAAGGCTTCTGGTGCTCACTGGAAGTAATCTAACCTTAGGTAATCCTAACTGATTGTTCCCAACCTGATCTAGACTCACTCTGACTTAGCAACCCAGATCTAGCAATAAAAAATCTCACTAGTTACAAAAGACTAGATTTGGACTAGTGGAAGTAAGGATTTACAGATGAATTCGAATGGCTAGGAGATATTCCTAATTTATTATCTGGAGACATGGTTGGGCTGTAATACCTCTATTTTGACTGATGTAACCTTCAGAACTGAGATTAGTGAGGCATTAGATCATAAAATGCATTAAAACATAAAACTAGACAATTTTGCCTAGCTAGGGTGCAAGCATAGAAACATTACATTCCAAACAACATCAAAGGCTCACGAATTCTTCCACAAGTTGATTTATAAGATCAAATACATGGATATGAGCAACAAAAAATTTATATCAGAGTTTTATAGCAGCAAAAAATGGTAAATTGGAGCCAAACTTACAGTGAGTCCTTAATCCTTATAGAAGCAAAATATTGAGTATGAGAAAGAAAGAAAGGATTGTCACCACTAGATTAGAGCTATGGACAAGAAATGATCATATTGCATCTCATTGAATTCATAGAAGCAGTTGTTGCAACTCAGTGGGGCGCAATTCTTCGTATTGCTCACTTAACTGGCAAAATTTGATCACAAATCACAAGCACTCATGCTTCAATCTTTGTACCAACTTTGGTGACTCGAATCCTTCAAGATGTGGGCTAGATCAAATCTGCAATTCAAGCTCTAATGGTTGCACCGACACTCTTAAGATGATTGGAACAAGTTTGCTATGGGGCACATCACCCAAAGTTGACTAAGGGGTGCATCTCCCAAGACTTTGAGATGCAGAGCTCTCAATACAATTATCAAATGACCAAAATATGTGCATTGGGGCACACCACCTTCTTTTATAACATGAACTGGCTTCAAGGTACAATGAATGTGGTCATCTACCTCAACCAATTCACCCTCATTGACTAATTTTGAACCTGTAGTTTTTTTGCCACCCTTTTTGGACTTGCTATTGAGGAAATTTGAACCATAGGTGCAATGGATGTTTCTTTGGCAAGTTTTTTTTCCTTGGACCTACTTGCCTTCATGAATTCACCCTCCTTGGATGAATGTGGTCATCTACCTCAACCAATTCGTCCTCATTGACTAATTTTGAACCTGTAGCTCTGCCACCCTTTTTGGACTTGCTATTGAGGAAATTCAGACCATAGGTGGAATGGATGTTTCTTTGGCAAGTTGTTTTTTCCTTGGACCTACTTGCCTTCATAAATTCACCCTCCTTGGATAAAATTAGCCTCTGGATCTTTCCTAAGGCTTTTAGCTTGCTTTCTTGCTTTTGTTAATCTTCCTTGAGTTGTATCTCTCAAAATCAAGAAACTCCTATCTTCACTGCTTTTCCTGCTTTTCTGCTTTCTTCTTCTTTTAGGACTTTCTTGCTTTTCTTCTACTTTCTACTTTTCTAAGTTTTTTTGCTTTTATTCTGCCTTCCATCTTTTTAGTGGCTTTATTGATTTTCTCTACTTTTCTTGCAGTTTCCATTGTGGATGACAACTCATTGGGTCCACAAGCTCTCTTATGTGCCCTCCTAAGTATATCCAACTTATCACAATATTAAATAAATAAATGTTAATTAAATATTCACAAACTATGAGCTTTATCACTCCCCTTAAGTTAAATTTAATTAAATTAATTAATGGCATGGACCAACATTAATCCTAACTAATTTATTTATTTTTTTCACTAGGATCCATGGGGATCTAATGGCCTAGTGAATTCTCCTAGTGCTATAAAAAAAAAAATCGATCGGGACATTACATTAAGATACTTCTCACTTGATCCAATCAATCACTACATGCTCTTCTTGGTTATCATGACAGAGGACTTTCATTCTGTAGCAGTCAACCAAGGCTCTATGGGATTCAAGCCAATCCATTCCTACTATCAAATCATAGGCTCCCAAGGTGGTGCTATATAAATTCATTTTTGTCTCACAGCTCCCCATTTTTACACTAGACATCCTAACCAAGGGACCTACAAATTGCTTAACCCTAGATGCCATTTCTACCACCCTGAAATAATCTTGGTCTTGAGTTGCCAATCCACATCTAATTAATGCAGAGGGGAAAATAAAACTATTAGTTGCACCAAAATCAATTAAAATAGAAAGAGGAATACTTTTAATCGTTCCCGTGGACTCCACAACCGTGGCTTGATGTTCAACTTGGTGATTTGTTACTATGGCATGAATTCGGTGTTGGACTTGGGGTTGTTATGACTTAGATTTACCTTCTCGTTCATTAGAATTGGTTTGATATTTTGGGCAATTACTTTTATAGTGGGGGCCATCACAATTCCAACACCTTACATGACCATGATTGTCTAGTCTACAATCTCTAGTGTTGTATCCCTCACTCTTGCCTCTTGTTCCTTGGGCATAGTGTTGATCTCCCTTGATTGTAGAAGGTATGCTTAATGTTAAGCTAGCAACTTGAGGTACATTGTCCCATTCTCCATGTAACATGTTTGTATGCCCTACAATTCTTATGCCCTCTATTGTGGAGGGATCTCTGAGGGAAACATAATATTTCTTGGATAAGCGACCCATCATCTCAATCCTC
This sequence comes from Larix kaempferi, assembly GCA_027924585.1. NCBI lineage: Eukaryota > Viridiplantae > Streptophyta > Pinopsida > Pinales > Pinaceae > Larix > Larix kaempferi. Next base: position 8,740,301 of record BSBM01000236.1, on the reverse strand, counting down.
TTTTGGACATGCTTGGCCAGATTGGTGGTTTCTATCATAGTAGTGGGTTTCCACATGTCAATCTTGGCATAAACCATGGGATCAAGTCCATGGAGGAACCTTTCATCTTGTGTCTTATCATTTGCCATATAGTCCACATGATGTATCGATGCAAGGAATTATGCCTCATAGACTCCTATTGGTCTACCATTTTTCCTAATTGCATGGAATGCGCCCACTTGCTCATGTTTGTATTCTTCTAACAAGTGCCTAGTTCCAAAATTTTCCTCAAACATCTCCAAGGTCACCTACATGGGTTTGACTTGCAATTTAGTTTCTTCATTAACCCACCACAACAGGGCATCTCCTTTAGGAAGACTCATTTCTATTTGTGCCTTCTCCTTGGTACTATATGCCTTAAAATGAGTGCTCTTTTTATACTAGTCACCCAAGCTTTGACAATTTGACCTCTCCTCAACATTGGACAGATGGCCTTTATCTTGTTTATTGTTTTTGCTCTAATTCCCTCTCGTGATCTTGTCCTTGGTCTATGTTGTGATTTTGGCTTTGACTAGCAACCCAATCCTTAAACATGTTGGTCATTTCTCCAAAGGGAACATAGTATGGCTTGCTCTTTCAGGGTTCTTATCTCTAGGACGACTTGCGGTGGCCTTTGACGTTTAGGAGTTATAGCCAAATATGGGATTTTAATTCCAAGGGTCATACTATTATTTTTATTAGAACAATTATATTTGGAAAACAATATTTATATTATTCCATAAAAGAATATTATATTAGTATTAAGCAATTTTGAATCCCATAGATCTTATCTTGTGGGATTGTATACAAAGCCATTATTTTTCTCTAATAAAAATATCTCCATGCTCCACAACAATTAACATAAACGTAATTGACATATTAAGATATCTTAAAATTTTAATGATTTCATGCTTACAATCCATCTTTGATCATCAAAATAGGAAAACTTTAAGGATCCATAATTTTCTTAAAGTGTAGCAACTTTGGCGAATCTTACTCATCCTTAAATTTCCAAGCATAAAATGTTTGGCGATATTTTTCTAAAAAGATTCAAATTCTAAGGATTTTATAGTTTCTGGACAATTTTGGCGATTTAAAAAAAAAAATTATTCAATGGAATTTGGATGAATCAGTGTAAAAAAAAATGAAAATTGGCGAATAGTTTTTTGAAAAAAAAAGATACAAAATTAATCCATGGACTAAATTTCACCTTTAATATTTTTCTTTATCAAAATATCCTTACAATTCAAAGCAATATGTAATCAATTCTTTGAATTAATATTTTTCTTTATCAAAATATCCTTACAATTCAAAGCAATATGTAATCAATTCTTTGAATTGAATTTATTTATTGATTTGAACACTATACCCTACTTGTTATATAATTTAAAAAAAAACCTTATTATAATTACGCCGAAAACGTATTTTAAGGGAGTGGTTCCTCTCAGGTCTTCATCGTCTGTCACGGGCTTATGAGGAGCCGCCCCTCTGAGCCTATTTCAGGACCCTAATTGTCAGGAAATCCACGTGCTGCATTGGCGGCCATAGGGTGCATCCCCTTGTCAGCGTATGCTTACATCATAATGTTTATAGAAAGTCTCCATTCTGTTTTGAAATCCCTCCTCTCAAATCTTTCCGGTGGCTTCGCTACTTTCGGAGCATACAAGTGAATGAATGATCTTTCCGGTGGCTTTGCTACTTTCGGAGCATACAAGTGAATGAATGAATGTTGAGTTACTGTTCGCTCACTGTTAAATTACTCATTGATCCATTTTCTGCAACCTTGAACAGTATTTACCTTAAACCATGCCTTAGATTAATTCAGAGGAGATTACAAGCCACATAAAGACGAACGACCGGTCCTTTAAAATAGCCAAACTGTACGCTTGTACTACCCTCCAAGGCTCATGCATGTTTGGAAAAAAAACTTTCACCTAGTGAAATAATGAGCTAGACGGCTCAACACTTTTATTCAAGCAACTTAACAAATTATACTCACTCGCGGGGAAAGGGATCTGGCAGAGCCGAGACAGAAAGAGACCTCGTCGAATACTCAGTTATTAGACTTTTTATCGTTGGTGAAGCATTCAACATGGAGCATGTAAAGGATACCTGGCAGCGATTAACGCTATGTAATATATAGTTCAAGCCATGTTACACTCCGGAAAAGACGGAGTTAATGTCATAATAACTACTCCATAATCACAATCCTACAAGACGATAGAGATATCTAACACGTCTTTCTCGATTGCATGTAATATTAATGAACAAAGGAACGTATACTCCATCATCTCCTCTATTGTATCGGATCGGACTCCATTACACCAATAAAAACATATCTATAGGTAATCAAAACAATAATAAAATGTTAAGTGTCATTGCATGTAATACTTAAGGTATTGAAGGCAAACCACGATGCGGAGTCAAACATGACCCCGACTCTTGGTTTAAAGCCTAAAACCAAAGGTGTGATTATAACCAAATTTCAAGTATGAACTTACATGACGACAAATATAAAATACCAAAATAAACGTGTAAGACATAATAAGCAAAATGTAAGCATGGTTTCCATAGGTAGCACTAAAATGCTTGCAAACAATGGTTAAGGTGGAATAATCCAAGAGTATGGAAATATACCTAATAAAGATAATGTTATTTAAAGGGGATGTTCTAAAAGTCTTTTCATATAGTTTTTTTAATTGTATGTATGAAAACAAAAACATTTTTAACAAAGTATCCACAATTTCAATTTCAAAATATTAAAAAATTTAGATATTAGAATATTTGATGAGAATATACTAGTTATTACATTAGTTTCAATTAAATTGAATAATTATTTTTTAACATTACAAATTTTTTTCTTTAAAATTTTGATTATTTTCGTTACAAATTTCTTGGTGTAAATTTGTTTCTTAATATATACAAAATTTGAGAAAAAAAAATAATACCTAAGGAGATTTTACAAGGCCATCACTGGCTGCAAACCTGGATTCCTACTCCATACCATATATGATTCCTGAACAATGGAATCAGATACTACCGGCCATCGTCCCCATACCGATGCACGATTATGCACTGTAGAGTTTCAAACTCTGGATCGGTGTATTCTTCTTTGGATTCCAATGAATCTGGCAGGGGAGAGTCTCTCTTCTCGGGTTGTAATTACCAACATTGGATTGTAACCATGGAGTTTCTAGACCCCAGCCATCACCTTGACCTGTGTTTTTTATTCATTCTTTCTGTTAAGACGTAATCGCCAAGGTTTGCGGAAATATTTGGGGAAAAATAACATCCATTTCGCCTGTAATGCTTTTATTTTACATTTTCTTAATTTGCAGTATCGATGAGGCTGAGAAGAGAAATTATGCACTATCCATGACAACGTACACGAGTTTTATGTGTGAGATCTCAAAGAATCTTTCCGAAAAAAACAAGAGTATGTATGTTGTTCAGCTTAGCTTATTAATTTTTACCTTATTTATCAATTCCAATAATATGTATTCTTATTTCAAATGGACAAAGAACATATTAATAATACCAATGATACTAATATAGCATTGATTACCAAACCAAAATTTAAAATACATTGTGATCTCTTTCACCTAGAGGATTCAACAATGAAGAAGTTTTGGCCAACAACTTTGCTTGCGACCATTATATTGATTGTAAGAAGATCATAGATTTGAACCTAGACCAAATTCAAAAGCTTGTAAGCAACTACACCAACCTGTATGGTTTCTTGTCATTTTGCATAGTGGGAGGTGGCATGACTGATGGAGCATTATAACATGGTCATGATGTTGGACATTGATCCCATCTACAATATTTGTCAATGTTCCTTTGATATTAATTGACCCACATACACTAATATTAGGAGACTTGTATCTTGGGTATTTTCCAACTCTTCCCTACATTTTGATGGTGCTTTGAACACAAACATGACTAAGTTCCAACTGAATCAAGTTACTTGCACTGACACATTAACTCCTCCAGGTGGTGCCCTTCCCTTGGATCATCCACGGGATCTACTACCTCTATCTGGGCAATGATATTAAAGGTTGTATAACTCTCCATCTATTACGGTGAAATTTAACATTCTTCAACCATTCACTAAGCATATATTGAGGTATGTATTCAAGCATCTTTCCCTTCCAAAATAATGCAAAACATTGATAGTTCCACATAGTAAGCATGTTGGTCCTGATGAATGTTGGTTCTCCTAAAGGGTTATTTTTAGTGTCCAACCAAGTAAAATCCAAACCCATTTTTATTTGGGTAGCCCTTGTTCCAGGAATTCATTTTTAACCAAAGTAGGAACTTGCACAAGAGTTGACATTGGAGATGGCATTCCTAGTAAGATTAGGAAAGCAGGACATGTTGCACTCGAGTTCGATGAAACTAGGTAAAAATAATATCTTCGAGAAGCTTTCGATCTATCATATGTGGCACAACTACTGCAACCCATATATGTAACTCACAATAAAGAGTTGAAAGCAACATATGAGAACATGAATTTGCCCCATCTTCTGGACAAACCAAACAAACACATGGATTCTTGGGTTGTGTTTATTTAGGGAAAGTATTAAGGAAGAAGGATTCACCTCAAATGGGAAAGTTGAACGTAGAGATGCATGTTTGGTTGAGTCTCCTCAATCTTCGACATCCTGCCACCCCTCCCCTCCCAAAATAGTTCTTAACTTCTTGAAATGACCATGCTCATTAACAAAGAAGAAAATCCCCACATCCATGTCATGTAAACTAGGTTTGGCTCATGTTTCCACCTAATCTAAAACATTCTCAAGTGGCATAAGCTAGCCTATCCACCAACAATTTGACAAAATGTTTGAAAAAAATACTTTAACATGGATTTCACTAGGTAGAATATATGCTTGTTAATGGCATGGTTAGAGATCTAGAGGACTTCAAATCTACCTTGAATATTTATCTTTGCATGAGAGGAAGAAAATAAATCAAGAAAATCTTGTTGAAAACAATCACCAAGAAAATTATTACCTTGGAAATGGCAAGCTTGGACACCATAGGTATATTACAATTAACAACATGAAGGTCGATATCCAAGACAAGGAGAAGATACAAAACAAGACAAACGCAGTGAAACTGCTTAAGAAACTACCATAACCCAAGGTAGAGTTGTAAGGTGAGCAACACATTATTAAAATTTGACTAGACTTGTTACTTCAATGAAAAACAATCACTCTAGCTTTAAATTTATGCCTCCTACTTAATATATCCACTCAACTAAATTAGTCCTTGGTGACCTGGTGAGGTTCTTAACATTGAATTTTGCATCCATGGTTATTCATTTTACATATAACATAAAAACATAAGCATTTAACATACAAACAATTCTAGACTAGAGGAAAGTTAGTGTGAAGTCCAAACATTGATTTTCAAGCACAAAAAACATTGAGAGAAAACAAGAAAAAACATCAATGCATAATGTTAAGGATGTCGTCAACAAAGATCCTTTTGACAAGTGAGAAAGCGTTATAGATTTTCATGCTAAAAAAAGAAGAGAAGAGGAAAATTGGTATTAAACAAGGAACACATTGCAATTATCTTGTGTTTTAGATTGTGGTCCTAATTACAACATCACGGAAAATGCAAGAAAAGGTGGTGTCAAGATTATCATCCAACCACCCACAATTTGAGATTACACTAGATAGAAAATACTTTTTGTATTAATAAAAAATACACTATATCAAGATTATATAAAATAAATGTCATGGAATCTTGCATCCTATCGTTGTGCAATAAGAAATGGATTTGGTTATGGAAATGGAGTTGAAACCATGGTTTCCTATTTTCGTTTGACAATCAATTTCGTAAAGGGTTTAGATTTTGGAAACAGTCTTCTGTCAAAGGCGTACTAATCTCACCCAACTTCGTTTCCAGCAACTATTGACAAACATCCACAATGCTACACCAACCTTGGAACACTGGAACCTCCTATCATTTAGGACTAATAGATTCTTGTCAACAAAGGGGCATTCAAGATTTGTCACGACAATCTATCTCTTTGCAACAAACAATATTGCAAACAATCCTAACAAATACATGCTCCAAGCATTGGCTATGCCTATTGCAAATTTCACCAATGGTTCATATGCAAAGCAAGATGATGCCCATCAACTAGAAAAACAAATATTTCTATGTGTAGGGAAGCGAGTAATCCTATTAAGCAATTTATGGGATCAATCTGTTGGATTTTGTGCAACTTTGGAAGATATTATTTATTGTATTTTATTGTACTTGATTCTACCTCCTAAGGGAGATGAACTTGATGTATTTAATCATGTAAAACCCTTGAAAGAATCAATGTAAACGTTGGGATGAAAAGCAAGCAAAAGAAAATTAAAATTAAAATTATTTATTGCTCCCCAAGAGAAGTCAGCCCAGTTAGGGAATTTTTCATGTTTGCACTTGTATAAATAAGAGGTGAGCTCGCCTCATTATCCACTCATCCACTCAACTCAAGTTCGCATTGTTTGAGAGAGAGAAGTTCACATCTGTTGGAGGAGAAGAAGACTCTTTTGGGGTTTCTACTTTTGGAAGACATTTTCCATCTTTTCTCTTTTATGATTGTACTCTGATATCGGGATTATCATCTCTATGCAAAGGTTGTTGGCTTTTCTCTTGTTTGGGTTTCCCGGGATAAACTCTGTGTTATTGTTCTGTGCTTTGTCTTTCTTCTAGTGATCATGTTTATGCAATTGAATTATTATGCTATTAATGTATGAAATCTAACATGGTATCAGAGCAGTTCTAGAAGAAGCCATTGGCGAAGCTAGGGTTTCATCTTCTAAAGTATTCACCCAACATTTTGGAGAAAAAGGACCTTGGGAATTTCGCTTTTAGGGAGGCGCATCTTTTGGTGAAGATGGAATTCAATTCCGAGAATTTTCAGTTTTTGACCTAATTCTACAGCTGCAACAGAAATTAGGGTTTCAGTTTTGACCTACTTCTCTCCACAGATTTGGATCAGCCTTACCTAATTTCAACTCACCTTGGCAATGCGCATCTACTTGTGGAATCAGTTTTTCAAATTTTCAACTTTCATTTTTGACCTAGCTCCTGCTAGGGTTTCTGAACCAGATCTTCAGTCAAGATGATTGGTATAAAGGTTGAAGATGGTCTGGAAAGGAAGCATGAAGCATCCATTGTTGATATAGAAGAAGATCATCATCACAAGAAGCACAATAATGAAGATCATACAAAATTTCTATTCATATCAGCTTTATCAGGTACTATTCCCACCACTAGTGACACTTGGCTCATAGATAGTGGTGCTTCTAGACACATGACGGTTTATAAAGAAAATCTTTCAGAGTTAGTTGAGAAAGATTCACATCTCCGTGTTGTACTTGGAGATGATGCTAACTACATTGTAAAGGAATTTGGAGCCACCTCCCTTCAACTAGAATCAAATGATACATTACGCCTGAGTGTTGTGCTCTTTGTACCTGGAATGAAAAGAATCCTTGTCTCCATCTCAGCCTTGGAAGACAAGGGATATAAAGTAGCTTTCTCAGAAGGGAAAGTCCTTTCTTGGCACAAGAACTCAAGCATGAACACAACCAAAGTTATTGGTAGAAGAGAGGAGAGCTTGTATCGACTGAACACTCCACCAGTCCAAGCCCTAGTACACGATGTTGCAAGTATGGGCGAATTATGGCACAGAAGACTAGCTCATCTGAACAATCGAGCTTTCCCAGCACTGAAGAATATAGTGACAGGTTTACCAGGGCTCTAGGTAGACCATGATGTAACATGTAGAGGATTTGCACTTGGCAAGAATGCCAAGAGATCTTTTCCAGATAGTGAGAGTAGATCCAAAGGGATTTTGGATCTAGTACACTCTGACCTATGCGGACCCATGACAGTTGCTTCATTGGGTGGATATCATTACTATATAACATTCATTGATGATTATTCACAGAAGACTTGGATATACTTTCTCAAGTCTAAGGAATTTGAAGAAGTACTCAACAAGTTCAAAGAATTTAAAGAACAAGTCGAAAATTTGTCTGGGAAGAGGATCAAGATTTTGAGATCCGATAATGGTGGAGAATATACCTCCACAAAATTTAATGATTTCTGCAAAGAAGCAGGAGTTAAGAGGGAGCTCATAGTTCCCTACAACCCTCAACAAAATGGGGTTGCAGAAAGAAAGAATAGAACAATTGTGGAGGTAGACAAATCTATGATACATGACCAAAATCCTCAATTGCTCTTATGGGAAGAAGCATCCATAACCGTTGTATATGTACAGAATAGATGTCCACATAATATATTGAAGAATGTGACTCTGGAAGAAGCGTTCACATGAATGAAACCAGAAGCGGGCCATCTACATACATGTGCCCAATCTACATACATGTGCCCAAGGAGAAAAGATCGAAGCTAGAACCTTCAGGCAAGAAGGGAACCTTTGTGGGATATAGTGAGTCTTCAAAGGCCTATAGAATCTACATTGCAGGATCTAGACAGATTGAAGTCAGTAGGGATGTGACCTTTGAAGAAGAAATGGTTGTTAGGAAAGGAAGAGGATTAGACATGGAGATTGATGATGAAGAAATGCGAGAACCAAAGGAGATGAGATCATCGCCCCCTCCAGTTCAGAGGGAGTTAGCAGAAAATGATGAACCTATCGATCACATTGATCCAGTTGATATCCACAAAGATATTGCAGGTCGGAAAAGACCTAGATGGGAACAACAGACACTGTAAGATGCAGAGGGGCATTAAGTTGCACATGGTGCTTCCATAGAAAGCAAGAGACCTCAGAGATTCTCTAGTTATGTGGCATTAATGAGAAACATTATCGATTCAGAACCAACCACTTACGAAGAAGCATCCAAACATCAAGTTTGGAAGGATGCCATGATGGAAGAATATCAATCCATCATAAAGAATGATGTGTGGTAGGTTGTGCCAAGACCTGAGGAGAAGTCAGTAGTGACTTCTAAGTGGCTATACAAGATCAAGCATGGAGAAAATGGAAGTGTTGAAAAATACAAGGCCAGATTTGTTTCCAGAGGATTCTCTCAGAAAGAGGGAGTCGATTATGATGAGACTTTTGCTCTTGTGGCTCGATATACTTCCATCAGGTCAATCATTGATATTGCTTCAGCTATAGGATGGAAGTTTCATCAGATGGATGTGAAGACAGCCTTTCTCAATGGTGTTATTGAGGAAGAAGTTTATATCGAACAACCAGATGAGTTTATTGTCCGCGGAAAAGAGTCTCATGTATGCAGATTGAAAAAGGCATTGTATGGACTCAAGCAAGCACCTCATGCTTGGTATGGACGGATAGACGGATTCCTAGTGAGCTTGGGGTTTACCAAGAGTGATGTAGACCCCAACCTTTACTACAAGGTTGTAGATGATGAGCCACTGATTTTGGTACTATATGTTGATGACCTGTTTCTCACAGGAAATGAGAAAGTTATCATATGGTGTAAGAAGAATCTCGCCTCTGAGTTTGAAATGAAGGATCTTGGATTGATGCACTACTTCTTGGGATTAGAAGTATGGCAGAGGTAGAAAGAGATTTTCCTAGGACAAGGAAAGTACACCATAGATATATTGAAGAGATTCGGAATGTTGGACTGCAAGTCCATGGCCACTCCGATGGGTGCAAATTGGAAGAAGCTGAGAGATTCTACTTCAGACTTAGATTTGATTGATCCCACCATGTATCGCCAGCTAATTGGGTCCTTCATGTATCTGACAAACACCAAACCATATATATGTTTTGCTATGAATTCTCTCAGCCAATTCATGTGCGAGTCGAGGTAGATTCACTGGATTACTACAAAACATGTGCTAAGATACTTGTGTGGCACTGTGGGATATGGTTTGAAATGTGCTTCATTTTGTGACTTGAGATTGCAGGGGTTTACAGACTCAGATTAGGCTGGATTTGTTGCAGATAGGAAGAGTACTTCCGGATGTTGCTTTAGTTTGGTTTCTGCAGTTATTTCCTGGTGCAATAGGAAGCAGAACTCGGTAGCACTCAGTACTACAGAGGCCGAGTACATGGCTTCTAGTACAGCAGCTCGAGAAGCAGTTTGGCTTCGTAAACTCCTGGCATGATTGTTTGGCCAGATTCCAGAGCCGACGGTGATTCACTGTGATAACCAAAGCTGTGTGCAGATGTCAGTGAATCCTGTATTTCACGATAGGTCAAAGCATATAGAGATACAGTATCACTTCATACGTGATATGATGCAGAAAGGTGTGGTCGAGTCACAGTATGTGCCGACAGACGACCAGACTACAGATGTTCTCACCAAAGCTCTTCCCAAGGTGAAGTTCGAATACTTTCGCAGAAGACTTGGAGTAGAAGAGAACGTGTCCCTCCTTGCGAGGGAAAGATGACATCGAGATGCTTGCCCTGATTTCACCCTGGTGCCTTTACTCATCCAGGTACTCAGCCAGGTGTCATGTCCCAAATTTGGCATTGGGTCACAATGGCCTAATCAAATTGTCCCTGTTCATCAGAGTTTGTCAAATTGATGCTAAAGGTCAAATAATTGCCAAGGAGGAAAATTACTAGTTTCCTAGGTTTGGGGTGGAAGCTTTGGGATTTTGAATAATGGGGATAATAAATGATGTTGGAACATTAGGATGGCATAAATATTTAATAAAGGAGATAAATAAATATATACAAGTGAAAATCAAAGTGGCATTTGATCATGAAGACACATGGAGGAAGTGGGACCCACACAAGCTAGAATTTATGTGCCACTTGGCGTCCTCTTCTTGCAATTTCGAATCTATGGGAAACCTAATGTTCTTGGGATGAGTTATAAGGTCAATAATACTTGGCATGAGTCAATGAGGTCGAAATATAAAGGAAGAGTAACTCCCATGGAAGAGGAAGAGGCAATTTGGAGCTAGTGAGACACTTGGGCTAGATTCCCTAGCTCTATGACAACAATGATGAAGATGCTATGACACCTATGACACAAATCAGACCTGAAGGCTAACATATGACATGTATGACATGTTAGGGCTAAAAATAAACTCCAAGAGGGTGCTCAAGGGTGTTAAGGAAGCTAAGATGCTTCCACATGTGATTTGGTGGAAGTGGAAGGCTAGGAATTGTTGTACAAGTGGCATCCTTTGGAATCTCTTCCCAATTTGAGTTGGCATGAGTCTCTTGGAAGGAATTCGACCCATGGAGGACATTAGAACTTTATAAATGTCAATAACAAAGAATGAAACCAGCTTTTGATCATTTGTAGAATTTGCAATTGCATTTGTGAAGAGGGAGAGCTAGTGGATGACTAGTTTCTTGCCTTAGCCAATTTCGAGGGTGAAAGATTCCCATCCAAGTTGGTAATTGGAAAGGCCATTCAGACCTTTCATTTGGAGCTTTAATGGAGTCTTTAATTTCAGGTGTAAGCTATAGGGAAGCTCATGGTTTCTTCTATTGCAGCTCACTCTTTCAACCATTTCCAGTTTTGATGGCATATTCTTGATCCTTGAGGGAGGGCGTTTTTGGTGAGCAATTGTACTCTTTGGGGGAGCTTATAATGCCCCATTTCTTTTGTAATATGAAGTAAATACTCTTATCTTCATCTCCATAAAGTTTCAGGTCGAAATTCCAAGTAGAAATGTGTAAATCTCATTTTTAATGAAAGAACAGTGTCTTTTTTCCCCACTACCTTGTTGTAAACCAAGGTAGTGGGGAAAAATTTGAGTGAAGATTTCAAAAACACTATACCATTTTATCAATACCTCATTATCAAAAACAAGGGCAAGATGAAGGTAATAAGAATCCATGTCAAAATAGAGAGTCCAAAGATATTGATCCTAAGGAAAACAAGGGGAAAAATGCATCAGCTTGCTTGAAGGAGCAAAAGGAAGAGACATCAAAAGAGCATGAAGAAGATTCTATTGAAAATATGGAATATCATTTCGAGACACCTTCTAGCTTAGACATGAATCAAAAAGCATCTACTGATGGATGCTTAAACTATGAAGGAGTACCTACTGCTGGATGCTCATACGTCTATGTTGGTGACATAGAGATCACTTTTGAAAGTGTTGCTGCAAGCCCAAGTTCCATTAAGCATGATAATGAAGACCTTGTAGCAGTTGAAGAAGAATCAAGATCAACTTCTCCATCACCACTTGAGCTTCATGAAGTTGGTCCAAGCAAAAATGAAGAAGATGAGGAGGTTCATTTGCAAGAGCCTCATTTTCTTGAAGGGTCCTTAAAGATGAATGAAAAGAAGATTCAAGAGTCCCTCAGCATTCTCCATGAAACTCAAGCATTGGTGTCAAATTCTTGTTGGAGAGCTACTTCATTGGAGGAAACATCCTTCCTTGAAGACATGGAGAAGATTCAAAGAGCAATTTGCCGCATCAAAAGTAATTTCATGTCTTTGTTTTTTGATATAAACCATTTGTTTGAGCTTAATGAATTGTTACATGATGCATACTTGAAGAATAATGAGGATAATCATAAGCTCACAATTCAAAATGAACAACTTCTTGAAAAGTTGCAAGATACTTGTTTTTCCTCCTATGTTTCAGATTGTCAAATGGTAGATTGTTTAGAGGATTCTCATGACATGGTGGATCATGAGAAATGTGGAAATTTGAATGTTCTTGATGTGTTTGAAGATGAAATTGAAGAGATCCAAACACTTGATGTGGTGGAAGAGGAACTTGAATTGTCTTTTGATGAAGGTTATGCAATTTTTAAAGAAGAGCATGATTCCTCTACATTGGAACCAGTCTATGACAAAGGTTTCACACTTTTGAAGGAGCTGCATGATACTATCCATATGGATCCTTCCCATGAGGAAACTTCTGCATTTTTTTATCATTTGGGTGAGTTAGTTCATTCTCCAACATCCTACAATTCCATGTTTTGCAGCATTAGTCTCAATGAAGTATGGGTGAAAGGGTTCTTTTTGATGGTGCCACATGAGGAGTATGGAACTCCTAGATTTACCTTTTATGATGACATGGTTGGAGCAAATTCTTATTCACATTTGCAGCAACATCATTTGTCACTTTATGATAATGAACATCTACATGGATGCACATATGATATGCATTTGAGTCACTTGAAGACTCATGGTTTTTCTTGCTCAACACTTGGTTCATTTGATGTTAGAGGAACTTCATCCAACACTTGGGTGAATAGATTTATGATTGGAGAACATTTTTGTTGGCAGCCACATACTTTGTTATATCTTTATGATTCTCACATTCATGGATGCATGGGTGAGACTTCTTTGAGTCATTTGAAGTCTCCTTGTTTTTTCTGCTCATTATTTGGTTCAGATTTTAGTGGAGATTCTTCATTCACTTCTTGGATGAAAGAATACATGGCTGAATATTTTGATGCATATCAAATCCTTTTGGAGCAGCATTATAGGACATGGGATCCTCACCTATGTCATTGGAGCAGATTTGATTGGTCACTTGAAACTTGTATGCACTTGGAAAATGGTGGTCTACTTGCTTTGAGGTATAAGCACTTTCATGATACTTTGATGAAGCACCTCCTCGATGTACATTTTCATTATGTTGTTATGTACTTTAATGATATATATTTTGTACTCATGATGTTTGAAAGAATGCATACAAAAAAATGGGATCCATGAATCCTCTTATCTAATGGTGTGGGTTGAAGAGCACTCTTAATTGTTGGGGTGCAATACAAGCAATGGAACCTTGGAATAATTTTTATCTCCTTGGTTTCAAATTTTTTGGAGAAACAAGCAGTATGGGAGATGGATTTCCCACTTAATAAAGTGATTTTTATCAGAGTAGTGCAGCAGCAAGCATGGTGGTTCCTCTCTAAAATCTTCATGGAAACTCAAAGACTCAAGGTTGGGCAATTCAATGACAACTTCAAAGAATTATACAGAAAGCAGGTTCTTCAACACCCATGTTTGAAATTGCTTGAGGACAAGCAATATTGGGAAGGGAGGATTTGTCATGTCCCAAATTTGGCATTAGGTCACAATGGCCTAATCAAATTGTCCCTATTCATTAGTGTTTTTCAAATTGATGCTAAAGATCAAATAATTGCCAAGGAGGAAAATTACTAGTTTCCTAGGTTTGGGGTGGAAGCTTTGGGATTTGGCATAATGGGGATAATAAATGATGTTGGAATATTAGGATGGCATAAATATTTAATAAAGGAGATAAATAAATATATACAAGTGAAAATCAAAGTGGCATTTGATCATGAAGACACATGGAGGAAGTGGGACCCACACAAGCTAGAATTTATGTGCCACATGGCATCCTCTTCTTGCAATTTCGAATCTATGGGAAACCTAATGTTCTTGGGATGAGTTATAAGGTCAATAATACTTTGCATGAATCAATGAGGTCAAAATATAGAGGAAGAGTAACTCCCATGGAAGAGGAAGAGGCAATTTGGAGCTAGTGAGACACTTGGGCTAGATTCCCTAGGACAACAATGATGAAGATGCTATGACACCTATGACACAAATCAAACCTGAAGGCTAACATATGACATATATGACATGTCAGGGCTAAAAATACACTCCAAGAGGGCGCTCAAGGGTGTTAGGGAAGCTAAGATGCTTCCACATGTGATTTGGTGGAAGTGGGAGACTAGGAATTGTTGTACAAGTGGCGTCCTTTGGAATCTCTTCCCAACTTGAGTTGGCATGAGTCTCTTGGAAGGAATTCGACCCATGGAGGACATTAGAACTTTATAAATGTCAATAACAAAGAATGAAACCAACTTTTGATCATTTGTAGAATTTGTAATTGCATTTGTGAAGAGGGAGAGCTAGTGGATGACTAGTTTCTTGCCTTAGCCAATTTCGAGGGTGAAAGATTCCCATCCAAGTTGGTAATTGGAAAGGCCATTCAGACCTTTCATTTGGAGCTTTAATGGAGTCTTTAATTTCAAGTGTAAGCTACAGGGCAGGTCATGGTTTCTTCTATTGCAGCTCACTCTTTCAACCATTTCCAGTTTTGATGGCATATTCTTGATCCTTGAGGGAGGGCGTTTTTGGTGAGCTATTGTACTCTTTGGGGGAGATTATAATGCCCCATTTATTTTGTAATATGAAGTAAATACTCTATTCTTCATCTCCAGAAAGTTTTAGGTCGAAATTCCAAGTAGAAATGTGTAAATCTCATTTTTAATGAAAGAACAGTGTCATTTCCCCACTACCTTGTTGTGAACCAATGTAATGTTGATGATTTCGAATGAATGCATGATTCTCTGATACATTTGTGATTAATAGACTGCCATGGATGTATTTTGCAAGTTTCATGTACTGTACTTGAGCATTTGAAGTATTTTTACTCAGTTTAATTGCATTGGGAAAAGAAATAGTGTCATTTCCCCAAGGGTCGAATGGGTGATTTTTGCAGCTGAATGGGAGAGGGTTGGAACAGATATAATAATCAATTAATGGTGCACATGAGACCTTGATAACATACTTAATACATTCCCTACCTCTTTTCAGAAATTTGAGTGGGTTTGGAGGCATTTGGGAAGCCATTTTCAGTACTTACCCTAGGGGGATGTGAACCCTGAATTACTAGTAAAATTGCATACTTGGTCCAGAATCTTAAGAGAGTTTGCAGAGGTCTTTTGGTGGCCATATCTCATCCCTAAACATCATATTCAATCCCTAATATCATTCATACACCTTCCTTGAATATTTGAAGACATTTGGAGTCAATTTGAGACCTAGAGACCAATACTAGTCAAAGTGAAATTACTAGTAAAGTTCTCTACATTGGCCAAAATTGAAAGAGGATTTGCAGAAGTATTTTAAAGGTCCAAAAGCATCCCTGAAACACATATTTATGTTCTAACATCATCCATATACCTTCTCAGAAGATTTGGGAGCAATTGGAGCAATTTGGGGACCTAGAGCTCAAAACTAGTCAAAGGTCTAACTAGGGGAAAAAGTGAAAATTTGTCATTTTAATAAAATTCCTAACAAGAGACATTACACCAGGTATGGGAGAAATCCCATCGGCAGATGAGTCGGACAGGCAGTAGATGGTCGGGTTCACGCTAGTGCCTCCACTCGTCCAAGTGCTCAGCCAGATATGGGAGAAAACCCGGGCAGATGAGTCAGACAGGTAGTGGATGGTCGGGTTCACACAAGTTCCTCTGCTCGACCAAGTTCTCAGCCAGGTATGGGATAAATCCCATCGGCAGATGAGACAAACAGGTAGTAGATGGTCGTGTGATTGCACAGGTACCTCTACTCGTTCAGGTTCTCAGCCAGGTATGGGAGTACCCCACCGGCAGATGAGACGAACAAGTAGTAGATGGTCATGCCCATTTGCTCGTCTGGGATCTCAACGAGGTATGGGAGAAATCCCATCGGCAGATGAGATAGACAGGTAGAAAATGGTATAGCAGAGATGGCATAACTGATATCTCAGATATGCAGGATTGAGTGATTCTCCTGAACTCACCAAAGGACTGGTGAAGTTGATGCATGATGACACTTCTCGAAGGACTGAGACTGTGTGGACAACCTTCAGTATGTATAGAGATGATGGAGACAGGATAGATGTACAGATGAAACCCATGTGACCGTGATGTTGATGAAGACCAAAGAATACCTTCCTCGTTGAGAGGGAGTGTTGGATTTTGTGCAACTTCGGAAGATACCTCCTAAGGGAAATGAACTTTATGTATTTAATCATGTAAAACCCTTGAAAGAATCAATGTAAGGCTTGGGATGAAAAGCAAGCAAAAGAAAATTAAAATAAAAATTATGTATTGCTCCCCAAGAGAAGTCGGCCCAGTGAGGGAATTTTTCATGTTTGCACTTATATAAATAAGAGGTGAGCTCACCTCATTATTCACTCATCCACTCAACTCAAGTTTGCATTACTTGAGAGAGAATTTCGCATTTGTTGGAGGAGAAGAAGACTGTTTTGGGGTTTCTACTTTTGGAAGATATTTTCCATCTTTTCTCTTTTATGATTGTACTCTGATCTCAGGATTATCATCTCTATACGAAAGTTGTTGGGTTTTCTCCCATTTGGGTTTCCCAGGATAAACTCTGTGTTATTGTTTTGTGATTTGTCTTTCTTCTAGTGATCCTATTTATGCAATTGAATTATTATGCTATGAATGTATGAAATCTAACACAATCATGATTACTAAATGGTGCACTCGGAGTAGTCATGCAAATTGTATACACCCCTGGATCTAGCCCTCCTAAGTTACCATCCTATGTTGTCATGGAATTTGTTAATTACATTGGGCCTCCATGGGATCAATCTCAACCAAAGCACATACCAATTCCACCCATAAATTGAAGTAACAAAAAACAAATCCCCCTCAATATGGCTTGGGAATTGACTTCCCATAAATCCCAA
Organism: Larix kaempferi; assembly: GCA_027924585.1. Lineage (NCBI taxonomy): Eukaryota > Viridiplantae > Streptophyta > Pinopsida > Pinales > Pinaceae > Larix > Larix kaempferi. The sequence goes on along the minus strand of BSBM01000236.1, from coordinate 8,722,889 downwards.
GGATTGAAATTAACACGGTCAACCATTGACATTCACAGCAATGCCACTCACCACAACATTAAAAGGAAAGTGAATTGCACCATCATTCTCCTTTGAAAGCTATGCAAAGCTGAAAGACTTCATATGTCTCACTTTGAAAAAAGGAAGAGGCATGTCTCCATTCTCTATCTCTTTCACACTTAAAATTGCAACCCTGAATCATTGCACTCCCCCTACCAAATGAAAATACCAATGTTGATTGCAAATATAATTAAAGTCACTACCGAGCCCTTTATTGTTTTACTCACATATGTATACTTTCTCGTATGACAAATCAATGTACATTTGTTTTTACTTGCCATCAATTACATGGGTTTCTATTTATTGCTTATTAGTACTTGTAACAACGTTTTCCTTTCGATTTCAGCGACTAAAATGCCTACTATAGATTTGTTAGACTTGCTTTCAACACATAAAATTATACTATATGCATACCCACAACTTTCTCTCGTCTTACAACATATCGAAATTCTCTTTAGCGTTTCATTTCCCCCACTTCGAGGGTATGATAATATATAACTTATTCTGACTTCCCCTTAAAGTTTGACTTAACTCTCTCTATATAACAATTCTCATAACGAAATCATAAAAACAAAACCATACCACTCAACAAAATTAAAATACTTATTTAATAGTTCTCAAACTAAAATTTATCTATATATATTAATAGATAAAGAAATATTTAAAATAAATAAATAATATTTTTTTTATTAAAAATATATAAATTAACTCATTTTAACAATTATATTATATTCACACACTAAACATCACATCTAAAAAATCCAAATGATGAAGAATGAACTTCATATTACGATGAGAATCTACATTCTTAAGACATGACTTCCATAACATATATTCTATATAGCTCCTCCTTAGTATGGAATGCATAATTGTCAATACATTAAAAGTTGAGTTAAAATAGTTAGCTATGCAGGGAAGAAGGATGTCAACCAGGCTTCAAATTGAAGCCTTCAATGCCTTTCAGTGCCCAATTTACTCTTTATAGAAGAGTACAACAATTTTTCCATGCAATAAAATTTTAATTTTGTATTGGGCCCTTCAATAATGAAATTGATCGTTATTTTGCAATTTTTTTATGTCAAATTTTTAGATGGTTGTGAATGGACAATTAGGCAACAACAAAGGCAGAAGCCCAACCGAGTCTGCCACACATTCTATCAGCATTATTTATCAAAATTTAAATCACAACGAAACTTTAAAACATTTAAAATTAAGTTTAAATGTTATTGCCACATTAAATATAGCTTCTTCCACCTAGTTGCTCAATGCTCAACTCCGAACACATCCACAACACATAGCTTAACTTTCATTGTCATGGATAATCTATGGACCCAACTACGATAACTCAGATCTAAATTCCTAAGTGGATAACATTGCGCAACAAAGTTAAGCCTCTCATTCAATTATTAACTGAACGAGACTATACAACAAGATATGGATGGACTCTCCGCTCGAGATTGATTTCTTTATAAAAAAATTTAATTCAAATATAAGTTTTTTATAATAAAAAAAAATGAAAATAATTTTTGTAATGTTTAGTCATTTGTTTCAATACTACAATAGCTGATTTTTTTATTGTTATGATGTGACTTTGCAATGGGTTGTATTGATTTTATAAAATTTATTAAAATTGTAATTCTATGGTTTTGATATCCTAGTAACTATACAATTACACTAGTATTAATTACAAATATGTAAGCTATTATTGATAACATGATTGATATGATCTAATACTTAAATTCTTATTTTCTAGCATGGATGCATTTGGGAAGAAGGCTTAAATTCCCATTTCATAGGATGGTTGCATTTTCAATACTACTCTTCATTTCATAATAGCATCCCCTTTCTTGGATTTGTAGATGGAAATGTTCTTCATCGTTGTAGGTTAGAGGCCATTGGGATGTTGTGCAAGCCTTAAAAATCTTGTTCCACGACCTTGTCTTCTTCCAGGGTTCAAATCCTCCAAAACCATGTTTTGCAAAGCCATGTTTGGTTTATTGTATGCAACAATTATTACTTGTTGGATGGGACATGTGCTATAATGTAAGGTGGTTGCACTACTATCCATGGATTCGTGATTTCATCAATTATGGCTAGTTCGAGAGTCTGGAGACTTGGAGCATAATAGAATGAGATTGTACATCAAGATATTAATGGAGGAGAATGGTACAACAAGATTGCCAAACTCTGAGAAGAGAGTACGTGATGCGTGGAAGTCAGAGTTACACACTCTTTTTCTATAGATATGTGTTGCAATTTTTTGTTAGAAAACTTGTCCAAAATGAAGGGATTTGAATGAGAAAACTTCTCAAAATAAGGTGATTTGATAGCTCTTTCTCCTAGGTTAAATTTGATGGGGAGTTTCTATTATATTGACAACTGTAATCCATAAACACCAGGAGTTTATACCTTTCCAGTCTTTTCCAGAAGGTTATAACTAGTAATCACCTATGACGCACAATGCAACCCCAAGTGCCAAGCATTAATTGACAATCACCTCTAGTAAGGTGGTAGCCTGGTAGAAAATAAAACATTAATTGATAATCTGTTGTGGTAAGCTAGTATCCTAGTAGAAAATAAATACATGAATGATGGTTGTGTTTCAGTAGGTTGTCATAGTTGAAATTGATTGACAACATGCTTCAAACGATTAATGTAGCTTGACAACTATTCCTTCTCAAATCCCAACCAGTCTATGTCTAAGGTGAATAAGTAATGTATTAATAGAGAATGCAGTCACATATTATGGAATCAAATTGTGCATCGAATGATCAGAAATTAGAATTACAATCGATTCATCATTTTTTGCACTGGTTTATAATTAATTTGTAGTTCAGTGATTATAATTAGGGGATCTGGATTCAAAATTGTTGTTAATCAAATGGTTATTGGAATTTGGAAATGTGATTATGAAAGTGGATTTGGAACTGTGGTTAATCAAATAGTTACTGGATTTTGGAAATGTGATTATGAAAGTTGAAAGTTTGGAACTTAAATGGTTTTAAACTTTAAAAATTGTGTTTACCATTATTTTATTTTCCAAACTCGTTGGATTTGCTTAGGCTATGCCTACTTCCACTATCATTGTTGATTCTTAAGCCTATTCAATTTCATATTTCTATCTTGTTTTGTGTTTTAATACATGATAGAGTTATGGTAGCTAGATAGGGGGGGGAGCTCATGCATGGGCACAGCTAGCTCCGAGATTCAATCGAGACTGGACAGAGTTAGCTGGTCAGGTAGGAGAATGGACATAATTATCAAGGCTCATGTTGGAGCAAGTGTCTTAACCACTTTTCGATCAATATTTACTTCGTCATTGAGAAGTGAGACATGGTGACTCATGTTGGTAAGTGAGATGGTGGGTCACTTCCTCTTTCATTGGATTTGTGAATGGTTGATATGGATACTTGATCGGAAGAATTCTTCCATCTGTCTCAAATGGTTGCATTGGTATTTACACATAGATGAAAGTACTGCTCAAAGGCCCCCAAAAATCATAGGAGGAAAACTTGCATTATGATTGGATATCACTATTAGTGTTTGTAAGAATCATGATCAACTAAGCTTGTCATTTGGTCTGTGAATTAGGATTCAAGGGGAAGAAGTACCTTATACCATTCCTATCAAAATCACAAGTTCGAATTGGAGTAACTCTTCACCCTTGCTTAGGTTGCTTCCAATATTGAGTTCAACCCTTGTTCAATTTGTTTCCATTGTCATCGTCGACCTCTGCTTAGGCTACTTCCACCCTTTCTCGCCCTATCCATTCATATGTTATAGTACCCTCTTCAAACTTTAGGGGCTATGCTTGAGCAAAGGAAGGACACATCCACCCTAGCACCAACGGTCCATCACCAACCTACATATTAAGTGCACATCTCTGCTAGAGACAGAAAAGACACCTCCCTAATGATTGTTTCCTATAGGGAAGTATGTCTCTCCCTTTTTTTGTAGAGCTTAGCAACTAGAAACATGTATAAAGGGATTCCTTCCCTTAGTGGAGTTCAATATTGATTGGGTTGTTCTTGTGGTTAAATGATTAAAAACCATAAAGTAAGATTACATTGCTTTTAATATACAATGAAATTTTAATGTATTACTATATGTTCAAATGAAAAGAATAATTTATTTTAACATGTCATCACTGAAGGGTTCAATATATCATAACCCTTCAAAGTGAAATAACACCCTAAAGTGCAAATTTGATCCTTGATGTCAACACAATGTAAACAAATACTTTTAAAGCATATTGTACTTCATTTTTATATTGCATCTCGGTTGGTACATTGTAATTTATTTTTAGTGTGAAAAATACTTTTAAAACATATTGTACTGCATCTTGGTACGTACATTGCAATTAATTTTTAATCGCGCTAGTATGACCTTAAATTAGTGGTGTTTGTAATTATAATGTCTTTTTTAATGTTATTTATTAAACAATTTTTAAAAATAATTTTCAAAATTTTTAAATTTCACATTTTAATTTTTTATTTGTTCAAATATTTGCTTTGCTTGGGGCGAGGAATGAAACACACCCCTAGTCGACGGCCAAGATAGTTCAGAATTTTTTAGTCCGACTTTAGATCTTGTAGAATTTGAAGCTTGCCTTCCAAACGGTCTGTTTTCGAGTATGAGAGACAGTCCACTAAAATTCTGCCCAGGAGAACCTTCTGAGTCCAAAATGTCACTAAGGAACGATTATAGAGCGCTTGCCTAGAACGTGTGTCTCCTGGATACAACAGCCAATTCGCCAGAGCTTGAAATGCATCGACCTCCTGAAAAATTCCGGTTACGTGCCAAATTATTTGCTCCAAGTGCTCAATTTCCATCTTACAGGAATGAGTAATGGAGTCTCTGTAGTGAATAGCAGTTGAGGCCGCTTGCTACTGATATTTGGTAAGATTTTGCAGTTATGGGCCGAGACGTTTTTTCTCCTTGTCAGTCATCATTGTCTAGAGCTTGATACTGTTGCACTGGTGTCTGTAACGGTTGATGACTTTCTCCTTGTTCGTATCAGGGAAGTCACTCGTGTCCACCACCCATAAGATTATGGTGATTTCCATGGCAGAGTTCATTTTCAGGATCACCGTCGCGGTCATGATTAACCTATCTCTCTTAGCTCGCTTGATATCCAATTCTGGCATGCTAGCGTAAAATATCCTCCTTCGCACGAAGCTAGCTTAGATCCACATGAGGGTTCGTAACCAGTTGTGACCTTTCATTAAATAACTCTGCCATTAACCATGTGCTCTGCATATTGAACTTCAGCCTCGTGTCTGTTAGTCTGCAGGTGGCCTTCGATGGAATTATGAATGGGGCCGCTTCTGGCTGTGTCTTGGGTTTGGGTATGACACGAGTGGGCCCGTATCGTCACGTGGTCAACAGGCTTGCTACTGCCGCATGGCTTGCAGCAGGCTGAATAATGTTCGCAGTATGTACATTAGGTAAGACATGATTGTAAATTAATATAAGAGCCTTTAGTCATACCGACAGGTGTTTAGATGACTGGATCAACAAGATTAACGGGAGTGTAAAAAGTGTACAATCGATACCTATGAATATTATGACCTATGACCTATCAGTGTTCACCAACCACAAATTAAGTGGCTATGCTAGTTTAAAAAAATCTACACAATCATATTGATATGTCTATAATATTTAATAAAAAATTGTATTTCACTTCATTTATATCAATGCCACCATTAATTTGCTCTTTTCAATTGGGAGCTCATTCCTATTTTCTTGAAATTCGTGTGTATAACCTTGTCTCGTCCCATGTGTTTCCAAAGCCTCCCATGTCTTTCCAAAACCTGTGACTGTTGCCTTCTCAGCGGATGTGCTTTTTGTCCTGTCACGGAAGAAGTACCAAACATGTGGTCATTTATGGGTGGATCCAATTTTACATATTTTTGCACCAAGAGGCGCTCTACAGTCCAGTATGAGGGAGATCTTGTAACATGTGTCGAGTGTTTGTCGAGTTTATCGAGTAAAAAAATAATACAAAGTAAGCAAAAAAGAATAATACAAAGTAAAAAAGTAATAAATATTATGTCACCCATAAACAAAAAAGAATAATACAAAGTAAAAAGTAAATATGAGGGAGATCTTGTAACATTTGTCAAGTGTTTGTCAAGTAACAAAATAATACAAAGTTAAAAATGAATAATACAACGTAATTGCACCGAGAGGCGCTCTACAACAAATCTTGTAACATGTGTGGAGTGTTTGTCGAGTGTTTGTCGAAAAAAAATAATAAATATTATGTCGGCCATAAACAAAAAAGAATAATACAAAGTAAAAAGTAAGAATAATACAAAGTAAAAAGTAAATATAAGGGAGATTTGATCCCTTTCGGTGCCGGATTTGGATTTGGATCTATGCTGGTTGTAAACAATGTATAAATTCAAGAAAGTTTATTAGTTGTAACTTGAGTGGTTGGGAGGAAAGATTGTTGCCCTCCCCACTCTTGTAAGTGACATGATGCTCTTGTTAAGCTCTATTGTAATGATTGCATTTCAATCTTCCCTTGATTCCTCACGAACAGCACGAAGGTGATTTTGATTATGTAATATTGTTTTAGTAATTGTAAAATTAATTTTAAATTTTAAAAATATAATTTTTATTTTGGAAATTAAGATTTAATTTTTTACTAAAAAATTATTTTTATATTCAAGTGATAAGGAGATAGATATTGTTTAAATGTTTTTAAAAAATTACAAATTTATAAATAATTTTCAATAATTAGTCTCACTTTATTATTAATATTTATTAACTTTGAAATCCAATTTTTTTTAAATAATAATAATAATAATAAAATACTAAAAATTGATATTTAAAATTCTATATTAATTTTTTAATGTAAGTACTTAAAATTTAATATAAACTTTAAAATAAATCATATTTTAAAAATAAAAATAAAAAATACTAAAAATTTATATTTAAAAATCTATATTAACTTTTTAATGTAATTACTTAAAATTTAATATAAACTTTAAAATAAATCATATTTTAAAAATAAAATTATATGTTTTCAAATAAATATATATTTTTTATTTTAACTTAATATGAATGTTCCAAATAATTCTACATTTATATTTTCCTGTTCAAATATAAAATTGTATGTTTTCAAAGAAATATATATTTTTTATTTTAGTTTAATATGAATGTTCCAAATAATTCTACATTTATATTTTCTTGTTCAAATATAATATTAAATATGTTGAATTGTTTTACACTTATGATTTCTTATTGGACTGTTTATGTTTATATTTTCCTTAAATATATCTAAAGTAGTTTATGTGTACAATTTATATGCATTAAAGCATGCATCTTTCTTTAATCCTTTTCTCAAATAATTAGACTAGAAAGTTAATGTATATATTATTTTTTATTAAAGTTTAATGTATATGTATTCATTGATTTTTATATTTTAATTGTATTTTTTAGTTTTTAGTTTTTAGTTTTTAATAAACTTTTATTAAGAGGTAGCTACTAAAAAATTGTGTTTTTAATTCCACTTGGTATATTTAACTGTTTGTTTATAGCTTCTCTTTTAATGAATTTTTCAGAAATTTCTTTCATTAAAATATTTGGATTTTGATTTGAACATTAATAAATTTGTGGAGAAAGAAATGTTTTGACTAAGCACATGGACCACACTTTGTTTATTCTTAACAATTAAAATAAAATAAATTATTTTTGAAATTTAATATGGAAGGGTAGGATGAAGATGAAAATATATCCTTTGATTTGAAATAAAAAATAACCCTCAAATTGAATCACTACATTGGAATACTCTCCATTACTTTTCGAAAAATAAAATTAAAAAAAAAAACAACCTAATGAACAACTTATTTTAAGTGGATAGTCATGTACTTGGTTAAGGGTGCACTACATTGGAATACTCTCCATTACTTTTCGAAAAATAAAATTTAAAAAAAAAAACTGCCTAATGAACAACTTATTTTAAGTGGATAGTCATGTACTTGGTTAAGGGAGTGGAGCTTTTTTGACAGTGGACAATTAGCGTAAGGACATTGATAGAATTTTCCATTTGCTTATATTTGTTTTGCTATCAACCTCTTTTGATCAATAAAATCAAAAGCCCATGCATGTTGATTGTGCTTTTCACCATATTTTATATAACTTTTTATAATTTAAAATCAAATTGTAAATATGTATATAACTTAAATATATATATTACCAGTTTAATGTTTAATAAGAACACCAAAATTTTAAACATGTAAAAAGCTTTAATCATATTTTAATCATATTTGAATGTTTTCTTCAATGACAACAACAAATGTTTTCGACAAATGTATCTTGGTTTTGTTAAGCAAATTGATAACATATGTGAGAGACAATTACATCACTTAAAATATAATTTCTATTGCGATTTAAATTCTTGCTTGACAAAGATTCTTGTTGTCGTATGTTAGTTACAGTTACAAGAACAAAAAGATTCTTCTTGTTGTCTATTAGTTATGGTTACAAAAACAAAAGATCAAACAATTTTCATTTTAAATGGGAGTAATGTATAAAAAGGGTGATTTGAAATTGTCTTACTTTTTTCTTTAAAAATAATTTATATTTTGATATAAACTTAATACACTGTTGATAGGCTATAGTGTAAAAGGAAAACACTATTTATGTACTTTTAAAACAAATTATGAATCTAAAGTGTTTGAAAAACGACTGGCTTCTTTTCGTTAATAATGAAAGGTTGGAATATACTTTATTTAAGAAGAAGGTCTCCATAGACATTAGCTCTTTGTTCAACTTGGTCAATTTTCATCAAGAGCATGACTACATCTATGCTACATGTAAACTGATTCAATGACATGGAGAGATAGGCTAGGTTCTTGGCATGACAAAGCTCTGACGGGATTGATCCATACAACCTATTGGCCCCAATTGCCAATGTCAAAAGAGATGGACATTTTCTCAATTCCCGAGGTAAATGACCTTCAAAATGGTTGTTTGGATACCCTTATAGAAGTTGCTCTTCTCCATCTACCAAGCCAAGTTGGAAGAGGGCTACTTCGAATCGATTCATCTATGAATATAAGGGGATTAAATTGCTAACTATGGAAATCATATTCTTACAAACATGAGACAGAAAATCAGTTTGGGGCTCTTATCATCTTCATCCAAGGACACACATTTTCTTCTAGAAATGATTTCATTTTTCCAAAAACTTCAGGCAAGTGTAGGTACCAAACAGCGTGCTCGATTTCGAGGCCTAAATCAAAGTTGGATGTTTCAATACTTTTGGCCTCTTCGCGGCTGAGCTATAGACATCATGTGAGAAGATTTTGAAATGTATCTGGATAGTCTAGAAATGGATAATCTATCCTTTCTAATAATTAATTAATTTAGAGTATTTATATCTTGAGTAATATATAATGATTTTATAAATAAATACAATATAGAGAATCAATCTACGAACGACATTGAAAGATATATGGTGAAATGTGAATGGGGAATAAATCTTACACAATGCAAGTAATGAAAGAGAGGAGTGCCTTCCAAAACACGGAAACGAGTGGACAGGACACGGACTACCACTGTGTTCAATAAAACTACTTATGCTAGTCCAAAGAGACTAGCTAATTTTTAATACACAACTTTTCATTTGTCCAAAATAAATCAATAAAAGGAGAAGACTGGTATGTAAACTCTAAAGCAACAAAATTCCAACTAAAACTAAGAGTAAGAAATGAATTTTAATAATGTTGGCTTCAATTTGTCGGAGGTGTATTGTTGTCTACACAGGGTTTTCAGTGTGTAATATTTAACATATTATCCCGTAGAGAAGAAAATGAATTACATTAAACAATGTGACCATATGTATTGGGTACAATCATTTAATCATGTGTGTGTGTGATATTAGATATATTTCATGTTATTTTCCAAATCTAAACCCATATCTGTATAATTTTAAATGGTTTCTAGGAAATCCCATGGGTTTCTAGGTTTAGAACCTAAGCTTTGATACTATATATAAGATCCATTTTTATTGTCATAAACATAGTTGAGATTTTAGGATATAACATCATCACCCATACTAAGATCCTAAATACCAAGACTAAAAGAGAGAAGTATAAAGAACTTTCTTGGAAATAGATGATGAAAAGCTTGTTTTATCGGAGATCCAAATTAGTACTCTTTAGCTCCAAGACAACGGCATTCGACAACCACGTCTAATATAGGCAAGCCACGGTGTGGGGTACGTCTCTTCTCCCAACCAAACCCCTCAATCAAAGACCGAGAGCCCTCGAGCCCTCAAACAATAAAACTATGCCATCCCTACCTTTCAACATGGAGCTCAAGCCCCACAAATGAAAAAGAATGGTTTGCATCACTTCCTTTCCCTCTTTAAATAAGTTTATTTTATATTATCAATTCCATCAATTTTCCTCCACAACCCCATTTGTCATTATTTTATTTCATTTTATTCCTCATTGTTAGCTAATATAGTATTTATTAGTTGTTATTGATTTATTTATTTATCATTTTATCGTATTACTATCATTATATTGATTTATTTATTTATCATTTTATCGTATTACTATCGTATGGCAAGGTTTAGTTCTTGGGAAATAGAATTGGTTGTGAGATCAGGGGAACTCAAAGATGGAGTTTTTTCAAAACCAATTGTAACACCCTTACTGCAACTATACGAGGTTTCTTTTCTTTTTTTTGTAAACTACAGAAAGAAATTATATTAGAGTACAAAAAATGTTACATGCACAGGAGAATCTGTAGTTCTGAGAGCATTATGTAGCCTCTCATTGAGCATAAAATTCAAAATAGGGCCCTTATAGGCCTGCCCACAGATGGGCTGAGAGTCATAGACATAGTTACAAACGTCTATTAAAAACATAACACTAATCATGTTCAAAAAAAAATAGTGCATAACAATAACCTATTCATCCAAAGCAAGGAAACTCGATACGCTAACCGTTGCAAAAAAAGAGCTGGGGTCTGCCTGAGCAACCTTAAGTATTTGCTTCTACATTGTGGGGGTTGGGATTGTCTTCAAATATGGGGCAGGAACCGAAGAAGTCCTCATCCCAGCTCTGAACCGGGAGTTTGGGAGGCAAAGGTTCAGTCTTGCGAGGAGAAAAAGCTTCGTCGTCGAATTTTCGGATCCTTTTTAAGTGCGGAGAGTCGATAGTTGTAGGAATAGGGAAGGAGGCTTCAGGGGAGGGACCCCTGTAAGACAACAACAGCCAGAGAGACCGACCCTGAGGTGGAGCCCTGGACAGGAATAGAGACCTCTGCAGCAACAACACCAAGCGACTCATGCAGATTGGTACCCAAAGTTTGGCCTCCTGGTGCCATGGTGACGCCCTCCATTTGAATAGTTCTCTTGCCTTCTGGAGCCTCATTGTTGGTACCAGGAGCGTCAGGACCAAATTCACGACGAGGGGTGGCTTTACTGAGGAAGGAGTACTTACCTCTGACCACGTTGGATTCCAAAGATGCGAGCATTTCATCCAGGTGGACCATGTCAATTTTCCAGTTCGTCAGGATTTCTTCAACCAGCAAACCCAGCATATTCTTCATTAACCAATAATAATTAATCTTATTACCTTGATTACCAGAGGCGAGAATGTCAGAGACCCGGTTAGCCTCCCATTCATCGACCAGCCTTCGAACAGGAGCAGTGACCTTATCATCGTAGTCGTTGATGGCTTTCTTGTCTTTCTCCAGGGAGGTGGCAATCCGACCAACACCACGCCTAGAGGTACCACGCGGACGATTCATGACGTAATCCGTGAGCTCGCAGGAGAAGGTAAACGGAGCAGAGCTATCAACATCCTGAACATGCAGAGAATAACGGATGAGAGTGATGAGATGTCGATGCCTCATTTCAAGAGCCTTGGAGAGGGAGCATTGAGACCTCACACGAGGGAGCATAATGAGGAGACGGTTCTAGTAAGGGAGAAAGGACATAGATACAAGCATAAATACTTGTAGATGAATACTAGCATGTGTTGAGTCTTCAAATCATCTTTACTCTAAATAGCTCCCATCCCAATCCAAGCATTTTCCAACTCTAAATGTGCCAACCAGATCCTCCCCACCGTACTCACAAAAACCTTCTCTCCCTGAGATCTCAAATTTGTGTGAGCTAACAACCTCTATCCATTGAAGGCTTGCAAAAAAAAGTTCTTCTGGGCCCCCTTCTCCCCCTTGATTCCCCCTTTCTCCTTGTTTTCCTCTTGTTATTCTTTTTTTCCCCTTTCTCCCCCTTCCGACACCTCATCCTCCTTATGCATATTCCCTATTCAATATTCAATATTAAATATATTCCCTTGTATTCCATGTGATACGTGTCCATGCGTGTTTAACATCAATTTTAAAATAAGTTCCATTTACTTTATTCTATGTTTATTAAATTATTTATTTTAAATCACTCCTTGTGACTTTACCCCCTGACCTTTTTATTGTTCACGTTTATTTTATTTTATGTATATATAATATACATATTGTTAAAATAATGTAACTGCGGAAGAAATTCTATTGATATTATTGTATTCCTCCTATGGGAGTTTATGGTCATGTAATTAATAATGTAAAGTTCATTGAAAGAATCAATGTAAACCCTAGGACATGTGTCGGCTTAGAAAAGCCCCTAAATGATTATTATATTATGTAATTGACCAGTCAAGCAGACAAGTCGGCCCTATTGGAGAATTTGTCACCCCAATGGAAGAATATAGATAAGAAGCACCTCTCTCTCTTCTATTCACTCAAGCAAGTTCGCATAGGTGAATAAGAGAGGTGCGCACAAGTGGAGGAGTAGTTGTTTTGTCTTGGGGTTATCTTGTACTTTGTGATTTCTATATTGAGGAAGGCTTTGCTGGGTTTTCTACCCCAAGAGGGTTTCCCAGGATAAATTGTGTCTCTTGTCCTTTATGTTGTGCTTGTTTATCTTTCAGTAATTGTTTATATGCTATATGTTTCTCACGTAAAAACTAACATGGTATCAGAGCTAGCCTGAAAGATTACATTGTGCAGCCACGGAAAAATTAGGGCTTTTTACAGAAGGAGAATTTTTTAGTGTTCTCTGCATAGGATTAATCCTCTCAGAAAAAATCAAACTTTTGAGCCCAAGATCGAACTTTTTGGTTGGGCAAAAGGTCGGGCTTCATCAAACCCTAAATCAAGATTTTGATCGGAAAGGTGAAAATTAGGGTTTCTGCAAAAGTTGAGATTTTTGGAATCTGTGACCATGGTTAGATAATCCTCAAAAAAATCAAACTTTTGAGCACTAGATCAAACTTTTTGGTTGGGTAGAAGGCTGGGCTTTGTCAAACCCTAGTTCAGGATCCTGTCAAGAAGATCCAAAAATTTCAAGGCAATTTTTGAGGGGTCAAATTTTGCAGATCTCAAATTTGAAGTATACCAGCTTGATCAACTCTTCAAGGCACATCTTTCTATCCTTTCAGAAATTTGAAATTCAAAGTTTGAATTTTTAGGGTTTCTCTAACAAACCCTAGGTCAAGGAAGAGCAGATCTCAGAAGGGAAAGTTTTCTTGTAAGTCTCAAATCTATTTCTATTTCCATTTGAAGTACTCATTATAGCAAGATGACAAGCAATATCAAGCTTGATGAGAAGCTTGAAGGAATTGAGAACTTCATATCCTAGAAGTATAGAGTCATGCTCATCCTTGAGGAGCATGAGCTAGAAGACTATGTGAAGGAAGGACTTACAGAACCAGAGGGAGATGAAGAGAAGGAAAGGCATAAGAAGAATCTTATCAAAGCAAAGAGGATCATTGCTGATTCCATCAAGGATCACTTGATCCCCCATGTGGCTTCCAAGAAGACACCAAAGGAAATGTTTGATGCCTTGACCAGTCTATTTGAAGGAAAGAACATCAACAGGAAGATGACCTTAAGAAATCAACTCAAGGGTGTGAAGTGCATGAAGTCTGAAACCATGCACTCATACTTCTCCAGGTTATCCTAGATCAAAGAACAATTAGAAGCCATTGGGGATATGATGGAGGATGCAGAAGTTGTGATGACTACTTTGAATGGTCTCCCCCGATATTGGGAACCATTTGTTTGTGGCATTTGTGCCATGAAGAAACTAATCAAGTTCAGAAACCTATGGGAAGAATGTGTCCAAGAAGAAGAAAGAATAGTCGTAAGAGAGGAGAAGTTAAATAACGATGAAGACCAATCTTTAGCTACTCATGCTAAAGGTGGAAAGAAAAGGAAGGACAACCCCCGTCCTCGAGAGGACTCTCCAAGGAGAACCCAGAAGAAGAGAAGGACCAGAAAATATTTATCTTCAATTGAGTGTTACTCATGCCACAAGACTGGGCACATTGTAAGGAATTGTCCAAACAAACATGGACATCACAAGAAGCAGAAGAAGAGGTTTCATGCTCATGCAGTGGAAGATAGTGATGATGATGACAAGACTAGAAATAATGAAGACTCCAGTGAAGAATATGTTCTTATCTCAGCACTCACTGGTTCACTATCTCATGGAAGTGATACTTGGCTAGTGGATAGTGGAGCTTCAAAGCACATGACAAGATACAAAGAATCCTTGTCTCATCTCATCCATAAGGAATCTCCACACAAGGAAAAACTCAGAGATGACTACCAATATCCCATCAAAGGGATGGGAGAAGCTTCTTACAAGTTGGACTCTGGGAAGTCCATGAACATGAAGGATGTACTTTATGTACCTGGGTTAAAGAAGAACCTTCTATCTATTTCAACATTAGATAAGAAAGGTCTTCTAGTTGCATTTGTAGATGGTGAAGTTCTCATGTGGCCCAAAGGGAAGACTATTGATGATGCAGTAGTCTTTGGAGTAGAAGAAGGAGGACTTTACAAGCTAAAGGGTCATGCAGATGCAGCAATGATGGCTAGTACCATGAACCCCTGTGAGCTATGGAATAGGAGACTAGCTCATGTACACTATAAGGCCTTACCAATTGTAAGTAAGGTGGTGACTGGATTACCAGAGATCGAGGTGGATCATGAAGGAGTATGCAAAGGGTGTGATCAAGGGAAGAGCACTAAGAACCCATTTCCAAGAAGTGGCACCAAGGCAAAAGGTATTCTGGATATCATTCATTTAGACATTTGTGGACCAATGTCCACCACCTCTCTCAGCGGGTATGAATATTATGCCTCTTTTATTGATGATTATTCTTGCAAAAACTTGGATTTACTTTATGAAGAACAAGAATGAAGTCTTTGAAAAGTTTAAAGAGTTCAAGGCGCTCATAGAGAATCTCTTTGAAAAAAAGATTAAGATCCTGAGGTCAAATAATGGAGGGGAATATACCTCGAAGGATTTCAAATATTTCTGTAAGCAAGCAGGGATTAAGAGGGAGATCATTGTTCCTTATAATCCACAACAGAATGGTGTAGCTGAAAGAAAGAATAGAACGATCATAGAAGCAATAAAATCTATGATCCACGATCAAGACTTACCCATGCATCTATGGGCAGAAGCTGCCAGAACCGCAGTGTATGTACAGAACAGGATCTCTCATAGTGCTCTTGGCAACAAGACCCCTAAAGAGATGTTCACCGGGAAGAAACCTGAAGTCAGTCATCTGAAGATATTTGGATGTCTGGTGTTCATCCACATTCCAAAGGACAAGAGATCGAAACTAGAGCCTTTAGGGAAGAAGGGAATATTTGTGGGTTATAGTGAGCAATCTAAGGCTTACCGCATATACATCCCAGGATTCTGTCAGATCGAGATTAGCCGGGATGTCACATTTGATGAAGATTCAGCTTTCAACAAGTCTAAGAAGACTCATGAGGATGAAGAGGAGTAAGAGGCTCCCAGAGTTGTAGAATCAACCAAAGAACCAATTCCAAATGTTGAAGGTGATCCTATCCCAGAGGATCATGACATGGAAGAACCTCAGAGACCTGAGGAGATACCTCATGTAGAGATCTCTCAACAGAGAAGACCATCCTGGGTACGTGAATTAATTCAAGATGCACGAAAGTATGGTGCTCCAGAAGGCTCCAGTAGAGAGATCAAGAGACCAAGGCCATATTCCAGCTATGTAGCCTTGATGTGCAATCTTGTTGAAGAAGAACCAACTTGTTTTGAAGAAGCAGTAAAGAAGAAGGAATGGTTGGATGCCATGAATGAAGAATATTAGTCCATCATCAAGAATGATGTTTGGGATATGGTACCAAGACCGAAGGACAAATCGGTCGTTTCATCAAAATGGATCTTCAAAACAAAACATTCAGCAGATGGAAGCATTGAAAAGTACAAGGCAAGATTTGTATCCCGGGGATTCTCACAAAAGGAATCAATTGATTATGAGGAGACTTTTTCCCCGGTAGCCAGATATACTTTGATTAGAACCATTCGTTCCTTGGAAGCCAAGATGAAATGGAAGCTACATCAGATGGATGTAAAGACTGCTTTCCTAAATGGAAACATAGAAGAGGAATTATATATCGAGAAACCAAAAGGATTTGAAGTAGAAGATAATAAGTCACATGTATGCAAGTTGAAGAAGGCACTGTATGGGTTGAAGCAAGCTCCCAGATCTTGGTATGGAAGAATTGACAGCTTCCTGATGAGCTTGGGCTTTACCAAGAGTAAAGCGGATTCTAATATTTACTACAAGATTATGAACGATGAACCCATGATACTATTATTGTATGTGGATGACTTGTTTCTGACTGGAGAAGACAAGCCTATTGTTGAATGTAACAAGAGGCTTGCACCAGAATTTGAGATGAAACACCTTGGCAAGATGCACTATTTTCTAGCTCTTGAGGTATGGCAGTTTCCAGACGAGATTTTTCTAAGTCAAGGAAAATATACAATAGAGATCCTAAAGAGATTTGGGATGTTGGATTGCAAGGCCGTGACCACTCCGATGGTGACAAATTTGAAGCTTCTGAGTGATGCTTCTTCAGAGAAAGTGGATGTCACCATGTATAGACAGATTATTGGTTCATTGATGTATTTGACCAATACTCGTCCAGATATATGTTTTGCGGTAAACACTTTGAGTCAGTATATGGTGGAACCTAGGAATGTTCACCTGATTGCAGCAAAACATGTGATGAGATATCTGAAGGGTACATTGGATTGTGGAATCAGATATGCCTCAAATAGTGAGTTCAAACTATATGGGTACAGAGACTCATATTGGGTTGGAAGTGTCGAAGACAGAAAGAGCACTTCAAGATGTTGCTTTAGTTTGGGATCAGGTGTGATCTCATGGCTCAGTAGAAAGCAACCCTGTGTTGCACTCAGTACAGTGGAAGCTGAATATGTTGCAGCTTGTTCAGCTTATGGTGAAGCAGTGTGGTTTCACAAGATGTTGACAGGATTGTTCGATGCATAGATTGATGCTACGGAGATACTTTGTGACAACAAGAGTTGCATCAAGTTGACAGGAAATCCTGTGTTCCATGATAGATCGAAGCACATCGAGATTAAGTTCCACTATATTCGGGATATGGTGCAGAGGGGAGTTGTGAAGCTCGAGTATGTTCCTACAGAGGAACAAGTTGCTGATGTGTTGACTAAGCCTTTGGCTCGTGTGAAGTTTAAGTACTTTCGAGACAAGCTTGGTGTGGTCTAGAGGGACCTCTCTAGGAAGAGAGATTGATGATGCCTATCTGAAAGGATAGACGCCTGTCCAGGAGGGACGGAAGATCAGTACCTGCTGACTGATAGAGTTCCTATCTGAAAGGATAGATGCCTGTCCGTAGGGATGGATGCCTCTCCAAGGGTGAGGGAAGATCGGTACCTACTGACTAATAGAGTTCCTATCCGAAAGGATAGATGCCTATCCATAGGGATGGATGCCTCTCCAAGGGTGAGGGAAGATCAGTACTGGCTGACTGATGGTTCTAGCTTTCATGAGTTGATGCATGTCCGTAGGGATGGATGCCTCTCCGAGGGTGAGGGAAGATCAGTACTAGCTGACTGATGGTTCCAACTCTCACGAGATGATGCCTGTCCGGAGGGATGGATGCCTCTCCAAGAGTGAGGGACGATCAGTACTGGCTGAATGATAGTTCCAGCTCTCACGAGTTGATGCCTCTCCAAGGGTGAGGGAAGATCAGTACTGGATGACTGATAGTATCAATACTTAGTTATTGATTGTTATTACAGGTGTTCCAGCTGATGGTGCTATTGATGAGGGTGTTCCAGCAGATAGTGTTCCAGTTGACGATGATGTTGTTCCAACTGATGAGGTTGCTGATGAGGATGTTTGAGCAGAAGATGTTTCAGTTGACGAAGATGTTGTTCCAGTAGATGATGTTCCAGCAAGAGGATGATTGTTGATGATGATGTCATTGATGATGATGATACTTTAGCAGATGATGATGTTGCTACTCCACAGTTGATGCCCCAAGACAAATGATGATCCAAAGCCTTCCTACGACATATAGAAGTTCACAAGTCAGTTGTGCAAATGTTGTTACCCGCAGAATACCTTCCTAGTTAAGAGGGAGTGTTAAAATAATGTAACTGCGGAAGATATTCTATTTATATTATTGTATTCCTCCTATGGGAATTGATGGTCATGTAATTAATAATGTAAAGGTCATTGAAAGAATCAATGTAAACCCTAGGACATGTGTCGGCTTAGAAAAGCCCCTAAAAGATTATTATATTATGTAATTGACCAGTCAAGTAGACAAGTCGGCCCTGTTGAGGAATTTGTCACCCCAACGGAAGAATATAAATAAGAGGAACCTCTCTCTCTTCTATTCACTCATTCACTCAAGCAAGTTCACATAGGTGAAGAAGAGAGGTGCGCACAAGTGGAGGAGTAGTTGTTTTGTCTTGGGGTTATCTTGTACTTTGTGATTTCTATATTGAGGAAGGCT
The DNA here is from genome assembly GCA_027924585.1 of Larix kaempferi. Classification (NCBI taxonomy): domain Eukaryota; kingdom Viridiplantae; phylum Streptophyta; class Pinopsida; order Pinales; family Pinaceae; genus Larix; species Larix kaempferi. Next base: position 8,703,956 of record BSBM01000236.1, on the reverse strand, counting down.
TTGCTGGTTTTTCTACCCCAAGAGGGTTTCCCAAGATAAATTGTGTCTCTTGTCCTTTATGTTGTGCTTGTTTATCTTTCAGTAATTTTTTATATGCTATATGTTGCTCAAGTAAAAACTAACACATATGTAGAGATATATCTATTTTAATTTTTAATAATAACTTTGTATAAATATAGATACATGTATTATTATTATTATTATGCGATAACACACCTCCACAAATTTTACCCATAGACTGACGAAGGGTACTAATACAATTTTAAAACTGACATTTATCATCGGGAAGTAAGGATTCCACACCCTTACTGTATGTCTCCTTGTCTGCACCATATAGTATGGACATTGTGTCCTTATCTCCTTGACACAATTATGTTATTGAAATCTTCTGCAAGACAAGGTTTTGCACCTCTGCTAGGACAGGGTTGTGGCCCACATCCTTATGTTGGCAAGTCGGCAAAGTCCCAATTTAATGGTCTATTCCTACACAAACACACTGACAATTTGAATATGCCTATAATAAAAATGACACATCTAATCAACTTAAATAACTCATTCATGATGTCCCCTCCATGGCCTTATTATTTATCATTCACATCCCTTGCAAACTGAATTTATATCTTCAGCCTTGATACGTGGACTTCCACAGCCTTCATGGTTCCATTTTCCCACCAGTAAGTCAACTTTTTCTTGAACAAATCATACTTGTTTTCCTTGTTAGAACCTTTCAATCTATTAAAATTTATCAAATGTAAAGAAAACAAAATCACAATTTATAAATGCCATTTTAAGCGTCGTATACTCAAAGCATCATTTCAGATATAATGTTCCACACTTTACAACATAATGTGTCTAAAACAATTCAGGATGATTATGAAGTCCTTCCTAACTATGCATCGCAAAGTTTCTTTCATTTTTTCATTTCAATCAGAGATTTATGCCTTCCAACTAAGGAAATTTTTAGATATTCGACAGTGGGCATGACGTCAAAGACTGTTGACTACATACCATAACATAACGCAATTTAGTAAGGAAAGATTTTAAATTATAGATGAAAAAAAATAACAACAACTTGTAAATATTAGTACTTAAATATCTTCATTTTTCTTTAACATAGCCCCATGGTCCAAGTTTGTGTTGCCCAACCTTCTTCTATATGGCATGTGTGGCCTTCGCAGTGTCTTTGAACCTGCGAAAAGTGTGAAATGCATGTTAATGTGATTTAATTAGTATGGTAAAATACATTTTTATAATTTCAATGTACATTATATTATTATAACTACCTTTGTGGCTCTCCAGCTCTTGGTTGCAAGGATACCTATTTTTTTATCTTATTCTCTTGAGCATCATTGATTAGTGTGGCCCACTCTTGTATGGGAATCAGTCTAGGACACTCATAATTGGGGTAGGAACTGATATTAGTTCAGTAATTGTATAGCACTATTTTCAAGTACTTCCTCTCCATGGTTTCAACCAATTGTTGGTTGAATACAAGACCAAACAATGTGGTCATGTGTTTCATCAACTCTTTTTTCAAGTTTTTGTTTTGGTATTTATAACTTGTTCTAATTGTTAGTGCAAAAAGAGAAAAATATTGTTTTCTTGAAATGCTTGATAGATTGAATCTATTTCATGTAATTAAAATCATATATTATGATTAAATAGATAAGATCAACATAAAAATATTATTCATTGTATAAAATGAATATTTTTATGGACTAGCAATTACCATGGAGTTTTAATCTCTTCACTAGGACAAGTTCATGGTCCATTTGTAAACAAATCAGTAAATCCTCGGTGCTCTTTGCAATTATGCCTAGAGTCTTGGGACTCACATCAACATATGATGAACGATGCAAAGGAGTAAAGGTAGGGGTATTCCTAGTTGAGGTCGCAGTAAACAGGATGGCAGTGACACAGATGCAGAATGAGGCATACTAGCAGTGATACTAGGAATAAAGGCACCAGTAGCAAGCGTAGTAGGAGTAGAGGATCCAACAGCATATATGTGTTTTCTACTCCTAATACCTAGGGCGTATGTTCTCAAGAAGGACTACAAAAATAAAACTCTATGTCAGGCACTTGAATTCATCAAAAACAATATCTCCTATTCAATAAAGCAATTGATCGGATCCAATTTCAAAAATTACATACATTGAACTGTTGTATTCTTGAAACCAATAATTATATTCTTTGACCGCTTTCTGGAGTGACTTCGGCAACCATCAAGCCCCTAAGTTCAATAACCCCTTCATTAACATGTTTTATAAGAGAATGAAGGGGGTTTGGATCATTAAATAAGTCTAAATTATCATGATCATGACAAGGCAAGGTGAGAGCCTACAAAGAATCAAATCACATAACATCAATAAACAACAATAATTATTGGATTAGGACATCAATAAACATTGATCATAAATAAAATATAAATGGGCATATATTATTCGACCTGCATGTGGTCAATGCCTTCCCCACGATTAGCTTGTAACATAAAAAACGGTATGTTAACTATAGATAAAAGAAGCATATATTCAAAAAAAGGATAATATTTTTTCAGTTTCCTTCTTCCCATTCTATAAAATGCATTTTAAGACAAAAATTAGATAAAAAACTTGGCTACATAACAAGACAAGATTTACATTTGAGCCATGTTATTTCAACAAAAACTGGAGAATAAAGAGCTTATGCTTCCTATTAGTATGTGGATTTTTCAACATGGAAAATGCCCTAGGGAGCTATCGTGCGTGGCACCTAGAATTTTTTGCTTTCAGCTCTTGGGAGCTAAACAACTCGAAGAAAGATAGCAGAGGTTAAAAGAACCAACGGCTAAAGGACCGTGGGCCTAAAGATAGGCGCCATGGTATAAACAACGGCCATCCATTAGATCTTGAGCAAGCTCAACGGCCCGGAGATCAAGCACGCACATAAAATGCAAGGAGGATAATGTTGAACTTTGGTTGTCATTGATGTCAATTAATGTCAAAGAGGATGTCAACTGATTTAGTATGAGTCATTGATATCAATTGATGTCAAAGTGGATACAACATTCCTACAGTAGTGTGAAGAAATATATGTAAGCCACTTTGAAGAAGTATATGTGCAAGATAAACAAGAACATGAATACCATAAGTATATGCGCATGATGGTGAAGGTGAATGGATTTCAGTTTGAAGAAGTATATCCAAAAGTGCATCCAGTCTGAAGATGTGTGTCCAAGGATACATCATGCATGATGAGTTTGAAGAAATACATAAGGAAGATAAATCATGCAGATCCAGTTCAAAGAAAAGCACAAGTAATGTATCCTTATGCATGTGGTCCTTGCATAGATAACAAGTCAACCAAGTCATACTCTCTCATTGTAGCAATAAAAGGAGTTGGTTGGACAGTGGTATAAGTGCACAAGCATCCAAGGAGTTGGTTGGACAGTGGTACATGTGCACAAGCAGCCAAGGAGTTGGTTGAACAAATGGTACGAGTGTGCAATTAATTCTAAGCATTGCTTGGTTGATGGTCAGAAGTGCACAAACAATAATAACCAGCAAATGGGTGGATAGTCCTGAAAGTGTGCAATTCTATCCAATCAGAAGATGATTTCAGTTAGTGGAACACGCACATGTTCCTAGAAAGGTACAGTGGTTAAAGCAAGTCTATGAGAAAATTCCACAGTCGATGATACAATAGGTGCGCAAGTCCCACAAGAGATGACAAGGCAAGTGTTATAATCCCACCAAGTAGAAGTTGGAGTATGCGCAGATTGCTCGAAGCATCAATACCGCAAGGGAGAAATACCCACAAGGGATGGTATAGGAAGGGTTATAGACTCATCAAGATGAAGAGGAAGGATGCACACATACCTCAAGAAAATGGTACATCAAGGGCGCAAAGGTACCACCACCAAGGTGTAAAGTCCCACTGAGTTGTGGACCAAGAAGACGCTTGACACACCAAGGATGACACATCAACAGCGCAAATGATGACATGTGGCATATGCACAATCCGTGAAGTATGGAAGAAGGGATGCCATGAACAATTTATGGACATACAATCTGTGCAGTCCATGTATAAATAAATGTGCAAGTTGGAGTTTTGATGCAAGCTTGACGGCGAGAGCATAAGAGCTTCAAGTGTTTGTTGAATTTTAATATTCGGGTCATCAAAGGGCTCAAAGAAAGAATAGTATGATCTAGCGAGGAGCCGAATGTGCACATGCAGCAGAACGAAGTTTTGATGGTGCGCAGAAAGATATTTTAGATCTGTGATGGATGCGCAAGTACTAAAAGGAAGAAATACTAAAGTATGCGCAAGTGCTTGATGTTTCGAAGGACAGCATCACAATCAGCACGGGGTTAGTCACAGATGTTGTAAATATAGAAGCACAAAGATAGAACTGAATTTTAACAGATAATGCGCAGATGTCTTGATTATGCATATGAACAGAAGTGAAAGTGTGTGAAGTTGAGAATACCATCTAATGCGCAAAGACAGATCAGTAGTAGGATCCAGCATGCGCATCATGATGCAGATGATCTGAGACAAGTGCGCTAAACGGAATGGATGAATCATTTGATGCACAGGACATCGCAGATTGTCTAAGAAGTCATAGCACTTAAACAAAACGAACCCATCAGTAAATGCGCAGTTCCATTTGTTACTTGTGATTTATTTCAGGACAACAAACTATCAATTGAAAGCATAGTATCAGTTGGTCATTGTAGTCACACAAGTAGCTGAACGATGATATAATCAGTGACATTTACTGCAGTATCAGTGAGCACATGGAACATGAAGTAATTCATCAACGGAAGTGTGATTTGAGAGGAATGAGAAGTCAAGTGAAGTATGTACCTAAGTGATAGAGTATAGACTGGATACAAAGGTAGCGCACAACAGAATTATAATCATAAGATCATAAGTTTGCGCAGTGTTGAATTTCAATACGAAAGCAACATACATTGGACATCAGGGCGGTCGGATGGGGCAATGAGACAAGGAGTTGGAGCTTCCTTCATATTGGTGCCTATAAAACAACAAGGAGATAGGGGGTCAGTGACTCCTCCTAGTTGGTGCTGGATAAATACAGGGAGTTGTAGCTTACTTTAGGTTGGAGCCTGTGAAACCATGGGGTTGGTGTGTCCTTCTAGATGGTGTTGGTAAACACAGGAAGTTGGTGCTTCCTTGAATGTATTCTTTCTCATTATAAAGAAGCATTCTGTGGTTTTCTCTCATTTGGGTTTCCACGTAAAAATCATGTGTGTTATGTGTTGTTTATGTTGGTGCATATATGTGTGGATGTTTATTTACTGATGGATAACTGAATATAAAGATTAAATAAAAGGCTAATCTATTAAAGAAGTTAAAAACTACTAATAATTGCGCTAATACTTATTTACCCCCCTCTCAGTATTAAATTGATTCCAACAATTGGTATCAAAGCAGGTGTCTTCACTAATAGATTAACATCTAGAAGAAATATCATTGCGCAGAAATGGATAAGCAGGAACACCTTTCCACCAACAGATATTTGATGGCACCAATTATATTTTTTGGTAGGTACATATTGAAGTTTATTTGCAATCGTTGGGAGCAGATGTTTGGAAATCTATCGTCGATGGTTATGATGTCCCATCAGTTGTACCAGTTAATCCAACGCAAAGGAGAATCTATGAAAGCAATGCTAGAGCCATAAATGCTCTGTTATGTGGCTTGATGGGTGACGAATTCATCAAAGTTATGCATTGCGCATCATATAAGGAAGTTTGGTACAAACTCGGAGGTATATATGAAGGAGACGATAAGGTAAAGAAAGCAAAGCTACAAAACTACTCTTGGTAGTTTGTGTCTCTGAGAATGAAAGATGAAGAGAACATTACATGTTGGCAATATGGCAGATGGCTTTGTTGGCATTGATGTCAATATATGAGATGATAATCTAAATGATTGTGGACAAACACATCCTAGTGATGTTCATTGATGACAAAATAAGATGAGAGACATGTTTAGCAAGTGATAACCTTCAAGAGGTTTTTGGCCTGATAAGAGGAACTATAATAACCTATATTCACTTATATATACTGACAGCTCTAAGAAGAAGGCTCAAGTTAAACTTATGATTGCAGATATGTTAGCATTTCAATGACCAATGACAAATAGCACAGAGGGAGTTAGCAGTGATACAGAAAATGGAGACTATTGGTGCGCTCTGAAATTGCATATGAGATTGTGTTGTTAGTATTTGCAGGTTGAGCACAAGAGATTGAAGAACCCAAAAGTTTGATTGTAGATGAAGATTCTCTTCATATTTGAATCCAGATCACAGACTGAATTTGTGCAAATCGTAGTTTTCCCTCTTGCTTATTCACCGAGACAGTAGTTGTATCTTTACATATGTATTTTAGGGCATATTCAAGTTGAACCCCATTTCATCTGTAGCTAGCTCGTCTTTGTAAATATGCATTGGTATGCTTGGCTGGAAACGTTAGAGAGAATACGAGTACAAATAGAAGAAATGAAAAAAAGGGGATTAATGAATTAGAAGAAGAGGCGGCTGCCATCAAAGAAATGCAAGCTAAAATTGAGAAATGGGTGTAAGCTCTGCCCCAAGTCAGCAACGCAAGGAGGATGTTGATTTGCATTCTGTATTTGAAAACAATGATTGATTACTCTTGCTTTCCTGAAAATCTCCGACTCCATTTTCTGACCTGTAGAACAGTTAATAGAATTGCAATCAAGTGTGACCAAAATGGGCAGCCGAAAGGGTATGCTTACATTGAATTTGTGGAACTAGAGGCCATTACAAGAGCTCTGTCATTGAAAAATGGCGGCAATGAATTCTGATTCAGTGCTTTGGTCGAAAGAAGACGGTCATGGCCGTGACATACTGCAAGGGGCGCCGAGGTTTGATCAAATATCAATGGTTGCCCCATTGAGTTAATTGAACCTGAGATTCTCCATTACAAGGCATTCGAACCAATTCTTCTATTGGAACACCACCAATTCGCTGGTGTGGATATGAGAATCAGTGTGCAGGCTGGCTTTGTAGAAATACTAGAGATTCTCATGATACCACTGCCAAATGCATCAAATAATTGCGAAATGTCTAGTGTGATTTCAAGTCAGAAGAGGCGATCCATCCTCATGCCAAAGGTCCGTTGAAGATTGACACTCGAAATCAAAATGCAGAGATTAAAATGATAGAAAATAAACACAGAGGGTTTTCACAGATTGAGACTCAGCAGCCGTCGGATGAGCAAATCAAGGGTTGCGATTTGTTTGCTCAATGTATATATCCCACATTGCAAAGGGAAAACACTTTGCAGCACGATTGGTCGAAGTGAATGAAGACGTGGCAGAACGTGGATAATGACTAGATGGTGAAGAGGCAACAGTAATGTGTGTGTCACCGGTATGGGAAAATAACATGGCATCATTCGAATGTGGAGATGTGGTCGATGTCAATGTGGAGGTGTGGATGATGTGGCATAGAAGTCATGTGGCTAAAGGCTTCGTGAACACGAAGGATTAAAGCGGATTCATAAAACACAAAGTATTAATTAATTAGAAGTTTTTAATTAATTAAATAAATAAAATGTGTTTAGTTTTGATAATAAAAAGAAATGATTTTTAATATAAAGTCATTTTTTGGGTTAAATAAAACAATAATATATATATATATAGTTATATATTATTAATAATAATAAAAATGATTTTTATTATAATATCATTTTTTGAGGTGTGTTGTTTCGAAAAGGTGTGACATTTCAAAATGCACATTGGAGAAGTATATATTGAAAATACGAAATCATTTGTAGAGGTGTGTCTCTCGATTCTTCATCTCACTACTTGAAGAATAAGTAGGCAAAAGGGAGCGATGTAGTTCTAGAAGTGTGTGGAGACTTAATATCTTAAGGGCGGCAGGGTGGTGCTAGGGCAGGTCGGTTCCTGTGAAAGGGAGTTGTTGCTTCCTTGTAAGTCGTCGCTGACTAAACAGGGGGTCGTAGCCTCCTACCAGTTGATGCTGGTGAATTAAGGGTGTGGGTGCATCCTGATTGGTTGGTGCCGATCGAATTATATTGTAACGTGTAAAAAGAAATTTTGCAGATAATAGAAAAGCTTTGGTGGTTTACCCAATTGGGGTTCCACGATAAATCAGTGTGTTGAAATTTGTTTTACATTTGTCAAAAATTGTTTAAATTTTAGCAGTCACTAATTCACCCCCCCTCTCAGTGACAGGACCTGATCTAACAATTGGTATCAGAGCCAAGGTCCTTCACCACGGTTTAGCCATCGGAAGGAATATCTTATTCAAATACCACTATGGATCAACAAAATGGGTTAGCCACTAACAAACCCCCACTCTTTACAGGATAAAACTATGCATACTAGAGTGTGAGGATGAGGTGCCATCTGATGTCCCTTGGATGGAAGGTGTGGGCAGCAACTCAAGAGGTGTATAAGATAGGAGACCAAGCACCTACAAATCCAAAGGAATTAAGCGAATATGAGAGTAATGCCAAAGCCCTAAATGCAATCTTGAGTGGATTGACTAACACTGTCTTTACAAAAGTTATGAGATGCACGACTACCAAGCAAGCCTGGGATAAGTTAAATATTATCTATGAAGGTGAATCTAAAGTCAAAGAATCCAAGCTTCAGACATATAGGGGACAATTTGAGAGTCTTAAAATGAAGCAGGAAGAGAATATTGGGGAATATTTTCTAAGAATAGATGAGGTAGTTAATGCTATTAGAGGGCTTGGAGGAAAATTAAAAGAAAAAGAAGTGGTTAAAAAGGTGCTAAGGACACTTCCCATGAAGTATGACTCAAAAATATCCACCTTAGAGGAACGAGATGATCTTGATCTCTTAACAATGGATCAACTACATGGAATTCTCACTGCATATGAGATGAGAACAGGACAAAATAATACTTCAAAAGGAGAAGCAGCCTTCAAAGTGACCAATAAAATAAAGAATCAAAAGCAAAACATTCAGATCGACCACAATGAAGAACATGATGTGGAAGAAGCCAATTTTATCAATAAACTTCAGAAGGGATCAGGAAAGTATAAAGGAAAGATTCCCTTCAAATGTTTCAATTGTGGGAAAATTGGGCACTTTCAATCCAAGTGTCCTTATCCCAAAAAGGATTTTGAGGATGAAGATGACAAGAGTAAACAATACAAGAAAAAAGGAAAATTCGACTATAAGAAAAAGTACAAAAAGAACTACTATTCAAAAGAAGAAGAAGAAGACAGCGATTCATCTGGGGTTAGTGACAGTGATGATGAAGTTCTTTTTCTATGCATTGAAGAATCTAATGATTCAGAAGAAATTGAGCATAATAAAGAGTCAGAAGATGGAGTAGAGGATAATATGAAAGAATAATTGCATAGAGCTTGGAATGGATTGAAAAGATACAAAGATAAATACAGACAGCTGAAAAGTTATGTAATTGAACATCGGGAAGAGCATGAACAAAAAGAGAGGGAGATGAAGAAAATTATGAAGAATCTAAAGCTCAAAATTCAAGATGCAAATGAAACAGAAGAAAGGCTGAAGAAATATCTTAATGAAAAACAACTAATCTATGAAGGAATGGAAGCAGAATTGGCTCACTTAAAAAAGGAGCTTGATAAAAAGTTCATTCAAACTAAATATGAAAATAGTTCTAAATTTTTGGATGAGATTATAGCTGCTCAAAGAGATCCAAGTAAGAAAAATGGAATAGGCTATTTTCAAGAAGAAAATCAAGTTCAATCAAAATCCTATGCAGCTGCTCTTCTCAGCACATTCAAGAAGAAAGAGGAGACAACGAATTCTCAGAACTCCAGGAGATCACTTCCACCCATCAAGAAGAAATTCAAGACAACCCCAAAGAAGGCTTATCAAAATAGGTGTCCTCACATTTTCTTTGGTCATTGTTATGCATGCTCTAACTTTGGACACAAAGCTATGAACTGTAGAGCATATGGAAAGAAAAATCTGAAGGTTAAAAACTTCAACCTTAAAAACAAACAATCAGCTGGTCAAATTAAGAGCAGAAATTATAACTCCTTCGCTCCTCTGTAGGAAAGGAATTTAGAATGTTTCAATTGTCACAACTATGGGCATAAAGCAAAAAACTGTAGATTAATGGAAATATCAAAAGGCCAAAGGACATCAAAGAGCGAAAGAATCTTTGGAGAGAAAAAACATCAGAAGCGAAATGTCTTATTGCCTTAAAAGTCCAAGATAAAGGAGATCCCTGGTATGTTGACAGTGGGTGTTCAAAGCACATGACAGGAGATAAGGACAAGTTTTTGAACTTAAAGAAACATAAGGGTAGAGTTACATTTGGTGACAATGCTTCAAGTAACATTCTTGGGAAAGGCACTGGGAATGTGGGAAAGGCCAAAGCCAAGAATGTATTGCTGGTTGAAAATCTGAAACCTAGCTTACTAAGTGTCAGCCAAACCTGTGATTAGGGACACATTTGCATCTTCGATTCCAAGAAATGTGAGATTAGGAGAAAGGACTCAGGAAAATTAGTTGGTACTGCATCTAGAACTCCTGATAATGTATACATACTAAATACAAAACTAGATGAGGAATGTCATATAAATTTATTAGATGAAAGTTGGCTATAGCATAGGAGGTTGGGACACATTAACTTTGACAATTTAGTAAAAGTTAGTAATCTTGGGGCAGTTAGAAACTTGCCAAAGATCACAAAACCATCAAATCCTATATGTAGACATTGTCAATTAGGGAAACAAACTAGAGTAAGGTTCAAAACAAAAGAGCACTCAACCTCAAAACCTTTACAGCTGGTTCACACTGATCTCTGTGGACCTCCAAGGACCAAAAGCATGCAAGGAGAGTCATATTTTATGCTATTCATCGATGATTTTACGAGAATGACATGGGTAATCTTTCTAAAAGAAAAATCAGAAGCATTTGAAAAATTCAAAATTTTTAAAACTCTTGTTGAAAATGAAAAAGAAGCAAAAATCAAATGTCTTAGATCAGACAATGGTGGTGAGTTTACTTCAAAAGAGTTTGATATATTCTGTGAAACTCATGGAATTAAAAGACAATTCTCTGCTGCCAAAACACCTCAGCAAAATGGGGTTGCTGAAAGGAAGAATAGAACAATTCAGGAGGCCGCAAGAACCATGCTAAATGAAGAAAAACTGTCTGATGGATACTGGAGGGAAGCTATAAGCACAGTAGTGTACATTTTAAATAGAGGACAGCTCGGGAAAAATAGTGAGAAGACTCCCTATGAATTATGGTTTGGAAGAACGCCCTTTGTAAAATATTTTAAGATCTTTGGAAGTAAATGTTACATTAAAAGACTTGATGAAGATCTTGGAAAATTTGATGCTAGATCTTATGAAGGTATATTTATTGGATACTCTTCTGCCAAAAGAGCATACAGATGCTACAATTTCAGATTACATAAGATTGTTGAAAGTGCTGATGTTAAGGTGGATGATTTAAAAACAAGAAGGGTCAAACATCAAGAAAGTGCACTCGATATTGAAAGCGAGGATGATGAGAAGCCAGTTGATACACAGACAGATGAAGAAGGCATACAAGGAGATGAAATAGGTACCAAAGAAGAGGAAGATGATACTCGAGAAGAAAGAGAAGAATCTCCTAGAAAAAACACCAAGACACCGTCCAGAATAGTCCAGAAGAATCATCCTAAAGACCAGATCATTGGAGACAAAGATGCAGGAGTACAAACAAGAAGAAAATTGTTGTATCAAACAGAGATAGCACTGCTGTCATGTATTGAGCCCAACTCAATTAAAGAGGCATGCACAGATGAGAATTGGGTCAAAGCTATGAATGAAGAATTGAACCAAATCGAAAAGAATCAAACTTGGGATTTGGTTCCAAGACCAAAAGACAAGAATTTTGTTGGGACCAAATGGGTATTCAAGAATAAAATGAATGAAGATGGACAAGTTATCAAGAAAAAATCTAGATTGATGTGTAAAGGTTATGCCCAAGTTGAAGGAGTTGATTTTGAAGAAACTTTTGCACCTGTGGCCAGATTGGAAGCAATCAGAATGTTCTTAGCCTTTGCTAGTCACAAAAAGTTGAAAGTATATCAGATGGATGTCAAGTCAGCATTCCTTAATCGATACTTAGAAGAAGAGGTTTACATTGAGCAACCGGAATGTTTTCAGTTGACTGATAAAGGAGACTATGTATGAAAATTAAAGAAAGCACTCTATGGGCTAAAACAAGCACCTAGAGCATGGTATGCAAGACTAGATTCCTACTTGCAATTACAAGGCTTTAAAAGAGGATCAGCAGATAATAATCTCTATTATAAAACTGTAAATGATATCATGATTATCGTAGAAGTTTATGTTGATGACATGGTATTTGGAAGTGATGAGGAAAAGATGAGCAAGGACCAAATTAATGCAACAAGAGTTTGAGATGTCTCTGCTTGGAGAACTCAACTTGTTCCTGGGTTTGCAAATAATACAATCCAATGAGGGAATTTTTATACATCAAGATAAATATGTAAAATATATGCTCAGAAAATTCAAAATTGAAGATTGTAAACCAGTGAGTACACCTATGACTGTGGGATGTAAGCTTAGTAAAGAAGATGAGTCCAAAAATGTTGATCAAAAATCCTATAGGTCAATGATTGGAAGTCTGCTATATGTCACAGCCTCCAGGCCAGATGTCAAGCAAGCTGTTGGGATGGTTTCTAGATTCCAATCAGCACCAAAAGAGAATCATGTTCAAGTAGTAAAGAGAATCTTCAGGTACCTAAAAGGAACTATAAACCTTGGACTATGGTATCCAGGCAATAAATTCTTCTCCTTAAGAGCATATTCAGATGCTGACTAGGCTGGGTGTGTAGATGATAGGAAGAGCACAAGTGGAGGAGCCTTTTTCTTGGCAGAATCACTTGTCTCTTGGATAAGTAAAAAACAGACCTCAATCTCCCTATCCACCACTGAAGCAGAGTATATTGTAGCAGCAGAATGTTGCACACAAATTGAATGGATGAGACAGACTTTACAAGACATCAAAATAGTGTTTGAAGAACCCATCACTATCTATTGTGATAATACAAGTGCTATTAGTCTCTCCAAAAACCCCGTACAACATTCCAAATCTAAACACATCCCAATAAAGTTTCACTATTTAAGAGAGCAGGCTGCAAACAAAAACATCAAACTAGAATATGTTCCAACATAGGAACAGGTGGCTGATATTTTCACAGAACCCTTAAGCAGAGATGTGTTTGAATATCTTAGGAAATGATTAGGAGTGGTATCCTCCCCAATCTAAAAAATCTCAAACCAAAGCATCAAAGTGGCATCATCTCAGGGGGAGACAGTGATCAGAGTCAGGGGGAGTTGATCAAACCTTTGCCATTGTTGTCAAAGGGGGAGAAGATTAAGGAGTTGCCATCAATGCCAAAGGGGGAGATTGTTGGTAATATGGCAGATGGCTTTGTTGGCATTGATGTCAATATATGAGATGATAATCTAAATTATTGTGGACAGACACATCCTAGTGATGTTCATTGATGAAAAAATAAGATGAGAGACATGTTTAGCAAGTGGTAAACCTTCAAGAGGTTTTTGGCTTGACAAGAGGAACTATAATAACCTATATTCACTTATACATACTGACAGCTTTGAGAAGAAGGCTCAAGTTAAACTTATGATTGCAGATATGTTAGCATTTCAGTGACGAATGACAAATAGCAGAGAGGGAGTTAGCAGTGATACAGAAAATGGAGACTGTTGGTGCGCTCTGAAATTGCATATGAGATTGTGTTGTTAGTATTTGCAGGTTGAGCACAAGAGATCAAAGAACCCAAAAGTTTGATTGTAGATGAAGATTCTCTTCATATTTGAATCCAGATCACAGACTGAATTTGTGCAAATCGTAGTTTTCCCTCTTGCTTATTCACCGAGACAGTAGTTGTATCTTTACATATGGATTTTAGGGCATATTCAGGTTGAACCCCATTTCATCTGTAGCCAGCTCGTCTTTGTAAATATGAATTGGTATGCTTGGCTGGAAACATTGGAGAGAATACGATTACAAATAGAAGAAATAAAAAAAAGGGGATTAATGAATTAGAAGAAGAGGCGGTTGCCATCAAAGAAATGCAAGCTAAAATTGAGAAATGGGTGTAAGCTCTGCCCCAAGTCAGCAAAGCAAGGAGGATGTTGATTTGTGTTCTGTATTTGTTAACAATGATTGATTACTCTTGCTTTCCTGAAAATCTCCGACTCCATTTTCTGATCTGTAGAACAGTTAATAGAATTACAATCAAGTGTGACCAAAATGGACAGCCGAAAGGGTATGCTTACATTGAATTTGTGGAACTAGAGGCTGTTACAAGAGCTCTGGCATTGAACGATGGTGGAAATGAATTCTGATTCAGTGCTTCGGTCGAAAGAAGACGGTCGTGGCCGTGACATACTGCAAGCGGGGCCGAGGTTTGATCAAATATCAATGGTTGCCCCATTGAGTTAATTGAACCTGAGATTCTCCGTTACAAGGCATTCGAACCAATTCTTCTATTGGAACACCACCGATTCGCTGGCGTGGATATGAGAATCAGTGTGCAGGCTGGCTTTGTAGAAATACTAGAGATTCTCACGACACCACTGCCAAATGCATCAGATAATTGCGAAATGTCTAGTGTGATTTCAAGTCAGAAGAGGCGATCCATCCTCATGCCAAAGGTCCATTGAAGATTGACACTCCAAATCAAAACGCAGAGATTAAAATGATAGAAAATAAACGCTAAGGGTTTTCACGGATTGAGACTCAGCAGTCGTCGGATGAGCAAATCAAGGGTTGCGATTTGTTTGCTCAATGGATATATCCCACATTGCAAAGGGAAAACACTTTGCAGCACGATTGGTCGAAGTGAATGAAGACGTGGAAGAATGTGGATAATGACTAGATGGTGAAGAGGCAGCAGCAATGGGTGTGTCACCGGTATGGGCAAATAACATGGCATCATTCGAACGTGGAGGTGTGGTCGATGTCAACGTGGAGGTGTGGATGATGTGGCATAGAAGTCATGTGGATAAATGCTTCGTGAACATGAAGGATTAAAGCTGATTCATAAAACACAAAGTATTAATTAATTAGAAGTTTTTAATTAATTAAATAAATAAAAATGTGTTTAGTTTTGATAATAAAAAGAAATGATTTTTTTGGAAGGATAACAATTATTCGTCCTTGAGTTCAGAAGGGGCGATGGAGAGCGACGGATGTAGGGAGGAGAGCGACGGGCGTTGGGCGGCATCCTGCAGACGTTCGCAGGTCGTCAGCCTATACGATCCCTTGCACGCTTCCCCAGATGGTTCTCTACCTAGGTTTGGGGTTTTTTTATCGGGTTGTTTTTCCCTTTACTGTTTCTCCACCCTAGCGACGGCTCCTGTTCCATTTAGGGTTCTGTTTTGGGTTTCAATGGACGAAGTCGACTACAGTTGCGACACCTTACGGCATCAAGATATCTGGTGCTCGCCACCTGGCGCTTTCCGGTATTAGGAGGAGTCAGGCGGTTTAGGGTTCAGTGGTTTTGCTGGTAAGCGGCCTCCTGATGGACCTCAGTCCCCCCCGGCGACCCAACCTTTTCAAACCTGCTCGCCGTTCTGGGAAGGGTCTTCCGCTCGTCTCTCACCGGAGACACATGCTGTGAACATCTGGGGAGTTAGGGGTCTCTGCACTTCACCATCACCGGAGCCATTGAGTGCAGGCATAGGCGATCTGACAGATTTCATCATCTCTGCGGACAGTGTCAACCCTCCATCATCTGTGCAGGCTCTCAGAGCCGAGGTGGAGGGTTTTGAGGAGCTACGGGCAGGATCTCCTTTACATCCCTGTGGGTTTGTCGCAGCCAACCTGGACTTCGCTGAACAGAGGGGGTTTTCAAGTCCATCTGGGGACTCTGACCAGCGGGTCTGTGGACGCGAAGTGGGTTCAGCAGGGTACTTTACCAAGGACCACCGTGTGAAGAGCCGGAGGAAATGGATTAAGAACTCCGGTAAGGCACCTAACTACGCGTTGGGGGAAGATATTGGTATGCATCAGATTGTCGGGATGGTTAAATCAATTTTGGTTGGAAGGGTCTATGGTAAGCCTGTTAGTCACAGGACAGTGATCTCGTGGGCCTCTGAGGCATGGCTGGGACACTATGGTTACGTTCCTCGTGTAGTTGGGCTCTCGGGCGGGTGGTATGCTTTCCATTTCTCATCGAATGCTCATGCACAATGGGCATTAAGCCTCAACTGGTCAATCCTTAAAGTCCCACTACTGCTTAAGCCGTGGAACCCCCTATTTGATGCTAGCCGTGAAAGAATAGATGTTATCCCACTCTGGGTTCGGCTACCGGAACTCCCTCTCCACTACTGGACCGAGGAACATTTCAGAAGGATTGGGAACATCTTGGGATCTTACCTGGATGTTGATTTCTCCTTTGTGGCAACGGCGTTGCAGAAGGTTGCGCGCATACTGGTGAGCATCAACGTCAGAGATGGACTATTCGACACTATGGACCTGAAATGGGGGCCCTATACCTTTGTTCAGACATTGGACTATGAAAATGTGCCTTTCAGATGTAGGCGTTGTCATGAATGTGGGCACCCGGCCGTCGATTGCTATGTTCCTGTTCGGATGCGGTTTGGTAATACCTTGAAGCGCAGGGTGGTGGCCAAGGAGGATGGTTTGGAATCGGCTGAGGATTCCGAGGGTCAGCAGGGCCATGAACCTCCAATTTTGGAGACGCCACTGGTGAGTCGACCGGATGGGGAAGTCCCTACGGGCGGAGAGGAGGTTGCTGAAAATGAGGATGAGGATGGCTCGGTCCCTGATGCAGGTTTCACTGTTGTTGCTGAAGAGCCGCACTCTACACAGCCCCGGGACCTGGCACAGGAGGGTTCTCTGCTATCGTTTCTTCGGTCTCCAGACTTGGTTGCAGGTGCTACTTCTGTTACTTTTTCCAACCCTTCCTTCTGTCTTATTTTTAAAAACTTTACTTTTCCTGGTCAGGATTGGGTGGATGGCTTTAAGAATTTGCACATTTCCCCTCAGATGCTGTCCTCTTTTGTGACACCTCATAACCCTGTGGATTCACACCTTGCTGTGGATCCTCCTCTGCTTGATTGCTCTCCGGATACCAGCTATGCACCCATCCCTGATTCGGAGACTTCCTCTCCCGAACCCACTTCTCCCACTGGCTCCTCTAAGTCAGGTTACTGGCTGAGATCCCTGACCAGACTTCCTGCGGGGGGGCTGGGGAAGGTGAAACCTAAGCCTCGCAACCCCAGAGGAAGGAAATCTTTCCTCTCCCATGCTAAGACCCGAGCTTGTTCGGACCTTAAAAATGACAAACAACTGTCTATTGAAAGGGCACTTAGAGCGGTGAATGCCCACATTGATGGGCTCCGATGAAGATCATGTCCTTCAACTTTCGAGGTCTTGCTGGTCCCTCCAAAAGACCAGTACTGCGTAGGATGTTGCAACTGGAACATCCTGATATTTTGCTACTGCAAGAAACTATGTGCAATGGGGTTGATGTTGTTAATAGACTTAATGTTTGGTTCCCTGGCTGGGGTTTTGAGGGTTTGGATGCCAGGGGACGCTCTGGTGGCTTGGCGATTGGCTGGAATGAAGCTAAGGTGTGTGTTTCCACCATATGGGGAATGCAATCTGTGTTAGGCATGACCTGCAAGTCTTTGGATTTTGATGAACTCTTTACTATTGTTAACATTTATGGTCCTTATTGTGATCGTGAACCATTTTGGAATGCTCTGCTGGACAAAGATCTGCTCAAGGGTAACTCTACGATTCTGGGAGGGGACCTTAATTTCTCTCTTGGGCATGCTGAGATTTGGGGGCCACGTGCTCAAGTGGACCCTCTTACTAACGTTTTTATTCGCAAGCTCTCTGATGGCAACTGGATTGATGTGGAGCCAGTATCTCTGAAGCCATCCTGGCGGAACATGAGAGCTGGCTTGGAAAGAGTTGCTAAAAGGTTGGATCGTTTTCTTATATCTGAACATATTGTGGAGACTTTTTTCTATGTTAGGCAATGGATTGGGTCGGGGGGATGCTCAGATCATGATCCGATTTTTCTTGAACTGGAGGCTGGGCCTAACAAACCTCCCGCTCCCATTAAATTCAACAAGGATTGGTTGGAGGATCCAACCTTCTTTGAATTGTTTCAGCAGCACTGGCTACCTTTCCACCCGGGTTCCAATCTTACTGCAGCCTTTCATTTCGCGGAGAATATTAAACTTCTCAAGGAACCTATCAAAACTTGGGCTGCAACCAAGAGAAAACGGGAAGACATGGAGCTCAAGGACATTGAAGAGGCTATCTCCAACATCTCGGGGGGACCTGGAGGTGGGTTCCTCTCACAGGATACTAAGGAACATCTTGTAACGTTGATGGACATGAGGAACAGGATTCTTCTACACAAAGAAGAGGCTTGGAGGCTCAAAAGCAGGGCCATTTGGCTGGAGAGTGGTGACGAAAACTCAAAAATTTTCCATGCCTATGCTAAGGGTAGAAGATCTGTCAATACTATCTGGAGCCTTGAAGACATGGATGGTAACTCCCAGGCCACCTTTGAGGGTTTGGCTGGGATTGGGGTCAATCACTTTCAAGATCTTTTCAAAGCCAATAACAGGGTGAATATTGAAGAAGTTATCAGAGTTGCTCAACTCTTCCCTCGCTTTGAAGAAGAGGCGGATAACAGGATGCTGATGGATAGCATTACTATGGATGAACTGAAGGATGTGCTTAGTAGCTTTCAGAAGGACAAAAGTCCGGGGCCGGATGGGTGGACGATTGAGTTCTTTATAGCTCTCCTTGATATTATTGGTGATGACCTCTTACAGTTGGTTGAGGATTCCAGGAGGGAAGGCAAAATCCCCGCCAGCATTAACTCTACTTTCATTGCTCTTATTCCCAAAGTGGACACCCCCTCCACGCTCAATGATTTTCGACCCATCTCACTTTGCAATTGTGTGTATAAGATCGTCACTAAGGTGATAGCTCGCCGACTCAAACCTATATTATCCACACACATCTCTGAGGAGCAGTTCGGGTTTCTTGAAGGACGTCAGATTCATGAAGCCATTGGCTTAGCGCAGGAAGGTCTACATAGTATCAAATCCAGTAAGCAGAAAGGTGTAATTCTCAAAATTGATCTTTCTAAGGCTTTTGACAAGGTCAGTTGGCTTTATATCCGTCTTATGCTCACACATTTGGGTTTCGAGATCGGGTTCATTCGCTAGATCATGAGTTGTATTTCCACTGTTTCTTTCTCGATTCTTATGAATGGTGCAGCGACCCCCTTCTTCCACTCTGGGCGTGGATTACGCCAGGGATTCCCTTTATCCCCTCTATTATTTTTACTGGTGGCAGAAAGCTTGAGCAGGGCCATTAAGGAAGCTAAGCGCTCGGGAGATATCGAAGGGATCCTGGTGGCACCGGGCACCGCGCTCACCCATCTGCTCTTTGTGGATGACATTCTGATCTTCTGCTCTGGTACTAGAGGGGAGGCTGTTAAATATAAGGAAATCCTGGACCTCTTCTCTGTTGCTACCAGAATGGAGATCAACAACCACAAATCTACTCTTACGGTCTCTCTTCTAGATGAGGAGGAGATTCACACCTTCACTGATATGTTCCCCTTTCAGCTCCTTAACCTTTCGGAGGGCCTACGTTACCTGGGTTCTCACCTAAAGCCAAATAACTACTTGAAACATGACTGGGTTTGGCTCTTGGAAAAGCTGGAAAAAAGACTTAAATGTTGGAGCTTCAGGTGGCTCTCACGTGCTGGCAGATTGATCTTGGTGAAGTCGGTCCTGGAAGCCATTCCAGTCTACTGGATGTCCCTTGCTTGGATACCGAAGGGGATACTGGAAGCTGCTCGAAAAATTTGTTTTCGTTTCTTGTGGAATGGAAAGGAGGATGCACATGTAACGCCTTGGGTGAAATGGGAACGCATTGCTACCCCCAAAGCTCTGGGAGGTTGGGGACTCAAAAACATCTTTTGTTTCTCTCAGGCTTTGGCTGCCAAATGTGGATGGAGGTTAATCACATCTGAAGGTTACTGAGCTCGAATTATGACTCTCAAATATATTGCACCGGATACTATGGAGGATTGGATTAGGCCCCCGATTAAGACACATAAAGGGGGGTCTGTCATTTGGAAAGCGCTTGTCTCCTCCTTTCATGTTATCGAACAGAACCTTGTTTGGGATGTTGGTAATGGGCGTAGGTTGAGGGTTGGACGATATCCTTGGGTTGGTTGCGATGCACAGCATCTCCTGTCAGATGGACTGATCATGGAACTGTGGCAGCGGCATATTACTGTTCTCCATCATTTGGAGGATGAGGGAAACTTCTGGATGGGAAGGCCTGTCTGGAGGCGAGCCGAATCCTTTAGATTAGACTTGGATATGGAGAATGAACTCAGAACTTATTTGCGAGCTCTTAGCAGGGATCAAATCTTTCTCAATGACGTAGACGACATCATGGTCTGGGATGGGGATCCCTCGGGTACTTATACACCAAAATATGGCTATCAATGGATCAGCGCAAACTTTTGGAACAGAGAACCGGTGTGGTGGTGGAAATCTATTTGGCGATTGCAGAGTCCACTCAAAGCGCGCATTTTCTTATGGTGTATCTTAGCTAACAGAGTTCCTACTTGGGACTTCCTGCAAAAAAGGAAACTACACGGTCCTAGCAGGTGCTACCTGTGTTCTCATGATGAGGAAAATGTATTACATCTTTTTCTCCACTGTAGCTTCATTAAGGAGGTCTGGAAGATTGTGTCTCGGATCCTTAAAGTAAATTTCCTATGGGCAGGGCACTCTTTGGTAGAGGCCTGGCGCAGTTGGACGGAAAACTCAGTGCTTGCTCCTTACAAAGGCCTTCCCTCTATTGTTCTCTAGGGCACATGGTTATCCCGAAACAACTGCCTGTTCTCGGATAAAGTGGGTTTACCAGCTTTAGTGGCCATCAACAGCTGCGGCATTCACTTAGCTCTCCACCGTTGCAAACAGGCCACCTCCATTAGGAACATACAACCCTTGGACCACGATCCAACACAGCCTTGGGGTTTCTTTGATGGGGCCTGTCAGAACAATTTTTGTGGGGGAGGGGCGCTCCTTTTTTTGTCCCCTTCACATTATTTTGTGATGTCGTTTGGATTTGGGAGAGGAACCAACAACTGGGCTGAGATTCTCAGCCTTAAGCTCTTACTCTCATTTGCTATGGAACACGCTGTCAGAACTGTTACTGTTTATGGGGACTCATTGAATGTGATTAACTGGGTCAATGGACTGTATCAGTGCAACAATCGGAAATTAGCTGGGGTTTTGGAACATATTCAGAATGTTTCTTACACCTTTGATACTTTTAATTGCAGGCATGTTTACCGGGAAAACAACACAGAGGCGGACAAAGCCTCGAAGGAAGGACTGCTACTAGCTCCAGGCTTATGGAAAGTTACTGAACACTTGGATGGGGTCAGCAGAGATATACACCACAGGCCTTTCATCGACTGATCTATGATTTGCTTTTTTCTGGAAGACCATTGTACTTTCATTGTACACAGCTATACACAACTTTATGTATATATTAGCATGATTTTGTAACTAAACGATCCACACAGGTTGCAAATACCTCTGATATTTATATCGCTCTTTTTTAACGGTTATTACCATACATGATGTAATAGATGTTAATGCTCACGTGGTGAGAACATCTCACTCTTTTTTTCAGACATAGGCATTACTGGTTTTCAAAGACACTTCATACACTCAATCTGAGTGTTGACTCTCTATGTAATTTCGTACTCTTAAGGATGAAATGAAATTACGCTTTTTTTTCGGGGAAAAAAAAAAAGAAATGATTTTTAATATAAAGTCATTTTTTCGGGTTAAATAAAACAATAATATATATATATAGTTATATATTATTAATAATAATAAAAATGATTTTTATTATAATATCATTTTTTGAGGTGTGTTGTTTCGAAAAGGTGTGACATTTCAAAATGCACATTGGAGAAGTATATATTGAAAAGATGAAATCATTTGTAGAGGTGTGTCTCTCGATTCTTCATCTCACTACTTGAAGAAGAAGTAGGCAAAAGGGAGCGATGCAGTTCTAGAAGCATGTGGAGACTTAATATCTTAAGGGCGGCAGGGTGGTGCTAGGGCAGGTCGGTGCCTGCGAAAGGGAGTTGTTGCTTCCTTGTCAGTCGTCGCTGACTAAATAGGGGGTCGTAGCCTCCTACCAATTGATGTTGGTGAATTAAGGGTGTGGGTGCATCCTGATTGGTTGGTGCCGATCGAATTCTATTGTAACGTGTAAAAAGCAATTTTGCAAATAATAGAAAAGCTTTGGTGGTTTACCCAATTGGGGTTCCACGATAAATCAGTGTGTTGAAATTTGTTTTACATTTGTCAAAAATTGTTTAAATTTTAGCAGTCACTCATTCACCCCCCCTCTCAGTGACAGGACCTGATCTAATATTACATATTACTTCTTAAGAGTAGATGAGATATTTATGCTATCAAGAGTCTTGGGTTACTTTGGACGAAGAATCAGTGGTACAGAAGATATTGAGAACTTTTCCTCAAATATTCAATTTGAAAGTGTATGTGCTAGAAGATCGAGCAAATATTGAATACTTGACGAAGGATGAGCTTCAGGGAATTCTCACTGCTTACGAGATGAGAACTGAGAAAGAGACTCCCATCATAAAGGAAACTGCTTTTAAAGCCACATGAAAGGATAAGCATGATCATGACAAAGATTGATGTGATAAGGAATCAAACTTTGTAAATAAGTTGAAAAGAGGACGAGGTAAGTACAAGAACAAGTTACCCTTCAAATGCTTAATATGTGGAGGAATAGGTCATTATGCCTAAAAGTGTCCTTTCAAGGAAATTGGAGATAACGACAATGATGAGGAATCTAGTTCATATAATCAGAAGATTGCACGCTCACAACTTAGGCCTGAGAATAGAAGGAGGATTCCAAAACAGAGAAATATTTTGTACACCGAAGAAGGAAGTAATGTGTATGAAGGAAGTGACTACGACGAAGAGCCTAAAGAATTACTCTTCATGGCCCATGTAGTAGAAGAGAGAAAAGATGAAAAGAAAAGGACCAATTCGAAGAACACTCCAGTTGCACAAAGCAAGCCAGGATCACTAGATAAGTATTTCTTCAGTGGATCATTCTAAACACCTCCAAATCCAACCACACCTCCAAAACCTGTTGTAGAAGTCAAGATTGATAGGCAATCCTATGATGAAGACACTGTAGACATTGACTGGGAATGTGAAATGATTTGTTTCTTGGATGAGTTAAATAAGTCAAAGAAGAAGAATAAACTCTTGCAGGATCAATTGTCAAAGTATGAAGAATAGGGCAGACCATCTGTTGATGCAGATATCTGTGAAAAGATAACTAGCTATGAAGTTCAACTAATTTGTGCACAAGAAAAGTTTCAAGTACTTGAGATAGAGAAATCTGCATTGAAAGCCTCACTAGAGGAATTGGCGCAGAAAATCAGGATGATGACAAATCAACTTGAAGAAAAGGATAAAGAGATATCTCAGCTAGAAGACAAGCTGACTGAGATAAAGGGAAAGAAACAAGTTGAAAGTAGCGACCCTCTTTGTGCACTATCAGAAAGTGACAAGACAAAATCTAAATATGAAGTGCAGAATAGGTTAAAAGATAGCACGACAATTTTGAATAGGATTCTGAAGGATTGGAGACAACAAGAAGAAAATACAAGTCTTGGTTATGTAAAGACACCAAAGAAGGTCTATGATAGAGAACATTACTCAAATCGTGATAAGTCCTTCAGGTATGATAATTCCTTCAGCTATAACTCTTTTCAATATACCAATTGAAGAAGGATCAATAGGGTGAAGTGAAAAAGATGCAATCGTTTTGGCCATGTTGCAAAATATTGTCAAACTGTGAGATGTTATGCTTGTGATGGTTTTGGACACAAATCCATGTATTGTCGAAAAGAATTCAACTGCCCGAATGAAGATTTATTGTGCAAAGGATATCACACTCAAAGAGACTATAGTGAAAAATATTTGGAACAGAATCAAAATAGATGTGCGCACAACAAGGATTGGGTCAAGAAATATCCTCAGAAGTAAGTTGAAGATGCAGATAATCCAGGTACATCTAATGCAACAAGCAATTGTTGCCTCACTGGCTAGTTCCATAAGGACTATGGGAGACCCTTGAGTTCAACATGATGCATCTTAAGGAATTCAAGGGGATGTTATTTAGGTGTGTGGTTAAGAATGCATGACGTTAGTTAGAATGTTTCTGAGGTTAGAATGTGTTCATTATGTTAAGTTCATAATATCTCAAAAAAAGGGAAGTGCACGCATACATTAAGTAGTTGTAGATTTACTCTGCATATGATTGGATTGAATTCAGTAGAAAAATATTTACATGAAGAATCAAACATTGTTGAAACACATGAGATTGCGCAAAATTGAGAAAATGTTGAAGCATTCTACAGTTGCAGTTCAATATCAATCTCTATATCTGATCGGTTTGCAAGACATAACTCCAAATCCATCGGAACCAGTGTTTTATATTCAGAAGCAGGACGCAGTGGAAGAATTTGCAGAGTGGCGAACGATGATGGTTCAGCGTGATGAAGTTGAAGACGAGATAATTCATCTAGAACTTGTTGTTGTTGATGATCCAAATTATCAACCCGGCGAGTCAGAAGGATCAGTTGCTCAAAATGTATATGGTTCACCTATGACTGAGAGTATTGTTGAAGAATTTGTTTGTCCTGCATTCATTGCTTCCAGGAACCCATATCAGTTCTCAAATGCGAAAACGCAGACTGTTGATTATGGACTATATGATGCAAATTCTCAAGGGAATCATTTATTCTATGATAGAAGGAGGCCATTGGAAGAAAAAAAAAGAAGAATCAGAGGAAGGATCAGATAGCAATGTGACACAAAAATTCAAGGATGCAAGAAGTGATGAACCAGGCATTGTTCCCAGAAATCTTATAGAGTTGATTGAAAGATGTTTGTGTGCATGGAATTAAATTGATGAGAAATGTATTCAATGTTGCACAAGACGAAGAAGGTGGTGGAGTCACCAAAATTAAATTCTACCTTTAATGATCTTTTTGGAAACAGTACGAAAAGGTGGAAATTCAATTCATTGCACCATACAATGAAGAATGTTTCCTCCAGAGGTTCGAGTATGGAAGCTACGCACCAATGTTGTCACGAACTAAGTATCATGTCCACTTTTATGCCAAGGTAGCCGATAAATGAAAAGTGTGCCATATCTTTGTTTGTATTTTCAAAGGATGCGACAACATTAAATATGACAAGGCCCTGTGACAGCGTAGTAAATGTGACAAATAAAGCAGTCAGGTGCATGAATTCTAGTGCAAAACCAATAGAAGAATGACTTTGACACTACGCAGTTGACAAGTACAGAAGTCTGTATGGATCACTGCGCAAGGAATGATGAAGTCTTGTGACAGGAACAGGAGATAAAGATGAAGGAACAATGCAATGTCTATATCAAGAAGGTAATCATATATAATTATGAAAAGATACCAATACATATGTTCTACAAAGAAACGAAGCATGAAGACAGGGGGAGTTATCCCTTCAAATAGCTAAGGATGAAGCCAACGCAAAACAAAAGAAATCACTTATAATTGCGCAAGTAATGGCACCTCTCTACCATTGATGTCAAAGGGGGAGAGATGCATGAAGTTGAGGCATAAATGCATGTCATGAAGCTGACATGAAGCTTAAGAGAGATACATGAAGCTGAGACATGGAGAGATGCATGAAGTCAGTAGGACAACATGAAAGGGGAAGAAATGAAGACAACAACAGATACAGAAAATGAAACATGAAGCTACAAGATACATGAAAGAGTGTGGATAATATCACTTGAATAAATGACATGAAGATGACTAACCGTATGGTCTGCACAGAAATAATAAAAAAACAGAAGCATGGTTCGCGGAGAAGTAGCAGAAGAACAAACAGCAGAAGGCGCAATAGAAAATAACCCAAAGAACTTAGAGGGAGCATATACACAAGGGGAGCACTGGAACAAAGTAGAGATGAAGCATATAGTTCAAAGAATATCAGGCACAGCTTCATAAGGTGTTGACATAAATTCAAAAGGGGGAGATTGTTGAACATTGGTTTTCATTGATGTCAACTAATTCAATATGAGTCATTGATATCAACTGATGTCAAAATGGATACAACATTGCTACAACAGTGTGAAGAAGTATATGGAATCCAATTTGAAGAAGTATATGCGCAAGATAAAGAAGAACATGAATACCAAAAGTATATGTGCATGATGGTGAAGGTGAAAGATATGGATTCCAGTTTGAAGAAGTATATCCATAAGTGCATCCAATCTGAATATGTGTGTCCAAGGATACATCATGCATGATGAGTTTGAATAAATACATAAGGATGATACATCATGCAGATCCAGTTCAAAGAATAGCACAAGTAATGTATCCTTATACATGTCGTCCTTGCGCAGATAACAATTCCAACAATTCATACTCTCTCATTGTAGCAATCAAAGGAGTTGGTTGGACAGTGGTATAGGTGCACAAGCATCCAAGGATTTGGTTGGACAGTGGTACATTTGCACAAGCATCCGAGGATTTGGTTGAACAAATGGTATGAGTGCACAAGCAAGTATAAGCATTGCGTGGCTGATGGTTGGAAGTGCACAAACAGTAAGAACCAGCAAATGGTTGGACAATCCTGAAAGCGCGCAAGTCTAGCCAATCAGAAGATGCTTTCAGTTAGTGGAATGCGCACATGTTCCTAGAAAGGTACAAAGGTTGAAGCAATTCTATGATCAAAGTCCACATCTGATGGTATAAAAGGTGTGCAAGTACCACAAGAGATGAAAAGGCAAGTGTTATAATCTCACCAAGTAGAATTTGGAGTATGCGCAGATTCCGCGAAGCATCAATATCGCAAGGGCGCAATACCCACAAGGGGTGGTACAACAAAGTTTATAGACTCATCAAGATGAAGAGTAAGGATACGCACATACCTCAAGGAAATGGTACATCAAGGGTGCATAGTTACACCACCAAGGTGTAAAGTCCCACTGAGTTGTGGAGCAAGAAGGCGCTTGACACACCAAGGATGACACATCAAAAACGTAGATAATGACATGTGGCATATGCACAATCCGTGAAGTATGGAAGAAGGGATGCCACGACCAACTTGTGGACATACAATCCGTGCAGGGCATGTATAAATAGAGATGGAAGTTGGAGTTTTGGTGCAAGATTATGGCGAGAGCATAAGAGATTCAAGTGTTTGTTGAAGTTTGATATGTGGGGCATCAAAGGGCTCGAGGATAGAATAGTATGATATAGCGAGGAGCTAAATGCACACATGCAGTAGAACGAAGTTTTGATGGTGTGCAGAAAGATGTAGTAGAGTTGTGACGGATGTGCAAGTACTGAAAGGAATAAATACTGAAGTATGTGCAAGTGCTTGATGTTTCGAAGTACAGCATTATAGTCAGCACGTCATTAGTCACAGATGTTGTAAAGACAAAAGTGTAGAGATAGAACCAAATTTTATCAGATAATGCGTAGATGTCTTACTGATGCATATGAACATAAGTGAAAATGTGCGAAGTTGAGAAGACCATCTGATGCGCAAAGACAAAGCAGCAGCAAGATCCAGTATGCACATCATGATGTAGGTTATATGAGACAAGTGTGTTAAAAGGAACGGATTAATCATTTGATGCACAGGACATCGCATATTTTCCAAGAAACTGTAGCACTTCAACATAACGAACCCATCAGCAAGTGCACAGTTCCATCTGTTACTAGTGATTTATTTCAGAACATCAAACTATCAATTGAAAGCACAGTATCAGTTGTTCATTGCAGTCATGCAAGTAAAAGAACAATGAGATAATCAGTGAGGTCGACTGCAGTATCAGCGATCACACAGAACATGAATTAAGTCATTAGCAGAAATGTGATTTTATAGGAATGAGAATTCAAGTGAAGTATGTAGCTAAGTGAAAGAGTATAGACTGCATACGAAGTTAGTGCACAGTAGAATTATAATCATAAGATCATAAGTGTACACGGGGTTGAAGTTCAATACGACAACAGCATACATTGGACATTAGGGAGGTCAGACGGGGCAAGGAAACAAGGAGTTGGAGCTTCCTTCAAGTTGGTACCTATAAAACAACAAGGTCACAAGGGGTCAGTGCCTCCTTCCAGTTGGTGCTGGATAAATATAGGGATTTGTAGCTTCCTTCAGGTTGGAGCTTATAAAACCATGGGCTTGGTGCCTCCTTCCAGTTGGTGTTTGTAAACATAGGAATTTGGTGCTTCATTGAATGTATTCTTTCTCATTATAAAGAAGCATTATGTGGTTTTCTCTCGTTCGGGTTTCCGCGTAAAAATCATGTGTTTTATGTGTTGTTTATGTTGGTGCATATATGTCTAGATGTTTATTTATTGATACATAACTGAAGATAAAGATTAAGTAAAGGCTAATCTATTAAAGAAGTTAAAAATTGCTAATAACTACGCTAATACTAATTCACCCCCCCTCTAAGTCTTTAATCGATTCCAATAGATTATGGGAAAAGCACGTGTTCAACTTCATCTGAGATCGATCTAGATCAACGACTCAGATTAAAATCACGTCGATAATATGCACCCACCAGAAAATGTCCTCGAGCACGCGTTGTCCTCAAAACCATTGAGGACATGTGCTCCTCATTAACTGGTTGCGCCTCCTCAAAGGAAGTATTCTTAAACCGCTAAACATCAGCGCATTACCACTCTGGGAAACCAGAAGTGGTATCCGCTTGATATTGTCAAGGGTGCTTTACAACTCATCATTTCTGACAGGTCATGTCGTATCCTCGCCTACCACTTTTCATATGGGTCCCATCACTTCCGCTCAACAGCTCACTTCACCATTCCTCTTGCCACTTGTCATATGGGTCCCATCATTCTAATCGCCATCTCACTTCACCATTCTGCTTTCAAGTTGTACCATGTCCCCCATTAGAATTGATTTGTCCTCCACCTCAGATTCTGATACATAAAGTGCACATTTACCCAAAAGATAAAAGGGTTTTTGTCCTGGTTTAAAATATTACTATATTTTTACCTCGAGGAACCATGATCCCGAAAACCAGCGTATCAGGTCAACCTTGCACGAATCACTCCTATCTGATTCAACACTTACTAGTCCATCTCAAATTCTAGGTATCATTCAGGTATCATTCTGCCACTATTATCCACTTCTGTTACTAAAATCCTTGTTTATTCCATTGATTCAGTGGAGCCCTATTTTCGTAAGTTTGCCCTAATTTAACAGAATTTATCACCATTGTAACCGTAACCCACAGAACCAGTGAGCTAAAATGGCACCTAAATCCAAAGTGACCCTTCTAAATCCCCGTTTATCAGGGGAAGAACACGTCTATGATCACCAGGATAACATTGTTGACACCATTATCACTGGTTTGGACCTAAATGAGACCATTAGGGAATCAAAGGCCCTATCTTTTTCCTGCCAAGACATGTTTAACATGTGGAACTCAAACTTCGCCCGGATGGCATGCCCTAGGTTTGTAGTGTTCCCCAAGTTCGTCACATGTTGCTCCAAGCACTACTCCCCCACCAAACGAGCTATTTTGTCTTCAAACATGTCCAAGAATTTATGTTTTTTTACCCCTGATTCCCTCAGAAAGATGTTATTTCAACCAGAGTCCTTAGCCCCTTATCCTTTCAATGAAAAATACCTGGCCACTGCTTTTAATGGACTCAGTCCTTATGATCGTCATCATTTTCTATCCAAGAATTTAGAGCCTGGAAAGGCCGTACCAACCACTCCTCCTCTTGATGCCACTACGATGTTCTCTGAAGGTTCCAGGAAATCCATCTCTATTATTTTTACGATTGTAGGTCTTGAAGATGATGAATCTGTAGACGAAGTAACCCTAGGATTTATGCTCAAATTAACCACCGAACCTGGTAGAAATCCTCCCCACTTCGACCTTTGCAGCTACCTAGTCGAGAAGATTCATAAGCAATTGGAGGAGTTTCCTGCAATTGAATATTTCAAGTTCCCCTCTTATTTGTTCTTCGTGTTCTTTTATCAAAAATATGAATACTTCAAACACTTGGGATTGAGAACCACAGATGGACAAGGAGCACAACTCCATGTGTATGAATGGACCAACTTGGTTCTAAGAAGAGCAGAAAACTCCAATTTTTCATAGTTTACAAACAGAGTAATGAGTGTTGAATACAATTTGATCCATGGTATTTCCCCTCCCATAATGCTACCAAACAATAAGAAGCATCTCCAATTTACCACAGAGATCCAAGTTGGGGATTGGTTTCTATATGAAGACCACACAGTCATTAGGGTTTATGGATTTGATGAACAACCCTACAAGTTACCTACCTTTCTTACTCCCAGAATTTTTTCTATGGAGTTTGTAAGACAAAATATGAATTTAGATGAATTACACCACCCATTTCAGACAGCACAAATCTTTATTATTACCCCAGGAGGTAGGACCTCTTATCATTAGAGGATTAAATGCTCTCCAGTATGTGGAAGAATATCTGATCCATATCAACCTCAAGAAAGCTGATAGATCTGCATATGATCCACATCAAGTGGTATCCAAGCAAAGGTTGGAAAACAAGAATTCAGCATATGTATTCCCACCCAGACCTCACTGGGAGAGGATGGAAAACAAATAAAATTGGGAGGAATTTCAAGAAGCCATAAAGAATTTTGAATAAGAGGAGAGACAACCGCAATTAATTGGGCAAAAGAGGGAAATTGAGGAAGCCCAAGAAATTGATATTGATCAAGACCGACAGGGCCCATACCCCAAAAGGGCCAAACTAGCAATTGAATATGATGAACAATCATTAGTGGAAGGAGGGTCAGCATCAGTTGAAATCCCCATGGAAATCATTGAGCTAACAGAAAAAACAAATTTTCCAAGGAAGCCTCCAGTTCAATATGTTAGTTACCCTTCCATTGAGACACCATTCCTAAAAGGATACAAGTTTCTTCATCAGCATAACCAATTGTTGTAAGGACAGACCTTCAAACTCGATACATGAATATAAGAGAGAGGGGAATAAAAATGGTGAAAGAAATCAGACAGGACATCCCAACCACAAGGAAAACACTGATATCAATGGCTAACCACCAACAAGACACACTAAGGTATTATGTCTTGGAACCTAAAGTGGCTAAGCTAGTCAAGCTAACTGACTGGAGAGCAGAAGAACATATTGTGAATTTTAAAGAGTTCAGTAAGGTGTAACGAAATGTTAAATCAGAGAAGGAATAAAGAGATCTTAGGACAACTCTAGAAAAGTTTGAGAAATTATGCAAGATTGAAAAATGAACCACAAGGGCCAAACAAATCACCATCAATTCCTTAGAACCAAAATTGGTGGCATTAGCAGCTGATACTTCTGATGGATATCAGATTAAATCACTCATAGCAAAAAAGGACAATGAGATAGCCCAATTGAAGAAGAAGTTGAAGATTCCTACCATAGACCCATTGCATACTGAAGAACTCAAGCAAGTACGGTAGGAAAAGGATAAAATTTATGCCAGCATGATAGAATTCCAACAATTGTCTGAAGAGAGAAGAAGAAAAATTGATGATTTACACTGGAAAATTGCCAACTTGAAATTAGCAATATCCAAAATTTCCATTGTAAAAGGTACTACATCATCAGTTCCTACAATTCAAAAAAGGATTCAACCCACAGTATCAACCCCTACAGTCCCAATGGAGACTCATCCTACAATAGGTACAACAAAAGCAGCAAGTACGGCAGAGACAGCAGAAGGTCAATTGAAAATAGCACACATGGCAGAAGCTACAGATGAACAGTAAAATGTCCCTCCAAACACCATTGATGTGGATGCCATGGAAGAAGATCATGCTAATTTGAGTTCAATCCCTCAACCTATTGAGGAAGACAATGACCTAGGTGCTAAATTTGATGAGGCCCAAAAATAAATGGAGACAAAGAAAATAGAATCCTTGAATTGGAAACTGAAGTTCGCAAAGAGGAGGATGATATTACAAAGCTAGAAAGAGAAGTAGGAGATATAAAGAGTCAGATAACCTCCTTACAGATCAATATTCAAGGAGGAAAATTGCTAAGAAGAATAACACAGGAGGTTTGGGAAATAATTGAGGATTGGTTCATGCAAAACTGGGACTATTTTGAATTTATACAAGATCAGTTGGATATGGCTACTCAGGCCAATGCAAAGATAAAGTCACCTGAAAAACAATTAGGGAATATTCCAAAGCAGGCCTCTGAGGTAATTGGCTATCTGAACAGTAGAACAAAAAAGCAACGGGCTGAGAAAGGCATCGGCAATAGAACTCAGATTATCAAAATTGCCAGGTCAATGATCATGAATCATACCTACGTTTATAGAATGAAAGATAATGTCAAACAGTTGAATGATGAAATAAGTGCTTTTAAAGCCTTATTCAAAGATGTGTGTATCTTAGGAATGCCCTCTCAAAGGGCATCTTGATCAGAAGAAGGAATATTTACCTCCAGTACCACTAGAAGGAGAGATAAAAGGACAGCAAGCAGTATAAAGATAAAAAAAAAGCTGCTTTGAAATATGGATGGGATTGAAAAATACTGCCAAGAAATTGGGACCAATACATATGAGAAGTATACTAATGTTGAGATCTCATTAGAATCCTTGAAATCCCACAAACATCCTTTGGGGAAGGAATGGAAAATGGTCATTCAGTATCATAAGCATGTGCTACCACCCAAAACCTCATTTGCACAACCTTCAGTTCAGTCATCAAGATAGTCATCAAGGTAATCTTCAGGTTCGCAACATTCTATCCATAACTAGCATGTATCCTATTTCATTAGGAATAATGCAAAAAGATGCTTTTAAGATTTTTTTTCATTGGTTAAAATTCTCCACATGGTTGAGGAAATAATTTGTTTTATTGTGAATACGATGAGTGAGTCAACTAATCACAAAAGTATGTGACCAGAAAAATTTTAATGGGGACAATTTCCTGGGAAATCAGGACATTTTTCGGCAAAAATAAGAGTTAACGCAGGTTCGACATGATTTAGGCAGCTATGAAGGTGGGTTTAAGAGTCTTGAAATTCTAAATCGCATTCAATAACCAGCGTATTCCAAGAGTGAAACCTGCAAGTAAATTAGTTTTAAATTTCTACGTATTTAAGAAAAGGGTGGCGCAATTATGTGATAGGAGTGGTGGAGCATCCATTCCTGATTATGATCTGACGGCTAATAAACTGAGAAACGTTTCCTAAATTGAAATTGGTTGAGCATAAAAACCTAATCACCCATTTGGCGTGCAACGTAAAAAAAATTCAGGGAAGAAATTAAACTGATAATGATTTTCGAATATCAAAGTGTTTGAACCACCAATCTAGCGGGCAACTTAAAAAAAAATCATGGAAGAAATAATACTGAGAATTTTTTTCAAAAATCCTTTTTTTGGCGATGATATTTGGCATGGTGATGAAAGAACGAAAACTTGCCATTGTATACGTCCTTACCTTTGGCCACCATGACAATTCGCAGCAAAGACAATTCCTGAATATTCATCCAAGCAAAAAATTCTTTTGATAATTTCATTGTGTTGAAGGTACGTTGTGTAGGCTAGAAATAAACCATTCTATCAATCCATTGTAATCTCAATATAAGGAAATAAAAATGAACTTGCCTGTTACTATTTATCAATAAAAAACAAGAAATATGAGCAATAAAAGCATGTACTTACTGATGTTTATAGAAATTTTTAAATCGTTGCCTCTATGTGTATCCCATTCACATGATAGTCTGAGATGATTGTGATGATAGTAAGAAAAATCATTGGTTGATTGGTTGAGGAAGTGTGCATTTTTGTGCTAATTGTGAAAGATTGGCTTTCCTGCCAAATCATGGATAAGTAGGCTCATATATGTGTATGTAGCCAATTTGGAAAAGGTGATTCATGGATAAGTATGCTCATATATGTGTAATTATGCCTCATAGCATATTTCATACATAGGGTGTACTTGGATTGGGCGATGTGCATTTTTGTGTTGGACATGAAAAATTGGGAAACCCTATCAATTGTTCATTGTTTTTATTTCCTTGCAATAAAAATTTGAGGAATGATAAATAATTTTCATGAAAGAAAAAAAATTTATATCTGGATTCTGAATTTAACAGTGATTATATAAAATAATTGGTTGAGTCTCTAAATTTATGGAAATGATGTTTTAATTTCTGGAAATTATGTTTTTGTGAAATGAAATGACAATGGTAAAGTGCATAAATCATCCACTTGCAAGCTAATGCTTTCATAAATTCTTTATCCCTAACAGGAGAGAAAAAATTTATCCCAAGTCTACTTAAGCCTTATTTTTCAACACTTAACCAATTTTTCCAATGGCGAGCATTTTTCTAGGAGGGTGCAAAACAGGATGAATGGTTGTTTTGGTAGGAAAATATCTCCATGACCAAAGACTTTTTTTCCAAAAGGATTCAATGGTCAAGTGAATAAATCATCCACCTACAAAATTATGCTCCCAGATTTTTTTTATCCCTCAAATATGAGAAATGGCGGGCATTTGGCTAAGGCCATTTAGGCCAGCTTTAGATGCAAAACAGGCTTAGTGGTTGTTTTGGCAGGCCAATATTTTCTTGACCATAGACTTGTTTTAAAACCTGAGCCATTGGTCAATTTCATAATCATCCACCTGCAAGATGATGCTTTCCTAAAATCTTTATCCCTCCCGGGTGAGAAATGGTGGGAACTTACCCAAGGCTACTTGAGCCCTTTTTTTCAACACTTAACAATTTTTTCCAATGGCGAGCATTTTTCTGGGAGGGTGTAAAACAATCATAATGGTTGTTTTGGCAAGAACATATCTCCATGACCAGAGGCGATTTTTCAAAAATGAGTCAATGGTCAAGCGAATAAATCCTCCACCTACAAACTTATTCTCTCATAATTTTTTTATCCAACACAAGTGAGAAATGGTGATCATTTTCCTAAGGCCAGTTTTAGGTGCAAAACAGGCTGAGTGGTTGTTTTGGCAAGCCAATATTTTCTTGACCAAAGACTTGTTTTCAAAACTGATCCAGTGTTCATGTTCATAAGTCATCCACCTGCAAGCTTATGCTTTCCTAAAAAATTTATCCCTCACAGGTGAGAAATAGTGGGCATTTTCCCAAGGCTACTTAAGCCCTTTTTTTCAATACTTAACCAATTTTTCCAATGGCGAGCTTTTTTCTGGGAGAGAGCAAAACAAGTTGAATGGTTGTTTTGGCAGGAACATATCTCCTTGACCAGAGACTTTGTTTCAAACATGATTCAATTTTCAAGTGAATAAATCATCCACCTACAAACTTATGCTCTCAGAAATTTTGTATCCCTCAAATATGAGAAATGGAGGGCATTTTCCGAAGGCCATTTAGGCCAGCTTTAGGTGCAAAACAGGCTAAGTGGTTGTTTCGGCAGGCCAATATTTTCTTGACTATAAACTTGTTTTCAAAACTGAGCCAGGGGTCAAGTGCATAAATCATCCACCTGCAAGTTGATGCTTTCCTAAAAAAAATTTCCCTCACATATGAAAAACGGTGGCCATTTTCCCAATGCTACTTAATCCCTTTTTCTCATTACTTAACAATTTTTCCAATGGCGAGCATTTTTCTTTAAGGGTGCAAAACAAGATGAATGGTTGTTTTGGCAGGAAAATATATCCTTGAACAGAGACTTTGTTTCAAAAAGAATTCAATTGTAAATGGAATAAATCATCCACCTACCAACTTATTCTCTCATAAATTTTTTATCGCTCAAAGGTGAGAAATGGCAGGCATTTTCCTAAGGCCATTTAAGCCAGTTTTAGATGCAAAACAGGCTGAGTGGTTGTTTTGGCCGGCCAATATTTTCTTGACCAGAGACCTTTTTTCAAAAATGAGCCAGTGGTCATGTTCATAAGTCATCCACCTACAAGCTGATGCTTTCCTAAAAAAATTATCCCTCAAAGGTGAGAAATGGTGGGCATTTTCCCAAGCCTACTTAAGCCCTTTTTTCAATACTTAACTAATTCTGCCAATGGCGTGCATTTTTTGGGAGGGTGCAAAACGGGATGAATGGATGTTTTGGAAGGAAAATATCTCCTTGACCAGAGACTTTGTTTCAAAAAGTAGTCAATGGTAAAGTGAATAAATTTTCTAGAAGGGTGCAAAATGGCATAAATTTGAATTTTTATTGCGCAACATTAAGTTACTTAGAGTGTAAAATTTGAGTGTAAAATTACATTTGTGATATATTTCATATTTTTTTAATTAGAGAAATTATGTCTGAAATCTAATGCCAATATTGATTGCTTTTGTTTATTTTGCAGAGTATCTCATCAATGGATCATTCAAATGAGCCATCTCAACAAAATATACCTCGAAAAAGAGGTCGACGTAAGGGTCTAGATTACTCAAATCTTCCAACTTTAGAACCATGTGACATTGTCCTCCAATTCACTCGTGCTAGAGGTAAAAACACTACGCAATGTGTTGCTCATGGACAATGTCGAGGATTTGAATATCGGAACTCCATACCACAAAACGAGTCCAGAAGTTTCCCTCAAACAGTAAGCAATCATCCAGCCATTGTTCAAACTCATTGTCGTCAATGTAAGCAACCGATGACAAACAACAATGTTGTTGGACAACAGGGGAAACCTTTGTCTCCAATTGCAGTTGAAGCGAATGTTAATGCACAAAGTGGAAATATTTATGAAAGAATGAACTATGTTTCAGAGAATGTGAGGGTCCGATTACATGTTTTCATTACATTGAACGTTGATTTGCAAAATAAAAATCTGTACCAAAGAATGAACCTAGTTTTGCAGAATGAGTACCTACTTTTCCCTCAAAGATCAGTGATTGATGTTACTGTTGTTACAAATCACTCTCAACAAAGTGCAGGTTTTGTTTCTCAACAACCTAGGGATCCTTTGAATTCATTTATTGATGAAGGGAATCAAAGTGTAGATCCCAATGGGAAGCAATTGGAACATGAACCTCTTAGGAACTTGGATGCAAGTGGAAGACATGAAATAACTGAAATAATTGCATTTCATGAACAAATGGATAGAAATGCAACTGCAGAAAATCAAAATTATGGAATTGGTCAAGTTGTAGCAGAAATGCCAGAAGGGTTTTCAGCAAATGAAACTATGCATGTTAAGAGAAGTTCACTAGGAAACTGCTTAAGGACATCCTTATTGCATCTTAAGAATCAGTCGGGATGGTATAACCACAGACCAAATGAGGGGAAGACAAAATTTAAAGAAATTGGGAGATGGTTTTCTGGAAAATCACTTGAAGATGTAGATGATAATGACATTATTGTTGGAATTGGGTACTTCATGAGAAAAAACTACAATGAAGAATCTAAAATGAGGATGTTCTTGAACATCTAGATGGATTGCTTGATAAACTTCGATCAATTGTTGTGGCAGAGATTCGTAAAGATTTTATGCTGAGGAACATGGCTTTAGTATTTATCGAATCAAGCATGACTCATAAGGCTTTGCAATGTCTGAAGACAATTGATGCTCATGGTGTTCTAAAGGGGGTTAATCCAACATCAGTTTGTAGAGAAATGAAAAAGTGGAGCAAAGAAGCTGAGGATATTGATATGGGTTAGGAGAGAACTGATGGTTTCACATATGGAGTTAGGGTCAATCAAGTAAAGTCATATGCTTCATTTATGGTTGAATGGTTGAATAATTTTCTCTCTCTTAGTGAGGAAATGGCGGTCATTTTACCATAGCCACTTGAGCCAGCTTTTCAGTACTTAGCCATTTTTTCCAAAGGGGAGAATTTTTCGGAAGGGTGCAAAACAGGTTGATTGGTTGTTTTGGAAGGCCATTATCTTCTTTGACATATACTTTTTATCAAGAATGAGTCAATGGTCAAGTGTATAAATCCTCCACCTGAAAGCTTATGTTGTCATAATCATTTAATCCCTCACTGGTGACAAATGGCGGGCATTTTCCTATGGCCATTTAGCCGAGTTTTAGGTGCAAATCTAGATGACTGGTTGTTTTGGCAAGCCAATATATTCTTGACTATAGCCTATTTTCCAATGCTGAGACTATATTTAGGTACATTGGTCATCCACCTACAAGATGGTTCCTTCATAATAATTTTCTCTCTCTTATTGAGGAAATGGCGGTCATTTTCCCAAAGCCACTTGAGCCAGTTTTTCAGTACTTAGTCATTTTTTCCAATGGCGATCATTTTTTGGAGGGGTGCAAAACAGATTGATTGGTTGTTTTAGCAGGCCATTATCTTCTTTTCCATATACTTTTTATCAATAATGATTCAATGTTCAAGTGCATAAATCATCCACCTAAAAGCTTATGTTTTTCAGAATAATTTAATCCCTCACTGGTGAGAAATGGTGGGAATTTTCCTAAAGCCATTTAGGCCAGTTTTAGGTGCAAACAAGGCTCAGTGGTTCTTTTGGTAGGCCAATATATTATTGACCATAAACTTTTTTCCAAGACTGATACTATATTCAGGTGCATTAGTCATTCGCCTACAGGATGGTGCCCTCAGAATAATTTCTCTCTCTCTGTGAGAAAATGGCAGTCATTTTCCCATATCCACTTGAGCCATATTTTTAGTACTTAGCCATGTTTTCCAATGGCGAGCATTTTCTGGAATGGTGCAAAAGAGGTTGATTGGTTGTTTTGGCAGGCCATTATGTTCTTGGCCATAGACCATTGATCGAAAATGAGTCAATGGTCAAGTGTGTAAATACTCCACCTAAAAGCTTATGTTGTCAAAATAATTTAATCCCTCACTGGTGAGAACTGGTGGGCATTTTCCTAAGGCCATTTAGGCCAGTTTTAAGTGCAAAAAAGGCTAAGTGGATGTTTTAGCAAGCCAATATATTCTTGAACAGAGAATTTTTTCCAATATTGGGACTATATTCAGGTGCATTAATCATCCACCTACAGGATGGTGCCCTCAGAATAATTTGTTCTCTCTATGTGAGAAAATGGCGGTCATTTTCCCATAGCCACTTGAGCCATATTTTCAGTACTTAGCCATTTTTTCCAATTGCGAGCATTTTCTAGAATGGTACAAAAGAGGTTGATTGGTTGTTTTCTTAGGGCATTATCTTCTTCGCCATAGAATTTTTATCGAGAATGAGTCAATGGTCAAGTGTGTAAATCCTCCACCTGAAAGCTTATGTTGTCAGAATAATTTAATCCCTCATTGGTGAGAACTGGTGGGCATTTTCCTAAGGCCATTTAGGTCAGTTTTAAGTGCAAAAAAGGTTGAGTGGATGTTTTGGAAGGCCGATTTATTCTTGACCAGAGAGTTTTTTCCAAGACTGAGACTATATTAAGGTGCATTAGTCATCCACCTATAGGATGGTTCCCTCAAAATAATTTTCTCTCTCTATGATAAAATGGCAGTCATTTTCACATAGCTACTTGAGCCATATTTTCAGTACTTAGCCATTGTTGTCAATGACAACAACTCAGCCAAATTTACTAGTATTTTCAAATATGAAATGAAAATATGAAAATGTAAAAAAACAAAGAATAATAAAACTCACATTTTCCAATTTGAATCACTCAAACACACCAAAAATTGAACCCTATGAGTGAATTTTGGTGAACTATGGCTGATTTTCAGTATTTTTACACAATAGCAATTTTTAGGATAAAATTGAAAATATTGAATAGTGGAGTAGTGGTGACTGTTAATACACATCATGTTCAACTCGTATCATTCAATTTTACTATGTAACGTTCTTACTAGCACATGAATAATGTTTTTATTTCTGTGTTAGATTAAATAATCTGAATTTAGTCCTTGGATTTTTTTAAAAAAAACACCACTCATTTTTTCCTCAAAAAGAAGCCTATTATATTTCAAGCTGAAATGTGATACATTCTTCATCAATCTGTAAATTGGTCTATCAAAAGACCCCAAACTTCTTCAGCTGACTGAAAGTCCAAAATGATCAACACATTTAATCATGGAACAGCTACTATAGAACCAGAGTGCATGTACATATAAATAGCACTTCATGTTACTGTCATAAATAAATATCATCTACATAACTAAATAATAAGAAGGGATAAAAACTATTTATACCAGACCAGATTTAATTTTAGATGCTTTGCCCCACAAAGATGAAGAAAACTCCACTTTTGTAAGGTTTTTGTTTTTGGAAAGTTCTACTCTATGTTTTCTGAAATTGTAGATCCTCATAGGGCATGTTTTGATGATTATATGAGAGTGAAATAAGTAGCTTTTAGGACAAAAAAAAGGTAGTACAGAACCATCTTCTCAATAGCCCACAGGCTACAAAATGTACATTATCTATTCAAACATTCAAATTTCATATATAAAGAAAATTTTCATGGAAAAGAAAAACCAGTTATAACATAATAGTAAAATACCAAAAACAATTTAATTCAAGAAATAAATAATTCATATATACTAAATAATATTATTCACCATACATATTACACCAAACGGTATAAAAAATTATTAATTCAAAAGGAAAAATGTTTACAAAACCAAATGGGGTACACCATTCCTCATCCCTAATCCATAACACTGATGGACACGGTCCCATTGGTGTGAATCCCATGAAAATTATACTTGTACACGAGGTTGTAGCCGTAGGCTATTATACAAATAGTGAAATCTAAATTTTGTTTCCACTCTCCATTTACCAAGAGGCTGAGCCTGATCACTTGATCCTGAAGTTGGCTGATATCTATCAGGAAAGGTTGGCCATGTATAGAAAACTGCCTCCTTAAGATTCACATATCCTTCTATGCTGAACTATAATGAATTATTCTTATTTACAATCCCGGAAGGTACAGAATGCATTGCAATTAGTTCAAAAGTAACCATGAAAATTTCATCTGAACAAGGAATTTCCACATAAGATTCACTGCGTATAATGTTTCGAGACCTTATGTGATTGAAAACTTTGTAGGAAAGAAGATGAATATTGTGACTATGTACTTAATTGGGCTGCAATACTTCGATATATGATGGAAATGCATTGTGTGTTCCATATTCTGTAGAGGCGGCTAATCTAGCATTCACAACTTCATTGTCACCTTTTGTTGCAAGAAGTTGAAAAATGGTGTGCTTATCATCATTTGTAGCAATAAAATGACAAAAAAAAGATTCTCCTTTTTGACTGCTAGTGCCCCACCTTTTTGTTAAATTTTGAGCATTAATTCACATTACTCTAGGATCTTTACTGAGAGAACAACATGTATAGTATATCAATGCATATCAATCATAACAAGCATGTCAATCATCACAAGAATCAAAAGCATGAGAGATAATAGACACAGAGAGTTTCCGTGGGGAAAACCCTAAGGTGAAAAACCCCACAACTTCCTCAGAGATAGATAGAGCAATAGCTCAACCAAATTACAACCAAAGTACAAGAGATAGTCTCCTCCTAGCAGCTGAACCTCCTCCTCACAAGTGCGCCACTTTTCGAGTGAAGGAAGAATGAGTTTCTGTGTGATCCAAATAGAGATCTCCCGATCTCTATTTATACTTGTTATGTTTTCCCAGTAACCTTATGGGGCCGACTTGTCTAACTAGGTACATCAACCATATATTACATAAATCAGGGCCAACCCCACACATGGTAGTCTAATAACCCATCAGCAAGTTAACACACTTGCGACACTTGTCAATACACATGACGACACTTTCGTATAGAGGAATGACACATCTCTATAGGAGTACAATAATATATAAATGAAATGCATGGATGAAATACATTCCAAAGTTACATATACATCAACACTCCCTCTTAACTAGGAAGGTATTTCTCGACACAGATCAGCTAGCACAAGTCTTCTTCTCTGGATCATCGTCATCGATGCATCGTCATCATCGTCATCACTGCTGCTGCTATCTCAACCAATCTTTGAATCTACTTGTCATAGGAAGTTCTACAGAGCCAGTCCTTTTTCATACTGGATGTAGGCCCACCACTTGCAGGTCTTCATCACTGGCCATACTATGGAATCCTCAGGACTTATTATGTGCGTCACAAAACCTCGCAAGAGCATCCCAGGCTGTTACGAGCACACGGCTCTACCTATAGGATCTCCCAGGGCCATATTATATGTGACCTCACCACAAAACCTTGCAAGAGCATCCTAGGCTGTTACGAGCACACAGCTCTACCTATAGGATCTCCCAGGGCCAAATTACATGTGGTCATGGCAAAACCTTGCAAGAGCATCCCATGACTTATTACGGGCACACAGCCCAACCTACCAGATATCCCAGGGCCAATTTATATTCCATAGGAAAAACCTCGAAAGACTATCTGCAGATCTCCCAGGGCCAAATTATATGTCCTCCCAAAGAAAAACCTCGAAAGAGCATTTTCCAGATATCCCAGGGCCAGATTACATGCCATAGGCAAAACCTCAAAAGACTATCTGCAAATCTCTCAGGGCCAAATTATATGCTTATCTGCACAACCTATTCCACGGCCATAAAGTATCAACCTGATACTCACCATACATCATCCTGATGTACACATGATCATCCTGATCATCATTACTGTATCGTCCTGATGCATGTCATCTGGAGCAACATCCTGAAGCTCGTCATCCATGATCATCCTGATCATACAATGCATACCAAGTATCTACCTGATACATATCATCATACATGATCCACCTGATCATACAATGTATCCACCTGATACATACATAGATACATGATCCACACAATGTATCCACCTGATATATATCAACATACATGATCTACCTGATCATACACAGTATCCACCTTATACATATACAGATACATGGTCCAAGCATCCAACATGATGCATATACAAAAATGATCCAACTGATCATATCCAGCATCCAACATGATGCGTACATACAAATAAATGATCCAACTGATCATATCCAGCATCCAACATGATGCGTACACACATATACATATAAATGATCCAACTGATCATATCCAGCATCCAACATGATGCGTACATACATATACATATAAATGATCCAACTGATCATATCCAACATCCAACATGATGCGTACATACATATACAGAGCAGTGACTGGAGCATCGTCCTGATGCTCATTATCCAGCGCTTACATCCACAGCCATGTGAAGGATCCTCCTTCCAACATGCTTGGAATGGCTTCTGCAAATGTGTCCATCACTTCTTCCTCGAAGTGTCATCAATCTGAAGAACACCAAGCCTCTCTCTGAAGTACTCGAACTTCACTCTGGAAAGTGGTTTCGTCGGCACATCTGCAATATGCTCGTCTGTCGCAACATACAAGAGCTTCACTGCTCCTCTCTGCACCATATCCCTGATATAGTGATATTTGATCTCTATGTGTTTCGACCTGTCGTGAAACACTGGGTTCTCAGACAGCTTCACACAACTCTGGTTATCACAAAAGATACCAGTAGCATCCAACTGGAGATCAAATAACTCAGACAGTAGCTTCTGAAACCATACTGCCTCAAAACTAGCCGAACAGGATGCAACATACTCTGCCTCGGCTGTACTCAGTGCTACGGAGGACTGCTTCCTGCTAAACCAAGAGATCACACCTGATCCCATACTGAAGCAACACCTAGATGTGCTCTTCCTATCTGCAGCAATCCCTGCCCAATCTGAATCAACGTAACCCTGTAGGTTAAACTTTTGATT
The DNA here is from genome assembly GCA_027924585.1 of Larix kaempferi. Taxonomy (NCBI): domain Eukaryota; kingdom Viridiplantae; phylum Streptophyta; class Pinopsida; order Pinales; family Pinaceae; genus Larix; species Larix kaempferi. The sequence continues at coordinate 8,660,044 of BSBM01000236.1, read as the reverse complement.
CGCTTCATACTTGAGCCCATAATCAACTGTACCCTTCAGGTACCTCAGAATATGCTTTACAGCAACCAGGTGAACATTCCTCGGATCCGTCAGGAACTGGCTCAATGTGTTCACCGCAAAGCAAATATTGGGTCTCGTGTTCGTCAGGTACATCAAGGACCCAATCATCTGACGATACATAGAGACATCAACTGGCTCAGATGAAGCATCACATAGAAGCTTCAGATTCGATGCCATAGATGTGGCCATGGCCTTGCAATCCATCATCCCAAACCTCTTAAGGATATCTAAAGTATACTTCCCTTGTCCAAGGAAGATCCCATCTTCACTCTGCCACACCTCCATACCTAGAAAATAGTGCATCATCCCCAAGTCCTTCATATCGAACTCGGCAACAAGCTTCCCTTTTGTATCAGCAATCAATCTGTCATCTCCTGTTACAAACAGGTCATCTACATACAGGAGTAGAATCACAGGATTTCCTTCCTCAACCTTGTAGTAAAGGTTGGAATCCGCTTTACTCTTGGTAAAGCCCAAACTAGATAGAAAACTATCCATCCCACCATACCAAGTTCTGGGAGCTTGCTTCAAGCCATACAAGGCTTTCTTCAATCTGCACACATGTGACTCCCTATCATGTGTTTCAAAACCAAGTGGCTGCTCCACATACACTTCCTCTTCGACTACACCATTCAAGAAGGCAGTATTGACATCCATCTGGTGTATCTTCCATTTCATCGTTGCAGCCAGGGCAAGTACTGATCTGATGGAAGTGTACCTAGCTACAGGAGAAAAATTTTCTTCATAGTCTATTCCCTCTTTCTGAGAGAAGCCACGAGCTACGAATATTGCCTTGTATTTCTCTATGCTTCCATCTGCAGCGTGCTTCCATCTGCAGCATGCTTGATCTTGTAGATTCATTTGGAAGTCACAACAGACTTCCATTTAGGTTTTGGGACAACATCCCAAACATCATTCTTCATTATTGATTGGTATTCCTCGATCATGGCATCCTTACATTCTTTCTTTTCCGCTGCTTCTTTATAACTGGAAGGTTCTTTGTTTATGATGTCACAGAGTAAAGCAACATAGCTGGTATGTGATCTGGTTCTATTCTTTGCTCTGTGTTCTTCTTTTGGAATACCATATTTTCCTGCATCTTGAATGAGCTCTCTAACCCATGCAGGTTTTCTCTTGTGAGAGTTATTCTCACGAGGCGGATCTGCAGGTTGTTGTGGATCTTCAATTTCACGATCAACATCTGGAATTGCTTCAGTCATGGTAGTGTCTTGAAATCTAGTTTCCTTAGGTTCTTCATAATCTTCAATAGGTGTCTTTCTTGATTTGACGAATGCTGAGTTTTCATCAAATGTCACATCCCTGCTAACATCAATCTTCTTGAACCCTGGAAAGTATATTCTGTAGGCCTTCGAGCTTTCACTGTAACCCACAAAGATACCCTTCTTTCTTGAAGGATCTAGCTTGGTCCTCTTTTTCTTTGGGACATGAGTGTATACTGGACAACCAAATATTCTGAGATGGTTGACTTCACGTTTCTTACCAAAGAAGACCTCTTCTGGTGTCTTGTTGTCCAATATCTTGTGGGGTGTTCTGTTCTGCACATATACGGTTGTTCTAGCTGCTTCTGCCCAGAGATGCATAAGTAGATCCTGGTCATGCAGCATTTCCCTTGCTGCTTCCATGATTGTTCTATTCTTTCTTTCTGCGGATCCATTTTGTTGTGGATTGTAAGGAGCAATCAACTACCTATTAATCCTTGAATCACTGCATAGCTTCTTGAAGTCACCTGAGGTGAATTCTCCACCATTGTCGGATCTGAATGTTTTGATCTTTTTGTCAGTTTGGTTCTCCATCAACGTTTTGAATTCCTTGAACTTATCAAATACTTCATATTTGTTCTTCAAGAAGTAAACCCAAGTCTTCCTGGAGAAGTCATCAATGAAAGAGACATAGTAAACATACCCACTCAGAGAACTGGATGACATAGGACCGCATGCATCGGAGTGGATAATTTCCAAGATGCTTTTTGCCTTGATTTCACTACTTGGAAATGCCTTCTTTATGTTCTTTCCTTTTGCACAACCTTTGCAAATACCTTCATGCTTGGTCTTGATTTCAGGAAGACCTTCTACTGCTTTTCTTGCAATTGGTAATGCTCTGTAGTGCATATGTGGAAGTCTTCTATGCCAAAGTTCACTTGCCTCCATGGACTCATGTACCATGGCATGTTCCGGTTGTCCCTTCAATTTATACAAACCTCCCTCTTGCTCTCCAATCACCACTGCATCATCAATAGTTTTACCCTTTGTCCACATCAGAACTTGGCCATCTACAAATGCAACCCTCATGCCTTTTGCATCCAATGCAGAAATGGAGAGAAGATTCTTCTTGAGCCTAGGTACATAAAGGACTTCTTTCATCTTCAAAGACTTTCCAGAATCTAGGTTGTAGGAGGCTTCACCACTTCCTTTGATAGGGTATTGATAATCATCTCCAAGTTTCACCTTATGGGGTGACTCATGTTCAGATAGGTTTATGAAAGATTCTTTAAACCCAATCATGTGTTTGGAAGCCCCACTATCAATTAACCAATCATTACAACCATGAGAGATAGTACCTATGAGAGCAGAGATTAGAACATACTCTTCTTCACTTGATGAGTCATCATCACTTTCTGCCCTAGCCTTCTTATTTGGAGGTTCATCATCTTCGGCAGCATGAGCATGGAACTTTCTTTTGATGCCCTTCTTCTTCTTGCTCGAATTGTTGTTGTTATCCATTTTGTTCTTGGGACATTCTGAAGCAAAGTGACCTTTCTCATTGCATGCGAAACATCTTAGATCCTTCTTATTCTTTTGTTGGTTGTGATAGGATCTCTTGTAGTGAGAGTGCTCCTTCTTGGGCTTGCTTCTTTTGGTGTGAGCTGCGAGAGTTTGATCTTCACCTCCCATCTTTTCTTCTCGAGCTACAAGCCTAGCTTCTTCTTGAGAGCATTCCTCCCACAATTTACTGAAAGAGATCAATTTCTTTCTTGCACAAATTCCTTGAATAAAGGAGTCCCATGACCTAGGTAGGCCATTCAGAGTGGTCATAACAACTTCACCATTGTCCACTACTTCATCCACAGCTTCAAGTTGTTCCTTGATCTGAGAGACCTTGGAGAAGTAAGATTGAATGGTCTCTCCATTCAACATCTTGACCCCTTTCAATTGATTCCGCAGAGTCATCTTCCGATTTATGTTCTTCCCTTCAAATAACTTGGTCATGGAGTCAAACATCTCCTTGGGTGTCTTTAGAGATGACACATGAGGTATGAGATGGTCTTTGATAGAATCAGCAATGATTCTCTTTGCCTTGACCAAGTTCTTCTTATGCAATACCTTAGCCTCTTCATCCTCTGGGATAGGGACCTCAAAGCTTATGTAGGAGTCCAATTCATTTTCTTCCAGGATTAACCCAATACTATACTTCCAGGCTCAGAAGTTATCATCCCCTTCAAGCTTATCCTCAATCTTGGTGTGGTGAGACATCTTAAAGAGTACTTCAAATGGAAATAGAAGAGATTTAGGTCTTACCACTTGTTTTGCTGAAAACTGGATCTGGTCCCGGATTAGGGTTTGTCGGAAAAACCCTAAAAATTCAAAATATGAATTTCAACTTTCTGAAAGGATAGAAATATGCGCCTTGATGAGTTGATCAACCTGGTGTATTCAGAATTTGAGATATGCAAAGCTTCACCCTTCAGAAATGCCTTTTAGTCTTCCCGGGTTCACTAGGGAGGACCCTGAATTAGGGTTTGAGTTTCCCGAAGATCTAACCAGCCAAAAATCTCGATCCAAAGCTCTAAACTTCGATTTTTGCAAGGAGCTTCCAGCTATGTCTTCAGATTCCAGAAATTCCTATTTTTGTGGAAAACCTAATGTTTAGGGCCAAATCTGAAAATGCTCAGAATTGAATTCTGATTGGACAGATAGAATCTCCTTGATGAGTAGAGTCAATCTACTATACTGCTTTTCCAAAATCTGTGGAGAGAAACCCAATAAACAAGAAACCCTTGGTTTTCGTCACTGCATAATGTCTTCTTCTTAGGTTAGCTCTGATACCATGTTAAATTTTGAGCATTAATTCACAATACTCTAGGATATTTACTGAGAGAACAACATGTACAGTATATCAATGCATATCAATCATAACAAGCATGTCAATCATCACAAGAATCAAAAGCATGAGAGACAATAGACACACAGAGTTTCCATGGGGAAAACCCTAAGGTGAAAAACCCCAAAACTTCCTCAGAGATAGATAGAGCAATAGCTCAACCAAAGTACAAGAGATAGTCTCCTCCTAGAAGCTGAACCTCCTCCTCACAAGTGTGCCACTTTCCGAGTGAAGGAAGAATGAGTTTCTGAGTGATCCAAATAGAGATCTCCTGATCTCTATTTATACTTGTTCTGTTTTCCCAATAACCTTATGGGGCCGACTTGTCTAACTAGGTACATAAACCATATATTACATAAATCAGGGCCAACCCCTCACATGGTGGTCTAATAACCCATCGGCAAGTTAACACACTTGGGACACTTGTCAATACACATGACGACACTTCCGTATAGAGGAATGACACATCTCTATAGGAGCACAATAATATATAAATGAAATACATTCCGAAGTTACATATACATCAACACTTTTAACAGAGCTCGCCGTAAAGAAAACATCAACAATGTATACAACACAACATAATATAACATTAGATACTATAAATAAATTTTGCATATATGAGTTGAAGAATATATATTAAAAGATACACATGTATACTCACCATAAATTAATTCAGTTGGTATCAACAAAGCTTGTTTTGTGTAAAACGCCTCATGTGGATGCAAATTCACACCTTCGAGAATATAGTGGCCTCTACCAAAAATATCTACATGATTTTCAAATATTCTTACCCAAAAAAATGTTCCACCAGTTTAAACATCTACTAAACAATCCAACACTTCTACAAGATATGTAATTTTCAATGAGTCATCTTCAGACATTCCAGGAAATTTTTCATAATAAATACAAACATACATGCATACCTTTATGGTAAAATCAAATAGATTTGTGTTGCGCACCAATAGCCCATCCATTTGAATGAATTTATTTATACCAATCTTCACAAAACGACCATTTTGATTCAATAGGGGAGTAACATCTGAACAAGATCCCATATAAAACCCTCGCTTGGTGACTGTAGTGGAATGTTTTTTATGATTTTCATCTAGCCCACTTGAAGATAATTGTGATTTTATTTCAAAAATTGAAGGATGATGCAACATAATCTTTCCACTTTCATCTGCATACACCATTTGAACAGGTAGAACATCATCCATAGTATGTGTCCATGTGTCATTGGTACTAACAGTGTAAAGAATTGGATCATCACCACAAGGATCCAACATTTTCAACTCTATATTTCTTGTATGTGACTCATCTATAACTTTGCAGATAATCATTTCTTGTGAACCATTTTCTCCTTTAAGAACAGCAATTGTATCAAAGTTTGGAGCCTTTCCCTTAACATACTGCAGAGTTGAACGACATATAAGTTGATAAGGTATATCCCTATCATTAGGTTGGTTCTCAACATCATTACCACTGGATACATCATTGTTTACGGATAATCTATAAGGGCGAACTCAAGTGGATCTCCCTAGTCTGAATGGTTCAGATCTAGAAAAAATCAATACACAATACAAATGTATTTCCTATATCAATTGAAATGCAAGATAAGTGAAATATATGGCTTACCTTAAGTGTGCAGTTCCTTTCTCCTTATTGATCCAAGTCCTGGTCTTCAGAAATTTAGCTGCAAAACCGGAAAAAACATGTGGAAACAAACAAGTAATAAAAGCATGTGGATGTGAATTGATCTAGATCAACAATCAAAGAAGTTAATCCTAAACATTATTAACACAACAAGTTTATGGAAAGACTTTGCATTAGATGTAATAATAATAAGTACAATGAGAGAGATGTTATGACTGATGCTTTGACATCATAACCTCCTTCCAACAATCCTAGCCTCCAATATCAAATGCTAGCCTCCTAATGGATGAAGAGGATCACCTAGAGAAATTCCACCAACATATAGGTACTATATCCTTCCTCCCTTCATAATGAAGAGGGGTTTCATATATATAGGGATAAGCGGATAAGAGAGGTTGAATATTTAGGGGAGATGCTTAAGGGATCATCCCACTAGGTAAGGGATTCGAGTGCCACCTTCCCAGATACGTAGGGATAAGTCTCCACGCCATTCAAGCTTCGAGAATTCGCTCGAAGCTTCTCTTTATCCATTTTAAGCAACAGCAACGCACCTTGTACAAGAGCACCATGAGCCACCGACACACTCTGCTAAGGTGTAGAGTGCATCACCTTAATTCTAATGCACCTTGCTAGAGATCAGGGTGGGTCGGGGTGACAACAAAAGTTTAAAAGGAAGAATTACAACTTCTCTTTTGATGTTTCATCCTAGACACTTTAGGTATTAGGGCATACAAACGACACATAACTCATGGTGACGATATTTTGGTGTAACAGAATGCCCCCCAAAGCATGAAGCTGGAAAAATAAGTTAGGTGAAATCGTTTGTAATAGGGAAAAAATCGAAGTAAGGATTGTCGGTTGGAGTGAAGAACAAAGACCTCCTATAGTACAACTAACTCTGAGATATATGTCTCAAACTGACTCATAACATGGTTGTCGACCAATACATTGCAGATCCATAATAGTAAAGACTAACTGAACACAATCATGGATACTAGATGCAATAATAGATCCATGATGAGATGATAACACAGCCACGACCAATACAAAGTGACTCAAAAAATATCCATCGCAACCTGGGTGAGATACATGACTTATCCCAGGGTCTTCAAGCTGAACCCGCAATGATATGAATCTAACCATGTGATTCCAATGTTTTGAAGTCGAACATGGTAGAAACCACTTGATTACCGGTCATTGATGTATATCATTAACAAGCATGAGGTAAATCACCATTGATGTCAATGATTCCCAAGGTATGATAGTACATACCACTTAACGTGAAACAATGATTTGAGGTCGAACACTAAGTGGAATCTTTCAATCAGAATTCAATGATGTGAACTTACTATTGAAAGCGAGGTAACATGCCATTGGGGCATGCAGGACCAAGGTACTTGATTGGTTTAGATTTAATCCTTGGATGATGTGTTGAAGTCGACAAGGATAAATCCGTCGAAGTAGGGTCATGATGTTTCCCCCATCATCGACACAAAACTCGATCGAAAATGTTTTGGAGTAGATGAAACTGTAGAGTGATACTTGAGACTGACTCGGGAGTAACCGACATGATAGAAGGTATGATGACTGCAAATATTTGACTCGATGAACAGACCTCTCTTGAACATGGGAATGGCATGACTTGGAAGCATTGAAATAACGAGAATGACACCGACCCCTAATGCAGCTGATGATGGAAGCATTCTTTGGATGACTCAAAGGAGTGGAACGACTGATGGAATTGGTGGGACTCGAAGACAAGAAGATTATCCAAGTGTTTGAATGCATATGAAAACGAGTGCCATGTTCAAGACTGACTAAGAACTGCCATAATTACAATGAAACACAAACTCTTTCCTTATCCCCATCATGATGGATGAGTACCTCTTTTATTTTTGAACGAGCTTGAAGAGGGTAACAGATGCTCGGTATATCTTATCCTTTGAACGAGTCTGATCTCATATGTTTTACGAACCTGAGATAGGAGGGGTTCGTCCCAATAAAGGCCCTTCAATGTTAGATTTTAACGAGTCTAGAGAAGAAAAACTCGGCGTCATTTTATATTTGGAGAATTTGAAAAGAACTAAAGAAGACTCCAAATGATTATTTTTTGTAATTGTTGGTCTCCTCATCCGAAAAAGGATAAAACAACATGAAAGAGAACTCCTCCAGTCATGATTAATCGGAGTGTTCCTTTTTCATAAATAGTCCTCCTGGTCCGAAAAAGGGGTAAACTATCACCAGAAAGACAATCTTTCAAATACTTTTACAAGCGTGAAAGAATCAAGTTCACTTAGCGATCTTTTCATATTTAGGGAGTCTGAAAAGAGCTTAAAGAGGAACTTCGAGGGGTTCCTTTTTCGTGGGAGTTTTACGAGCCCGAAAAAGTGATAAAATGTAACTCGGTAACTTGTTCTCATAGTATTACGAGCACTAGAAAGAACAAAAGTAATCTCGACGCCATTAATAATTGATTTTAACGAACGCCATGATAGCATGAAAAACTCTCGAAGACTCGTTCACACTCGATAAAAAGTATGAAACATTTACGATGGTAGCCAATAAAGTTGGAACTCCACTTTACTTTATCTGAGCATCGGAACTCCACTTTACTTTATCTGAGCACTCCAAAAATTAAGTTAGAATTCATAACAAGGTGTCGAAACATAAAAAAGTCACCAACTATAGTAAAAAACCCATAAAAGAAATATTTAAAAAGGAATATTCCATTTCTTTTATATAAAAAATCAAATAGTAAAGAAATATTTACCAATTTGGAATAGTGAAAACACCTCTTTGGAGCTCGTTTCTCAAATGTTGATTGCGGAAGATACGGACAGTTGTTTCACGCCTCGCCAGTCACAGGTAGGCCTTAACCCTGCTCTTTACCTTTTTAGTGGATCAATTTTTAGTCACTAGTTGTCATTTTTTGAGATTTGTGGGCTGAAAAAGAAGGGGATTGTGCGCACCATGTGTGACGCGCTTTCCCCTTGCGGGAAGTGTATCGAGGGTGTTCTGATGCGCTTAATCCACTAGGAAAGTGCATCGGCGGTGCATTGTCCGCAAAAGCGGGGTGCGTTGGCGCAGATCCATAATGAAAAATAAAAAATGGGGCCAAAAGGACCCAAACCAATGTTATGAAAAGGTTCTAATACATGTTTAATTGATGTTTGGACAAGTTTCAACCAACACCATGGTCCAATGGAAATAACGGGAGCATGAAATTGAATATTCCCAAGCAAAAAATGATCCACATTCGATGAATGCTTTACAAAGATGTGGGCTTTTGAAATTCTTTCACGTATAGGGCATGAGGGCCCAAGTACAATTACTGGATTACCTGATCAGGCTATGGGATCTGTATCAACAGCATTTCTGAGTAGGTGCCCACATACTCACCTTGGATGTATAAGACATTTATTTCCTGATGGGGTTGTCCAGGCAGAGAGCTCCAGTTTCATTATCCGATCCATGGGGTAGTGATCATTCGACGGAGAGCTTGGTGGCACAGTTTTGCACACCAGGGACACAGATGCTTGCTAGGAAAATTTCCATAAATAACATCTGAGATCAACCCCTGAGGACTGTGCTCTTCACCATAGAGCGGGTGGCGGGCAGCAGGGATGCTCATCAGGCCACCAAGGCCCACATTCTATATGCCATCGAGTGTATGGCACCGACCATTTTCAACTGGTATGAGGGAATCCTCACCAATCTAAATGAACAACTCACCAAGTGTCGCAGCGGTGAGCTAAAGCAGTTCAGATATGGATCCATTGTGGTCTCATTTTTCGTAGAACGAGTTCCACTGCTGAGACCATAGGTAGAGTTGGATGATCTCGATCCTCGAGATCCTCATATGGTCAGATGGTCGTAGTTCATGGCCCACCATAGAGGCATAGGTCTTATTATCAGTTATGGGCCTACCTTCTTTAGGTGGCTCCGCGGGAAGCTCCTCATGATTGAGGATTATGCGTATGCAGGTACTGACTTTAGGGGAGACCCAGACTTAGCTCTTCCTTAGGGGGAGCAGTGGGGAGACCTTGGTAAGAATGAAACTCTTGTTGTGTTTATGCATTTTATAATTTTTTAATGTTTTTGGGTAGTACTTATGGTTCACACATGTTTCGCACAGATGTTGGCCCATCTTGATCGGTAGGTTCTTCTCCGATTGAGAGGAGAGGAGTTGTACAAGAGATGACAGCTGCTCAGTAGGATGCAGTATAGGATTTAGGCAAACTGGAGGAGAACCTCCAGAGATTGACATTCGATATTCCCGACATATTCATCGATGACTTACCTCGCCATTACCAGCATCATACAGCTGGAGTTTCAGGACGCTTTGGTCGGTTGCTCCGTCGAGTAGCTCGGGCTATCATATGTTATCACGAGCATCCACAGGGATAGATCTTATGTATGATATATGTATTGAAGGCCAAAGGCCTCAAATTTTGTAGATGGACTCTACTTGAAAGCTTATGAGCTTCAAGTTTTTTGTATCAGTACCATTTTTGTATTTTACCGGACATGATGATATATATAGAAAACATTATTTTGCGGTTTTATATACCGTGTTTTATATGGTAATTTGGGATCTTATGGATGTTGGCTTATACACTCTGGTTAGATTACATGTTATGTCATTTTATGCATAATTTTAATGAAATGTTATGAATGTGAAATGTACCAATCTAAAATGAACCTAGCTAGGGAATCAACAACTATGTTCATGTTTCTTGGGATATGTAGGTATTGAATGGATTCAAAGGACCTTTCCAAGAAACATACTCGTCGAAATAGATGGATTAATGTGGGATCGCAGATAGCATAGACATAGTTTAAATGAAATACCACTAACTGTGAATCAATATAGATTACAAGGTGTTCTATACCCAAGGAAAAGGTGTCAGTCAATAATCCAATCACTGCATGATACTCAGCAACATTGTTGGTTGCAAAACCTACGCAGGTTCCTCCTGAACTAAACAGCTCACTGGCAGGGGAATAGAGTACCCATGCCACCGAAGCGAGGTTGCGGCTGTGCCAAATAGCGTCATTTGCGAATCCAAATCAATTGCCATCTACACATCCAGGCAGAACATGGTATAAGCGCAATGATGAGATCCTAACACACTAAATAAAAATGTCACACCAAACAAAAACACACGTCATGTACAGTATATACAAAGTACCAATGCATAAATATTTAGGCATAGTACCGTTTTAGGTAGATCCCATTGCGAGGCTCCCCTAAATATATATTGTCATAATCTTCTAGTTCATAAGCTCCTTTTTCCAAAACACATTTTATCACATATGGACCATGCCACATGGACTCAAATTTGCCTGCCCCCAGCTTATCATGTTTTTGGTCATAAGTAAGGACCAAATTACCCTCATTAAAGTAATGAGGTTTCATTGATTTATTGTATTGGGCCTTCATGTGTTTCTTATGTGCTCCATTAGCCAGAGCTGCATCGCGGTGGGTTTCATCGAGTTTTGCCATGTATAGAAATCGTTCTTCCTCGGCAGTGGTGTTCGATAGAAGTTCGATGTCAATTTTTAGTGACGTAATCTCTCACCTGATAGGTAGTACTGCCTCTATTCCATAGACCAATTGAAAAGGTGTGAAACCAATGGCAGTTTTAACAGAAGTCCTATATTCCCATAGGGATAAAAAAAGCAAAATATGCCATTTGGAATTATGTGTTCCTACCATACGTTGAATCATGGTTTTCAAGACCTTGTTGATGGCCTATGCTTGTCCATTTGATTGAGGGTAGTAGGGAGTTTATTTTTCATGCCGAAAACTCAATCTGGTGCTTAGTTGATCCACCATCATGTTCTGGAAATGTGATCCATGATGAGTGATGATGGCTTGAGGAATTATGAATCTCGCAATGATATGGTTGAACATAAAGAGTGTTGCAGTTTCATCGTCTTCTTTGTATGTAGGCATGGCCTCATCCCACTTGGTAAAGTAGTCAACAGTAATGACGACATAACCATGCCCCCCGGTTGAGGTAGGCTTATAATGCATAAATTCTATGCCCCATTTGGAAAAGGTATCCATGGCGATAACTGGATGTAATGGGGTTGAGTGTGAGAGATTTTTGTAATGAAAAAGCTGGCAAGGAGGACACTTTTTGATTGCTTCAATACAATCCTTGAAGATGGAAGGCCAATAGTATCCAACGCGTAAAATTTTATGGGTTGTAGCCATCCTAGAAATATGACCACCACATGCCCCCGAGTGACAATCATTGAAAACATGTTCGGCCTCCTAATGAGTTAAGCAACGTCGGATAATGGAGTCGATACCACGATGATATAATGTATCACCAATGATAAGGTAATATTTGGCATGGTGACGGACCCAACGGCATTCGTCACGAGATAATTGAGGACCGAATCGTTGGGTTTGGAGATATAATGTGATGTCTCCATACCATGGGTTAGAAGTACTAATGATAAACAAGGACTCATCGGGGAGAGAGTCCATGTTCTCAGTTTCCTGATCAGTACGAGGAAGGTCGCAAATAAGTTCTGCAAAAACAAAATATTTCTTTGATGTGGCCTTCTCAAACTGGAGACCAAATTCTTATATAATCACAATCCAACATGAATATTTCCCCCTATTACCTGATGCGTGAGAACATGGTATATGGGATTAGAGTCGGCAATAATGGTGGTAGTGTAAAGGAGGATGTAGTGGCGGAAATTCTGAATGGAAATGACTTCCGAGAGAGCTAGCTTCTCTACATGCGAATATCGAGATTCATATTCAATGAGACCCTTACTAAGGTAATATATCACATGCTCCCAGGCGTCGTTATCTTCCTGTACTAAAACCATAGCAATAGTGAAAGTAGAAACAGCAAGATAGAGGATGTAATCCTTGGTTTAATTTGGTGGTTGTAACATGGGTGTGTGAGTGATGGCATTTTTAAGGTTGTCAAAGGATTTTTGAGCATAGTCATCCCAAATGAGCGGGACGTCTATCTTCAACAACCGCATGTATCCATGTGTTCTCTATGTGAAATTGCACATGAAACGTCGCAGGTAGTTTTCCTTCCACTGCAAAATTTGAAGTTCCGCTATATACGTGGGTGGTGGTAAGGAAACAACGGCATCCACCTTGAGGGGATCGATGTGGATCCCATATTTGGAAATGATGAATCCTAAAAGGCATCCAGACTCAACACAAAAAATGCACTTATGAGGATTTAGATGGATATTATACCGTTGACACCTGAGGAAGACATTCGTCAAATGGTCGATGTGGAATTCACGACGATTCGAATGAGCAAGAAGATCGTCTAGGTAAGGTTCCACAAAATCCTTCACATCATGGAAAGCATACGACATATCCCATTGGAATGTAGCACCAGCATTTTTAAGACCGAAGGAGAGTTTGCGGTATGCAAACGTACCCCATGGGAAAATGAAAGCAGTCTTATGTTGATCAACAGGACGGATCTCAATCTGATTATAGCCATAAAATCCATCCATGAATGAGAAGATGACACTTTTGGCACAGTTTTCGATGATTTGGTCGATAAATGGGTAGGGTAATTGTCCTTAGGACAAGCCTTATTTAGATCCCTATAATCAACACAAAATCTGATGGTTCCCTGTTTTTTCGTAACCGGGACGACATTAGAGACGCAGTATGTTAAGGGGACATGATAAATGAACCCATCCTTTAACAGCTTTTCTATCTCTTCCTTAATGGCCGCAACTTTCCTAGGGTTCACAGGACGGAATTTTTGTCGGACAGGTTTTGCATCGAAAAATTTTTGAATCTCGTGCATGATAATAGCAGGATCAATCCCAGGCATTTCCTCGTATCTCCATGCAAAGATGACGCGGAATTGTTTATACAAATCCATGAAAGTGGTGACTTCTTCTGGAGAACAAGTTTGGCCTATGCGAATGTGTTCCACGACTCCAGGTTTTACCGAGATTTTGATCAGAAAGGTCGGCATCATGTTATCCAAGTTTCCCTTGGTTACCGTATCATATATAATAATAGGAGGTTGAGGGTAAGGAAAGACATCCAGTGAAACAATTGTTTCAATAACGTTCTCTGCCGAATCTAATGGCGGAAGGAAGGACGATCAATGGTGAAGGTCTTCCCATGGGAGTTCATCCACACCCATAATCTCCATGATTGAATCGTCGGAATGAAAAGTCTGGAGTAGAGGATCAGGTAGGGATGAGTTCCACTGTAATGGAAGAGAACCTAAGGTAGATGCCACTGAAGAGTGGGAATCTGGTAGATCAGGTGCTGATTGGATGGCCTTGTAAGTAGCTTCTGCAAGGCTAAGAGGCATCACATCTCCAATCAAATCTAAATGAGAAGGATCGGGAACAACCCATTGGTCAGTCAAGCAGGAAGGCGATGGGATATTTAAGGATTCCTACCCCCACACTCTCATATATCTGCGTAGAGTGGCCTAAAAGAGGGACATTATCCGCAGGATGAGTAGTGGTGTCAGGTGTACAGAAATATAATTGGTCAATAGTGACAATTCTCCCTTGGTGGGGAAATTGCACGATGCGGAAGACAGATGATGCAACCGCGGTCATGGCATAGAACTAGTTTCGACCAAGTAATAAGTTATAATCCAACGGGGCAGTGATGACTTCCATGTTGATGGAAATGATCTTACCCCCCAAATCAACAGCCAAAGATTGTAATAGCCCGTGAGGTTGAAATCCACATCCATCAAATGATTTCAATGTGGTGGGGGAACGGTTCAACTCGGGAGAGCCAATGGCTCGCAAACAAGATAGCGACATAACCTAGGTAGAAGCTCATTCATCTAAGACAGTACGATGGATGTTTTTCCCAACGACATTAGTAACAATTTGAAACGTGAGTTGGTGGGAAAGCCTTGGCTTGAAATACTCTAGCCTGAACATGATGGTGTTAGAGGAATCAAGATCTACATATCCTATTGCGAATAACAGGGTCTTACGTTGATTGGGACAGTTTTGTAAGAATTCTAGCATCGACATAGCACAAGGAACTTGTTCTAGGTCCTCGACTATATTGTATTTTTTAGCAGCTCGAGCGTTTGGATTGAAAATGGATTTTCTAATCGTGCTCTTGGGTGGACGCAATAGTGAATCCGGTAAAGGTTACTGGATGACGAGGGGACCTTGAGGTGAAGGAATTCTAGATGTATATGCAGAGGATTTTTCAATATTACCTTTGTTAGATTCCTTGTGAGAAGTAGAGTCATATGTCTGCGGCCTAGTGGACAAGTTGACTGTTTCGCTCTGCATCATGAGAACATGAGCGGTTGTGGGTGATTCTCTTTGAGAAGGTTGTTTTGCAACCATTTGTTGTTGTTGTGTGGGGAATGGATCGGTTAAAATTGTGGGTGTGGGGTTTCCTTTAAGAAAATTTTGCACTTCCTCCCAATGTGGGCGTTCTTTAGTGAAGTGATCATCACCACATAGTAAACAAGGATATTTAACCTCCCGCTTTTGTTTGGTGTATTCAGGCTTTTTTTTGGATCCTGTTGGTTAGAATAATTTTTAGATTTACCTTTGTTCTTCTTTTTTCCATTGGATTTCTGAGGTGAAGCAGATTGAACTGAATTCACTTCTTCAGCGGAAGTAGGGTTGGGTGATCATTTGGTGTTGTTTCCATCCTGTGGCAAGGGTGGAATCAAACTATGATGGTTCTGTGATCCACTGGAATGTGTAGCAGACTGGGTATACACGGAACCAATAATGTCATTGGCATGAGATCTCATAGGTGGTTTGGTTGGATCATGTGTAGGGCGGGTAGAATTGGGAATGATATCATATAAGGTGTCAGATTAGGCATAGACCAGGTCTAAATACTAAGCACGAGATATGGCTTGTTCTTCCTAACGGCCCCACCCATAGCCATGTCTTTAGCTATGATGGGCAGTAGTGATTTCATGAACCAATCGACAAGAATTTGACCCGGAATGGGGGCTTTAATAAGATGTCTTCTCCTCCTCCACTCATGAATATGATCAGAAATGTGAGTGGATGTGGTTTGACGAAGAGAATTCAAAATATCTGTGCCGATTTCATAGCGAATCAGTAGATGAAAGTGAGTCAAAAATGACATAGCTAATGATCGAAAATCAGCAAAGGAATGTGGTGGTAACTCAATGTACCACTTTGCGGAAGTACCAGTAAGGATTCATTGAAATAACCTCAAACGGGTGGAATCATCCATTAAATTATTGGAAGAACACCACAAATGATAAGTCATAACGTGGTTCTTAGGGTCCTCGTCGGGCTTGCTGTCAAAATTCGGAATATCTTATGGTAATTTCACAGGAATCATTGGCCAATTTATGCCATGTTGAATGGTATCGTTAGTCAACCAAGACAAGTCTGGCAGATCAAGTGTAGCCAGTAGTTTACACTTGATTTTGGTATATAATTCTATGTTATGTTCATCATTATATGTATTTTGGTTCCATTATATAATTGCAATTCATCTAAACCCACCCAGACATGTTTCGATTATCCACTTGATTGTTTTATTTCTGTAGCTAGTGAGGAGAATGGTCATACGTTTATTGTGTAAATTATATTTAAATAATATCACTTTCTTTTTTATATTGTTTAAAATTTAAAAAATATAAACTAACTTATCATCATAATTATTAATCTCGCACCTAGAGAGTAAGCATCCTCCTCAATGAGATACTATAAGATTTTACATTTCATGAGTAAATTCTCTTTTCCTCTTTGATTCGTGACCCTCTACCTTTTGTATATTTGAAAATATAAACGGATAATCTCTAAAAGACTCGTGTGTGTGTGTAAAATATGTTTAACAAGAAAATAAGTAAGGCGTGAATATTTGTGTGGCTTGCTGGGAAGCTTACTAGGCATCTTGTTTAGTTTGGAAAACATTTCCATCTTTGTTGTGAAATAAAATTAAATGTAATATCATGCTCAATTATGGAGGCAATGTTAGATCTACTTGAAAATCATTGGTTTTTCCATTGCATTGCCACTTCATTGCATGTAGAAAAAACAAAGGTTGTAAACTACTTTCACTTTACGTCTAGCATTCTTTATTTGGCCAGCCTTAAGCAACATCTAACCTCACATGTGCATATGCACATCAATGATCAACCTAGGGAGATAGAAGTCAAAATCCAATCGAGTCATTGAAAACATATCAAGAAATAAAATTAAAATTAAAAAAAAATGAATCAAAAGTTAAGAGACATTTCCCATCCAACACACTTCAATGATGATCTAGAGCAATACAAAGTGGTATATTTCCATATTAGTCTAGGTATCTTAAATCAACTATCTTCGTAGAACAGCATAGGGAAATTAATGTGTTTCTCATCAGTAGTATGGTGTGCTCGTTTCATATCAAAAGGCACAAGCACCTAACCTCCAGTGATATGAAATCATGTAATCCCAATTGAACCCAGGTAACTTGGAAGTCACTAGGGTCAGTAATGTCTACACAGACATATCTTTGGGCATGTGCCATATGACTCTCCTACAATACTAAGCAACAAAATGGAGAAACAGAGAAAATAATTCCCACTCTTAGACAACACAATGATGAAATAAATAACCGTATTATGGCTTGGTACCACACATCAGAACCAACCCTAAAGGTTAGCTTGCCATGATCCAAGTGAAGGATCAATTCTGTCAATAACTATGTGTTCAACCTGAGAGAGTTATCCTCATAAAATGTGAGGAAACAATACATCAAAATGTGGTGAGTCTAAGGTGTAATAAGATGAGGAAACAAATCTCTCTCCCTCTTCCAAGCCTCCCATATAAAGTAAAGTTATATGGGTCAACCTACTACTAGTATTGTGGTTGTCGTTGATTCACATACAAATTTATTCGAAAAATATATGTATAAAATAAGTAATCTATACTAAATTACCAATTTCCATATTCATTCAATATTGAACATACATATTGTTTCATTAAACATGTGCAAATTAATCAATGCGCCCTATTTATAAAAATGCACAAATTTCGAAGAACTAGGTTTTGAGAATCGCTTTGCTGAGATGAACTTGGCGGCCATGGTTCCTTCCATGGTCGCCACCCCTTTTTTTGCTACCTGTCTTAGACGATTGATGGCATTATTTGACGGTCTCTCTATGATTAGTGTGGTGGCGACGCCTCCGTGCAGCATCCCATTGGAATAATTGGCTCTTTCTGCGTTGCGGCGGTGGTTCTACACCAAGATCGACTTTCACTTTTCAACAAGATCTTTCATTCATAAATCAACAGCAAGATTACAATATTACGCAGATCGGCTTCAAACTGCGAAGCTCATCACTGCAAACACACACTATGCCTCTGCACAAAGTATTGGACCCGTTTATGTTTCAGAAACAGCAACGCTGCATCCTAATCCAAGGCTACCTGGGGATTCCAATATATGCAGACTAGCACCTATACAGACTCTGTAAATGCATGGGACTCAACAATGCCGAAGCAGCTGTCTGCTCTTTCCCAAATCACTCAAAACAAAAACTTTACAGAGTTGTAGAGCTCAACACATGAGCGCACACCAAAATCAAAGAAAAACAGTAAATGTTAAGAAAGTTGGCAAACGAGATTGAAGATCTCAAAAATATGGTTAGAGTTCTGGTGACAGAAAGAGATCAGTGATCTAATGATGAAATGAGTAAGCACTATGAGCTAGCTTTGCAAAGTCCAAAATATAAAGAACCTTCCCCTGATCCTTCCTTAGGTCTTTTTACAGGTCCTAAGTTGTTTATAAAACTTCAGTTTTGTCCCCATGAGTTTAAACATTATTTTTTGGATTGCATGTTAGATTCAGGTTGTCAATTGAATTTAGCTAAAGGTTCAGTTACTCCTTCCTTTTATTGGGAATCCTCTGTTGATCATGGCACAGCTATTGAAGGTACCCCTGTCCCTTTAATTGGTAAAGCTGCAGACTTCCCTGTGAATATTGATAATAAACTTGATGTCTTGTCATTGTACAGATTAGACAATATCAAGGAAGATTGTATTTTAGGTTCAGAATTTCTTACTAGGATAAGCCCTTTCTCTATAGATACTCAAAATATGATGTTCACCTACTCTGTAAATGGAACCTCTGTTTCTTGTCCCCTGTCTTTTGAGTCAAATCCTAAATGTAAAATCACTGAGAAAAATCCTGAGTCCAAACCCAAGACAGCAGAATTATTTAAGATGGACAGATGTATAGCTTTTGCTGAGATCCATAAAGAAAAGACACTAGCTAATATCTCTGCAAAGTTAATAAAGGATTGTTGTTCAGAAAGCCCTAATGCCTTCTGGACAAGAGAAAAATATTTTGTGTCACTCCCGTTCGATCCGCTTCAAAAGCCTAAGCCTATGAAAGCTTCTGCAAGATTAATGTCACCCTCAGAACAAGAATTTTGTGCTTCTAAGATTAAAGAATTGTTATCGAAAGGTCTCATAGAACCCTCAAAAATCCCGTGGACATGTCATGCTTTTGTTGTCAACAAGCACTCAGAGATAAAGAGAGGAAAACCCAGGTTGGTGGTGAACTATAAACCACTGAATGTTGTATTGCAGAAAGTAAGATACCCTTTGCCAGACAAAGCCATCCTGCTTCAGAGAATTGTTGGTTGTACCATTTTCAGTAAATTTGATCTAAAGTCTGGATTCTATCAGATTGGCATTGACGCCAAAGACAGGTATAAAACAGCATTCGTAGTTCCACATGGTCAGTACCAGTGGAAAGTGTTACCATTTGGAATCAACAATGCACCGTCAGAGTTTCAGAAGAGAATGGAAGATATCTTCCGAGAAAAGAAATGGGCATTAGTCTTTATAGATGATATCCTAATTTGCTCCAAAAATATTCAAGAGCATCTGAAACACTTGCAAGCTTTCTATGATCTGGTATTCAAACATAGATTGGCTCTGTCTCAAAGCAAGATGGAGATAGGTAAAACTAAGATGGAATTTCTTGGTTTTAAAATCCAAAAAGGACAAGTTGTTCTGCAAAAGCATGTCCTGAGTGTTTTCAGTCATTTTCCAAATCAGATCCTTGAGAAGGTTCAGTTACAAAGATTCCTTGGTAGCTTAAACTACATAAGGCCATTCTACAAAGGGCGGGCTAAAGATATTCATATCCTACAACAGAGATTGAAGAAAAATCCTCCGAAATGGTCTTCTGATATGACTTTGGCAGTTCAATCCATTAAAGCCAAATTTTTAGATCTTCTAGCCTTGTCACTGCCTCAAGGGACCGGTCAACTAGTTATTGAAACTGCATACTTGGGGTGGAGTACTAATCGAAATAATTGATGGCAAGGAAAATATATGTGGCTATGGTTCAGGTTCCTTCAAAGCTACTGAGCTTAATTATCCATCCAGCCACAAGGAAATATTGGCTGTCAAAAAGACAGTTAGTCATTTTATTTTATTTTTAAAGCCAATTAGATTTGTAGTAAGAACTGATTTGAAGATCATGCCAGGAATCTTCAAAAATTAAAATTTGATGGTTGAGAATAGTAGTAGGATTTTGAAATGGTTTTTATGGTTAAGCAATTTTGATTATGATATTGTATATAAGCCTGGTTATCTGAATTGTTTAGCATATATGTTAACAAGAGAGAAGTCAAAGCCTTCAGCACCAGCTCTGAATATGTTTACCCCTGGATCGTCAAGCTCTGGTAAAGACAAAGGAAAAGCTCCTGTTGTTCCCCTATACCAGCCAAGGAATGGTTTGTTCTTAAAACCATGGGATGAAACTCTCTCAGAGGCTGAGCGGAAACAGTTACTTGATTATGCGTCTAGGAGAGAAGCAGAAAGGTACCTGGATATCACACCGATCAAGCAAATCCAGGAGAGTCCTTTAAAGCTGCAGATTCTGGAAAGATGGGAACGTGATGCTTTCAGAAGTTTTGAGAATGCCTCTTCAAAGCTTCGTGACTGCAGAGAACTGTGGATTGACTGCAATGAAGAAACAGAAGGACCAGTGTGGTACGTTGATATTGGAGAAGGTAATCTTACATGGAATTCCTACAACCTTATCCTCCAATTCTGTAGAGAAGAGCGATCAATCGTAATTTGTGGAGATCCAGGAAATCTGAGAAATAAAAGATGGTCCGGTTGGACGGAGATACTCCTAGACATATTCTGTCCCAGAAAGGATTAGATCAATCGGCGTGCAAACTTTATTCTGCATCTGCAAGCTGATATGGAAGTGGCTGACCAGAACCATCAATGGTTCAAGTTTATGCTTCATCATCATGGTGGCAGGTATACTTGGCTTGAGCATACCATCTACACTTCCCAAAAGTTCATAAAAAGAGATCATCAAGGGAACCGTATTGATGCAAAGGTGCATACACGACAAATCCCACTCAACTTCAGAGTGGAATCATTGTACCAGGGAGAGTTCCTATGTGGACCGAATCCAATATTTGATGGGTCCGATGTTGAGCAGTGTTTTAGCTTAGATCTTTATCTTCCCATCCAGCTTGAAGAAGAAGATCCGCCAGAGCAAGATTTCAAGGACTACGAATCTGATTTTGAAATCTTTAGTTGTCCGTGTGGTGGCATGGACCTAGGAGACGGAAAAGAAAGATGCATCTGCCGACAAGGGTGGGATCCCCACAATTAATTCATTTTGAAAGCCATCGTGGGCCGGATAATGCTCCACTTTGTATTTTGTCAGTTTAAAGTTTCCAGCCATATTAGGTGTCAGTCATGATAAAGATTCGGGTCCCCATATGTCCTCAGACTCAAAGGGATGAGATAATGACGGTGGTTGTCCCCACCTGTCACCCCGTATCATTCTTTAGACTCATAGCTGCCAGTCTCGAGTCACCGATTTACCGGAAGAATATGTATAAATAAAGGCCCGAGGCCTCATTGTAATCATCCTTGGTCTTTGGTTTTAGTGTGCACTCATGTGTTGAGCTCTGCAACTCTGTAAAGTTTTTGTTTTGAGTGATTTGGGAAAGAGCAGATAGCTGCTTCGACACTGTTGAGTCCCATGCAGTTACAGAGTATGTATAGGTGCTAGTCTGCATATATTGGAATCCCCAGGTAGCCTTGGATTAGGATGCAGCTTTGTTGTTTCTGAAACATAAATGGGTCCAATACTTTGTGCAGAGGCATAGTGTGTGTTTGCAGTGATGAGCTTCGCAGTCCGAAGCCGATCTGCGTAATATTGTAATCTTGTTGTTGATTTATGAATGAAAGATCTTGTTGAAAAGTGAAAGTCGATCTTGGTGTATGTTGGTATCAGAGCCAGAGAAGCTCTTGAAGTTTCAGATTGTTCTGTAAGTGCTTTTGTTCATTGCTAAATATCTACTAAATTTGTTATTGGTATCTGTGTTCATTCTGCTTACAATCTAGTAAACTGCTCCTGTAGACTATGGAAATGACAGTTGAGTAAATTGTTGGACGTGAGGGATTTGAATTTTTGGGTTGTCCAAGGAGAGGTCATAGTCAACGGGTAGGCGCAGTAAATCCTCGTAGTGTCGGAGACCAGCGTTAGCTTTAAATCCTATAAACATCATGGATCCATCAATGGATGCAGTTCCGCTCGCTAACTTAGATTGTGACTCTGCAAATGATATAGAAGTATCCCTAGCACAGCGTAGATCATCTTTTCTGAACGAGCCTTCTACTTCTGATTCTTCTATTATAAATATTCAAGATCTAAATCCATCTGTAAATTGGCAGTTACCTCCAATCCTTCCTCAAGATGTGTATAAATTGCAGTGGTGGCAGTACAAAACTGCTACTCAAATTAAATTCAGTTCTATTGATGTCTCATTCATTGATAAGGATGAGCCAGTACACATAAATTTGTTAGAAAAGCATCAAATAGACTGGGCGAAAGCTCAGGGTTATAAATATGCACATTTAGGTGCTATTAAACTTGGTCTGGGGTAACTAGTACGCCCCTATCTACCTATGTCTTCTTTATGTGTCGCCATTGATACTAGGCATCGCAACTTTGCGGATGCAATCATAGGGGGTTTTACAGGGCGCGTGATATGGGGCACTCAAATCGCCCCGATATTTCGGTGAGTGGTTTTCCGGTGAGGCACAGTTCCACTCCCTTCTCGTCATTTTTTTGGAATTTCGACCATCCGGGTCGTCTTAAAATGGCCCAAAACCCCTCAGGGCACAGTTCCATGGCATAGTTCTGCAATAAACTGGTGGAACTACGCTTCCGCCGGTTTTTATAGCCGGATCGAGAGAAGAAATCGCCAAAAAAGCGGGGCGATTTGAGTGCCAGTTATCCCACGCTGTTTTACAGCACCCTTGCATGATGGTTTTGCTTTCGGGACAATATATCCCAAATATTATGTCAGTTTGGATGACCCCTACATTTATGAATGAAAGATATTGTTGAAAAGTGAAAGTCGATCTTGGTGTATGTTGGTATACCAGGGGTGGCATTTTTTCAGCAGTAGTACTTCCTTAGCGTGGCGCCGGTGGCAGCAAGCCGGCTGGAGAATATCGGGCTCCTACTATCCGGTGGCGGTGACATCTGTGTTTCGGCGGAGGCCTTTCTGCGGGCTCCTTCCTCTGCCGGCGATGGCATCTCCTTTGTTGGGGAGGCGTTGGTTTTGGAGGCTTGTTCGTCCTCTGGCGACGGCATGCTGAGGGCCTCCAACAGTGTCGTGGATCCTGATCCGGTGGCTCTGCTAACCACCTTCTTGCGTGGGGACTGTCATCATTGTGTCTTGGAAAATCGCTTATTTCAGGCAGCACTTTCTTTGGATTTTCTTTTCTTTCGGCGAGGTGGCAGAGGCTGTGCACGGCAACCCATTTCTTTGCAGACTCCTCCTGATTAACAGTGGCGGCGGCGGCGGATTTGTTGAGGGTTTTCGTTTGGCTGAGCATTCACGGCGCGGGGGTGTCGGCGGTAGACTGTTGAAGGTTGAGCACTTCCTGAGCGCTCATCAGGCTCCTTCTCTCACAGGGCGGAGGCGGAGAAGGAGCCAAAAATTGTTGGTTATCCACGTGCGGTGGTGTTTGGAGGCTCCTTCAGTAGCCGGTGGTTTCAATCTTGTTTTGCATCTTTCTTCAGCCCTTTATGAGCTGGCTTCTTCATTGTATTTTGAGCCATTCTTGGCTGCCCTGCTATAGGGTTTAGGTATTAGGTTTGGGGTGATTTTGTACCTGCAGTTATCATTTTTATGAAGTTGAAAAGCAGTTTCAGGAAAGGGTTCTTAGAAGCTCTTTTACAATATGTAATTTGATTATTTATAATAAAATTACGTTTTTTAAGGCATTGCTCAATTATATTAACATGTTGAAAATGATGCTCTTCTTAAATATTTAAGGCATTGCTTAGACCGATAAGTTTGGATATATTATCAGTTGTTCATGTGAGTATTATCAGTTGTTCATGTGAGTACAATATCGGTGCACCATTTTTAGTAAAAAGCATCATCTTTGGCATGCCACTATATTTTTAACCACATGGATACATGGTGCATATGTACATTATTGGCACATTGAAATTTGTTTTGCAAAAATTTTGTAACTTTCTGATGTGCTTATAATGTATAGAAGTACAGCCAACTAGATACCTAATGAGGGAGCATGGTTCTCACCCTCCATTCACATGGAGATAAAACGAGCCCACAACTACCCCCTACACTCCTTCATGTGGGTTCCCACAAAATCCTGCAAACAGTAGCTTGAAATACCCATATGGGATTACCTTAAATCCCATAAATGGTGGTCCTAACAAATTAAAAAAAGGAAAAAAACACAATAAGTGTGTCCAATTAAGGAGTTGTGTAACTTGGGTACCTCTCCCTGTCAAGCAGTTCGTTGTTGGATTTCCAGACCTAGATATGGAGGGATCCCCAGCCGAGGAAGAGCGTGAGGACTCTTCTCGTGGAATTCAACAAAACTAAGCTTGGTACTTATGCCTGTGTTAAGGCCAGTTCTTTTGGTTTACAATTGTAAATAGTTTGTTAGATTTTATGTGTTATAGTTTGGTAGTTTCAAAAAAAAACTTGGTTGTCTCAAACTGGTATTATGCCTGGTTTCCTAGTATTGGGCAAGCTTTCATTTTTTAAGATGATAGGCATGTTATCATTTTTTAGCACCTGGGATGGTGGCTCAACCATCTAAGGCCGCCTTAAGCTTCTATGACTTGACGTGCTTGTAAAATTTTGTGTAACTTACTATTTTCCTTGATTTAATTTTTTTGCTTTAATATATAGTGTATATTTCTATCATATTGTAATACAAGAATTCACTTAGATTTATAACAAACCAAGAAAAGGCACCTCATAATTTATTGGTTTGTCAAACTTGCAAACTAGGTATACCAAGCAAGAAGATAAGCATACCAACTTGGTGGATAAGATAGCCTACGTAAGTTTCACAAGGTATACATACACTAACACCCCCCCTTAAGCAAGATGTGAGTAAAAAAAAATGGGTCCATACAAAAAGGCATGTTTAAGTACCCAAGTACAAAAGTCTCATAAGCAAAGAAAAAAGAGAATTGTAAGATAAAAACTCCTCCCTAAAATAAAGACAAACACCAAAAAGGCCCTGGGTTGAATCTAAAGCAAAGCCCACAAATAACTCCAAGCAACAAATTTCAAACACTTGAGGCAATGAGAATTGAATGCACGTCATCCCCACAAAATAAACCAATCCGCTAAAATGATTATCGACACCAAAAACCTAATTAGGTACTTATGTATGAGTGAAAAAAGCACTATAAAATGAGTTCCTACGGATCAAGAAAAAAATTAGGGTCAAAGTTTAGCCCATGGACTAATTTTTGCGTTTTCCAAAAAAACGTTTCGCCAATTTCCATTTTTTTCTAAATTGATTCACCCAAAGTCCATGGGTTTTTTTACTCTAAAAATTGTCAAAATTGACCAAAAACCATATAAAACCCTTAAAACTTGAATATTTTTAGAAAAAATATCACCCAACATTTTAGGGTTGGAAATTTAAGAATTAGCAAAATTCACTAAGGTATTTACACTTTAAGAAAATTATGGATCCTTTAAATTTTCCATGGCTGCCAATCCATTTCATAGAAGTGCATGAGTCATTAGTAATTACAATTTCCAAGTCATAATAAGCAATGCTATGTATGAGACTCAATCAAGGGAGGGTTGATCTCAATCAAAATAGTCAACCATAAACAATCATCTAAGGAAGCGTTGCACACCATCTCCCCATAATATTATACTAGGTGGACATAGATGTTGAAGAATGTAACTTCGGAAG
Organism: Larix kaempferi; assembly: GCA_027924585.1. Taxonomy (NCBI): domain Eukaryota; kingdom Viridiplantae; phylum Streptophyta; class Pinopsida; order Pinales; family Pinaceae; genus Larix; species Larix kaempferi. Next base: position 8,633,959 of record BSBM01000236.1, on the reverse strand, counting down.
ATATTCTTATTTGTATTATTTGGGTCATTTGTATCATTTGTATCATTTGTATTGTACACCCTATGGGGATTATTATTGATGTAATTGATCATGTAAAAGTCATTGAAAGAGTCAATGTAAACCCAAACTGTTAGGTCGGCCTGGAAAGATCTAGAAAATAATATTTTGTTGTAAGTTGTACAGGTCAGCCCAATTAGGAGAGTCGAGCCGACCCTGTTTGGTAAAAAGGTCAAGTCAAATGATTAATATAAATGAGGAGTTTGACCTCCTCATATGGTCACCACTTTCACTCATTGGGTTCGCATCACTAGGAGAGATAGATTCAAGTGAATAGATTCTTTTGGAAGTATTCTTGTTTTGGATCTTTGCACGAGGGATACTATTGTACATTCTGACGAATCTATATAGAAGAAGTTTATTGGCTTTTTCTGCCCAGAGAGGGTTTTCCCATGATAAATGTGTTGTGTACTATTGTCTATGATGTGTTTGTTTATCTTTCAGTGATACATATTGTTATTGCACTTAAAATTTAACATGGTTTCAAGCAGGCCTGAAAGAGAACATTGTGCAGCTGCTACAACTACAATTGTTGGAGATTAGGGCTTCATGCTTGAAACCCTAGAAGGCAAAATCTAGTCATTTGGGAATTTTTGCTACAACTCGCTTTTGGTGAAGTTCCAGGAGTTGAAACTCGGGAATGTCGAAGATTAAATGTTTGTGTACTTTGTGTGTGAGTTTCAGCCTCATATTCGTTGTACTTTAGGAGATGTGATCCATGCAAATCATGGTTCCAGCATCTTCCAGAATTCAGTTTTAAACAAGTGACCTAGGGATAAATGTTATATCTCGGGTTAGGAAGATCCAAATCGAATTTCATAAGATTTTCCAGAAATGGAACGGACTGAAGTTTCGATGGTGCGAGTCTTAGAACCCGAAATTGAAATAGTGACACGTGGCAGTCTATACAAGTTCGCTATAATGAAACAGTGCATAAACATGTCACCTTGGGAAACATAGCATAAGTTCCACTTGGTGAATCCAATATTGGTCTAACCTGATGAGTTAGACGGAGAACAGATGATACTACCTCAAGAAAAAAATTTAGACCTTGAGGAGTAGAAATTTATGAGATACATCAAAATTAAGACCGGACAATTCAATAGAAGAAATTGAAGAAAGTAGGGCATAAAATATTTTGCAGTTATGTCCACAGATTTGGGAAAAGGATTACATTGCTCAAATTGCCTTGAGGAAGCACATATTTCTATCCAATCATATTTGCAAGTCACTAAAGTTGAAAAATTAGGGTTTCTTTGTCAAACCCTAGGTCCACCAGAAGCAGTCTTCCATAAAAGCATTGAAGCAAGCATCCAGTTGAAGCACTCTCTTTGGTAAGTCCTATTCTCTCTATTTCCATTTGAGGTTCTCATTTTATCAAAATGACAAATAGTACCAAGCTTGAGGACAAGCTTGAAGGAGATAAGAACTTCCAGGCATGGAATTGTAGTGTACTTCTTATACTACAAGAGCATGATTTGGAGACAATGTACGCAAGAAGAAGCTCGATTGATAGCAAGAGAAGGGAAGATGAGTAAAGATGACAATTAATCCCTAACAACTCATGTCAAGAAGAGAAAGAAGAAGAAAAAATAATATTCTCGCAAGAATAAAATATTTCAGAAGGACCTCTCACAACTCAAATGTTTCACTTGCGAGAAGAAAGGACACTTTGCGAAAGATTGTCTCAAGAAGAAAGGAAAGAAGAAGAGACACCATACTCATATCACAAAAGATGATGAACCAGTCAAGAGGAAAGCTAAAGAAGATTCCTCTAGTGATGAGGAACATGTATTTTGATCCTAAAGGATTCAAACTAGGAATATGGAAGAATCTCTTATCAATTTCAGCATTGGATAAGAAGGGATGCAGTTGTGATTGGTGATGAAGAAAAAGGAACACACAGATTCAGCACCAGTACATAGTTCCATGTGATCTATGGTGTAGAAGACTTGCTCAACATTGTTGATCATAAGCAAGAAAGGCATAGGTCCTCAGAATCAGATGATGGAGTAGAGCACACTGTCAGAGACTCCAGTATTTCCTGCAAGGAGACTAGGATCAAGAGGGATCCTACCAAACAAACAAAGATAAGTATTTGAATTGTCATTTCTTATATATCTAATTGCTTAAATGAAATTGTTCAGTTGTGTACATATTTATGTGCCTACATTTAGGAAGTGTAATATGCATGTTAGAGTGTTTGCATTGATGAACGGTATACTACTAATATGCATGTGATGGGTTAGTGGCCTATAGTGTTGTACAACATTCCATTGCTACTTATCTAGAATGAAACCTCTTTGTTGACATGTTGGGAGTAGTGCACGCTCTTAATAATGTTCTGGTAGAGATGGAAGCCATTTAGAAAGTTACCGTAAGAATGCGGGATATGGATGAATGTTGTGTTGAAGCATTGGCTACGATAGTTGCATGACTGTGTGAACTATGTCTTTATGTATAAGATTTTTTTTTGAAAACTATGAAATGTTTCTAATCATGCAACTGAATTTGACTTGTAGAAAATATTATATACCATCACCTACAAGAGAATAATGATGAGACTTGTTCAACAAGTGACGACGGTTCAGCTATGACATTCAAAATCAAGCATACTACAAAAGTACAAAGCGGGGGTTCTTTCGGAAAGAGGGAGTCGACTATGAGGAGACATTGCTCTAGTAGCCAAACACACTTCTTCAGTGGTGGATATTACACTAGATGGTGTAATCGAAGTAGAAGTGTATATCGAGCAACCTCTAAGATTCATGACTCTCTACGGAGAACCACATGTGCACAAATTGAAGAAGGATTTGTACGGGCTCAGAAGGCACCCATGGGATAGCATGATGAGCTTGAGGATCACCTAGAGTGATGAGATATCAACCTTTGCTACAAAGTTGAAGATAAGGAGCTCATAGATGGGTGCAAGAGAAAACTTGCAACAGAGTTCAAGATCTTGGTATCCAGTAACCTAGAGAGATGACATAGATGGATACATAGAAGATCAACATAAGAGAAGGCTACCAGTCACTCCAGTGCAAAATGTCTTGATGCAGAGAGTACAAGATGCAGAGGGAGGATAGTGCTCAGTTACAGAGGGGGTAGGAAAGCTCCGCTTTAGAGGGAGTTACTACAGCACATATTGAGAGACATTATCACGTAGCCTCTATCCGTTCCAAAGGTTGTTTGCCCCAGTATCTCGGGGATATGCTCAGAGTGATACCGGTTGTCTCCCCTCATGAAGAGGAAGTATATGTGGTGAAGTTTGAGACAGGTACCTAGAACATGATATGACAAGATAGATGGATTTCTGATGAGCTTGGGTTTTACCAAGAGTAAAGCGGATTCCAACCTTTACTACAAGGTTGAGGAAGGAAATCCTTTGATTCTACTGTTGTATGTAGATGAGTTGTTTTTGACAGGTGAAGAGAAGCTCATAGCAGAAACAAAGAGGAAGCTTGCTGCATAATTTGAGATGAAAGACCTGGGTATGATACATTACTTTTTAGGTCTTGAGGTGTGGCAGAATCCATAGGAACTCATCCTGAGTCAAGGAAAGTATCTGGTAGAGATCCTAAAGAGATTCGGGATGATGGATTGTAAGGCCATGGCCACACCTATGGCATCGAATCTGAAGTTGTTGAGTGATACTTATTCAAAACTGGTGGATGCCATAGTGTATAGACAGATGATTGGTTCGCTAATGTACTTGACGAACACAAGGCCAGACTTATGCTTTTCGGTGAACACTCTGAGTCAGTATATGGTAGAGCCGATACATGTTCACCTGGTTGCAGTAAAGCATGTGCTGAGGTACCTGAAGGGTACGGTTGATTATGGCCTCGGATATGCATCAAATCAAAAGATTAACCTACAGGGTTATGTTGATGTGGAGTGGGTCAAGAGTGTCACGGATAGAAAGAGTACATCAGGGTGCTACTTCAGTTTGGGATCGAGTATGATCTCATGGTTCAATAGGAAGCAGACAAGTATGGCACTCAATACAGTCGAGGCCGAGTATATGGTAGCTTTTTCGGCAAACTACGAGGCAGTGTGGCTTTGGAAATTGCTATCATGATTGTTTGATCTTGAGTTAGAGGCGACTTGTGTCTTCTGTGACAACCAGAGTTATGTGAAGTTGTCGAAGAACCATCTGTTCCATGACAAGTCAAAGCACATCAATATCAAGTATCACTATATCCGAGATATGGTGCAGAAGGGAGCAGTGAGACTCTAGTATATAGCAACAGAGGAGCAGATAGCTGATGTGTTGACCAAGCCTCTATCAAGGGTGAAGTTCGAGTACTTCAGGGACAAGCTTGGAGTGGTCCAAATCAAGAGGGAGTGATGAGCTCAAATGAGGTAGCAGGTAGTCACGGTTCATGTGACGTAATTGAGTCTCCTAGGCTACGACAGGATCTGGACGAGCGGTGAGGTAACACAGGTGGTTGCAGTGTGCAACGTAATTTGCGGTCCTAGCCTAGACTCACAAGATGGCTTGCTTGGTTCGTGGATGAGGACAGTTGCATCTAGTATGAAAAAGGACCGGCTCTGCAAAATAAAGTCCTATATTGGTTCTAGATCGCATCCAGTATGAAACAGGGTTGGCTCTGTGGTGAGAAAGTCCTAGATTGGTTCTAGGCTGCATCCAGTATGAAACAGAACTAGCTTTGTGGTGAGAAAGTCCTAGATTGTATCTAAGCCGCATCCAATATGAAACAGGACTAGCTTTGTGGTGAGAAAGTCCTAGATTGTATCTAGGCCGCATCCAGTATGAAACAGGACTGAGAAAGTCCTAGATTGGTTCTAGGCCACATCCAGTATGAAACAGGATTGGCTCTGTGGTGAGAAAGTCCTAGATTGTATCTAGGTCGCATCCAGTATGAAACGGGATTGGCTCTGTGGTGAGAAAGTCCTAGACTGTATCTAGGCCGCATCCAGTATGAAATGGGACTGGCTCTGTGGGAAAGAAATCCCTAGATTGTATCTAGCTCTATGGGAGAGAAAACCCTAGATTGGATCTAGGCCACATCCAGTATGAAACAAGACTGGCTCTATCGAAAAGAAAGCCCTAGATTGTATCTAGTCTGCATCCAGTATGAAACAGGACTGGCTCTATGGGAGATAAAGCCCTAGATTGTGTCTAGGCCACATCCAACGTGAAAAAGGGCTAGCTCTGTGGAGAGTTGCATCCAGCATGAAAAAGGGATGGCACTACAAGGCACATCCAGCATGAAAAAGGGCTGGCACTACAAGGCACATCCAGCATGAAAAAGGGTTGGATCTGTGAAACTTCTTATGATATATAAATTCGGGAGATGTCAGATGTCAATAGTCTGTGTACAAGAAGTGCAGTAGCTAGAAGACGATGGTGACGATGACTGAAGAATACCTTCCTTGTTAAGAGGAAGTGTTGAAGAATGTAACTTTGGAAGATATTCTTATTTGTATTATTTGGGTCATTTGTATCATTTGTATTGTACACCCTACAGGGATTATTATTGATGTAATTGATCATGTAAAAGTCATTGAAAGATTCAATGTAAACCCTAACTATTAGGTTGGCCTGGAAAGATCTAGAAAAGTATATTTTATTGTAATTTGTACAAGTCGGCCCAATTAGGAGAGTCAAGCCGACCCTGTTTGGTAAAAAGGTCAAGTCAATTGATTAGTATAAATGAGGAGAGCTCGACCTCCTCACTGTTTGGTCACCACTTTCACTCATTGAGTTCGCATTACTAGGAGAGATAGAGTCAAGTGAATAGCCACTTTTGGAAGTCTTCTTGTTTTGGGTCTCTGCACGAAGGATACTATTGTACATTCTGATGAATCTATATAGAAGAAGTTTGTTGGGTTTTTCTGCCCCGAGACGGTTTTCCCAGGATAAATTTGTTGTGTACTGTTGTCTATGATGTGCTTGTTTATCTTTCAGTGATCCATATTGTTATTGCACTTAAAATTTAACAATAGATGATAGCAATAGATAGTACAAATGATAGCAAAAGTATGGAGGTACAAGGTGAAGGTGGCAATGATGGTTGCAATGATGCCAAACGACCTAAGCAAAAAACACTACAAAGTGACTTAATCCAAGTCAATGTAAAGCAAGACTTGCCACATCATGCAAATAGACATCTGGTAGCATTCTAAAACTATCTACATGAGTGGCACACAATCCACAAACTCAAAGATGTAGAATGAGAGGTACCATAAATAAAGACCATCATGAACAACAATCCTCAATAAAAGTCTCAACAAACAAAACCATATTAAGTATTGTGAAATCTAAGTCTCAGTAGGATCTAGCTACTATAGATACGTCACAATTGAAATATTTAACTTATTATGCAAGAAACAAGTGCATATACATTTATGGAAAACAAATGATCAAAAACCAGGCATAAATAATCAAATATCAGCACAAATGATCAAAAACCAGGAAACACAAATGATCAAATATCAGAGTTTATTAATTGTCCAATGTTACAATGAGTTTGGATCGTCCTTATATAGAAATAGGAAGAAATAGGATGCACTTGGGAGTGTCCACTTAGCTAACTTAGATTGAGCCACAACCCCCCCTAGGTTGACCAAATGGTTCCCAAATATCCCAAACAGGTCCAAAATGTGCATGTGAACGTTGGGTGAGCATGGGGGACCAAGATGGAGCTCACACATGTGGAGGTGGTTGGTTGGAAGTTAAGTATGCTAGGGTAAGCCAAAATAGCCAAAAGAGGGGCAAAAGACTAGGTTCACTGCATGGGCACCCTTGGTCAAACCCAGATCCATAAAACAGATATGGAAGGCGCCTTAGGCATGCTAGTGGTAATAAATGCATGTGGTGGTCTTAAGGAGAGCGCCCAACAACTATATTTGACCACCCTTTGACCCATACAATGGTGGATATGTTCACACTTGCCCCAACAATTTTTAGACAACTTATAACAACTTCCTAACAACCTAAGGATGTGATTATTAACCAATTTAGCACCTAATAACCATTACTTAATTAATGATTAAGGTACTAAGGTATAATATTGTTCTAACAAGTATCCATATACAAGTAAAAAATAGTCACATATTTATTCAACCTATAAAAAAAACCAATAATATCAAAGAAACAAAATAAGATGACATGTAATTACCCATTGAAAAGATAGGAAAATGTTCTTAAAACCCCCACCTATAAAAAAAAAACCAATAACATCACAGAAACAAAATAAGGTGGGATGGAACCACGGATTGAAAAGATAGCAAAATGTTCTTAGCAATGCTCAAACAAAATGAAAATGAAAACTTCAATAAAGAGTTATGAGTTAGGTCTCAAACACAATCAATAACTTCGCATAGAAAACAATATAACAAAAAAAACCTTGAAAACCAAACTCATATATTTAAGTGAAAATAACATGTTACAGTCAAAGGAATAGGCTGAACACTATTCAGCCTGTAAACCATTTAATGCGGTTGCAATGGGCGTGTTGATAATTAAATCTTAAGTACTTAAGATCCAACGATCAACACGACCACTACAACCGCATTAAATGGGACAGGCTGAATAGTACTCCACAAAGGAATAGATAAACACTTGATAAACCCACCGCCAAAGGACAAAGAATCCGATTGAAAAACCACCCAGCAAAGGAAGGACAAGAATCCAGTTGATAAACCACACGGAGGAAGGACAAGAATCCGATTCCCTGCTGACATCATTGTGACTGGAAACTCCCCAGGACATCCTCAACTTCATTCTTTGCTTCACCAAAGCAGAGTTCTCCACTGTCCAATCCTGCCACGAGGAATGTGGCCATCGTTGCTAACGCAATGAAGCAATACAAGCTTGATAGCCCCCATTGGTGTACAAACTGTGATCTATAAAAAACTATAATAACCAGTTTGCTCAATTCTGAAGCTGGGATCTTAGTTGCAAGGGTATGGCCGAAAACATGTGGACACCAGGTCACAGGGTGCCAATCTCAGACGTGAGAGAGCCACTTGTATTGCGCCTAAGAGGCCAAGCCACAATAAGCCTGAAGTTGTTGTGTCGTGATCTAAACTGAAAAGAGTCATGAGGGGACAGTGATAAAACAGTGCACTACGATCGGCTCTCTTACTGGCAACAAAATTAAGGGTTAGAATACACGATGCTTATATCTGCAATCAATCCTGTGCCACTACCACACGATCTGCTAAAGATCTTTACAAGAGATCCAAAAAATAAAAATAAAAAGTGATCCCTGCACGGGAAAAAACCACAAATCTACACACTTTGGCCGTAGTCTCAACCGCCAAAATTCGAATCACGAAGGCTACAAATTCACCATGGTTCGAATCACAATAACTACAAGTTCAAACCCCTTTAAAAATCTGCGTCAATGCTAAGATCAGAACAAGAACGTGTTGCTGCAAACAATGGATGGAGGCATACGATACACATGAAAAGCCACAGTTCTGAGATCATTATTGTATGGATTCATAACAAAACAGGAAACAACAGCGCACAAGGCACCTGCTCTGTAGAGATTCAAGATCAACACAGATAAAAAAACGAGTCTCAACATTAAAAACAAATAACAAAAAATTGTATATTGCTATTTTGTTGTAATAGAAGAATTCACCCAAACTTATAACAGACCTGGAGAGGCTGCCCCATAATTTGTTGGTTTGTCAACCTGAGGTATATCAGGATAACAGATAAACATATCAGCAGGGTAGATAAACTAACCTGTGTAAGTTTAACCAGTTATACATACAGGGTACCCCATAATAACTTTAAAAACAAATAACAAAAAATTGCATATTGTTATTTTGTTGTAATAGAAGAATTCACCCAAACAACAAACCTGGAGAGGGTACCCCTAATTTGTCAACCATACAAATTACAGCATACCAACATGGTAGATAAACTAACCTGGATAAGTTTAACTAGTTATAGATACAGGGTGCCCTGTAATAACATTAAAAACAGATAAGCATACCAGCATGGTAGATAAACTAACCTGTGTAAGTTTAACCAAACTAATCTGTATAAGTTTAACCAGTTATACATACACTAACAAAAAAACACAAATCTTTTTATAATAAAAAAATTTAAAAAAAAAACAAATGTACATAATCCCTGCATACATGAACCTTTAAATTATATAAATATTATTTAAATCATAATTACGACACTAAAATATAATTTAAACTAAAAACAATAAGTGATTATTACTATCCCTAAACTTATAATTACCTATGAGCATTGTTACCTAAATAACCCTAACAAAATTATCCTGGAGTAACAAAAAAATAAACCCTGACTACTATGTACAAGCTAATTCAGATAAGCATACTAAGATGAAAGTTTAACCAGTTATACATACACTAACAAAAAGCACAAATCTTTTTATAATAAAAAGTTAACAAAAACCAAATGTAGATAATCCCTGCATACATGAACCTTTAAACGATATAAATATTCTTTAAATCATAATTACAACACAAACATAATTTAAACTAAAAACAATAAGTTTCTATTAATATCCCTAAACTTATAACTACCTAAATAACTTAGGATCATTGTTAACTAAATAATGTTGAATTAATGTAACTTCAAAGAATTTCTTTTTCGGGAGATGTCATTAATGTACAAGTCATGAGGTAAAACTTATGATCATAGTTAATTAAATAATGTTGAATTAATGTAACTTTGAAGAATACTCTACTTGTATTATTCCTCCTTCGGGAGATGTCATTAATGTAAAAGCTCATGTAAAAGTCATGAGGTAAAACCTCCATTGTAAGTCGGCTCGTTACTACCCAAAAGAATGTAATATAAATATTATTTGAGTCTTTCTAGAGAGGTCGGCCCAATTAAGTTAGTGAAGCCAACCTAGTTAGGTTAAACAAGCATTGCGCACTAGAGGAGAGAGGAAGATTGCGAAGGAGGAGGATTGTACTTGGCTTTAGAGTTCGGGCTTTGTCTCTCTTCTTTGTGAGACTTATTTTTGGGCATTGTACTTTGGTAATCTATATTGAGGAAGTTCTTGATGAGTTTTCTTCCCCTTGAGGATTCGTCAGGATAAATTGTTGTGTACCTTGTGATTGTGTGTCTTTTAGAGATCCTATTTATGTTGTTGTTATTGTGAAAATGTATTAAATGCTAATGAAGTAGGAATCTAAGTTATTGCAACATATAAACTTAACATGGTATCAGAGCTAGACTGAAAAGAGCAACTCTCACTAGGTAAATCTCTCTCTCCTTCTATGGACAAGAAAAATTAGGGCTTTCTTCTAAAGAAGAATTTTGGAGTGCAAGTGACATTGGGAAGTGCGCCTCTCCTAGGCGCATCTTTTGGCACCAAGATCGAAATTTTTCAGTGGCTAAATCTTCCAGAAATTCAAACCCTAGTTTGACTTTGGACCAAAAAACCCAGAAAACCATAAACTGCAGTCCAAAATTTTGCAAGTCCAGTTTCAGGGGTGAAATTTTGGATTTTTCAGAAACAGACTATACCAGCATATTCGCCTCAGTCAAGCACATCTTTTGGTGAGTTCAGTTTTCAATTTTGAGAAATTTCATTTTTTGGTCATTTTCTGTTCTTCGGGATAAGATGGCTCCAAGCACTAAGCTTGATGACAAGTTGGAAGGCATAGAAAATTTCCGTGCTTGGAAATACATAATTGGACTCATTCTAGAAGAGAATGATCTTGTGAAGTTTTTCAAGGAAGCTGTGCCAAAACCCGTAGAAGCTGAAGCAAAGGAAAAGCACAAGAAGGACATGATTAGAGCCAAGAGGATCATAGCAGATTCCATCAAGGATCACTTGATTCCTCAAGTGTCCTCCAAGAAAACACCTAAGGAAATGCTTGATGCCCTATCAAGGATGTATAAAGGAAAGAACATTAATCGGAAGATGAATTTGAGAACCCAACTCAAAAGTACAAAGATGAATCAGGGTGAATCTATCCAAGAATACTTTACAAGGGTTTCTCAATTCAAAGAACAACTAGAAGCAATTGGAGACAACCTTGATGAAGATGAATTAGTGATGACCACTCTCAATGGTCTTCCAAACAATGTGTGCAAGAAAGGAAAGTTTACAATTTGAAGTTGTATGGGAAGAATGTGTTCAAGAGGAAGCTAGAGTGGCAAATCGAGAAGAACTACTCAGAGATGATGATCAAGCTCTAGTTACCCATACTAAAAGAGGAAAAGGAAAATCTCACTACCAGAGGGAAACTCATAAGGAGTTTCATCCTCCTAAGAAGTTTCAGAAGTACAAGAAGGGAAACTACAACAGAAAGACTTCTCCTCTTATCAATGTTATTATTGTAATAAAATGGGACATATTGCTAAAGATTGTGCAATACAAAAAGAAGAATAACAAAAGACATCATGCTCATTTTGCCGAAGATGAAGAAGAAGAAGAAGAAGGACCTCCCGGTAAGTTACCAAAAGAAGAAATTGAAGAATATGTCTTATATGGTGTTGTTTCAAAGCACTCTCTCCAATCTTGAAGAAAAAGACTCCCATCAGAAAGTCTCACTGGGAGAATAAAAGAAGCCACATACAAGCTTGATTCAAGAGGATATACTATAGAAAGAGTTTAGAATTACTTGTATATAAGATGCAGATGTTATTTGGGACAAAAGAAGGTGGCTCACATAAGATCACTTAGAAACAGCTTTGATCTATGGTAAAAGACTTGATCAACATTATAGATCATAAGCAAAAAAGGCATAGGACCTCAGAATCAGATGATGGAGTAGAGCTCACCATCAGACATTCCTGTAATCCCAGCAAGAAGACTAGGATCAAAAGAGATCCTACCAAACAAACAAAGATAAGTATTTGAATTGTCATTTTTATCAAACTGTTTAAATGATATTGTTCAGTTGTGTACATATTTATATTCCTAGAAGTGTAGTATGCATGTTAAAACAGTTGCATTAATGAACAATATGCATGTGATGGGTAAGTAGCCTATGGTGCTATACAGCATTCCACTGCTACTTATCTAGAGTGAAACCTCTTTGCTGACATATTGGGAGTAGTGCACACTCTTAATAATGTTTTGGTAGAGATGGAAGGCATCTAGAAAGTCACCATATGAATGTGAGATATGGATGAATGTTGTGTTATTGGCTAAGATAGCATTATGACAGTGTAACTTATGTTTTTATGCATATGTTTTGTAAACTATGAAATGTTTCTAACCATGTTACTAAATTTGACTTGTAGGAAGTATCGTACACAATCACCTACAAATGAAGAATGATGAGACTTGTTCCATAGAACAAGTGACAATGGTTCGATTATAAACAAGACTTATGAAATCAAGCAGAGGAATTCGACTATGACGAGATGTTGCTCTAGTAGCCAAACTCATGGTGTAATCGAAGTAGAAGAAGATATTGAGCAACCTCTAGGACTCAGAGAACCACATGTGCGCATATTGAAGAAGACTTTGTACGGGCTCAAAAGACACCCATGGGATAGAATGATGAGATCAAGGATCACCTAGAGTGATGAGACATCAACCTTTTCTACAAGGTTGAAGATGAGAAGCTCATAGATGGGTGCAAGAGAGAACTTGCAACAGAGTTCGAGATATTGGTATCTAGTGACTTAGAAAGATGAAATAAATGGATACACGGAAGATTATCATAAGAGAAGGCTACCAGTCACTCCAATGCAAATGTCTCGATACATAAAGTATAAGATGTAGAGGGAGGCTAGTGCTCAGTTATAGAAGGAGCAGTAAAGCTCCGCTTCATAGGAAGTGACTACAGTACAGATGGAGAGACACTTTCACTTAGTCTCTATTTGCGGCAAAGGTTGTTTGCCCCAGTATGCAGTGGAAATCTTGAAAAGGTTTGATATGTTGGAATGTAAAGCCATGGCCACACCCATGGATACAAATTTGATGTTGTTGATTGATGCTTCGTCAAAATTAGTGGATATGACACTATACAGACATATTATTGGGTCATTGATGTATCTGACGAATACAAGGCTAGATATATGCTTTGTTATGAACACCTTGAGTCGGTATTTGGTTGAGCCCATACGTGTTCACCTTGTAGCTGTAAAGCATGTGATGAGGTAACTAAAAGGTATGGTAGACTATGATCTCAGTTATAATAAAGATCATGACTTCAAACTGTATGGTTATACAGATTCAGATTGGAAGAGCACTTCAGGCTGTTTTCAGTCTGGAGTCAACCATGATCTCATGGCTAAGTAAGAACCAATCCAATCTTGCTCTTAGCACTGCAGAAGCGGAATATATTGCAACTTGTTCCGCCAGTGGTGAAGCCATATGGCTTCGGAGGTTGTTATCAAGTCTATTCAATATGGAGTTGGATACCACAGTGATTCTATGTGATAACCAAAGCTACGTGAAGATGACAGAGAACCATTTGAGATATGGTGTAGAAGGGAGTTGTAAAGCTCCAATATGTGAGCACAGATGAACAGGTTGCAGATGTGTTGACTAAGCCTCTGTCTCGTGTGAAGTTTGAGTACTTCCATGACAAGCTTGGGGTAGTCCGTAAGGAATTCCCTCGAAAGGGGGAGTAGTGTCGATGATACTATGGTGGCACAGTTGGGATTGATCATCCTTAGACAATGATCCCGTAATTCCGAAAGGAAAGATATAGTCTTAAATGTTGATCTCGTAATTCCGAAAGAAATGATGGTCTTAAAATCTTGTAATTCTAAAAGGAAGGATTGTATAAGATGTGAGTGGTGGACAATGATCCCGTAATTCCGAAAGGAAGGATCGTCCAAGTGTATTGTAGTGGTAGCTCCGTATAGACTAGGTCTCGTAATTCTAAAAGGAAGGATTGTCTGAGCACCACCAGTGTTGATGGACTAGAGTCCCATAATTCCGAAAGAAAGGACTATCCATGATCTCATAATTCCGAAAGGAAGGATCACCAAAGTTGATGGACCGGGTCCCATAATTCCGAAAGGAAGGATTGTCCATGATCTCGTAATTCCGAAAGGAAGGACTGTCCATGATCTCGTAATTCCAAAAGGAAGGACTATCCATGATCCCGTAATTCCGAAAGGAAGGATCACCAGAGTTGATGGACTGGGTCCCATAATTCCGAAAGGAAGGATTGTCCATGATCCTATAATTCTAAAAGGAAGGATCAACAGTGTTGATGGACCAGAATCCCGTAATTCCGAAAGGAAGGTTTGTCCATGATCCTGTAATTTCGAAAGGAAGGATTACTAGTGTTGTTGGACTGAATCCCATAATTCTGAAAGGAAGGATTGTCCATGATCCCGTAATTCTGAAAGGAAGGATCACCAGTGTTGAACTTGATCCCGAAATTCCGAAAGGAAGGATCATATTGGTTATTGATGCACCTGTTACCATAGATGATGTTGCTCCAACCTTGAGTTGTTGACGATGATGATGTTATTCCAGCTTTATGCTGATGAGCCAACCTCATGTTGTCGTTATTGTTGTTGTATCAGTTTTTATACTGATGTGATGATTGATGTTGTTGTTTCAATATTTACTTACTGATGATTGATGTTGTTGTTTCAGTATTTACTTACTGATGATTGAAGTTGTTTCAATATTTACTTACTGATGATTGATGTTGTTGTTTCAGTATTTACTTACTGATGATTGATGTTGTTCTAGTATTTACTTACTAATGATTGATGTTGTTGTCCCAGTATTCATATACTGATGATTGATGTTGTTCCAGCAAATTCTTGTTGCAAATGATGATACTTCAACTCTGTACTAAAGATGATGATGATGATACTTCAGCTCTGTACTGAAGATTATGATGATGATGATACTTCAGCTCTGTGCTAAAGATGATGATGATGATACTTCAGCTCTGTACTAAAGATGAAGATGATGATACTGATGATGATGATCCAACTTTGTGCTGCAGTTGATGATGTTACATCAAGTCGTCCAGTTACTAATATTGATGTTGTTGAAGAACTTCCAATGATTTATAAATGTACCAACCAATGTTCCGAATGATGTTGATGATGCCTCCTCCTCCCTCATTCCAATGATGTTGTGTAGAGCCAAACCTGTTGTTGCTGTTGTCAATAGAATACCCTTCTTGTTAAAGGGGAGTGTTGAATTAATGTGATTTCGAAGAATATTCTCCTTGTATTATTCCTCCTTCGAGAGATGTCATTAATGTAAAAGGTCATGTAAAAGTCATGAAGTAAAACCTCCATTGTAAGTCGGGTCGTCAATACCCAAAAGAATGTAATATAAATATTATTTGAGTCTTTCTAACGAGGTCGGCCCAGTTAAGTTAGTGAGGCCGACCTAGTTAAGTTAAAAGTCAAGTAAAAGGTAAAGTATAAATAGAGAGTATTACTCTCATTTGTACCATTCACTCACTCAATCATTGCACACTAGAGGAGAGAGGAAGATTGCGAAGGAGGAGGAGTGTACTTGGCTCTAGAGTTTGGGTTTTGTCTCTCTTCTTTGTGAGACTAATTTTTTAGCATTGTACTTTGGTAATCAATATTGAGGAAGTTCTTGCTGGATTTTCTTCCCCTTGAGGATTTCCCGAGATAAATTGTTGTGTACCTTGTGATTGTGTGTCTTTCAGAGATCCTATTAATGTTGTTATTGTGAAAATGTATTAAATGCTAATAAAATAGGAATCTAAGTTATTGCAGCATATAAACTTAACAAATAACATTAACAAAATTATCCTAGAGGATCAAAAAATAAACCCCTACTACTCTATACAAGCTAATTAACCACAAAATAAATTAGCAAAACACATTTCAAAATAGTAACCATTTATAGGTCTGGAAAAAAATGTGTCATCCAAATCTTGAAGATGGTAAATACTTTGGCCCATATCCTAAACAATTTGGTATATACCAATCCATTGTGGTTGATTTGGTATGGACCAAACCATGGTGATTGAAGTTTATATGATTTCCCTTTGGGCTCACTAGCTTTATTCCCATCAAAGCAATGTCACTTGAAATTCTATGTCAAAAGTACTTTTGGCAAACTATTAATCAATCAAAATTTGATGGGTTAAGAATTTCCTTTTTTAATATACATCTTTCTTCTTTTTATATTTAAGTAGAAAAAATATAAGTAGAGAATTTATAAAATGTAATCTACATCCCATAATCTACTTTCTCATAGATGCTAATAAAATCTGTTTCCATTCCCTTTATAGCCATCTAATGTAATTGATGCAACCATTATTTGACAGCAACTTGTAATGTTTCTAAAAGTCCATACAATATTTGTAGTTTGAGGCGACCCAATCCAATATAACAGCCTTCCATTTCAATGACATCAGCCATCGAATGCAAGTGATGCAACCTCTACGTGATTTGACACAATTATTTGACAAAATCTTGTAATGTTTCTAAAAGCCCATACAATATTTAAGTTCGAGGCTACCCAATCCATTTCAATCACATCAAAATAAGAGCGTGTGCAAAATAGAGACATCTAAGTTCAAAAGACCAATTAGCACATAAGAATTGAAAGGCCAAATAAAATTGTGAGAGAACTTGCGTATCACAGGGATTTCAAACTTGTAGAATTCCACAGAAAAGGAGAATTTTTTAATATATGTCAGTTTCATAGAATCAAGTACCCATGTAATAAGAAAAGCTTGCTTTCAAAAATGGCAACTTAGCCGACCATGGTTATAAACATTTCAACCGTCATAACAATTACACACCAAGTATTTTCTTCTTAGAAATTGATTTCGTTCATCATGAGAGTATAGATTTATAATCCCAAAATGTAGTGGTTCCTCTGCAATATGAAATGCATGGACACAGAGCCCTGAGTGTGAAGCGGAAATAGAAGAGCCAATAAATAAGTTCTGAGTAGATGGTACTTGCCTTAAATATCTCAACTGAGATTGATCCCTTTTAAAATACTTCTAAGAACATCAATTATTACGCATACAACCTTTCCAGTCTTAGAATCTCATTTCTGACTCCTGTAACCCAAATACAGAATAAGGACAAATATCACAAATAACATGGTTTTACTATAGATCAACTCATTGTCGCCTACAAGTAGTGAGCCTGTTTTCAACTGCTTTATTTTCAGAAAATTACAACCTCGGAATGCTACGAAAATCATTTTAACGGCTCTTCCAGTAGCTAAACAGTTTAAAAGCAGACTTGATATATTACACCTACCAAAAATCCTTGTTTGAATAGCCTGCCTTGAAAATACAAGACAACAATTCAAAATTTAAGATACTTGTAACACTTTGGTAGAGGCGTAGAACCAATTTATGACAACCGTGGACAGACTTACATTTAAGATAAAACGTGAACACCGCTGAGTGCTTTGCCAGTTAGTGGTCCCAGGTTCGATCCCTGGCATGCCTTAGTCCTCCTCACACCAGCTTGACAAGGATTATAGTTGCTAATTCTCCCATGTACCCAAAAGAAAAAGTAAAACCTGAAATTCAAAATTATAAAATATAGAGCATTAACCACCACAAAATAATATCGACTGCCCTTGCCAAACTATGACCAATATCTCCAGCAAGCAGGCCGATCTTTGGAGACAAGTAGTATGCGAGATCCAGAATAATCAAAGGAAGGGCAATACAAGTCGTCTGGTCCTATAACTTCTCTCATTCCTTTAGTTCTTAAATGATCATGTGCCCCACTTTGGGTACAATCCTCCTGATATGCATCAAAAATAAATAGTCCATTTCCATTAATAGCCATCACCAAGTTGAAAGATCCCCAGACTTGAGCTATAGAAAGCTGTTCAGAATGGGCATTGGACTCTGGGAACACATAAGAACAAACAGGCTTTCCTTTCCGAATAGACCATTGATGTACCCTACATCGAACAGGTGCCTTTGAGGAGAACCTTGTATTTAAAACCCCCCCAAAAATTGAATCACCCCGAGCAAAAATTGACTGCCCAGTCTCCCCAAAAGTTGGGATTTTGAGGCCTACTCCAGAAGGCAATCGGAAGTCCAATACATTGATTGCATCTTGGGTGCAGAAGACTCCATCATTGCCTTCCACCTCTGAAGAACTTGCCCTGCATTTGCAAAATTAAGGTTGATTATGCATCACCATTTTAAGATACATGATAGGTAATGAATATTTGACCCAAAATATGCAATGTGCACATACACACACTCATGCACTCACACCCACACACAAAGCAATAATGGAAAAAAGCTCTTGCCATACCTCTGTCTTACACCACCACTGCATTCAGCATCTGTATTATGCACGTGAAGAGCTGAAACTTTTCTACCTGGAAAAGCAACACACAGTAGGGGACGAGGATCCAGAGAATTAACATCCCAAAGGCTGATAGCTTCACTTTCTGCTACAACTACCTTGCCTTTATTTCTCCATTGCAGCGGGCTAGAATAGTTCATGTTGGTTACATCTCTTTGTGTCTCCCAGTTCATCACAGGATCTCCATCACGAATATCATAAATACTAACTGTCTTTTGGGCACTGGCAGTAGATACTAAAAGAGGCCCACATGGCCTGTACCACCAATGTTGATTTTCTGGCACAACATTTGCAAAGCCAAAATTTCTCCCCAAGACATTCCTCCCCGTCAAAACTGGAGTGATGGTACTGGATGTTGAAGTGAAGGTCTCTGATTCAGTATGGAATGCCATAATCTCTTTATTATAAAAGTCCCATGAACAGAAACCTGAGTCCAATGTACAGCCTGCAGATGCTGCCACAACATATTTACCAGAACGACCATCTGAACCAGCCGCTCTGATCAACCAACAATCACCCCAGATATTTGGAGTAAGCCCATATGGAGCTTTATATTCAGCCTTCTCCTGGAAATGGATAAAAACAGTACTGAGCATTACTAATACTGATTACATTAACTACCCTTTAAAATAGAAAGCCCCATAAAAAATTGTATAAAGGGTAACATCCATAAATCCCCAAATTACATAAAACAATTAAACTTTCCATACCTCAGAATTTGCTATATCGTGAAAAGAACAGCATCCGTCATCATGGGCAAGCAAAATGGATTCTCCTTCTGATACAAACCAGCCTGCAGTAGATGTCTTATGGCTGACCTGATTCAATTGATCAAAGGTAATCTCTTCAGTTTCTTCAATATTGCCAACAACCTCTAGCTTGTTTTCCTGATCATCAAAATCCATATTCTCATCACATTGAAGTTGGGGTTCGTTACCATCAGGTCCAATGCCTATTGCAGAAGCCCGGACATCCAATGCAATATGGGAACTTGCATTCCCACTCCCATTGGAGATTGAAAAACCTGCATCTGGCTTTATTTCGGCATCTTCAAGAACATTATAACCTGATTCATTTGATTTAGACTTGGTGTTGTTGTTCTCGGATTCGAATTCCGATACAACACTATACTTATGCTTTAGTGCGGTAAGAAATTCTGCAGCAATGGGATCTTCATCTATGGGGCTTGTGGGTCTGTCGTCAAAAACATCCTGAACATATTCATTTTCATTCAGCTGATCATGCAAATACACCCTGGTCTTGAGCACAGAAAGCTGAACTGACGGCCGGTTTTTCAGCAACTTTTGGTGGGGGTAAAGCCTGTCTTCCAAGTCTTGATGGTTTAAGCGTTTAATTGGCTTTTTCAGGGACCCAACCATGGAATCAGATGAATCGTGTGAATCCCTCTTCCATTGGTTTTGGGCAAAATCACTTCTCTTGTCAATCCCATCAGATTTCGGAGGATCATCTGAACCTTCATAATCTGCATCATCAGATTTAGAGGATTTCTGAACCACGGAACCATGTTGCAACACAAATTTATCTTCTTGCTGGAATTTGGATTGAACACACTCAGCCTCATCACCCAAGGAAGCTAGATGGGTTTTGTCATCCAAAGCTGGATAGGTCATAGATTTCTCAATACCACTGATTCTAAGCTGTATATCAGAAAGCATGGTCTTAGAAGTCTCCGTATTGTCGATATCCAGCATTTCCTTGGCCTGCTTAAGCTCGGAAGCAATCTGATTCACTCTCCCCTCCAAAAAAGCAAGCCGTTCGCGCAGCATGCTGGGAAAATTATTAACCGCTTTGCTACTTAAACCCTCAACCTCTCCAAATCCCACTCTGTCATCTTTCCCGGAGCTATTGCCGACCTTCTCAGGAATTGAACCCTTGACGGTGTCTAACGGTTGTCTATTATCTTCTACCATGTTTTGAGTGTCGTCTGAAATACTCGGTTTCGGGCCCTCTTTAGCAATGGGGGCTTTACGGGGATCATTAACAGTACTGCGCTTAGGTGGGAATCGATCCCCAAAACATTCAATGCTATCATGGGAAGCCGAAACCCCAGAAGATTCTTGCTGAGAGAGCCGAGAACGGCGCTCCCGTTGCGTGTCAGAAATAATGCGCGTGATGGAGTGTTCTGAAGATTTCTTACCTTTTTCATCATTGGATGGCAAAGAAGAGGTCGACCAGCGGAGAGCACTAGTTGCGTCTTCTTCTTCCTTGGCGGATTTCTTCGCTGTTTCTTCCGGGGCTCTGCCTGATTTCAGAATGGTGGGCCTTTCCCTGATGGGCTGTCTGGACTTTTCCCTGGTGGGCTTATTGGATGACTCCTCCTGAGCATTACTTCTTGCGGAGAGTCCTCGGCCTCGTGAGGTGCTGCGGGATGTGAGAGAGGAGGGCTCTTTCAGGGCCCCTTTTCTGGTGTTGGATGGGTTTTCCTTCTGCTGGGTTGTGCCTGCGCTGAATTCCACAGATTTTCGGTGATTTGCGACGGGTTTCACTTGGCGAGGGGCTGTTGCGGTTGGAGGAGAAGAGGGTGCAGGTCGATCTGCAATTGTTTTCCCGCTGCCGCCGCCCCGCTCCTTCTTGCGAACCAGAGACATTTTCTTATTTCTTACTTTCTTGCCCTCCTCTTCTTAGATTCGAAACAGTAACGAAGATGGTTGTTGACAGGAAGGGCCGAGGGGCAGGGGGGAAATGAATTCTGATACTGATTTTAAAATTTAGAACCAGGGGGAGGTCGAATCGAAAGAAATATGATACTGAATTTAAAAATTAGACGGAGGGGGGAAGTAGAGGACGAGCGGCAAATTTTCCAAATTTGAATTTGGATGAATAGAGTCTTCCGGGTCGATCAGTATTGTATTTGGAATTTAATTTTCTTATTTAAACTCCAATTTAAGAACGTGACACCCCAAGGTATACGGTGTATAAAGTGAAAGGGACAAGGAAATTATTTATTCGATTTTCTAGGGCCTTCATTAAATCAAACTCAACCAATAGTCGGAGTGAATTTGAGGCTATATGGCCAAGATAATTGGTGGGTTAATTTTTTCAAATTTAGAAAATATTTTGTGGTATCTTTGTCGTTGAGGATTTATCCATTTTCAAAAATATATCAAATTTCAAAAAATATATCTCAATAAAACTTGAATCCATCAAATAAAAAATAAAAAAATTATTAAAAGAAGTAAAATTTGCATCCCATCTTAGAAATGTTTTAAATATATTAGTTAAAGCAATTATTTGTGCATAGCTTAAAAGCAACATGTTACTCCATGCTTTTAAAAGTTGAAATAGAGAAGTCAAGTAAGCAATATAAGGAGAAAAGTGCCTTGTGTAAAAGATGATCATCTTAAAGGTTAGAAAGTCATTGTAAAAATTATTAAAAGACGTTTTGGTAATATTTAACTTGCTATATTTGTATGTCATTGTGAACGTTGTACATGGTGAGTAACGTTATGTTGCTTTTCTCCGTAATGGAGCTTTCACATGGTGAGTAATGCTATGTTGCTTTTGCCCACAAGGGTGTAGCTCAATCGGCAATTCACTTGATATGAAGGAAATGTTGTAAACGGAGGTCACAAGTTCAAATCACCTCGGCTTACCCGTGCCCCATGCTTGCGGGCTGTGTGGGTGCACCTAGGGGTATAGTGGTAGCAGACGGGATTGGATCCTTGAACCCCGTGTCACGCGAGTACCAGCCCCTTCCTAGTTGTCGATTCCCCTAGTTACCAAAAAAAAAAATGTTATGTTGCTTTTCTCGGTAATGGATCTTTCTTATTTAGGAGAATTATACAATTTATAAGCATAACCTTAAGCACAATGTTAGTTGTGAGGATAAAAGGTCCTTGGTAAGTCCTTGATTACTATCTAATGATGACAATTTTATGAGTGAAATTTTCTTGAGTGATTGCTATGTCTATGAGAGCTAGTATAGAAGGACTGAGTACACAATGGAGATACAAATCTATGTGAATGAATATCTACCAGAAAGAGAACTTGAGACAATAGAGTTAAAGATATACAAGGAAAAGAACTTAGTATAGTAGAGGCAAATATCTACAAGGAAGATGAGTGATTTATGTTATAGAGAGGTGTCACTATGAAGATGATATCTCGAGATTCTCGAGATCTTATTGTTAGAATAAGTGCAAAAGGGAAAGCAAAAACTTAAAGTTATTGATGTATTTTTTGGGTCATATTGAATGCTTGTTATGTAGTTGTGACACTCATGTGTGGAGTGATGTTGATGATGTATAATATATATGTATGTAAGCCTTGGCAAGTCAATAGTCATGCATGCTCCTAGATTACTTGTATGGTATTATTGTTATGGTTTGGACGAGTGATATACACATGTGAAGTTCCTAATGACTAGTTATTTGTGATCACTAGTCTTTTGTTCAAAACAAAAACTTTGTAGAGTGCAATTGGACCTAGGTTACTATGTAACAATGCACTTAGAAATATTTTTGAAGTTGTGAATGACTAGGTAATTGTATTCACTAGTAGTGTAACCTTGGTTACCAATGTGTTCAAAAGGAAAGCTTCACCTTGTTGGAGCATTCAACCCTTAGTAAGTGGACCATATAGTAGTTGGTGCATTATCAATAATAATAAAATAATATTATGATGATTTAGTGCTTCGGGGAAGCAAGTGCGGGTGTAAGGAAAGACCAAAGCTTATTCTATAAAAAAAGTGATAGACTCACACGAAGTTCTCATTAGAGGAGAATTGAAAATATAGTTTTCATGTAGGAGAATTGAAAATATATGAATAAATTGTGTAGGAGAATTGAAAATATGGTTTTCATGTGTGAGTTTTACTTAATAAAGAAAACTTGTATGTAATAATATTAAGAAAGGTGCTGAAGTGATATTGGAAGTATTTATTTTATTGTTGAGCATGCCTTCTCGTAATACAGTCTGCATAATATAGTGAAAATGAAAAATAAGAAAGTAAATTAGTGGTTAAATTATTGATTTACACACAACATAAATGCATTAGAATTTTAAGTTTATGTGGTTGTTTGTGTTTGTGTAGATTATTCCATTCCCACCTTTTTATATATTATAGTTTTGATATTATATTTATATTTAATATCCTCACCCTTTGGACCATAAGAGACTGCCCACCTTCTTTGGACCCTCTTCGCACTATTCGTGAGAGTGTCGGAAATCGTAGAGTACAGTAGTTTAGTAGTAGCAAGTCATGGTGAAGATATTGTTATGTTTGTTTGTGCGGGTTCGTAGGGAATGATCAAATCTATTTAGTTAGATTAGCTTCAATGCGAGGAATCAACCCAGATTGTGAATTAAGTATGCATGAACTTCTTTCTTTTAGTTTTTGTGGACATCTTGCTCTCTAATTAAATGAAGTAGATTATTTCCCTGATTGATTGTAATCATAATGTTCTTGAATCAACTAGATATATTCAATGTGAGAAATCCATCCATGATGGTAAATTAAGAATGTAGGAACCTTTTTTCCATTGGTTTTCATCGACATCTTGCACACTTAATGAAATGAAAAGAGGAAAAAAATACACCACGTGAGGGCTCTAGAAAAAAAACAGATAAAAACGATTTGAATTAAAGTTACAGTTTTAAAAATTATTTAAAGTGCCAAAGATATCTATGAACTCTTTGGCACTTTAAGACATCTATCAACTCTTTATGACATCTACATGCATGAACTCATGGTGTTCTCACGCAAACCACTACTATCACCACTATACATTGATACATATATGCCACAAACAATGCTCTTCTCCTACACTTTAGTCATAGGCCTTCCTTGTTTGTCTTCACTCGCAATGTGTTGTTTGGCTATGGATAGGCCTTCCTTGTTTGTCTTCACTCGCAATGTGTTGTTTGGCTATGGAAACATGTGGAGCATTTGCATTCTTAATCACTTGGAGAAACTGTTGGGTGGAATCGACGGGCTAGTAGTTCTCCTAAACCTATTGCTACTAGAACCTCTTAATCACTTGCTTCATCAACCGCATCGATTGTTTCATCAATGGTTGAACCAACTAACTCAACATTGGCCGGCTCTACATGATCTATGGTATTGCGCGGTTTCCTTTCACTTGTTAAGATCTTAGCAATGTAAAGCTTAACATTGAAGCATCAATACCTATGTTATTTTGTAAAGTTTGATATTGTACTTCTACTATTTGGAAATATTTATGGTCTAGTTTTTTTTGTTGGTTCTTAACCAGATAGTATAGACAGCACATAATAATTATTATAAAGGAAATCATGTTGTTGCTTCGAGTGCCTATTGAATTAGAGCACTTGGAGGAGAAGCTTAGATGATGCCTTTCTACGCAATTCCCAGTCCAACATTAGTTAGCTATTTAGCTTCATTCTCATAAAAAAAATATTTTTCAAGTTTACTGTTTTTTGGGAATGTTAATTCATTTCAAAGTGTCAAACTCAATTTTTAATATTCAACAATGTGCTTGTACCTATGAAGTTCAATTGTGGGCTACAGTCGATTTGGCAGGCTTACTTTATGGCCTCATCGTAATCGAGATGTCCTAGCTCCTCCTCCTCGGGACTTTGGGACTTGGTGCACATAGATGAACAAGGGTTAGTGCACACAAATGACTTGAAAGGAAAACACTAGGCTGCACAATAAGCATAATAAAATGCCATGTCTAGTACAATGTTGAAAAATATAGTTAATAGGGAGGAGGGTAGGAAATGAAAGGGTTAAACTCATTGTTTCCCATAGCATCAGATGGAGCTATTCAAGTTCATCGGTTCAATTTTGGTCTTCTTCCCAACGAACCTTGGCTATGGATTCCCAGACATCCTCTCCTACCTGCTCCGAATGGAAGCCACTCAAAGTTTCATGTATTTTTTTTATATCCACCTGCTTCGAGTTGATAGCTATTGATGCTTCCAAGAATCTCTTTGGGTTGAAACTTTATGCTTCGTCCCCCCATGACATTGGTTCCTCCCAATAGCCCAAATGTTAACGAGAACACAAGTGTTTTTGGGGATTTCAAATCCCAACACAGAGCAGTCCTCCACAAAGGGGTGAGTTGTAAATGGAATGGGCTAGTGGTGTCTAAGTATCTCTTTCACCAGAGCTTGTAAATAAATGAGACTAAGAAGATCACACTCGCGTACGATTCTTCCCAATCCGACTACACTTTCCAACTCGTCCTGAAGCTTTTTCAATGCTCGGTGGTTTCTCAACACTTCCGCCATTGCCCACATTTCATAGTAAAAAAATTTAAATACCATGCAGGATTCAAAGTTTAATGAAAAATCGAATTCATTTATTGCAAATATATTTTCATTAATGAAAATTATTGGCATAGTACTTTCTTTAGCTACGTGGCATTAATTGGATCATAATAATTTTTAAAATTTTATTAGATTTTTTAAATCCTGACAAATAACCTTCAAACCAGATAAAAATAGTCTTGTCATTGCTATTGTCCAATCAAAAATTAATAATATGATATTTTAAAATTATGAAAAATATTTTTAGATTTTCAAATATTTAATTTAATATACGTATTTTTAGAAGCTATTGCAAAACTATAAGAAATGTCTTTGTCAAAGGCAAAAAAAATTGGAAGTAAAACAAGTTTGACTTCGAAACAATTGCTATATACCCTGCCTTCAGGAGGTGTAATAAAAGAATGTATCCACTTTTTAATTCTCCATTAAAAAAATGTATAATAATATTGTATAACAAGTTCATGTAATTTAGGGATTAGAATAATAAGTTTTGTAATTTAAGAGTTGTGACAACCTTCATGAGGTGAACCTCCATGTCACTTCCTCACACCGAATGGCCCTTTTCCATGGTAAACCACAATCTGATAAGCCAATTTATAGGTATTTGGCCCTCACCCTACTCTATGGACTCATGGGTACAAAAAAATGGGCATGTATTGATCAAAGGAAAATTATATCATTTCTTCTATGGTATAGGGTTTTATAATTTTTTTGTTTGAAATCAAAGAAGACATGGATTTAATGTTCAAAAATGGACCCTACTTCTTTGGTTCAAGTGGAATGTACATGAATCAATGGACACTTGATTTGACATAGAACTTGATGTCCCTTTTCCTATACTTGTGTGGGTATATCTGACTCATCTACCCTTGCATTTCTAGGGGGAAGACTCTCTAAGGACCACAAGGAACATTATTGGGAAATACATAGGCATGTCTACATTCTTATCTTAGGTTTTATATAGTGGATCCTTCTCTAAGACTTAGTGTCTCTAGGTGATGGAGCCTAAAGAGGAGCTCATCGACTATGGGGAGGAAAATACTTTGAATTCTCTAGTGATTTTTTTTATCACATGAAGAATTGATGGAGGTTGGTAATGCGTGAAGGCTTTTAGTACCAATGTGAAAACATATGTATCTAGGGAAGATGGTATAGTTTTGGTGCTATCCAACAATCGGAGGGTGGAGCTTAGGTCAATCTCGGTATAGAGGGGGTGGGTTAGCTCCAAATGCACATTTATGTCTTTCATTGATCCCATCATAAACACGTGATTCGGTTAATCTAAGAGTATTAGGATCTCGACCTATGTCTCCTCCTTTGTCTTGGATACAAGGAAAAATCTCGCCTGGAAATCATCGCAAAAAATAAAAATGAAACGAGGCAAGGGAAGGAAAGGTGAAGATAGTGTGAGGGCAGGATGTCGAGATGGAGATGGTGAAGGGTTTAATGAAGGCAACAATTGATGGCAGATTAATGGGTAAATCAATGAAGAGTGATTCATTGAAACTCTGTTTTAATGCACATTGCAAGAATTTATCGGGATGCCCTCCAAAGTTTCATATATAGGTCAAAGGTTGGATATGCTTTGAACTGCAAAATGAAAAGGACACATAACTAATTTTGTTCCATAATTGGTTATGGGGAACCTCTAGTTTAGTCATGAAGTGATTGCTCTCTTGCTTTGATCCTAGGAGTGAACCCCTCGTTATTCAACATGTTTGGGTTCTTTTCTAGAACAAACCCTAATGGTTGTTTCTAACACCCTAGGGGAATTCATCACATTTGAAGATGGTTTCTTGATTAAAAGGGACAAAATAATGGCTAGGGTTTTGGTGGAATTAGATTTAAGAGATGGATTACAAGCCGAATTGGATATGGACTGGGGGACTAGGGTATCATTCACCCAAAAGTTGGATTGTTGGAAACTTCCCTTTTATTGTTCAACATGCCATGAAGTGGGACATCTTTGGAGGGACTATTCATAAAAAAATTCATGGACTCCAAAAAATAAAATTTGGATTAAAAAACTTAGGCTCTAGATTCATCATCAACATTTTTGGAAGGTGGAGGATATCAGCGTGGGGGTAATGGAGACCAATACGACTCAACTAATCTCTTGCCAAAAACTGCTCTGGCTTCTTAGGATCAAGAAGGATCACAATGTATTCTACCTTATTCGGTTCCTATGTTGTTTCTGGTATTTTTTAAAAAACAATGTTCTCCTTGAGCCCAAGCCCTACACCATGAAATTAATTTTGTTAAGGATAACAAGCTCTTTGACTCACTCTTCTCCAAGGTTCTTAAGGCCTTTGTGAACCCTAATTCCAATGGTTGAGAAATTTCATAATCTTCCTTTTTAGAGGGGGGAGGCCAATTTAATGAGGATGGACTGGTTAAGTCTACTAAGGGAAAGAAGCATAGGGCCCCTCTATCCCCCACTTATAAATTATGTTCTTGGAAATTTTACGAGGTGGAGACATTGGGGAAGTAGAAGGAGGTCTACCCCTTTCGGCAGATACATAAATGTATGTGGGGAGGAAGTCTAACATCTCAAAAGTCAAGACAAAAACATCTAAGGAAGTTCCAAAAGGAAAGCAACTTACCATAAGTGGGGTTCTTAGAACAAGAAAATCCCCAAGGAATGTGAAATCATGATTATCTCCCATTGAATGTTAGAGGGGTGGGGGATGTCCGTAATAAACAACCCCTTAGAATATTGTTTTCAATTTTTCATCTAGATGTGATTCTATTTCAAGAAACAATGTGCCCTAGGTCTAGGATTATATGTGTTTTGTTTGTTTGATGAAAACTGGAATTTCTACTCCATTGATGCCAAGGGTTTGTCAAGGTGATTGGTGATATGTTGAAACTCCAACATTAATGTTATCTCAAGTCATTTATTTTTGCAAGTATTTTACCTTAGAAGGTGAAGCTAAGAATTTAGGGAAAGTTCTCAAAATTGTTAACATTTATGGGTCTTTTGGGGGTCAATTCAAAGAGCAGGAAACCTTGAATGGTGATAATATTATAGTATGTGGGGATTTGAATTTAACTCTCTCTCCGAGAGGGATTGGGGTAATGTGGCTAGAATATCCCCCTTGGTAGGTTATTTTGATTGCTTCTTTGAAGCCTCTAATTTGATTGACATAGAGCATGTTCAACTAGTAGGGGGAACTCAAGCCAGGGAAGAGCAAGCATCTCTACAAGACTAGATAGATTTTTAATGGCAGAAAAATTGGTAGATATAGGTCATGGTTAGGATTGGGGATCTCATATGATCATCTCCCTATCCTTTTGAAAGTAGATAAGGGTGACATAAATCCCCTAGCCCCTTTCCAAATTAATCATTCTTGGTTGGTTAATGAATATTTCAAACTCCTTATTTAAAATAATTGGAAAGAGTATAATCCGTCTATAGGTGATCAACAATGTATTAATTTGTCTCTAATCTCAAACAAGTTAAAAAGCTAACTGCATAATGGGCAAGGAAGAAAAAAGAAAATCATGCAGAACTAAAAATGGTGGAATCAAACATTTACATTATTTTTTAAAACAATGTGATAGGAGTTTTTAATGATGAAGAGATTAATATTGAAAATAGAGAATGCAATGAGGAGGCTTTGCACACAACTGGGATTTCCCTAGCTACTTCTCTATTAGAACACCCAAAAAATCCAAATTCATCCATGCTTACCCCTAATCTGCTTGTGTACATGCCCGAAAACATTTATGTCTATGCTTGTAACCAACTAAAACAGTGGAATCTAGTGATTGAGGTTATAGTAAAGGAATTTTTACTCTTTTAAGTGCAACCACATTGTTTACTCAAAAAAGGGAGAAGATACAGCTTCATAAATAGAGGCATTAAAGGCCCTCTTTAACACTCTAAATCCACCCCCCTAGACATAAACCAATTGGAGATAGGGTGCATTTTTAAGGCACTCCTTGTGACATTGTGGGTTCAAACCTCGATTAGCCATGTGTGTGGCACGTGGGGAAACATTGGTGCCCTTATGGGTATAGTGGTAGCGGATCGGAATCAACCTCATGTCACGCAAGTACAAGCTTGACCTGATTTTCCAATTCCCCTGGTTACAAAAAGAAAAAAAAGAACACTCTAAATCCTACCACAAGACCCCAACCTCACCAAAAGAGATTTGTTAAGGGATTAGAGGTTGTCCCTCAACTAGAGATTTCATCTCAGAAGGCAAGGAGAAATCCATCATATTATTGGGGAGAGATCTTATTGGGAAGTTCACTGGCCTCTGGCCTAGCCCAATAGCTATTGAATCATGGATAATGGTCCATGTCTATAATTTTAACCCAAAAAAAGTGGTGCTACTAGTAGCACCACTTTTTGATTCAAGGTTGTTTTTTGGTGTTTTTTATGCAAAAATATGAGTTTTTATGGTTAGAGTTCTCGTTTTGAGTATAAATTTCTCGTCAAGTTGTATAACATGTTTACTATAGTGCAATAGGAATGGAGGTAAACTCGACTAAATCTTTGCATGCTTTATAGTGTTCTAGGACTAGAGCTGGAAAGTTAAATTTCACAGGTCCTCTACCTTCCTTCATGACCTATTGACCAAGGGGTGAAGTATTTAGGATTGAGTTTAAAGCCAAATGACTACAGGTAAGTTGATTGGATGTGACTTTACAATAAAATTAAGGCTAGGATCACTTGTTGGTGTCATAGATGGTTATCATGTGTAGGTAGGTTGATTATGATAAAGTCAATTATGGAAATTATAGTGGCATTTTGGTTATCTATTGCTTATATCCCTAAAGGAATGATAAGCAAGATAAGGCATTTCATAGGTACTCCCCCTTCCTTCATGACCTATTGACCAAGGGGTGAAGTATTTGGGATTTAATATTAATCCAAATGACTATAGGTATGCCGATTGGTTGTGTATTTACAATAAAACTGAAGCTAGGATCACTTGTTGGTGTCATATATGGTTATCACATGGAGGCAAGTTGATTATGGTAAAGCCAGTTATGGAAAGTATACTAGTATATTGATTATCTACTGCTTATATCCCGAAAGGAATCCTATACAAGATTATGAATAAATTCTTCAACTTTCTTTGGATAGGGTGGAATCCTACCGAAGGTATACCACTGGTCAAATGGTCAAAACTAGTAAGGCCAAAAGATACAAGAGGATGGGGTTCAGATTTAAGAACATCCATGTTTTCAGACAATAATTGGTTGCTAAAATTTTGTGGATGATTTTTTTCAATGGTTTGTGGGGAAAAGTCACAAGGTCAAAATATTTCAAAGACAAATCACTAGAAGAATGGTTAAGATTAGAACACAAATCTGTCAATGGAGATTCTGTTGTATGTAAGGGTTTGGTTGGAGATTTTCAATTATAGGTGAGTGCGATACATGAAAAGATTGAAGAGGAGATAGACTCAGGTTAAGGGAATATCCTTGGGTTAGATACATTAGTAATTTCATATTTCTAAGAGAGTTGAAAGAGGAACTTCAAGCCCAAGGGTTTTCAAGGTATGAGATGTCTCTATACTAGGGTCCGCACGTGACTAGTTTTAGATTTGGCTTGATGCTTTGAATCTACAAGATAACTTAGTAGCTAAATGGACAAACTATATTTTTTTGTTAAATCACACTAAAATTCTCCTTCATGATCATGATGATGAGAACAAATGGATCTAGAACAAATCTATAGATAATCTTACTATAAAATTGGATATGAAGCATTAATCATGCAAGATTTAAGGGATAGGATCTAGTGGTGGAAGTCGATCTAGAAGATATATTTTCCACTAAAATTTAAGAAAAATTAATGTCTTGCACTATCCAAGAAAGATATCACATGGGACAATGGTAAAAAAAGATGTTGGAATGGCCCAAATCATTATATCCTCTGTAAGGTAGAAGGTGAATCTATTGATCATTTTTTTGTTACTCGTCCCTTCTCATTATCAATATGGAGGGAAGTAATTTAAATGGTGGGTGGCTCCAATTTGTGGAAAAATATTATCCTATTGGAATGCTTTGAATCTTGGGTGTCGGACTCAATTGCCTTGAACTGTAGAGCTCAACCTTGTTAGGTCTTGTGGGGATTATGGATCTATAAAAATAAGATGATTTTTCAAGGGATTAGCATGACGGGTGGTCTTTTTCCCCACAAAATCATAATCTCACACAAATAAGGGTGGAAGGCTATGAATTTGAAGACAAGAAGGATACTCAAAGAAACAAACATTAATTACTCAAAATCTTGGGGTTTATTTGATGGTGCGATCCAAGGAACGGTAGGCATGTATGGCGTTGGGGATATAATTTTTATAAATAATCACCATTCTTTCACTCTCAAATATGGTGTTGGGCATGGAACTGATAATAAAATTGCATTCTTTGCACTATGGGCTACGATACAAAATTTCATAGATCAAGGTGTAAAGGAGTTATAGGTAATGGGGGACTCAAATATGTTGATGGATTGGTGTAATGAAAAGTGTTAGATTACAAATATAGCTCTAGGCCCTATTATGTATATATTTTTAATCCCTATATATTGTAATATTACATTTATATTGTTTTATTTGTACTATCTTTATTGGTCGGTTGGGACCTTAATTATAATTGTATGGTCGACTAGAATTGTAATTGTACCTTTTGTCTCCTACACACACACACACACCAAGGAGACCTGTATTTAGGATCATATCATCTTTTCTTGTGTCTTTGTCATATTGTATAAGTAGTTTCCCCCTCAGAGAGACTTCTTAGTCATCTATTTTCTTCATTATTAATGCATTGGATTACTCTCCCCGCCCCCCCTCTCTCTCTCTATGAAACTTGGAGGAGACTCATAGGACATAGAAAACCATATATGGTACTAATTTCAGTTTCTGATTCATTATAGGTTCGGAGCTATGCCCTGGGGAAGTTAGGGAATTTGACTAGTCCAAAAACTAGTCATCTTGGCATTTGTGCTATAACATTTTTGGGGGTATTATTCAAACAATGAAACTTTTATAAGCCTCATAGGACATATATAAATATTCATGTTACAAATATTAGGTTTTTATTTGTTACAAGTTCGTATTTATACGTAGGGAAGTTAAGGTATTTGACTAGTCCAAAAACTAGTCTCGAACAGGTGTTCTGGGTAAAATTGTTATATCTAGAGATTGAGAAATCCAAATTGAGTGAGACATGTTGCATCATAAGTAAAACATACCATAATATTTGTGGTACAAGTCTAAAAATTATAGTAAAAAAATTGGACATGTGGAAGTCTGTACAATTCGCTCTCCTAGAAGAAAAAAAATAACAATTTTGGGGGAACGATTACCATAACTTTTTCTTAGCACATCAAAATTAAGTAAAACCTATGGAATTGTAGAGGATACATACTAGGGTACTACAAGAACAAATTTCAGACTTGGAGGGGCCAAAATTATAGAGATAATTTAGGAGCAAGAGGGCCACCAAGACAACCTACAAACTAGGGTTTTTCACGGTATCTTATACTAAAACTTGCATATCTTTTGATTAGAGTATATGATTTAGTTGATTCAAAAAGTGTGATAAAGAGGAAACATAGAGGTAGTAGATATTATTGGGAAGAAATGGAAAAAGGTGGAACAAAAATTTCTACGCCCCTTAAAACTATTGAAGGCTCAACCATGACACAAGAAGAGCATGAGGAAGTGAACCATGAGTTGACTGGGATTAACGACAAATTACAATACATTGAAGATATAATGATAAGAAATGTGGACATCATGGTTATGGTAGATAATAATGAATTCAAATCATTCAAATGGGGTATGCAAAAGAGCCTTGAAAACATGAGGCAAGAACTTGTGAAGGAAATAATTGTCCACCTTAACCAAAATTCAACACCTGCAAAAGATGATAAGGAGAACACGGGGGACTTGTTCCAATCACAGCCTAAGAAAATTGAGAAATAGTTGGAGAACAAAAGGTTCAATTCCCCAAGGAACTACTTCATTCCCAAGATTGATATGAGAAAGTTTAATGGCAATGATCCAATAACATGGATATTCCAGATGGAGCAGTTCTTCGATATACATCAAGTTCCAACTTTACAAAAGGTAACTATTGCATCCTTATATTTAGAACCTTATTAGTTTGTCTGGTACCAATGGATTTATGACTATAAAAGGACTATATTATCTCTTGGTTTATATTTATGAAAGAATTGATAGCACATTGTGGGGATATTGATAGTAACACCTTCTTTATCCAATTGCTAAATATCAAGCAAAAGGGTCCAGTTGCATAGCACATTAAGCAGTTTCAGAAGTTGAGTCTTAGATTGAAGAAAATTCTTGAGGATAATTTATTGGATCTCTTTATGGGAACTCTAAAGGAGAGCATTCAAAATAAGGTATGTCTCTTTGAACCTAAGTCACTGGAGAATGCTTTTAGTTTGGCAAGGAAAGTCGAAAGTAAAAAATTGGCTATTAGAAGGCCTACTACTAACATCTATAAAGACGAAAGTGTTTCCTCCCCAACTAAAATCAACTTACAAGGTTGACACCTCAACAATTGGAGGAAAAAGGAGCAAAGGGACCATGTTTCAATTGTGACAACATGTACAATAAAGGGCATAAGCGCAATGAGGAGAAATTATTCCACATAGGCTGTGAACGGGAAGATGACCCTGTACGAGAACAATCTCAAGAGTTAGATCTTGAAGATACTACTCCAACCATATCTTGCCATGCATTGGCCGACATTAGAACTCCTCAAAATCTTAGGATAGAAGGATATCAAAAAGAGAAAGATAAAAGTGTTGATTGATTATAGTAGTACCCATAACTTCATTAATTGCAAATTAGCCAAACTTCCCAATTGCTTTGTATATCCAACACCAGAATTTCAAGTAATGATTGCAAATGGAGGTACCATAAATTGTTCAGGGAAATGTCGTAGTATTAAGCTTACTACGGGGGAATATTGATTGGGTATTCCAATGATTGCAATCCAAATGGGTAGTCTTGATGTTGCACTAGGGGTCCAGTGGCTACGATCATTAGTAACAATGGATCTTAATTTTGAGGGACTATTCATGAGATTCTCTTTAGAAGGAAAGTAAATTGAACTTAGAGATATTCCAAGGAAACCCTCTAAAGTGATAAGCTCTAACATCATGTCGAAATTGCTAAAAAAGGGGCATTGTGGAATAATTGCACAATTGTGCTCGCTAGATGTGCAAACATCCATGCACTCTATTCTAGTTGTTGATGTATTTGTAACTTCGGAAGATATTCACTTGTATATTACATTTGTACCTTATTGTATATCCAATAGAGATGTATTATTCCTTTGATTGGAAGTGTCGTCATTTGTATTTGCAAGTGTCGCAAGTTACATTGCAAGTGTCGTCATTTGTATTGATGGGTTATTAGATCACCAGTGTGGGGTCGGACCTTGTTAGGACATGTGGTTGGGTTATTAGATTTGAGTAGCAAGTCGGCCCTAGTGAATTATTGGCAGGTCAAGTTAGTGTATAAATAGAGAGGTTGTGTCTCTCATTTATCTCATTCACTCACTTCTCAAGCTCGCATAGCCAAGAGAGAAAGTGGCGCACTTGTGGAGGAGGAGGAGCATCTGCTAGAGACATCTTAAACCACTTATACTATGAAACGAGAACTCAACACAGTTCTCGTTTTTCTCACTCCTAATTTTAGTAGGTATTTTTAGCTCCGTTTCAAAAAGGGGTGATGTCAGTATCACACATTTTCATTTCGAGGCATTTTTTGGGACCTTTGAATTATCTTTATCGTAAAAAAAATTTAGTTTCTATTTTCAGGTGCATTTTTAGAAATTTAGCAAAATAACATACATTTTTAAGCAATTTATAATGAAAAACATATACATTTTGCAATTTTTTCTATAAAATAAGACATTTTTATGGACAAAATAAGACACTTTTATTGACAAAATTGTAAAAAATTCCAGAAAATATAGACATTTAAAACAATTTTCAATCAATTTTCAGATATGTTTTGTATAAAAATGATACTATTTCATATTATTTTCCGAAAAGTGTTGATTCACATAAATTCAAGAAAAACTATACAAATTATTTGTAAAAAACATATTTCAAACATTATATATAGAAATTTTATTTCTAAAATTAAGTCTGAAAGTCAAAACATTACTAATATATCTTATCAAAATATTGTCAAACTTAACATTTTTTTCAAAACATGAAACTAATCAACAATATCATGCAGGCCAAATTCATGTCCTCTTCTACTGCATGTTTCCCCCCTCTAACATTATAATAAAACAAATTAAAAAACAAATTAAACTAACCCCTAACAACATTATAATAAAAAATTCTTAACAACATTATAATAAAAAATTTAAAGAAAAATTAAAAACAAATCAAACTAACCCCTAACAACATTATAATAATTTTTTTTAAAAAGAATTAAAAACAACTTAAACTAACCTCACAATCTTATAAACTAACATTTAAAAAAAATTAAACTAACATTAAAACTAATAGATTTAAACTAATGTTCTTATAATTAAAAATTAAAAATAAAAATAAAAACCCAATAAACTAACCTAACATTATAATTAAAAAATAAAACTAATTAACTATATACTAACATTACACAAAATTTAAAATAACTTAAAAACAAAATAAAAATAACATTATAAAAAATTAAAAATTAAAAAAAAATATATATAAAATTTTAAAATAAATTAAAAATAAAAATAAAAATAGACTAAAACTAACATTAAAAAAAATTAAAAATTAAAAAAAACAAACTATATATAATAACAAATCAAACTATATAGCATTTAAAAACAAATTTTAAAAAAAAATTAAAAACAATAAAAAAATCAAAATATAAAACATTAAAACAAAATTTTAAAAACAATTAAAAAACCAAACTATACAAAATCTAAAAATAAAATAAAAACAAAAAAATTAAAAAAAAAATTATTCTATACAAAAAATTAAACACAATTTAAAAAAAAAAACAAAACCATGTAATGGTCGGGGAGGTGGGTTGCGGCGAGGGAGGGGGGAGGTGGGTGACGGCGGTGGCGGGGGAAGGGGAGGGCGGCGGAGGGGGAAGGGGAGGAGGTGGTGGAGCTGGGCAGGGTAAGGGAGGAGGAGGTGGAAGGGAGGGGCGGGCATCAAGCCGCTCGCTTGGGCGCCAAAGGGCGGCCCTCACGGCCCCCGTCGATGCCCGGCATCGACGTCGATGTCGGGCGGTGAGGGCCGCCCTTTGGCACCCAAGCAACTTAAAAACAATTAAAACAAAAATTTAAAAACAATAAAAAAATCAAATTATACAAAATTTTAAAATAAATTAAAAAACAAAATAATTAAAAAAAACATAAACTATACAAAATTAAACAAACTTTAAACAAAATTTAAAAAAATTAAGCAAACTTTAAACAAAAAATTAAACAAAATTAAAAAAAACATAAACTATACAAAATTAAACAAAATTAAAAAAAAACAAAATTGAAACAAAATTAAAAAAAATCGAAACAATGTAATGGCGGGGAGGTGGGCGGTGGCGGTGGAAGGGAGGGCGGCGGGGGAGGAGCGAGGAGGGGGAAGGGGAGGGCGACGGAGGGATAAGGGAGGAGGAGGAGGTGGTCGGTGGCGGCGGTGGAAGGGAGGGCAGCAGGGGGAGGTGGAAGGGAGGGCGCGGGCGTGGGGGGAGGGGGAAGTGGAGGGGAGCGGGGAGGAGGAAGGAGGGGGAGGGCACCGCCCGCTTGGGCGCCAAAGGGTGGACGTCGATGTCGGGCATTGACGAGGGCTGTGAGGGCCGCCCTTTGGTTCCCAAGCAGGCGGTGCCCTCCCCCTCATTCCTCCTCCCTGCTCCCCTCCACTTCCCCCTCCCCTCGCGCCCGCGCCCTCCCTTCCACCTCCCCCCGCTGCCCTCCCTTCCACCGCCGCCACCCACCACCTCCTCCTCCTCCCTTATCCCTCCGTCGCCCTCCCCTTTCCCCTCCTCGCTCCTCCCCCGCCGCCCTCCCTTCCACCGCCACCGCCCACCTCCCCGCCATTGCATTGTTTCAATTTTTTTAAAATTTTGTTTTAATTTTGTTTAATTTTGTATAGTTTACGTTTTTTTAAATTTTGTTTAATTTTTTGTTTAAAGTTTGTTTAATTTTTTTTAAATTTTATTTAAAGTTTGTTTAATTTTGTATAGTTTATGTTTTCTTTAATTATTTTGTTTTTTAATTTATTTTAAAATTTTGTATAGTTTGATTTTTTTATTGTTTTTAAATTTTTGTTTTAATTGTTTTTAAGTTTGTGTATAGTTTTTTTTAAATTTTTTATAATGTTAGTTTGGTTAGTATATAGATACTTAGTTTTTTTTAAATGTATTTTAAAATTTTTAATTATAATGTTATCTTAGTTTAGTTTGTTTTTAATTTTTTTTAAATTTTTAATTATAATATTAGTTAAAATTTGTTAGTTTAATTTGTTTTTAATTTCTTTTTTAAAACCCAAAGTTAATATTCGTGGAATAGGGAGCATTCGTGCAAGATGGGAGTGTGTTAAACAAAGCCGTAGATCCCGAAGGAATATGACATATGAAATGATGGGTATAGATGTAGACTCAGATTGTGCGCCCATTGATAATAGAGAAGAGTATGGATCATCTACATCTTCATCAAGTCCTTCATCTGCAGAAAATGTAGATTCTGATGGGGTGTCAGAATCCATGGATGAATTTGAAGAAGTAGTGTAGATGCTTTTTATTAGTATGATTTTTGTAATTGAAACTCTAGAGGAGTTTTTGATGATGGGGTGTCAGAATCCATGGATGGATTTGAAGAAGCAGTTTAGATGCTTTTTACTAGTATGGTTTTTGTAATTGAAACTCTAGAGGAGTTTTTGAATATTTATATGAACCATTTGTTCTTGTATGGTCTAATATATTATCTCATTATGAATCGCATCATAATTCCTTTGTTTTTATATGGTTATAATGGTGAAATTATTAGAGAAATTTGTTTTTTTGTTTAATATGCAATTTTCCTGAAAATTGTAATTTATCTCTTTAAGAATTATTTTTTTTTTCCAATTTAAGGTTGATTTTAAAGTTTTGTTAAACAACAATATGGGATGTTTTGGCCATGGCTCTATTTTTTACCCTAAAAAAAAATATGTGTATACTGGTATCAACACTTTTCTATTTGGGGGGTGTTTTTGATGTTTTTTTTGCAAAAATCATCGTTTTTATGGGTAGAGTTCTCGTTCATAGTATATAGTTCTTGTTTCATAGTATAAGTGGTTCTTATTGGGTTTGATCATTGTGATCTTGGTTTGTGGCTTATCTTATCTCTGAGGAAGTTGCGGGGTTTTTCACCTTCTTGGTTTTCCCCGGTGAAACTCTGTGTCTCTTGTGTGATTGCTATTATGTCTATGATTGATATGCTATAGATATGTTGTACATGTTATTCTCTTAGTGATCTTGAATTATAATGGAATGAAATTATCAAAAAATTAACACTAGTGGATCTCCAACAAGTTATTAATAAGCATTCCAAGGTATTTGGAGAAATGCGTAAAGGAATTCCACCTATTAGAGATCATGATTGTGTTATTAATTCGTAACTAGGTAGTGTACCACCTAATGGTAACACTATTTTGTGCATATGGGTACCCTAAAGGTACCCATATGCACAAAAGAGTGAAATTGAAAAAGCGGTTCAAGAAATATTAGATGCATACATCATTCAACCTAGCCAAAGTTCTTTCTTTTCACTAGTGGCGATGGTTCATAAAAGGGAGGTTCATGGTGTGTGTTCCCAAACTATAGAGAACTCAATAAGATGACCATAAAAGATAACTTTCCTATTCTTGTCATTGATGAATTATTAGATGAATTACATGGAGCAATTTTGTTTACCAAGTTGGATCTTCATTCTATATATCATCAAATTTGATTTCGGAAAGAAGACATTCCAAAAACAACCTTCATAAAACATCAAGGTCATTATGAATTTTGGTGATTCCATTTGGCCTTACTAATGCACCTTCCACATTTCAAAGCTTGATAACAATCTTCATGAGAAAATACGTGTTAGTATTTTTTTATGATATACTAATCTATAGCAAATATTGGGAGGAGCATGTACAACATGTTGAAAGGGTCTTAAAAATATTAGAGGAGCACCAACTATATTCCAATCCTTCTTAGTGTGCCTTTGGGGTTCAGGAAGTGGAATATTTGGGTCAGATTGCATCTTACGAAGGCGTCAAAGTGGAACCTGTCAGAGATTAAGATCTAACTAAACTAGCTTACCTATCTAAGCAACAATAACATACCAACATGGACATAAAGAGATCAAGAAAAAGAGAACGCCAGATATACGTGGTTCACCCAATTGGGCTACGTCCACGGGAAGGTTTGCATCTTCCATTAATGAAAAAGATCTCAAATATTACATGGCATCCTCACATATGCATCACATCAAGCTCCATCATACAATGTGTGTACAAATGACATACACAACATGTGATGTGTGATGAATTACAATCAACACATACCCAAAAGGGTCTCCTTCACCTCTCTTATATACCAAGAGGTTTGGATTACAATACATCCCATAACACATGTGGGATAAATGAATTTCCTCCTCTTTTTATAGAGAATGGTTACAAACGATATAATTACAATGATGCATGTGGGATAGCTCTATTTTGTAACACTAAAGTTATTTTATGCCTTTAAATGATATTTTACCAATATATCACATAGGTCATCATTGCATATTCTAACACTTTCCCTTAATGATGATTGGGAGAAATAATACAAATGGAAGGAAGGTGGAAACACCCCAACATACCCCATGATGACAACTTCCAAAATGGTCCATAAGATGCGAATAAAACACACTTTGCCTCATGGATTTGATGAAGACAACATCCGCTTCTCACTGAATCATGAAATTGCACACGAACCAGGTTGTATGATGAAACAAACATGTGACGCAATCCATCAACAAGATGCCGAGATCTAAATAGAATCCATTATGGCTACTAGATCCACAAGATGCCTAGATCACCACAAGAATCATCACAACCATAACTGATAGTTGAAGAACTCTGATATAACATCCACACCAGTGTACAAATACCTTCTGACGGCTGATACAACAAAACATGTGGCTAAGAACACCACAACAGTGTACAAAAAATACCCAGATGGCCAATACGCATGTAGATAGCAGACATTCTTCCAATCAAGGCGCAATATAAATATATGTAGAAGACCTCAAACATCGAAGAAACAAGACCCCAATGGTCTATACATCAAAAATGATATCATACAAATGAACATCATGACTTTAGCAATAGAAGATGGATTTCCATCATAAAACATTACTGAAATATGATAGAACATGATAAAATTCAACATTACATTCCTTCTGAAGAGGAACCAAAGATCCAAAACCAGCATATGCTTAAATAAGGAAGGGATAACAAAAGCAAGCTATCCCATAACATGGATAATGAACCTGCACAAAGGAACTTCCAAGAATAAAGCATCTAAAAAACATGATAAACCCAAAAGACATAAGATATGATAAAATGACATTGCTCAAGAACATATAAAAATGATATTGCTTTTATGCAAGACCATATAAATTTGAGCAAAAGATTATAAAAAAATGATAGGATAAGTTATGATAAAAGATAAAGGAGCATAAACATGAGTGAGCATAATAGATACCAAGATAGAATAATGAGCCAAGATTTCACTTAAAGATATGAAAATTTAGTCATCAAGCAACTAATCTTAAGCATGGGTGCATTTCTTATTAGCATGATATTAATATGCAAGAGATGAATGCCCTGAAAATGTCAATGCTTCCATATAGGAACGTTAGAGACAAGAAACACATGTCAATGCTTCCATATAGGAACGTTAGAGACAAGTAGGAACAAGATATCCTCTGCAACCATAAGAATAGAAATATCAATGCAACAAGAACAAGGTGCTCATGACTAATATTTCAATATTATAAGATTGCTCAAAGCCATATAAATATTGAGTAAAAGATGATCGAAATAAACATGACATGATATAGATAAATCAAAATGTTTAATATGATCAACATATAACAAATTATGATCAACTCATGATATCACTTATAAAAAAATTATGAAATGACAAGTCACTAAAGGTCTTAATCATGGGTTCATTTCTTGTTAGCATCATGTAAACATGCAAGAGATGAAATGCCTTGGAAATGTCAATGCTTGTCACATCCCCACCTTGACCCTATTGCATTAAAATGTAAATGGTGTAATATTGTTATAAAATCATGGTGAGGAGCTCAAGGCCAAGGCCCCGCTATCTATTTATTGATGCATATGGTTTGCGTGCTAGCCAGTCACATTGGAATTCAAA
This sequence comes from Larix kaempferi, assembly GCA_027924585.1. NCBI lineage: Eukaryota > Viridiplantae > Streptophyta > Pinopsida > Pinales > Pinaceae > Larix > Larix kaempferi. The sequence goes on along the minus strand of BSBM01000236.1, from coordinate 8,591,959 downwards.
CATCATGTAAATATGCATTTTAATAAAATACCCACAACTAGCTATGCAATGCAACAAGAGATGGGGGCATGATTTTATAAGGAACTGGGAGGGAAAACATTCAAACCCTTGGAGCCAATCAATTCAAGCCAAGTGTCAATGAGATAACCCATCAAACCCTCAACTACCCATGTTGACTTTTGTGCCCAATCATTCATTTCTCCCAAGAGTTGGTTGAGGTAGTTAATGCCTTGGGGAATGGGAGGTATGGCTGTTCAAATTCGAGTATGGGCAAGCCACCCTGCATGGAAAAACGCGTTTTTCTTCTTGGGCAAGAAAAGAGCCATGAATTTCTCCCCAAGCCATTATCCATCAACCAGATGCTCTCCCTCACAAGTTTGGAGCTGCCTGGGCGTTTTCCAGCCACGTTTTTCTGGTTTTTCTTTGTTTCTCAGCTGGGAGAAGGGCGTTTTTTGTGTTATATACCAGTGGGGAAGAAAGGGAATGGAATTGGGGTTCCATTGAGACCAGTTTTGACTGATGAATGCTTACATATTTGTGGGAGAAACTGTTTTCTTCCCTGTGGATGAATTTTCCTCTCCCAATCCATTATTTTGGCTTGAGCTTGAATGCAAGCATCCAGGGTTCAAATGTAGCCTGATAAACCCAGTTGTGGACTGGCTTGGCACAAATGAGATGATTAATTGGGCTGTGCATGAGCTTGAATGTCCCCTTTTCCTTGTAAGAATCATGCCTAGCTCAGGGGTGGCAGTTGTGTTGAGAGATTGATGAACACAACTGGCCTACGGTTGGGTGGAACGTTGTAGCAAAATGGCTAGTTGTTTGGGACAAATTGCACAATAAAGATAAGTGTTTTCTGTCTATGTATTTACTTCTGCAATGCATTAATTTAATGATTGTTTTGATATGATGTATGCATATGATATGTGTGTGGATGAGTTTCAATTCCGCTGTGCGTATTTCTTAATTTGTATCTGCACACCAATGTTTTATTCATATGATTCTAATGAGTGGGATGAGTTTTATGAAAATCCCAGAGAATGACATCATGTTCCCTTCCCGGAATTGGGTCCACGGGTGGGTACATTACATTTGGTATCAAAGCTGCTGGTTGCAGCATTGGGCCTTCATGGGCTACCTATCGCAGTTGCAGAGGTAAGTATTCCTCTTGCTCAACACTAATCCTTAAGAAAATTTCAAAATTTCAGAAATTTTATAAGTGTTTTTGTTTGGGTTGGGCCAACGCGTTTCGACGAGTCTTGTGGAGTCGAGCCGATGCGTTTCGGCAAAACTCACTGAGTGGCGCCGATGAGATTGCGACAATGAGATCGACGAAGTTTTGAGAAATTGTGCGATACGTTTCGGCGAGACTCGCTGAGTGGAGCCGACACGGTCGGAAAATTTGGCTGAGTTGCGTCGACGGAGTTGCGGAAATGCCCGGGGAAAGGAAGAAAAATTTCAAAATTTTTCTTCTTTCGGCAGGAGAACTCGGCAAGTTGGTCCGCCACGGCGGAAGAACTCGGCGAGTTGGTCCGCAATGGCGGAAGGACTCGGCGAGTTGGTCCGAATTTTTTTTCTAAGTGTCTTTCGGCGGAAGAACTCGACGAGTTGGTCCGCAACGGCGGAAGAACTCGGTGAGTTGGTCCGAAACGGTAGAAAAGATAGATGAGTCCATCGACCGGCGAAACTCGGCGAGTTGGTCCGCAACGGATCAAAAGAGAATTGATAATTCCGCCGAAACAGAGGATTTCTGCAGTTTTTCAGTGAGATTTTCAAGTGCCGAAAATGGAAAAAATTGCCATGGAACTTATGCGCCAGATTGCGCAAAATTCAAGGTTTTACAAAAAAACAAAAAACAAGGGGGCAAGCCCCCTTGACCCCCATCGTCCCCCAGAGACAGTCATTGAAAATGTGAAATGCATTCTCTATGCTTGGGATGAGAAGCAGGAATTGCATAAGAAGAGTGTGGAGGCCTTATTAAGAGTAATTGGCTGTAATATGCATTGCGGAAGAGCAGTGGGAGCAACAAGGCAATGTCAATAGAAGGGAGGTTCCTCACCTTAAACTATTTCTGTTTATAGCATAAGAATTGCATATTTGGAAAGTATCAAGAATGAATGATTACACGTAGGTATATGTTGAATTGCTAATTCATGAGAAGATCATGGCTAATGATTACTTTTATGCTTGGTAGGAAAGCCAAGAAAAAGATCAGCTATGATGTAGAGGAGGGACTCCATGTCATACTGAGGAATTGGAAAGGGAGAATTCCTTAACTCCTCTCTTGCTATTGTATTTTTATTTCCTGAGTTTTATATACTAGAAATTATGGCATAGGGATGCTGGAAATGCAAGAGAATAATGCATATGAATTAGTGGGCATGATTAGAGAGTCATTGCATAATGCATGTGAATTGCTTATGCATGAGCATGTTGTTGCATATTGATAAAATAGTGAAGTTACACATGCAATAGCCCATTAATGGTATTGTCTATGGCTGATGACAATTAATGTAGTTGATAATGGCTGTATGAATCATACCATATAAGCATGAATGAAAATGCGAGAAATTAGATAGATGATATGACTGTGCACTGGATGGCATATTAAGAAACATTGCACAGTGCATGTGAAAATGTTTTTGAATGACGTATATGATATTGCATATGGATAAAATAGTGAGGTTTTACATATGCAATGAACCACTTAAGATAATTATTGTGGTTGCTAATAATTAGTTGTGTTCGCATTGGTTGCAGGACCAAATACAACCGAAGCATGGCTAAAGATGTGAATGGTGATTGATGCATATGACCAACAACCTTATGAAGAAAGGATGGTGCAACATATCTGTGATCATGAGGTTGGAAAAAGGACTGTGTAGCCTTGGTAAGAGGCCAACTGATTAGGTAACATCAAGCGATGTTAATGACAACCATGCAAGTAATGGGTATTTCTGCTTAATTGCATGAAGGTTGAAGGAGGATTGGTAATATCCCTTCCACTATGTTTAAACTATGTTGATTTGGTTTGCATGTGGTATTGAGTGTCTGAATGTGAATGTTGACCCACCAAGTATGGTGAGGTGTGAGTGAGTGAAGGCAAGGAGCCTTGCACCCTATAGTTTCTTAGAAACCTCAATGCATTCACATGAAATTATATCATACCATTTGTGTATATTGGTTGTGAGTTTAACAACCAAAGAAAGTAAAAGACTTATAGCCATGTTGTGGTAGTGCATGCCATATGAGATAGGCATGATTAGGCCATAATATGTTGAAATGCCTAGTATTCATGGATTAATGCAAGGTTGTATTGAGGGGTTATGCATTGAGTGAGTGCACATTAAAGGATTATGTAAATGTTGTGAATGTGCATGCGTATGTGTGGGTGCACAGGTTGAGATGCATTGTGTGAATGCATGGTTGTGACATATATATATATACGTTTCAATGCAGTTAGATAATAGATGAAATGGTGGAATGTTGTTAATCCTGAGACCATTTCATGAGCTGCTATGAATGCAGGAGAAAGACTGCATGAAAAAGGTAGACATGTGAGAGACTACCAGAGCACTCTGTTGGAAGGACAAAGTTGCATGGAATGTGAAGTAATGAGTATTTACAATTGCATGAATAGTGTGATTGTGTCTTACAATTTTATTGTGATAATGATGCATATATAAAATGGTATATATTTCATTGCATTTCAAATATTAACAGCTGAGAGTGTTTGAATATTGAGTGTTATAATTCTAAGATCACTTCAGTGACTGTTGTAGCAATGAAAGGATTATATGTATAGATACTCACAGCGTGTTTGGCTAATTGAAGTTCAAATTTTAGATAGAAAAATATTGCGTATGGCAATAAGGATAAGTCCATAGTAAAGACTGGGATCTACCATGTGCATAAGCCAAAGGTTATGAGAAGGTTCTCATGTTTGTGATCTGAAAATTGTCTGATTTAAATTTATGAGAATAATCTCATGGTTGCAAATCTAATTTTTGTAGGAAAAACAGATTTGAAATTTTGCTAATAATTGCTAATGACTGTTTGGCTTATATAAAAATTGTGTTAGGAGGACATGTTGTAAGTGGATGTTCATGTATGGCAACCAGGGTGAAACCATAATGGACAGAGTGATACCACTTACGAGAGCCAAACAATATGAGGATAGCCTCATTGCTAAACAAACTAATTTCTGTAGTAGACAGAACTATAAATTCATATTGAATTTAATTATTAATGACATTGATTGGTTATGAAACAATCGTATTTGAAGTTATTATTAAATGTTGTTGACTGTTTGACTATTTGATAAGTGTGCCAAGATGACACATTGCAGGAAGACCATGTGTGATGGCCTGCAGAAGCCAAACTAGATGGGAAGGATCCCATGCTTTGGAAATGGGTTTCAGGTGAAACGCCAATGTAAATTTTGATAACACCTCAACTGCACCGCATATTGGGAAGCCATGTGAGTGAGATGGTGAAATTATGCCAAGAAGGCATGTGTGGGTTATGGAACGTGAAAATATTGGGGTGGCAAACCGAAGTACTGTTGACTCAGAGAAGGGAGCCCCCATTCTTCGCATTAAGGAAAGATACATCTGAAAAGGGATAAGTATTCTGTAACCCTAACTCAGAATATACATGTCTGGTTGTTAGATTTAATATGCAGAGCATGTTTTATTATTTCATTATTAATCCAGACTGCTTGAGTATGATTAGGGCCTACATGTCTCACATCCGAAAGGGAGTGCACACCTTTCTGGTGCTGGGTTATGATAGGGTTTTCAATATTGACTACACCCTGAGGGAGTGGACGCATTCCTGGTGTTTCAATACTTGATAGTGAATGTTATGAAATATGGTTACAATTTTAGAGCAGTAATACTAATGAGTATGCTTATCCTTCTTGTGCTATCAACTTACACAGATGCAATTTGGTGTTGCAAGTTAAGAGGCAAAGTGAATAAAGGGTACTCAAGAGGACTGTATGAGCAGTGGTAACCTTTGTGTAGTGTGAGTAGGTATCATGGGGACATGATAGCCTGCAGTCAAGAAAGTCACCTATAGAGTTCCTAAAGGGAACCATTGGTTTTCCTGGGAGAAGGAGTGCCATCCTTGTGTGGATGAAGAATTGTTATGCACATGAAGGGTTGTTGCATGCCTAATGAACCCAGTCGGTGTACTAGTTTGGAATTATTTGCTTGGGTGTTATGGAGGTATTCATGAAGGGTTGTTGCATGCCTAATGAACCCAGTCGGTGTACTGGTTTGGCATTATTTGCTTGGGTGTTGTGGAGGTATTGGTGAAATGATAATGCAAGCCTAAGGAAAAGTGGTAGAGCCTTGACCTATAATGGTTGGTGGAGCAGTTTCCTTCCATTGGTCGATGACCTAGACAAATGTGTTGGCTCGACAATGGAGAGGGCCAACCAGGTATGGGACTGGTTGGGCACCATGATTGCTTGGTAAATCCAGTCGGCGTGAAGGTGTACTGGTTGGGAATTAACTATTTGATGTTGTGGAGAAACATGCGTGTTGGACAAACATCCAAGTCCATAGGCGATCCCAAGGCTTGCAAAGCAAAGCAGGATCCTGTGGACTAGAAAGGAAAATGCACAATACAGATAAGTATTCATTTTCATTTATTTCTTGTTCGGAATAATGAATATTTCAGGTATAAGTCTTCTAACAGCTAAGCTGATACACTATTGTTTCTTTGTTGGGAACCTTAGTCATTGCAGGAAGCAAGGACCCTGAAAGAACTACAACTCTTGGTAGAGCCAGAGAGTAACTAGTTGTGCACTATAAAATTCCTGATAAAACCAGAGAGTAACTGGTTGTGCACTATAAAATTCTTGGTAAATATAGAGAGTAACTGATGCTTGATAAATTCAGAGAATAGTTGGTGGGAGCATTAAACACTTGATGTTGTGGAGCAGCCGACGTGCTGTCCAAACATTCTTTAATTAATTGATAAAACCCAGTCGGCGTACTGGCCTGGCATTTCCAATTCGAATGGTTGTGGAGTAGCCTGCGTGCTGGCCCAACATTCATTATTGTATCCACAGGAAATCTAATGCTTGGAAAGCAAAGAAGGATCCCGTGGAATAAAGTGAAGACATCCAATATAGATAAGTATTTGGTTATCTTGCAGCTTCTTGTTTATTTAATAGGAATATACATGTGTATGTGATTTGGATCTGATTTCCTAAACTCTTGTTTAGAGATAAACCCTATGAAAATAAACTAAACATGTGAATTGATTCAATGTTTGAGTGTGGGTATTGTTGGAAGCAAGAACTACGAAGGCATCCTAGGGATGCATGTGGACATGTGACCATCCTAAAGAGCTTAGTATGAGTAGTAATGAAAAATGGTGCTAGTGGACATGTGTGGGTCTTAGCAGCCAAAGGTTCTGTAGGCAACAATGGGGAAGGATCCCCTAGTTGAAAATACTCAGACAGACCTTGGACACTATGTGTCATAGCCAAGAAAGGGCAAGGCAAGCATTCACATTGAAGTGAAAGAGGCTAAGGAGCATAGAACCACAAGTGATGGTGTGGCTCTGGATTGGAACAAGACTAAGAGGGGGAAACTCTTACTCTTCTCTTTCCTTTTTGACTAATGCATCTTAGAAACAGAGGATTTTTGAATGCATGCTATGACTGAAAATAGAGTGTGTTATTTGCTTGAAATGAATTGTGAATGCTGAAATAGTTAACTCCCTGTGAAAGGATGAATGTGAATGAATTCATGTATATGTTGGGGAAGCATGAAATGTGTGGAAGTCTCATGAGTAAAGCATGGACGTTCCAAGTCAATTGGAAAAATAATTGACTAATTTTAATATTGTGTTATGCTTGTTCTAACAGGAATTGCCATGATGAGTCTCACAGATGAGACATTGAAAGCCATTGGTTGTAGTTGTTACTAGCCAAGTGTTGCTAGTGAGAAAAGTGATATCCAGTTGTGCACCGTGATCATGGTAGAAGACCAAAAGCTATTTGTTTTGGCTAGAAATCTTCCTCAAATAGTTTCCAGGGCAACAAGAAAGATGGCATCCATGAAATTCCAGACTTGTATATCAACTGGAAGGTAAATAAAAGAAAGGGATTGCTGTAGAGCAATGCCCACCTGCAGAGATGGAAGATCAAAGCCAACAAAAGCAACTTGAGGAAGCCAAAGGACTTGGTCCCAAAAGTTCAAAGTAAAGAGATAAAACGTAGGACATACCTGCCACATTTTGTAAATTTTGGACATGTGTAAAGTGGGTATTTATTCCGAAGTGTTGGAACACCGAGGACGGTGTTATTCCAAGGGGAGGGGTATGTCACATCCCCACCTTGACCCTATTGCATTAAAATGTAAATGATGTAATATTGTTATAAAATCATGGTGAGGAGCTCAAGGCCAAGGCTCCGCCATCGATTTATTGATGCATATGGTTTGCGTGCTAGCCAGGCACATTGGAATTCAAACATCATGTAAATATGCATTTTAATAAAATACCCACAACTAGCTATGCAATGCAACAAGAGATGGGGGCATTATTTTATAAGGAATTGGGAGGGAAAACATTCAAACCCTTGGAGCCAATCAATTCAATCCAAGTGTCAATGAGATAACCCATCAAACCCTCAACTACCCATGTTGACTTTTGTACCCAATCATTCATTTCTCCCAAGAGTTGGTTGAGGTAGTTAATGCCTTGGGGAATGGGAGGTATGGCTGTTCAAATTTGAGTATGGGCAAGCCACCCTGCATGGAAAAACATGTTTTGCTTCTTGGGCAAGAAAAGAGCCATGAATTGCTCCCCAAGCCATTATCCATCAACCAGTTTCTCTCCCTCACGAGTTTGGAGCTGCCTGGGCGTTTTCTAGCCACGTTTTTCTGGTTTTTCCTTGTTTCTCAGCTGGGAGAAGGGCGTTTTTTTGTGTTATATACTAGTGGGGAAGAAGGGGAATGGAATTGGGGTTCCATTGAGACCAGTTTTGACTGCTGAATGCTTACATATCTGTGGGAGAAACTATTTTCTTCCCTGTGGATGAATTTTCCTCTCCCAATCCATTGTTTTGGCTTGAGCTTGAGTGCAAGCATCCAGGGTTCAAATGTAGCCTGATAAACCCAACTGTGGACTGGCTTGGCTCAGATGAGATGATTAATTGGGTTGTGCATGAGCTTGAATGTCCCATTTTCCTTGTAAGAATCATGCCCATCTCAAGGGTGGCAGTTGTGTTGAGAGATTGATGAACACAACTGGCCTACGGTTGGGTGGAACATTGCAGCAACATGGCTAGTTGTTTGGGACAAATTGCACAATAAAGATAAGTGTTTTCTATCTATGTATTTATTTCTGCAATGCATTAATTTAATGACTTTTTTGATATGATGTATGCATATGATATGTGTGTGGATGAGTTTCAATTCCGCTGTGCATGTTGCTTAATTTGTATCTGCACACCAATGTTTTATTCATATGATTCTAATGAGTGGGCTGAGTTTTATGAAAATCCCAGAGAATGACATCATGTTCCCTTCCCGAAATTGGGTCCACGAGTGGGTACATTAAAATGCTTCCATATAGGAATGTTAGAGACAAATACCACATGAATTAGATGCAATCTCTGCAATACATGAGAAATAAATTATATCTCAATTAAAGAACTTATGACAAGCCAAAAAATATGATATCACTTAGATTCAAGAAAAATACTTTACTCAATAAATTAATTAGCAAGAGCATATAATGATCATAAAGATATTGCTTATAAGAAAACGCTGAAATTGCTTTTACATAAAGGTCAGCAATAACATATAAATAAAGAAAATAATGATCACAAGATAACACAAATAAAAAGCTTCATTATCATGATTAGAAGAGTGAGACCAAAATAATATCACTTATAGAAATGAAAAATATAACCATTAAACAAATAAGTCCTAAGCATAGGTTCATTTATTGATGTCACCATTACCATACTAGAGATCCATGCTCCTGAAAATGTCAAAACATCTTCCACAGAAAGAAGGTTACCAAGAATAAGACAACTTCTGTAAATATGATGAATCATAACAAAAATCCTAATGCAAAGAGATCAAGAAGCTTATGAAAGAAATTCCAAGATAAGAGATGAAACTTTTCCAAAACAAAAAACATAAACTTTACCTAGAACCCTTAGAAAAGGTGCCAAATAAAGTCACTCACGGGTCTGCCAAAGTAAACTCGCGTGTACTCGCGGGTTATGCACAAAGAAGTCGTGGGTCCATGGGTTTGTAAAGGAGAAGGACGTGGTTCTGATCGAAAATTTGCGGGTCTCTATACAGTAAGGTTGCGGTTATGCCGAAGCACTCGCAGGTCCCTGTACAGTGAAGTCACGGTTATACTGAAGTAAACGCGAGTTCACAGTAAAACAGTCGTGAGTATGTCATGGCACACGCAAGTCTGTACACTGAAATTCACGGGTCTGCAGTATACTCGCGAGTACGCAGTAGGGAAAGTCGCGGTTACCCGCGCTGTCTGCGAAGAAAAAGTCGCAAACATCAAGTTTTAGGTCGAAGCCAGTGCTGAATCTACCAAACACGGAAACCTACACAAATTCTACCAAACTTGGACGAAAACTACCGATCTAACAACTGGAAGAGAGAGATCCTTGAGGAGAAACCAAAAAATGTATAGATATACAAAAATAGCATCAAGAAACCCTTGAAAAATTTCTGAAAAAATCTACACAACAAGGTTAGGGATAGAAATAAAAAACTACAGAAACATGCCTAGATCTGAAGAGAAGACTAATGGTTACCAGATAAAAAGAAAATCTACAAAAAATAAAAATGCCCAAATGATAATAGTTATTGATGAAAGCTATAGAAGGTGCTAGATCATGGAAACTAGCTCTGATACCATGTCAGAGATTAAGAAATAGCTAAACTAGCTTACCTATCTAAGCAACAATAACATACCAACATGGACATAAAGAGATCAAGAAAAAGAGAACACTAGATATACATGGTTCACCCAATTGGAATATGTCCACGGGAAGGGTTGCATCTTCCATTAATGAAAAAGATCTCAAAGATTACATGGCATCCTCACATATGCATCACATCAAGCTCCATCATACAATCTGTGTACAAACGACATACACAACATGTGATGTGTGATGAATTACAATCAACACATACCCAAAAGGGTCTCCTTTGCCTCTCTTATATACCAAGAGGTTTGGATTAAAATACATCCCATAACACATGTGGGATAAATGAATTTCCTCCTCTTTATATAGAGCATGGTTACAAAGGATATAATCATAATGATGCATGTGGGATAACTCTATTTTATAACATTAGAGTTATTTTATGACTTTAAATGATATTTTACCAATATATCACATAAGTCATCATTACATATTCTAACATAACCAAACAAAATTAAGGCTATCATGGAATAACCAGTTCCTAAAACCTTGAAGAATTCCGAAGGCATGCAAGATAATTCAACAACTACAAGAAGACCCTAGTTCACTAGATAAATTTGCATGGAATAATGATTCACTATGGCACCAAGATTGTCTATATTTATGTAATAATTATCAACTCAAATAAAACATCCTTTTGGAATTTCACACTTCTCCTATAGGATGGTATTCAGGGTTCTTGAAAACGTATCATGGGATCAAGAAGGATTTTTTTCTAGGAAGGTCTTAAAAACAATGTTCAAAAGTTTATGCTGGAATGTTTGGTTTGCTAACAAAACAAAGGAGAGACAATCAAGACACTAGGTCTTCTAAAACCATTATCCATACCAAGTCAACGTTGGGAAGATGTCTTAATGGATTTTATTACAGGTCTACCAAAGGTAGAAGGGAAGACAATCATCATGGTAGTAGTGGATTGACTCACAAAATATGCCCATTTCTGCTCTCTTTCTCATCCATTTAAAGTAAGTACAATAGATGCAACATTCATGGAATCAATGCAGAAGCTATATGGAACCCCCAATATTATTGTAAGTGATAGAGATCCAATTTTCCTTAGTAATTTCCATAAGGAAATTATTTCTTGTTTGGGCACCGAGTTGGCTTACAACTCCTTTTACCATCCTCAATCGGATGGGAAAACTGAGATTGCGAATAAATGCCTAGAAGGGTATCTTCGTTGCTTTGCATCTAATAAACCAACACAATGGGTCAAGTGGTTTCCCTTAGTATAATGGTGGTACAACACATATTTCCATACTTTATAAAAAAATGTCACCGTTTATGGCATTTTATGGCTATCATCCTCCTTCCATAGCATCATATTTGAAAGAGAATCCAAGGTCCAAGCAATGGAGGATCACATAAAGTACCAACATGTAATATCCCCAATTTGGAGGTCAGAGATATTAACTCAATCACAATAAGCCAATTTCAAAAATTATGAAACTAGGTACAATCTCTAGCTTTTGGAGGCTAAAACCTACATGTTTCCAACTCGTCCCAAATGGCTCTAAACCCAAACGAATTTCATATATGAAGCACAGAATGGGTCCCGTAGACTTCATATTGACATCTATCACACTCAGACACACTGTTAGGAATATTTACTATAGGGATTTTCCTTGACAGATTGCACATTTTATGAGTACATCACACTTAGGAAGATTCCGTTGGTTATACCAAAGGATTCAAGGCAATAGCCCCAGGAATTAAGTGGAAACTCAATGGATTCTGGTGCAAATATGAAGAAAAATTGAACCTAACACATGATATCATATTATACATCTAGTGTCCATACAACATAGAGGCACTTGGAACAACTTTTACAGTTAGATACTTTACCCACAAATTCATAGAGCTAAACTAGTAGACAGATAGGGGAATTGACACATAAAACTGGAGGAAAATGAGGGCGCAAATTTATTAATGATAGATTAACAATGGATTTACATTCATGGCTGCATTAGCATCTGCAAATCCACAAATAAATCTGATGTAAAACCGAATAGAGAGATGTCTACAGTTTTATAATGAAAATCATGGGCAATATTGCTCAGAAATAATGATTTTGCTTGATATAACTGGAGCTTGCAATAGGAACTCAAACCATAGGTTATATTTTGTTTTCATGGATGTATTCACCACGTGATGTCATGATTATGAATCCATTGAATCAACCTCCAAAATTTTGGGCACCACTAGGTGCACCCTCCACACTAGACACTCAAAAACACTGCAAAACTAGAACTTGCACAATACTTAAATTGAAAGTCTAACTGGATGGATATTGGAACATGGACATGAATTGCACTAACACCTGCATAAAATAATCTCCATTCTAACATACTGCTGAAAATTTAATCTCATGTGAAAAGGACTGGATGTCCTTCTCCTTAATCACTTATTGGAATGCTATCAAACACTCCAACTAGTTATATGTACAAATAGGCACATCTCCCAACTGGTTGCAAGGTGCACATCAATCAAGAAAAGAAAATCTCATATCTCTTCAATAAAAATGAACAAAATGGGAAAATATCCCCAAGGAGACTCTCATACTCCGTTTATAAGCCTCTGGTAGCTTTCTTCCTTTCTCTAGAGCCTTCCTTCTTGGAATTTGAATTAGGGATGAGTTGGAGACTTCTTTGGAAAGTTGCTTTTGCATTTGGACCCACTTGCCTCATAAATTTCACCCTCACTGGATAAATTTGGCTCTTGTAGCTTTTACTGAGTTTCTTTGGTGCTTTCTTGCTGTTACTAATCCTTGTTGAGCCTTATTAGAAAAAAATATGCCTTCTTTGATTGTCTATTGCTTTGCCTTCTTTTTTCTACTTTTTGTCTGCTTTTATTGCTTTTAGTAGCTTTCTTTCCTGATTTCTCGAGGGATACAAATCATATGTATTATCCTATTCCTACACATCCTCTTGAGCCACCTAGATCACATACAACTCATAAACAAATATTAGAAAAAATAAATAAACCAAAATTGTAGATAAACTTTGCCTTTAGAAATTTTTGACCATTTTAGTGCTAGGCAAACATTATAATTAATTTAGTTCCCAAATTGATGTTGAATACCAATTGGACCTATGGCAATATAATAGTATAGTGGAGTGTCCATGGAGCCTCTAAAGTGGGGAAATTACAGTCCTCCCCTCCCAAAATTGCTTGTCCTCAAGCAAATGAAAAACATGGGTGATGATGTTGCAATACTACCTCAAGATTCCTATGAATCTCTCCTCCATAATAGATGACCCATTTGTTAAGCTTGTATTGGTCACCCTTTGTCATTAATCCATAGTTGAACCTACTCTTGGAATATTTCATTGTCAATTGACTAGCAACATACAACTTGAATATCATCATTGCATGCAAAATGGCCAATTTTTTTTTCTTGGTTACTAGTGAAATAGTGATGACCATGTAATTGCAAATTTGTTTTCCCCAAGAGCTACAAATATGGATTTTACATAAAGGCTACTATAGTCATTTTTCCCGAAGCATAATTATTAGACACCAAAGAATCAAAGGAATCTATCAAAGCAAAATTTGCAAAATTATCTTTGACCCATTTTTGTAGCTTGTCATTAATCCCCTATTGTGTCAAACTTGCCTTGGACCATTGTGATCAAACTTGAGTTTTGATCTTTGTCCATACTTATCCAATGCATTCTCAATGGCTAGCATCTTCCTGCTATGGATCAAATAGTGTGTCTCATGGGGTTGCAACAACTTTCTCTCATAAGCAATGAGATGTCCATTCTTCATCAAATCCAATCCTGTGCCTACTCCCAAAGCATCATTCTCAAGCACGAGTGATGGAGAAAAATCTAGGGAGGAAAACATGGGGCATCACATCACCACTTCCTTCATTCCTTTGAGAAATTTTCTTGAGTTCTCATCCCGACAGGAAACTCCTCTCCTAACTTGGACAACTATAAGGTAAAAATCCTTACATGTTGGAATATTATTTATAAATATATATTTTGATAATTGAATGATGATCAATACAGAGAATAGGCCATGTTTAAATATGGCTTATAGGGAATATACATGTATTATTTATTATAGACATGTCGTATAATAACTAATCATTTATAATTAATTGACCTATTAACGACTAAACACTAAACTAATAATTAATAGTTGTAATAACCATTTAGGTTTATTACAAGTCATACTGCCTTGAAAAAATTCATCCACGAATCTTAGATTCTGCATAACTGACTGCAACATTAGAGAGGCTTCCAAGCTTGTTGACAGACAATCCTTCATTAGCGATTTGTGTTAGATAACAATACCATGATTTAGTAGTTCTTGAAACAGTCGATCGCATTTCCATTCAAATATCTTTATGCATATGATTATGTACATAAAAACATAATGAATATAAGCAGTATTCTTCTGAATTTCCAAACTGATATCTTCATGATGAACTTGCGTTGACATGTTGATCTCTGATATTTTAGCATGCTTTGGTAAGACACTGATGTCTATCTAACATACAATTTCTTTAGTGTCGATCGATGGATATTAAAACATGAGTGAACCTTTAGTTACACTTTTTATGGTATCCGTAACTGTAGTGGCAAATACTAACATCTTTCTTAATTCAATCTGATTGGTTAAGGTATCTTCATTTGTAATTTCATCATGTACTTTTAAGGATGAAGCGCCTTTTAATGTTTTTTTTTTCATTAATTTGAGTTTGATTGAGATTTTTCAAATTATTTATTTCTTTGTCTTTATCTGACGAGCTTGTCTCCAGTTGTTCTTTGGGAACCTTTTGATCTTGATATTCTTGAACATATTGAGTCACAACAACCTGTAGAATGTCTACCTCTTCATGCGTCGAAGAATCTTATGGGTTTTCTTCTTCTATGTTATCATGATTATGATCATCTTTAGTGATTTTATTTTCATCGGTGTATCCCTCTAGAACTTCAATTCTTTCATAATTTTCGTTAACACCAACTTCGTATTCATCAATATTTGGTGCTACATTATTGCAATCTATGAGATTGTTAGTTTCTTTACAATTGATATTGACATCATGATTGTCAATATCTGATGCATCTATCTCTTGGCCATTGTTATTCTCAACTGATTTTTCTTCTGGTTTATCTTGATCTCCCATACTCTGGATTTTATCCTCGTCCACTACATCTTATGTTTCATCGTCTTTGTTATCATCTTCTTCATCGTGTTCATGGCTTTGGTTTGGATTCTAAGCAAGGTTTTCAATTTGACTTTGTTATGGAGTTTCACGAGCCATTTTTATTGATTTGGTAGTTGTGTATACTGGACCATTCATGTGATTCTTTTATGTTCCTTGAATGAAGCTGCAACAAATTTCTGGCATATTCATAAGTTTATGACTAGGCATTGCTTTTTGCATCTTGTATTTCGAACAGTGGTTCATTTCTGGCATATGTGTATGTTTATGGCTAGGCATTTCTTTTTGCATCTTGTATTTCGAATGATGGTTCTGGTCCTTTCTTGCGTCTGATGACCCAAACCTTCTGTGAGGGGGAACGTAAGGAGTTGATGTATGTGATTTTCATACTTCTTCTGTAATAGGTGCCATAACAGTTTCCTGCTCTTCTTTACTTGAGACTTCGGAGACCGTAATCGCTTCTTCTTTTTCTTTCCTCTTAGATATTTATTCTTTTATTTGTAATAACATTATTTTAAGTTCTACATATAGATCCTTTTCTTCAAGCTAGCTTCTTTTTATGTCTTCAAGCACTTTGTTTTTTATTTCTTCAGTCTGTCTTCTTTTTATGTCTTCGTCTTCAATTTTTTTATCCTTCTAGGTTTATGGCCATACATGATCTTGTAGAATGACAGAAACATAGTGATTGGATTTGATACCACTTGTAAGGTAAAGACCCTTGTTGGAATCTTATTTATAAATATATATTTTGATAATTGAATGATGATCAATAAAGAGAATAGGCCATGTTTAAATATGGTTTATAGGGAATAGACATGTCATATAATAACTAATCATTTATAATTAATTGACCTATTAATGAATAAACAATAAACTAATAATTAATAGTTGTAATAACCACTTAGGTTTATTACAACAACCATATTTGTCATCAAATGCAGAGATCCTCTACAAGGTGCATCACACCCAATGGCTCTACTTAGCTTGGTCACATCTTTGGAAAAGGTCCAAACAAAGGTAGGCCAAATCCTGTTCATGTAGGCACCAACTTTGCCTTACTCAAGCTGAAGATCAAGATGCATTATCCTAATCCCTCTAGCTTCATATTCAATAAATTTATCATGCAATGATTGTTTTACCCAAGTGTATAATGCAACTTCCAAATTGAGACAACTCTCCAACACCTACGAGGAACCAAAGTGCCACCAAAGGAAACAATCATATGCTTACAAAGATGCTTGTAGTATGCTTGGCTCATGTTGAGTTGTGAATCAATGGGTGCAAGAGTCAAATGAATGGCCATGGATAAAAATCCAAGATAACCATTGATCCATATCGCAGTTGGCATTATTGTCGAATGCCGACATCTACTGCGACAAGCCATCATTGACACAACTCCGACGAGTTCCGACCTCAACATGACTTCAACAACTTCGCACCTTCGACACGTTCAATGACCTCACAGTTTCACGACATCGACATGCAGCGTCGACCTGCGACTTGCGCAACACCGTCTTGCGACTGTTGAACTTCGATATACTGTCCTTCTGTCTTCCAGTTGACTGTAACGGTTGAACTGTCGAATCGTTATAACTTCTTTTGTAACTGAACGTAACGGGCAGGAACCCAAGCATCTAAACACTCTTTATATAAGCATGTAAACTATTGTAATATACATCTTATCCGTCTGAATCTTTACATCCAGAAATAGAGAAGATCAGTTCGCATTCATGCATATTTGTCTGTGTGTATTTGTGTTTATATGCATAGTGTAATCCTGCTTACTTATTCTATTTCTTATGCTTCCGTCATAACAGAGCCGACTCATTCAGTCGAACTGTTGTCCCCCTCATGCTTCCTGGCCCCGAGTGGATCATTGGTATCAAAGAAGATTCAAAGTTCATACAGAGCTTTGTAAGAGTGCATCAACTTTGTTCGTGCTTAATGTTACACCAAAATGTCGTCACCCTTGTGCAAGTGTCGCAATTGTTGCAAGTGTCATTATCACGACCTAGTGTTGTCGCCATGACCATTATACAAATGTCGTTATCAGAACCTAGTGTCGTCATCATGACTGTTGTGTAAACTCTTTGCTCTGACCCCTAAACTCATACTGAGTTAAACACATTCAAACATGGAGGTTATCCCTGCTCAGTTGACCTTGTTGAGTAGGATGGCGCACTTATCCTTCATCTAGGGTGTGACGACGCAATTCCTAGTCAGCTAGGGTGAGACACTGGCGCACTTTTTCCTCTTACAGGGTGCGCCTGACCCTCTCTGGCGCTCTGTCTCCTCTACCAGGGTGCGACAGGGTTAGTTAGAGGCTATTTTGGGGAGTCTCGAGGTCTTTCTATAGGTTTGTTGAGGTGGAGACCTATCCCTAGACTTTAGGAGAGGCGACATTTCGATTCCTAACCTAATGGGAGGATCCCTTAACCATCTCCCCCTAATCCTCAACCTACCCTATCTCTTTAGCCCTATATAAACACCCCCTCTCTCCATGGGAAGAGGAGGAAGGTATATAGTATCCTTATGCTGGTAGAATCCATATTGGTGATCCTTAATCATCTTGGGAAGCTTGTACCATATTGGAGGTTTGGATTGGACATGTTGGATGGAGGATGCGACGTTAAGGCTTTGGTTGTATCTTTCTCCTTTCTGTGTAACTCCTTCTTTTACAGTTAATATAATCTCTTTCCATAAATGTTGTCTCATTGAAAATGTTTAGAGTTTTCTTCCTTAACTGTTAACTTAGATCAATCATATGAAATTTATGATTTCACTGCTTGTTGGTTCCTATGTGCTCAATAGGGTCTTGCAGCTTGAGATCTGACAACACTGGGGCATTGGATCAACAAAGAGCAAAGGGATCTGCAAATCTGAGGTAAACGATCTATCCATCTGTTTGCACTTCTATTTGATCTAGGAAAGTAGGTTATGTTCTGTTTGATTTGTTCTAGATTCACATTGAACTAGGGAGATCATGCCTTAAGTCCACTTTTGGTAGATTGTCCGGTAACAAATTTGGCGACCATACTGGGGACTTATAGTAGAATTGATTTCATTTATGTTTGATTTCATCTCTTTTGTCTGAGCCATTTATATTCTTTTGAGCCTTCCTACCATCATATCTCTGTCATTAAAGAGTTTCTTATGTGTCCTTGATTCTCTTTGGGATCATCATCATGCCTCCTACCCTTCTACCTTGGGGGATCTCACACTTTTACTGCTCAAAATTTGACAGGCGCA
Source organism: Larix kaempferi (assembly GCA_027924585.1). NCBI lineage: Eukaryota > Viridiplantae > Streptophyta > Pinopsida > Pinales > Pinaceae > Larix > Larix kaempferi. The sequence continues at coordinate 8,573,543 of BSBM01000236.1, read as the reverse complement.
GCTACGCAGTGCCTCCCCTGCGCTCCTGTGTGGCCGTCTCACTTTACCTGAAGTAAAAATGCGACGGTGGCGCACCTTATCTATGTACTACCTGCGACGGACCCTCTCTAGCGCTCTGTCCAGTGAAGTAGGGTGCGCTAGCCTCCCCAAACTAAGTTTTGACAGTGATTTCCTTCACTTTTTGGGTCCTGGTCTGATAGAGGCTCATCTGTGGACTGCACTTTCCAGCCACAAACCTCCGAGGAACAACATGGTCCATGTTTGGGTGTGTTTTGGTTGATTTTGGATGCTTGATCACTCAAGTAATTGACTTGGTTGTGAGGGGAAATTTCGATTCCCCCACCTGTTGGGTTGATTTTCCAATCCCTGGTCACATTAACAGATCTCTTCAGATCTGTTCGGATCCTTGAATCTGACATCCAAACCCTTCCTTGATCCAATCATTAGGTTCTGCTTTCATTTGGCTTGTTTTGAATGATCTTTGAGTGTCATAAAGTTTGTGGGTGCTCTAATTTTTTCTTTGGGAATTCTTTGGGTGATTACAGTGCTATTAGACATTCTCTCATTTTCTGCTTGTTGATCTGAAAAGTACTTAGTTATCAAATTTCACCTTGATACATGCATATAAAAATCAAAGTGCTTCATTAGTTTGTTTTCAAAGACAATATTTTGTTGCATATAAAGGTTTTGTTGCATCTTTGATTTCCTTTCCTTTTTAGCCCATTATAGCGAAAAGCTAGAATGTATGCATTCTAGATAGGAATTCTTAATTTCATTATTGCTTAAGGTCATTTTGATTATAAAAGGGAAAAAGATATCTCCTTACCTTAAGTAGGTTTCATTGAAAGACAAAGGAAAATGTGCATCGTCATGTAGTTAGGAGTTTCATTATTTTTACATTTCATGTCTACATCTCATGCATCCACCTAACCGCACAAGATAAAATCAACGCTAGCTTAGGTTAATATCATTTAATAACTGTGTGTAAGTTAGTGACGTGTTCCGGCGTCGTAAAACGTGGCAGCTGTCGTTATTTGCCTGCACTGCATTCTGGGGGTATTGTAGTATTCCACGTACCAACCGGTATATCGAAGCTCTTTCACGTACCAACCAGTATATCAAAGGATCTTTCACGTACCTTAGGGTATATCGAAAGGCACTTCACGTACTTGGCATATATCGAAAGGTGTTTCACGTACTCGGTAGTATATCAGAAGGTCTCGTGTTGTACGGTTGTGCATTAGACAACACCACTATGGATTTGAGCTCCCACATACCTTGAGTATATCGGGAGACACCATTAGGATTCCTGAGACCAACTAAGTTAACCATTTGGCCGTCTTGGCATCACAATACACCAAGAACAACACTGGGGGAGATTACTACGCACGTTCTGTCCAGGTAGTTGGGTATTCAGGCAAGGGTATGGTCCCAATCCTCCTTGTCGCGTTTTACTGTTGGACCTTGCGGTATATAGCGATTTGTGGCGCCTTGACAATCCTGTGAGGATCCTGACTGTTTATCCACTCCTATTCACATAGTTTGCTTGTTGCTTTTAGACTTGAGTAGTGTTTGATTTATGTGGTACTTCAGAGACTCTTAGGATTCTTTTAGATATGGAAGATTCTTCTGGGACTACCAACCAAGAAACCCCTTTTCAGGGTATGCCATTTGTTATTCCCCCTTGTGGAACTTGTTTGTGCTAGAAATTGTCCCTAGACTACAGAAGGGAAATCTAACACAATCTCAATAAAATCTCAATATGAAAATGAAATAGGTTTTTCTTGGTTTAGAGTTTGTTAGTTTGAAGGTTTGAATTTCAAGAAAATAAAAGGAAATCAAACTAAAGCAAGTTACTAAATCATGTAATTCATTGAAGAACTGAAATCATAAATTTGAACAAGGTAAATATAAACCATCACATTCATAAGCATACATGTTTTTATCTACAACACATAAGCATTCACTGGATTAAAACATTAAAACAGAAAATGAATTCATATGTTGAATGACCAAACTGATCAGAAATAAAAACTCAATCACACAAGATAAAATGGCTTATATCACACACACACATATATATATATATATATATATATATATATATCTCAGTCTTCAGGACTTACATGAGAGTCTTGCAAGCTTCAATATCATCACAGTATATAGCTTCTTGAAACCAAAAGATCCCACCTGAAATGTATGTTTGTCTTCCTTTTATCATTACAACAGTAGAGTAGTTCCATAACTACCTTCTAGGTCGAATTTTGAAGTAGTTACATCAATTAGTTACACTCTAACTTGAATCTTTAAAGACAATTAACTAAAATAGCAAATCAGACTTTGGGAAATTAGGCAAATTTCTGGAAACTTGGGTCTCAAAGATGCCTCCATATCTCTTGATTCACGACACCTATTAGAAACCTGAGAGAGGGTTTTTTAAATGAGTCCATTTAGAACAAAAACCTATCATGGTTTTCAAAAATTCCTCTCCAATTGATCGGAAGACGTGCCGAAAGGTTGTGAGTAAAACAGTAAATTATTAAATCTTTTAAACCCTGGAAAATAGGCCACAAAGATGAATTCGAATATTCCAAACTATGACAGATGTTAGAAAAATGAGAGAGGTTTTTTTTAATGAGTCCATGCAGAACAAAAACCTCTCTTGTTTTTCTCAAACTCCTTTCCACCACCTCATAATCCGTGCTCAATTTAAATGAAAAAATAGGAAAAAACAGAGGAAAACTATGCATTTCTGCAACTCTTGCCCATATCTTCAATTACACTTTGCAAAGTAAATTGAAACTTATTCATTGAACCCAGTGACTTTCTCAAAGAAATTAAACCATCCAGTTGTTTTAAACAAGTCTGCACATTTGGGAAATTGCGCAGCCCACTTCGTGTCCATCGGTTCAACCTTGTTAATCTCGCCACTTTTTCCCATCTTATAACTGCAAGCTTGTTAATTAAGGCTTAGGAAAACATAGATGACAATGCTTACTAACCGTGTTCAACTACAGATGTCTTCAGTTTTGTATTCCATGATCCTCAAATCTAAACTCATGGCACTTCGGACCCCAATCCCTCTCAATGATGGAATGTAAAAGAATATGTAACTATCATCATTCTTCAACATGTGTTTCAGCATCTCAAGTCTCATAACTCATAATGAACCACCACTCAGCATAAATAACCATGATCTTTCATAATATTTGATTCCTGTAGCGCACTAGGGGTCTGTTTTGAACTTTGTGCTGCAAGAATCTTTTAACATAACCAATTTGACAAATATACTTTGGATAAAGGTTAGATCTTGGTTATAAAATTTATAATAAAGCTAAATAGATATAATTAAATACTTTGAGATAAATATCATGTTGCATAATCCATTTGAAAAACTAAAGAAAAATATAAAGCAATCAAAACTTAATGAAAATTGAAAAAATAATCAAAATTGTGGATAAATGAAAAAGAAAAATAAGGTTCAAACAATCCTAAAAGAAACACATAAAAAAGAGAACAATCTCAGCATTAACATCTAGCTCCTGCTGTGGGATGAAATCCTCCTTGTGAGGTTTCAAGAACTTGTAGACCAATGCCTTTCATTGGGCGATGGAGTCATTTGTATCTCGTTTCCCAATCTGTTCCAAACTTGTAACCCTGTTCTTTTGGCTGTTAAAAACAAACTGAAACTGCTCATTCTAAACCATACTTACTGAATACAAACCTCACACCACAAACTAAAATCATTGCTCAAGAAATGAACTTATTTATTTACACTGCCTACACTGATCAGCTGAACTCTTCTTGATCAATTGTAATCCCAATTCCAATGAAGCCAAGAAACGATTTGATTGAGAATCATAATTCCATGCATGCTATTGTTTGCGAAGACCCACAAAAGATGTGATAAATGCAATAAAAAATCTGTAGGCAGCTGATATTTACAGCTGGAAATAGGAAGTATGCCAAAAGCTGGAGCACTAGAAACATTTGAAAAATACAACTCCATCCAAGAATCCACGGGATCATGAAACTCATGCAAAATTATTCCTTCGTGTTGTTAAAAAATAATGGACTGCAAATGGGTGTCCTCAATTTTCAACACTCCATGAGATAATGCAATAAGAGAACAATATATAAAATCTTCGACTCTGTTGAGGTTATCCTGTTTTATATCTTCCACGAACCCAAGCTGACTGATTTCTAAAGAGTGCTGCTTGACTAATGAAGACTGAAAGAATAGCTGTAGTATTTCTTTCTTATCTTTTTCACTCACCGCATAATTATCAAATAAAGGAGGACTATTGGGAAATTCAGTGAGTGTTGATATAAATTTTTTCTCTTCTAAATCCTCTTCATATCCATAAAAAATTGGCACATTTTCATAATGGTTTTGAGCAGCAACGTTATCCTGACCATGGCTATTATACATATCTAATATTATATTCAAAGTATCTACAGTCTGACTGCTATCTATTTGAGAGTCAAAGCAATTCAGAACTTTTTCTTGTTCAATAGAAAGATTGGAATATAATTCACCTACAATCGGTTGCTGCTGATCATGAAATTTCCAATCTAAAACTTCAATGTCTTCATCACATTCATCATAAAGTGAAGCATTCTGAAAATTTTCCAATGATGATGCTGAAGGTTCATGTTTTTCTTCATTCAATAAAATGTGAAAAGCCTTTTGTGACACCATATCATCATGTAAATAACCAGAATTGTTTTTAGAATCATTTGAACCAAATGCTTCAACAATAATTTCTTCATTACAAGGTTGATCTTCATCACAAAAATGATGTCCAACATGATTTAACACAATAGTTTGTTCAACAAAAGATTGATCTTCAAAACCGTTTAAAGCATTATGAGAACATTCCAGACCATCTTCGTTGATCTCATCACTAAAATCATTTTCAACATGACTTAAAACAGCAGTTCAGTTACCATAATGATTATGATATTCTTCCTTGAAAATGGAAATTGAAACTATTTCCTCTTTATCTTCAACTAATTCTGAAATCATAGCTTCTTCATGACACATTTGGAATCCTTGATTACATTTATCATCATAACTTGTTGGATCACATAAAGAAGTTGTATTATGGAAATTAGCCTACTCGCAACAATCTTTCAAAAGAAGTTCAGCTGAGAAAACATACTTACAATGTTTCTGGAAACATGCATGGAATTCTTTCAGTGAGGAAATGCTAGCATCAGGAAGAGAAAAATACCATTCTCATGCATCTTGCTCGAGTGAATACATGAACATTTTCATGAGTACATAGTTCCCTTTCTATGTCAAGCTCGTTAAAAAATGAAATAGGTTCCCATGAGCAGAGTTCTTTTCCTGTGTCAAGCTCGTTAAAAAATGAAACATATCATTTTCCATTGAGTCGAGTCTTCTCATAGACTTAGTACCTGAACCTTCTTTTCATCCGACTTTGCCTTAGGTGAATGAAATGAAGCTTGGGGGGCATGTCTTCAACCTCTGGACATTATGTTGAAGTCAACTCGATCGCCTCTCCACACCATGTTGGAGTTAAGTCACTTACTTCTAGCAATCATGCTGGGGGCATGTACCAACCTTTGGATATCATGATGGGAAATAATCCACCAATGGAAATATTTTCGAGCATACTTTCTTTTTGGGTTTCGAGCTCACTAAACCATGAAAATAATCCCAAGCATAGTTTATTTTTTGTTACAAGCTCATTAAAAAATGAAGCAAACATCGTGAGCATTCTTTTCACATGCCTTTGAGCTCGTTAAAAAACAGTAAGATGGTATTTGAGCTTAGTTTTCACTTTTTCATGCTCTGGTTGAAACATGAAAAGTGGTTTGAGATTAGTTTTTACTTTTTTGTGCTCTGGCTCAAACATGAAAAATATTTCGAGTGCTTTTGATACCATTATCGTGCTCGTTAAAAATTTGAGTAAAAAGGCGTGTCTAAGGAGTATAGGTTTATCACTTTATCCGGCCTCGCTAGACTATTTACGAAAAATGAACTGTGCCGAGTTTACTTTTTCCTTTGTCATACTTGGTTATCAAGCACGAAAAAATTGTTCATGGAGTCCTTTTTAAGCTCTTTCAAACTCCTAAAATAGGAAAATATGGCCAAGCAAAACTGATTCGTTCACGCTTGTAAAAGGATTTGAATGATCGTCTCCCTGGTGATAGTTTACCCATTTTTCGGACCAGGGGGCACTATTTATGAAAAAGGAGCACTCCAGCCAATCATGACTGGAAGAGTTCTCTCTCGCATTGTTTTACCCTTTTCCGGGCGAAGAGACTAACCCTACGAAAAAGGACCTTTGGAGTCTTCTTTAGTTCTTTTTAGACTCTCTAAACATGAAATGACGCCGAGTTTACCTTCTATGGACTCGTTAAATTTTGACATTGAAGGGCTCGTCATGGGACGAACCCCTCCTTACCTAGGTTCGTAAAAAATTTGGGATTGGACTCATCCATGGGATGAGCTATACTGAATATCTGTTTACCCTCTTCAAGCTCGTTTAAAAACAAGTGAGGCACTCATTAGTCATGATAGGGAAAAAGGGAAGATTTTGTATTACACTTTATTTATGGAAGTACATAGTTGCTCTTGAACATGGCACTCATTTTTCATTTGCATTCAGTACTTGGGTAATCTGTTTGTCTTCGAATTTTGTTGATTTCATGAGTTGTGTCGCTCCTTTGGGCCATCCAAAGAATGCTTCTACTATCAGTCGCGTTGGGGGTTAGTGTCATTCTCGTCATGTTAATAATGCCAAGTGATGCCATGCCCATGTTCAATAGATGTTCATTGCTCATCATCTGTAGTCAGTACACCTTCCATCATGTCGATCATTCCTTAAGTCCACTTTCGGTAGATTGTCCGGTAAAAAAATTGGCGACTCCACTGGGGGTTAGTGTCAGTCTTGCACGTTTCTCTACTGTCCAATTCACTCCAAACATCTATCATCGAGTTTCATGTCGATGATGGGGGATTCATCATGTCCCTCCTTCGACGGATTCATCCTTGTCAACTTCAACACATCATCCTAGGATTGAATCTAGAAACCAATCGAGTACCTTGGGCCTGCATGCCTCAATGGCAGGTTACCTCGCTTTCAACATGAGTTTACATCATTGACTCTTGATTGAAAGATCCTATCGAGTGTTCGACTTCAAGCCCTTTATTCACATTCGATGGTTTGTACTATGATACCTTGGGGATCATTGACATTAATGGTGATTTCCCTCGTACTTGTTAACGGTATACATCAATGACCGATAATCCAGTGGTTTCTACCATGTTCAACTCCAAAACATTGTAATCACATGGATAGATTCGTATCATTGCGGGTTCAGTTTGAATACCTTGGGGAAGTCATATTTTACCCAGGTTTCGATGGAGATTGTTTGAGTTATGTTACATGGATCCACTTTGTATTGGTCGTGGCTATGTTATCATCTCATCATGGATCTACGCTTGTGGCTAGTAGCCACGATTATGTTCAGTCGGTCTTTACTACCATGGATCTGTAGTGTATTGGTCGACAACCATGTTTTGTGTCGTATGAGACTTGTGGATCTCAGGGTCATTTCTGCAGTAGCTCCTTCCAACCAGCAAGTCCTTGCCATTATTCTTTTCTTACTACAAATCATTTCACCTGTCTTATTCCGTCAGCTTCATGCTTTGGGGGGCATTCTATTACACCAAAATGTTGTCACCCTTGTGCAAGTGTCGCAAGTGTTGCAAGTGTCGTTATCATGACCTAATGTCGTCGCCATGACCATTGTGCAAATGTCATTATTAGGACCTAGTGTTGTCATCATGACTGTTGTGTAAACTCTTTGCTCTGACCCCTAAACTCATACTGAGTTAAAACACATTCAAACATGGAGGTTATCCCTGCCCAGTTGACCTTATTGAGTAGGCTGGCGCACTTCTCCTTCATCTAGGGTGTGACGGTGCAATCCTAGTCAGCTAGGGTGAGACACTGGCGCACTTTATCCTCCTACAGGGTGCACCTGACCCTCTCTAGCGCTCTGTCTCCTCTACCAGGGTGCAACCGGGTTAGTTAGAGGCTATTTTGGGGAGTCTCGAGGTCTTTCTATAGGTTTGTTGAGGTGGAGACCTATCCCTAGAATTTAGGAGAGGTGGCATTTCGGTTCCTAACCTAATGGGAGGATCCCTTAACCATCTCCCCCTAATCCTCAACCTACCCTATCTCTTTAGCCCTATATAAACACCCCCTCTCTCCATGGGAAGAGGAGGAAGGTCTACAGTATCCTTATACTGGTAGAATCCATATCGGTGATCCCTAATCATCTTATGAAGCTTGTACCATCTTGGAGGTTTGGCTTGGACATGTTGGATGGAGGATGCAATGTTAAGGCTTTGGTTGTATCTTTCTCCTTTTTGTGTAACTCCTTCTTTTACAATTAATATAATCTCTTTCCATAAATGTTGTCTCATTGATAATGTTTAGAGTTTTCTTCCTTAACTGTTAACTTAGATCAATCATATGAAATGTATGGTTTCACCGCTTGTTGGTTCCTATGTGCTCAACAGGGTCTTGCATCTTGAGATCTGACAACACTGGGGCATTGGATCAACAAAGAGAAAAGGGATTTGCAAATATGAGGTAAACGATTTATCCATATGTTTGCACTTCTATTTGATCCAGGAATGTAGGTTATGTTCTGTTTGATTTGTTCTAGATTCACATTAAACTAGGGAGATCATGCCTTAAGTCTGCTTTCAGTAGATTGTCCAGTAACACTTAAGTTTTGCGTAGATGCTTCCAGTGAAGTTACCTGACTTATGCCGGTTCAAACTCGCTAGCAGACTCAACAATCCAAGCAGACACTACCTCCGGAGATGGCAGAATAAACAAGAGAAAGACATGCAATCGACGAGACACAACAACTCATAGAGAAAGCGCTAGCTCGACAACGAACTGAAATGTTCTCCCATTTCAACGAGATTCTCACGCAATTTCCTTCGAATTCAGGAGCATTTACGATGAGAACTAACTCTGAAAAAATCAACCCCTTCAAAGCGAAAATGAATTTGGACATACCGAATCTAGAAGGAAAGATTGACACGGAATCCGTTGACAATTAGGTTCAACAATTGTAATCTTATTACTCCGTGAATAAACTCTCAAAAGCCGACAAGATCACCATTGCATCCTTAAAGATGTCAACATCTGTGCACTACTGGTGGGAGAATCTCTCGACAAATATGGAGAAAAGCGAAGACCCCATCGACACATGTGATAAATTTGTCGAACATATTTGAAAGGAGTTTTACTCACCGAAGTACCTTGAGCAGCAGTATAAGAAGTGGCAGCAGCTAAATAAATGGAAAGGCCAGTCCGTACAAAGCTACACTGACGAGTTCTATTGAATCATGGCTAGACTTGGCATCCAAGAAGAAGAAAAAAATCCTTTTTATGAAGTATGTCAGCAGATTATCCCAGTACATTCAGCAGGAGATGGAGTTTCTGACTGTCAATATGCTTGCAGAAGCATTCCACTATGTCAACAAACTTGAAACCAAGCAGAAGGGAAAAGCACGCTTAATGACAAAGCCGACATCAGGATGACCACCCGACAAGAAGGCACCAACCGACTTCCACAAGTTGAAATATTCGTGGACTCCGCGAATGCCAGATCACGACAAGAAGCCTTTTCATAAAAAGGAACATAACAAGCAACCGACCAGAAAATGGTGTGACTACCATCACTCATCTTGGCATGATACATTTGAATGCAAAGCTTGGAAGACCTTTTTGGCAAAAGTGTCGACATCCGACGCGTTCAACAAGACTGTGCTAGAATTTGACCTAGAAGCAACGACTCTTTTGACATCGACAACTCCAGCAACCTCGACCATCGTTGACGAGGAGGAATGAGAGCGCCTGTTCCATACATAGATATGGGTTCAAAACAATCCATTGCATCTGATTGTGGACAACGGGCGCCATAAGAACTTTGTTTATGAAGAACTTATGAAGAAACTAGGTCTTGTGACCACTCTGCATCCTTAGCCTTACAACATCGGTTGGATGAAGGATGGATAAGAGCTAAGGATTGCCCAACAATGAAAGCTCGCATACTTCATAAATTCTTTTGAAGATGAAGTACTTTGTGATGTGGCACCTCTCTTCGTAGCTGACGCCCTGTTTGGGAAACCTTACCTATGGGATCGCCATGGAAGTTACCAGTCACGACCGCATAAGGTGATTGTCAAAGTTCGCAATCAATGGTACAACATACCATAACGACGACCTACACCAACGGTTGCAATGATATCTACTAAACAGACAACGAAGCTCATCAATCATGCTCAGAAGTTCGCATTGATTATGATAAAAACGCAACATTCTAGGAAGACTGCAACAACTAGTTGAGTCACCGACCAGTGTAGCTCCCGACGGAAGCAACGGATCGAAAATATTATTAATGAGTACCAGAACCTATTTCAAGTTTTAGATGGAGTACCTCTACACTGTCAGGTAAAACACTCTATTGAACTTGTTCCCGGTTCTTCTTTTCCTAACGCATCTGTCTACAGAAGATCCATTCTCGAAAATGAAGAGATTCGCAGACAAATCCAAGATTTGATCGATAAAGGTCATATCCGACCCAGCTCCTCCCCTTGTGGAATTCTAGTCGTCCTCGTTCCAAAGAAAGATGGGACTTGGCGCATGTGCATCGACTACATGGCACTCAACAAAATATCAGTGAAGAATCGGTATCCTCTGTCGCGGATAGACAAGCTCATCGACTGTCTGAAAGGTGCTAAGTTATTTATTAAGCTTGACCTCAAGTCGGGATATCATCATATTCCAATCGAGCCCTCAGATGTATGGAAAAATTCTTTCAAGACCAAGGAAGGATTGTTTGAATGGTTAGTCATTCCTTCCGGCTTAACCAATGCACCTGCGACCTTCATACGATACATGGATAACATTCTTTGACATTTCATCAGCAAATGGGTCATTGTATATCTTGACGACATATTTATTTTCAGTCGATCATGGGAAGAACATGTCAGACAACTTCAACAGTTCCTCAACACTCTCCAGCAACATCGACTCTACTTGAACATGGACAAATGTTCCTTTGCGATGAACAACATCAAATATTTGGGGTTTGTAATTGACTCTGCAGGCATTCACGTTGACCCAGAAAAAGTACAAATTCTAAAATATTGGTCCATTCCTCACAACATTCAAGAACTAAGAAGTTTTCTTGGTTTGGTGAATTTATATCGATGATTCATACTCGGCTTCAGTCACATAGCCTGACGAAAGGAAGTGGGAAAACTGTCTTCAAATGGACACCGACACAACAAGCAGCTTTTGAACAGCTCAAACACAAGCTCTGCACTGCACCAATACTTGTGTTACATGATTTACATAAGCCCTTTGAGATTGAGACAAACGCATCAGACTATGCCTTGGGCGCAGTGATCACTCAGTCTGGTCACCCAGTCGCTTTTCATTCTGAAACTTTTAATGACACTGTTAGAAGATATCTGACATACGAAAAAAGAACTATACGCCATTGTGCAAGCTCTCAAGCAATGGAGGAATTACATCCTTGGCAAGGAAACGGTCATCCTCACTGACCATAAGCCTCTACAGTTCACTCCGACACAATAAAAAATACAAACAACTCGACAGCTTAAGTGGATTAATTACCTACAACAATTCCAGTTGGTAATTAAGTATCAGAAAGGTAAAGCTAACGCCGCCACCGATTGTCTAAGTAGACCACCCATTACTCTCCTTTTTACAGTGATGAGTATGCAGGGATATGACACCACTACATGGCCTAAATCTTATCAAGAAGACATCGACTTTTCACCAGTCTATCGACAGCTTCAGACTAACAAGTCGTCGACCGTCGACTATTTCCTGAAAGATACCTTGTTATACAAGCTTGGACAACTTTGTGTACCTACCGGTGAGCATCGACAACAACTCATTTGGGATGCGCACTGCAACAAGACTGCAGGACACTTTGGAGTAGCAAAGACACTTGCTATTCTCCAGAAGTATTTCTTTTGGCCTACACTTAAAACCAACGTCAACAAGTTCATTCGATCATGCGTGGTTTGTGCCATTGCTAAACCGCCTAATCGACGACAGGGATTGTACACACCTTTTCCAGTTCCTAGTCGACTATGGGAATATATTTCTATGGACTAGTACTTGATAGGGTATACTACTACGAAACATCAACATGATGAGATCTTAGTAGTAGTCGACATATTTTCCAAGATGTCCATTCTCATACCATGCAAGAAGACAATGACAACGCAACAAACTGCTCATCTCTTCTTCACACATGTTTGGAAACACTATGGTTTACCGACAACCATCATTTCCAACGGATATTCCAGATTCGTCAGCATCTTTTGGAAGACCCTTTGGAAACATCTAGACACCCGACTCTCATTTTCGACAGCTTTCCATCCCCAGACCGACGGACAGACAGAAGTTGTGAATCGCTTGGTTGTACAACTGCTTTGCATGTACAACCACAAGCATCGACGAACATGAGATGAAAGTGTTCCATACATACAACACAGCTACATTCGTGCTCAGCACATCTCTATGGGAAAGAGTCCGTTTGATATCTGTAATGTATTTCAACCCTTAGCGCCTATCAACTTGATTAGCTCCTCGATAGATTCGAACGATACCGACCATAACCAACAAGAAGTTGACAAAGCAGTCAAGTTTCAAGAACAGATTTGCGACATCCAACGACAAGCACATGACATGTTGCAACGAGCAAACGATAAAGCTAAGGCCCGACACGATAAGCATCGTATCCCTCATTCATTCCAAATTGGGGATAAGGTCTGGTTACATCTTAAGAAGGAGCACTTCACTGGTCCATTCAAGAAGCTCAAACCTTTGCGATATGGTCCATACAGTATTCTTCAACAGATTGGCGAAAATGCTTTCTAGCTCGACATTCCTGTGTGCCTTGGTCTACATCCAGTATTCAATGTGGATCTACTTCGACCATACCATGCACCACTGTTGGAACAGAACGACTTGTAGACAATAGAACCAACGACATCCATCCAAATGTTCAGGAGCCTCTTCCTTGCGACACCATTGTGGGATGACGAGCACGCCATACAAGGATGAACACAATTCCCTTGTTCCAGGTTGCCAAAGCAGGACAGATCCTAGCACAAGGAAAATGGTACTCTGCTACTGAACTGACCGCCAATTTTCCTTACCTTCACGATCAAACAATGGAGACCATTGTTTCTTAAGGAAGGAGGTTTGATCCATATCGCAATTGGCATTATTGTCGAATGTCGACATCTACTGCAACAAGCCATCGTTGACACAGCTCCAACGAGTTCTGACCTCGACATGAATTCGACAACTTCGCACCTTCGACACATTCAACGACCTCACAGTTCTACAATGTCGACATGCAGCATCAACCTGCGACTTGCGCAACACCGTCTTGCTACTTGCGATTGTCGAACTTCGATAGACTGTCCTTTTGTCTTCCATTCGACTGCAACGGTTGAACTACCGAATTGTTATAACTTATTTTGTAACTGAAAGTAACGGGCATGCACCCAAGCATCTTAACACTTTTTATATAAGCATGTAAACTATTGTAATATACATCTTATCCATACGGATCTTTACATCCAGTAATAGAGAAGATCAGTTCGCATTCCTGTATATTTGTTTGTGTGTATTTGTGTTTATCTGCATAGTGTAATCCTGCTTGCTTATTATATTTCTTATGCTTCCGTTATAACAGAGCCGACTCATTCAGTCGATGCCAGCATTCGACCATAATGCCAACTACGATATGGATCAACCATACTGACAACACAGAGTGGCCTTCTGCAAAGCTTCTTCTTCCATACAAATTTGTTGATGTCCACGGTGAAAATAAAACTTGGGAAGGATATTGACCTTGTGAAACTCATTCTTCTCAATAGATGGATCTATCCCCCATATTTATACATGTACTTCCCAACTAAAAGAATTGAGTCCAAAGATGATTCCAAGATTCCAAATGATCCTGAGAATTGTGTGGTGTTTTCTGCATCCTCCTCTACACCACCTAGAGTCTTATGAAGACTCCCATACCTCCAAATAGGGAAGTAATGTTTCCATCCATCATAAGAGTTCCCATGTAGGAAACTAAACCACTATCTCACTTGGATAGAATCCTAAGAGTTAAGGCTGGATTTCCCTCCAAGATCCCATTGATCATGTTGCATTCTTCTCAACATTGTGGTCACCTGGAACAACTTGTCATCCCAAATGATACCAGGATCCCATAACCATGCTGGAAGTCCCTCACTTCCAATGCTTTTGAAGACCTTTTCCGCTAGATCCAACAATGTTTGGATCTCTTCTTGTGACACATGCTTTCCCATCCAATCATGGATGCATGTGTAATGGAGGAATCAAATTGTTGCCACGAATATCTCAGCGACTGCTCACATGACAAGACAATGTCAGTTACATTAATAAACTCATGAAAGAAACAACAAGTACCTTTATCTCCATGGGTTTCCATCTTCGCTCTATCCACCATAAGGGAAGCTCATGATCTCTTTGAAGCAAAATGAGTGTTTGGAAAACACCCTCCATGTTAATGGATCCATCCAACCGAGTCAAGCATGATTCCCATGCACTGCTATGTATACTGGAAGGATCACAAGGTAGCCATAGAAAATTTTGATGCTCTTCTCAAGATTGCACACTTAATGATGTGTCCATTAGTCTTCTACAAATGCAAGCAAGACTGGTGCATCCTTGACTCTCCATTTCTATTATGTACTTATCCACCCAATCCATGGATAAATAAATACCTTTGCTTTCTGATTTGTAGGGAATGTCCTCTAGTATGACCTTACTATTTGTTTGCATCCCAAAAAATACTCGATCAATGTCTTCTATGTCATCTTTCTTCACAGGCACTTGCAAATATGAATAATCATCTTCATGTTCAAACCTCTCATGAGGTTCCTCCATCAATGCATGAGTGTTACCATCCACATATGACTGACTAGTTGTGGTGCAAGAGGAAGGATATGATCCTCCCAACTCCAAACGTAGATGTTCTACCTCCATGGCCTTGTCTTCTTGAATTTTGAGAGCAAGATCTCTATCCATTAAGAGCTACAAGTAATATGATTTTATTCTCACCATTTCTTCTTGTATGATGCACAATGCAATACTAGAGACACTTTCAACCAAGCCTCTATGTATCTCCTTGATCGAGGTCGTGTCCAGGAAAAATGAGGGGGACAACAGTTCGACTGAATGAGTCAGCTCTTTTATGGCGGAAGCAATAAGAAGCAGAATGAGCAAAAGTAGGATTACACTACACAGATAAACACAAATACGCACAGACAATATGCAGGAATGCGAACTGTTATTCTCTATTACTTGCAAACAAATAGATCGATGTATGTGGCAATATTATACATGCTTATATAGAATTCTGAGGTGCTTGGGTGCCTGCCTATTAAGTTCAGTTACAAAGAAGAAGTTAGAACGGTTCAACAGTTACAGTCGACTGGAAGACAGAGAGACAGTCTGTCGAAGTTCAACAGTCGCTGGTCGCATGTTGACGCTGCATGTCGATGTTGTGAAACTGTGAGGTTGTTGAACATGTCAAAGGTGCGGAGTTTGTCGCAGTATGTCGAAGTCGAGACTCATCAGATTTGTGTCAATCAGAACCTATTGGAGTTGCTGAGTTTGTCAAAGTCACGTGGAGACAAAACTTGTCGAAGTTGTATCGACACCGATGACTTGTTGCAGTCGATGTTAGCATTCGACAACAATGCCAACTACGATGTGGATCAGATCTCCTTCCTTAAGAAACAATGGTCCCCATTGTTTGCTCACGAAGGTGAGGAAACTTGTCAGTTATTTCAGTAACAGAGTACCACTTTCCTTGGGATGGGAGCTGGCCATCTTTGGAAACCTGAAACAAGGGAATTGTGTTCGTCCTTGTAAGGCGTACTCATTGTCCCTCGATGGTGTCGCAAGGAAGAGGCTTTTGAACATCTAGATGGATGTCTTCGGGTTCTGCTATTGATAAGTCATTCTGTTCCAATAGTGGTTTATGGTATGGTCGAAGTATATCCACATTGAAGACTGGATGTAGACCCAGGCATGCAGGAATGTCGAGCTGGAAAGCGTTTTCTCCAATCTGTCGAAGAATACTGTACGAACCATACCGCAAAGGTTTTAACTTCTTGAAAGGACCCGTGAAGCGCTCCTTCTTGATATGTAACCATACCTTATCCCCAATTTAAAATGAATGAGGAATACGATGCTGGTCGTGTCGGGCCTTAGCTTTCTCACTTGCTCTTTGCAGCATTTTTCTGTGCTTGCTTTGGATGTCGCATATCTGATCTCTGAACTTGATTGCTTTATCAACTTCTCGCTGGCTGTAGTCAGAGTTGGAGTTCGGTTGTGTTGAGGAGCTGATCAAGTCAATAGGCGCTGAGGATTGAAATCCATAATAGATCTCAAATGGATTGTTGCCTGTAGAGCTGTGCTGAGCACGATTGTAGATGTGTTGTATGTATGGAAGACTTTCATCCCATGTTCATTGATGCTTGTGGTTGTACATGCGAAGCATTTGTATGACCAAGCGATTAACGACTTCTGTTTGTCCGTAGGTTTGAGGATGGAAAGCTGTCGACAATGAGAGTCGTGTGTCTAGAAGTTGCCAAAGGGTCTTCCAAAAGATATTGATGAATCTGGAATCTCGGTCGGAAATACTGGTTGTTGGTAAACCAAAGTGTTTCCTGCTGCGCTGTCGTGGTCTTCTTACATGGTATGAGAATGGCCATCTTGGAAAATCGGTTGAATACTAATAATATCGTGTCATGCTGATGTTTGGTAGTAGGATAACCCGTCAAGTAGTCCATAGAAATAGATTCCCATGGTCGACTAGGAACTGGCAGAGGTGTGTATAGTCCCTGTCTGAGGGCTCGATTGGAATCTAATGGTATCTCGACTTGAGGTCAAGATTAGTAAAGAATTTAGCACCTTTTAGATAGTCGATGAGCTCGTCTATCCACAATAGAGGGTAGCGATTCTTTACCAAAAATTTGTTGAGATATCTGTAGTCGATGCACAAGTGCCAAGTCCCATATTTCTTCAGAACTAGGATGATTGGACTTCCACAAGGAGAGGATTTGGGGCAGATATGTCATCTGTAGATTAATTCTTGGATTTGTTTGGGAATCTCTTCATTTTCGAGAATGGATCTTCTTTAAATAGATTTGTTAAGAAAAGAAGAACCAAGAACAAGTTCAATTGAGTGTTTTACCTGGCAATGTTGAGGTACTCCGTTAGGAGCTTGAAAGAGGTTCTAGTACTCATTGAGAATATGATTGACTTGCTGCTTCTGTCGGGAGATGCATTGGTCAATGACTCGACTCATCACTGCAGTCTTCTTAGAATGTTGCGGCTTGATCATGATTAATGCGAACTTCTGAGCATGATTGATGAGCTTCTTTGTTTGTTTGGCAGATATCAGTGCAACCGTTGGTGTAGGTTGACGCTCTGGTATGATGAACGATCGATTTCTGATTCTGATAATCACGTTATGAGTCCGTGATTGATAACTTCCATGTCTATCACAGAGGTAAGGTTTCCCAAACAGGGAGTCGGCTACGGAGAGTGGTGCCACGTCGCAGAGTACTTCATCTTCAAAAGGATTTATGAAGTAGGCGATCTTACATTGTCGAGTGATAAGTAGTTCTTGTCCATCCTTCATCCAACCGATGTTGTAAGGTTGAGGATGCGGAGTGGTAACAAGACCTAGTTTCTTTAGGAGATATTCAGAAATGACGTTTTTATGGCTACCGTTTTCCACAATCAGATGCAATGGGTTGCTTTGGACCCATATCTGTGTATGGAACAGGCGTTCTCATTCCTACTCGTTGATGATAGTCGAGGATGCTGGCGTGGTCGATGTCAAAAGGGTCATTGCGTTTGGATCAGATTATTCCATCATCTTGTCGAACGCGTCGGAAGTTGACACTTGTGCCAAAAATGTCTTTCGAGCTTTGCATTCAGACGTATCATGCCAAGATGAGTGGTGGTAATCACACCATTTTTCGGTAGGCAGTTGTTTGCTACATTCCCTCTTGTGAAAAGGATTCTTGCCGTGATCTGACTTTGGCGGTGTTGGCTGAGAAGATTTCTACTTGTCGAAGTCGGCTGGTGCCTTCTTGTTGGGTGGCCATCTTGATGTCGGCTTTGTTGCGAAGCATGCTTTCCCTTTCTGCTTGGTTTCCACTTTGCTAGCATAGTGGAATGCATCCGCAAGCGTATTGACAGTCAGAAATTCCATCTCCTACTGAATGTATTGGGACAATCCACTGATGTACTTCAGAACAAGCAATTTCTCTTCTTCTTGGACGCCAAGTCTAGCCATGAGTCGGTAGAACTCGTCGGTGTAACTTTGTACTGATTGGTATTTCCATTGCCTTAGTTGTTGTCACTTATTATACTGCTACTCGAGGTACTTCGGGGGGTAAAAATCCTTTCGAATGTGTTCGACGAATTTAACCCATGTGTTGATGGGGTCTACGCTTTTCTCCATCTTTGTCAAGAGGTTCTCCCACCAGCAGTGCACAAATGTTGACATCTTTACGGATGCAATGGTGATCTTTTCAGCTTCTGAGAGTTTATTCACAGCGTAATAGGATTCCAATTGTTGCACCCAATTGTCGACGGATTCTGTTTCAATCTTACCTTCAACATTTGGTATGTCCAAATTAATTTGCACTTTGAAGGGGATGATTTTATCGAAGTGAGTTCTCGTCAAAGATCCTCCGGATGTCGAAGCAAATTGCATGACAATTTTGTTGAATTGGGCGAACATTTCAGTCCATTGTCGAGACAAATATCGCTCAATAAGCTGTGTTTTCTCATCTGCTGCATGTCTATCATTTGTTTCTTCTGTCATTTCTGGAGGTAGTGTCTCCTTGGATTGTCGAGATTGCGAGCGAGTTTGAACCGACATAAGTCGGTAACTTCGAGAGAAGTGTATACGCAAAACTTAAGCATGAACAAAACTGAGTGCTCTGATGCCAATGATCCAGCTCGTGTCCAGGAAGCACAAGGGGGACAACAATTTGAATGAATGAGTTGGCTCTGTCATGGAGAAAGAAATAAGAAACAAAATGAGCAAAAGCAGGATTACACTACACAGATAAACACAAATACACACAAACAATATGCAGGAATGTGAACTATTCTTCTCTATTACTTGCAAACAGATAGATTGATGTATGTTACAATATTATACATGCTTATATAAAATTCTAAGAATCTTGGGTGCCTTCCCGTTACGTTCAGTTACAAAGAAGAAGTTAGAACGGTTCAATAGTTCAATCGTTACAGTCGATCGGAAGATAGAGAGACAGTCTGTCGAAGTTCAACAGTCATTGGTTGCATGTCGACGCTGCATGTCAATGTTCCAAAACTGTGAGGTTTCTAAACATGTCGAAGGTGCGGAGTGAGTCCCAGTATGTCGAAGTCAAGAATCGTCAGAGTTGTGTCGAAATCAGAACCTGTCGGAGTTGTTGAGTTTGTCGAAGTCATGTCGATTCGAAACTTGTCGAAGTTGTATCGACTCCCATGACTTGCCACAGTCGATGTTAGCATTCGACAACAATACCAACTGCGATGTGGATCACTCCTCAACCTGGGTCCTCCACATAAGGTCTTCAACAAATTTTCATGCACCATCGGTTCTTAACAATACTTGCAACACATTCTCTTCTGAGACTAATAGTTGACTCTCAAAGTCATACAATAGTATCCTCTCAACATTGTGTATGCAACCATTGGTGGTTTCATCCAAATCATGAGATTCATGCAAACTCCCATTTATCAATTTGTCCCTCTCACTGCAATCATCTTTGACACCAAATTTCCCAACATTGGAAATTTCCACCATGCTATCTCACCGGAAGTGGCTACTATCTCAGTATGATACAAAGGAATTTGATTTCTACAAAAATAAAAATTACAGCCATACCTTTGTGCCATATGAGTGGCTACTAGGCCACCTCTCGTGTGCTCTTATTTTGAAAAGATCGATGTAGGTTTGGCTTCAAGTTCTTTGAGCGTTGCTTCTGCATGATATTCCTCCATTTTGCAGCCATCATGTAGTGGCTTGATTTCCTCCTTAAGTGTCTCTTATTATTTCAATAGTTTTATACTCTTTAATGATTCCTCATCTACATACTTGGGAAAAAATACATAGCTAATATAGATGTAATCCTTGAATGTCATGACCACACAAATATCCTTACCCAATGCTAGGTACTCCTAGTAGCAACGAGGCACGTTTTCACATACTTCTATCACCTTTGCCAAATATTTCTTAACCATTGGAGGGTAAGAGATTATGTCTTCTCTGTATGCAATGTCACATGTTAAATCATCCTCCTCATGCGAAATGGAAAAACCTTCATATATTCAAATAACTTCTTTCTCTCCATATTTCTCCCAATCTTCATCACCCACTGGTATGAGCCTCATAGTTGCAAACTCGAAGATGTGATCTGCAATATTTATTCAATTGAGAGTTTATGGAGCTTGGTATTGCTTCTCACAGGTGCAGAGTCCCATGCTATAATACCATTGTAATATCCCCAATCTGGATATCAAAGATATTAACTCTGAGCCAACTTCAAAAAATATGAAACTAGGTACAATTTCTAGCTTTTGGAGGCTAAAAACTGTCTGTTTCCAACTCATCCCAAATGGCTCTAAACCCCAACAAATTTTAGATTTGAAGAAGGGGATGGGTCCTGTATATTTCCTATTTAAATCTATTATATACTATTAGGAAAATTTACTATAGGATTTTTCCTTGACAGATTACACATTTTCTGAGTACATCACACTTGGGAAGACTCCTTTGGCTATACCAAAGGCTTCAAGGCAATAGCCCCGGTAATTACATGGAAAATCAATAGATTATGCTGAAAATATGAAGAGAAATTGACCCTAACATATGATATCATATTAGACATGGCATCCATACAACACATAGGCGCTTGGAACAACTTTTACAGTGAGATACTTTACCCACAAATTCATAGAGCTAAACTAGTAAATAAATAGGCGAATTGAGACATGAAACTAAAGGAAAATGAGGGTGAAAATTGATTAATGATATATTTCCATTGGATGTACATTCATGGATGCATTAGCAGCTGAAAAACCACAAATAACTTTGATATAAAACCGAATAGAGAAATGTCTACAAATTTACAATGAGAATCATGGGCAATATTGCTCAGAAATAGTGATTTTGCTTGATATAATTGGAGCTTGCAATAGGAATTTGAACCATAGGTTAGGTTATACTATCATGGATGTATTCACCACCTGATATCATGATTATGAATCCACGGAAACAACCTCCAAAGGTTTGGGTACCACTAGGTGCGCCCTCCACACTAAACACCCAAAAACGCTGCAAAACTAGAACTTGCACAATACTTAAATTGAAACTCTAAATGGATGGAGACTGGATTGGGACATAAGCATGACCTGCACCAACACCTACATAAAATCATATCCATTATAACATATTGTTTCAAATTTAAGCTCATGTGAAAAAGTACTAGATGTCCTTCTCCTCAATCACCAATTGGAAAGCTAACAAACACTCCAACTAGTTCTGGTTATAAAGGGGCACATATCCCAACTGGTTGCAAGGGGCACATCACCCAAGCAAAGAAAAGCTCAAATATATTCAATATAAATGAAAAACATGTAAAAATATCCCCAAGGATACTTTCATACTCCTTTTATCAACCTATGGTAACTTTCTTCCTTTCTCTAGAGCCTTCCTTCTTGGAATTTGAATTAGGGATGAGTTGGAGACTTCTTTGGCAAGTTGCTTTTGCATTTGGACCCACTTGCCTCATCAATTTCACCCTCATGGGATAAATTTGGCTCCTATATATTTTACTGATTTTCCCGGGTGATTTCTATATGTTACTATTCCTTGTTGAGCCTTATTAGTAAAAATCTGCCTTCTTTGATTGGCTACTACTTTTCCTGCTTTTTTGTTGCTTTTACTGCTTTTAGCATATTTCTTTCCTAATTTATTGAGGTAGACAAATCATATGTCTTATCCTCTTCCTATGCTCCCTCTTGATCCACCTATATCACTTACAACTCATAAACAAATATTAGAACAAATAAATAAACCAAAATTGTGGATAAACTTTGCCTTTAGAAGTTTTTTGACCATTTTAGTGCTAGGCAAACACCATAATTAACTTAGTTCCCAAATTGATGTTGAATACCACTTGGACCTATAAGAACATAATAATATAGTGGAGTGTCCATGGAACCTCTAAATTGGGGACATTACAAAGCAAGAGGTTCTCCAACTATTGAAAGATAACTTGGCTATAGCACAAAATAAGATTAAACAATAAGCAGATCTGAACATTGCACTGAACGGAAATTTGAAGTGGGTGATTGGGTATTTTTGAGGATACAACCATACATACATATGTCCCTCAAACAAAAAAAGAAGTTTTGTCAGGAAATTTGTCTCAATGCTAGGAAGTAAGGGGTGTCTTTCCCAATGACCAAGTGAAGGTCACCGACAAAGATACAAGCAAAAAAATACACTCTTTACTTAAATACTATCATGCATCATTTACAAAAGTTGATATTTTGGGGAAGAATAAAGAAGAATATATGTTGAAGCAATGTTTTTTCGAGTCGCCCGATGGGAGTCGATCTTTGAATCCCTTCTTGCTGATCTTGAATCTCCTCAGAGGAACCTGCACACATTTAAAAAGAACACCTTTCTCATTCCACAGAAAGTAAACTAATATGCCACATAAATAAATTTACAATAACACTGATCACAAAAAATATATGATAAAAATCATTTGGGGGAAGGGGAATCCATTTATATTGAATTAGAAGAGGTGCAACACTTACAATCCATGGTTGTAGCTTGCGACATTGACCTCGTCATAAATCTAGGTTCTCTCCTTCATCCTTATCCTTGATCACAAAGGTCTCGGATTCTAGAGACTTTCACTCTCTTTCTCAACGTAACAACATATACTCTTCCTTCAATCTATCCTCCTAGATGTATACCCCAATGGTACCTTTTGTAGCTTTGGATTAGGTAAGAGTGGGTGATGATCTCTAGAATGGTGATAATCCAAATATGGGTGATAATCCCAAGAATGGTGATAATCCCAATGTGTATGGAAATAAATATCTTTTATTCATAATCGAGCTTTATTTTCACTTTTAATTTCACTTTTCATGCATATTCCTTTGCTTTAAGCTCATGGTCACACTTATTAGCTCCAAAATAGCAACCAAATGACCTCGGTCACCCCTTTAGGGCCTAAACTAGCAAACGACCGCACCTTTATTCAAGGAAAGTAGTGATCAAACTTTAATTATAAAAGTGCTTCACTTTAGTGTTTTTAACTCAATTTTAATGTTGAAGAAGAACCCGATGTCCACTTATGATATTCATCATGAATGGTGTTAAGTATCATTATAATAAATTCCCCCTAATGTATGATGTCAGAAATGAAGCTAATGGTTGAAATGCATTAATTGAATAATATGTAGTTGTGGTTAAAGGGCTAAGGAGGAAAATTGTAGATGTGAGAGTTTGAAAGTACCTGCAAGAAAAACAACCCATTTCCCAATATATAATAGCTTCCTAAGGTGGGCATACCCATGCTTAGAAGTATACAAGCATGGCCACGAAAAATACATAGTGGATTAATTTCATAAGTACACCTGGAATATAATCATGCACTATGGGGAGTGCAATATATAAAATTCTTCAAGGTACTTCAACATGGCAGTCTAATCTTGCGCAATTCGGGTAGTTAGCATCGAGGAGTGATACTTCTATTGTTCCTAAGGTCTTCAATCCAAACTAACGATAGTAAAAGTCTATACCATGTGAATAAATGGACTGGAGTCTAGCATGATAAGACACTGTCTAATCACTGGTCATTAATGTATATCATTGACATATACAAGGAGACTCTCCGATAATGAAAATGGGATCCAAGGTACTAAGTACAATGTAACAAGTGCGAATAAATGATATGGGATTGAACACTTGTAGAATCAAACAAGCAGGGTTCATTGATGTATACCCACTATCATTTGAGGGGATACCTACCACTAATTATTGCAAGTTCCAAGGTACTTCAAGGTTCCTAAACCCACTTCCTAGATAATTATTTGCCGTCGATAGGAAGAGGTCCATTGGAAGGAGGGAATTAATGCATCCCTCATCAACATACACGAAACACAGATTAAAGTTTTGATATGAATTGGTTGGGATGAGAAGATCCATCACCATATACTGACACAGGGAAGGCCGACATAATTGGTAAAGAATATTCGAGGAATGGGGTACACGGGTTTAAACTTCCCTTGAACACACAACACAACACGACGCATAGTGAAACCTGACAACATAAGACTAAAGAAACCAACTCAATGAAATCTAGATCAACTCCAGATGCACACTACAAAAAATCACCCTTTTGGGGTCAATTTTTCTAGCCCCCCCCAAAGTCCAATTATTGGGACTTGGGGGGGGTTAGAAAGACCTCCCCTAAAGGTGTTTTTGGAGGCAGTTTTTAACCCCCCCCCCAAAAAAAAAAAAAAAAGTCACGAGAATTAAAGTTTTGGGGGCAGTTGTTTAAAAATCGACCCCAAAATTTTAATTCTCATGAATTTGGGGGGGGAGGTTGTTTAATGACCCCCCCTAAAGGTTTTTTCAAAGCGGTTTTTAAATGCCCCCCCCGCCCAAAGTCTTGAGAATTGAACTTTTGGCGACGGTTTGTAGTAACCTGCTTCCAATTGTTAAATTTTCATGACTTTTAGGGGGGGCTTAGAATGACCTCCCTTAAATATATGTTTCAAGGTGGTTTTCTACTCCCCCCTAAAAGTCAAAAGAATTTTACTTTTGGAGGCGGCGTTTTTAAGACCATCACCAAAAGTTTAATTCTCATGACTTTTGGGGGGGTTTTAGAAGGACTGCCCCTAAATATATTTTTCATGTATGTTCTCAATTTCCATCCTCTCAAAGAATACTTAAATTTACCTCTAATTACACCATAATTGACCCCTAATTAACCTCATATTTGTCCCCCTAGTTACCCCCAATTAACCACTAATTTCCCCTAAATGACCCCAACTTGACCACTAATTACCCCTCAATAATCCATACTTACCACTAATTAACCTTAGATAACCTCTAAATGACCCCTACTTTTTTCATGGAAAACCTAGTGGAGAAACCCAAGGGATGCTTCGAAACATTCATAGATGGCATATTCCCTAGTGAACCCATCGATGTAGACTAGTGTGCTTCACACATGGGTATTTGAAATGTACACGTGCCACCATGAACCTAACTAAATCCTTAAAATCATTGGCATTAACCACTGGTTTACCTAATCCCTTGGGATTAAATAGCCCATACTTACCCATAATTGACCCATAATTACCATTAATTACCCCTAGTTAACCCATAATTGACCCATAATTACCATTAACTACCCCTAGTTAACCCATAATTGAATCCTAAAAAGTCTTGGCAATAACCATCGGCGAATATGCTCTGCAACCAGCCTGAACCTTGCCGATCGCGATTAGGGATCGACCCTCCTGGGTTCTTTGACAGACTTCCTTAGCGCCCTGCTTAATGAGAAGAAGCCATGGTCGCAGCCTTCAGCTAGGGCTCGGTCCTCAAGATCTATGCCCCTCAATATGGCCTCTAATGGAGACTCTGGCCCCCTTCCCCCTCCATCTGAACTTAGTGACTTCATGAATCTCATCTCAGCGTAAGGCAAAAAGACATTGTCGGCCTCTCAGAAAAAAATTGTGAAAAATATTTCTGAAATACCCACGGTAGCACTTCCAGTCGAGCAACCTTGCAAAATTGCCCTTAACCTCTCGAAACGAGGATTAATTGGTCAATTCACAGGTCTGTGGCCCTCTCCAAAAACTGTTGAAACATGGGTTCAAAAAATTTGGAGGCCCTTAATATCAGAGGAAGTAAACTCGTATCTTCTAGGAAAGGGATTCTTCGCATTCGTCTTTGAAAGCAAGCATGATTGGGAGTTAATTTTCAGGAATGGACCGTACTTCATGGGACCATAAGGGATCTACCTAAACAAATGGAATCCAGACTTTGATCCGACCCAAGATGTTCCCTCCACATTTCTGGTTTGGGTGAGACTCCCACACCTCCCTCTCCATTGCTGGAATCCTGAATTATTAGAAGCCATCGGGAATGATCTTAGAAAATACATAGACAAAGCATATATGAAGGATCAATACTCATGTGCAAGGATTTGCGTTGAAGTTGATCTAGAACATGGACTCCTAGAAGCCATAAATCTCACTATGGAAAGTTGGTCTCACATCTAGGAACTAGATTATGGACAAATCCCATTCAAATGCAGGTACTGCCATGAATATGGGCATTTCGCTGGATACTGCAAAAAAAACCCCTCATATCTGGACTCAGGAGGGAAAAAACACTAATGGACAACCATTCAAAAAAATCCTAATCCCAAATCTGGACCAAAAATACTCTCAAAAGAAAGTCAAGGAACGAGAAATATCCCTCAACATCAAAAATATATGGCCACCAACAATGGGAATAGATTCATATCTCTCGAAATTTCAGAAACTCAGGAAACCCCTGAAACCCCAGAAGAAGGAGAAATTATTGAATATCAGGAACCCCAAGAGGTCTCCCATATCCATGAATCCCCAAAGGAACCCCAATCCCAGAGAATCCCGAGCCCTAAAAAACCTATCCCGGATAAAGAAAAGCTCTCTCCTTCTTACGCAAACATCACCAAAACCAGATTTGTGGTCTCCCCTACCTCTTCGGAAGACCTAGTAGACAAATCATCCAAAACGTTATGGCGAAAATCAAGTAAAGATATAAGGGAAGAATAATTCGAATGTGAAAAGACACAAGGATCTCAGGAAACAATAGACATGGCCTTCACTAGAAACACCAGAGCCAAGATACCAGGGAAGAAAATGAGAGACGCGCCAGGGGGAGGCCCCTCCTCTACTTACAATAATAAATAATGAAGCTGGTTTCTTGGAACTGCAGAGGACTGGGCAGCCTCAGCAAAATAGAAGTTGTCAAAGATATCCAAAAAGTTGACATGCTAGACATCCTCATACTCCAAGAGACCAAACTCGATGAAAATACTATCCTCGCAATTGGAAAGGAAAAGTGGAAAAAGAATATTGGCATTGCTGTCAGTGCTAGAGGAGCCTCTGGTGGCCTAGCAACCCTATGGTCCTCTAACAATTTTCAGCTATGTAACTCCTTTGCCACTCAAAATTGGATATTTACAGAAGTCACACATATTCAAAGCAATATTCAGATCACACTGTTCAATCTGTATGTCCCTAACCTCTACTCTGCAAAAAGAGATTGTTGGAAAATTCTGGAAGATTTCCTTGATGCATATGCGCCTCAAAATCTTATTCTCGCAGGTGATATGAACATAACCCTCTCTACGTATGAAAAAAAGGGAGGCATTACTGGAAGGGACACTCTTAAATCTCAAGTTGAAGCCATAATTCAGACTTGGGATCTACTAGATATCAAACCTAAAAAAGGTAAATTCACCTGGTCCAACAAGCGACTAGTAAAAGGGAACATTATGGCCTGACTTGATAGATTCCTAGTCCAAATCAACCTTCTAGTCGAGGGGAAAATCGTTTCTTCAAAAATCATACCAAATCTGGCCTCGGATCACAAACCGATCCTACAATTTTAGGAGGAAGAGAATCTTAGACTGATTCCCTTTAGGTTCAGCTCTCAATGGCTAAACCATGAAGGATTTTGGGATAACTTAGATAAAGCCTGGAGAATTCCTATTTTGAGTTCCCCGGGATTTTTTTGGGAGCAAAATATCATCACCACTAAGAAAGCATTAAAAAACTGGGCCAAATTTAACTTCCCCCCACCTTCAAACTCTAGGAAGAAGGCTGTAGAAAAGATGGAGTCCCTCCAAACCTCGTTGGACGAAGGCCCAATTGACAGTTCATCACTTTAGGAAGAAGTCAATCAACAGGTCAAGGTCCATCATGCCTTTCGAAAAGAAGAAGAGTTATGGAGATTAAAATCACGCAGCACTTGACTCAAAGCCAGCGACAGGAATACGTCCTTCTTCCACAAACAAACTAAAGTCAGGAAATCGATCAACCATATCTCAAAAATCAGAACAGAAAATGGATTAGTTTACAAAGGACATGGAAACATCAAAGAAGCAACGTATGAAAACTTCTCAAACCTATTCATGGAGGAAGACTGTGGTGGAGAGGAAGGAGAGCAAATACTCCTTAAGCACATACCAAATAACATCACGAAGGATAACAACATATAGCTCCTCAAACCATTCATTGAGCAAGAAGTTATCAACACGATCTAGTCTTTTGACCCTAACAAAGCCCCAGGACCGGATGGATATTCAATCCACTTCTACAAATCTTACTGGCAGTACATAAGGAAAGATTACATGAGAATGGTTAGAAATTTTCACTCCAAGGCAAAGATCGGAGGCTGCACCAACTCCATATTCCTTGCACTTATACCAAAAGAAACAAATCCGAGCTCCTTTGGCCGATTCCGACCAATCTCCCTATGCAATTCTTCCTATAAGATAATATCCAAAACACTATCAAACCGAATGAATCCTCTTCTCACAAACATCATTTCAGACAATCAAGGAGGATTCTTAAAAGGGAGAGAAATCATCAACAACGCGATTCTCATTCAAGAAGCCATCCATTCCAACAAGAACTGTAAGAAAAAATGTATGTTAATCAAAATTGACATGGCTGACGCCTTCAACCGTGTCAAGCATTCCTTCCTCTTTAAAGTTATGGAAAAATTTGGGTTTGTGAAAACTTTCATAAAGTGGATCTCAACCTGCATAAGCGGGCCCTAGTTCCCCTTTCGTAAATGGATGCCCGCAAAATTCTTCCAAGCAACGTGTGGAATCCGACAAGGTTGCTCCCTGTCTTCCTTTTTGTACGTTATTCTGGCAAATTCTCTATGTCGAAAGTTGAACTCAGATTTAAGAATTGGAGACCTCCCAGGCCTCAATCTAGCCCCCAAGTCTATGCCCCTAAAACATTCTCTCTTCATGACTCTCTCTTACTGGGAGGAGGTTCCTCAATTATTGCTCAAAAATTCAAACAGAATATGACCTGGTATTGCAATGCCTCAGGAGGAAATATCAACCTCTGCAAGAGTGTCGTCTACAACTAGAATCTAAATAAAACTTTCGCAACCAACATTGGTCATATTCTCAGAATGAAATTTCATGAGCATTGGGACAATTTAAAATACTTAGGCCTCCCAATAGCACAAGGCCACACAAAATCAAGATTTTGGGATGAAACTATAAGCAAAATCAAATCCAAAATTAGAAATTGGGGTGGATATTGGCTTAGCAAAGCCGGGAAATTGATTTTGATAAAATCAATCCTTTCAGCCCTCCCTATTTACCAATCACCCCTTCTTTTATCCCCCAAAGAGGTTTCAAATCAAATAAGTAAACTTATAAGAGATTTCCTATGGACAGGAGGCAAAAAAAATGAGAACAAGTTGCACTTGGTGAACTGGAGCATCATAAAACAACCAAAAATCTCAGGTGTCCTCCAAATTCGGGATCATCACCAATAAAACATAACAATGGGAGGTAAAATCCTTTGGCAAATTCTCTCCAATAGACAACATTGGGTCAACCAATTGCTAAGGAAGAAATACTTAACAGTCACAAAGCTAAGATGCCTCGACAACAATCCCACCTCTAGAGGCTCCTCGATATGGTCAGTATGTAAATCCGCATGTGGTCTCTTTTCTCAGAAGCTTCACTGGGCTCCTGGGAATGGAAGGAATATAAACATCTTCTCTGAAAAAATCATGGGGCATCCCCCTCTATAGGAAAAGAATGAACTCCACGACATAGCCCAATGGCTATCTCACAATAGAATAAGAACGTTGAAATATATCAACTCTTGGGACTCCAACGATGCATGGCAAGGTTGCAAAATATTAGCAATTCTAGACAACCTCGAACCTTCCAGAACTCTTCTCATGGAAAATTTGGCTGGTTGTGCTCCTTCCCATCTACAGGACAAAGACAAACGTGGATGGGGCCCAAAAGGAAAGTACACATCTACTCTAGGCTTCAACGCCCTTCAAAATCACGATGCTTCAAGGAAAAGATTATGGGAAATGGTCTGGAACCCATTTGGACTTCCCAAAGTAAACTTCTTCACCTGGACACTTGCCCACAGGAAAGTGCTCACTGGAGACAATCTAATCAAAAGAGGTATCATCGGGCCACACTGGTGCATATTATGTCAAAAAAATATATGAATCAATAGACCATTTATTTCTAGAATTCCAATTCGCAAGAGATGTCTAGAATCACATGCTTCATTGTCTTGATGTTACTATGCCAATCTTCAACTCCACCACCTTCCTTCTTAAATATTGGAAGTCCACCTACCCTTCCTCTCTTTAAAAAAAACTCTAGTCTCTTATATGGATGACGATTCCTAAATTCACATGCTGGAAGATATGGTTGGCAAGGAATAAATCCATATTCCAAGACTCCTGTACCTCCCCCTTGCAATTTGTTGGTCAGGTCAAAGCCCTTCTTATCGAATGTGCGCAATCCTCTAACCTCAAGACGGACAAAAATATCAATGCAAATGAGCTACATTGGCTTGGGACACTCCTTCCCAATCCCAGAAAGGATGCAAGCTCACGACCACAGAATCTACCACATTGGCAAATCAGACTTACCAATTCCGAATTTCAAGACTAGAGAAATAAGCAGATCCTGGACAGCTTACACTTTGATGGAGCGTCCAAAATAAATCTCAGAGCGACTGGAGCAAGAGGCGTTCTTTTTTCTACAGGAGAAACGATGGAAATCAGATACAGGTGGGTATTGGGATCTTTCTCCAATAATTTAGCAGAATCCTTCGCTCTCCTAAAAGGATTTCAGATTGCCAAAAAATGGAAAATAAAGAATTTACAAGTATTTGGAGACTCCCTCTTAATCATCAAAGCCTTCAACACTCATAGATATTTCAATGATTTGGCAATAAAACAGATCATCCATTGCATCCAGTAAATTGCAACTTCTTTCATCCAATTCAAAGCATTCCATATTACGAGATATTTAAACTATAAAGCTGACAGAGAGGCAAAAGCCGGATCTAGCCTCGAATATGGGAAATTTGAAATCTCGAATGGAGAGACGGGCCATCACCATATCCCTTAACATGCTAAGCCTGACAGATCGTGAATAGACTGGGGGAAGGCTTTCAAGCAAAGTTTTATAACTTATTCGACTGAGAGGAATACTATGTTGATTTTGCATGTCCAACAAATGGCAATATTCATCAACCATGCACCGATCCGGACGCAGCTTGTGGAGAAATGAAACCACGATGGCGCAACTTGTGGAGAAATGAAACTATGATATGTCCACCATCAGACACAGCAAGTGGAATCCATTTTAATTCTTTTGCGACATGATTAAGCACGACTGTAATTTCATAATTGAAGATGGAATTGAGTATTGTATTGAGCTGGTTTGGATTAGCCACGGTTCCCCATCCATTTTTTTTCTTTTTTAATACAATTACCCATTTTAGTTATAAAAAAAATCGATAATTGACCCCTAATTACCACTAATTAACCCAAAATTACCCCATAATTAACCCTAATTACCACTATTACCTAATAATTACCCTTAAATGACACTTAATTACCCACAATTGACCACAAATTACCCCTAAATGATCACTAATTAGCCCCTAATTACCCTTCATTTACCCGTAATTACCCATAAATGACCCCTAACTATGCACGGGGATCGAGTCCATCACATAGGCCTTATAGAGTGAATTTTTGGCTTGTGAGTGGGATATAGTGGCCATTTTTGGATGTATAACACCATGAATAGTTTTTTATAACCAGGCCATGGTTTGGGATTAACTTCTAAGGCCTAAGTTTATATAGTTTCCTCTAGGTCCCATGGGTCATGTAGCACCCCAAAAAACCACACATGCCCTACATATAAAATATTTAGCATATGAGTGAGATATGTCCATCATTTTGAGAATTAACATACCAAGGTTGGTTCTCAATGCTCTTTCCATGGTGTAGGGATAAAATGTTAGGCACTAGGACATAACATATATTTCTATGGGGTTCACATGCCATGTTTCACTACAGCTCAGGGCATCACACATGCCCTTAATACATAATCTTTGGCCCATGAGTTTGGGCCTGTTGACCTACTTTTAGTCATTTGTTGGACATTAATATACTTTTCTTATCTCCTTAGTCTATGCTTGGTGAAGTTCTTTTTTTTCTTCAATGGAACACATCATGGGAAACCCTCAAGTACTTCCCCTCATTTCGAGGATGGTACCCAAGGTAAAACACTGACCCTGATTACAGGGCCTAACCTGGTGGGGACATCAAGTGGGCCCTGCATAGCCACCCAGATATTTTACCCCGAGACCTTCTACTTGCGATTACAACACTCAACCACTTGAGATAACCCATGGGGCTATGCTTGGTAAAGTTCTATTTGGATCCAATGCGATTTTTAGTTAGTTGATCTTTGGAAGTCAGTTAACAAAATTTGTATGGTTTGATTTGACAGATTGAAACTATTAATATTTTTGTGACAACCTCAATTAGGGCCTTTCTGTAGATGTTCCCAGCTTTGTTTTTCCATGTAAGTGGTTCATATATCTGGTTGATGGAAATCATGCCAAGGGAATAACTACTAAATAGTGTTGTCAGTTTTCTTCTCAGAGATTAGTACAATATGATTTTTTTTTGTGGAATTTGGTTTAATGATACCAACCTACTACTAGTCAAGCAATACACAAAAAGACAATAAGAGAGAGTAAAAACCATTGATGAAGCTTGTCTAAAATTTAATAGGGTGTCCTAAAGTTTTGAACTTGGGCTAGTTAAAGCCTCATGTAGGGTTTTCCATTTTCAACCAACCATCTAAAACATTATTTGATAAAAAATCTTATAGGAAACGCTTTCCTTAGAATAAGCACCTTATCAAAAAACTGTGTTAGCCACATGAAGAATATGAATGCACCTAGTCCTCTTTTAATACATAAGTTTGTAGTGTGGAACATTGATGCAAGCCGGTAAAATACCTTCTCAGCCTGTTTATCAACACAACCCACTAATTAGTATAAATAAGAAAATTTGGTTAATCAACTATTCATCTATGCTTTAATGTCCCTTACCAACATTTCCTTTATTTGAGCACTAATAATACACAATTTTGAAATTTCTTTACGAAGAAAATTGCAGTCTTAGTTACACTTTGTAAATATCATCTCCTGCTTATCTCAATATATATTTCTCCGAAAGACAAGATCCACCTATTTCCAAAATATCATACATGCATGACCTCTTTCAAAACAATGCAATTGTTTTAGGTGTCATAGACCACCGCAACCAATATGGGCAATCTCATCATCCTTCAACAACATCTCCTTATATACAATTAGATATTGCATCTTCTTCATGTGCTTAAAAGAAAATCATATTATGATGTATTTGTGAGGATTCTTCACATAGAAACAAGAGACATGAGAGTGAAATGTACTATATCCATCAACTATTATCCATATGAAAGCACATCAGTATCAATCATCATGGAAAAACATATATCCATAGCCACTAATCCAAAAATTTATGAGATTCTATGGGCTAGGTCATAACACTAGGCCACATAGAGCGTCATGATATCATGAATAAAAACTGTAGAACCAAGAACCTAAGGCAAAAACCACCTCCATCAAGATGTAACCCCACTGAAAATTAATGTTTTAAAAATTGTCCGACTCGACGGAGTCAACCCCTCATTGATCCGACTTGGATTGTGACTCAGCTCGGGTCATCGGTTTGGTATTGAACCAACCGAGCCCGATATGACTTGACTGGTTCAGTCCCAAACCAATCAACTTGGCCGATTCCATGCCAACTCGATGTGGGACTTGACAGGAACACACATATGGCAAAAGAAACACTAAAAAAACCCTAAATACCTAAAACCTAACACTCTAAACCCTAACCCAATGCAATAAAGAGATCCCCCACCCTCTATTTTCCTCACACCATCTTCATTGAGCGATTGTGACCATTTGGAGCTTTAGGAGAAGACTAGTCACTGTAAGCATTTGGAGTTTTTGTAGCTTGTGACAAAATCACATGTGGACACCCATGTTGAAAATGTGACAAAATCACGTGGGAACCCATGCAAAAAGGGGGGGTGACAAGATGTGTGGGAATTAGTTGCTATGTGAGCCTCTATCAATGAATTTCTCGTAGGACAAAGTAAATTACAATCATAATATAGTTATGAAATTAGGATTGTATATAAGATTTGCATGTTTGAGGGGGCAGTTTGATGAAGCAAACATTTGAATGATTTCCCACTTGAATTAAAGGAAGTCGACTTGGTAAGGTTTGTGGACACATGTATAGGCAGTTGGATTATGATGATAAAAGTACTTTAGTAATCATTTCTTAGTATATTCTTAAATTACAACCATTCAAACAACATCCATTATGGGAGAGCACTATTGTACTAGTAGTGGTTTTCAAATTTATATCGATTCATTGACACCAGGTATAATCTGAAATTTTTTGATGAGAACGATCTGAATGATTACTTTGGCAAGCATACTGATTGGAATATTCTAAAAGGCAGAAATAACAGTAAAGTCTGGGAATATTCCCAACATGCCTGATGAGTGTATTGTCCATACAGCATGGACCTTGGAAGTGAAGCTCTGAAATAACAATGTATGCAACAAATTGTGGTGAAAAAGCAAGGTGTGAAGACAACACATACCAAAAAATTTATGAAGAAAACAAGCAGGTGAATTGCTCATCTATTGAAGTCTGAAGTATACAAATGATGGTAATTGGTGTCCAAGGTCCATCTTAAAGTCTATTTCAGTTGGCAATGAAATTAAACCGAATCAAGCTCTGATGCCATGCTCTAGCAAGTCAAAATTTGTTGTATTCTAAAGTGATTCACCATTGGATTGTGATCTAGTGGAAGTTAGAGGGTTAGCCTTTAACATCTGTGACCTGAATGTTGAGTTTGGAAGCACGTATGAGGAATGTGCCATCCATATATCATGAAGCTTGGGATGAACGTATTGTAGCCATAATGTTTTTGGTAATCAATGGATGGAACTCTTTATAGAAGTAAAAGCGTGGCACAAGTTACCCTGTCTAGTGATCAATCCAAAGCTAGAAATTGCCCAAACTGCATACTATAATTGTAAGGGACAAGAGAGTAGGCATGTATATGCCTTATTTATCCTTGAAAATTATGTAGGAGTATGTAAGAAGTTACTTAATTTTGTTTGTTTGTTTGTTAGAAATGATTGTCACTTGGGGCCAGTGCATTTCAACCATTGGCTAAGAAATTGTAACCCAGGGGCATCTAATCTGTCAAAATCACCCGGGGATCACACCCGACCTAAGCCACACCAACGCTTACCATGGCTAGATTTTTGGGTGTCTCCTCCCAACTAAGTCATCGTAAGGGTATTGAACTTGGGTCGCCCAGCAAATGAAACCCACACCTTAACCAGAGGAGCTAGCGGGGATTGACATTAAATTTTGAAGGACACGGGGGTGGGATTTGATCCATATATGTTTGCATGGGTCATGAGATCATTTAATACAATCTATTTGGGTGCAACCACATGTTGGACCACTACCTCAAGGTGACCCCATGGATTCAGGCTAGGCCCTCATGGGAATTGAACCTTGCCCACTAGTGAAAAGCTCATAACTCTTCACCAATGGATCCAACCCATTTGGGAAAGAGGCTACTTAATTTGAGATAAATACAAAGTATTGGAAAGCAATAAAAATAATAAAAAACAAGGTAAGCAAAATAGCAAAGGATATCTTTGATCAACAATGATGTATGAATTTGCGTTTTGATTAACAATGGTAGTTGATCAGTTTGAAATCTAGAACATGAGTATTTTTATGGTTAACAAATTTTCCCAAGAGAGAATAAGAGCCAACGCACACCAACATTTTTCATATCTCACCCCTATAATTCATGAGAATATGAATGTCCATCTAGCTTTGAATGTGGAAGTTGAATAAATTCTTTGCTCTGAGGATGCTTGAACAATAATAGACATCTCTGGTATTGAAACCCACACGTCTAGACATAATTTGGGGTGATGGGGATGGAATCCTCCAGATTGATAAGTGAATGCCACCATCCATTAGGTACTTCTTAGTATGATGTTAGGGTTGGCACATTGTCTCAAAAATTTAGGTTTGAATAGATAAAGGGTGCGCTCCTCTTGATATGAATCAAGATATACAAAGTAATAATTGAGTTTCATTTCAACATGGTCTACAACAAATTCCATGCCTCCTACAATCTCAAACAAGTAGTCCCTATCCCACTAGTTCTTTGCATATCAATGCATCATTGCTCAGAGGCATCGCCTTGTTGGGTTCGAGTCTATGCTAAGTTTAATTGACATAGGAGGCTCTTGTTTTTTTTGTTTCTTGGAAAAAATTTCCCCAAGTGCCCATGTTCAAAACAATCCTTACACTTGAAGAGTATGTTTCCATAGGAAAAAACTAGGCTTCCATGAATTGTCAAGGAGTTAAATATTTAGAGATGTTGGGGATTTAGATACCCATGTATACACATGTGTTAGCTTATTCTGCTATCTTTTGTCAAGTGTTTCCAATGATAGTTGTTAGAATTTCAAAGGTAATTTTGGCAATGTCACCTATACATGAGTTGTTGAGAGATAATCTTCCAATGTGTTGAATGATGATTTTTAATGTCCATTTCATAAATAGTCCAAATTCCCACTCTATCGATCATCCTAGGGATCATGTGCATGTGGACATAACACATCATTCCAATCATTCCAATTTTGTGCATGTGGACCATCCTTCCTTTTGTGCTGCTAAAAAAATACACTATTATGTAAAACACGAGTTGGGTTATATATATGTATTTCAAAGGGGATGTGCCTCTCTTCACATGACCATAAAAATGGCATCGTTCACATTTAAAGGGGATGTTCAAATAACAGAGGGGTTACATAAAAGAGCTATCTCCCACTACCAAATCCAACGATTCATACAAACCCAACCGCAAGTCCACTTCTACTAGAATACAAGCACACAAGCGAGACTGCGACAACGTTACACTTTCATTCAGAACCACAAACTTATCCACTGTGTTTCCTATCGCCCCAATTCCCTCCAACGACCGAAATTTCAAAGAAAAGCATGAAAGCTATAGGAAAACAAGGGTAGTGGTCATAAATTTATGTTGTGGATCAAATAAGGGGTGCCATTGTTTTAGAACAAGCATAATATTATCTATCATCCAACATCTATGGCCACTAGAAACCTAAACCCCATTCAACCTCACACGAGTAGCTGAATTTTTTGGGTAGTAATCAAGCATGCAAGGTTTCCACTCTTTTGAGATCCATCTCTCCAACTTTTTAAAACTGAAATGACACCCACAAGATTGGATGTTTTCATAACGAGAATGTCCCTCCCCACCACCAAAGAAAGGACACCTTCACAAGAACGTTTTTTTTTTTTTTTTGTGGTGCAGAATTGGATTGAGATTGCAAATTTTTTCCAAACTGAGTTGGTTACCATTGAAACCTCTCGAGAATAACTCAGAATTGCCACAATCCACTCAACTCTTATGCTTCACCACCTCGTCATGCCCCAAATCCTTATCGACGTTGCTAACCACATGAATTGAACTGGCAGGACTTGTAGTACCTCCATTCGAAATCACTACCTCTGGTACAAAATCCCTGCTAGAACCATTATTTCCCATTACTTCTTCTATTTTAATCATTATTAGGCCTCTTTTGAGGGTTCCAATAAGGCTTTGGGCGATAAGGTTTCCTATACCTTTCTGATTCTTTTCTCTTAGCTAGATTCCTATTCAGGAGAGTCAAGTTTTTCATCATTTCATGCATACTCTCCATCATGTCACTGGGATATTTTACTGGTTCTTTTCCTTTATTAAACTGGGCTCATATCTAGAGGATGAAGCACTAATTGAATCAAATAATTTTTGCTTCCCCATAGAGGCAACATTTGCTTAAGCCCTTCTAGCATTTTCTTGAGCTTCTTTTAAGTCCTTAGGGTCTTTGTCTTTGAGATGGTATCCTAGATAACCTTCAAATGAATTGAGGTAATGAATCAACACAACTTGCTCTTTAGGCATAATATGATCAGGGATATTGGCCACTATCTTATCAAAACAGAGGTTGAATTCATGGATAGATTCATTTTCTTTCTTTTTGACTTCAAAATGTTGGTTCAAAAGAAAACGTTCATCCAACTTGACTGACCACTCATGCTTAAGTTTTTCTGCGAAGTCATCATATCTCGTGACTGATGATGCAGGTAAATGGTCATACCATTTATGAGCATCACCCTCTAGGGATGCAAAAAATCCCCTCATGTAAACATCTTCTT
The DNA here is from genome assembly GCA_027924585.1 of Larix kaempferi. Classification (NCBI taxonomy): domain Eukaryota; kingdom Viridiplantae; phylum Streptophyta; class Pinopsida; order Pinales; family Pinaceae; genus Larix; species Larix kaempferi. The sequence goes on along the minus strand of BSBM01000236.1, from coordinate 8,534,843 downwards.
CTTCTGCCCCATAAGCTTCCATGTGAGCCCAAAGATTCTCAATGTGGTCCTCGATGGAGGTCGCATAATTCCCATTAAACTTAGGGATCTTTTCAAAATACTTGTCGGGCATATCATGGGGTGAACCATGGATTTGGGAAAAATCTAAGGGTGAAGCTTTGGCCTTGTCCCCAAATATACGATATACAGGAGGATTGGTTTGAGTATTGTTTCCTGGAGGAGTTTAATTTGTTCCAGCCATTTGACTTGCTGGACTTAAATTATGAGACGGGGATGTAGGAGGAACCAAATTAGTTGAAGGGGATCCCACAAAACAATTTGGAGAATCAGAATTAACGATCTTCCAAAAGAAATTAGATGATTGGGATTTGGGATCTCTTCTACGATAAATGAGCGGGGTTCCTTCTGGTTGATTTATGTTAGCTCTACTTCTGAGAGCATAAGGATGCAAAAGAGGTCATTCCTCAGTGGAGTCACGATTAGGAGTCGCCAGGTAGACTTTAATTATTTTCTACCAAAATATATGATGTGTATAAGCGGGGAGAGATGAGTGACAATGAGTTGGTTATGTTTGGATTAAGGATGAAAATGATAACCATCTAAGTTACAAGACCGGATGTGATAAGATATGAATTACGTACAGACACTGGTAGACGCCTGAGGTAAGCCTCTACCTCCCCGGAAATGGTTCCAAAAATTTTATCACACAACTTGTAGTTGTCCCAAAAGGTGATCCTATCTAGGATGGTAGAGGCGTTGGGCAACTAAAGAGGTGACCCAAGAGATGGCACAGTTCCCAATGCAATTGGTTTTCACGCTAACCGAGGCACTCTTCACCTTAGATCTAGCCTAAGCAAGACCAAGGGGGAGACCCTAGCTAACCAATGAGGGCTAGCGAACCTAATCAAGACCTCATAGGGAAATGTGAGAGTAAAAAAAGGAGAAGATCAAGAGTGGATGGATCTAGATCTAGAATAGATAAGTGGACCCAAGGAGTTATGGATTGGTTGAATAGGCTTATGAGATGGAAAAATGTTCAACCAAGGAAATATTAAGCCACTTATGGGTTTATATTAATAGATCTAGATAGATTTAATGCCAAATAGAAAGACCCAAGTGGAGCCCACCCTTAAAATATGGAAAATGGTCAAAATGGAGCCCACAAGGTGAAGATCAAGATGAAATGGCACTAGAAGGGTTGCTACTCAATGGATCTAGGGATTTCATGAGGAACAAGCAATACCCACATTACAGATATGGAAAAATCCCACCTACCCACAAGTGCGACCTCCCTTGGAGAGGTCCAGTGCCTTAGATCAAGGGATAAATGGAGTCGGATGCCCACCAAATTTGGTCTCCAAGGTTTATTAATTATTATTGAGGTGGGTTTTTAATTATTAATCCCATGCAATCACCATATCTTAACAGATCTAAAATCTAGTGTTTTAAGATGAGGGTTTGAGATCTAGAGAACAAATGGATAAGCTAGAAGAATAAAATACGTACCTATTAAGCATACCTGGATAATGAGAATGAATTCCGATTATGACAAGGATTACTTCCGCAAAGATCAAATGAATTATATGGTAGTTTCTCTTGCTCACACGATTTTCCCAAGTCCACTAGTGCGCCCCTCTCTTCCTGCAAAACCAAGGAGACAAAGCTCAATTAACAAACAACAATGAGGGTAGATGCAAGTAAGAAGTAAATGATAGAGAATAATTGGTACAAAGACAAAATCACTCCTTGTTTGAACCAAAATTTGATAGAGGCTTGCAGGGTGAGCCTCCCCACCAATGCACACTCCTCCCAAATCGACTTCTTTCCCTGCAAATCGATATAGTGGAACAAAAATACAAAATAGCTACCAAAATCCCTTAGTGAAATGGAAAATCATTTACAATCATCATAGCCACGCATTCATCTCACGACCCAAGCATTTACTCAAAATATATTTCTTCTATTCCAATAACCAAGATCCAAAAGTCTCAAGAGGCCTTTATAATAGGGTGGCCTCTTCCTTAAATAGGAGGAGAGAGACCAAAACCCTAACCACTTTATGAATGAGTGGTTGAGATCAAAATATAAACACAATACAATCAACGGATAAGATGAGACAGTACAATATAACATGGATCCATTCACATGAGGGGGTGTGCACTCACTAAAAGAAGCCCTAGGGGGGGTGTGCACCACATAAAAGAGACTACAACAAGTGTGTACCACATAGAATGACAAGGACAGGTGACTAGGAGCACATGGTGGGTCTAGGAGGATTTATTATCCTTCACTAGAATCACCCCATGACACAATGATATAACATATGACTCAAAAACATGTCCAAGTGACTAAATGATCAAATCGTGCCCCCCTCAACTGAGAGAAGAATGCATCAAAACACAACTCGGAGAGTGTGTGGACCCCACTGAATGCTGCAAGCTGACCTGGAAGGAGTGGGATACATCGCATATGACCTATGAACAAACCTCATGCAAAAATCTTGCCTCAATATCCCAAATTGATTTCCTCAGTGACCTTTTTATCCCATTTTTATCCCACCCGAAAACCAAAAAAATGCCTGTAACTCACTGTCTGCTGCCCATACACAAAATATGACTATACCATCATGTCTAGAGAGGGGGTAATATGGTAATAAAATGTGGCTAGAACGCCCCTCTCCTCTGTAGCGCCATAGGAAAACATGCAAGCTGAGAGCAAGTGCTGGACATGCCATTTTTGCATGGAAAAACTGGCCAAAAGTGGAAATATGGCTCTAACATCACCAGGAGTGCTTGAAACCTGCATTGCTCTATATGGGATAAAAGGTCACATCAGTCATCAAATTTGAGGTCAAGAGGCTCAACCTTGGCATAAGGTCTACTGCATGTCTGATTTGGGACTGCTATGATGTGTGAGTGATCATAAGTAATACTGCTCATCATAGTTGTTCTCACTAAAACTATGTAAAGGCCAAGCGCAAAAATATATACTGAACTGCTCTGCAATCATGGTAGCTCGGCTACTATGGATGTGATAACAAGTACCAAACCAATTGAACGAATCAATTTGCAAATGGATTTGATTCGGTTCCTTAGCAAACCTGTAGATCGACCGATTCTGAAATCGGTTGGGCCGATTTTTAAAACTATGTGGTTGACAGTGTTGAAGAAGCAACTGTGAAAATGTCAAGTGGAACTGGAACATATACCACCACTCTCCTCACACTCAAGGTCATCAGGAAGAATATGGTGATGGAGCTCCTTGAGGCCCTGGTGGGTACCGATTTTTCAACTACGGTTATAGAAAAAATGTTGGGTCATACCAATATGATAGTGGACGTCACATGCAGTTTTCCACAAGGATGCGTTTTCAACACTAGCAGGATTCCAGATGTAGTAGCTTTAGCTTCACAACCTCCACTGGGGGTTGTGTATCTCATGGTGTTGTTTGTCCCCGTGTTCCATGACCACTTTCATCAAATTTTTTTGTTAGAACAAGGGAAAACATATTACAAGTTGTGCATGGCAAGGTAAAAGATTAGTAGATTGTAGAATTATTTGTCTTTTTCAGTTTAGAATCTAGATTCTAGAACTTAAAATTATGTCTTGACCCTTTATTATGAACTATTTTGAAAACACTAAATGATAGTTTAAAACTTGAGATTGAATTGTTGACTGCATATTACAACTCGTTGGACATTATGCTTTGTTTCATTTTATGGTTGATGTTATCTGTTAAAACATGAAACTAGAAGGTTGATGTTATGGTTGATCATTTGATGACAAAGTTATAAGGTATTATTGCTAGATTGTCAATGCTATTTGTGTACTAAATGGTCAATGCTTTAATGATTATCATTAATCCTCTACAAAAAATTGTGTTTTCATATTTTTTGCAACTAATTTTCCATTTTGTATGGGATTTTTTGAATATATATGCATCAAAATACATATTATATAAAAAATGCTTCTGGAATGCTTTGCTTCTAGAGTCTTTTGGAATTTGGCGCTTTGTGCTCCTACTTCCCTCTTTGCACTTAGACTCCTGCTCCCAACATCCTTGGCTATTCCAAATAGCTATGTTAGTGGGATGGGTCATTCTTACTGCATTTTCTTTGACATGGAAAATATTTATGTAGTGGAACTGGGTTTCTGCATGTTCAATATCTTCATTTTCTTTGTCATAAAAAAATTAACAATGTTCATCACTTTCAAGTTTGATTTTTCCCATTAAACATTGATTACACAACCTTCTAAAGTAGCATGGTTAAAGGGTTTCAAGCTTTTTGTAAGTCTATCTCAAAAGAATACTAAATGAAGTTCCCAACATGCATGAGTGAAATAACTGATTTCAGATTTTTATAAGTATGTATGCAAAAGAAAGGTGGAACTAATCTAGTGATTTATAATTGCTCTATAATATAGCAGCAAGATAACTATGTTTATGATGCACCATGCAATAAATGGATGCGTTGTGTTTGATAAATGATATAAATGGATATATCTAGAGAAATATTTTTTTACTTGTATTGAGGACTCAAACTTCTGAGTTTATTTTTCCTAGGTTATCAAAAACCTAGGTCTTTGTGTTTCTACACATATAATATCCAAGTGCTTGAGGGTGGCTTTGTCTTTGCGGGTGATAGCACACCTACATACATAGTAAGAATGATCATCAATTTCGTTGTGTTTGGTAACTTCATAACTCTTTCTGCAAATGTGTTTTGAGTTCCAAAGCTTGCAACCTTAGTTTCAAAAGATGTTTAAACTTTATATGTTCATGTTGTATGTTCTTTATGGATAGTGCTTTCTAGGTTGTTGGGATTATTCTTTGATTCTATAGGTTGAGACTCAATGTTTTGATGCATATATTGTGTACATGTAAATTTTGAAGCATTGACTTAATATGTATTTCATATCTCTAGATAATACATCCTTGTTGATGCTTTGAACCTTTTTCATTCTTCTATTTATCGCAGATTTGTGCAATCAAGTATTTTTCAGTCATGTTCTCACTATTTTTTGAGATTTCTGATTCTTGGAAACTGGAATAAGATTTTGCTTTCACCCACTTTCAAGGTACCAAGGTTAAAAGGGGTTTGGGGATATGCTAATTATGGCTATCAAAATTGGAATTCCTAAAAGTAGGTTTTACAGGTCCGAGTATGGTTGTATTCTCTGTGTGTGTATCTACATATATTCACATTACCAAAAGATAAGTAAAGAATAGTATTGAAATTTTAAAATCCTAAAGAACAATTATATCAAAGAGAAATGTGAGTATCCGAATGATATTATCAGTCAAAGGTTAAAAAAATTACAATAACGAATGGTAACTCAATCATGATTTGGGGTGCACAATACTTCAAGTATTCCCTCCCTGACTCTCATAGAACCCAAGCTCAATATCAAACCATTGGACCTCAATAAATCCCTTCATTCAATCTTCAAACTTGTCTCTCCCAAATCATACCATTAGCCATTGAGATCAAGGTAGAATGCACATTGTCTAGCACTTACTGAGATCCAGGTAGCCCTTGTATGCCATAGATGATTTTGTAGAAGGCAGTGGCATATAATATAGACCATATGAGCGATATGAAGTGGCTGGGAGACTGTTGAAAATCCATCCTTGCAAAGGTCTGGCACATTTTAATGGCACACCAAGATCATTGTATTAGAATAAAGCTTATAAGGAAATGATGATACAAGCCTAGTTGAAGCACTCCATGAGTGTTGTGTGCATAATCACCAAAATGGCAGATAATCTTGGCAGTTGCTGCTTATCAAAAGTGTAAATACCTTTTGCAGGTCCTACCCTAGAGCCAAAAGGAAGTCATATTCCCACCCTTACCAACTTACATCTAAATTCTTTCCTTCCAAACTATAGCCATTCATATGTGTAGTAGCTTGAGCAACATAATGGATGTCAGAAAATTTTACAAAACCATAACCTTTGCTTGAACAATTCATATGGTCCCTAATGACTTTAACATCAACTATTCTACCAAAATAATAGATCGACTTGATCAATTGTTCCTCCTCCATAGTGGGAGGTAGATATCCTAGAGATATAGTTGAGTGACTTGGTTGGTGTAGTTGATGTATCTTGAGATAGAGAATTCACTTAAGCCTTGATCCCGCCAAGGTGGGATGGACAAGGGTGCCTTGTAATGGTTGAGAGGGCTCTACAATTGTTGTTATACGTGAGGTTGTCATTGATGTAGTGGAGGGTGTTGTGTTTTGGACTGTTGTTTCTAAATAGTGTTGTGGTATGAATTGCTATGGTTATCCCATCTATTATTGGGGAATAGAGAATAGTCTTGATCATCATATAACATAAGTTGATTTTAAACTTTCATCCTTGCAACATTAAGTTAATTCCTTAAGTTTAATCATGAACTTTGAAGTAAATCAAGAAGTATAAGCATGTGTATAAAGAAGTCCGAGCTAGGATATACAAACATATTGCTTTTTATCAATTGCAAATAATTTATTGAAGCTTTGACCATTGGATGCCTTCCATTTTGAATCCTTGACAACAACATAATTCTTAAAAAATAAGGTTGAAAACATTACCACTTCTGTCAAATAAAGATTTAATTGTATCACATATACATATGTTTTTTCTCAAACTCATTCATTTACATCATACATCTTGCCATAATGAATGCATTGAAACTGTTGTTATGCAATGATTACATTGAAAAATAAACTTCCTAATTAACTTAGCTAAAAGCACTACTAGAAGTGGTAACAACTGTAAAAGCCAAACTAATGCCAAAATACTAGGAAGTTGAGATAAAAACAAGTATAACTGCACAGAAGTAACAACCTACAACTACATTTAAGAATTAAATAAATCCTTCCCCTATGGGATGTCCTCCATGCTTAACAACATAACTCAAAATGTCCACAATATGTCATGAAATACAACCACTAGTGAAATGCATATTACTTTCTTGACAATATCTGCTAGATGTTATGTAAATGCGAAAACAATTTTGCATGTATGGAGAAAAACAAGTTGGTGGTTGATGTCCGAAGAACTAAAGAGTTAATTGAAGCTTGACCTTACCCAAGGTGGAATAAAGGAGGATATCTTAGAAAAGGTAGGATAGAGGAGGATGTGTTGAAGCAAATAAGATTTAGGTTGGAGTGAGATAAAGGGCACCCATAGTGCCCTTTTATTGGGCATAAATTGCCTTCAAATATGGTAGGAACTTTGTTGGAAGTTAGAGTTCCACTTCATTCTTTGTAACTTTGACCATGGAATGTTGATCTAGTTAGAAAACAATGAACAATTTTCAAAGTAGCTAAAATATTCTTAAATAAGACTGCGAAGTTATGCAAGTTGATAAATGTAAAAAGGCAACAACACATTTACATGAGGTCAGATGGAAAGAGAATAAATAGGGTACATGAGGTCCATGAATGGGTACATGATTATCTCAACACCAAATGGGAGCACCAGAACGTCATTGTAGACGACACCACAACATCATTGTACACGGCACCACAAAGAAACACAAGGATTTATGCTTGTCGATTTAAGGTTGTTGGTTGGAATATTGGAACATTATGGTCCTCCCTCCAAGCACAATTTGAGATGTCATTGTAGATAACAACTTGGATTTCCTAAAGGAGACATGACTCCTGAGAGTTGTCTACCTCCTATTTCAAGATATTGTTGGTTTTCAGCTTGCATGATTGAAATGAAAATAAAAAACTCTGAGTAGTGTGAGGATCTTCAGAGGCATAGATACCTCTTCAAATTCTCTCCATAAAATGATCTTAGTTTCATGTAGATACATCTATTCTAGAAATATGTCAACTTGATTTTGCAATGTGCCTCCCTCCCTATGCAATGACATCTTTATTATAATTTGTTGCTTCCCTCAAGTCAATGTTTGGGTTTCTCTCTAGATTGGGAGTGAATCACCAAATTTTGATTTATAAACATACAAATTTCTCAAAGCAGGTATGCAACATTTTATTTCTAAACTTCAATGCCAACACTGCCTCACTTAACACACCTATTTATGACATTTCATAGGATATGCTACAGCGCCATGAACTAGGCCTCTTAGATTATGAGTTGGTGAGACATATGGATGATGACCTTGGTTAAGAACAACTTTATGTTGTTTTTGTATGTACCTTTGATTAAATACTCTCTGCTTATTGTACATGTATAGTTTTTTCACTTGTGCTTATTATTGTCTTTGGAAAAATAAATATAGATTGGATTTTAAGCATGGTTGTGTTTGGGTGTATTGTATTTTCTTAGAATTACAAATGGTGCAATCTGGGTTTTAATATTTTTCTTATCTCACCAATTCTTAAAGGGTGCTAGCTCAATGGAAGAGCACCTGGCTTACAAGTATGAGGTTGGTGGTTCGATTCCTCTGTGCCCTAATAATATTGTAATATTGGTATTTCTAATAAAATATTTTTTATGATGATTTATATTAATGGCTATAAGAGAGGTTTCAAACCGTATTTGTATGTTGATGTGAGGGGGGTTTAGAACTTCCCCCGTAAGTTTGTAAGAGAGCATTTGCGGGGGGGGTTCAAAACCTCCCTCGTAGGTTTGTAAGAGGGAGTTTTGCGGGGGTTCAAAATTGCCCCCGTAGGTATCTATAGGGGGGTTGAAAACTACCCTTGTAGCTATCTATAGGGGGGTTTAAACCCCCCCCCAAAGGTTTGTAAGAGGGAGTTTTAGGGAGAGTTCATAAACCCCCTTGGGGGGTTCAAAACCGCCCCCGTAGGTTTGTAAGAGGAAGTTTTAGGGGGGGTTTAGAATCCCCCCCATAGGTAGCTACAAGGGGGGTTGGAAACTTCCCCTATAGCTATCTGCAAGGGGGGTTTAAAACCACCCCCAAAGGTATGTAAGAGGGAGTTTTAAGGGGAGTTCATAACTGCCCTATTGATATCTATGAGGGGGGTTTAGAACCGCCCCCCATGGTTTGTAAGATGGAGTGTTAGGGGGGGGTTCAGAACCGCCCTCGTAGGTACCTTGGGGGGGGGGGGTTCAAAACCACCCCCAAAGGTTTGTCAGAGAGAATTTTAAGGGGGGTTCTAAATTGCCCTTAAAAGTCGTTTTGGGGGGTGGGTTTAGAACTGCCCCCAAAAATGAATTTCTTTTTTTTGGGGGGGTTTGATCTCTTTCAAAACCACCCCTAAAAGTACAAACTTTTAATGTTGGTGCTATTGGGGGAATTTTTGTAAAGACTTGCCTCCAAAGCCAAAACCATACCCCAAAAGTGACTTTTGGGGGTGGAAGACAACCCCCCCTAAAAGTCAAAATTGTAGCTGTGGCATTGGTGAATGCTCCATAATGATGGGAAGAACAACCTATCAATGGAGTATAACTCAGAATCATGGTACAATTTACTAAGGCAAATGTTTATAAAGTGGATGAACAAATAATTGATGCAAATATGTGTTGTGTTCAAGGGTGACATGGACTGCCTGTTTCCCTTTCTCTTCACGATGGAATAAAAATGTATTTGCTACTCCCTTTTTTGGATTTTATATATTTTTAACGTTTTTTGTCTTTTTCATTATAAGGTTGAAAAGGAATAAAGCATGCTATAATACAATGGAGGAAATGAGTGTTTGAAGGTTGTGCATTTACATTCCAAGCACATGGGTCAGGCTAAGGCAAGGATAAAGTTGCAAACAAGGGTTGAGCTAGTTATGTACACCCATGGGGATGTTTCCTCCAATGATAAAGGTCAATTAAACAAGAGCAAAGGTTTATAAACGATAAGCAACAAAAAGTGACTACAATGGCAAAGAAGCAATAAGCAGCAAGCACAAATGTGCAAGTGGGTATTTTAACAATTGTTGATGTAAACAGACAAAAAGTAGGGAGCCCATCAGGAAATGTATAGAAGAATGTGCGAGAGAAATATGCGGTCTCAAACTCTAAGTCATGATGGTACTAATAGGTCTCCTAGGCCTATGAGAAAAACTCGGCATGGGCACTAGAATGGAAAGAGGGTATTGACTATAGTGTTCCATGTTCGGTAGGCTCTTCTGTCACGATCATGAATATCAAAAATTAATTTGACCAAGTCAACATCAATTTGGATAAGATCAACATCAATATGGCTAACCAACAACAACTAATTGATGCCATCACTCAACAAGTGGGACTAGCACCCAAAAAAGAGGATCCATCCAATGAAGCATTTATACATGAAGAACACAACTCTCACACTCACTTTTGAGAAACCTATCCTCAATCCTTTAAGGTTAACACCTCCTAGCACCGATTCCCAAAGGTAGACATGCAAATTTGATGGCTCAGATCTCTCAAGTTGGGTTAACCAAATGGAACACTATTTTTCTCTCAGTGTCATTAAGTTTGATGTCCAAAATTTAAAAGTGGTGGTCTTATATTTAGACTGAAAACATTGAAAATGGTACCATAAATCTTATCATTGTTATGTCCCTTGGAGCCAATTTGTGATGATCCTTCATGATTATTTTGAAAGGGGTACTCACCACCTAGGAAGGTTGACCAAATTATGACAGAGTGGCATAGTTTTGGACTATATTACAATATTTGAGCAATTGCAATCCACACAGATGACCTCTTTGATTCCTTTTTTTAGGAATGCTTCATCAATGGCCTTAAAGAGACAATTCAATCACATCCCATTATGTAGCACCCCACAACATGGTGAGAAGCTTGTGTTAGATCTAGAAAATCCAAGATGGGTCCACACAAAAGGGTTATTATAGATGTATACCGACGCGATCAATATGATGTAAGGATTCTTTTGAGGTAGGTCTCCAATAATGGTGTTAATGGATCCCAAACTATTTATTTATTTTTATTTTTATTTTATGTTGAGGGGAGTATCACTTCCTACTAAATATTACCGTACTGTCAAATTTTCCAAATTTATTTTGGATGCAAAGATGTAGAAATTTCATTGATTGGTCATAGAGAATAGGGTTGCTATATGTACATAATTTCCAAATTCCTTTTGGATGCAAAGATGTAGGAATTTTGGTTGCTAGTCATAGAGGATAGGGTTTATAGGGTCTCAAGGACAAGGTAGTGTTAAGTGCTATAGCTCTTTGACATACGTGTAAGGTCAAATGGTAGTATTCGATCCAATCTTTCAAGGCATTGAGGTATCTCAACCGTGTCCTTATCCATATTACACAACTGCCTAGGTACTAGAGAGTAATCTTCCCAAGTGTTGTGCTTTGTGACACTATAACAACAAGATGGTTTATTAGATGATATACAGTTGGTTGTAGGTTTCCTAGATGACTTCCGATATACTTGAGGGTACGTGGAAGTGAGATTCCATATACTTAGTACCACTGGTATTCTCTATGTTTATGCTTCCCCAATTACATGTTTACTTGTTGAATGACAGAGCTCTGTGTTATTTAAAATGTTGGAACATGTCTCTTTCCTAAAGAAAATCTGCAAAAATTGTAGAGGCGTTGGCTTAAGAAAGTGCTCTAATACCACTTGTGGCTTTGTTAACCCCGAAACTTAGAACAACATAGGATATACATATATTTATCATGCAAGAAACCGTGAATTATAGTGTACAATTACCAAAATCAAGACAATAGAGAAGCGAGATGCCATAGAGATAACCTTTGTATTATGATAATAAATTCAGAAAGCAATGTTCACTCACCTCTTAAGATTAGGTGACCTTTCACTTGAGCAAAGTTCCAACACACAATACTTGGCAAAACAACACATAGCCTCCTAACTCTTTAAATAGGCTTTTAATATCCAAAAACCCTAACTACTTCACTTAGTCCCATAATTAATGAGTACCAACTACCTCGTGGGCCTTAATTAATAGAAAGGACCCTTTTTACACCAATTAATTATTAACACCCATTTCATTATATTTGGACTTATACAACATAATCTAGACTAAAAAGGTGCAAAAACATACTTTCAAAAGCCCATAACAAACCTTTCTAAAATGCAAAATCGGATTTAAAAAGCGCAAAATAAAGTACGATTTTCGAATCATTTTGAACCTCAAAAGGTGACAAGTTTTGATTCGAAAAGTTTAATTTTTTATTTGAAAAGTGTGTTTTTTCTATTCAAATAGTGTGATTTTCGATTCAAAATGTGTATTTTTTATTCAAAAAGTATGAATTTCGACTCCAAAATTGCGATTTTCGATTTCACAAATGCGGTTTTCAATTCCAAAAAGTGAAAACCACATTTTGATTCCACAAATGCGATTTTCAGTTCTAAAATTGAAAATTACAACCTCAAAAGCATTATTATTGAAAATCTATCTTAAATTTTTTTTTATAAGCAATTCAATGCATTCAAATTGTATATGAAAATATATAATTGTTTTTAATAATTAGTTTTCCTTTATCACTTTGTTAACTTGCCCAAAATGTTATTATGAAAATTATTATTTTTATACAATTAAGTTTTTTTTGGTTAAACATTTATGAGAGAAGGATATTTATTATATATATTGAAGCACAATTACAAGAGTAAACACAAATACTAATCTGTTTCTTAGAATGAATTGAACCCCACTGAGATTGTAATATAAGCTACTCATTTTTATCAACTCCACAAACCATCGTTGACGTGCATTGGAATAATTAAAAAATCTTTCTAAATAGTGTAATGCCTTCTTTTAAAAATGCTATATGTATAATCTATTGAAGGAAGTTAATTCTTGTTAATATGTGCCTAGTAATCACACTAAAAAAATAGTAGTATTAAATTGAAGAACGATGTTGTCACGTTAACTTAAAAAATTACATTTTATAAGGCAAAGCTTTTGATGTAAGTGATACTTTATAAATTACTTACAATTGTTATTAATGTGGTTTTATTCATAATATACGTTTAACACGCATATCATAATATTAGAGTCGTAAACAAACTCTATGAACAAAATTGTAAATGGACATAGCAAAATATTACACCGATTGTCTATAAATAGAATATTGTATCCCTAGAAAAATGACACCCTCTAAAATCTTCCATCCTTTATCACTTTCCATTATGGTTTTAAATTGGGAACTTATCAACTAATCAATGTTTCCCATGTGTTAGGGTGAAGTCACTACTACCACCTTCACATGCGCATGATATAGAATCTGCTACCACTATTATAGCAACTATGGTGTCCATGAGTTGTACATGGGCTTGATTGGTCTTCTATGGGTCAAAGCATTGTTGGTATCTCGTGTACCTTTAAACACGTCGTCACCCCATCACACATATCATCTTGAATCCAACTCTATAAAGTAGGATAAAGACACCCATGGATAGACTTGTAACAATGTTGAGAAATAGAAAATCAAGGCTCAATGCTAAAAAAATTCACAATTTCCTTGATAGTTTCGAAATGACCTACCACATTTGGTTATGACACCATAATCATCCTTTCCCAATATATTTCAACATTCCCATTTTCCTATCATGAAATATGCTAGCAATTAAATGAAATATGATCATACAAATTTGTGATCAACTAATGATCCTTGCTAGGCATGTAATTTGACTTCCCACATGACATATTTCGATTCTAGTATTATTTGATAGGTAAATTTATATACAAAACATAGAACATGCCGGTTTACTAAAATTGAAAAAGGTAAGTTTAACCAATAAATCTATACATTGAATGTCAAATTTTATTATGATAATTATATTTATATATTTATGTGCGTGTTTTAATACTCATATATATATAAGAGTATAAATATATATATTGAGATATATATATATATATATATATATATATATATATATATATTATTTATTTAAATGTGGTTCAGCAATTGGCTACGTCTACAAGGGAAAATAGCTTTTACTCGCGTAGCAGAGTAAGCATTGAATGGATTCATTATAACGGCTTACCAGCCTATCATTAATTCATTACAATCTCGGCTCGCTTAGAGCATACGTCCGACAAGATTTGAACCCGGGTTGGGAGCGCAACACAACGACTCCCAACCACCCGGGCTACACCTCTCACACACACACACACACATATACTTAAAAGCTATGGCTAGGGTTTTTCGGGGGGAGGTGATGGGTCTATAGCTAGGGTTTTGTGTTAGCTTTGTCCACACATTTGAAGGATGAATATGATAGAGGACATCCAACTTGTTGATTATTCGGATGAGGAGGATTTTGACTCATCCATCTTTCGCAACGATGAGGATTTCAATACAACCATTTATGGCTTGCATGTAAACCCTATGTTGGTTAGTGGTGGCAGTCCTCCTGTAGTATGGGGCCGAGAGGATATGTATATTTCCAAGGTTGAGGAGGATTTTTCAGTGTAGTTAACAAACGTCCGATCATATCCAATTTCGTATAGTACAGGTGGAGTTAGTAGAGGTAATCATGCCTCATGCATAGGCCTATGTAACGTCCCCAGCTTGACCCTATTGCATTAATATTGTAAATGATGTAAATATTGTCATTTAGTCATGGTGAGGAGCTCAAGGCCAAGGCCCCACCACTGATTTATCGTTTTATGTATCGGCAATTAGGATAGATGCATATGGTTCTTGTGCTAGTGGTGCACAATGTAAAATCGGACATCATGTAAATATGCAATTTTAATGAAAAACCCACAACCAGCTACGCAATGCAACAAAAGAGATGGGGGCATGATCTTTACAAGGAAGAGGGAGGGAAAATAACCAAACCCTCGAGCCAATGGTTTAATCCATGTTTCCATGAGAAAGCCCAATGAACTCTCAACTACCCATTTTGGGTTATGGACCAATCATTTAATTCCCCCATAAATTGGTTGGGGCAGTTAATGCCTTGGGAATGAAAGAGTATGGCAGTCAATTTCGTGCATGGGCAAGCCATCTATTTGGAAAATCGTGTTTTTTCTTGTGGGGCAAGAAAACACCCACGAAATGGTGCCCAAAGCCATTCTGAACAATGAGTCTTCACTCACTCACGCAGTTGGAATTAGCTGGGCCTTTCCCTGCACGTTTTGCATCCAAATCCTGCATTTTTCCATGCCTGGGAGTTCGTTTTTGCATATACAGTAGCCTGGGAGAGAAGGGCCACGATTTGAGGACTGTATGGAGGTCGTTTTTGCCCCCGAATGTCCAAGGACGTTTTTCTAAAAACGGATTGGCTTCCTAGGGTTGTTCCCCATCTTCCCATTTCGTTTTTGTGTGTTCCCACGTTTTTCTGAGTGAGTTGAAACCCCAATCTCATGCATTCCACTGTGGAAAGCGTTTTCCTCATGCCCAGTAATTGTGGTTTTGTTGTTCAGTGCATCCCGTTTTGGATTTGAACCTGTGAGCAGGAGCTTCAAGAGTGGAAGAGGACAGATTTGGCTTGATGAGCCCAATGGTGTATCCATAGCTCCATGGTTGAGCCACTAGCCTAGTAATTCACCTCTGCCCACCTCTTAGCAGCCTGAGAAACCCAATTGCTAGTTGGCTTGGCTGATTCTGGCATAGCTTTGGCTATGTGAGAGCCTGTTTCCCCTTTTCCTTGTGGAGATCGTGCCCAGCTCGGGGGGTGGCAGTGGTGCTGAGAGATTAAGGAGCACACTGGCCTACGGTTGGGTGGAACGTTGCAGAAGCGTAGTTGGTTGCTTGGGATTACTCCATTAAGATAAGTATCCTCTTGTGTTATCTTTCAATTGTTTAATGTATGAGTACCTTGAATGTGGAATGAATGAGTAATTGAAATTACTTCTGCTGTGTTTTTAAAATCCTTATGCAATCTTCATATCTCCATTTAGTATGTGATTGCTTGTGAAATAAGATTATGGGGCTGGATGCCCGGTTTTCGCCTCACGATCCTCTCCATTGCACTGGTGTGATGGGTGGGGACGTGACAGCCTAGATCAGAGGACAACTGCTTTCCATAATGATTTTCGCAGGGACATGATTTGGCCCCCCCATGTATCCATAATTAGCCGGATCTCTCCATTCCATTCAATATAGTTTGCTCATATCTTCCCTCTCCTTTGTATGATGAGGTCGGATTTGTAGGTTATATTGGTAGTAGGCTTGATCTTTCATATTTATCGGCTGAAAGTTTTCCTACAAGACAAAAGATGAAAGAAAAGTGATAAGGTCTAAAGGATATGGGGTGTCGTTGGTTGTGGGTAAAGAAATCTGAAGTGTAAAAACTTCTTATCTGTATCCGGATATTATAAAAGAAGCCCGTATCCGGGTTATGGAGGAAGATGTTCCATCTTCGAATAAGATAAATATATATAGATAAAAATATGAATGGATAGATGATTTACGTTTACAATGGTTGGACTTATATAAGTCCATTCGTGACTTTCCAACGTAAAGTCATGACTTTTTGATAATTATTAATTATTAATTATCCATTATCTATTAATATTATTAATATTAATATTAATGTTAAGATATATTGTTAATATGTTTATATATATTTTTTATATAACAAAATCCCAGTTCTAGACATCTCTAGGATGATAGGCATGACCTTAACATGAAAGATTTGTGGTTGAAGGGTTGGAATTTGGGAGCTGAACCAATGGATCCAGAAGAATTAGTTCCCCCTGATCTGTAGGAATCTAATAGTCAATCCCTTAGCCAGAGGTCGGTTTGATTTTTAATTTGATAAAGAGGTGGATGCCTAGTCTATTCTTAAACGTACAAAAATATACTTGGTTTGAAGGCATGGCATCCTCTTTTCGATCCTCGAAAGGATTATTTGGAAGCTAGTTTGTTGTGGTCTAAGTTGTTGTGTAAACCATTAGAGTTATGATCTCACGAGGGACTGAAGGCCATTGGTGACACTATCAAAAAATTTCTTGCGGTAGAGGCAGACTTATTTCAGTAGTAGGTCAAATCGGTAGCATGTATCCTGGTTGAATTTGATCTAAGAGTGGGCCTTTTTTAATCAATCGTTTTGGTGGCCAAGGATATTATCTTTACGTAGCAATTGGACTATATAAATGTCCCTTTCTGGTGTGCCTGCAATCACTTATATGGCCATGTTATTGCAGATTGCTCTCATTCTTTTCACAAACAAATATGGAGGAAAAAGGTGACTAAGGAAGACGAAGATTTTTCTCTCAAGCGCTCTTGCAGGATTTGTCCCCTAAAGTGGTTCCTCCTATGGAGGACTAGGTGGGTCCTGATCTAGATCTAGATCTCATCAAAGATCTAATGGTGACGACTGAGGAGGCCTTGTCATCGAGTCCATGTCTCCCTATTCCTATTCAAGATCTATTTGAAGGTATTGACATTTTACCTAGTCAATTTGACATGTCTAGAAAAAATTGGAGATCACCTTTTCTCACACGAAGACTAGCAATCCCCCTCCCTCTCCTGTTTTTCTTTTGAGAGATGAAGGTTTGGTTGTCCCTCTAGATTTTGAGGAGGTCTCGATTATGGCTATTGACAAGGGGGTGATGAGATATTTGGTTATCAACTTATTGGATGATGGTATGAAGCGAGGATTGGGCACATCAAAGCCTTCAGTTAGCCAAGTGTCAAAAAGCATCTCCCATGGCCCATATTAGCTTCGTTCAAGTACCAATGAAGGTGGTGGCTTGGATTTTGATGATCCTTTGCTCTCTAAGCCACTGAAAGTGGGGATAAAGTCGTAAATGTCTCTTTCCAAGGAGAAGGCTAAAATTGAGATCAGTTAAGGGAGGAAATTTAATATCATTGGGGCCCTTAGAGCAGATAAATCCCATGAAGGGGTTCCCAAATGAAGTTTCTTTCCTTAAATGTTTGGGGCTTGAGAGGGAAAGCCAAAATCACACCCCCCAAATGTTTGGTAGGTGTGGAATATCCTGATATTTTACTCCTTCAAGAATATATGGGAAAAGGTGAGATTATCATCCCAAATTTGGAAAAGGTGTTCAGTGGTTGGTCCTTTGTTGATTTGGATGTTTATGGTCTTTCTGGTGGTCTTACTTCCGAGGTAAACCGGCTTATGAAAATAGAGGCTTCTTTTGTTTGTTCGTATCCTTTATGTTTGGAGGTTTTTTCCAAAGAGCCGAGTAATCATTTTTTTGTTCTCAATATCTATGGTCCGTATAAGAACATAAAGTATTTATGAGAAACTTTTGATCTTGCTAGTGTCTTATGAGGCCCCAACATAATAGATGGAGTGGATTCCAATTTTGTCTCTTCAATGAAAAAATATGGGGAATGAATTTCAGAGAGGATTGTTTGGCATCCTTTTTCCGTGACTTGCTTAAAGTTAAAGAATGGATTGATATCAATCCAAGCATCCTTTTGGTGATTTGGACTAACAAAAGATCGGGCAATGCAGGTGTAGCAAAGTGTTTGGATATATTTTTCATGCATGAATCTTTAGGTGAGAAGTTTGTAAATTTTCGGTCTTGATCAATAGTTTCGCTTTTTTTGGATCACTTCCCTATTTTGTTATAAATTGGAATCAAAGAGGTGAAGCATATGGATCCTTTTAAGTATAACTCTAGCTAGGAAGCAGATCCAAAATTCTAGGCAATTGTAAAGGAAAATTGGAGGACGAATAGGTTGGGCATTAATAGATTTACTGGTATGAGATTCTCGGACTCACTCCGTGAAATTAAAAAATGTGCGGTTGAATGGAGTAGAGAGACAAAATGCTTAAGGGAGGCTAATTGGTAAATATTGAAGATAATTTGAAGGCTACCTATTCCAGCAACCCGTCCGAACTCTTTTCAGAAGAAATCTCTCTGGAGATCTCTACACTTTCGCAGGCGAAAGATAAATTCCTCAGAGAGCAAGAAATTGAATGGAGAATTAAAAGTAGAGCCCTCTGGTTGGATGCGGGTGATCAGAACACTAAATACTTCCAAAAATTTGCTAAGCATAGAAAGGTGGTTAATACAATATGGGATTTGAAGAACAGAGATGGTGCTAGCATCAAAGGATTTAATTCTTTGTTAGCATTGGGTTTAGAGCATTTCTCCTCCCTTTATGCAATTCCTGGGCATATACATATGGACTCAATACTGCATGTTATCAGAAATTTCCCAAGAATGGTAGAAGAAGAGGACGGGGTTGTTTTTTGACTAGTTGATAAGGAATAACTTTTCTCTATTTGATCTTTATTCCAAAGAGATACGAGTCATGGGATAGATGGTTGACTTTCTAAATTCTACTTATATTTTTTCGAGATATTGGGTGATGACCTCCTTAAAGTGGTCGAGGAAGCTCGTCTTTCGGGATCCATTAAGGGGCCTCTAAATGCGAATGTTTTGGCTCTTATTCCTAAGAAAGACAAACCAGTTTCCTTTGATGGTTATAGAACAATTTATCTGTGCAATGGGGTTTATAAAATCATAGCCAAAATAATTACGGTGAGAATCAAGTCTATCCTATATCGAGATATTTCTGGATACCAATTTGGTTTTCTCCAAGGGAATTCAATCCATTAGGCTATAGGTGCCACTTAGGAAGGCTTGCATACAATCAAATCCCAAAATTTGAAGGCTGGATTTTTCAAATTGGACTTGTCAAAGGATTATGATAAAGCGCCATGGTTATTCATTAGAATTGTACTCCTTCATATTGGATTCAATCTCGAAGTGACCAATTGGATAATGGGATGTATAACTTCTTCCTCCTTCATAGTTCTTATCCATGGGCCGGATATGATTTCTTCAAGGATTCTAGAGGTATTCGCCAAGGTTGTCCCCTCTCACCATATCTTTTCTTGTTGGTTATAGAAGGACTTAGCTGGTTTATCTCGGAAGATCGACATAAAAGAAGGTTTTCAGGCATCTCCTTCAACCGGAGAGAAGCGATCACTCGTTTGTTATTCGTGGATGATATTCTCCTCTTCTGCCTGCAATATGAAAGGGAAAGCCAAAGGATGAAGGGAGTCTTGGAAATTTTCTACCAAGCTATAGGTATGGATATCAATCCTCTCAAATATTCCCTTTATTTACTTCATTCCCAGGCCGACCATTGACTTTTCTAGAAAAATTACTTTCCTTTTGAAGTCTATATGGAAGAGGGACTTAAGTATCCGAGGTTCAATCTTAAGCTATTGAAATACAAGAAACAAGACTGGTGTTGGTTGGTCAACAACATCAAAGGTCAGGTAAATTTATAATGTAATAAGTGGATTTCTAGAGTGGGTCGTTTAGTCCTAATTAAATATGTTATGGAGGCGATCCTTGTCTATGGGAATTTAATGGTTCACATTCCTAAAGCAATGCTGTCTCAAATTAGAAAAATATTCTTCAATTGCTTTTGGAGAATTCAGTTTGAATATCATGGTTCTCATTTGGTTAAATGGAATGTTCTGGCATCCCTAAAGGTTCATGGTGGATGGGGTCTCAAAAACATCAATTTATTCAACAGGGTCCTGTCCGCTAAGTCTCTGTGGATCTTCTTCACCAGAAACAATTTGTGGAAATTAATTATGGTAGATAAGTACATTTCTTTGGGATCACTCATTGATTGTATACGTAGATGGAGCAAATCAATCCAGAATGTCTCGAATCATTGGAAAGCACTCTCCAAATCTTTCAGATCATGGTTCTCATTTGGTTAAATGGAATGTTCTAGCATCCCCAAAGGTTCATGGTGAATGGGGTTTCAAAAAACTCAATTTATTCAACAAGGTCCTGGCCACTAAGTCTCTGTGGATCTTCTTCACCAGGAACAATTTGTGGAAATCAATTCTGGTAGATAAATACATTTATTTGGGATCACTCATTGATTGTATACGTAGATGGAACAAATCAATCCAGAATGTATTGAATAATCGAAAAGCATTCTCCAAATATTTTCCACTGACAAGTAATT
Source organism: Larix kaempferi (assembly GCA_027924585.1). Classification (NCBI taxonomy): domain Eukaryota; kingdom Viridiplantae; phylum Streptophyta; class Pinopsida; order Pinales; family Pinaceae; genus Larix; species Larix kaempferi. Next base: position 8,514,063 of record BSBM01000236.1, on the reverse strand, counting down.
TCCTTGCTTGGAAGGTGGGTAATGGGAAATCGGTTCGTGTGGGGGTGGATGCAATAGCAGGTTTAGCCTCCCAAGTAAAGCCCCCCAGAGACATCATTATTCATCTTCAAAATCTTGGCAAGGAGATTCTGTATAAGATCGCAGAATTGAAGAACAACAATCTGTGGCATTAAGGGTGTTTATCTTCTCAATATTTGGCTCTCTTCGTCAATTGGGCTCACTATCGGGAGGATTTCACTCAATCGATCAAATGGATCAGCCCCAACATGTGATTCTTACTCCATCCATTAATTTCCATGAGTGGAAATTTGAGGCCAATATGCTTCTGAGGAGTAAGGGTGTTTATAGGATTACTATGGGACCATAAACTGAACCAAATTTTATAGTGGAGAAAAAAAGTGGTTTGGGTGGTTGTGACTTTCAATTTATCCACATATTCGGTTTCATGTCGAATTTGCTTCAAAATTGAATGAAGTAAGGACCATCTTAGAAGGTCTTTTCAAGAAGCAGGATATGCTATGGGGGCACCAATTGGAGAATGCGATATTTTCATTTAGGCCAGGTAACTTGGCCACCATTTAGGAAATTTTCACTAAGTTTAAAGGCTTGATATTGAAGCTCAAATTGTGTGGGATTGAGAAGATAAAGAAGCAACTTATACCCTCTATTCTATCCAAATTGGGTCCATAAAACTCAATATTTGTATCTTCCTTATGTACTACAAAACTAGCTATGGGAAAGACATGGAAGATGCCAAATATGGATTATTTTGTCGTCACACTCACACAAGAAGAAGATACATTAGATCATATGGGTTCCCACAAGACTTTAAAGACTCTTGTAGCAAATGAGAGAGCCAATACAGGCAGCAAGACAAACAAGAAAAACAAAGGCAAGAAAAACCCAGACTGGAAAAAGGGTCCAAATCTTAAATCCAATGGGGAAGGTTCCAACCCCAAGTGGGGCAAGAAGAATGAAAAATGAAAGTGAAGCTAATTTAATAGAGTATTTAATCCCAATAATACATGCATGAGGAAGGCCATAGATCATATGGCATGGAGTCTTCAACATGACAATTTAGGAGTGCTAAACAATGTCAGGAAAAGGATGTTGGAAAACCTCCTGATAATCGATGTAAAAAAACAAAAGGTAATTATTTGGCTGATGTTACATCATCATTAGACACACATATTATTGATTTATATGCCTCTAATCACATGGAAGTATAAAAAATTCCTTCACTTCTTTGGAGCTTTGCAATCGTCCTTCCATTCTAATGGGGCATGACACACATATTTCTGCATGTGGGAAAGGTAGGATTGTTCTCGATGGTTGGTATTTTCAAAATGTGTTGCATGCACCATCATTGTACACAAATTTTTCATCTATATATCGTATCACACATTCAAGTTTAAGAAAGGAAGTGGTATTCACTTTGGAGTTAGTGGTGATTTCAGGAATTTTCAACGGGTCACAAGTTGTTGTTAGGGTCACAAGTTCTTGTTAGGGTAGCAGATCATCAGTCCAGGTTATATGCATTTTCCTATTTAATTTATAAAATTACATCTACTATATTTTTAACCTATGGTAATGAAGTGAGAAGCTTATGGAATTATAGATTCAAACATCTTAATTATAGGTACTTGCAGCAACTCAACAAGCAATACATGGTAATGGGGTTGTCGTACATACAATTTTGAAATGGAGTTTGTTAGGGTTGCATACTTGGAAAACATCCTAAAGCTAAATTTGAGAATGGGAAGGATTGGAGAGAACAATTAGCCCTTGAACTTGTCCATATTAACACCACATGACCATTTCCTCTACTTTCCATGAACAAGGCAAGGTACATTTTAACATTCATTTTTTGAAGCATAAATCCAAAGTATTTGAGTGTGTCAAAGACCTCAAGGCTTCAGTGAAGAGTCATTTAGGGAAAAAGATCAATATTCTATGCACAGATAAAGGGGGGGTGGGGAGAAGTGAATAAGGATGTACAATAACTATAAATTGCAGAACACATTTCCATATACAGTAGGTGAGAAGAAGAATATATCTCTGAAAGAGATGGCTAACTCCATGGTTTAAGCCAAATATATTTCTCCCAAGCTATGGGATGGGATATTAATTATGCAACATAAATAGAGAATATAGTTCCTTGCAAAGATCTGACGAGAGTCACCCCTTTCGAGGCTCAGACATGTAAAAACAAAAGTCACTCATTTCCAGGTTTTTGGATCTCGTGCATGGGAACATATACCAATAGAGAAGCAGAGGGTTCTTCAAATGCAAAGCCAAGAGTTGATATTTGTTGGATATATAGAAGGTGTCAAGGGGTATAGGATACTAAACACTCTTATAGAAAAAATATTCATTAAATAAAGTGTTAAATTCGAAGAAGGGTCCATGCATGCACTTCAAGAAAAACCCATTACAAATCCATCAATTCTAGGTGATGCTGATATTTCAGATTTTGATCATACTTCAGATTCAAATCATATTTCTACTAATGATTGGGTAGAAATTGAATTAAATGAGCATGTTATTGCATATTTGGAACAAGGACCAGTTTGGGCCCAACATAATCTACATGAAGTCGGAGATTTAGTGGGTGATCTGGAAGATGCATTGAGGAATATATCATAGTTTCAGTGTGCTCCACAAGCACTCTATGCTACAATCCTTAATGATTATTCATTATTGCATGGTTTCCTCATCATATCCTTAACCTTACCTAGAGGATGTAGGAAATATACATTGGGAGTCTACGATGGATGCGGAATATGATTCCCTCATTTAGAATCAAACTTGGGAGTTGGTCCCACTTCCTCCTGGTAGGAAGCATGTTCAGTGTAGGTGGATATATCAGACAAAAATGGAAGAAAATTGGATTATTATAAATTACAAATCTTGACTTGTAGCTAATGGATTCTCAAAGGTTCACGAGATAGACTACACAAAGACCTTTTCACCAATTGAGAAGATGGACTCCATTAAACTAGTTCTATCCATTGTAGTAGCCTAACATTGGGAGGTTCACCACATGGATGTGAAGAGTGCCTTTCTTCATGAATACCTTGTGGAGGATATCTATCATTAGAGGAATTTTGAGGTCTAAAATGGGCCTCCTAAGGAAAATAATAAAATAATAGTTCAAATAATAAATTAAGTGTTATACATTTTTTAACGAAAAATAAATAAATAAATTTCTATCACATTTTCAACTTATCTGCTTGTAGGATTACTCAAATTTTGTGTGTCAAAATGCATTGGATGTAGAATTAAACTTTGCATCCATTGAGTACCAACTTGACATACTTTCGATAGACCACCGGTAGGAAAAAGTTGAAATACTTAAAAAAAGAAAATGTATTTCCTTCTACGGAATATTTTTAATTTTTTAATATGAATTAGAGGTTATTCCAGCAGGGGGCCTGTCAAAAGTATGCCGAATGGATAATTATTGGATGTGAAATTTAATTCTGCATCCAACGAGTGCTCACACTCGAAATTTGAGTAAACATATAAGGATATAAATTGGCAATATGATAGAAAAATTATTTTTTCCCCTTTCCCTCCAAATATTTTTACCCTATTGGTTGACATCATCATCTTGAATCTCATTGGTTCTTAAAAAGTTGATTTTGATAGTACATTGTTTGTTTCAAGGCCCATTTTGACCTAAAAATTCCTCTAATGTTGGAGCACCCAAAAGGATATGTCTAAGATTCTTCACTTATTTGTAGGTTGGGGAAGTCTTTGTATGACCTCAAGAAAGCACCTTGATCATGGTATGCAAAGATGGACACCTTGTTGTCACAAGGATTCTATCAATGCCATTCATATCCAAATGTGTATATGTTGAGACATGAAGACTCCATGTTATTGATAGTGCTTTATGTAGCTGATTTACTTAGCAGAGGGAGATTAGAATCATCCATTGCTTTGGAAAAATATCCATTGCATGACAAGTTTTCCATGAAAGATATGGGATTGTTGCACTATTTTCTTGGACTTGAGATCAACCAATTTGATTCAGATATAAATATGGCATAGTCCAATTATGCTCGAAGTCTACTTATCAAGTTTCAAATGATAGATTGTAAATTGACAACATCACCATTCCTTTCTGGGGTGAAGCTTGAGGATGGGGGTACTACACCTTTGGTGGATAGTACAAGGTATAGGAAATTGGTTGGGAGTATAATATACCTCACACATAGTAGAACTGAACTCTCTTATGTAGTTGTATTAGTTTCCAGGTACATGCAGGAGCCTCACGAGTTACACCAAAAAGCTACTAAGAGTATTCTCCAGTATGTGAAGGGTACTCCTAGTTTTGGTATCCACTATGCTATAGGTTGTGCACTAGATCTCGTTGGTTGTACATATTTAGATTGGGATGTCACTCCGATCACATGTCCACATACGATTATGTTTTTAGTTTTGGCTCAAGGCCTATATGTTGGTCTAGCAAGAAGTAGTTATCTATTTCTTTATCATCCGTAGAGGCAAAGTATCGAGGAGCAGTGGATGCAAATACTCAGGATATTTGGTTGCAAGGTATTGTTATAGAGTTTGGTCTACTATCCATCAGTGGATCAGGTTGTATACGTTTTGTTTGTTTGTTTGTTCGAATTTTTGTCACTTGGGGCCGGTGGCAATGAACCATTGGTCAAGAACCACAACCCAGGGGAATATAAGCCGTCAAAGTCACCTGGGGATCGCACCCAGCCTGGGCTAAACCAACACTTATGATTGATTTATTTTTGGGTGTCTCCTCCCAAATAGCTCACCCCTAAGGGGAATTGAACTCGGGTTTCCCTGCTGACAATACCCACACCTTAACTGAATGAAATAGTGAGAATTGATTTTTTTTTAAGAGGACATGGGGGTGGGATTTGATCCACTTATATGTCCATGGTTCATGATATCATTTAATACAATCTATCTGGGTGGAACCACACATTCAAACACTACCTAAAGGTGCTCCCATGGCTCTAGGTTCGACCCTCATTTGAAATGAACCTTTCTCACCGGTGAAAAACTCCTTGCTCTTCACTAATGGATCTAACCGCTTTGGGAAAGTTGTATACATCTTGACCAAGTCCTTCATAGATAAATAGTTCAAATACTTTGTAGTACACTTAGGAGTGGTGAATACTTTAGAGAATACTTCATAGTCCTCTTCTCATCATTCTTTTGTATTTGGGTACCTTGAATATGGAATCAATTTGGCTGAGACCCATCCTTTTATGCATTATTTTCACTAAGTTAGGATTATGGGGGGGTTGTTAGAGCATATTAATGTTCTTATAATTAATCTCTCACCTAGGTACTTTAGAGCTTGGTCTCACGATCCTAATGGTACAATTTTGAATCAAATTGACCATGTCAGCCTTTGGAGGCTTCATCCCTAGATTCAAGGGATAAATATGCTATTCCTCTCCAGTGAGAGTACATTCCCTAATTTAAGGGCTATTTCTGGCCATTGAGGGAGCATTCCTTGAAATTAGGGTTCTATATTGCATGTTTAAGTTCTTGGAGTGATTGTAGGAAATTAACTTTGTAAATCAAGGAAAGGTAGTTCCCTCCTTTACTATTCATAACGGATTCCTTTCATGCGCATGGATTAGATCCTTGATTTTAGGAAACTAATCCTCCACTTTTCATCCAAGGTTCATTATGAGACTGTTAACTCATCTTTCAGAGATTGTATGGCTAACTAGGGCATACGAGCTTTGATTTAAGACCAATTAGGTCTTCATGCATCACAAGACAATTAGAATTTTCCTCCTTTAGTAATTTGTATTACTATATGTAACGCGGTTGTTCATTCTTTGTATTATGGAATAATAATTTAGTGTTTTGCTCCAATATTTTTATCTTCACTCTCTTTGTTCTATTTTCCTTTGTAAAATTGCTCAAAGTATTGTTGTTTATTAGTTTTTTAGATCTTGTTGTGATATCTTACAAGTGATAAGAATATTTCACATGGTTTCAGAGCTAGCTAGAATATAGGAATATCATACTTTATTTTGTAGGAAGAATACACATCAAGAGTAGCCACATTAGATTAGATGGATCAACACCACCATGTGATTCTTACTCCAATAAATTACCATGAGTGGAAATCTGAGGCCAATATGCTCTTAAGGAGTAATGGTCTTTATAGGATTACCATGGGAATAAAAATGGACTAAATTCTGTTGTGGGGAACAAAAATTAGTTTAACAGGACCGATGAGTCCTTTGGGTGGTTGTGTCTTTCAATTTATCCATATCTTTAGCTTCATATAGAATCTACTTCAAAATTGAATGAAGTATGGACCATCTTAGAAGATATTTTTGGGAATTATAATATGTTGTCGGGACACCAATTGGAGAACAAGCTCATTTTTTTAGCCTAGGTAACATGGACACTAGTCAATACCTTTTCACCAATTTTAAAGCCTTGATATTGCAGCTCAAATTGTGTGGGATTGAGTAGAAAAAGGAGAAACTTACACTCTCTATTATATATAAATTGGGTCCACAATACTCAGTATTTGTATCTTCCTTCCATACTACAAAACTAGATATGGGAATGTTAAGATCCTAGTGGGCGGCCTTCACTAACATCTCGGGGGTTTGGTGTAACGGTTCGTATCATTTGGTATCAGATCCAAGTTCGAGTCACAGAGCGGGTGGCAATGCCGACATTGCAGTGTTCTTCCTGGGCCTGTACGGCTCAAAGGGGACACCATCGTACGGGCACACATCCAGCCCAGAGTTTGGACTGTGAAGCATGGTGGTATGTTAAGATCCTAGTGGGCGGCCTTCACTAACATCTCGGGGTTTTGGTGTAACACTGAGGTATTAGTGAAGGCCTTCCACTAGGATCTTAACAAGGAAAGACATGGGAGGTGCCAAATATGGATGATTTTACTATCACACTCACTCAAGAAAATGATAAGCTAGTTTAGATGGGTTCTCTCAAGTCCTCAAAGGATCATTCCCTTGCAAAAAATGAGGGAGCTAATACAGGTAGCAAGACAGATAATAAAAATAAAGATAAGAAAAACCCATATTGGAAAAAGGGTCCAAATCCTAAATCCAATGGGGAAATATCCAACCCCAATTTGGGTAATATGAAAGAAAAATAAAAGTGTAGATACTATAATAGAGGATTTCATCCTGAGAATACATGCATGAGGAAGATCATAGATCAGATGGCACAATCTCTTCAACAAAATAATCTAGTAGTGCTAAAAAATGTTAGGAAAAAGGATGTTGAAAAACCTCCCAATGATTGAGGTAAACAAAAAGAAGGTCATGCTTTGGTTGTTGTTACATCATCACAAACCACATATATGTTTGATTTAGGTGCCTCTAATCACATGGAAGCATCAAAATATTCCTTCACTTCTTTGGATCCTTGCACCAGTCCTTCCATTCTAATGGGAGATGGCACACCTATTATAATATGTGGGAAAGGTAGGATTGATCTCCATGGAGGGTATTTTCAAAATGTGTTGAATGTACCATCGCTGTCTACAAATTTGCAATCCATATATCAAATCACACATTTAGGTTCCATAAATCAAGTGGTATTCACTCCGAAATCTGTGGCAATTTCATAAATTTCTATTGGGTCACAAGTTATTGTCGGGATAGAAAATAATCAATCCAGGTTATATACTTTTTCCCATTTCATTCTAAAAGTACATATATTGCACTTTTAATCCATCATAATGAATTGAGTAGGTTATGTCATGAAAAATTTGGATATCTGAATTATAGGTGCTTGCAGCAACTCAACAAGCAAGACATGGTAACGGGTCACTAAAAAGGTTTTTGAACATACACGTTTTGAATGGAGTTTGTTAGAGATGCATACTTGGAAAAAATTCTAAGGAGAAATTTGAGAACGGAAGGCTTGGAGAGCATATTCATCTATTTAGCTTGTCCACAATGACATCACATGACCATCCTCTCTACTTTCCATGAGAAGAGAAAGTTATGTTTTAACATTCATTGATGATTGGTCTAGATTTACTTGGGCGTATTTTTTGAAGTAGAATCTGAATTATTTGAGTTCCTCAAAGACTTCAAGGTCTTAAAAGAGAATAATTCAAAGCAGAAGATCAATATAATACACATAGATAATGTGGGGAATATGTGAATAAGGATGCCTAGTAAACATGTTCCAAAGAAGGTGTTGAATTGTAGCACATAATGCCATATACACCTTAACATAACGATGTGGCTGAGAGGAAGATTAGATATTTAAGAGAGATGGCTAACTGCATGCTTCAAGCCAAATATATTTCTCCCAAGTTATGGGATGAAGCTATTAATTTTGAGACATACATAGAGAGCAAAGTTACTCACAAAACTTTGATGGGAGTCACTCTTTTCAAGGCTTGGACCAATAAGAAATTAGAAGTCACACATTTCCGGGTTTTTGGATCTCGTTCTACGACACATATACCAATAAAAAAGTGGAGGGATCTTGAAGCTCAAAGGTAGGAGTCCATATATTTAGAATGTTTCAAGGGGTATTGGATGTTGACCCTCTTATAGAAAAAATATTCGTTGAAATAAGTGTTAAATTAAAAAAAGGTCCCATGCATGCACTTCAGGAAAAACTCATTATAGATCCACCAGTTCTGGGTGATTTAGATCTTTTAGATTCTGATAATATTCATATTCAAATCATATTTCTTATAATGATGGGGTATAAAGTGACTTATATGAGTCAATATCTAGCACTGAGACCAATTTGTGCTTAGCAGAATTTGCAGGAAACAAAATATTTAGTGTGTGATCCAACAGATACACAGAGGACTAGATCAGATTTTCACGGTTCTAGACAAGCACACCCTGCTACATATCCCTTAATTCCTATTTATTGCTACGTGGTATCCTCATTAAATCCTCAATATTACCAAGGAGATGTAGGAGACACATATTGGGAGGATACCATGGATGAGGACTATGATTCCATCATTTGGAATCAAATTTGTTGCTTTGACTTCCTCATGGTAGGATGCTTTTTTGGTGTAGGTAGATATATCAGGCATAAATGGAAGCAGATGGGATTGTTAGCAAGTACAACATATTCACAGGATAGACTACACAAAGACCTTTGCACCAGCTGCGAAGATGGGCCCATGGTGGATATTAAAGACATCATTGCTCTAATGGAAGTGTACCTGGTGATTGGAGCAAACATCGCATCGTAATGCACTTCCCCTTTCTCGGAGAATCCTCTCTCTATGAACCTTGTCTTGTAGTTCTCTATGTTTCCATTTTCCACATGCTTGATTTTGTAGATCCATTTAGAAGTCAACACTAACTTTCCCTCTAGACTAGGCACATTGTCCCAAACATTATTCTTCATGATGGAGGTGTACTCCTCCACCATGGCATCCCTCCAAACCTATTGGTCGACTACCTACTGAAAAATGGAGGGCTTGGAATATATGATGATACTCATCAATTCCATGTAGTTGGAAAAATTATTCAAAGGTTTTCTCTCGCTGCATAATCTCCAAGGAGCCTCAACATGCTTCTGAGCATCCCTTATTCCCTCCGTGAACCATCAAGGTGTCCTTACAAAAATAGTAGGATATGGTGGCTCCTCCTCTACATCTAAAGGTTGCTACCCCGAATTGGAAGTCGTTGGTGACCTTGGCCCAAACTTTGGAGCTTCCTGCTCCTTATGCTCTGTCATTAGTAATGGCACATGAGACTTTTTGTATGAAAAGTATTCCTTGAAATTTACATCCTTGCTTAAAATTGTCTTCCTCTCTCCTGAAATATAGATCTTGTAATCCTTTGAATTCTCATTGTATCCAACAAATAAACCTTTCCTTCTGGAGGGATCCAAAATTGTCCTCTTCTCCACTAGCATATGGATGTAAGCTAGACAACCAAATATGCAAAAATGTATTGTGAATGCCTCTCTAGTGTCTTGTCCCCCAAAACCCTATGAGGACACCTATTCTGGACGTAAATTGTTGCATTGCATGCTAATGCTTATAGAAACATCGAAAAATCCTGGTTATGTACCATGGCCTTAGAAAACCTTATAATGTATCAATTCTTCCGCTCTGCGACCCCGTTCTGCTGTGGGTTGTACAAAATAGTGAAATTCCTCTTGATTCCCTCATCCTTGCAAAAATCCTCGAAAACATTGGAGGTATACTCACTCCCATTATCCGATCTCAAAACCTTGATATTCTTCCTAGTCTGGTTCCCCCCAAGAGATTTGAACTCCTAAAACCTGCTGAAGACTTCATCCTTAGTCTTCAAGAAGTAGATCCATGTTTTTGAAAAGTCATCAATGAATGAAAGATAGTATAGGATTCCCATGATAGATGCTACTAACATTGATCCACACACATTTGAATGCACTAGATCTAGGATCCCCTTAGATCTGTGTTCACTAATTGGGAAAGAAGCCTCGACACGCTTTCCAAGCATTATGTAATACCCCAATTTTACCCCACAATGTAAATTTGTAAATATTGATTTGAAAGGCTAAAAGTAGAAAACAAATGGTTAGGATGACAAAGACTATGTAAATATGTACCGTTACTTGATATTAATATAAAAATATCTAAATGGCTGCATATGAAGAAGGATTATGAAGATGTGATGGGATATGAATCCACACATGGGAACATGACAAAAGGAATCGGTTTATATCCTTAGCCTTATCCATTTAATCAAGTCATTAAACCATGACTAAAATCCATGCTTAATTAAGCTAAATTATACTAAGATGATATTAAGAGGGGGAAAGTGGTTCCATGTGGAGGGGTTCGGTTCCTCATTATTCTTCCACCATTCAAATTTCCCTTCCATTGTCATCACCTTTGAAAGGACATTGCTTCGAACTATAACAAAAAATGAAGATTCCATTGCTGAACATGAACTCTCCATGTCATTAACCAGGGTAGACTAGTGTGAGAGAAACCTGGCTTGCAGTCTGAGCTCAGAGTCCCAATTCAGAGACTTCCTATCCAGCTTGTACTGGAGCGCTAGAAGGGAACTAGAGGCTACCTGAGGGACTATTAACTTAGAGAAGGTAGTTTTTTCCTGGTTTTGTGTAGGTCGACGGGGAAAGAGAATTGAGGATTGGGACAATTGTGGAGGGGGTTTAGGTAGCAACGGTTGCTTGAGAAATTTAGTTGAGCATTGGAATTGAAGGCGAGTTTTCCCCTAGTGGTTTGATATCCCCAACTTGGGGGTGGCCTATAAAATTGATACTTGGATTGACAGAGCCTATGGATGGTAGGAATGTCCTTCACATGCATCCAGTTGGAGAACATTCTATTTAAAATGATAAGTCTCTAACTGTTTATGAATTCCATGGTGAATTCTATGTTTGCACACTGTTTAATTATTGTTTATAATTGTATATGTGAGTGGAATTGCATGGCTATCTAGTGTTTCATGTTTGAATGATCTATGAATTATAATGGATGCATAGAATGTTTTGGGCAACCATATTCATTTATTTCTTCTATATAATTGAATGAATTTGTGAAAAATGAAATTGAGTATGAATGTTAAATTCATAGATGGAACTTGAGTTGTGTGGTATCTATGGTTGAATGAGGCTACCTATTACATTATATATTGGTATCAAAGCCCAAGTTTGTAGCACTCCGATTGCATGGGTCAAATTTGGGTTTTACAGGAAGAATTAGAGGTCGCACAAGAAGTGTATGACATAATTTATATGGACAAAATATTGGGGAAACAATGTATAATTCCTCGATTGTTGAAATTCAGAGTAGTAATCAAATTACTGAATGATATTCGAATGGTTGGATCGAATTCAGAGAGCAGTGGTGGAAATTTTTTTGAGTTTTAACAAAATTTGGGCAACATTACAGTTTATACACAAACCGTTTGAAAAAATTCCATGAAGAAATTCTCATCTTGAGGTGCTTAGATTGGGTTTTTAGAACTAGTAGGGGAGCGGGTGATAAATGGAATCAAGAAAGGAGGATTCATGTTTTCACAATTTGCATAGAATTGCATCAATATACAAAATTTTAATTTTGTCAAGTGATGGAATTTTACAGTAAGCCAAAAATCTATAGTTCTATTGGATAATAGAATGATTTTTCAGTAATGAAAGAGACCAGTTGTAATTTAGGCTAGAACCTGTGTATAAAGAAATTGGAAAATGTAAATTTCATAAGCCACCTGTTGAAAGATTGAATTTTGGAAAATTTCATGTGGACCCCATAGGTGCCACGTGGGTAGTGTGACATGGTGATGCCACAAGGATTTTGAATGAGGTGGAGCTACCACATGAGTGAGGGGTTGTAACGTGGACAAGCCACATCCAATAAGTGCTAGCTTATGGATAGGTGTTAAAGAAGTCATTAGCACCCAAATACCAGAATCCAATCCGAAGGTTGTTGGATATTAGCACCCGAGTGCTTGAATGATGAACTATGTGACTGAAGGCTGAGGACCATGGGATTGGTGGAAGGGGGGCTAAGTAACATCAACATGTAATATTGGGTGTCCAAGATCAACAAATATGGTGCATAACGTGCCCCAACATGTACACTGGTTAAAAATGGATGGAAGATCCATTGCATGGAAAACCACCTATCCACACGTCACCTTTTCATTGATAATGACTCCAAAGAATTTTTTTGGAAACTGATTTCCTCACGAGTTTTTACTGCGTTTGGTGGGGAAAACCCGCTCACATGAATCCACTTCCGAAAAATTCGAGGTGATGACTTAGCAAACGAGAGTGTGACATGGATACATCACATGATGACACACAAGTCAGCCAGACACATCACTAGACACACGTCAGCACCCTATCACACGAAAACCCTGCCATGTTAGCATCATGCCACGTCAATGGAAAAATTATGATAGTTATAAAAAAATTCTAGAGCCAAAATCTTATTTTGGCCATAACAAGAGCAAATTATGTTGGAGTTTGATGAGACTTGCTACGTTTCAACGCTATTTTTGGAGAGATGTAACTTTCAGTACATAACTCATAAATGGTAATGAGAGTATTCACTGGAAATATTATAATAAGGAAAATGAAGATGAAACAATATATCATAGTTAGGAAATACAAATTCTTTCAGGAAATGAGAAGAAATGGACCTGTAGGCCCTGCTTGACAAAACTGTCAAATGATGTTTTTCAAAATTTTAAAAAATATATATGGATGTGTGTGTGTGTGTCTATATATATATATATTGAAATTTCATTTCATTTTTAGAATTATATTTTGTATAAAAATGTAGGAACATGAACACATTGCATATACAATTTTGAAGTAAACAAAGTATTAGGACAAATCTGCAGAGAAATATAGAACAATAAAATGGATGAAGGGAATCTTGCATACAACCATGGAGAAGATGCTAGAGGACATGATGTCATTGTGGGGAATGCAGAAAAAAAAAACAAATGGGAATAGAGAAGATTTAAATCCACAAGAATTTTTGGAAACCATGAGAAGTATAAGGATGGAGTTAAAGAATTATAGAACAGATAATGAGAGGTTGTTAAGGGCCCAAGAACAACAAAATGAGTTAAACACTCAGCTGGTGTAGAGTCTGCATATGCTACAGAGGATGATGAAAATGGGATCAGTCTCAATTGAGGAGAAAGAAGGAAGAAAAGACTCAAGGAAGAGGTCACATGAGAAATATGAACACTCTAAAAGTGTTGACAAGAGTCATAAGAAGCACTACTCACCACACCATGTAGGTAGAAAGCCATATATATCCGAGAGTTCTAGAAACAACCCAGAAATGTCTCCAATCAAACATCATAAAAGAAGGTGTGAGAAATATGAGCTATAAGGGGAACTTAGAAAAAATAAGCCACCCACATTTGATGGTGAGAACAGGAAGAGAGAAGATGTTGAATCTTGGTTTTTGGGAATGAGGAAATATCTTCAGCTGTATAACCACTCCTCTAACATGGAAGCTAGGATTTCCATTTACAATTTTCAAGGAAAGGATTCCATTTGGTGGGATCAATTGGTTCAAGTTAAGCATATCAGTGAGAAGAGGATCTCATGGAGGAAATTCAATAAGTACTTCAAAAAAAGTACTATCAGAACATTATTATGATAAGAAGATGGAAAATTTATTTGAACTCGAGTTGGGAAACATGAGCATGGATGAATATGAAAAGAAGTGTCTGGAACTGCTGAGATATGTTGGGTTTATGAAGGAGGAGAAGGTAAAAATACAAAGGTTTCTAAGTGGTCTACCTTCATTTTAAAAGTATAAAATTCAATATGATGAACCCAAGACTCTTGAAGAACCAATTCGAAAGGCCAAGCACATGTATGATTAGAACAAAGGAAGGACAATTTTTCATAAATATTGAACATATAAGATGAAGGATAAGCAATATGAAAGGAAGAAAGGATTTAAATCATATTTCTTCAAGAACATGCAGAATTCATATCAACAAAGCAATCCAACTCGAAATGGGCCTAGGTTAATAGAATCTATTGAAAAGGAACCCAGCGACAAGTAAAATGTTGGGGATGCGAAGGAAACCATATGTATAAAGATTGTCCACAAAGGAGATATAGAATGAGAAATGCGCATAATTTATAGGAATCCGGTACCATGGAGAATATAGGCATGAACATTCCCATGATATATGTAGAGTTGAAAAATAGATAGGCGAATAATCAGTCCAACATGATTGAGGTTGAAGGTAAAATTTCCAATCAACCTATTTCTATTCTCATTGATTCTGGAGCAAGTCATAGTTATATTGTTCCTAATTTAGTTGAAATATTTTAGCTAAAGAAAAGTAAGCATGATTGAACATGGATGGTTCAGCTGGCTACTTGAAATAAAAGGAAAATTAATGAATTAGTAAAGGGTTGTCCATTATATATGAATGGACTAAGCACTTTTGCAGTTCTGAACATAATACCACTTGGTTCATATGATGTATTAATTTGGATTAACTGGTTATAAGATGCACAACATGTGATATTATATTGTCATAAAAAGTAATTTACTTTCTTGGATGGTGAAGGACAAAAAAATATAATGAAAGGCATTCCAAGGCCTATTTTCATAAGAGAAATTTCATCTTTGCGATTAAAGAGGTGCTTCAGAAAAGGACATTAGTTGTATGCAACTCATGTGTAAGAACCACAAAAGTGTAAAAGCCCGGGTTTAGAAGAATTTCCAATATTACAAGATTTTGTAGAAGTGTTTGATGAAATACCAGGATTGCCACCGAAAAGAGATATTTATTTCTCTATTGATTTGATGCTTGGAGTTGCCCCAATTTCCAAAATTCCATACATAAAGAGTACACCTGAATTAAAAGAGCTACAAATGCAACTAAAATAATTGTTAAAGAAAGGGTATATACGCCCAAGTGTGTCTCCTTGGGGAGCACCAATACTATTTGTAAAAAGGATGTCACTATGAGGTTGTGTACTGACTTCAGACAATTGAACAATGTCACTGTGAGGAATACATATCCACTTCCTAGAATTGATGACTTGTTTGATCAAATTAGAGGAGCAAATATTTTCTCAAAGATAGATTTGAGATTTGGTTATCATTAGGTGAGAATAAAAGATGAATACATTTGAAAGACAACTTTTAGGAATTGATATGGTCATTATGAGTTTGTGGTTGTACCATTTGGGTTAACCAATGCACCCACTACATTTATGTTCTTGATGAATGGGATATTTAGAAAGTATTTAGATAAGTTTGTCATTGTATTTCTGGATGACATTCTTACTTATTCAAAATCAAAAGAAGAGCACGAGGAACACTTGATATTGGTACTACAAGTTTCAAGAGAACATCAACTTTATGCCAATATAAGTAAATGTTATTTTTACCAGAGGCAGATTCACTACTTGAGACATATCATCTCTGAAGAAGGAATAACAGTGGATCCAGAGAAGATAGAAGCTATTATGGGTTGACCTACACCTAGGAATGTATTAGAAGTAAGGTAATTCATTGGATTAACAAGATACTACAAGCTATTTATAGAAGGCTTCTCCAAAGTGGCACATCCAATTAGATCATTGCCGAATAAAGGAGTTTCAATGGACTCCACAGTTTGAAGAAAGTTTCCAACAGTTAAAGAGATTTCTCACTAGTACATCAATTCTCAAGATTGTTGACCCAAATGAAGATTTTGTTGTATGTACAAATGCTTTTCAAGAAGGAATTTATAGAGTCCTTATGCAAAATGGACATGTGATTTGTTATGAATCAAGAAAGATTAAAGAGCATGAGAAAAAATATGTTACACATGACTTGGAACTTGTTGCTATTGCGCATGCATTAAATATGTGGAGACATTATCTTATGGGCAGGAAATTTGATTTGAGAACATATCATAGTGGGATGAAATATTTATTTGAGAATCCAAATTTGAATGCAAGACCAATGAGATGGCTGGAATTTCTATGTAAGTTTGATATTGATATCAAACGTATTAAAGGAAAGGAAAACACATAGTAGAAGCGTTCGTGTTATGCATGCTTCAACCATTGGTACGTGCAAATCAAATTTAGAAGCCATAATTCTTGAAGCTGTCATATCAGATGAACATTACCTTAAGGTAAAACAAGAATTTAAGCAGGAAAATATACAAGAGAAATATGAAGGTTACAGGATGGAAGACAATGGAATTATTACATACAAAACCATAATTTATGTTCCTAATTCAGTGGAATTAAGGAAATTGGTAATGAATGAGATGCATAATGTACCATATGCAGGGCATTTTAGATACCAAAATAAAATTGTAGCAATAAGAAGTCAATATGTTTGGCCAGGAGTGAAGAAATATATTTCCGATTATATAGCAAGGTGCATTGAATGTCAAAAAGTAAAGGTTGAGCATAGACATCTAGCAAGATTGCTTCAACCATTTCCAATAATTGAATGTAAATGGAATGCCGTGACCATTGAATTTATCACTAAATTTCCTAGGACAAGAAAGCAAAATGATTCCATCATGGTGGTGGTGGATAACTTAACCAAAGCTGCTCACTTTATACCATTCACGTTATCTCATAAGGAAACTAATATAGCATAAATTTATATGAAAGAGATTACTAGGTTTGTTACACCAAAATGTCATCACCCTTGTGCAAGTGTCACAACTGTCACAAGCATTGCAAGTGTCGTTGTCCTGACCTAGTGTTGTTGACCATTGCAAGTATCGTCATTATGACCAAGTGTCGTCATCATGACTGTTGTGATAATGTCATCATCTTGATCATTGTGTAAACTCATTTCTATTTTACCTAAACCCATTTTAGAGTAAAAACACATCCCTGAAGTTTCCCATGACTGGAGGGCTTAACTAACCTACTTTTCAAGGTCATTGCAGTCTGCCCTTGTGCAACATGCGACATCACAGGTTGTCCTAATGCAACCTGCGACGATGTCAGTTATTTGGATAAAAGAGTATCTTTGAGCCCATTCTTGAAGATGAGTGATGTGGAGGCCTATCCCTAGGTTCTAGGTGAGGTGGAATTTCAGTTCCTAACCTTATGGGAAGATCCCTTAACCATCTCCCCCTAATCCTCAACCTACCCTATCTCTTTAGCCCTATATAAACACCCACTCTCTCCATGAGAGGGGGGAAGGTCTATGGTATCCTTATGCTGATAGAATCCATATTGGTGATTGGGAAGCTTGTACCATCTTGGATACTTGGCTTGGACATGTTGGATGGAGGATGCAACATTGAGGCTTTGGTTGTAGCTTCATCCTTTCTATGTATTCCCACCTTTTTATACAGTTAATATAATCTCTTTCCATAAATGTTGTCTCATTGATAATGTTTAGAACTTTCTTCCTCAGCCGTGAGTTTATATCAGTTATTGTTTAGATATCTTGTACTGCTTGTTTCGTTTCCATATTGTCTTGATAGGTTTTGCAGCTGGAGATCTGACAACTGTGAGATTTGGAGCAACAAAAAGGAGGAGAATTCGTGATCTGAAAGGTACGATATCTAAGTACTTGATCTGTAACTATATGTAGGAAATGAGTTTTGTATTCTGTACTATTTTTTCTAGACTCACATTGAGCTAGGGAGATCCGGCTCGCTTCCGCTCGGGTGGATTGTTCGTTAACAAATTTGGCGACTCCGCTGGGGAATGAACATAGTTTTTGTTTTCAATTTGAATGTCAGTTTTAGTGGATTTCTTTTCCAAGCCATCTCTTTGGCCATTTGCTTCTTAAGCCATTTCACCATCAGATCTTTACTTTGAAGAGTCTGATTACCTTCCTTTGAGTTTGTACTTCTCATTGGCAGACCTTTTTATGTTCATTATCTGGAGAATTGGTTCATTTTTGGACTTAGATCTCGCCTGTCGCACCTGGTCAGTGTACCCAGAGAGACACTGTGTTGTTTTTGATCTATGTTATTTGCCTGTTAGTTTGTTGTCACATCCCTTCCATTGGTATATTGCGACGTTGTCGCACTTCCTGCACTAGTGAACTGCAACGTCGCACTGTGCATAAGCACAGAGTGCGCCGATCTACCATTTTTGCCATACAGGCACCTTTTCTCCATTTTTGATTTGAGTTTTGGTTTTTGTGTAGGCTCCTCTGCACTGTACCTTCCAGGAAGAGACCCTTTGTCCATGAGTGTTTTGTTTGGCTTGTTTGTATTGGTTTTTGGGTCTTTTGAGTTTTGGATTCATGTTTGGCCCCTTGAGTAAAAACTAGTGTTTTGCTTGCATGTTTGGCCATGAATCGTGCATTCTTCAGTCGTTTTGACCCATCTCAAGGTTTTGAGATCATGTTTTGGTTTGGAGTGATTGGCTTGTTTTAAAGACTTGAAGAGTGTGGGATATCCATGTCTTTTTGAGCCTCTTTTTCTTGGGTTATGCATCTTGTTTCCCTTACATGTTGAGCTATTCAATCATTTTTGGGGAAGATTGATTCTTTGTCTCCACTTTAGTTCAAAGAAAAGCTTGATTTTGTCACTCTTTTGCTATATTCATGAATTTGGAAAACATAAATATTCTTCTTACTTTATTTTGATCATTTGATATTCTTGGTCTTATCATCATAAGAAGAAGAAAGGCTTGTTTCATATTTGTGTGCATTTGAGTTAGAGAAGATAGATAAGATTGTTAAGTGCTTATCTTTGTCTTGCATTTGATTGGAAACGTTTGTGCAATCCTTCTTTCCATAGCTTAGATGTGTCTTTTTCAAGTGTAAAAAGATAGGAAATGAGTTATAATTATTGCATTTGGTATATTTTGAGCCTCTCTTGAGTGCCTTTGAGTTGTTTGGGTGCTTTCCATTTTTCTTTGGGAATTTCTGAAAGATTAGAGTGTTGTAGATATCCTCTCACTTCCTGTATATAAATATGAAAAGCGTTTAGTTATCAAATTCCATTTTTGGTACATGCATTTGAAAATTGAAAGTGCTTCATTATCTTGTCTTATACATTGTTAAGATTAGCTGCATCTTTCATTTTCTTTACGCTTTTTGGCTGATTATTGCAAAAAGTTAGAATTATTGCACTCTAGGAAGGAATTCTTCTTTTCGCTACTACTTAAGTACTTTTGGTTTGAAAGAAAGAAAAATCTCTCCCTACCTTAAGTAGTTTTCATTGAAAAGGAAAGGAAAATGTGCATTATCATGTAGTTGAGGATTTCATTATGTTTAAATTTATGTACTCACCTCATGCATCCACCTAACCGTACAAGATAAAATTAACGCTAGCTTAGGTTAAAATCATTTAACAACTTGTGTGTAAGTTAGAGACGTGTTCCAGTGTCGTTAAGCGTGGCAGCTGTCGTTATTTGCCAGCATTGTAGTTTGGGGGTATTGTAGTCTTCCACGTACATCAGTATATCGAGCTCCTTCACGTACCCACCAAGTACCATAATCCATACTTGGCGTATATCGAAGGGTGTATCATGTACTCGACACGTATATCAGAAGGTCTCGTGCCAACGGTTGTGCATTAGACATCATCACTACGGATTTGAGCTCCCACGTACCTTGCGTATATCGGGAGACACCGTTAGGATTCTTGAAACCAACTGAGTTAACCATTTGTCCGTCTTGGAAAAGCAATACACTGAGAACAACACTCGGGGAGATTAGCACGCACATACTGTCTAGGTAATCGGGTATGCAGGCAAGGGTACGGTCCCAATCCTCCTTGTCGTGTCATATTGTTGGACCCTGCAGTATATAGCGGTTTGCAATGCCTTGATAATCCTGTGAGGTTCCAGACTTTGAATCCACTCCTATTCACACAGTTTGCTTGTTGCTTTTAGACTTGAGTAGTGTTTGTCTTGTGTGGTCCTTTAGAGACTCTTAGGAGGTTTAGATATGGAAGATTCTTCCAGGACTACCAACCAAGGCACCCCTTTCCAAGGTATGCCATTTGTTATTCCCCCTTGTGGAACTGTTGGTCCTCCCTTTATGGCTACGTTGAGTCTTCCTGGATTGATGATAGGATTACTAGTATGGTTATTCTCCAATCCGGTTACGCCAAGTGCACCAATCGTGTCGGACCTAGGTCCATCACCACATGAGCATCAATCTCATGATGATCCTTCTCCTTCTCCGTTGAAAGTTGAATCAGCTTCCATCTCTTCCTCTTCTCCTACTAAAAACTCTGATGTTAGTAAGAAGGCTAGTGTGAAGAAGAAGAAAGGGAAGATTAAAAAGAAGAAAGATAAGAAAGAGACCAAGCATCAACCATCTGCCTCTAATGGCACTCATTCTATGAGAACACCTCGTAAGCCAAAGTTTCCTTGCAAACTTTGCAAGGGTGATCACCTTCTCAAGAATTGTCCTGGTCTTTCCCGTGTGTCAGAAGTGTGGTCTAAAAAACCAAAACCGCTTGTATCGTCAACCTCTGACCATCATATTGATGATACTCCCTCAGCTACTGACCCATTGGTGATGGGTCGGAAGGGTAGAGCTGCAGACCCTTGCTGGATATGCAAGGGATTGCATCGTACTTACCTTTTTCCAAGCATGAATGAAGCTTCACGGTGGTTGGAAGATATTACTAGTTCTCAACAGGCGCTTCCAACAAGCGATAGTAAGTTGTCCCTCGATCCCCCACTGGTTGACCAAGTGATCAATTTAGTTTCATCTGTAATTGGTCCCACTCTTCCTTCTGAGAGTGAATTGATGAAGTCGCTGTCATCTCCATTCGATCCCACTCTTTCATTGGAGAAAGTCCAGACTGAAGCAATCACCATGGCACAATCTTTGTATCATTCTTATCTTCCAAGTGAGAGTGAATTGGAAACCATTGATATTTTCCTAGTCAGTTCAAAATGTCCTAGGAAAGGGGAAACCCTGTCCATTTCTACAGGACCCCCTCCAAGTACGGAGGTCATTTCCTTTGATTGGAATGGTCTAACAGAATCTTGTCTTCCTTCCAGTATTCCTTTTCAAATATTTATAGGAGTTTTCGATAAAGAAATCTTTCATACGATAGTTGATGAGGGAGATTCTGTTAGTATTTTATCCTCAACCGCATGGCAAGCTATAAGTTCTCCTCAGTTTGTGCCAGTAACTGACAAGATTTTGGCTTTTAATAGAAGGCCTACCAGACCTTTAGGGATTCTCCCGTAGTTACCTATCACGTTGAGAGGTAAAACTGTTTATGTTGATGTCATGGTTGTCCAAGGTCCTTTAGATTTCAATATGCTCCTTGGACGTGATTTTTTCTATGCTATGAAAGCTGTAGTGTCCACGCTCTTTCGAGTGATGTATTTTCCTCATCATGGGAATATTGTGACCATTGATCAGCTTTCTTTCGTGACACCCACTCATCATATGACTCCTAGTCATCAGACTTCCCTGAATGTTCCACATGTTTTAGTGGTTTCTTCCCCTTGAGGATGGGGAGTATGAGCATGGTTTATGTTATGTTTCAAGCTCGTTAAAAAATGAAAATTATCTTGAACACCCTAGCATAGTTTCCCTTTGGTTTCAAGCTTGCATAAAAATGAAACCAATCCACTTTACGAGCATAGTTTATGTGCTGTTTCAAGCTCGTTAAAAAATGAAACCAACCTTCTAGCATAGTTTACCTTTGGTTTCAAGCTTGCATAAAAATGAAACCATCCCTACGAGCACGGTTTATGTTATATTTCAAGCTCGTTAAAAAATGAAACCAACCACCCTAGCATAGTTTCCCTTTGGTTTCAAGCTTGCATAAAAATGAAACCAATCCATTAGAGCATAGTTTTATTCTATTTCAAGCTCATTAAAAAATGAGATAGACCCCTCTAAGCATAGTTTACCTTTGGTTTCAATCTTGCAAAAAAATGAAACCAATCCCCCTCGAGCATAGTTTTATTACATTTCAAGCTCATTAAAAAATAAGATGGGCCCCCTCGAGCATAGTTTTATTCCATTTCAAGCTCGTTAAAAAACAAGATGGGCCCCCTCGAGCATAGTTTTATTCCATTTCAAGCTCGTTAAAATAAGATGGGCCTCCTCAAGCATAGTTATTATCTATTTCAAGCTTGTGTAAAAATGAAATAGATCTCCCTCCCATCGGTATGAGTCTCTCGCTAGAGTTAGAAATTTCATTTCATTTGATTCTCGTTTTCCCCCCCTTGGTGGACATTTTCATATTAGTAGCCATGTTGGTAGTTGTGTTAGCAAACAACATTTTCAGATGAAATGAAGCTTGGGGGGGCATGCCACATGTCGTACCGTCAACAATCATGTTGAGGGAACACTACCATGTTAAACTGTTAGCAATCATGCTGGGGGCATTTACCAACCTCTGGACATCATGTTGGGAAGGAACCCGTCAATGGGCCTTAACCTATGAACATAGTTCTCATTCTATGTCAAGCTTGTTAAAAAATGAAATAGGTTCCCGCGAATAGAGTTCTAATATTGTGTCAAGCTCATTAAAAAATGAAACAACTCATTTTTCATTGAGTCGAGTCTTCCCATTGACTTAGTACCTGAAACTTCTTTTCACCCGCCTATGCCTTAGGCGGATGAAATGAAGCTTGGGGGCATGTCTTCAACCTCTGGAAGTTACGTTGAAGTCAACTTGATCGCCTCTTCACACCACGTTGGAGCTAAGTTGCTTGCTTCTAGAAATCATGCTGGGGGCATGCACCAAACTTTGGATTTCATGACGGGAAGAAATCCACCATTGGGAAAATTTTCGAGCATACTTTCCTTTTTTAGGTTTTGAGCTCATTAAACCATGAAAATTATCCCGAGCATAGTTAATTTTCTATTACAAGCTCGTTAAAAAATGAAGCAAACATCATGAACATTCTTCCAACCTATATTCAAGCTCGTTAAAAACAGTAAGATGGTGTTGAGCTTACTTTTCACTTTTTTCGTGCTCTTGTTGAAACATGAAAAGTGGTTTGAGCTTAGTTTTTACTTTTTTGTGCTTTGGTTCAAACATTAAAAAGATTCCGAGTGCTTTTGATACCATTATCGTGCTCGTTAAAAATTTGAGTAAAAATGTGTGTCTAACGAGTATAGGTTTATCACTTTATCCGGCCTTGCTAGACTATTTACGGAAAAGGAGCTGTGCCGAGTTTTCTTTTTCCTTTTTCGTACTCGGTCATCAACCATGACAAAGTTATTCATGGAGTCCTTTTTAAGCTCTTTTCAGACTCCCTTAATAGGAAAATATTGCCAAGCGAACTTGATGCTTTCACGCTTGTAAAAGAATTTGAATGATCATCTTTCTGATGATAGTTTACCCCTTTTTCGGACCAGGAAGCACTATTTACGAAAAAGGAATACTCCAACCAACCATGGCTGGAAGAGTCCTCTCCTGTGTTGTTTTACTCTTTTTTGGGCGATGAGGCTAACTTTATGAAAAAGGACCGTTGGAGTCTCCTTTAGTTCTTTTCAGACTCTCTAAACATGAAATGATGTCGAGTTTTCCTTCTCTGGAATCGTTAAATTTTAAACATTGAAGGGCCCATTATGGGACGAACCCCTCCTTTCCTAGGTTCGTGAAACATTTGGGATTGGACTCATCTATGAGATGAGCTATATCGAGCATCTGGTTACCCTCATCAATCTCGTTAAAAACACATGAGGCACTCATCAATCATGATGGGGAAAAAGGAAAGATTTTGTGTTACATCTTAATTACGGCAGTACATAGTCACTCTTGAACATGGCACTCGTTTGAATTTGCATTCAGTACTTGGATAATCTTTTGTCCTCGGGTCTTGTCAATTCCATGAGTCATGTTGCTCCTTTGGGTCAACCAAAGAATGCTTCCACCATTAGTTGCATTAGGGGTTGGTATCATTCTCATCATGTCAATACTTCCAAGTCATGCCATGCCCATGTTCAAGAGATGTTTCATTACTCATTGACTGCAGTCAGTATACCTTCAATCATGTTGGTTTACCTTGAGTCAGTCTTGCACATTACTCTACCGTCTGATCTACACCAAACATTTGTTATCGAGTTTCACATCGATTGATGGGGGATTCATCATGGCCCTCCTTCGACGGGTTCATCCTCGTCGACTTCAAATCATCATCCGAGGTTTGAACTTAGAAACCAACCAAGTACCTTGGGCCTGCATGCCTCAATGGCAGGTTACCTTGATTTCAACATGAGTTTACATCATTTACTCTTGATTGAAAGATTTCATCTCGCCTTCGACTTCAACTCATTTATTCACGCTTGATGATATGTACTGTGATACCTTGGGAATCATTGACATTAATGGTGATCTCCCTTGCACTTGTTAATGGTATACAATAATGACTGGTAATCAAGTGGTTTCTACCATGTTCAACTCCAAAACATTGTAATCACATGGATAGATTCGTATCATTGTGGATTTAGCTTGAAGACCCTGGGGAAGTTCTTTCCTACCCAGGTTGCGATGGAGATTGTTTGAGACACATAGATCCACTTTTGTATTGGTCGTGGCTATGTTGTCAGTTCAGATTTACACGGATCCACTTTTGTATTGGTCGTGGCTGTGTTATCATCTCACCATGGATCTACGCTTGTGTCTAGTAGCCATGATTGTGTTCATTCGGTCTTTACTATCATGGATCTGCAATGTATTGGTCGACAGCTATGTTTTGTGGTGTATGAGACTTGTGGATCTTAGGTCATCTCTGCAATAGCTCTTTCCAACCAGCAAGTCCTTGCCATTTTTATTATTACAAAGCATTTCACCTGTCTCATTCCGTCAGCTTCATGCTTTGGGGGGCATTCTGTTACACCAAAATGTCGTCACCCTTATGCAAGTGTCACAAGTGTCACAAGCGTTGCAAGTGTCGTCGTCCTGACCTAGTGTTGTCACCATGACTATTGCAAGTATCGTCATTATGACTAAGTGTCGTCATCATGACCGTTGTGATAATGTCATCATGTTAACCATTGTGTAAACTCTTTGCTATTTTACCTAAACCCATTTTAGAGTAAAAATACATCCCTGAAGTTTCCCATGACTGGAGGGATTAACTGACCTACTTTTCAAGGCTGTTGCAGTCTGCCCTTGTGCAACATGCGACGTCGCAGGTTGTCCTAATGCAACCTGCGACGATGTCAGTTATTTGGATAAAAGAGTATCTTCGAGCCCATTCTTGAAGATGAGTGATGTGGAGGCCTATCCCTAGGTTCTAGGTGAGGTGGCATTTCGGTTCCTAACCTTATGGTAAGATCCCTTAACCATCTCCCCCTAATCCTCAACCTACCCTATCTCTTTAGCCCTATATAAACGCCCACTTTCTCCATGAGAGGGGGGAAGGTCTATTGTATCCTTATGCTGATAGAATCCATATTGGTGATTGGGAAGCTTGTACCATCTTGGATACTTGGCTTGGACATGTTGGATGGAGGATGCAACGTTGAGGCTTTGGTTGTAGCTTCATTCTTTCTATGTATTCCCACCTTTTTATACAGTTAATATAATCTCTTTCCATAAATGTTGTCTCATTGATAATGTTTAGAACTTTCTTCCTCAACCGTTAGTTTATATCAGTTATTGTTTAGATATCTTGTACTGCTTGTATCGTTTCCATATTGTCTTGACAGGTCTTGCAGCTGGAGATCTGACGACCGCGAGATTTGGAGCAACAACAAGGAGGAGGATCCGCGATTTGAAAGGTACGATATCTAAGTACTCGACCTGTAACTAGATCTAGGAAATGAGTTTTGTATTTTGTACTATTTGTTCTAGACTCACATTGAGCTAGGGAGATCCAGCTCGCGTCCGCTCGGGTGGATTGTCCGTTAACAAGGTTACATGGGATACTAAAGGCAATAGTTTCAGACAAAGATTCAAAGTTTGATTCAAACTTTTGGAAGGGATTATTAAAAGGATTTGGCACAAATATGAATTTAATCACACCATATAATCCGCAGACATATGGGAATACTGAGAGGGTCAGTGAAGTTATTGAGGACATGATAGGAATGTATGTGATGGATCAACCATCAAAATGGGAAGACTACCTATATTTGGTAGAATTTGCATTCAATAATGGATATCATGCTTCTTTGAATATGAGTCCATTTGAAGCCTTGTATGGTAGAAGGTGCAATACTCAAATCGGTTGGGCCAATCCAGTTGATAGGGTAATAATTGGGCCATAACTACTTATATAAATGGAAGAGCATATGGTAAAAATAAGGCAAAATTTGAAAAGGGAACAAAACAAACAAAAGAGTTATGCAAACAAAGAGAGAGCAACAAAAAAATTTAAAGTGGGGTATCATGTGTATTTGAAAGTTAGGCCAAACAAGAGTTCCCTGAAATTGGGAATTTGTCCAAAGTTTGTAGCCCGATTTTGTGGGCCATTTGAAATTTTGGATAAGATAGGAATTGTATCATGTGCATTAGCATTTCCTTCTTGCTTGTGTGTGCATAATGTATTTTATGTGTCTTTATTAAAGAAATATGTGCTTGATCCTAACCACATAATTGATTGGAATTTGATCCTGGTGGAACTGGAAAGATATATTCTGGTGCAACCACTACGTATCCTCGACCAGAAAGTTACGTTGCCGAGGAACATGGCCATCAAACAGGTAAATATCCAATGGACCCATTACAGTCCTGAAGAAGCAATGTGGGAGCTCGAGGATGTGATATGGGAAGCATACCTACAACTATTTTGAAGTTTTGATCAAAATTTTGTAAATGTACTAGTGCCGATGATGCATTGAGGACAGTGCATAAATTAAGGGGGATGGGAATGTAATACCCCAGTTTGAACCCACAATGTAAATTTGTAAATATTGATGTAAAGGCTAAAATCCGAAAAAAATGGCCGGGATGACCAAGACTATGTAAATATGTACATATTTGATACTAATATTAAAATATCTAAATGTATGCGTAGGAAGAAGGATGAAGAAGAGATGGGGAGTTATGAATCCACAAGTAGGAAAGTGACAAATGGATTCAATTTATATCCACAATCCATTTAAACAAGTCATTAAACCATGACTAAATTCCATGCCTGATTATGCTAAATTATCCTAAGATGAGATTAAGAGGGGGAAAGTGTTTCCATGTGGAGGGGCCACATGGAAATTTGAAATATGCCTATAAAAAGGAATTTTCAAGCTAGAGAGGGGTTTGGTTCCTCATTATTCTTACACCATTCAAATTTCCCTTCCACTCCTTTGCCATCACCTTTGGAAGGCCATAGCTTGGAACTATAATAGAGAATGAAGATGCCACTAATAAACATGAACTTTACATGCCATTAACCTAGATAGACTGGTGTAAGAGAAACCTGGATTGTAGTATGAGCCCTAGATTCCCAATTCAGAGGCATCCTTTGTAGCACGTGCTAGAGTGCTAGAAGGGAACTAGAGGCTGGTTGAGGGACTGTTAACTCACAAAAGGGAGATTATTCTCGACGTTGTACTAGTTGATGGGGAAGGATAATTTAGGATTGGGCCAAGTGTGGAGGGGGTTTAGGTACCAGTGGGTTGCATGGGAGATTCATATGAGTATTGGGATTGAGGGAGAGTTTCCCCTTGTGATTGATAGCACTAGCTCGGGGGTGTCCTATCAAAGTGAGACTTGGCTTGAAAAATCTTATGGATGGGAGGAACATCCTTCACATGCAACTAATTGGAGAAAATTCTATTTAAAAATATAAGTCTCTAGCTGTTTATGAATTCCATGGTGAATTCTGTGTTTGCACACTATTTAATTATTGTTTATGAATGAAAATGTGAGTGAAATTGCATGGATAAGTGTGTGTTTCATGTTTGAATGATTTGTGAATTATAACGGATGCATAGTGTTGAGGGGGACGTAAGGCCTTTCCCTATGTCATAATTATTATTAAATAAATGTATTAGTTAAAGATATAATGCATGAGAATTTGGAGTGGGTGTAACTGCTCCAACTTCTCTCTTCATGTATAAATAATACCATCAAGAATGAATAAAGTAGTTGAATGCATTTGAATCATTCTTTTGTCTTGACTAATTCTGTGTATAATGCCTCTGTCTGCTTGAATACAACAGTGGAGCCATTTCTGTCCTCCGGGCAGTCTGGGTGACAACAACAATGTTTGGAGGATGGCTCGAACCTGCATGAGAATCATGAGATGCTTGTATGGACTTGCAAGCAATGTTTTCAAGGATACAAAGCCATGAAATCTTGAGCTTGTTAACTATGATAATGTGTCCTTCGACCATGAATGAAATGGAGACAGTCGCATCTAGCCATGTTGAGAAACCTGCAAGAAAGCTAAAGGACGCTTGTGCGCGCATACTAAAAACACCCGCAAAAACAAAGATAAGATATTGATTATATTTATTCTCGGCCTGCTAACGATTTTTATATTTTTGTCATTCTGTGCAGGCATATAAACTTAAATGACCGCTCATTGACCAAGGAATCCTACCGACCGAGCATTTCAGGAAATTCAAAATTTTTCTTTATCAAAGTTGCCAAAAGAAAGGTTTCTTTTGGATGGGATAGTGGAGGTGCAAGAGATGATATGTGTGGAGAAATCGATGCCCTAAAATTGCGATTGAGACCTTGGAAGAAGCGGGACACTGGGAAATATGATATCTATCAACCTTTGGGAGAATGGCTGCCGACCTGAGCTTTGATTTCGGCCTCGTGTTGTTATCGACCAGTTAATTTTGTAGTTAGATTCTGAAGAAGTCGGCCAAGATATTGTATGCTATGGTATGCTGCTTGGTGAAGTAATATGAATGTCTGTCCTTCGGTATGTTGGGTTTCCTATAGATCGCTTTTTCAAATGAATTACCAGAACTATTTATTCGATTAACTGAAATTTAGATTTGGAGATGGCGCTGTCAATTTTTTGTAGAATTGGAAGGTTTATATATAGTTTGCAGTTTGCACAGAATGTACACATATAATATAAGAATATATTTTCATTATGGATGCACTATTGATATTGACCGAGGAACCATTACCATTTAGCCTAGAAACTGAATGCACGTCAAGCATCTTTATTTCAATCAGTCTTTAAAAGAGCCGACTCATTTAAAATGCTATATTATCACATCTGAGGTATATTGCTTTTCGTTCATGTTAGTTTAGTCGACAGTAATATCCTTCTTATGGTCAAATGGTTGATGGTCGGTAGTCGATGTACTATGTATAAGTTAAATTATCTTTCTTTGAAGTTGACAGAGTTGTATGTAAAGTTTGGTCAATGTTCTTCCAAAAAAAAACTTCTCATATGGTCGATGTTTAATGTTAGAGTTTTTGTCAAAGTTAAAATATGGTTGAGTGTTTTAATGGTCGATTGTAAAAATATAGTCAAAATTCCTTATGGTCGATGGTATTTGATGGTAGTAGACTTTATCGGTCGGTGCAATATGGTTGATACATTTTCTTGGTCGGTGTCCCTTATTTTTGTCGCTCCTCAAATCTTGTCGTAGTTGTCAAGTCATTTGACTCTACTTTTAAAAGTTTTGAAGTCAAGAGGGGGTTAAATGCGAGTCTCCTTTGAGGTAGGCGATCCCCTCCATGCTATGCAAATCAAGTCGGTCTCACGTCGACCATTTTCAGTCGATTCGAGTCGAGTCAGTCGGGCACGATCAATATCTAGTAGTTAGTATCGACCACAAGCAACAAAAAATTTACAAACTTGCAGGAAGCCTCACGACATATGAAGTCGACGATGACCACATTCAAGAAGACACCATCTTACAGCACATAGAAGAAGATCTTAACACTATATGATGACATCAGAACATTTGAATTGATTGAACCCCCCGGTTCTGTATTGCAAAGATGTTCCTGGATTGTGACCTCGGAAAGCCAGAAGGCAGAGAA
Source organism: Larix kaempferi (assembly GCA_027924585.1). Classification (NCBI taxonomy): domain Eukaryota; kingdom Viridiplantae; phylum Streptophyta; class Pinopsida; order Pinales; family Pinaceae; genus Larix; species Larix kaempferi. The sequence goes on along the minus strand of BSBM01000236.1, from coordinate 8,483,755 downwards.
ATGGCATAGAAAGTCGAAGAGCCAAAAGGCCTCGCATGCCTGAGCTGATGGAGATGAGTACCATCTAGATGATCCAAGGCGAGGCTTAAACCAAAAGACCTCAGTGCAGAAGAAGATAGTCGACCACCGTTGTGAGAGGGTGACACTTCGATGGAATACTACTAGATTGAAGATGGAGGCTGAAGAGTAACTAGTCACAGTAGATCCTTGTACATGTGTGTTTTCCTATCAAGCTGGTGGCTGTTGTGACTAAGTTACCTATGCAAACCGGTATGCCTGGTTGATGCACAGTGAGGACTACTTCAGCAAGAGAAAAAACCCGAGATGTTGATACATATTTCTTTGTTTTCTTCGAGACGAAGAAAGGATTTGTTGGTGGGGGAGATGTTGAGGGGGACGTAAGGCCTTTCCCTATGTCATAATTATTGTTAAATAAATGTATTAGTTAAAGATATAATGCATGAGAAGTTGGACCGGGTGTAACTGCTCCAACTTCTCTCTTCATGTATAAATAATACCATCAAGAATGAATAAAGTGGTTGAATGCATTCGAATCATTCTTTTGTCTTGACTAATTCTGTATGTAATGCCTCTGTCTGCTTGAATACAACACATAGAATGTTTTGGGTGACCATATTCATTTATTTCCGTTGTAAAATTGAATGAATTTTTGAAAAATGAAATTGAGTATGAACGTTAAATTCAGAGATGGAAATTGAGTACCCCATGGTATCTATGGTTGAATGAGGCTGCTATGTACATTACACATGCACCCTTGCACACACCTTGGTACTCAATGTTGAACTCTAGAAGACCTGTGACAATCTCCCTCATAATAGGCAATGCCTGGTGATGTAGGTGCCCCATCTTCTTGTGCCATAACTTGCATAAGTTCTCCATGATATGAAATAGGGTTCGGATAGGTTCACCCTATAACTTGTACAAATTGCCTTCTCTAACCCCAAACACCTGAGCTGACACTAGGCTAGACTGATAACATTTTACCCAATTTTACGATGTATCCTACATTATTAAGAAAATTAATAAGGCATGTCAAAAGATTCTTTTCTTTGTCAAAATATGCTTTTTTTGATTGGATAGATTTGGCCACATGCTTTTGAAAACATAAATTTTTATTATAAGGAGGGTTTGCGGGTCAACGAATGGAAGATAATTTAGCCGGATGGTTGAAAATTGAGACAATTTTGGAGCAAAGAGATGAGTAAAGTAGACATGTTTATGGTTAAACATGAGTTAGCCATCTGGAATTTTTAACTGATGGTGGGTTTATCATAGATTAACTATCTAGGGATTCTCAATTTCATTAAATACCAACCGGTTTCAAAGGTGGAACCTGCAATTAAATATTTTTTTTAATGTCTATGTAGTTAAGATGAGGGTGGTGTAGTTATGATAATGGTGGCATTAGATTTGTGTGGATTCATTTTATTAAATGTTAAAATTCAATATGCTAAGACAGAAAATAGCAGCATTACATTCCATTTCACAATAATAGCATATACAGGATCACTGAAGAAACAACAAGCATAGCATAAACACAAGAGACACAGATTTATCCTGGGAAACCCTCATGGGGTAGAAAACCCAGTAAAGCTTCCTCAATATAGATGACCAGCAATATACAAAGATGCAAACCAAAGACATGATCTCCTTCTCCACTGTAGCAGACCTCTCCTCCAATAGGTGCGCCTCCCTTGAATGAGTGAGTGTGAATAATGAGGAACACACCTCCTCTATTTATACACTACTTTGATATGTATTTTACACAAGTACACGTAGGCTCGTATTTAACCAATAGGTTAAATAACCCACTACAACTAACTGGGCCGACCCCTCTAGGGTGGTCTAATAACCCTTTGACCCACATAACACATTTAGGGCCGACCCCCACTAGGGAAGTCTAATAACCCGAGTTACCACATTCCGACGGAGGAATAAACATCTCCGGATATACAATAAGATCTTCACGGAGGAATGAATCATCTCCGGAATAATAAAGTACAAATATAATATTCTTTGAAGTTACAATATTTAACACTCCCCCTTAACGAGAAGGATATTATAACAGTATCTGCACGAGCAAGGAGTCATCAACATCATACATGATACATCTATAAATCATTGGAAGCTTTCTCAACATCATCAGTAACTCAAGCAGTTACTGGAACATCTTCAATACTGGAACATCAACATCTTCAGTACTGAGTCTTTATCTTCTGCAGCACTCGAACAACTACAACAACATCAACATCTGGATCCTCACGATCATCAGTATCGTCATCTCACGACCATTAGCATCGTCATCACACGATCATCAAGATCGTCATCACACGATCATCAGCATCGTCACACACGATCATTAGCATCGTCATCACACGATCATCAATATCGTCATCACACGATCATTAGCATCATCATCACATGATCATCAACATCGTCATCACACGATCAGCAGCATCGTCATCACATGATCATCAACATCGTCATCACACGATCAGCAGCATCGTCATCACACGATCATCAGCATCGTCATCACACGATCATCAGCATCGTCATCACACGATCATCAGCATCGTCATCAATACAGGTATCCATAACAATACAAGTATCCACATCATTAGTACAAGTATCCTACCGATACAAGTAACCACATCATCAATACAAGTATCCTACCGATACAAGTAACCACATCATCAGTACAAGTATCCTACCGATACAAGTAACCACATCATCAGTACAAGTATCCTACCGATACAAGTAACCACATCATCAGTACAAGTATCCTACCGATACAAGTAACCACATCATCAATACAAGTATCCTACCGATACGAGTAACCACATCATTAATACCATCACTTTCTCGGAGACCATTCGTCTACGGATCAATTCAGGGACCGAAGTCCGGGGATGATACAATCCCCTTCACGTACATTTTGAACTATCAGTTCCGGGATGATGCAATCCCCATCACGTACATTTTGAACTATCAGTTCCGGGATGATGCAATCCCCATCACGTACATTTTGAACTATCAGTTCCGGGATGATGCAATCCCCATCACGTACATTTTGAACTACCAGTTCCGGGATGATGCAATCCCCATCACGTACATTTTGAACTACCAGTTCCGGGATGATGCAATCCCCATCACGTACATTTTGAACTACCAGTTCCGGGATGATGCAATCCCCATCACGTACATTTTGAACTATCAGTTCCGGGATGATGCAATCCCCATCACGTACATTTTGAACTATCAGTTCCGGGATGATGCAATCCCCATCACGTACATTTTGAACTATCAGTTCCGGGATGATGCAATCCCCATCACGTACATTTTGAACTAAGGTCCAGGGACGATGCAGTCCTATCTTCTATTCTCGGAGACCTCACGTCTACGGCTCTCTTTAGGACTGAGAGTCCAGGGATGATCCAATCCCCTCAAGTCCACCAAGGACTTCATTCTCGGAGACCTCTCGTCTACGGCTCTCTTTAGGACTGAAAGTCCAGGGATGATCCAATCCCCTCAACTGTCCACTAAGGACTTCATTCTCGGAGACCTTACGTCTACGGTTCTCTTTAGGACTGAAAGTCCAGGGATGATCCAATCCCCTCAACTGTCCACTAAGGACTTCATCCTCGGAGACCTTACGTCTACGGTTCTCTTTAGGGCTGAAAGTCCAGGGATGATCCAATCCCCTCAATTGTCCACTAAGGACTTCATTCTCGGAGACCTTACGTCTACGGTTCTCTTTAGGACTGAAAGTCCAGGGATGATCCAATCCCCTCAACTGTCCACTAAGGACTTCATTCTCGGAGACCTTACGTCTACGGTTCTCTTTAGGACTGAAAGTCCAGGGATGATCCAATCCCCTCAACTGTCCACTAAGGACTTCATTCTCGGAGACCTCACGTCTACGGCTCTCTTTAGGACTGAAAGTCCAGGGATGATCCAATCCCCTCAACTGTCCACTAAGGACTTCATTCTCGGAGACCTTACGTCTACGGCTCTCTTTAGGACTGAAAGTCCAGGGATGATCCAATCCCCTCAACTCTTTTCTCATCCATACAGGTACAATCATATATCACATCAAAACATGTATACATCACATCAAGACATGTGTACATCAAAACATGTATACATCACTTAATCAACACATGTACACATCACATCAAAACATGTGTACAACAAAACATGTATACATCACTAATCAAAACATGTACACATCACATCAGAACATGTATACATCACAACTAGCATGTATTCTTACTAATACATCTAAACATGTATACATCACACCAAAACATGTATACATCTAGCATGTATTCTTACCAATACATCTATCATCAAAAGCATGTATAAGTAAAGCTAAGTATTCTAAGTATAAGAGTCCTAAATCTAAATATTTCTAAGTAACTGGGTGTAGAGAACAGGTTACCTCATCAACGACCTTGTTGTTTGATGAGACAATCTCATCAGTAGTGACTATACTACTCCCCCTTTCGAGGACGGTCCTTTTGAACTACACCAAGCTTGTCTCGGAAGTATTCAAACTTCACTCGAGACAGAGGTTTGGTTGGTAACTTCTTCACTTGACGTAGGGGCTTGGTTAGTACAATGGTAACCTGTTACAAATTCAAACTTTTAGAGTTCATTTCTGTGACATATCTTGTTAGTTCCCTATGTTCTTTGACTTATCATGGAACACTAGATTCTATGTCATCTTGATACAACTCTAATTATCACATAGGATCTCAGTTGGTTCTAACTCTAAGTCAAACAATCCTAAAGCCAAACTTCTTCACAACTAGCAGAGCAAGCAGCCATATATTCCGCTTGTGCTGAGAGTCACACTAGACTGCTTCCAGCTAAACCACGAGATCATGGCTAATCCCAGACAATAACATCCTCTCGAGGTGTTCTTCTTGTCTGATACACTTCCTGCCCAAACAGAATCTGAATAGCCATTTGAAGTCATGATCTTCAAGATAGCATAGATCAAATTCTATCGTGTCCTTTATGTGCCTCATCACATACTTTGCAACTATCAGGTAAACACATCTAGTTTCCACTAGATACTAACTCAAGGTGTTCAAAACAGAGCATATATCTAACCTAGTATATGTTAGATATATCAAAGACCCAATAATTTGACTGTACAGAGTTATATCCACTAACTCTGATGAGTTATCCCCTAACGGATTCAAGCTGGAATCCATAAGAGTGGCCATTCCAACACCTCAAGTCATATTTCTCATCATACTTTCCCTGATTGATAAATATTCCTTCTGAGCCTTGCCATACTTCCAGACCTAGGAAGTAAAGCATCAAATTGAGATCTTTCATTTTTCATTTCTGTATTGAATGATCTTCTGCATATCTATCTGTGCCATCTCTCGTTAGATGGGTCTACTGATATGAGCCTCAGTATCATTCGAACTCTGTGGTGAGTTCCTTCTTGCATCCATGTCATATGTGTATCATATTCAACCTTGTAGCAAAGGTTGAGATCCACATCACCCATGGTGATCATTAAGCTTAAATTATTATCGATCCTAGGTACCTATACAGAACCTGATTCATACCTCTTCTTTAATTACACCATACTTGGAGCAAACATCTTGTCATGATTCTCTTCCCCTTTCTAAGAGAATCTTCTAGCCATGAGCCTTCTATATTTTTTTTGATTTGTAAATCTTCTTGTTTGAACATCCACCACTTGTACGGTGTCCATCATTCTTCATGACCTTTCCTACAAATCAAAATTAAGTACATGATTAGTAATACTTCATAATCATCAAAAGATAACCCATTATGCATACAGATATCATTTACATAGTGATGCAACTATTTTGACCATTACTTTGGCACAACACTTTCCCATATCCTGTATGCATACAGTGGCTATCTAGATGCCTTCCATCTCTACCAGAACATACTATCGAGAGTGTGCACAACTCTCAGCATGTCAGCAAAGAGGTTTCATTCTAGACAAGCAACAATGGAATGTTTGTCCAAGCATATGCACATTAGTTGTATACTGTTCAATGCTCTATGAATGTTTACACTCAGCATTATATATTCTAGGAATACAAATATGCATGCAGGCAATATCATTACTATTTCAAATAGCAACTCAAATACTTATCTTTTATGTTTGTGTGGCTGCCTCCCGCTTGATCTTCTGTATGTCTTTTGAACTTCTATTCATTCTGTACCACTGTGCATGCTCAAGAGTCATCCTCATGATCTCATATACAAACATACACTCATTAGTATATTCTAAATGCTATCAAAACATTATAGTACTAAATAATCTTGAAAACGTATAGTCATGATTATAGTTAATAAACATTAGTATTCAAGATTTCAGGGAAGTCTTCTTTTACTCATGCGTATCATTGATAAGAGATATAATATGCATAATCCCTTGGTTACTAACTTTATGAATGAGCATAACCAATCATTCCAAGTATACTTATATAAGGGATCCTAACACAAGGTAAGATTCATGGGAAACATACCTGGATTATTATACCTACTTGGTTATGTACAACATACCTCGTAAGTAGAACAAAGATTATGGATGAGTCTTTGTCTTCATGTTTTCATGGTCATGAAGCCTGATTTGTCTTTTGTGATGTACCTGTATCTTGTTAGCAGACAACCTCAACCTCACACAACACCATAATGCATTAGTACAATCATAAGTGTCAACACCCTAACCAATGAATATCTTCTATCATGCATTCATAATTTTGTTAAGGTGATACAACAAATCTAAAATCAAGATTGTACTAACTGTAATAATCATGAAGACAAACATACCATAAACTTAATCATGAACAAATCTCAAAACATACCTCGATGAGTCATACCTATCGAGATCGCTTGTAATCTCCTTATGTAAAGCCTTAGCCTCATCTCCCTCTGAAACATGAACTCCTTCACTTATGTAGGTGACCAATCTATCTTCTTCTAGGATTAACCCTATCCACTTGATTTGCAAGAACTGGACCTGGAGCTGGATATGGGTTTGTCAGAGAAACCCCAAAAATTCAAACTTTGAATTTCAGACTTCCGAAAGGATAGAAATATGCGCCTTGATGAGCTGATCAAACTGATATATTTAGAATTTGAAAACTGCAAAGTTTTACTCCTCAATTTTGCCTTTGAAACTTTCGGATTCACTGGACGTGACCCTGAACTGGGGTTTGATGAAGCCCACTCTTTTGCCCCATCAAAAAGTTTGAACCAAAGCTCTAAGCTTCTATTTTTCTGAGGAGCTTCCAGCCGTGGTCACAGATTTCAAAAATTCCTATTTTTACAGAAGCCCTAATTTTCCACTTTTCTGATCAAAGTCCCGAACTAGGGTCTAATCAAGCCCGGCCTTCTGCCCAACCAAAAATTCTGATCTTGGTCTCTAAATTTCTATTTTGATGAGTAGCATCCAGCCGTGGTCTCCGATTACAAAAATTCCAACTTTCTTCAAAGCCCTAAATTTCGGAAGCCATGAATGAAGGTACCAAAAAATAATTCTGTTTTGACAGAAATATGTACCTGATTGTTTCTGGTGTAACTCCGAAATTTTTGATCCACAGGGTCTGAAAAAGTTTTCTGAGATAGCCTGACCTGTTAGCTTTCCATCCTGACAGGTCTGACCTCAATTGGATGTTCTGAGAGAGAGTTATGCCAAATGTCGCAACGTGACCTGTTTTGGGAAAATACAGGAGAGCGAACTTGTACGGCGTGCCACGTGTCACTGTTTGACCTTCGGCCTCTGAAAAAGTTTTCTGAGATATCTCGGCCTGTTATCTTTCCATCCTGACAGGTCTGACCTCAATTGGATTCTCTGAGAGAGAGTTATGCCAAATGTCGCAACGTGACCCGTTTTGGGAAAATACAGGAGAGCGAACTTGTACGGCGTGCCACGTGTCACTGTTTGACCTTCGGCCTCTGAAAAAGTTTTCTGAGATAGATCGGCCTGTTATCTTTCCATCCTGACAGGTCTGACCTCAATTGGATTCTCTGAGAGAGAGTTATGCCAAGTGTCGCAACGTGACCTGTTTATGGGATAATACAGGAGAGCGAACTTGTACGGCGTGCCACGTGTCACTGGTTCAACTTCGGCCTCTGAAAAAGTTTTCTGAGATAGTACAGTCTGTGTACTACCTGTCACTTTTCACGAAATTTCATTTGGATCTTCCTAGCCCAAGTTATGACCTTTTTCCCAAGGTCACATGATTTTGACTCAGATCTGGAAGAGGCAGAAACCCTATATTGTACAGATCATAAATCACAAAGTACAACGAATTAGAGGTTGTCCTTTGGACACAAGGTACCTGGAGATCTTAGCTTCGTCCTGTAACAATTTCAGATCCGAAAACTTCGCCAAAACGGATTTATAGCGAAAGTGCTACGATGACTGGTTTTTGCTATGTAAAACCCTAACCTTCAAATTGTCGTAAGTAAAGCAAGTGTCTTTAGTGCCATACCTTGTCTTCCTTCAGGTTAGCTCTGATACCATGTTAAAATTCAATATGCTAAGACAGAAAATAGCAGCATTACATTCCATTTCACAATAATAGCATATACAGGATCACTGAAGAAACAACAAGCATAGCATAAACACAAGAGACACAGATTTATCCTGGGAAACCCTCATGGGGTAGAAAACCCAGTAAAGCTTCCTCAATATAGATGACCAGCAATATACAAAGATGCAAACCAAAGACATGATCTCCTTCTCCACTGTAGCAGACCTCTCCTCCAATAGGTGCGCCTCCCTTGAATGAGTGAGTGTGAATAATGAGGAACACACCTCCTCTATTTATACACTACTTTGATATGTATTTTACACAAGTACACGTAGGCTCGTATTTAACCAATAGGTTAAATAACCCACTACAACTAACTGGGCCGACCCCTCTAGGGTGGTCTAATAACCCTTTGACCCACATAACACATTTAGGGCCGACCCCCACTAGGGAAGTCTAATAACCCGAGTTACCACATTCCGACGGAGGAATAAACATCTCCGGATATACAATAAGATCTTCACGGAGGAATGAATCATCTCCGGAATAATAAAGTACAAATATAATATTCTTTGAAGTTACAATATTTAACATTAAATACCAACCACCTTCAAAAGTGAAACCCGTAATTAATTTTTATTTATTTATGTCCACACAATTAAGAATATCAAGGTGGTGCAGTTATGATAGTGGTGGTGCTAGATCTACGTGGATGAATGAAATCGATTTAGTGGCCAATCAATCTGGCGGGTAACTTCAATATTTTCATTGATGGAATGTTTTTTTATTTTTTTCACTTCTGGGTAAGATGCATCCTTTGGAAAATTGGCAATTGCCTGAGCTATTTTCGACCAATAATATATGATTTAGTTGTGGGTACTATGTTCATCGAACTCAGAAAATTCATATCATATTGCTGCACTAAAGGTATTTCACGATAACCACCTCAGCTTTGTTGCATTGGTTGTTGGTTCTATGGAGTCTATTTCTAGTTTGGATGGACATTGGATGCCCTATTTTTATTTATTTTTTAGCGATTTTCTCTAACTTATCTACTCAAAGTTGCAACTAAATTACATTAGGGAGTTACTTTTGTTTAGAATGCTCTATTCATGACCCACTCTGGCTCATGGAGAAGCTAGAATTTTGTAGTAAACGTTAATTTCAACATTATCAATACAATAGAACTATTGATGGTATACATTTTTTTTCAAAAGAAAAAAAAAAAAAATATTTTCTATTCTAGTAAAGAACCAAAAATACATTCTAAAGGTGTTACAATCATTATAACATTGACAAAGACAACTAGAGCTCTTCAAAATCATTAAATTTTTTTTTTATATAGAAATTATTTCTTTAATAGGCTCATCAATCTGCATATGGCCTGCAAAATAAAACTTGCATAGACATGTAATAGAAGTTGTAATCTTTCCAAAAAGAAACTTTGAAATAGAAAGTACATCAACACCGACTATCATTAAACCAAATCAAATATTTAATCTAGCTAAGAGCTCAAACCCAAGTTGTTGACAATGACTTGCCCATCTAACATTTCTTCAATGACAACTTGCCCCATAGGGGAAAGTAGGCCTTCCTTTTATAAAGCATCTCCCAAGGAATTGTGCTCTCGAAAGATGTAAATCATTGAAATCATTATATTGGTTTGTGATCAAACCAAAACAAAGTTATTCTAACCAAAACCAAAACAGATTTATTCAATGAGTTATTCATACCGATTTATTCAAACCAAAATAGAGTTATTCAATGAGTTATTCAAACCAAAACAAATCTCAAATCCCAGTTATTGACAATGACATGTCCATCCAATATTTATTCAGTGAGAACCTACTCCACAGGTGAAAGTAACCTTCCTTAGATAAAGAATATGCTAGAGAATTGTTCCTTTGAAAGATGTAAATCGTTGCAAATATCACTCTTAGGTTTGCTATATTAACCATTGAAATACCCTTATTTAGCTTAATATATGTCATAGTTGTAGTTATTAGCTGTAAAACTAGTATGCAACATAAAACATAGTCAATTTTTATCAAAGTTAGGCTCAGGAAAACACACGTGAAACTCCGTACACATGGCCTTTTATGAAATTAAGATTACATACTTAAATTTAGATATATTTTTGACAAAAATCTCTCTTAGATTTCAGGGAGTCAATTTAACTTACAAAGTTGGAAATTTAAGTATTTTTACATAAAATTGCTCAGCTTAGAAAAATGCCCGCACATGCTTCTTATTTGGGTCACTTTTAGTGATTCTAGTTGGAAATGATGTATCTCCTGAATTTACAACATCATGAATTATAATATTTTAATTTTGAGTATGCCAAAGTGTAAATTTGCAAAAAATGGATTAGTAAAATGCAGGCCATATTCTGTACATTGGTAAATAATTGAAAGTAAAACAACATGCCTGAAGCAAGTTACATTGTTCACAAAAACCTCTTTCAGTTTCCTAAAATGATTGGTCATTTTCCAACAATGAATTTGCCAAAATGGCATTTTTTCAAACAACTTATGCTCAGAGTCAAGCTATGAACTGCTTAGTAAAATGCTTACCACAGTCTGTTCATTGGTAAATAATTGAAAGTAAAACCACATGTCAAGCTAGATACATTTTTCACGAAAACCTCTTTCGGATTCCTAAAATGATGGGTCATTTGCTTGCAATGAATATCCCAGGATGATAGTTTTTCAAACAACTTATGCTCGGAGTCAAGCTATGAATTGATTAGTGAAATGCACACTATAGTATGTACATTGATCACTAATTGAAAATAAAATCACATTTTTGAAGCTAGTTACATTGTTCACAAAAACCTCTTTCATATTCCTAAAATGACGTGTCATTTTCCCCCAATGAATCTGCCAAGATGACAAATTTTCAAAGAGCTTATGCTTAGAGTCAAGCTATGGACTACTTATATAGGGTGTTATGTAAAAAATAAAGTGTAAATTTGCAAAAATGGCCTTAGTAAAATGCATGCCATAGTCTGTACATTGGTCAATAATTGAAAATAATGACTACAGGCCTAAAGTTAGTTACATTGTTCACAAAAACCTCTTTCAGTTTCCTAAAATGATGGGTCATTTGCCCACAATGAATTTTCCTAGATGTCATTTTTTCAAACAATTTATGCCCAAATTCAAGCTATGAACTGGTTAGTAAAATCCACGCCACAATCTGTACATTGGTCAATAATTGAAAGTAAAACCACATGCCTAAATCTAGTTACATTGTTCACAAAAACCTCTTTCAATTTCCTAAAATGATGGGTCATTTTCCCACAATGAATCTACCAAGATGACAGTTTTTCAATCAACTAATGCTTATATTCAAGCTATGAACTACTTGGTAAAATGCACACCCCAGTCTATACATTGGTCAATATTTAAAATGAAAACCACATGTCTGAAGCTAGTTACATTATTCACAAAAACCTCTTTCAGTTTCCTAAAATCATGGGTCATTTGCCCACAACAAATCTACCAAGATAACATTTTTTTAAACAATTTTTGCTCAAAGTCAAGCTATGAACTACTTACTAAAATGCATGTCACAGTCTGTACATTGGTCAATATTTCAAAGTAAAACCATAGATCCGGAGCTAGTTACATTATTCACAAAAACCTCTTTCAAATTCCTAAAATGATGTGTCATTTGCCCCTAGTGGATATGCCAAGATAACCATTTTTCAAACAACTTATGTTCAAAGTCAAGCTATGGACTACTTATATAGGGTGTTATGTAAAAAACAAAGTGTAAATTTTTAAAAATGGGCCTAGTAAAATGCACGCTACAGTCTATAAATTGGTCAATAATTCAAAGCAAACCAACGCCTGAAGCTAGTTACATTGTTCACAAACCCTCTTTTAGTTTCCTAAAATGATGGGTCATTTGGCTACAATGAATCTGCCAAGATGAAAGTTTTTCAAACAACTTATGCTCAAAGTCAAGGTATGAGCTATTTAGTAAAATGCATGCCATAGTCTGTACATTGTTAAATAATTGAAAGTAAAGCCACATGTTTGAAGCTATTTTTTCAAACCACATTGTTCACAAAAACCCTCTTTCATATTCCTAAAATGACATGTCATTTCCCCCCAATGTATATCCCAAGATGACATTTTTTCAAAGAACTTAGGGCCAGAATCAAGCAATGGACTACTTATACAGGGTGTCATGGTAAAAAAACAGGTGTAAATCACAGTTTGTACATTGGTCAATAATTTAAAATAAAACCATAGGCTTGAAGCTAGTTACATTTTTCACAAAAACCTCTTTCCGTTTCTTAAAATGATGGGTCATTTTCCCACAATGAATCTACCAAAATGACAGCTTTTACATAAAATTAGACATGTTAGAAAAATGCAAGCACATACATAGTTGAGTAATTTTTAGTGATCCCTATTGAAAAAGACATATAGTTATCATAATATATGCATTATACATATAATTATGCATAATTTAAAAGTTTCACATGCTTATTTTAAATTAATGCTAAAATCATAAGTTTTTTTTTATGTAAAAACAAAGTGTAAATTTGTAAAAATGGTCTTAAAAAATTGCACGCTATAGTCAAATTACACGTAATTTATTGAAATTAATAACATTTACCTAGAGATATATATACTTTTGACAAAAACCTCCTTCATAATTATGAATTATGTTTTATTTGCCTGTAGTAAATTTTTCAAAATTGCATTTTTTATGTTTTGAAATTAATTTGCTCAGTTCAGTAAAATGCACGCACAACCCTCACTTTTTACTATTTTTGAGTGAGCTCAGTTTGATATCGTGTTTTGTATTATTTTACACCCTCTTGTACCTTTATTTATCAATTTGTGTTAAAATAATCATGTTGTGCAAAAAAAATACAAGGCTTTCTTGTAAAGGTGAAATGCCCACTTAGTTCAATAAAATGCAAGCCTAAGTTCTATCCTTAGGTATTTTTAAGTGGTTTAAATTGGAGAAGATATTTTTCTTCCTCCCATATTCTTATACAAGTATATACTTTCTTATTGAGTCATAAAAGTATTTTTTATAAAAAAAATGCTATACTTTATATTAATGTTTACTCCGAATAAAGGTTCATAAGACCTTCTTAAAATGAATGCAAATCACTCTTATTAAATGATCATAGTAAATTAATTTGGTACTATGATAGCTAAATATTTTGGGAAGTAAAATCCAAGTGCTATTTTTTCATAATTAACCTCCATAAGACAATTTGTGAGTTAGATCTTAACATAACATTATAAACATTGAATGAGTGACCTAAGCTCATATGAGGATGCTTATGTTAGATGGCATGACAAATGTTAGTGCTAAGGTCTGCATTTCGGATTGTCTACTCCCGAACCCTAAACATTTTCATTCAATGCCTTTTTCTCGTAGTTTCCTTGAGCCTAAATAAGTCCAAATTTTTTGTTCAGGTTTGCTATGACATTGTGATGTTTAGCGCCTTGCTTTTAAATTTCAGTGACTAGTGTGTAATGTAATGAAGTAGCACAAGTATTTTGTTATATTCTAATTTGCAGGCATGATTCTTGGTGAAGTTACTTAATCCTTTCTAAATCTAATGTGGAGGTTAATCAATGTTAACTTAAGAAGCGCTACAAAACTGCAAATGGCACTACCAAATCAACACCGCTACCAATCTGTCTGCTAAGTGCTGCGAAACCAACACAGATGTCAGAGTCATCATTTCCACAACGCATTCTGTCATATCGTTTCGGGAGAGTCACATCCTCAATAAATAAATTTCGTGGTTGATTATGGATTCGAATGCTCAGTAATTTCCCTAATTTCATAATTTGTCAAGCCGAATTTCTCATTTTTTTCTCTCGGATATCAGTGTGGTTGTTCTAAAACTTGAATCCCCTATGAATATTTCATAGCTTTGCTCACGTCTCTATAATTCTTAGTAATATAAACACGAGTCTCTCATTTTTCATAGCATTTGGAAAGAATCACCATGTCTGCACATCGAAGTGGGCATTTAGTGATATTTAAGCCCATAGGGGGCGAGATTCTAAAGGATTATACAGAATTTGGGGGTTAAATTAAGAAAGGCAGGATGGTTTTGATACTGTGATAAACTACAAGGCCACCATGCAGAAGTTTCAAGAGCCTTCGCTGAGAAGTTTGATGGAAAAATGTCACTGTAGGGTATGTAACATTTCTTGTTTCACAGAATTCCATCGCCATAGCAACATAGTTACCTCAAGTAGGCGAACATATTTTTAAACTCCAAGACGTTGATGTTGTGCAATGCAATCACTTTCTCATTGATAAATACATAGATCCTAATTGACGCAAATGTATCCCACGGGCTTGGCTCAAAAAAGAATAGAGTCATTTATTGAAGATGGTGCAGAGGTATATTATTGGAGAAGGAAGGTATGCCACTGTTTACCCTTTCCACATGCATTTTTTACTGCACCTGGATGGTATTGAAAGGATGAATCTAACATTTTATTTCTTGAAAATTTTATCTAAAATGGCCTCGAGGGTTAGGAATTACCTGAAAGTTAGCACAACATTTTCCACCACGGTTTAATAAAACTGTTGATTATTCAGGAATTAAAAAAAATTGGTAGGACATGGGACCATTTTATATCATGCTCTGATTTTGGGATTCAAGGAAATCATTGTATGCCAGGGGACGTTGATAATGCTTCTGCCAGTTACAAAACCCCCGAATATTTTGGTAATATTAACTCTGATGAAGAACAAACCTTTAAAAAAGAAAAAATTAAAATAAAATCAAGTATGAGGGGAGCAATAAAGCTGCCTCCAGTAACTGTGAATATACAATCTCGCACAACAAAATGCTTAAATGAATCCTCGAATGACGACAAAGGAATTGAAACTGATGGAGGGAAACATGAAAATACAAAACCTTATTACCTCATAGGTCCCCATACTCGAGCCGCAAACAAGCTGAGGCTAAATGCTCGAGCAATTTTTGACCCTTCCTTGAACGAGAAAAGGGTCATAGAATTAGATAGTTTGTCAGATGAAAATCCCCAAAAGGCTAAAAGGGATAAAGTTAAAAGTTTAGCTGCGAAGCCAGTGGAAACAAGGGCAAGCTCGAGAGTTAAGAAGAATCAAGAATTAGTGAGCTCAAACCCTATTAAAAAGAATGAATGCGCATACTGAGCAAATTCAAGAAAATATCAAGCAGGAGGAATCTGATTCATCCATGGAGGTGGAGAAAAAAGTAGCTGAAATGCTAACCAACCTAGAGAGAATTATCAACGCAGTCCCATGTTATCCTTTGGTTCGACTGGGTATTCTTATGGTGTTTGATGAGGAACATAGTATGCAAAATGAAGATTTTAAAAACATTACAAAGACATAGATTGAATGTTCAATGACCCAAGCCCAAGTGAATAAGAAATTGGATGAAGCGCCACCCGAAAGCATTGAACCTCAAGTAAATCAGAAATTGGAAAACAAGTTTAAGAAATCTAAGACTCGAATCAAAGAGCTGAAGCGAGAGAGAAAGCAGATACAAGGTAAATTGAATGAGGTGAATAAGGAGTGGAGTAAATTACTTATTAAACACGATGAATTATGCAGGTTTTCTCAAAGACTAAAGAAAGATAATGAAAGGCTTCTCAGGAAAAAGAAGTATTGGAAAAGGGAGTGTCTACTTGAAATGAAAAAACACCAAGTTAATCACGATAAATTTGGCACTTTAACAAAGTTGGGTACTCATGTGCTCCAGGACACACTACAGAGCTAGAAAGACAAATCCTCACATAGTTAGAGGCCTGAACCAAACTGAACGTATAAGATTCTGTATGGATTGAAATTGGATCTCCAGTTGATCGTGGTTTATTCTATATCCTCTAAGAACGTACAAAGTTTTGGTGCCCAAATTCAGTTTAGTTTACTTAGTTAAAAGAACTAACTAGTCATAGTTACGTTTTGTTCAAGAATATTACTGATTATGTAAATATTTTGGAATTAGAGACTTAAGACGCATGTATGAATATAAAGTAATTAATTTTGGTTACCTAATTCAGTTATTAGTTAGTGACTGATTTTGAAACCCTAAATATCCAAATCTATATGAAGGCAAGGAGAAAAAGAAGAAAGGGTTCAAATTTTGGCTGGAACTTTGCATTTTCTGCTTGAAGAAACTGTAAGTATCGATTTTGCAATACATATATATGCTCAACGTTCTTTCATGAATAAAATGATTTGTGCCATTCATTGTGTTTTCTGCTAGTTTAATATTGAAATAAAAGTTGTATGCGCTGCATAATCACTTCTGTCAATTTGATGAATTTTAAGCTTTACTGTTCATTAGATTGAACTAGTATTTTATTTCTTCACATCATAACTCTGTTATATGTTGAATATTCAGAATTTACAAATTATTTCCTTATTTTATGATGAAATGTGATGTGGTAAACCAATGAATGATATATATGATTTAGTTTATGAAGCCCTAGAATGCATGTTATATTGTTTCTATCTTTCATAATATTCTTCAAGCCATTATAAAACCAGTGAAAAATGTAAACCACAGAAACACAAATCTATCTTTAAACAAAATCATAATCTAAATGCCCTACCTTTTCTCATAGTAGTCCGGAGCAGACCTTAGGGAAAACAACAAACATGGATCATAACCTTTTAGGAATACATTTACAGTGCATGACAAACATTTCTTATGTTTTTATATACACAACTATGATAAATTACAGTTTTTTTTGAAATTGAGAAATTTATTCTCTCTTCTAATGCCAATGTTGATTTTTTGTTGATTTTGCACAGTAACTCATCAATGGATAGTTCAAACCAACCATCTCAATAAAATATTCATCGAAAAAGAGGTTGATAAAAGTAGGTAGATTTGTTTAATGTTCCAATTTTGGAACCACATAACATTGCCATTCAATTCACGTCCATTGGAGGTAAAAAAGTTGCTATATGTGCTGCCGATCAACAACATCAAGGATTTGTAGATCATAAATCCATACCACAAAATGATATTGTATGTTTCCCTCAAAAAACAAGAAATCATGCAACATTTGTTGAAAATCAATGTTTGATATGTAAGCAATGTGTGTCAAACAAAAATGTTGCTCTACAACATAGGCAACCTTTGTCTCCAATTATGGTTGAAGGGAATTGTAATGTGCAAGATAGGACTCTTTACCAGAAAATTAAGTCTATTTCATAGAATGTGGTATCAAATATCCCTCAAAGATCAGTTGTTAATGCTGCCGCCATTACAAGTAGCTACTATCAATGCATAGAAAATTGTGTTGTTCAACAACCTAGGTATCCTTTTCTCCAATTCCAGTTGAAGTGAATGGTAATGTTCAAGATATGAATGCTTACCACAAATTCAACTATATTTCATAGAATGTGTTCCCAAATTTCCTTCAAATATTAGCTTTTGATGCTGCTACAGTTACTACAGATAACTGTTATTAATGTATAGAAAGTTGTGTTGCTCAACAACTTAGGCAACCTTTTTCTCGAATTTCAATTGAAGTGAATGGTAATGTTCAACATAGGACTCCTTACCACAAATTCAACTCTATTTCAAAAAAATTGGTCCCAAATGTCCCTCAAAGATAAACCGTTGATGTCTTTTCCATTACAAATAACTCCACTCAAAGTCTACAACGCTGCATTGCTCAACAACCTAGGCAACATTTGTCTACAACTGCAATTGAAGGGAATGGAAATGTAGTCCTACCCAGTGGAAAACATTTTGAACATGCATCCCTTGAGAACTTGGAGGCAACTAGAAGTTATGAAATAGTTGAAAGAACTATCTTCCAGGAACAAATGGATATAAATGCAAATGCAATTAAAAATAATGAAACAATTGAAAGAAATGAATTTGATGAAAAAATGGATAGAAATGCACCTACATAAAATAAAAATTATACAAATATACAATTTTCAGTAGAAATTCCTAAAGGGTTTTTAGTAGATCAAACTATGCATGCTTCAAGAAGGTCAGCAAGAAACCGCCTAAGGAAATTCTTATTGGGTCTTAAGAAGCGGCCAGGATGGTATAACCGTAGACTAAATGAGGGGAATAATTTTTTTAAGGAAATTGGTAGATGGTTCTATGGGAAGTCACTTCAATATGGAGATGAAAAAGACATTATTTATGGAATTGGGTACTTCTTGAGCAGAAACTATAGTGAAGAGTCTAAAATTGAGGATGTTCTCAGAACACCCAGATGGAGTGCTTAATAAACTTCGATCAATAGTTATGCAAGAGATTCGTAATGATTTTATGCCTAGGAACATGGATTCCGTATTTATTGAATCAAGCATGAGCCATAAAGATTTGCAATGTTTGAAGCAGATTGACAGTTATGGTGTATTAATTGAAGGGGGTTAAATTGTTAATCCAACTTCAATTTCCAAGGAAACGAAAAAGTGGAGCAAAGAAGATGAGGATATTGATATGGGTTGGGAGAGAACTGATGGTTTTACATACAGAGTTGGAGTGAAGAAAATAAAGTCATATACTTACTTTATTGCTGAGTCATACAAAAATACGATTGTAAGTAGAGTCATTGAAGTTTCTTTCAAACTTGATATTGATTCTTGTATAAATTATGATCGAGGTGGGAAGGTATGTGAGATATTATTTGAGTTACTAGAAGATAGTGGCTTGATGTCTTGTGTAATCCTTGGAAAATGGGATGGAAAGGAGGAATATAAGAAAGCTTTAGCACATGCTAATGATCCTATAAATTAGGATGGGATCCTAATGGAAGATGGAAGGGTAGCGAAAGTGTATTTGTTTGAGTGTCATGATATAGTAACCATATGCAATTTAGTATGCAATAATAGTGTTTCTCCAATGGGAAATGGATTTTTTCCTTGGTTCTTATGCCATAAAAATTCTATACACATGGTTACATAGGAAATTGAAATCCAAGATGGGAATACTATTCATACTATTTCCAAGTTCTATGCTATGCCACCAAACTTGCTCCTAGTAAGCTATACAAATCTATTAGAAGTTTACATTTTTGTTGATATCTGACCATTAATTTCTTAATCTTACTTTGTTTTAAAACATTAGGAGTTGAATCCTTCTCTGGAAGAAAGAGAAGGATGGGAAGAAAAGATGGATGAATGTATTATAGACATTCAACTAGCCTTATTTGGTGGAAAAATCAATATTATCAAGAAGTATCCCCTGGATAGAACAAATGATGAAAAGGTACATGCTTTCATAATTAATTATTAATTATAAATGGAAATTATTATTTTTATAATTCTTACATACTGCGAAACATGTGCTACCAATTACAATTTACTCCTAGCTCGATGTCCAATCTTGTATATTATGCTCACCATGCTAGAATTAGAACTGTTTTGAAGATGCTTCGTGAAATTTAAAGAATTGCACAAGATCATGACAAGTTTCATCCAACTAGAGGGCTTGAGAAGACAAAATTTGTTCAAATTTGGGAGGAGAAGGATAAAATTGGGGTTGCATGTAAGCCTAGGGAACCATACTGTTAACACTTATTATGTTTTCCACTAGGGAAGGTGAAGGAAAGCTCCCACCCTAAGCCCCAAGGTCGTCCATTGGCCGATTACATTGAGTAAAGAATTAGGAAAACCAAAAATGGCTAAGTGTCAAACAAATCCAAGCCAAGTGACCGAGCCACATAAGTAAAATGGGAAAAAAATAGCAATGCAGGCTTCTTCCGCAACAAAAGGAGATTCGATGGCCAAGATTGAGCGGCGGGAGCAGATTCGCGGTTGAAAATGCGTTCCGCAAGCCAGTTTCTGAGTTTTGCATCTGCATTGCGGATTGCAGAAAGTAATTTCCCAGGGAACGCAAAGATAAAGTTCCGCATTACGCATTCCACATTGCGGATTGCAGAATGACACTTGTCCAAATGACGAAAAGTAAGTTTCCGCATTGCGGATTGTAGATTGCGGAAAAGTGATCCTCCATAAAAGCATGAGGTCAAGGTTACGATCCCCGCATGCCACGTGGCAGATTGCAGAAAGGGAAATTGTGGGGAGGCGATTGCGGAAATGCAGTTGTAGAAAGGAAATTACGGAAAGAGAATTGCGGATCAAGGAATTTTTGCAGAGCAAATTACAGTCACAGGAAATGGAGATTTTCACATAGAAATGGCGCGTTTGAGAACGACGAAGGGGGCCTGTTTTAGTTACCTGTCCTATTCAATCTAAAACGGCCTGATTCACAGGATGAACAGGTGGTTTCCATGGCCCAATGGTGCACTTCCAACACAAGTGATTCCTTCCTCCGCGCATGGCAGAATAAGTGGTCGTTGATTCGGTTGGCCTAGCTCGAGTGACCTCATAATTACCACTCCAAGTTTATTTTGATTCAGTTAAGATATTTTGATGTTGTGTAATCCTATAAAGGAAAGGTCCAAAGTAGACCAAAGGGTTGGATGTTTTTGTTTCAGAGAGATTACTTCTCTGCGCCTGTATTTGAATTCGGCCTCTTAATTCAATAAGCAGACCCGATTTTGGAGCTTGATATTCCTGTGATGTGTGTTCTGATGTCTGTTGCTTCCTGTGTATGTGTTTCTGCTTCGTATTTCCATTGATTGGTTTCTTCTGCAATACCTAAAGATCAAGATTACATGGTCTGGAATTCATACCCACATGCTCCAGATGCATATGACTAGGTATTCCACCCTTTTCCTCGTGAAGTTGCGAGTTAGAATTCATTCTTAAATGCTCTAGCCTTGTGGCCGAACTTGTCTCCCTTCTCTGCCTTCACCTGCTGATTACTTAGACGTGAAAGAACCATATCTACTTTTCCTCTTGTCTCTTGAATCGTGGTCCAAATCTGCCATTAATGACAGTAACCCGCTCAAGTTGACTCCATGCCCAACTGTCCTCCTGTTCTTAACTCCAACCAACCCAAAACCCCTTTCAATTCATTGTTCTGAAGGTCTAGCCACCACTTTGACCAATATCCTGTTGGGTATGTTATATCTCTTCACATGGTCGCTGTGTGTACAACACGATCCCCTCCCCAGTGTTGGGTTGTTTTTGCTTTTTCGCGATTTCAACCCATTGTACTCTATCTAATCCCGGTAAAAGGGATTAGGGTTGTAACCTAATTTCGGGTAAACAAATTAGGGTTTTAGATGCTGCGGAATACCATATATTGTATTGTAAATGGTTGAATAAACATATAATGAAAAGGAGCAGTGCGGCTCTAAGTTTTGCTGGTTTTTCCCGGTTAAGGGTTTCCAGGTGAAAATCTCTGTGTTATGTGCATGCCATTGTGTATTTTCTGTTAATGCTTAAGAATCAATATAAGTTTGTACTTCACTGTTAAGGTTTAAAACTTACATATCCTAGCCCACTCAAGCTATATCCCGTTGCTGGAAGCATCAAAGGGAGATCCATCCCTGTGGTTGGAAAGGCTAGTTTCCATACACGAAAGATTGGTTTGCAACAGTTACCCCATGGTCTTTCCTGCCACAACCTAGGACAATCTTGGGTGATAACACATACCATCATAAAATCTAAGAGTACAATGATCTTAACTATGGGAAATTAGATGGATCAACATCAGATAAGATCCTCATTCGACATGAGGGAATTTTAAATATTTAATAATTATGTTAGAATATCCAATAATTTTAATGTGTTTTTGAGTGTTGACTAATAATCATAACTGATGATTTTATGATGGCATAATAGTGAAATCGGCTCTCTGTTTTATGCAATTTTAATAGGAGATTGTGCAAGTAATCATGCACACTGAAATGCTATTCATTGATTATTGTAACACATTCTCTACATTCATTATTCATTGTATTGTATTGATATTGTCCATTATTCTGTGTTTATGAGTGATTATTGAATGCATGCTTCTTCTTCTTTGCAAATAATCTTGAGAGTTAGATTGTGAGTTTGTTACAGTTGCTAGATCCTTGCAGATTATCACAAGTATGTCCTAATTTTAAATGGTATGTAAATTTGATTTCACTTTCTAGTGTGAGTGCTCATAATGTGTGTGTTTAATTATGATTAACATGTCCTTACAGTTTAGTAATAATCTTCCAAGATCAAGGCCAATAAGAAAATATGGTCAAGAGGCCTATCATGAGTCACATCACTTTGTAAAGTGTGAGGAAAAAATAATGTTCAAACAAAAATAAACAATGTGGATTTTACTCCACTCATGAGTGTTATACAATGCAATTATGGCTTTTTCCATCTAGTTTATTTATGTAAATCATATCTTTTACTTGCACTCTGACATTGTCAATCTTGTTGATTTTAGGAAATGGACTAGGTCAGATTGATTAGACACACCAAATACAAGGGGCTTCCATTGTGGATACATCAATTCTATTTGATGATAATAACAATAGAACAACATGTGTTCCATCCAAGAGGAAAATGGTAGCTCAAATCGATGAAACAAAAGAAATGAATGGGGCAATTGTTGTTGACATAACTACGATGGCATCTAAAAATCATAGTAAAAACAATGTTTCATCCTCAAGAATTGAGGCAGGGAAAATGAGTGAAACACAAGAATTGCATGAAACAACTATCATTGATATGCCAATGATGAAGGCTAGGACTCACAATAAAGTGGGTGTTCCATCATCCATAAATGGTGTGGGGCAGAGTGGTGAAACACAAGAAATTAAATGGGAAGTATTTGATTTCAAAAATTTGGAACTTGAGAATCCTGTAAAAACAGGTGTCACTATAAGAAGTATGAGACAATCAAAAAAGAAAAAGGTCCTAGATGATATGAATGCAACATTGCATGAAAAATGGTGAAAGAATCTTATGATGCAATAAGCATTTCTAATAATTTTTCAGTAATAAAAAACTATTTTATTGTGGTATCATTTATGTTACACGTAGTTACATTTATGTTACAATTTTTTTCAAAGGATAATTTTTTTATAAATCACATTAACTGCATCAAAAAAATATACAATGTTGGGAAATACTTTATATATATATATATATATATATATATTAAACATTTGATTGTATTTACATCATACAAAATATATACATAATGCTATTCTAGAACTCTACGCTGCTTAAGAGGTTTCTGCAAGCACTTCTCTAGAGAAGAAGAAATTTGGGTACAATCTCTCTTTCCTTTTGTAGAATCCTCTATTTCTTTCGAAGCTGTAGCAGGAACTTGTTGTAATATTCTTTCCAGGTCTTTCACTTTATTTACACAACTTTGCAAACTTCCTTGTAATTTAGTTTTTTCATATGCAAAATTCTTCAAAAACTCCACATTATTCTTATGCTTGTTCGAGTGTTCCATTTTCTTTTGTTGAAGAACACTCTTTGTAGATTCTAGCTGAGATTGAACTTCAACCAATATGATCCTAATATTTTGTACCTCCTGCTCAAACTGTTGTGCTCTCAAATCATTTTCATCTAGAGTACACAAAAGTGATAATGAATGAATAATGGATTTATACTGTAAATAGGCAATTTGGAATTTCAGTTTTTCAATTTCACTATTACATCCCAAATGTTGTGCTTGTCTATTCTCCAATAGATTTTGACTGATCTCTGTGAAAATGCTTTCCTTCTCAGCTAGTTTCCTCATCGATTCATGTATTGACGATGAGGAAAAAAAATCACCTCCAACATTAATTGCTACTAGCGCTTCCTGCAAGATATTATCCCATTTTTGTATGACTCCTCATACTCAACTAGGGACTCCTGGTGTGTAATATTTTTGTTCCGTTTCGGTATATCCACATCTTTACTCTCACCTTCACAAACTCCAATGTTCCTTTCTTCCTCCTCCTTATTCATCTTACCCTTACCTTTTTTTTCTCTAGAAGATTCTTTTCCTTTTATGAGTCTTCGAGTGTTTTCGATTGCAACAATTCCATCAGAATATATATCTATCAACAACGCATTTTTCTCATCAATGCAAGCGTTCAAATTTTTCATATTATCTTCATATTTTGCAATCTTCTCTTTATGTTTAATGCACTCTTCGTTGAATTTATCTTCGAAAAGATATTTACTCTTACTTTCATCTTCCTCCTGATTTACTTGATCCCGACCCTTATTTTTACTATGAGATCATTTTCCCTTTTTAGCTTCAATGTTGCACAAATACTGTCAATTTTTGTACCTTTCAACTCCTTAGTTTCTTATCAATTTCCTTCTCTATTCTTGCCAATTTTTTTTATTATTATTATGCAATCTCATCTCTATGTTTAATGTATTCTTCTTTGTATTTCTATTTAAACTGCACCTTTAAATAATCAATAAATTGGTTTTTCTATTTTAGTTGACACTGAATTTCTTCTTCTTGACCAGCCATAGTATTTAGTGGTGGTATGTTGAAAAACTCAAGCCTGTTTTTCAGCCCAGTTTTAAGTCTTTGTATATGTTCTTCATAATTATTATTTTCTACCCAATTCAGTTCAAGGAGCGTGTCCAAAAATTATTCACATCAACTATAGCCATGTCTATTTGAGAAGACAATCCTTGAATAATTCTGTCATTTCTCTCAATGTCTGCTTTTGCTTTTTGTGCAAATTTGTTATGCAATAAATTCCAAGAAAAACCATAAAAGAGTAGAAATAGACCAAAAGAGACTAATCCACGCCTTAATAATGTAGAATAGAGATGAATAGCAAGCCTCTTCGAGGGGGAAACCTCCACTAAGTACACAAGACAAGACAAGACACTCAAATGAAAATATCTCCTTCCTATATATAGGAGATTAAGAGGTACAATTACAACTCATTGACCCAAGCCGACATAACTAATATAACCATACTAATGAAAATTACCACTAATGGACCAAAGCCAACATAAAAACTAATGTAATGCACCACAATATAGGGGAAATGTGCCCCAATTTGGGGCTTAACATGGCCCTCCCATTCAAACAAGTGTTGTCCTCAATGCCTGATTAGTTGTGGATGCTTCTGTTCGAAGGACTCATCTTCCCATGTCGAATATTCCACTAGTAGGTTCTTCCACTTGATGAGGTACTCAGTAATAGCCCAATTTCATAGTTGTTTGGTCCTTGCTCTAGTGATTTGTTCAGGTTCCAATATGAATTTTCCTTCTTCATCAAGCTCAAGAAATATTGTTTGAATTGGGATCTTGTCTCCTATTACCTTGTTTAAGCAAGAAACATGGAAAACTGGATGCACTCTTGAAGATGAAGGGAGCTCTAATTTGTAATCCATACTACCAATCTTCTGCAACACATTATAAGGACCATAATACTTGGGTGATAATTTATTTTCCTTATTTAGTTGCTTGAGGGACATATGCTTGTAAGGTTGTAGCCTCAAAAATACCCAAATCCCCTTCTTCGAAACTCCTTTCATTTCGATGTTGATTAACTTATTGTTTCATCCTGTTTTGTGACATAGCCAGGTTGTCCTTAAGTATCTGGAGAACTTCTGGCTGGTTCTCTATGTGATCTTCCACTACTTGAACTTTAGATTTTCCTTTAAGGTATATGTGATAGAGGGAGGCTAGTACCCATAAAGAGTCATAAATGGAGACAATTTTGATAATGCATGGAAGGAAGTATTGTACCACCATTCTACCAAAGATAACCATTTCACCCACTATGTTTGTTTATCAAATGCAAAGCAACGAAGATATCCTTCCAAACATTTTTTCACTATATCAGTTTTCCCATAATATTGAGGATGATAAGATGAACTGCGAGCCAATTGGGTACCCAAACAAGAAAACAATTCAGTCCAAAAGTTTCCAGTGAAAATTGGATCTCTATCACTTACAATAATCTTTAGATTTCCATGTAACTTCTGAATTGTTTCCATAAAGGATGCAACTATTGTACTTGCATTAAAAGGGTGAGAGAGTACACAAAAATGTGCATACTTAGTGAGTCTATCAACAACCACCATAATAAAATTCTTTCCTTCTTACTTGGGTAGACCTGTGATAAAATGCATTGAGACTTCCTCATAGCGTTATCAAGGTATACTAATGGTTGTAGAAGTCCCAGAGTCTTAACTGTTTCAACCTTATTCTATTGGAAAGCCAAACATTTGGCCATGAAAATTTGAACATAAGATTTAATACCTTCCCAACAAAATTCCTTCGTAACCCCGTGGTAATATTTTAGGAATCTAGATTGCCCACCTATAAGAGAAATGTGTAATTTTGAGATGACCTTTTGTTTGAGTCGGGAGTTTTTGCATAAATATAGGTGATCCTTATACCATAGTGAATTATTTTTCCACACAAAAGTATCTGATACATTGGGATCATTTTTTAGATTTTGAATGAGCGTACACATAGATAGGTAATTTTTCCATTCTTCCCTTGCTGCTACTACCCAACCGGGTTGTAGAATTATGGAAATTGCATAAAGTAATGCCCCAACATATTCATATTTTCTGGAACGAGCATCTTCCATGACATTATGTTTTCCTTTTCGATAGATGATTTCAAAGTCATATCCCAACATCTTGGTTACCCATTTTTTTTTATCTTCCGAAGATAGTCTCTGTTCCAAGAAGTATTTAAGACTATCATGATCTGTTTTGACCTGGAAGTGCCTACATATTAGGTAAGGGAGCCATTTCTTAAGAGCATGTAATATTTCCAACATTACCTTCTCATAAATGGGCTTCTGTAAGTGATTTCCCTTGATTGGATGACATGTGAAATCAAGAGGGTATCCTTCTTGCACCAGAACAACACCAATGCCATTTCCCGAAGCACCACATTCCACAATAAAGGTTTTTGTGAAGTCCGTTGTGTCCAAAACAAGAAATTTTCACATTGCCTCTTTAATTTGTTCAAAATCTTGAGTTTCCTATGGAGTCCAAGAAAATGCTTCTTTCTTCAATAATGTTGTTAGAGTTGCTGCTATTCTTCCATAGTTCCGAACAAACTTGCGGTAGTACCCTGTTAGACCTAGGAATCCTCAAAGATTCTTCATGGTTTTGGGAATTGACCAGTCCATCATAGCTTTAATTTTGTTGGGGTCTACCTTGACACCTTCATGAGATACAATATGATCCAAATACTCTACCTCCTTTACCCCAAAGAAACATTTGGAAGGTTTTACATATAGTTGTTGTTCCTTTAGTAGTTGTAGTACCCTATCAACATGTTGAACATGTTCTTCCCAAGACTTGCTATAGATTAGTATATCATCAAAGAATACAAGCAAAAACCCTAGCACATAGAGAATTTATTCCTCTTTCACGAGGAAACCATAGACATAAGCTTCGTCCTCTTTCATGAGGAAACTCTAGTATGTAGAAGAGATAAGATAAAAACCTTCAAAATTTGCCCCTTTAAATTTCGCTAGGTCTCCATGAAATGTGCACACTAGTTAGCTAAGAAGAGATTGTGTTAGTTGTGTTTTGAAAATGAAGTGTTAGCTTCTTCTTTATACACTTCAAGTCATTGTGATTTTTCTTTTATGGGGCCAACTTGTCCTTTTTTGTATTCAATTTTCATTTTATCTTCAGGGCCAACTTGTACTTTTTGTCTTCAATATTTCCTGGGGATTCTTGAATGCTTTCTGGGTCTTCTTCAATGGTTTGACTTGTCTTCTTGGTTATTTATTCTTTACTAGAAAATTTGTCCATGATAATTGTTGATGATCATCTCCTCACATGCACGTCTATTTACACATAGAGCTCTAATGTTGAATAGACCCACTAAAAAGTCCCTGACACTTCTTCATACATTAATTCAACATTAGAATAGGCTTGTATATTCCACAAGAGGATGAAATCCCTTATCAAATAAATAAGTCAAATATGCTCTAATATAGAATAGATCACTCCATCTCGGAGCAAGCAATGTGAGGGCACCTCGGTGCCAATATTCCCAAGCCATATGACTCAGGCTAATGGGAGAAGGACTACCCCTTCCCCGACCATTCACCTCTAGCCATATGACTCAAGCTTTGAGGGTGACTGTATCATCCTCCCTTGGTCAAATCAACATGACCATTCTGGGAGAATGTCTGCCCGATGCTGCAATATGGAGAAACATCAACAATTGATCGGTTGGCATACTACCAAATTTTGAGTCAGGAATTCCCAAGTTTGTTATAAATAAACCTAGAACTCTTGTAATAAACCAAGATATCAATATACAATTCTATTGTTATTTTATTTATTATGTCAAGGCTCATTCATGATCCAAGTTAATCTTGGATTTCTACATGGTATCAGAGTGGAAACTCCTTTCCCCATTGTTTTAGTAATGAGCATACTCAACACCCTTTTCTCCACTACTTGGTTTTCAAATTGAAGATAACATTTTTTCAATTGCTTCATTTTTTTGACAAGCGATGTCTTGTGTTGGCCTTGTTGCAAATCTGGTAGCACTCAATTTACTTAGATTTTTAGGATATCAATGTGGTGAATGATAAGATTCTTCTCATTGTGGTTATTTAAGAGATTCTAATGTGTTGTTCAACCCTAGGCATGTTAACACAATAGCTTTTGAATCGATGGTAAAGGATCAAGCCCAGGCCTTCACATCATGGTAAGGTCTACTATGTAGGTTGTTTTTTTTTTATCTATGGCCGTAGGTGATTAGGGTGTGTTTAGTTATATACGTCATCACCAAAGTAATTAAAATATCCAAGACACGAAGATCGCCACCTCACTTATATCAAGCCTCATTCTTGATTCAGGTTAATCTTAGATCTTTACATGGTACCAGAGAAGGTGGTATCAGAGCGGGTCCTTCACATAAAGCCTTATCAGCTTGAAGGAGATATTTCACACACCATGGGGTTCCCAGTGAATGGAGTACCATTTTTTTGTGGTACATATTACTTGATTTGGAAAATAAGAATGCAAGCGTATTTTGAAGCAAAAGGAATTGGTATATGGAAATCGGTTCTTGCTGGATATACTCCTCCAAAGAAAGTGAAAAAAACAGCTCAAAAGGAAGCAAAGAAAAATAACTCAATGGCTATGGAATCCATTCTTGAAGGATTATCAAATTCCATAAAAGAGAATATTGGAAAGAACAACTCAGCTAAGGAACTATGGCTCAAATTAGAACAACTCTACACCACTAAAGAACAAGAAGCATGGGTTATGGAATTAATGCTTGACGACCTAACAGATCTCCAAAAAGAGAAAATAGGGAAGTGAAACTCAGTTGAAGAATTGTCCCTCAAAATAAATCGGCTAAACTCAAATGAAGAACAAGAAGCAGAAGAAAACTCCATCAAAAGGCCAGTACAAGATCCAGGTAAGTATGAAGGTAAGTCTCCTGAACACTCTATTTGTAATACTTTTAAAGAGATATGCTTATCAGGCATGGAAGATAAGAGCTATTATGAATTCATAGAGTGTAATACTTCAAAATGTGATGAATATCATTACTCCTTGATAAATGATAGAAATGAGTGTTTAGACAATGATATTACTAATGCTTTGCAAGAAGTTGGGAAACTTTGTGAAGATAATAAGGTATTGCAAGAGAAATTGGACAAATCTGAGAAGAGGAATCAAGAAGAATCTGAGAAGGCCACACAGACTATAATTGATCTAAATCTCCATGTTGAAGAAGCTACCAGAATCAAAGAATCCATATCCAACTCTCTGAAAGATCAACTTGAGAAGTCTGCTGCTGAAAATAAAAGACAATTAGAAGAAATTGACAAGCTTAGAAGACAACTAGAAGATAAGGAGAAATAATTGACTCGCAAACTTCAAGAAAAAGATAGTGAGATCAGTACCTTACTTGAAAAATCACAGAAGGAAAGTACCGCGGCCAGTCAGAAAGAAGATTCAAGTGACAAAAGGAGAATTCATTTCAGTCATGAGATTGAAGAGAAACAAAGAAGAAAACAAGAATTTGAAATAAAATCCTTGAAGATAGAATTATGAAAGGTATGTCTGACAAATTTTGAATTTGAAAAGGAACCCTCAGAGATCATAAAAGAAAACAAGTACTAAAAGGACAACTGCAAAAATCTCATGAGGAAGATCAAAACTAAAAAGGACGTATGGAAGACAGTATCGTTAATCTAAAAAGACAGGTAGAAGAAGTCAAGAAAATTGAGAAGACCTAACAAGACAACTCCAAGAAAAGATAGAAATTTGTCAAAATCAAGAATTGAAGATTATCTCCCTGGAGGAAGATCTGGAAAGAACAACTGCTCAGTTGAAGACAAACTCAAAGATCAAGAAGAACAATGAAGAAAGTGAAAGCTCCATGGAAAAAGAAGAAAAGGCTAACAATAATATGTTGATGTATATGTAACTTCGGAATGTATTTTACCCATGTGTATTGTATTCCTATAGAGATGTTATTATTCCTCTATACGGAAGTGTCGTCATTTATATTGTAAGTGTCGTAACTTATACTTGATGGGTTATTAGACCACCTTGATGGGGTCATCCCTGTATGAGTCATGTGGGTAAATGGGTTATTAGACCAACAAGTGTGGGGTCGGCCCGGATTAAGTTAACCATGGGTTATTAGGCTAAGCTAGACAAGTCGGCCCCATTAGTTTATTGGGCAGGACAGGACAAGTATAAATAGAGACCGGGAGATCTCTATTTGATCACTCATTACTCACACTTCTCTCATTCGAAAAGTGGCGCACTTGTGAGGAGGAGGATATGCTGCTAGGAGAAGACTATCTCTTATACTTTGGTTGTATCATTGCTCTTTCTATCTCTGAGTAAGTTGCGGGGTTTTTCACCTTCTTGGTTTTCCTCGGTGAAACTCTGTGTCTCTTGTGTGCTTGCATTATTGTGTTCATGATTGATATGCTGTAAATATGCTGTAGATATGCTGTACATGTAATTATCTTAGTTAATATCTTAGATTAGATTGAAAATTCTGAAAAACTAACATGGTATCAGAGCTATCCTGAAAGAAGGCATGGTATGGCATGTATGACACTTGTTGCACTTGCGATGCTAGGGCTTGATATAGAAAAAACCTATCATCGTAGCACTTTCGCTATAAATCCATTTTGGAAATTTTTTTGGATCTAAAACTTTTACAGGTCGAATATCATATCCCCATGTACCTTGTGTCCAAAGGAAAACTTCTAATTCGTTGTACTTTGTGTTTTATGATCTGTACAATCTAGGGTTTCTGCGTCTTCCATATCTGAGTCATAAATAGGTGACCTAGGAAAAAAGGTCATAACATGGGCTAGGAAGCTCCAAATGAAATTTCGTAAAATGTGACAGGTAGGGAATGGAATTTAATTTCACAGGCCGAAGGTTCAGAGGCTGAAAGTGAACCAGTGATACGTGGCACTCCGTACAAGTTCGTTCTCATGTTTTATCCAATAAAAAGGTCACGTTGCGATAGTTGGAATAAATCTCTCTCAGAGAATCCAATTGAGGTCAGACATGTGGGGTTGGAAAGATGACAGGTCGGGTTACCACAGGTAGAATTTTTAGATCCTGTGGATTCGTAATTTCGGAGTTACACTAGAAACAATCAGGTGCATATTTCTGTCAAAACAGAATTGGATTTTGAGTACCTTCATTCATAGCTCCGGGAATTAGGGTTTCGGATAAAGTTGGTATTTTTGTAATCAGAGACCACGACTGAATGATACTCATCAAAATCGAAATTTAGAGACCAAGATCAAATTTTTTGGTTGGGTAGAAGGTCGGGCTTGATCAAACCCTAGTTCGGGACTTTGATCGGAAAAGTGGGAAATTAGGGCTTTTGCAAAAGTTGGAATTTTTGAAGTCTGTGACCACGGCTGGAAGCTCCTCAGAAAAATTGAAGTTTAGAGATTTGGGTCGAACCTTTTGGTTGGGTAGAAGGGTGGGATTTATAAAAACCTAGTTCGGGATCCTGTCCAGAAGATCCGAAAGTTTCAAAGGCAATTTTGAGGGGTGAAACTTTGTAGTTTTCAAATTCTGAGTAGACCAGGTTGATCAGCTCATCAAGGCACATCTTTCTATCCTTTCAGAAGTTTGAAATTCAAAGTTTGAATTTTAAGGGTTTCCCTGACAAACCCTAATCCAGCTCCAGATCTAGTTTCTGCAAATCAAGTGGATTGGGTTAATCCTAGAAGAAAATGGATTGGTCACCTGCATAAGTGAAGAAGTTCCAGTTTCAGAGGGAGATAAGGCTAAGGCCTTACATAGGAATATTACAAGCTATCTCGATAGGTATGACTTATCCAGGTATGTTTCGAGATCTCTTCATGATTAATTTTATGGTATGTTTGTCTTCATTAAGGTTAGTACAATCTTGATTAACTTTAGACTTGTCGTATCACCTTAATAAAATTATGAATTCACGCTAGAAGATATTCATTGATTAGGGTTTTGACACTTATGATTGTACTAATGCAATGTGGTGTTGTATGAGGTTGATGTTGTCCGCTAACATGAAAGGTACATCAAGAAAGACAAATCATGTTCTAGTTCAAGAATATATGACCATGGTGACATGAAGACAAAGATTCATCCATTGTCATGGATCACATAGAAGATCTACTTACGAGGTATGTATAACTTGGTTCTATAATGATTAACTTATGAGATATGCAGGTTACTAGCACAAGTCATTTAAGAGAACAAGAAGACATCATGTGGGTATGTTAGACATAACCAACTAACATATTAATCCAGGTATGTTTTTCCCATATCAAGTTAGAATCCTACCTTGTGTTAGGATCTTATACTGTTGTATTGTTGATAATGATTATTCATGAAGTTAGAAATGTAAGTAATCAAGGGTTTATGCATATTATGTCTCTTACCTTGATTGATGATATGACTAACCAGAAAAGTCCTTTGGTCAAATATGAATATGCATGAGTAAGAGAAGTCTTCCCTAAAACATTGAATGCTAATGCTTATTATATGTGTTTGAAATGATCATGACTATACATGATTAAGATTATTGTGTTTGATAGTATTGAGAATATACTAATGAATGCATGAGATCTCGAGGATAACAATAAGCATGCATAGGGATCAAGGATGAATATAAGATCAAGGACAGGTAATCCAGGAAGCAAAGATCAAAAGGGAGCACACTCCAATAGTTTTTACAAGGATGCAGATATTCAGAGGGAGTTGACCACTTCTCACAATCCACATCAGAATGGAGTTGCAGAAAGGAAGCAAAGACTGAGAGGGAGTCAACCCAACAAACAAACAAAGATAAGTATTTGAATTATCATTTATTGCATATTTGATTGTTTAAATAATACTGTTCAATGATGTATATACTGATGTCCCTATAATTAAGTTGTGTATTATGCATATTAAAATAGTTGCATTGATGAATAGTATACTACTAATATGCATGTGATGGGTAAGTGGCCTATGGCACCGTACAACATTCCATTGCTACTTATTTAGAATGATACATCTTTGCTGACATGTTGGGAGTAGTGCAAACTCTTAACAATGTTCTGGTAGAGATTGGAAGGCATCTAGA
Source organism: Larix kaempferi (assembly GCA_027924585.1). NCBI lineage: Eukaryota > Viridiplantae > Streptophyta > Pinopsida > Pinales > Pinaceae > Larix > Larix kaempferi. Next base: position 8,449,751 of record BSBM01000236.1, on the reverse strand, counting down.
AAGTTACAGGATATGGATGAATGTTGTATTGAAGCATTGGCTAAAATAATTGCATGACTGTATGACATATTTCTTTATGTGTAAGAATTTGTTCTGAAAACTATGAGAAGTTTCTAATCATGCAATTTAACTTGTTTTGTAGGAAATATTGTATACGAGCACCTACAAAAGAAGGACTACAACATTTGTTTCAACAAACAAAGTTATCTATTGAAGATATTGAATATTTGTAAGTTCCCAGGATTCGGGAAGAATGCCATGATCGAGGAGTACCAGTCGATCATGAAGAATGATGTTTGGGATGCAGTCCCAAGACCTGAAGGGAAGTCTGCTGTGACTTCCAAATGGATCTATAAGATCAAGCATGCTGCAGATGGTAGCATAGATAAATACAAAACAAGGTTTGTAGCTCGTGGCTTTTCCCAAAAAAAGGGATTGAGTATGAAGAGACTTCTACACCTATAGCCAGGCACACTTCCATCTGATCAGTACTTGCTCTAGTTGCAGTGATGAAATGGAAGATACACCAGATGGATGTCAAGACAACTTTCTTGAATGGTGTAGTCGAAGAGGAAGTGTATGTGGAGAAGCCACTCGGGTTTGAGACATATGATCGAGAGTCACATGTGTGCAAACTAAAGAAAGCCCTGTATGGTTTGAAACAGGCAGCCAGGACCTGGTATGGTAGGATGGACAGTTTCCTATCTAGTTTGGGATTTACCAAGAGTAAAGCGGATTCCAACCTTTACTACAAGGTTGAGGAAGGCAATCCTATGATACTACTCCTGTATGTGGATGACCTGTTTGTTACAGGTAATGATAGTTTGATTGTTGATACCAAGAGGAAGCTTGCTGCCGAGTTCGAGATGAAGGACTTGGGGATGATGCACTGTTTTCTAAGCATGGAGGTGTGGAAGAGTGCAGATGGGATCTTCCTTGGACAAGGGAAGTATGCAGTAGAGATCCTGAATAGGTTCGGGATGATGGACTGCAAGGCCATGGCGACACCTATGGCATCAAACCTGAAGCTTCTGTGTGATGCTTCATTTGATCCAGTTGATGTCATTGTGTATTGTCAGATGATTGGGTCCTTGATGTACTTGACGAACACGAGACCAGATATCTGCTTTGCGGTGAACACATTGAGCCAGTTCCTGACAGATCCCAGAGGTGTTCACCTGGTTGCTGTAAAGCATATTCTGAGGTACCTGAAGCGTACGGTTGACTATGGGCTCAAGTATGATGCGAATCAAAAGTTTAACCTACAGGGTTATGTTGATTTAGATTGGGAAGGCAGTGCTGCAGATAGGAAGAGCACTTCTGGGTGCTGCTTCAGTATGGGATCGGGTGTGATCTCTTGGTTTAGCAGGAAGCAGTCCTGCATAGCACTGAGTACAGCCGAAGCAAAGTATGTTGTAGCTTGTTCGGCTAGTTGTGAGTCAGTATGGCTCCGGAAGCTACTGTCTGAGTTATTTTATCTCCCACTGGAGGCTACTGGTATCTTTTGTGACAACCAGAGTTGTGTGAAGCTGTCTAAGAACTTGGTGTTCCACGACAAGTCGAAACACATTGAGATCAAATATCACTATATCAGGGATATGGTGCAGAGAGGAGCAGTGAAGCACCTGTATGTTGCGACGGATGAGTAGATTGCAGATGTACTAACGAAACCACTAGCCAGAGTGAAGTTTGAGTACTTCAGAGAGACGCTTGGTGTTCTTCAGATTGATGACACTTCAAGGAAGAAGTGATGGACACATTTGCTGAAGCCATTCCAAGCATGGTGAGAGGAGGATCCTTCCATGGCTATGGAGGTAAGCGCTAGATGATGAGAATCAGGACGTTGCTCCGGTTACTGCTCTGTATATGGATCATGTTGGATGCTGGATATGATTAGTTGGATCATTTATATGTATGTATGTATCATGTTGGATGCTGGATATGATCAGTTGGATCATTTATATGTATGTATGCATCATGTTGGATGCTGGATATGATCAGTTGGATCATGTGTATGTATTTGTATATGTATCAGGTGGATACATTGTATGATCAGGTAGATCATGTATGTTGATATGTATCAGGCAGATACTGTGTATGCATCAGGTGGATGCATTGTATGATCAGGATGATGAGCTTCAGGATGTTGCTCCAGATGACATGCGTCAGGACGATGTAGTGATGATGATCAGGATGGCCATGTGTACATCATGATGATGTATGGTGAGTATCAGGTTGATACTCTGTGGCCGTGGACAGGTTGTGCAGATAAGCATATAATAGAGCCCTGGGAGGTTTGTAGATTCTCTTTCTAGGTTTTGCCACTGGCATATAATAGCTCCCTGGGAGATCTGGCAAATGCTCTTTCGAGGTTTTGCTTTGGGAGTACATATAATAGCGCCTTGGGAGGTTTGCAGATTCTCTTGCTAGGTTTTTCCGTTGGCATATAATAGTTCCCTGGGAGATCTGGAAAACGCTCTTTCGAGGTTTTGTCCTATGGCATATAATAGTGCCTTGGGAGATTCGATAGGTTGGGATGTGTTCCCGTAATAAGTCCTGGGATGCTCTTTCGAGGTTTTTCCATGACCACATGTAATATCTCCATGGGAGATCTAATAGTTTGGGATGTGTTCCTGTAATAAGTCTTGGGATGCTCTTGCGAGGTTTTGTGGTGACCACATATAATAGCGCCCTGGGAGATCCGATAGGTTGAGCTGTGTGCTCGCAATCAGTCCTGGGATTCTCTTTCAAGGTTTTGTGGTGGGGTCACATGTAATAGCTCCATGGGAGATCCGACAGGTTGGGCTGTGTGCCCGTAATAAGTCCTGGGATGCTCTTGCGAGGTTTTGTGACGCATGTAATAAGTCCTTAGGATTCCACAGTATGGCTAGTGATGATGAAGACCTGCAGGTGGTGGGCCTACATCCAGTATGAAAAAGGACTGGCTCTATAGAACTTCTTATGATGAGTAGATTCAGAGATTGATTGAGATAGCAGCAGCAGTGATGATGCCGATGATTCGAGGACGATGATTCACTGATGATGATCCAGAGAAGAAGACTTGTGCTAGTAGACCTATGTCGAGAAATACCTTCCTAGTTAAGAGGGAGTGTTGATGTATATGTAACTTCGGAATGTATTTTACCCATGTGTACTGTATTCTTATAGAGATGTTATTATTCCTCTATACGGAAGTGTTTGTATTCCTATAGAGATGTTATTATTCCTCTATACGGAAGTGTCGTCATTTATATTGTAAGTGTCGTAACTTATACTTGATGGGTTATTAGACCACCTTGATGGGGTCGGCCCTGTATGAGTCATGTGGGTAAATGGGTTATTAGACCACCAAGTGTGGGGTTGACCCGAATTAAGTTAACCATGGGTTATTAGGCTAAGCTAGACAAGTCGGCCCCATTAGTTAATTGGGCAGGACAAGATAAGTATAAATAGAGATCGGGAGATCTCTATTTGATCACTCATTACTCACACTTCTCTCATTCGGAAAGTGGTGCACTTGTGAGGAGGAGGATCTGCTGCTAGGAGAAGACTATCTCTTGTACTTTGGTTGTATCATTGCTCTTTCTATCTCTGAGGAAGTTGCAGGGTTTTTCACCTTCTTGGTTTTCCCCGGTGAAACTCCATGTCTCTTGTGTGCTTGCATTATTGTGTTCATGATTGATATGTTGTAGATATGCTGTACATGTTATTCTCTCAGTTAAGATCTTAGATCAAATTGAAAATTCTGAAAAACTAACATAATACAGGTACACTCAGAAGATCCCATGATCAACAATAATCAAGAGAAGCTACATCACAAAAATCCTTTGCTCAGAGATATCCTATAATGTTCCATGGTCATTACTACAAGTGTAACAACTATGGTCACAAAGTCATTCATTGCATAGATCATGACATAATCACTCCAGAAAGAAATCAAGTTAAATTTTCTGTTCAATGTTATAACTTCCATCATTATGGTCAGTTTGCAAAACATTGCAGAATGCAGGGAGAAGTTAAAGTTTGGAGAAGAAAGCAAGTTCAATCGAATATCATGAGCATTGTTACACCTAAAATCTACCCATCCTGAGATTCAGTGTATACACCCTTGAAGATATCTTGAATGAGTAATTAAACTGGGAGGATTTGTACCCAGTTGTACCAGGTTTTGAGAGGTCATCGCAGGTTGCACTCATGCAACATGCGACGTTGCATATTGCTTCAATGCAGGGTGCGACAAAGTCAGTTAATGGGAAAAAATAGCTTCTTCGAGGTTCTTCTCGAAACTTGCTGACTTGGGGCCTTACACATGACTTCTAGGGGAGTTGGTACTCGATTCCTAATACCTTGGGAGGATCCCCTATCTCTCTCCTACAATATCTCAACCTATCCTATCCATACCCTATCCACTTAGTCCTATATAAGTGAATCTCTACCCCTCTCCAAAGGGAGGAAGTCTATGGTGTCTACATGCTAGTGAAATCACTCTTGAGAGATCTCTACTCATCCTTGAGAGACTCAAGCTTCCTTAGGAGGAGATGGCAAAAGGATTTGTTAGAGAAGGGATGCAGTGTTAAGCCTTGGTTGTAGTTCTATATCTCTGCTATGTACTTCCCTATTTTTACAGTAATACAAATGCTTTCCACCAGTATTGTTCATGTGTGTAATGATATTGAGTAGTTTACCTGCTTAACTGTTCACTTAGATCTCTTATTGTATAGATGCCCTTTACTTGTTTCTCTTGTTTCTTGTCTTGACAGGTCTTGCATCTTGGATCTGACGACCGTGAGACGTGGAGCAACATTCAGGAGGAAGGATAGTGAAGTGAAAGGTAAGACATCTAGTACTCGATCCTTAAGTAGATCTAGGAAATGCATTTGTAGCCTGTCTTATTTGTTCTAGACTCGCATTGAGCTAGGGATATCCGGTTCGCGTCCACTCAAGTGGATTGTCTGATAAACAAATATGGCGACCATGCTGGGGAGGAACATGTCTAATTCTGTAATTTACTGAGAGTCATTTTCAGTTGATTGCTTGACATAAGCCTTCTATTTGTCATTTTCTTCATGAGTTGATTTCACTATTGGATCTTCATATTGGAGACTCTAATCTGCTTCCTCTGAGTTTATACAACTCATTTTCAAACCATTCCATAGTTCATTGCTTGGAGATCTGATTCATTTTTGGACTTAGATCTCGCCCGTCGCACCTGGTTAGTGGAAACAGAGCGACACTGTGTCATTTTTGGCCTCTGTTCTTTACCTGTTAGTCACTCATCGCATCCCTTTCATTGGTATACTGCAACGTCGTCGCACTTCCCGCATTGGTGAACTGTGATGTCGCACTGTGTACAAGCACAGAGTGCGCCGATTTGTCAAAATTCGACATATAGGCATCCCCTCTCCATTTGTCAGTTTGAACTTTGGTTTGCTGTATGAAATCCCTCCGTGCTACAAGATCCAGCCAGAGATCCCACCTTTGATTTGTGTGTCGAGTGTTTGTTTTGTTTGGATTGATTTTGGGTTCCTTTTTGGACAAGTCTGAGGACCGGTAGTGGTAGGTACTCTTGTCTCCTCCACCTTCATCCGCTCACCCTTGCATTCCCTTCCTTCCATTCCTGATCTGATCATTACATTAGATCAGCTTCCAGACCTCGTTTACATTATTTTTTGAGCTTTGCTTGCTTGGTTTGCTCTACTGCTTGATTTTGAGTTAAGTGTGTCTTTCAACTTGATCGAGTGCTTGTCTTTTCTTGAGTTTTCTGAGTGCACCGAGTGTTGCAAGTAGTGTTTTCTTTTCGTTCATTTAGATATGAAAGCTCAATTGTTATCAAGTTTATTCTTTGATGCGTCTATCGAAAATTTAAAAAGTGCTTCTTTCCCATAATTTCTTGAGTGTTTTTGGAAGAAAAACGTTCTTGCATTGGAATGTTTCGTTTATCAATCTTTTGGAAAATTGAATGAATGTATGATCATTCGTGTTTTTCTTGAAATATGAATCGCTCATCTTCTTGAAAGACTCAAGCTACACTTCCAATTTTGCAAAAGTATTTCCATGCTAGGGAAAGATAAGTGCATTTTTTATTTTTCATTGCTTTTAGGCCATTGAAAGTGAAATTGAAAGGCTTGCATACTCCATCTTAGAATTCTCTCTTTTCATTACCTAGTGTCGTCTTGCTTTGAAAAGAAAAAGAAAAGGAAAAATGTTGTGATTTGGATAGTAGTGTTGTGATTTCTTGTGTTTCGTTGAAAAAGGAAAAGAATACTTTCATAGTCAAGTTTGTTTGAATTGGGATTGTGCTGCATTGTGTTGTTTTGGCAGTCTCGTCGAAAAGAAAAAGATTTCTCATTCTCATAGCTAGAATTCATTGAAAGAAAAGGATATTTCGTGCATGTAGCTAGGACTTGCATTATGCTTTCCGATTATGTACTCACCTCATGCATTCACCTAACCATCCAAGATAAAATTAATGGTAGAACTAGGTAAAATTTTTAGCAACTTGTGTGTAAGTTAGAGACGTGTTCCTTCGTCATTAAGCGTGGCAGCTGTCGTTATTTGCCAGCACTGTATCTTGGGGGTATTGTAGTCTTCCACGTACTTATCGGTATATCGAGATCCTTCACGTACCCACCAAGTACCATAATCCATACTAGGCGTATATTGAAGAGTGTATCACGTACTTGGTAGTATATCGGAAGGTCTCTTGCCGAACGGTTGTGCATTAGACAGCACCACTACGGATTTGAGCGCCCATGTACCTTGCGTATATCGAGAGACACCACTAGGATTCCTGAAACCAACTGAGTTAACCATTTGGCCGTCTTGGTAAAGCAATACACCGAGAACAACATTCAGGGAGATTATCATGCATGTACTGTCCAGGTAATCGGGTATGAAGGCAAGGGTACGGTCCCAATCCTCCTTGTCGCGTCATATTGTTGGACCCTGTAGTATATCGCGGTTTGTGATGCCTTGATAATCCCATGAGGTTCCAGAATTTTGAATCCACTCTGTCACATAAGTTTTCTTGTTGCCTTAGTTTGAGTAGGTTTTTCTGGACTGCTTTTCTTTTTAGCTTACCCTTAGGAGAAACGCTGTTTCAGCCACTCTGGCTGACTTTCCTAATGCTCTGGAGGATTTTTCTTGGAGAAGATCTCGTAGGATCTTAAACTAATCACCCGGATATCCCCTTAATCCGGAGGTTATTTCGAGGGTAAGAATGGATCAGTGTAACACGATCGTAGTTACTGAAGTGGAAAACCCCACTCTGATTGTTGGAGGACTTTTGTTTCCACAAACTCCTCCATATTCACCTGCCTCTCATCCCCTGCAGGATGAAGGAGCAAAAATCCCCACTTCACAAGACCTTTCTTCCGTCATCCTGAGAGAACCTGGATCGTTGGAATGGATAAACCGACCCCAGGACGACCCTACAGCAGCTGTTGGTCCTTCAACAACTTACTGGACATCTTCTACTGGTCACCCAGTGGCTCATTTTTCCATCGCATCACCACCCAGTGGGACTATTCCGGACGACCCTTTGGCCTACTATCATGACCAATTATCTCACCTTCGCTCTATGGCTGATTAGGCCCGGCAGTCAAGTCTCCAACGAAGGGTTGAAGACCCATCATTACCCCCTTACCAACCCATCTCAGTTCATCCGATATCTTTTGGATCACCAGAACAACCTTCCCACAACCAGACCATTAATGAGACTAGTCAACCCTCACAAGAGTCTAGTCCTGCACTTCAAGTGAACCAACCGGTTGAAGGAAAACAATCCAACACAGTGGTAACTACCATGGTTAGTTTACCAGTTCCTCCCCCACCTCAAAATTCAAGGGGAGGATATTCCATTCCCACGGAATATCTCATTGGTAACGTTATTACTATGGTAGCTAACCAACAACCTATGTTGGTTCGACCTTTGAATAGTGGTCAGTCTGTTGTGGCTGGGGGGAAACCCCCGTTTCCTAACCAGAACGTAGGCGGTGGACCTCCCCAACCTGCTAGACCATCCACCATGGGATTATCTCATATTGGGGGGCCGTCTAGTGTAACCATACCCTCATGGAGTCAAGCGTATCCAGGTTCTGTTAACCATGTGTCAGGCCAATCTATTTATCCCAGGAATCCATACACTCTATGGGGGAAAAAACCTGTGTTGCAACACAGACCCCAACCAACTATCCCTCAAGCACCACCACCCCCGATCGGTCCTCCCCCACCTCTTGCTGGAGGCAGCAGGTTCCCACCTAACTTTGGTGGAGGCCCACCTCATTTTACCAATAATATCCCTCACCCTTCCGGCAGTGGAGGGAAAGGTCCACCACCCCCTCTAGGCGAAGGCGGTGGGGGACCACCCTATCATGGGAGAGGAGGACATTTCCCTTCGGGTGGTGGAGGTGGTCCACCACCCCCTCCAGGTGGAGGCGGTGGAGGACCTAATTATTATGGTGGCAGTGGTGGTGGTGGAGACCCTCATCCTTCCGGCAGTGGAGGTGGTGGGGGCCCCCATCCTTCTGGAGGTGGAGGTGGTCCACCACCCCCTCCAGGCGGAGGCGGTGATGGGCCACCTTACTACGGTTATGGACCCCCACCTCCTCCCGTTGGTGGCGGCGGACCTCCACCTCCTCCCGGTGGTGGAGGTGGACCCCCACCTTATTGGAATGGACCACCTTATGGTGGCAAACCCCCTTAAGGTTCGGGTGACACCCCCCCCTATGGCCAGTTTCCTCCTGGTACACCTTACGGTCACACTGGTCCTTACACGCCTTATCCATATTATCAATACGCACAGCCTAGTCCACAGCTGCCCTTTTTGGCTACCTTGGACCTACCTGACCTATCTCGTTTAACCAACGACCCCATTTACCACGGAACTAATTGGCCACCTATTCCGATGAAACTTCCGTCTGATATCCCAAAATTTGACGGCAAGACGGGTGAAGATCCTAAAAACCACGTGATGACTTACCATTTATGGTGTTCATCTAATTCCTTAATGGACGACTTGATTCATCTTAGATTGTTTCAAAGGACTCTCACCGGTTCGGCTTCCAAGTGGTACATTGAGTTTCCACCCCACTCTTTTCCTGATTTTGGCTCTCTTGCCATGAACTTTTTGACTCATTTCCAGCTTCTTATATGGTATGAAACTATTACCGAGCTTTTAACCTCGCTCCGTCAAAATACGGCTACTCATATTTCTGATCATATCCATGAGTGGCGAAGGAGACCTCGTCTCATTAAAGCTCCCATTCCAGATCAACTCCTAGCAGACTGGTTTACAAAGTCACTCATCCCTGTCATAGCAAGAGATCTTGCCATGTGAGGTGCGGTCACCGAAGAACAAGCCATTGCGAGTGCCCATGTACTAGACCTAGTCTACACTCAATCTGGCAATTTGTTTGATATTCTTCCTAACGCACCCTGTGAAGCTAACGATCCTGCGAAACCACTTAAGGGACCCCAAGCCGATGGCATCATCGGATCCCTTCACACCCATCCTCCTCATCAAACTGTTGGTTCTTCGAACCCCCAGGGTTCGTCCCCATTACCAACACAGGCCGGTCTCAGCACCAACAAGTCATCCGCTCCTGCTGCTACTGAAGAAGTGAATTTTGTCTCATCAGCTTCACCTCAGAAGTCTGGCAATAAGAAGAAAAACAAGGGAAAACCTAAGAAATCTTCTTCCCAGCAGGAACAAAAGAGCACTCCTGAGGACGCCAAATAGAAACGAAAGCTAAAATATCCTTGTTTACTATGTGGAGATGATCATTTCTCTAAAGAATGTCCCCATAGAGACAAAGTCCAAAAGTTTCTTAGGGGTAAACCCACTCCTGCAGTCCTAAAAAACCCGTTTCCCGCTCAAAACCAGCAGATGATTGCTCAACCTCCCCCAGTCTAGGGGGAATCATCCAATACTGCGCATGTTCTCATGGTGCGAAATGAGATGATCAATTTGAACACTCGCTTGCAATCATACGACACGGTCCCTTTGAAAGAACCTGTTGGGAGTAATGCTGAAAAATCTTCCAACTCCTTACCTGATGTCATTGTACCATCAACTTCTCTCACCATTAAGAAGCCATCCTTTGATTCGATATTGCGACTTCCCAAATGCACGATTAGGAAATCTGTTTTTAATCCTAATGCTCGGGTGGCGCAAAATTACAATATCGTAGAAGACTTGGCACAAGCCCCTTGCGCCATGTCCACGCTGGAAGTTTTGCAGAATTGTCCAAATCAACGCAAAACTCTCCTCGCAGCAATCGGTGCAGCTGACCCTGATTCTTCGAATACCATCATGTTCTAACTTGACCATTTCAAGCCGAGGCTTTCCCATCAGCTCACATTTCAAGTAGCTGCAAACCTTGCTGGGAGAACTGTCCATCGTACCCTTCTAGATGAAGGCGCCTCTACATCTGTCATGTCGATTTCCTATTGGAGAGCCATCGGCTCTCCCGAATTGAATTGCTCTCCCACCACGTTGAAAGCATTCGACGGGTGTGGCTTTCAACCTCATGGGCTCTTACAAGCTCTCGCAGTCGAGCTTGGCGGAAAGACCGTAACCATCAATGTGGAAGTGGTCTCCGCCCCAATAGACTATAATCTCTTGCTTGGTCGCAATTGGTTTTACACCATGCATGCGGTAGCTTCTTCAGTCTTCCGCACGGTGCATTCCCCCACCAAGGATGAATTATTACCATCGACCAATTAGATTTTTGCACGCTAGACACTACTACTCATCTTGGTGACCATGTTCCTTCCATTGGACAAACGTCAAAACAGTATGAGAGTATAGGGGTTGGCCTTTTGAAAGATTCATCTCTCATGGGCGTTTTTCCCATTTCGGACCCCCCTAATCGTGTTGCCTCGGTAAACATGATCTCCACAGAGATTTCATCTCGCTCTACTGATACTTGGCTTGTACTGGACGAAGCCAAAATACCCCTGATTGGAGACACAATGCCGTTTTCACCCGCTGAACGTATTTACGAGGCTATCCAATCAGCACCGGAGGACCATCTAACCATGGCCTCCCTATCGTGTTCTCTACAACGGGCATCATCCCTACCCGACCTCTTACTTCAAACTTTTCATTCAGATGAGTCCATCATGGAAGTTATGAATATTGATGATGGCCCGTGGGATGACCTTCACCATAGGTCCTCTTTTCTTCCATCGTTGGAGTACATAGAGAAAAACATTCACACCATCTTTTTCCCGGATATCTACCCGTTCCCTCATTCTCCCATACTTACATGTCTTTCAGACACTGAGGGCAACTTGGCCAACATTGATCCTACCACCCCGGTAGACATCTCGGTAAAACTTGGTGTAGTGGAACACATTCGTATAGGCCAGAAGCGTTCCCCTGAAGAAATAGTTGTTGGCACGGCCTTATTAAAGCAATTTCAAGACGTATTCGCTTGGTCCTATGAGGAGATACCTGGGATAGACCCCGCGATTGTTTCTCACGAAATAAAAACCTATCCCGACATCAAACCTGTACATCAAAAGTTGCGACCGGTACACCCTCGGAAGACTGCAGCGATCAAGATAGAAATTGAAATGCTCTTAAAGGCTGGTTTCATTTATCCTGTCCCGTTGACGGATTGGGTCTCAAACGTCGTCCTTGTGAACAAAAATCAGGGCACCATTCACATCTGTGTCGATTATCGGGACCTTAACAAGGCTTCTCCAAAGGACAACTACCCGACCCCATTCATCGACCAGATCATCGACAATTGTGCTGGAAGCGTCATCTTTTCATTCATGGATGGCTTCTCTGGTTACAACCAGATTGAGATCAACCCAGCCGACCAACATAAGATGGATTTCATATGTCCTTGGGGGACGTTTGCATATCGCAAACTCCCGTTTAGCCTTAAAAACGCTGGCGCCATGTTCCAACGAGCCATGTCGTATGCCTTCCATGATATTAAGGACTTTGTGAAACCTTACCTAGACGATCTCCCTGCTCATTCAAAGCGCCATGAGTTCCACATGGATCATCTGATGACCATTTTTCTCAGATGCAGATGGTACAACATCCATCTGAATCCTCATAAGTGTATCTTTTGCGTTGAGTCTGGATGCCTCTCAGGATTTATAGTCTCGAAGGATGGGATTCGCATTGACCCCTTAAAGGTGGAGGCCATTGTCAACCTCCCACCTCTGGTCACTTTGACGGAACTTCAGAGTCTCCAAGGGAAGGAAACTTATTTAAGACGTTTTGTCTGTAATTTCACGGAAAAGACTAAGGGGTACATGAGGTTGCTTAAGAAGGATGTCCTGTTCATTTGGGACGATCAAGCTCAAAAATCCTTCGACAGCATCAAACATGCCATCACGCATGCCCCTGTAATCCAACCGCCAAATTATTTTCAAGATTACATCTTATATCTCTCTACTTCTGCTACCACTATCGCCATGGTTTTGGTACAGGAGGACCAAAACGCCCAGGAACATGTAATATACTATGCAAGTAAGGGTCTCACTGACACTGAAACTAGATATTCACATGTCGAAAAACTTGCTTTCACGGCAGTCATTGCCGTGCAAAAGTTCTGACACTACATCCTGCTCCGCACCACCACCATCATTGTAGACTCGAACCCCATGTACCACGTACTGACACGTCAGGTGTTTGGGGGCAAGTATTCATGCTAGATCGTGATACTGCAAGAATTCGATCTTCTTTTCTAGAAATCCAAGTCCAAAAAGTCCTTGGTGTTTGCTGAGCTGATTTGTGACTTTCCCTGTGCCGATGTAGAATTTGAGCACAATGACTCCTTTCCAGATGAGTCACTGTTTCTCATCAGTACGACTGATCCATGGTATGGAGATATTTCTTTATATCTTCAAACCCAACGCTTCAACCCTCAACTCTCTCGCGATGACCGTCGTCGAATTCGTCACCATGCAAAATATTATATGATCATCAGTGATACTTTGTACTGCCATGGCGTCGATTCCATTCTTCGATGTTGTCTAACTCACGATGAGGCTGAACGCGTTCTGAATGACTGTCACACTGGGGCGTGTGGTGGTCACCTCTCTGGGATGGCTACAGCCCAGAATATTTTGTGCGTAGGATATTATTGGCCTACTATCTTCAAAGATTGTATTGAGGCCGTGAAAAGATGTCCTCCATGCCAACACTTCCATACGAAGAAGCGCACCCATCCCACCCCGTTACAACCGGTTATTGCCGTGGGCCCCTTTGCAAAATGGGGCATCGATTTTATGCATTGTAAGCCTACCTCGACCGGGGGGCATGGTTACATTATCGTAGGCGTGGATTACTTCACAAAGTGGGCCGAGGCAATGCCTACATACCAAAATGACAGCATAACCGCCACACTCTTCATGTTCAATCATGTAATAGCACGGTTTGGAGTTCCTCGGGTTATAGTTACCGATCATGGTTCTCACTTTCAGAACCATATGGTTGATGAACTGAGCGATAGATTGGGTTTCCAACATGAAAACTCAACACCTTACTACCCGCAGTCCAATGGACAAGTCGAGGCCATTAACAAGGTCTTGAAAACTATGGTCCAACGGATGGTAGGTATGCACAAGTCCAACTGGCATAATATGCTCTTTTCAGCGTTATGGGCCACAGGTTTCACTCCTTTCCAACTTGTGTATGGATTGGAAGTTGTCCTTCCTATAGAGTGTGAAATTCCATCTCTGCAACTCACTGTCGAACTTCTTCCTAACACTACGGCCGAGGAAGAACGTTTCCTGTACTTAGAAAAATTTGACGAGTCTCGCCGAGATGCTGCTCTTGCTAATGAAGCACACAAGAAATGCATCAAAACTCAATACAACAAGTCAGTTGAACCCCATATCTTCAACGAGGGTGACCTGGTCCTCACATACGACCAGAAGCATGACAAACTGGGAGCAGGAAAGTTGGAGTCCATGTGGCATAGACCTTACATCGTCAAACGTGTTTTGGAAAAGGGAGCTTACGAGCTTGAAGATTATGACAGAATATCTTTGGGTGAACCCCGTAATGGGCTTTACCTGAAGAGGTACTATTCCTGAACCTCTCATGCATAGATTTACTTGTATATACTGTACATGGCGTGCTTGTGTTTTTTTGTGTGGTGTGATGCACTTGTTTTTTTAGTGTCTTTAGATCTTGTTTTCGCTTCTCATACCATGTTCTATTTGCGTGTGCAGATGGAAACGTTCTATGGATTCACAGACGGCACCAGGTGGCATACTCATAACCTTGCCTCGATAGCCTGGGTACTGTATTCCCCAACAGGTGAGCTAATCAGTTCAGAAGGAAGTTGCCTTGGATTCGCAACCAATAATGCTGCAGAGTATCTGTCGATAGTTGGAACCTTAACTGATGCGATTTCCTTGGGTATGAACCACATTGTCATCGACATGGATTCTCAATTAATGGTTTCCCATCTTAACCGGGTTTACGCTATCCGTGATCCTACCCTACTCCGTCTCTTTAGACGGGTTCGTCTCTTGGAAAGGTCGTTTGAAACCATTCAATACCTGCACATTCCACGAGAGTTAAACACAGTTGCTGACTCGATGGCCAACTTCATTCTAGATTGGTACATTGCACACACATGATACTTATAACATGTAAAAGCATTCACAACATGTAAATAATGCACTGTATAGAAGAAAGCATATAAACAGGATCACATCATTAATTTTAGAAACACATAATGTATAAATCGTCGGACTGTCTGTATATATATATAATCTCAAAAGGGTAGTGCTGATACAAAAATTTGAAGCCCGATAGCTTTCAATAAGTCTCTGCAAAATCTGAAGCTTCGCAGCTTTCAGTAGTACAAAATCTGAGGCCTCTAAGCTCTCAGTACACACACAATGACAACATGTGGCCTATCGCCTGGCCCGTACAACCCTAGGTGGTCTAGCAACCCGGTCCGGTTGAGTCTGGAAACAGTCCATTACTCTCGCAACCTTGCGAAGCAGTGCATTGAAGCGCGCAGTCGCTCCAACCGTGTGCACCTGCATGGTCCGCGGCACCTCATCTACCGCCAGCTCAGGAACAACCAGTGTCAACCCACTCAAGTTGGCGTAAACTCTATCCATCTCCACGATGGCAGCATGCACAGCTGGATCCACCATCGCTCCCCCTCCTCTCTTTCTCCTAGCCAGAAGAGAGGTCCCCACTGGTCGTATAGGCCCCACATATGCACACACACGTTGTTCACCTGTCAGCACTATATCAAAAAAGTCATAAATGCACAAAACTTAAAAAGTTCAAGGGTCATTTGTTCTTACCGAGGTCTCCCCATGCTGCTCCCTCAGGTAGTGGCAAGTCTGGGTCATCTGTGAAGTCGGTGCCACTATATGAAAAGTCCTCTAACATCAGTAACTGGCTTGCTAGCTAAGTGAAGAACTCAGGAGGGAATCCGATGATAGGACCCCCACCATACCGAGCCATCACATCAGTCCACCTGGCTATGTGTGGATCTCTGAGGTCCCTATCCTCTAGTGGTACCTAAGGACGCAAAAGGGGAACTTTTTCCAGCAAGAACAAGATCACTATAGAACCATAGCCGAACTGCTTGAGCTCTCCCCGCCGACACTTTGTCAGCTGAGCTCGCACGTTTGCGAGGACCCCCTCGCACCAGTTGAAGATCTTTGGAGACAAACAGTCCTCCGCATAAATCATCTGTG
Source organism: Larix kaempferi (assembly GCA_027924585.1). Classification (NCBI taxonomy): domain Eukaryota; kingdom Viridiplantae; phylum Streptophyta; class Pinopsida; order Pinales; family Pinaceae; genus Larix; species Larix kaempferi. Next base: position 8,434,049 of record BSBM01000236.1, on the reverse strand, counting down.
CTCTGGTGGCTAGGTGAGGAGCTTGAATCCCCGCCATCCTCATAATGGTGAATAAAATGGCCCGCAATGGGCGCTCCCGTACATATTTAATGCAAATCTTCCCGCTAGATGCACGGGCGTTGGGACCACAATGCTGTCGGATCAAATCTTCCACGGTTCGATCACTCCCACGTGATCTAGTGAGTGTCACATTGTCCCCCCTTCAGGACAAACTAGTCAGGAAATAGATGTCCTCGAAATCTATGTGAAGCTAATGTCACCAATCAGAAAGTACTGCTGGGCCGCATCCCAACATTGGAGCATAGGGTTCAGCAGTGGAAGTTGGGATCTCATCCCCTGAATGCGGAAGAACTTGAGAAGTCCACAGTTTCTCAAAGCATCCACACAATGTGGATCGTTTGCAACTTGTTCATCATCTAATTCATGCTCCCTTTCCTGCCATTCCAAAACCATTTTTGATGCTTGGAACCTGTCAGCAGGAGGTTTTTAACAATGTTAGAACTTGCTTCACCCACTGGAAGTCCCTCTTTTGAGTTTTGTTTGAGTTTGGGGATGGACATCACCGTCGTCGCACCCTGTTTTTGCAAACAGGGCGACATCATCGCAGTCCATGTATATTCCATTTGCGATGACTCGGTCTCGTCGCAGTTCCCGAAAAAGCCAATTGCAATGAGCCGAGGGCGCAATGGCCCTTCCCAAATCAAGACAAAACCCAAAAAAATGACTGAAAATCAAAATTGTAAACCACTAAGATTTTGCTGGCTGAAGTATAGGGTTACCTGTTCCTGACGGCAGGTGAAATGGCTGATCGTAGCTCCTGGAATCAATAAGTGAAGATCTGGCTGCAAATGGCACTATTCCTCCCAAATTTGGCAAATAGAATAATGGTAACTATATTTGGTTTTTATTTCTATTTATAGAACAAAATGGAATATTCCTTTTTCAAATATTTGATGCCGTTATGCTATTTGCTATAGTTTGGATCAGTTTTATTATATTTGAACATTTGGTTGACTATTTAACCTAGTTTCCGAGTGTGCAGGAGTTGTGAAGTGCCTTTCTACACCATTTTCATATTGGAACGGTCATCTCAGGTATGAACACCCCTTGTGATTTTTTATCGTTTACCCATTTTTTCATAGATTGCAATTAATGAGCTTACTCTTTGTTCTTTCTCATGCTCTTGAAACTATGAGAATACGTTACCGAGTTACGATTTATCACTTTTTCGGGCTCGTTAAACTCCTACGGAAAAGGAACCCCCCGGAGTCTATCTTTAACTCTTTTCAGGCTCTCGAAACATGAAAAGATTGCCAAGCAAACTTGTCGCATTCATGCTTGTAAAAGAATTTGAATTTCCGTCTTCTTGGTGATAGTTTGCCCCATTTTCGGACCAGGGGGAACTAATTACAAAAAAGGTATACTCCAGTCAATCATGACTGGAAGAGTCCTCTCTCGCGTTGTTTTACCCTTTTTCGGGCGATGAGGCTAACATTACGAAAAAGGACCATTGGAGTTTTCTTTAGATCTTTTCAGACTCTCTAAACATGAAATGATGACCGAGTTTACCTTCTATGGACTCATTAAACTCTTACATTGAAGGGCCCATCATGGGATGAACCCCTCCTATCCCAGGTTCGAAAAATATTTGTGATTGGACTCATCTATGAGATGAGCTATACTGAGCATCTGGTTACCCTCATCAAGCTCGTAAAAAACACATGAGGCACTCATCGTTCATGATGGGGAAAAATGAAATCTTTTGTGTTACGTACTTTGTCAGTGGCAGTACATAGTCATTCTTGAACATGGCACTCATCTGCATTTGCATACAACACTTGGATCATTTGTTTGTCCTCGAGTTCCACTTACTTCCTGAGTCTTGTTACTCCTTTGAGTCATTCAAAGAAAGCTTCCATCATCAGTCGCATTAGGGATTGGTGTCATACTCGTCATGTCAATACTGCCAAGTCATGCGATGCCCATGTTCAAGAATATGTCCATCATTTATCATCTGCAGTTAGTACACCTGCCATCATGTCGGTCTACTCTGAGTCAGTCTTGCATGTTATTGTACCATCTGATTTACTCTATACGTTTTTGTCGTGTTTCGTGTCGATTGATGGGGGATTCATCATGGCCCTCCTTTGACGGATTCATCCTTGTAAACTTCAACTCATCATCCGAGGATTGAATCTAGAAACCAATCAAGTACCTTGGCCCTACATGCCTCAATGGTAGGTTACCTCGCTTTCAACATGAATTTACATCATTTGACTCTTGATTGAAAGATTTCGTCTTGCGTTCGACTTATTCATGCTTGATGATATGTACTGTGATACCTTGGGAATCATTGACATCAATGGTGATCTCCCTCACACTTGTTAACGGTTTACATCAATGGCCGGTAATCAAGTGGTTTCTATCATGTTCGACATCAAGACATTTGTAATCACATGGATAGATTAGTATCATTGCGGGTTCAGCTTGAAGACCCTGGGAAGTCATGTTTTTCCCAGGTTGCGATGGAGTTTGTATTGAGTTATATCACATGGATCCACATTTGTATTGGTCGTGGCTGTGTTATCATCTCATCATGGATCTATGCTTGTGTCTAGTAGCCATGATTGTGTTCAGTCGATCATTACTACCATGGATCTGAATTGTATTGGTCGGCAGCCATGTTGTACTACATATGAGATTGTCAGTTCAGAGTCAGTTGTACTGCAGCAGTGTCCTTCGTCCGACAAGTCTATTGCCATTTCTTCTATCAAAGCACTTCACCTGTCGATCTTCAACAACTTCATGCTTTGGGGGGCATTCTGTTACACCTAAAATCTACCCATCCTGAGATTTAGTGTATACACCCCTGGAGATATCTTGAATGAGTAATTGACCTGGGAGGATTTGTACCCAGTTGTACCATGTTTTGAGAGGTTGTCTCAGGTTGCACTCATGCAACATGCGACATCGCAAATTGCTTCATTGCAAGGTGTGATGAAGTCAGTTAATGGGAAAAAATAGCTTCTTCGAGGTTCTTCTCGAAACTTGCTGACTTGGGGCCTTATCCCTAACTTCTAGGGGAGTTGGTACTTGATTCCTAATACCTTGGGAGGATCCCCTATCTCTCTCCTACCATATCTCAACCTATCCTATCCATACCCTATCCACTTAGTCCTATATAAGTGAAGCTCTATCCCTCTCCAAAGGGAGGAAGTCTATGGTGTCTACATGCTGGTGAAATCACTCTTGAGATATCTCTACTCATCCTTGAGAGACTCAAGCTTCCTTAGGAGGAGATGGCAAATGGATTTGTTAGAGAAGGGCTGTAGCGTTAAGCCTTGGTTGTAGTTCTATATCTCTTCTATGTACTTCCCTATTTTTACAGTAATACACATGCTTTCCACCAATATTGTTCATGTGTGTAATGATATTGAGTAGTTTACCTGCTTAACTGTTCACTTAGATCTCTTATTGTATAGATGCCCTTTACTTGTTTCTCTTGTTTCTTTTCTTGACAGGTCTTGTAGCTTGGATCTGATGACCGTGAGACGTGGAGCAACATTCAGGAGAAAGGATAGTGAAGTGAAAGGTAAGACATCTAGTACTTGATCCATAAGTAGATCTAGGAAATGAATTCGTAGCCTGTCTTATTTTTTCTAGACTGGCATTGAGCTAGGGAGATCCGGCTCGCGTCCGCTCGAGTGGATTGTCCGATAAACAAACATCAATCAGTCTAACAAATTATGGAGATGAAGTCAGTAGATTGTCCCATTGAGAAAGCCAAAAATGATGAAGTATTTGAGAAGAACCTAATACCATGTTTGAAGACTATCGATCAATGATTTGAAGTACAAAGAATGTATAAAAGGAGTGATGTACTTAATTATCAAATTTAAGATAATTAGTATCCTTGTGACATAACACAAGTCCATCAAAGTACCAACAATGCCCAATGATACGGGGAGAAAAATTTCCGAGGAATTTCTTGCAAAAAGTAAGAGAAGTTGATGACAGAGGGAGCATGCCTTGAGGGGGAACAATATTGTCAAAAGAAGTATCCTTTTCCATTGATTCCAAAGGGGGAGAGAAGTTGTGAATAGGGGGATCCTATTCTTAGGATGAGCTTGAGTGTTGTCATCAATGACAAAGGTGGAGATTGTTGAGTAAGTTTTCATTGATGCCAACAATGATTGGTCATTGATGCCAACAGTGGTCTTGGTTCCCCTTGTGGAGCCCCTAAGGGTTTTTGTTGGTTGTGTCTTTGTTAGAGTCTTGGGAGTCCTTTTGTGGTTGTCCAAGCTCAAGCTTGAAGCCCTTGGAGGCCTTGGGACAATGGAAAAATCCCTGGTTACCCTATGACCTAGTTGAGTGCCCATAAGCTTGATCTTAGTCTTAGTTGAGTCCATTATAGTGTCCCTTTCTCTTGGTTGTCTTTTGTTGATGGTCTCTATGATGCTTGTACCTAATGTAGTCTCCTTGATTGGTTGATTGATGGATATTGTGTCCCTTTGATGTATGATGACTTTGATTGAAAGAAGTACTTGAGTGTCATGATGTAGCTTGCTCCATATTGATGAATTCCCAAAAAATGATCATTAGCCCAAAAGTTTGTGGTAATGAAGCCCATAATTCTTAATGATGGTGCCCTTGTTACATTGGAATCCACATAAACATGTGTAGAATCCCATGATTCCCTTAAAGTTGTTCTTGAAGCTTGTTGGGCCCTGGAAATGCCCCTTTTTGACCATACCTATTACATCATTTTTCCCTGTTACACCCTACTTTCATAAACCATATACATGCCTTTTCCCAGATTAATTAGCAATCCTGACAAGGTATAATTCATTATTGTTTCATTTAATTAAATGCCTAAGATTGTTATGGTTATGAATTCTATCCTTCTATTTATGCTAACTTGTGTTGATTTCATTAAGTTAAGATCAAAGCACAAGTGTATCAGTCGCAATGTATTGGGAAAGAATCATACGTGGTGCCAGTTGTTACTCTTCTGATTTGATTCCTCATGTTTCAAAGGACAACGCATCTCTCCACGTGAAGCTGTAACAGGTCGCTGAAATAGAGCATAGCTGCAACAGACAAGACGCCTCCCAATTTGTTAAATCGTTGATCCATTGACTGCCAGTGTAACAACATCCTTCATGATTAATGACCTCATTCATTATGGCTGTAACAATTTAGCTATAACTCTGCATCACAAAGATCAGAGATCTTCATTGCTGCATGAAATTAGTGGATCACGAACTGTATTTTGCATGTATAAATATGGGAGGGATTTCAAAGTCTAGGTTTGGTTAATTATCATTTGGTATGGGCTGTAATAGAGAACTGAGACTGTGAATTACCATATTTAATGAAGAGCATAGTTACTTCCATTTTTGTGTCTTAATTTGTGGTAGTTCACGGCATCTCTATTAGAAGGCCAGGGCCTACCTTCTCACAGAAATTTCCGAGTTAAGTAGGTAGTTAGATTAATTCATTTCCTATTGTGTGTTGTGGAATTGCATTAGGCGTATTTCTGATAGCTGCAACAGAGATTTATGATTGCATTCTTTATTGGTATTTTATTCTTTGCATTATGAATAGATGCAACTGCGTGGTGTGACATTCAACTGTGTAGGTTAGTTTTGATTATGCATGTGTGTTCAATAGCTGTTACAGCCAAGCTCATATTCCATTTTTTTCAGTCATTTATGCTTCTTAGGATTTCCAATGGTTATCAATTTATAGTTCAGGCTTATTTCTTAATTCTGGTTGTTGTTGTATCTTTAATTGAATTCATATATTAGGCAGATTATGGTTGAGTTACAGTAGTTGCTGGATGAATCATTTTGGTAAAGATTGAATATTGTAGTTTGATAATTATAGGATTTAACTTCTTGCAAAAGTAATCTAGTTCATTTCTATTCTTAGATTAGTAACTGCTAGGTTGATTTCTGTAGGAAGGTAGTTGCACTTTGAATTCCTAGATGTATGAGTTAGATTAGTTTTATTTATGGAATGAGTTTGGCTGAGCAGATAGGTAGGATTATTATCTCTATTCACTTGATCAACTACTGGAAATGTTTATGCATAGATTGTGCTTATTGCCATTGAAATAAAAGACCTCCCTGGGTTTGACAATTTATATTGAGCATCCCGTGTGTTAGTTGTAATTAATTGACATATAGGGTGACCAAAATTTTGGTGCCGTTGTTGGGGATGGTAATTGATAGACATAGTTAGTAGTTGGTTTTATTTGATTTCATCTTAGTTTAATCATTTACAACATGCATGAATACAATAAAAACAAATCGGGAACCCCCTTTGAATATTAACACTACAGGTGGAAGAGGCCGAGGTCGTAACGCAGGACTGGGAAGATCAACATTTATTGACGATATAATTGCTAAAGCTGATTCTTCTACCATACCACTGTGGACGTCTACAGGAAGAGGAAATTCTGTTCCTCCCAATCTTGAGAATTCAGCATCAACTGTGGAGAATACAACGGGACCATCCACTCCCATTGCAGAAAAGAAACCTCCTAAAGACAAGGGAAGTGCCATGGGTGTACCAGATAGAGAGGAGATTTATCATATCAATGGAACCATATTTACTAAAGAAGTGTGGTTGGAGACTCGCCAAGAAGCAGAGGAAAAGAGAAGGCGAGAAGAAGAGAGGAGGAGAGAAGAAGAAACAAGGGCAGAGGAAGAACGCATAAAGGAAGCCATTAAATTTTGGACTGAAAACATGGCTAATAGAGAACAGGAAAGCAATAATGAACATAGGGAGAACTGGGAAGAAGAAGTGGAAGATAATCAGCTTGTTAATGCTGTGGCTACATTAGAATTCCCTATTCTCCAGACACCTGGAGCAACTCCTATGAAAAACATCTCGCCATCAGTTCTCCTGAATTTCCATGGTAAGTCTTCTGAGGATCTTGATGAATTTCCTTTTGAGTTTGATATCCTCTGTCACAGCTACGACTATACCTCTAGTGCTCAGAATATGAAACTATTCCCAACCACCTTGAAAGGAAATGCTATGCGCTGGTTCATGAGTCTCGGTTGTGAGACCATTACTACTTGGGACCAAATGAAACATACATTTCTTTCTAAATATCAAGAATATTGTAGAACCAGGGATAGAAAGTAAGACTTGTTTAAAATGGTTCAGAAGGAAGAGGAGAGCTTGGAAGACTTTGTGGAAAGATTGTTGTACAATTTACAAAGGTCTGGACACACTGAGATTGGAAAATATGTACTTAAGATTATTTTGCTATGAGGAATTAGGGAAGATTGCCTTGATATGTTGAATTTTTTGGGGAAAGGGGACATCTCAAAATAACCCTTCGAGAAGATCATTGAATTATGTCGAAGGTACTCAAGGGGATCCTCTAGAACTAACAAAAGAGACAGGATGCAGTCTTCAGTAGGACACATAAGTCATCTAGTGGAGGAGCCACTCGAGCAGAGATAGGAAACTTGATGGAGAATTTTAAAACTGATATGATGAGCTCCATTTCCTCAGAGTTAGATGTATTGAGAGAAAAAAAAAGGCAAGTCGTAGAAAATCTTACACTCGGTGTATTCTGTCCCAAATGTAGGAAAAAGCACCCACTGAAGGAATGCTCTCTGGACAAAGCAGAAATATGTAGAATATGTGAGTTGGAGAATGACACCAAGGAATGTCCCTCACTACCTAAGTTCAAAGCAGTTCTGCAGGCATCCACTTCAGATGTGGAACAAGCTTACTTCATTGCACAGAAGAAACTATGGTAGCCTCGCAATCAAGGTATGAATCAGGACCCATCATTTTTTCTGAATAATATGAATGGGATGAATAATATGAATACACAATTCCCTTCACATTATTCTAATAATCAGTGGCATCCATCTCATAACCCAATGCAAAATCCTAATTCTTGGACACCATGGTCGCAACAGTCAAACAATCAAGCTCCTTGGAATTCCAAGTGGAGAAATTCTTACCAAGGAAATAAATTTCCCCATCACCAGACTCAGTATCAACAATACCCTCCTCAACAGTATCCTCACCAACAATAGAAATAGCCACAGCTATAATTCCAAAACAATGCCGCACCTACGAGTGCACCACTTCGACCACAACTACCTGCACAACCTAACCCAAACCTGTACAATAAAGCATTCCATCAGTTTGAGACTGCCAACATGCCTGTGTATTCCATTTGCCAAGTTCCCTGCAATGATATACAATTTAGATCAGGGAGGGTAGTGGAACCCATCATCATTGAGGATGTTCCATCCCCAGTGACTGAAACTGGAGTGAATTAACACTATGAGAATATGTTTCATTCAGCAATCCCCATTATTGAGGATGCTGACATTCCTACCGAAACAGTGGCTGAAACTCAGGAAGTAACACACGATAAAGCACAACCTACACAATTGATGAGAGAACCGCCATACCCTGAACGATTGGACCTGCAGAAAACAATGGAACAACCTCGATTCAATCTCCAAGGGGAATTGGAAAATTTGTATGTCAAGATTCCACTGCTACAAGCCCTCCATGGTGTGCCCATTTATGCTAAGAATGTTAGAGATTTGTGTGTCAAGAAACCAAGAAGAAATCCTAGGGATCCTCCCACTATCCACATATTGGGAAAAATTTCCGAATTGATAATGGGGAAGACTCCTGTGGCAAAATACGATGACCTTGGAAATCCTACTGTGACAGTTCACATAGGAAACACACAAATCCTCAACGTCTTGGTAGACTTAGGCGCAACTATTAACATTATGACCATAGAAACTATGAAGAAACTTGGACTCACTAACCTTCGGCCTACCCCTACCATTTTGGAACTTGCTGACAGATCAACAATCAAGCCTGAGGGGATCCTAGATGACCTAGTAATCTATGTTAACTTGTGGGAATACCCTCCAGACTTCTTGGTGTTACAACTAAAGTCTCAGTTGGGGGGACACCCACTGATCCTGGGAAGACCATGGTTGGCCACAACAGATTCCTGTATTAGCTGTTGGTCAGGATCTATGACCATCTTAGACGGGACTGAGATCAAAATCCTAATCTTATACCCTCTAGCTCGACCAAGCACAAAAGCTGAAACTCCACTTTGGGTAGATTTGGAGGAGGAGGAAGGTGTTTAGCCATTATTAATGATAGGGAGAGCCTTAACATTTAAAGATGAAACATAAGACGATACCATTAACAGTTCATTAGTGATCCCACGTCCGTCAATAAGCATGTTTACCAGATTCTCGACAATACATTTGATGAGAAAGAACAAAAAAATATTACAGAAGAAACTCTAGTTAGTGATGCCAGTATAATTCCAGTACTCAAAAATTTGAAAAGTAATCCAGTAGAAATTGAGCCAGGGAAAACATTGAACATCTATCCAAACCTTGCGCCCAGTGAGCTGGAACAACTAATCACTCTGCTGAAACAACGAAGAGGAGCTTTCGCTTGGGAGTACACAGACATGAAAGGTATTCCTTCTAATTTGTGCACCCATCACATTTATATTAAGAGCGACTCCAGGCCTGTGTGTCAACCACAACGAAGGATGAACCCGAACCTAAGGGACATAGTGAAAGAGGAGATCCAAAAACTTTTGGAAGCAGGATTTATATACCCGATTTCAGACAGTGAGTGGGTTTCTCCACTCGTGATTGTGCCAAAGAAGAATGGGAAATGGAGGGTCTGCGTGGATTACAGAGAACTGAACAAAGCAATGAACAAGGACTACTTTCCCTTACCTTTTATTGATCAGGTCCTTGATACCTTATCTGGGAAGAAGTATTTTTCCTTTTTGGATGGCTTTAGTGGCTATAACCAAATCCAGATTGCTCTAGAAGACCAAGACAAAACCACTTTCACCTGTCCCTGGGGTACTTTTGCATACCGGGTACTTCCTTTTGGGTTGTGTAATGCGCCAGCCACATTTCAGAGAGTAGTGATTGGAATATTTTTAGAGATGGTAAATGATTGCATGGAGATTTTTATGGATGACTTTACTCCATATGGTGATAGTTTTGAAGAAGCACTGGAAAATTTAGAAAAGGTCTTAAAACGATGTGAACAAAGCCAGCTCTCTTTAAGCACTGAAAAGTTCCACATGATGATGAGTGAGGGCATAGTTCTGGGGAACTTCATCTTTTATGATGGTATCCAGGTAGATCCATCCAAAATCAAGGTAATTGAAAATATACCAACTCCTGGAACACAAAAAGATGTATGTAGCTTCTTGGGGCATGCTGACTATTACAGAAGGTTCATAGAAATTTTTTCCAAACTAGCTTCTCCTTTGTTTACCTTGTTGATGAAGGATGCACAGTTTGTTTGGAATGATGCATGCCAAACATCGTTTACTAAGCTAAAGAAAAGGCTGTTTACAACACCCATCTTACAAGGGACCAACTGGGCTCTGCCTTTTCATATTTCTTCAGATGCTTTAGACACTTCCATTGGAGCAGTTTTGGGACATCAGGAAGGTAATGCTCCTTATGCAATTTATTACATTAGCAAGAACTTATCTCCTGCTGAACTCAACTATATTGTCACCGAGAAAGAACTCCTTGCCATAGTGTTGGTTGTGGATCCTGATCTCCAGATTCAGAGATATTATTATTCAGTCGTGTTTGTACCCTAGTTTTTATGATATGTAGGTGGAATGTACACTCACCCCAACGGGGGGGCATCGCCCCCCCATGGGGTTCCAGGGCGGACCATCCCCCCTAGCTGGGGGGTCCGGGGGCAGCACCCCTGAGGAAAATTTTTGGGGCTGTTTTCGCCACCAGTTTTAGGGCCCATGGTTTTGGGTAACTCGTGGTATTTTCCCAATGTATTTCCCTTATAAAAGAAAGACATTGTAACACAGTTAGGGTTGATATATTAGGTTTTATGCATTGTAAATATCTCTGAGATCAGGAAGAGAGACTGTGAGACAATGAAGAGGAAGTGCAGCGGCTGTGCTGCAGGTTGTATCCCTTCACTTTGCTAGATGGAATAATAATAAGGACTGACAACTTCAGTGTGGACGTATCCCAAGTTGGGTGAACCATGATATATCTATGTCTCTCTTGTAATATGTGTGTGAATATTTTCATTTCTGTTTATTGTTATTGCTCTGCGATCCTATTTTTCTAACACATAGTTTATGCCATCAACAAATTTAGACACTACATTACTGGATACTCCACTTTTGTGCACACTGATCATTCTGACATCAAATATTTAATGAATAAACCAATCACGAATGCTAGAGTTACTAGATGGTTGTTACTGTTACAGGAATTTGACATCACAATTATTGATAGACCAGGAAAGGAAAACATTGTTGCATATTTCTTATCTCGACTTACTAACAGTGATGACAATTTACTAGTCGAAGATTCCTTCCCTGATGAACATTTGTTTGCAGTATCAACTCATTCCCCATGGTATGCATATATTGCTAACTTTTTGGCTACAGGTAAGCTTCTAGAACATCTGTCGAAGAGAGAAAAAAGAAAGATCATACAACAGAGTGCTAGGTATTTCTGGATTGATGGACATCTTTTCTACACAGGGCTTGCTTTAGAAATCAGAATATGTGTTAGAGAAGATGAAATTTTTAGTATCCTTAAAGCTTGCCATGATGAGCCCCGTGGGGGAAATTTTGCTGACAAAAGGACAGGTCATAAGGTCTTGAGAATGGGTTATTTCTGGCCCACATTGTTCAGGGATGCAAAGAAGTATGTTCAGGAATGTGATAGCTGCAAAAGGATGGGCTAACCTAACATATTAGATGAAATGCCTTTGTAGCCACAACTCGTGGATGAACCATTTGATAGATGGGATCTGGATTTCGTAGGGCCTATCAACCCTCCCTCAAAACAGAAAGTTCACATCTTGGTTTGCATAGATTACATGAACAAATGGGTGGAAGCTGTAGCCTTGGTTAAGGCTAATGATCAGGTTGTGATTGATTTCCTGTATGAAGAAATTTTTACTCGATTTGGAGTACCCAAGGAAATTATCACAGATGGTGGACCGCAGTTTGTGTCTCACAAACTGGAAGCACTGTTACAGAAATTTCATATTCAGCACAGAATAACCTCGCCATATCATCCACAGGCCAATGGCCAATTGGAGAGTTCAAACAAGGTCATCGAGGCTATTTTGACAAAGACAGTGAAAATCCATCATAAAGATTGGGATGAGAGACTTCCATAGGCACTATGGGCCTATCGCACTACATGGCGTAACACCACTGGTTTTTTCCCCTATGAATTTGAAATCTAGACTTTGAAAATAGCTGTAGAAGCAAATATGGATTTATCAGAATCACAAAGGAATTGATTGAATCAGCTTAACGAATTGGATGAAAAGCGCACAGCAGCAGTAAATCATACAACTTTAATCCAACAACAATGCCCTAAATGGCATGATAGATTCATAAAGAAGAAAGTCTTCCAGGAAGGAGACTGGGCTTTGTTATATGATTCACGGTTTAAGAGGGATTTCAAGGGCAAGCTACGCACTCGTTGGTTGGGACCTTATCAAATAGATCGAGTATTTGACAATGGAACAGTCCGGTTGATCACCATTGATGAAAACAAGACACCATTATTCGCAAATGGTTATCGGTTGTGACTGTATAACAAACCGATCTCAAAGGATGCTTTCCTTTCACATGTTGCAGCTGATCCAGAATATTAGTTAATGCAAGGGGAGGGATTTTTCTCAACCCCTGTGAATTTTTAAGAACTGCGATATCCACATAATTTGTACATAAATAATTTATTTTTCATTTTGTATTTTATCTATTTTTCATTTTGCACTTGATCGGGTTTGTTTTGAAGAATGGTGTGCAGGAATTAATTGGAGGAACAACAGTCGTGACTGGGCCAAACGATTGCAGGCACCTTACATTGTTTCCTGATCTAATAAATCTCTTTTGAAGAAGATGGATGATTTGTTAGTTTTCAGCAACCAACTGAAAAATCCACTTGTTACCCATTTTGCACATCGGTGACTCCTTACCTTGCTCATTCTTCCAATTTTCGCAGCTGTAATCCCGCTATTTTCCATTCACTTCACTTTTCCCGTAGCTGCAACTCCGCTACTTTTGCTTATTTTGCCAAGTTTCAAAGCTACAACTCCATTATATTTATCCCCTTCGCTTTTTCTAGCAGTTGCGACACCGCTATTTTTTCCTATTCCGCCAAGTCTAGCAGTTGCGACTCCGCTATTTCCATTTCATTTTTGCCTTTTCCAGCAGCTACAACACTGCTATTCTTGCCTTTTCTCCAATTTTTTGCAGCTAGAACTCTGCCATATTTCGCCAAACTCTGCTCAAGTCTTCATTCTTATTTATTGTCTGTAACTCCGCTAGATTGTCTTCCTTTTGGAACAGTCTCGCCGCTAATGATCTGACCTGGCTCGAATTTAAATGATGACTCCACAGCTCGAATGACAGTCTTCCAGGAATGAAGGAAATTATTGGGCCGTCTTGTTTTCCTATCAGTGTGAATGTACTTATCAGCTTGGTTGGAGGTGTCCAACTTATCTTGGCACACACGTATTCTACCAGAGATGCGACTGTGAAATATCATGCCACGACAGAATGGTGGCTCGATCATTAAATCCTGAAGGTACGGGTTCTAACTATAATCATGATTAGGCATCAAATTAATTACGGCAATTATGAGAATGTTTTGTCTTTTGTCGCCATCAGCATTTTGTACACACTTAATCACCAAGGAATGTGTCGGGAGTAACAACCTGACCGTCATTTTACCCAATTCGTACCAAAATTTCCCAATTTCTCTATTTTTCCTTAACTGTATCATCTACCATGAGTTGAAAACTGCGCCATCTTTCCTGAAATACTTAATTTCAAATCCTAACTATTCCATGAATGTTCGAAGGCTGCAACTTCCACGTCTGAACTGATAAGCGCTATATCTGCTGTTTGAATTACGAAAGGAGGTTGATATGGGTAACCCAGTTAGGCATGAACTTGAAAATACAGAAGCTCTGCGTGCCAATGCGGAAATTTTTGCCATTTTTGCAGCAGCTGGGTGGACCGAGTATTTCCAACGTCTAAACGGTTTCCACATCGAAATGGAATTACAGTTTGTTTTTAACTTGACTGATACTCATTCTGAAGTCAAGGGGGTACGCATTGAGGTTACAGAAGCCATTATATCTGAGGTTACTGGCTTACCCCAGGTTGGGAAGAAATTGTTTGGACGGAAGGTGCCGAATTCGATTGCAATAAGGGAATTTCTTGCAGTTGGGGAGAATGTTCTTCCAAAGGGTCGCGGAATTGCATTGGACTTGTTACCTCGTCCCTGGTATCAAGTGGCAATTTTTTTGAAGAAGTATATATCCTGTGAAGGTAGGTACCGGACTGTCTATTTTTCTGAATTCCCTTTGTTATCTCATCTATGCCATGGCAACCTAGTTAATATGCCATTTTATCTCTTTCAGACCCTACAAAACATGGCTAGTTATGCAAGAGCATCCCAACACCCAGTTTCCTCCCTCACCAATCATGGCCTGATTAAATTACTTATCTTGAGGGCCATTGCATGTCGTAATTTGACATGGGCTCAATTTCTTGCTGGACCTGAGGTAATTAGAGAACCTGACTGGAATTGGGGGGTATGGCAGAGGAAGAAGAGGACCGGAGCTCCTCGAATCCAGTTGGGGGGGGAGCATGGAAACTTAAATGAAAGGGAAGGAGAAGTAGATATAGCAGAAGTTGCGACAACAGTGGAACCTGGTATAGATGGGGTATCTGAAAACCAGAATATAGTGGAAGCTGCGACAACAACGAACCCTGTAATTGAGGAGATAGTGATGGAAGTCAGGGAAGATGAGGAAGCAACATCAGAAGCTGCAACAGTAGCCAACCCTAGAGGGGAAGAAACAGACCCTATTAAAATTGTAGTAAGGGTGGCGGCTGAAGCAGTGGAAATGGCATCATTAGCAGCTGCAGCAGAAGAAGCTGAAGCTGGAGCAACTGTTGAAGCTACGACAGTTGAAGCTGCAACTGCAGAAGTGGCAATGCAGGAAGGAGAGTACCAGGCAGGTGCAACAGAGGAAAGCAAAGAGGTATTGGACATTGCATCCTCCCCAGAAATCAAGGGAACTATTGTGGAAGAGGAGGAATTCTATTTTCCCTCTGAAAATTTGGAAACCCCTGTGTCACAAAAGAAAAGAAAAAGAACAGGGAATAAGGGCCAGACAACTACTTCAGCAAGGAAGAGAAGACCCAGGGATGCTACATCAGTGGGAGCAAGTAGTATTGATCATCCATCGGAAGGGGTGAAGAGAAGAAGGACTCGATCTATGGCATCAGTTGAGATAACAGGTGAAATTGGGGCAAAGGTTGAATTACCAGCAGCTTAGACAGTAAGGGAAATTAGGGTAAATATTGAAGTACCTTTAGCAAAAGTAGCATGTGTCGCAGGGGAAGGTATAGAAATCCCTATCTTAGATCCCAAAACACCTACTGACACACAGGAACCTACTATGAATGAACCCCAGATTGAAAATCTCCTGTATGAAAATGAACTGTTAAGGGAAGAAGTGCAAACACTTCGAATTGAATTGGAGAAAAGGGAGGAAATAAGCAGGAAACAAGCAAAGAGGAGTCTGGATATATTGGTGGAAGCTGCAAAACAAGTGGAAAGTTCATTCCCTGACTTGAGCCATGAAGAGCTAGGAAAAGTGATATGCCCTAAATGTGGAGACATATATAAATTGGCAGGGCATAAAGTCATATTGGTGGACCTTGTTTCACAAGCACCTGAACAGACAAAACAAGAAGCAGAAGTGCCCGCAGTGGAGCTGATGGGGTAAAATGAGCCAGGAATGGACTTAATCCCGGATCTAGAACCAGAAGAAGAAGAAGACATGCAAACTCAGCCATCAGGAGATACAAAATTACTCATGGAATAGTCTAATTGCTCAGCAGACATTGAGGTAGTCCAAGAACCTTCTCAGCAACTTGGAGAAATGAAGGAAAACGACGTTGTCACACAAGAACCAATGCCCTTGGAAATATTTATTGAAGTTGCAACTCGGACTGAAGTTGTTGAAGGTAAAATCCAAGAAGAAAATGTTGTTACATAAGAACCAACATCTTCAAAAATGTTTGTTGAGGTTGCAACTCAAACCGAGGAGGAAGAGGTTGAAATGGAGAGAAATGACGTTGTCACACAAGAACCAGTAGTCCCAGAATCAATTGCTGAGATTACAATACAAACAAAGGTCACTACAGCACCAATGGAAGATGAGGCTGCTACACCATCAATCCACAAAGTGGAAGCTGGAACATCTGGTGATGAGGTAAGAATGCTACCTTCTCAAGGCATCATTAATTTAGATTCTGATGATGAAAAGGATGTGGAGAATGGGAGAATTCAATGGTTAGAAAAGAAGATTCTCTGGCTGAATCTTGAGTTAGATAAATGGCAGAAATACATTGCTCAGTATAGGACATGGATGATTTCTCTCCATGAACATAGAAATACCATCAGGGAATTGAGAGAAAAGTGGCCTGAGGAGTTATTCTTCCAAAAAATCCAGAGGGAAAAATTTCAAAAAAGGTTGGAAGAATTGAAGAAACTTAAGTCCCTGCAACAAGAAAAAGACCAAATGTATACTCTTTCCCTAGAATTACTGAGTTACAGGGTTCCATATCCCTCTTACCCTATCTTTCTTCACGAGCAGACAACTTTATTTAAATTGAGATCTATCAAGGAAGGGAGACCATTTGATCTAGCAACAGCTACCCAGTTTCTAGAAACTTTTCTGGGAAGTGATTTTGAGGATCAACATTTGTTATGTGAATTATATTTACATGATAGGGCTTGTTACATTGACTCTCCCTCCAACCCCGTGCCTTGTTTGGGGGATGTTCAGCTGAGGGCGTTTGCCTCTTTTGTCATCAACCATGTAAAATGGCGAAATGCTTTCCAAACCATCACAAAGAATGAAGATAATTCTACTCTCTGGATTAGGGATGAACCTCAGGATCCAAGAGGACTCATAGAAAATCATGCCAGATCTCTCAGGGTTCCTGCAATTTCCCAGTACTTTGAAAATTTGTGAGAGAAAATCCTCACTACCTGTGTTTCGATGATTTTTAATATGCAACAGTGTGCTCTGGAAGGTAGTGAATACATATGGCTATATTATTCTTCATCTCTGAGGGAAGGGGATCCATACTGCTTTGAGAATTTCAAGCAAGATTTGACAAGGGTTCCTGGGTATGTGCAGTGCATGAAAACATGTGGACCTTGGTGGATTGGATTGAGATTCATATTTCCCCTCATATGGCTTCCTGTGAGTCCTTACAGGAACAACTATGTTTTGACTAAGAAAGAAGAGAAGCTGTGTTGGGAGAGATGGACAACCCGCTATGGATTTGTGCCTTATGGGGAACCACCAGAACTTGCCTACAGTCTCACCACTCTTCACAGATATAGCTTGGACTCAGATTCATACTAGTGGAGGTTGTTGCATGAGGACATGCAATTGGATAGTTGGGGGGAGATTTTGGGCCCTGGAAATGCCCCTTTTTGACCATACCTATTACATCATTTTTCCCTGTTACACCCTACTTTCATAAACCGTATACATGCCTTTTCCCATATTAATCAGCAATCCTGACAAGGTATAATTCATTATTGTTTCATTTAATTAAATGCCTAAGATTGTTATGGTTATGAATTCTAGCCTTCGATTTATGCTAACTTGTGTTCATTTCATTAAGTTAAGATCAAAGCATAGATGTATCAGTCACAATGTCTTGGGAAAGAATCATATGTGGTTCTAGTTGTTACTCTTCTGATTTGATTCCTCATATTTCAAGGGACATCACATCTCTCCACGTGAAGTTGTAACAGGTCGCTGAAATAGAGCATAGCTGCAACAGACAGGACGCCTCCCAATTTGTTAAATCGTTGATCCATTGAATTCCAGTGTAACAACATCCTTCATGATTAACGACCTCATTCATTATGGCTGTAACAGTTTAGCTGTAACTCTGCAGCACGAAGATTAGAGATATTCATTGCGGCACGAAATTAGTGGATCACAAACTGTATTTTGCATGTATAAATATGGGAAGGATTTCAAAGTCTGGGGTTGGTTAATTATCATTTGGTACGGGCTGTAACAGAGAATTGAGACTGTGAATTACCATTTTTAATGAAGAGTAGAGTTACTTCCATTTCTGTGTCTTAATTTGTGGTAGTTCATGGCGTCTCTGTTAGAAGGCCAGGGCCTACCTTCTCATAGAGATTGCCGAGTTAAGTAGGTAGTTAGATTAATTCATTTCCTGTTGTGTGTTGTGGAATTGCATTAGGTGTATTTCTGATAGCTGCAACAAAGATTTATGATTGCATTCTTTATTGGTAGTTTATTATTTGCATTATGAAT
This sequence comes from Larix kaempferi, assembly GCA_027924585.1. NCBI lineage: Eukaryota > Viridiplantae > Streptophyta > Pinopsida > Pinales > Pinaceae > Larix > Larix kaempferi. The sequence goes on along the minus strand of BSBM01000236.1, from coordinate 8,415,596 downwards.
AGCTGCAACTGCGTGGTGTGACAGTCGACTGTGTAGGTTAGTTTTGATTATGCATGTGTGTTCAATAGTTGTTACAACCAAGCTCATCTTCCATTCTTTTCACTCATTTATGCTTCTTAGGATTTCCAATGGTTATCAATTTATAGTTCATGCTTATTTTTTAATTCTGGTTGTTGTTGTATCTTTAATTGAATTCATAGATTAGGAAGATTATGGTTGAGTTAAAGTAGTTGTTGGATGAATCATTTTGGTAAAGATTGAATACTGTAGTTTGATAATTATAGGATTTAACTTCTTGCAAAAGTAATCTAGTTCATTTCTATTCTTAGATCAGTAACTGCTAGGTTGATTTATGTAGGAAGGTAGCTACACTTTGAATTCCTAGATGTATGAGTTAGATTAGTTTTCTTTATGGAATGAATTTGGCTGAGCATATAGGTAGGATTATTATCTCTATTCACTTGATCAACTATTGGAAATGTTTATGCATAGATTGTGCTTATTGCCATTGAAATAAAAGACCTCCATGGGTTTGACAATTTATATTGAGCATCCTGTGTGTTAGTTGTAATTAATTGACATATAGGGTGACCAACAAAGCTCTTGAAGGATCTTGGATACTATAAAGATTCCTTCTTACCATAATGACATCTTTGAAGATCTTGAAACCCTTGCATAAATTAGGTTCATGTTTAAGGAAGAGGACATGGTCATTGGTACCCTTGAGTGTGAAGTCTAAGGTACCCTTGAGTTTGAAGTAATATTTGTTCATAACCTAGCCTCCTTAATTGAGGGACGATCTACGTTGAAGGAATTCTTAAAGAAAATATTATGAAAAGATTTATCATTTTGTTGAAGCCCTAGAAATTTGTTTAAAAGCCCTTGCTTAATGAAGAAGCAAGCCTAGTAAAAAATGATCCTAATGAATCCCTAAAAGATGGCCTTAATGGTAAGTCTTCCAGTTGTCATGGAATGAAATAATATTTAAAAATAAAAGGAGAGATTGAAGAAGCATACCCTAAGTCCGCCAACCCTAAAAAGAAATAATTTAAAAAATATAAAATAAATTACTCCTAAAAATAGGTCGGCCCAAAATTATTTAAAAAAAACACCATGTGTATAAATAGAATCCAATCGACCTCATTTAAAAAAAAAACTTGTGAAGAATAGCTATGATTTTCAGACTGTCTCTGCTGCTCTCTTCCTGTAAAATTCAGACTGTCTCTTCAGAATTTTAGACTGTTTGCCTCCTGAAAATTTCGGGCTGTCTCTGAAGCAAATTCGCAGCAACAGTGAGGGTGAATTCTGAGATAAAATTTCTCAGAAATTTCGGTGGTCTCTGTCAAGAAGTTTGGGTCAGCATCTTCATATTTTCGAGTAGCAGCAAGTAACATTCATCTCTGCAAATTTCAGACTGTCTAACTGTGTAATTTTCAGATTGTCTTCAACATGACAAGTAAGTAATATATGCACTCATAATTACCATACACAGTGAAGTTTATTAACACAGTAAAGATGATATACATAGTGATGTTAAAATGTTACACAATGATAACATGTAATATACACAATGATGGTTTATATACTACACATCAACATTCATTGATATATGTAATGACGATATGAACCCTCGGTCATTAGACATATGAACACCTATGATATGATGTGCTAGTGATTAGATGATATGCTCATACACAATTGCATACAATATACAGTAATGATGATATACAATGATGATTTGTATACACAGTGATACAATGATGACATAATGCTCAGAGAAGATTATGCAGTAATATGATAAAATGAACAGTAATATGCTCAGCTTAGTGATACACCTATGATTAGTGATTACACAGTGATATGTTGATACCTACATCTATGATGCCTACATAGTGATGACATTGTGATATGCTCAACATTCTTTACACGGTGATACATGAACTTAGAGATGCATGATATATACATAAACTCAGTGATGATAGTACACATATATACTCAGTGAACCAGTAGAACCCACAGAGAAGTGTTCAGATGCTAGTAGTGATTACATAGTGATATGATGTGCTAGACATGCTTGATGATGCTTACACAATGATCAATGATTTAGTGCTCAATAATGGCTATAATGCTCAGTAATGTATGACACTAAGTGATGTGATGATGTTCAGTAATGTATGATGATACACAATGTTATGTGATCAGTGATGTATGTAGTAGAAACAATGATAATGAGCAACGAGTACACTGATTCAATCAAGTAGGTTACATGAGTAGATTCCTTAACTCATATTGGCTGAGTAGTATGAGTATTTGGTTTGAATCAGGTGGACTGAGTCTCGTGTACAGTTGGTTAAATTCAGATTGATTGAGTCAGATGATGTGAACAAAAGATTGATTGGTACAACTTGATTGGACAGGTTGATTGTACAGGTTGATTGTACAGGTTGATGAACAGTTTGGCACAGTTGTGGTGCAGTGGACAGTTGATGAGAAGTTGTTAGTTGATGAGCAGTGACAATGGTTGTGCAATGTGGTACAGGTGGTGGTTAATAGGTCCACAAGATCAGTGCGGTTGTGGTTCAATAGTTCTATCTTCATATCAGGGTGGTAGGACGGGGCAAGGAAATATAGGGAGCTAGGGATTCCTTCAGGTTGCAGCCTGTAAACCAGGGGGTTGTAGCCTCCTTCTAGTTGTAGCTAGAGGATTGAAGTCATTGTAACAAGGGGGTTGTTGCCTCCTTCCACTTGTTGCTGGAAAACTATTACTATAAAGGCTTTCGTGGTTTCCCCCCCAGGACTTGGGTTTCCACGTAAAAATCTTGTGTACTGTGTTTTGCTATGCTTCCTATGTGATGATGATATGATGATGAGCTATAATTTTTGATATAATGATAATTTGATTGTTAGCATAGGTATTTTTCAAAAGCATGGATGAGGTGATAGAAAGTGGAAATTTGTGGCTAATATAATCCAAGGCTTTGTGGGGGAAAGAACCAAGTCCCTTGAAAAAAAAACGTTTACCATGTGACCGTGGGATGGAAAACCAAAGGATGATTAAGCGGTGTGCAAATTCAGTGGTTGATCTCCGTGATGAATTCCACGGCGCCAAGATACAAGAGGAAATGGAAGTGTGGGAGGTTGTGGAATTGCAAACCACCCGCCATGTGTCGATTCCTCGTGATTTCCTAGATTGGAAAAGCGGTGTGATAAATCGCTTGGAGGCCCAACGAAACCGCTTTTCAAAACGTAAAGGGAAGACAGGGGAAATATACAGATGAGGTGGAATCTAGAAGGAGATCCGACGATCGAGGAGGTTGGTTAAAGCGTGGCAAAGGTAAAAAGAAATCCAACAGCTTGGGTTTTGCATAAGGGAAATTGACGACTGGGAAGGATTCTCCGCTAAGGAAGAAACACGACGGTTAAGGGAAAAATGGATGGAAGGGTGAAATAAGACAGGCCTAAAAATCGAGCCACTTCAACCATTGATCAGACAACGGGAAGTAGATCAATGATGCGTTGATTTCTCCACATTGCTGAGGTGCGTGATGGACTGAAGGAGGAAGCGGTTGCATAATCCAAAATCGTTGGACATGTGGCAAGTTCCCAGCATTTCGCGATTGAAAAAGCGGTAATGAAACCCGCCCAAGTGCCATGTGAAACCACCCGCAATGGTTGTGGTTCCCAAAATGAATGGTTGGGATTTGATGTGGGGTTAGATCTAATGATGGATGATGGTTACAAAAGGATGATGGTAAAAGGACCACAGATCCAACGGTCCATAGCATAGCGCAGGAGATTAACAGCTGAGGTGAATGTCTGTCGGAGGAGAAGCAAGGTAAATATCAGAGGTCAGGTTATAAAAAGCTAAGAGTCACGTGAAAGATGACATTTATTTTCTAAGCGTTAGCGTCAGAAGGCTTTGGACAAGTGTGCAACAAATAAAGCGACATAAGATATTAGGTTTACGAGATGTCAGTGTCAGGTAGGTTCTGAAACCCGTGCACTCATCAGAAAGGTTTATTTATATGATGGAAGAAGTTGTAGAAGTTATGGATGTCGAAAGTACTAAGATTGAAGATTCCCTAGAGGATAAAGATATGGGTGTTTTCGACACAGTGGTTATAATATCGGTTAAGGAGGTAAAGAAGAGTTAGATAGATTAAATAAGGAAGGCTCTAATATCCATAGGGTTTTTCAATCATCATTTATATACTTTTTCCCAGACCAGCTCATGGGATTTCCCGAGTTCGTTTCATGGTGTGCAGAAAACTACTCCCAAGACGAAAGAGTCGTCATGAATTGTCACAAATCTGGGATTGTTTTCCCTGTCGATCCCACTGTTATCAGAAAATACCTTGGGGTACCCCCGTCACAATCCCATGAACCAGAGAGTTTTTTCGAGGAATCCCTAGTCATTCGTTATCGCTAGTCCTCCCCCAAAGTCAAACAAGTTTTCCTTGCTAGTTTCCTCAAACCGGATCCTGAAATCCAAGACATGCCTTATCCTTTAGATTTGAATATCTTTAACAAAAACACTCAGTTGGTCTTGACCTTTATCTCCCAATTCTTAGTACTTGATAGTGATGCTTTAGTGACCGAGGTTCAACTCTGCCTTCTTTTTAGAACAAGCTCTGGTTTACGAGAGATGGAATACCATCAAGTACCATGACTTAAGTTTGATGAATTCCTGGTTGAGAATATCCATTCTCAGCTAGTGGATTTCCACAATACTTGTCATTTCAGATTCCAGTCTCATCTGATGAAAATGTTGTTGTTTTCGAGTCAGAGTGTTATAAGGTTTTCACCAGAGGTTTTTTCAGTTTCGTTCGAAGACAACATATTCAATTATACAAACTATGTTGTGTGAGAAGTCTATGAGTTAATATTTGGAGAGGAATTGGAAAGAGTCTTTCCAGAAATGAAAACTGCAATGCAATTGAAACAAGATTTAGGATTTGGTGACTGGTTTTTATCCAAGTAGCATACAATTATCAGGTTATATGGATTTGTGAAGGAGCCCTACATATTGCCATCATTTTTGACCTCAAGGGTTTTTGCTTTGGAATTTATCAGACAAAAGTTGATTGTTGAAGATGATCATTTCTTGACCTTCAAAAAGGATTATGATATCAAGTTCCCCTTAAAAGTGGGTCCCTTCATTGTGAAGAATAAACATGCCCTTTCATTTATAGAGAAGCAATTGGAAGGCTTAGAATTAAAAAAGGATGTTGTTGTTAGGTATGACCCCTACCATATAATCTCTGAAAGAATAAAACAAAACAAGAATAGAGCCTTTGATCATCAAGAGGTGGAGGGGTTATCCAAAAGGGAAAATCTTCTGCTATACGAATATATGAAGAGGTCCCAACATGTTCACATTTGGACCTTGATGCTCCTGAAAAATCTTCATCTGAAATGATACTTCCAGGTGCAGTGGAGACTGCAGGCAAGAGGAGCTTTGAGGAAATCTAAGATACAGAAATCGAGGACCCAAAAGGAGGAAAAAGGTTCAAAGCAGGTTCTCCAGGTGATTTGGTTGTATCCACAAGAGTGGAAGAGAGGAAAAAGGGGAATGTTACACCTAAAATATTACCATCATGAGACTCAGCGTGAACATCCCTAAAGTTTCCTTGGCTAATTCATTAACCTGGAAGAGGTGCAAATCCATTTATACTAGGTTTTGAGAGGTTGCCACAGGTTGTCCTCATGCAACCTGCGATGTCGCAAGTTGTCCTCTTGCAGCCTGCGATGTCGCAAGTTGTCCTCTTGCAGCCTGCGACGATGTCAGTTAATGAAAAAAAATAGCTTCTTCGAGCCCATTCTAGAAGCTAGATGACATGGATCCCTATCCTTGACCTTTTGGGAGAGCTGGCACTCAGTTCCTAACCTCTTGGAAGGATCCCCTATCTCTCTCCTACCATATCTCAACCTACCCTATCCACGTAGTCCTATATAAGTGAGGCTCACTCCCATCCCAAGGGGAGGAAGTCTATAGTGTCTACATGCTGGTGAAATTGCTTTAGGAGAGATCTATACTCATCTATTGGGAGACTCACACTTCATTGGGAGGCTTTGGCATTGGTTTGATCGGATGAGGATTGCTAAGTCAAGTCATTGGTTGTAATCTTTCTATCCTATGTACTTCCCTTTCAATACAGTAATATAAGTGCTTTCCACCAAAATCTCATTGTGTTAATGATATCTTGTGTAGTTCGCCTGCTTGACTGGTTACTTAGATCTATTATTGTGTAGATGTGTTTTACTTGTTTTGTTATCTTGTTATCTTGACAGGTTTTGCATCTCAGATCTGAAGATCGTCAAGCTTGGAGCAACATTCAAGGAGAAAATGATCGGTGATCTATAAGGTAAACATATCTAGTTCCTCGATCTCTAATTAGATCTAGGAGAGTGCTTTATATTCTGTTCTATTTGTTTTAGACTCACGTTGAGCTAGGGAGATCAGGCCTCGAGTCCTCTCTTAGTAGATTGTCCGTCAAAATAATATGGCGACCATACTGGGGAACACATTGTTTGTAGTTGTCAATTTGAATACCATTTTCAGTTGATTGCTTTTGCAAGCCATCAATAATCTTATTTTCCTTCTAAGCCTCGTTTCACCATCAGATCTTAACTTTGAAGAGTCTGTAGTCCTCCTGTGAGTTTGTACTCACCATTTTTAAACCATTTCATTGCTCATTGTTTGGAGAATTGGTTCATTTTTGAACTTAGATCTCGTTCGTCGCAGCTGGGCAGTGGAGCCAAAGCGACACTGTGTCATTTTGTGATCTTTGTTCTCTGTCTTTTGTCCTATCGTCGCAACCCATTCATTGGTAGACTGCGACATCATCGCACTTCCCGCATTAGTGACCTGCGACGGTCAGTCTGTGTATAAACACAGCCTGTGCCGATCTATCAAAACTGACATACATGCACCCCTTCTCCATTTCTGATTTGATTTTTGGTTTTGTGTGCAAAGTCCCTCTATGCTGCAAGATCGAGTCAGAGACCCCATTTTTTATTAAGTGTGTTGAAGTGTTTGGTTTCATTTGGAGTTGTTTTGGGCTCCATCTTGGACAAGTTTGAGATTTGGTAGTGGTGAAAACTCTCGTCTCCCCCACCTACATCCACTCATCCTTGCATTCCACCCTCTCCTTGCCGGATCTGGTCATTGTATTGGATCGGTTTCTAGACCTCGTTTTCATACATTTATGATCTTTGCTTGCTTTAGTGTTGCTTGTTACTGATTGATTTTGAGTGTTTGTGTATATCTTCAGTCTGTATGAGTGCTCGTCATTTTCTTGAGATTTTCTGAGTCATTGGAGTGCTGCAAGTGATATTTTCATTTCAGTATTTGTGTTTAAAAGCATCACTGTCATCAAATTGTTATTTTGATACATCCATTGAAAAATCAAAAGTTCTTTATTTCCATCATTTTTCGAGCTCATTTAAAGAATTGTACATGCATTGGAATGTCTCATTTGTAGATATTTTGGAAAAGTTGAAAGAGAATTAAATTATTTGTGTTTTTCACGAATTATGAGTTGCTCATTTTCTTGAAAAACTCTAGTAGATATCAAGTTTTGCAAAAGTAGTTCCATGCTTGGAAAGTTACATGCATCTTTTGGTTCTTATGCTTTTGGGCCATTATAGTGAAAGTGAAAAGCTTGCATACCCTACTTAGAAACTCTCTCTTTTCGTCACTTAACATCATTTTTGTTTTGAAAAGTTTAAAGAAAAAGAAAAAACATGCTTTGATTTGGCTTAGTAGTGTTGTGTTATTTTTGTGTTTCGCTTGAAAAGGAAAATAATACTTCATAGTCAATTTTTGGTAGATTTGGGATTGTGTTGCATTGAGTTGTTGTGGTAAAATCATTGGAAAGAAATTTCTCCCTCCCATACATAGAGTTCATCAAAAGAAAAATACATTTTTTCATGTAGTTAGGGCCTACATTATGTTTACGATTATGTACTCACCTCACGCATTCACCTAACCGTCCAGATAAAATTAACGGTAGAACTAGGGTAAAATTTTTAGTAACTTGTGTGTAAGTTAGAGAGGTGTTCCGGCGTCGTTAAGTGTGCCAGCTGTCGTTATTTTCCAGGACAGTATCCCGGGGGTATTGTAGTCTTCCACGTACTTATCACTGTATCAAAGCTCTTTCACGTACCAACCAGGTATATCGAAGCTCTTTCACGTACCCACCAAGTACTCCGTGTACTTGGCGTATATCGAAAGGTGTTTCACGTACTTGGAGTATATATAAAGGTGTTTCACGTACTCTGTAGTATATAGGAAGGTCCCGTGCCGTACGGTTGTGCATTAGACAACACCACTATGGATTTGAGCTTCCACGTACCTTGCGTATATCGGGAGACACCATTAGGATTCCTGAGACCAACTGAGTTAACCTTTTGGTCGTCTTGGTAGAGCAATACATCAAGAACAACACTCAGGGAGATTACTACGCATGTACCGTCCAGGTAATCGGGCATTCAAGAAAGGGTACGGTATCAATCCTCCTTATCGCGTTTTCCTGTTGGACCCTGCGGTATATATCGATTTGTGAAGCCTTGACAATCTTGTGAGGTTCCATACCTTTGAATCCACTCTTATCACATAAGTTTGCTTGTGGCCTTAGTGTATGTAGGTTTTTTCTGGTCTTCTTTTCTTTTGTTTAGCTTTCCTTAGGAGAAAATTTTGTTTTAGTCACTCTGGTTGAGTTTCCTTGGAGAAGGTCCCGTAGGATTCAAAACTTACCACCAGAATATCCCCTTAACCAGGAGGTAATTTCAAAGGTAAGAATGGACCCACAAGCCACGGTCGTGTCACCTGAAGTGGAGAACCCTACTTTGAATGTTGGAGCGCATATGTTTCCTCCAGATTCACCTGCTTCTCATCCCCCATAGGGTGAAGAAGCACAAAATTATACTTCACAAGACCTACCTCCCATTTTATTGGGAGAGCCAGGATCGTTGGAATGGATAAATTCACCCCAGGATGGCCCTTCAGCAGCCGCTGGTCCTTCAGCAGCTTATTGGAAATCTTCTCTAGGCCACCCAATGGCCCATTTTTCCATTGCATCCCCACCTAGTTGGGGTACTCCCAACGATCGCATGGCACCTTATCGTGAACAATTGGCTAGTTACGAGCTATGGCCACACAATTTACAACATGGACCCCTGTTTATAGTCCCTCAAGTCCCGCCACCCCCCGTTTGGTCCACCCCCACCTCCCATTGGAGGCGGTGGGCCCCCACATAACTCTGGAGGAGGTGGACCTATACCTTCTAGTGGAGGACCACCTCATTCTGGCCATCATGGCCCACCTCCCTGGTGGTGGTGGAGGACCATCCCATCTCGGTGGTGGTGGTGGAGGACCATCCCATCCTGGTGGTGGTGGTGGAGGACCATCGCATCCTGGTGGTGGTGGTGGACCACCACCATACTATGGTGGAGGTGGCAGGGGAGGCCCTTACCCTTTCGACGGTAGCGGTGGCCCACCACCCCCTCCCGGCGGAGGTGGTGGAGGGACACCCTATTCCAGCGGTGGTAGCGGACGACCAACTCCTCCCGGCGGAGGCGGTGGTGGCCCATCCTATCCTGGCGGTGGTGGAGGACCCCCACCATTTGGAGGTGACCCACCCCCTCCCAGCGACGGAGGCGGGCCCCCACCTTATGGTAAGGGGCCACCTTATTATGGTAATGGACCACCTTACTATGGCGACAGACCTACGTTTGGTCCGGGAGGCCCGTACCCCTATGGCCATTTTCCTCCTGGAACACCCTATGGTCAGTCGATACAAGGTCCCACTGGTCCTTACACGCCTTATCAGTACTATCAATACCCATAGCCTAATCCGCAGCTACCCTTTTTGGCTACTTTGGACCTGCCTAACCTGTCTCGTTTGACCAACAACCCCATCTACCACGGAACTAATTGGCCACCCATTCCAGTGAAACTTCCATCAGATATCCCAAAATTTGATTGCAAGCCAGGTGAGGATCCTAAAAACCATGTGATGATGTACCACTTGTGGTGTTCATCCAACTCCTTGATGGACGACTCGATCCGTCTTAGATTATTTCAATGGACTCTCACTGGTTCGGCTGCCAAGTGGTATATTGAACTACCACCCCATTCTTTTCTTGATTTTGGTTCTCTTGCTATGAATTTTTGGACTCATTTCCAGCTGCCTATACGGTATGAAAATGGTACGGAACTTCTAACCTCGATCCGTCAAAATACCGCTACTCACATCTCAAATCATATACATGAGTGGTGGAGGAGACAATGTCTTATTAAGGCTCCTATTCCAGACCAACTCCTAGCGGACTGGGTTACGAAGTCTCTCATACCTACCATAGCACGAGATGTTTCCATGGGAGGCGCTGTCACTGAGGAACAAGCCATCGCCTGTTCCCATTTACTAGACTTAGTCTATGCTCAATCTGGCACATTGTTTGATATCCTTCCTGATGCACCCCGTAAGACATACGACCCCGCGAAACCACCCAAGGGACCCTAGGATGATGGCATCATTGTATCCCTTCACATCCAGCCTCCTTCTCAAACTGTTGGATCGTCGAACCCCAAGGTTCTTCCCTGTCACCAACATAGGCTGGTGACGACACCACCAAATCATCTACCCCTGTTGTCACCGAAGAAGTGAATTCTGTTTCATCAGCTTCACCTCAAAAGTCTGGTGGTAAGAAGAAGAATAAAGGGAAACCTAATAAATCCTCCACCCAGCAGGAACATAAGAGCACCCCTGATGACACCAAACAGAAAAGGAAGTTGAAGTATCCTTGTCTCATGTGTGGTGATGACCATTTTTCTAAAGAGTGCCCCCATAGAGACAAAGTTCAAATGTTTCTTAAGGGAAAACCCACACCCACAGTTCTCAACGATCCCTTCCCTACTCAAAATCAGCAGTTGATTGATCACACCTCTCCTTCCCAAGGAGAAGCATCCTCCACCGCGCATGTTCTCATGATGCGTAGTGAGACCATCAACTTGAACACTCGTTCTCGTTTGTATGACTCTGTCCCGGAAAAGGAACCTGTTGGAAGTAATACTGAAAAAGATTCCACTTCGATGCCTGACGTCACCATATCGACTACTCCTCTCACCATTGAGAAGCCCTCTTTTGAGTCAGTGTTGCATCCACCCAAGAGCATGATTAGAAAATTGGTTTTCAATCCCAATGCTCAGGCTGCTCAAAACTACAATATTGTAGAGGATCTAGCACAAGATCCTCGTGCTATGTCGACGCTCGAAGTCTTTCAAAACTGTCCTAATCAGTGCAAGACTCTCCTCGCTACCATCAGTGTAGTTGAACCGGATTCATCGAACACCATCATGTTCCGGCTAGAATACTTCAAATCGAGGCTGTCCCATCAGTTGGAATTTCAAGTTGCCACAAACATTGCTGGGAAGACAATCCATCATACCATTTTGGACAAAGGCACCTCTACGTCAATCATGTCGATCTCATGTTGGAGAGCCATTGGCTCTCCCGAGTTGAACCATTCTCCTACCACTTTGAGAGCATTCGATGGACGTGGCTTTCAACCTCATGGGCTGTTACAAGCTTTAGGAGTCGAGGTGGGGGGGAAGACCGCAACCATTAACATGGAAGTGGTTGTTGCCCCATTCGATTACAACATTCTGCTTGGTCATAATTGGTTTTACTCCATGACTACGGTCGCATCATCTGTCTTCCGCATAGTACAATTCCCCCATCAAAACCGAATTGTCACAGTTGACCAACTGGATTTTTGCACACCTGACACCGCTACTCACCCGGGCGATAACGTTCCATCAATTGGACAATCTTTGCAACAGTATGAGAGCGTGGGGGTCGGCCTCATTAAGGATTCATCCCTTATGGGCATTTTTCCTACTTTGGATCCCCCAAATCATGTTTCCACGGTGAACATGATCTCCTCGCAGATTTCATCTATCCCCAACTTCACTGATTCATGGATTGTACCTGACGAAGCCACCACACACCTGATTGGAGACACGATGCCTCTGTCACCCGATGAACTCACGTACGAGGCTATCTAGTGAGCACCGAAAGATCACTTAGTTGTGGCCTCCACCTCTGTTTCTCCATAGCGGACATCATCCGACCCCCTGCTATGGACTTTTCATTATGACGAGTCCATTATGGAAATCGTGAGTGCAGATGATCCTCCGTGGGAAGACCTCCATCATCATTCGTATTTCCTTCCCTTTTTGGATACTGTGGAGAATAGCATTAGCACCATCTTTACACCAGATTTCTACTCTGGCTCTCAGTCCTCGATACTCCTGTGTCAAACGGACTCCGAAGGAAACTTAGCCAACATTGAGCCTACCACTTCGATAGACATTTCGGTTACTCCTAGTGTAGTGGAACACATTCAGTTAGGCCAGAAGTGTTCCCCAGAAGAATTCATTGCTTATACGGCCTTATTCAAGCGATTCCGAGACGTGTTCGCTTGGAGCTACGAGGATATGCCTAGGATAGACCCCACCATTGTTTTACACAAAATCAAAGTCTATCCCGACGTCAAACCTGTCCGCCAAAAGTTGTGACCGGTACACCCTCAGAAGACTGCGACAATCAAGGCAGAGATTGAGAAACTCTTGAAGGCCGGCTTCATCTACCCTGTCCCATTGAAAGAATGTGTCTCAAATGTCGTCCCTGTTACTAAAAAATAGGGCACCATTCGTGTCTGTGTCGATTATCTGAATCTCAACAAGGCTTGTCCTAAAGACAACTACCCGACTCCCTTTATTGACCAGATTATTTACAATTGTGCCGGAAGCATCATTTTTTCATTCATGGATGGATTTTCCGGATACAACCAGATTGAGATCCACCCCGTCGACCAACACAAGATTTCATTCATCTTCCCTTGGGGATCGTTTGCGTATTGTAAACTTCCATTTGGTCTTAAAAACAATGGTTCCACATTCCAGCGGGCCATGTCGTACGCCTTCCATGATGTGAAGGAGTTTTTGGAACCCTACTTGGATGACCTCTCTGCCCACTCAAAGCAGCGCGAGTTCCACACAGATCATCTGATGACCATTTTCCTCAGATGCAGATGGTACAATATCCGTATGAACCCTCATAAGTGTATTTTCTGTGTCGAATCTGAATGCCTCTTAGTGTTTATTGTCTCGAAATATGGGATCCGCATTGATCCCTTGAAGGTGGAAGCCATTGTTGCTCTCCCACCTCCAACCAATGTTACGAAACTTCAGAGTCTACAAGGAAGAGCAACTTATTTACAGTGCTTCATTTGTAATTTCGTGCAGAAGACGCAGGGTTACATGAGATTGATGAAAAAAGACGTCCCGTTTATTTGGGACGATCAAGCTCAACAATATTTTGAAAGTTTGAAACATGCCATCACGCATGCCCCTGTGCTCCAACCACTGAATTACTATCGAGATTACATTCTATACCTCGTTGCTTTCGACACCACTATCGCCATGGTTTTGGTGCAGGAAGACTAGAACACCCAAGAACATGTGATATACTACGCTAGTAAAGGTCTTATTGATGCTGAAACTCGATATTCATATGTTGAGAAGCTCGCTCTTGCGGCATTTATCGCTGTGCAGAAGTTCCGACATTACATTATGCTTCGCACCACCACCATCATCACTGATTTGAACCCCATGTACCACGTTCTGACGCGTCAGGTGCTTGGGGAAAAGTATTCACACTGGATCGTGATACTGCAAGAATTTGATCTTCTTTTCGAAAAAGCCAAGTCTAAAAATTCTTTGGTGTTTTCTAAGCTCATCTGCGACCTTCCCCATGCTGATGTAGGATCTTAGCCCAATGAATCTTTTCCAGATGAGTCATTGTTTCTTATCAGTACGTCTGATCCATGGTATGGAGATATCACTTTATATCTTTAGACCCAATGTTTTATCCCTTAATTGTCTCGTGACGACCGTCGTCGAATATGCCACCATGCGAAGTATTACTTGATTATCAATGATACTTTGTACCTCCGTGGTATCAATTCTATTCTTCAACATTTTATGGCTCAAGGTGAGGCTGAACACGTCCTAAATGACTGTCACGCTGGGGCTTGTGGTGGTCATCTCTATGGGATGGCTACAACCTAGAAGATTCTCCGCACGGGATATTATTGGCCGTCTATCTTTAAAGATTGTATCGAGGTCGTAAAAAAATGTCCTCCATGTCAACATTTTCATATGAAAAAGGTACCCATCCCGCCCCGTTACACCCAGTTATTTCCGTTGGCCCCTTCGCTAAATGGGCCATTGACTTCATGCATTGTAAGCCTACCTCGGCCGGGGGGCATAGTTACGTCATTGTAGCTGTGGACTACTTTACAAAGTGGGCTGAGGCAATGCCTACATACACGAACGACGGCAAGACCGCCGCACTCTTCATGTTCAATCATGTAATAGTGCGGTTTGGAGTTCCTCAAGCGATAGTCACTGACCATAGTTCTCACTTTATGAACCATATGGTTGACGAGTTGAGCACTAGATTGGGTTTTCGCCATGAAAACTCAACACCGTACTACCCACAGTCAAACGAACAAGTAGAGGCCATCAACAAGGTCTTGAAAGCCATGATCCAACGCATGGTGGGTACGCACAAGTCCAACTGGCATAACATGCTCTTCTCTACACTATGGGCTTATCGAACTTCCGTTAAAACCGCCACTGGATTTAATCCCTTCCAACTAGTGTACGGATTGGAGGTTGTCCTTCCTATTGAGTGCGAGATTCCATCCCTCAAGCTCGCCATCGAAATTCTCCCCAACACTACTACCGAGGAAGAATGATTCCTCTACCTAGCTAAGCTCGACGAGACTCGCCGCGATGCCACTCTTGCCAACGAGGCTCATAAGAAATGCATCAAAGAGTAGTATGACAAGTCGGTAGAACCTCGCGCCTATAGCAAAGGAGATTTGGTCCTCACATACGACCAAAAACATGATAAGGTGGGGGTAGGAAAGTTTGAGTCCATGTGGCATGGACCTTACGTAGTGAAACACGTCTTAGAGAAGGGATCTTATGAGATTGAAGACTATGACGGGATATATTTGGGTGAGCCCCACAACGGGCTCTACCTGAAGAGGTACTATGCCTGCGTCTTTCATGCATAAGTACTTTTGTATATACTGTACATGGTGTGTGTGTGTTTTTTGTGTGGTGTGATGCTTTGATTTTTTGCGTGCTTAGGTCTTGTTTCGTTTCTTATACCATGTTCTGTCTGTGTGTGCAGATGGAAACTTGCTATGGATTAGCAGATGGCGCCAACCGGCATACCCGCAACCTTGCTTCGGCAGCCTGGGTACTCTATTCACCTATTGGCGAGCTTATCAGCTCAGGAGGAATGTGTCTAGGTTTCGCGACCAACAATGTTGCGAAATATCAAGCAGTCATTGGAACCCTAACCGACGCTATTTCTTTGGGTATGGACCATGTTGTCATCCATTTGGATTCTCAACTAGTGGTCTCTCATCTTAACCGAGTCTACACCATCCGCGATCCTACCTTACTCTGTCTCTATAGATGAGTCTGTCTTCTGGAAAGGTTCTTCGAGTCCATTCGGTACCTGCAAGTTCCATGAGACGTGAACATAGTTGCCGACTCCATGGCCAACTTCATCTTAGATTTGTACATTGCACACACATAAGCATATTCATGAATTGTTAAAAGTAGACATAACATGTAAATAACTCATTTTATAAGCAAACACATAAGCAAGATCACATCATTCATCCATTTAAAACACATAATGTATAAAAATGCCAAAATGTCTGTATATATATATCATCATAAAAAGTAGTGCTGGTACAAAATCTAAAGCACGACAGCTTTCAGTGAGTCTATACAAAATCTGAAGCCTCATAGCTTTCAGTAGTACAAAATATGAGGCTTCTGAGCTCTCAGTACATACATAATAACAACATAAGGCCTAACGCTTGGCCCGTGCACCCTTAGGTCTCGGAGCTCTATCCTGCTGAGTCTGGAAGCAGTCAACTGCCCTCGCTACCTTGCAGAGTAGCACATTGAAGCGCACTGAATCTCCCACTGCATACCTCTACATAGGCCGCGGTAACTCATCCACTATCGGCTCAGGAAAATCTAATGTCAACCTAGTCAGGTTCTCGTAGACATACTCCATCTCCACGATGGCAGCGTGAACGTCTGGAGCCACAGCTGCTCCCTCTCCTCTCTCTCTCTCCTCGCAAGAAGATAAAATCCTATTGGTTGCACGGGGCCCACATCTGCACACACATGTTATTAACTTATCATCACTATAACAAAAAAAATCATAAATACACAAAACTAAAAATTACAATGGTCATTGTTCTTACCGATGTCTCCCCACTCTACTCCCTCGGGCAGTGCCAAGTATGGGTCGTCCCTGTAATCCATACCACTGTACAGGTAGTCCTCTACCATGAGCAACTGGCCTTCCATCCAGGTGAAGAACTCAGGTCCATGCCCGATGATAGGACCCCCACCATGGCGAGTTATCACCTCTGTCCATCAGGCCATGTGAGGATCCTTAGGATCGTTGTCATCCAAAGGCACCTGCAGGTGCAAGAGGGGAACCCGCTCCAATAGAAATGAGATCACTATAGACCTATATCTGAACTGCTTGAGCTCTCCACACCTACACTTGGTCAGCTGAGCTCGAATGTTAGCGAGGAGTCCCTCACACCAGTTGAATACCTTCGGAGACATACAATCCTCCGCATACAGCATCTGGGACCTAGTAGCTCGCAGTGGATGTTTTCATACCTCTTTGATGGGAATCTTTCCACTAGAGGCACGGGCGTGAGGAGTACAATGCTAAAGGATCAATTCATCTACTGTCCGATCACTTCCCCATGATCCGGTAAGAGCCACATTGTCCCCCCTCCGGGACAATCCAGTCAAGAAGTAGATGTCCTCGACATCTATAGTCAAAGTCTGCTCTCTGATCATGAAGTACTATTGTGTGGCGTCCCAACAACGAACCATATGTTCTAGCAGTAGTACTTGGGCCCTCATGCCCTGAACATTGAAGAACTTCAGTAGCCCGCAGTTCTGTAATGACTCTACACATAATGGGCCATTCGCTGCTTGCACATCGTCTGCCTTGTGTTCTCATTCACGCCACTCTAAGACCATGTTGGCTGCTACTAACCTACCAATAGGAGCATTTTAACATCATTAGAACTCACCCAAGCATTTAAAACTTTTTATTTTGGCTTGGGTTTTGGTTTGAACATGGGCGTTTCCACCGTCGCACCTCGTCCTTGTGGACAGGGTGACATTTTCGCAACCCAGCTTTGCGGGTCTTACGACAACCTGGGTTTGTCACAGTTCCCGAAAGGGAGACCTGCGATGACCCAAGGGCGCACAAGCTCCCCAAAATCCAACTCCAAAACCCTAAAAAATGAACTAAAAATAAAATTCTAAACCATTGGAAATATGCTGGATGAGATTTAGGGTTACCTGCTCCGAACGGTTCATGAAATAGTTGCTCGTAGCTCCAGCAATCGGCAAGTGAATTTCTGCTCCAAAATGGCACTTTCTCTCCCCAATTTGGAAAATGAACAATGGTAACTA
Source organism: Larix kaempferi (assembly GCA_027924585.1). NCBI lineage: Eukaryota > Viridiplantae > Streptophyta > Pinopsida > Pinales > Pinaceae > Larix > Larix kaempferi. The sequence goes on along the minus strand of BSBM01000236.1, from coordinate 8,397,982 downwards.
TTGTTTGATCTTTTTCCTATTTATAAACAAAAAGGAATATTCTTTTTCAAATATTTGAGGCTTTTTAGGTCATTTGCTATAGTTTGGATCATTTTTATGGCATTTGAATACCCGGTTGACTTTTTAACCTAGTTTTCCAGTGTGTAGGAGTCGTTAAGTGTTGTTTCTGCGTTGTTTTCACATTGAAGCATCATTTCAGGTATGAACAACCCCTTGAATGTTTTGTCATTATTTTATATCCGTTAGATTGTGATTATTTAATGATGACAAGCTTACTCTTTGTTCTTTCTCATGCTCTTAAAACCATGAGAATAAGTCACCGAGTTACGATTTATCACTTTTCCGGGCTCGTTAAACTCCTACAGAAAAGGAACCCCCCTAGAGTCTCTCTTTAAGCTCTTTTCAGGATCTTGAAATACGAAAAGATTGGCAAGCGAACTTGTCGCGTTCATGCTTGTTAAAGAATTTGAATGGTTGTCTCCCTAGTGATAGTTTACCCCTTTTTTCGGACTAGGGGGCACTATTTACGAAAAAGGAATACTCCAGCCAATCATGAATGGAAGAGTCCTCTACCGCGTTGTTTTACCCTTTTTCGGGCGATGAGGCTAACTTTACGAAAATGACCGTTGGAGTCTTCTTTAGTTCTTTTTAGACTCTCTAAACATGAAATGACGACCGAGTTTACCTTCTATGGACTTGTTAAACTCTAACATTGAAGGGCCCGTCATGGAATGAACCCCTCCTATCCCAGGTTCAAAAAATATTTGGGATTGGAATCATCTATGAGATGAGCTATACCGAGCATCTGATTACCCTCATCAAGCTCGTAAAAAAGACATGAGGCACTCATCGTTCATGATGGGGAAAAAAGAAAGCTTTTATGTTACACCCTTTATCTGTGGCAGTACCTAGTCATTCTTGAACATGGCGCTCATTTGCATTTTCATACTGCACTTGGATCATCCGTTTGTCCTCGAGTTTTGCCTACTTCCTGAGTCTTGTCACTCCTTTAAGTATTTCAAAGAACGCTTCCCTCATCAGTTGCATTAGGAGTCGGTATCATACTTGTCATGTCAATACTTCCAAGTCATGCCATGCCCATGTTCAAGAATACTCTCACTGTTCATTATCTGCAGTCAGTACGCCTACTACCACGTCGGTCTACTCTGAGTCAGTCTTGCATGTTGTTGTACCATACAACCTACTCCAAACATATGTTGTTGTGTTTCGTGTCGATGATGGGGGATTCATCATGGCCCTCCTTTGATGGATTCATCCTTGTCGACTTCAACACATCATCCGAGGATTGAATCTAGAAACCAACCGAGTACCTTGGCCTTCATGCCTCAATGGCAGGTTACCTCGCTTTCGACATGAGTTTGCATCATTGACTCTTGATTGAAATATTTCATCCGGCATTCGAATTCAACTCATTTATTCACGCTTGGTGATATGTACTATGATACCTTGGGGATCATTGACATCAATGGTGATTTCCCTCGTGCTTGTTAATGGTATACATCAATGACCGGTAATCAAGTGGTTTCTACCATGTTCTACGTCAAGACATTTGTATTCACATGGATAGATTTGTATCATTGCGGGTTCGGCTTGAAGACCCTGGGGAGTCATGTTTTACCCAGGTTGTGATGGGTTTTGTTTTGTGTCATATCACACGGATCCACATTTGTATTGGTTGTGGTTGTGTTATCATCTCATCATGGATCTACACTTGTGTCTAGTAGCCATGATTGTGTTCAGTCGGTCTTTACTATCATGGATCTGCAATGTATTGGTTGGAAGCCATGTTATACGTCATATGAGACTGTGTACTCAGATTCGGTTGTACTGCAGCAGCGTCCTTCGTCCGACGAACCATCGCCATTCCTTCTATCAAAGCATTTCACCTGTCCAATTTCAAACAACTTCATGCTTTAGGGGGCATTCTATTACAGCTAAAATCTTACCATCATGAGACTCAACGTGAACATCCCTAAATTTTCCTTGGCTAATTCATTAACCTGGAAGAGGTGCAAATCCATTTATACTAGGTTTTGAGAGGTTGCCGCAGGTTGTCCTCATGCAACCTGCGATGTCGCAAGTTGTCCTCTTGCAGCCTGCGACGATGTCAATTAATGAAAAAAAATAGCTTCTTCGAGCCCATTCTAGAAGCTAGATGACATGGATCCCTATCCTTGACCTTTTGGGAGAGCTGGCACTCAGTTCCTAACCTCTTGGAAGGATCCCCTATCTCTCTCCTACCATATCTCAACCTACCCTATCCAGTTAGTCCTATATAAGTGAGGCTCACTCCTAGCCCAAGGGGAGGAAGTCTATAGTGTCTACATGCTGGTGAAATTGCTTTAGGAGAGATCTCTACTCATCTATTGGGAGACTCACACTTCCTTGGGAGGCTTTGGCATTGGTTTGATCGGATGAGGATTGCTAGGTCAAGTCATTGGTTGTAATCTTTCTATCCTATGTACTTCCCTTTCAATACAGTAATACAAGTGCTTTCCACCAAAATATCATTGTGTTAATGATATCTTGTGTAGTTCGCCTGCTCGACTGGTTACTTAGATCTATTATTGTGTAGATGTGTTTTACTTGTTTTGTTGTCTTGTTATCTTGACAGGTTTTGCAGCTCAAATCTGAAGATCGTCCAGCTTGGAGCAGCATTCAAGGAGAAAAGGATTAGTGATCTATAAGGTAAATGTATCTAGTTCCTCGATCTCTAATTAGATCTAGGAGAGTGATTTATATTCTGTTCTATTTGTTCTAGACTCGCATTGATCTAGGGAGATCAGGCCTCGAGTCCGCTCTTGGTAGATTGTCCATTAAACAGGGAAATACCTGGCTCCAAAAGTTCAGGTACTACAATACAGTTTTCAAGAAGCCAAGGAGGCTGGTGACACCAAGAGGTTTCAGTCAAGAGCTGAGATGTATGTGAAGTATGGGAAAGAAAGACACACAAGATCAGAAAAGCCATGCAATTTATTTCCTAGAGTCAGTGACACAGAAAATTTACCAGTCACTTTGGTGACCAGCAGAGATGTCTCCGAAAATACTTTGAACTTGGTTGTGTTATCTGATGACAAGGTAACCAAGATGAAGTTGAACTTGAAAAAATAGCAGTCCCTGATAAGATTCAGCTGCATAGGCAAACTGGGGAAGTAATATATGAAGATTTGATGAAAGCTACTCTAAAGATTTATGAATTGGAGAGTACTGTCAACATATTGGGGATCCAGTTGAGGCAGGAAAGGACTAAGAATAAGGCCCATCAACAACAGATTAAGAAACTGCAAATAGATTTAGTTGACGATGGAGCAGGAAAAGGTGAAGGAAATAAGAAGCTATTGATGGAGAAAGAGAGCACTATTCAGTTGCTCAAGAAGAAGCTCAAAATACCAACAACACAGCTAATACAAGCTTCTGAATTGACTGTGCTTGAGCAAGAAAAAGAGGACTTATCCAAAGAGCTAGATGACCACAAAGCAAAATCACTGAAATTTATAGAGAGAGAGGTTGAGTGGGAGAAAGACCAAATAATCCTAAAAAACCAAATTGAAGATCTTAAGGGGAAATTGATGGCTTTGGCACAAGAAAATCCAACTACTAATCAAGAAGGGGGAGAAACCAGTATAGATGGCCTTGTTCAGGCCATGTCACAGGTGAGCCTAAATGATGTAGAAATAAAAGAGTTGAAAGAAGAAAAGAGGAAGCTAGAATAGGAGAATCAGAAAAAGGATGAATAAATACATGCATTAAAGGAGAAAAATAAGGACCCGGTAGACAAGAACCAGAGATTTATAACATAGGTAACAGGCAAAACCCAAATACAGGGTGCCAAACATATGATTTGGGATTCCATTACAGACGAAGTCACCAAGTTCAGACCCTACCTAAGTTTTATGAGAGAAAAGGGAAAAGTGGCAAATAATGCTTTGCAGAGTTGCACAGCTGTGAGAGAAGGTTTGAGTAAAAAACCCAAAGATACGGCTAAGAACACAATGGATTTTATGAATACCCTAACTGAGGAGGATCTGAAGACGATGCAAATAAAGAACATAATAGAAATTATAACCTAGGCAAGGAGAGTGCTCAGAAAGTACACACATGTAGAAGGTGTTCAGGCTAGAGATGAACACATGAAAAAGCAGGTGACAGACTACGAGAGAAAATTTGATAAGTTGATTGAGAAGGGGTTGCCTTCATTCTGGGATGCAAATGGTGATTTGATTCCTCAAAATGAGCACAAGGACTTGATTTTCAGATCTAGGACCAACCATGAGAAACTTGAAAACTTGACTCATGTTTTGACATGTAAGATTTTATTGGAGAAGCTCTCAAGTGATTTTGAAATTCTGCATAAATTGGCCATGATGAGTGAAAGAATACCACAAATTTCCACTACAGAGCATATAGAAATGAAGTTATTGGTAAAATAAATGACAATTTATTCCCACGACGGATTAGTGGAAAGCAGTGGAGAAATACGAGAAGATGAAATACACCCTATGCTCTTGAAGATTCAGGATCAAAACTTCAGCAAACGGCCTCCATCCAGCAAACAGGGCGCCGAGGATTCAAATGTTGGAAATTTTGACATGTGTACAATTTTGGCTAAAGTGAAATGTAAAAGTGAAAACCCAAATATTTACTTGTTTAGTTATAAGTTAGTTAGAGTTTTGCTTCAAAGAGGTGCTATAAAGGGGCTATTTGGCCATTATTGTAAAGGGTTGAAACTTGTAATAGAGAAGGACATTTTGGTATTGAGAAGACCTCTGTTATTGTAAAGTTTTGCTGTGCAGAAAGACAACATATTTTGAAGGGTGAAGATTCATGCGTTGTTTGTGTTGCAATCTGTATTTTCCTTTTTCTTTGTGAATCGTATTTTCCAGTGAAAAGATTCCATGTTGTTTTTCTTCTCACGCTTATGGTGAACGTGTTATTTAATCCAGAATTCATGTAAACCATGCTCTATGTTAATCGCACCTAAGTATTTCATGTTTTCTTCTAAAGTCAATATTAAATTCATCTGTGTTGATGCTTAATGTTGATGGGTTGTTTTTCTTTATTTCTAATATCGCCTGCTAAAAGAACTTGACTGTGGGATAGAAATTACTTTTCCTTCACCAAGATTTATGTTGTTGATTTTCTGCTGGTCTTTATAAATCTCAGACATAACTCCATGCCCAATGTGATTCATATGTTTTCAACAAATTTAAAATAGAAGACCGGTTTCTTGAAAAAAAATTATGGCCATCGTATTCATCTTTTGAGAGAGCCCTCTCTGGTAGGAAAGAGGCCAGCTCTCCTCCTAAAGGTTGGTTTGAAATAGTTACCTTAGGGTCATCCTTCTGCAACCAAAGGGTAAATCCTAAGTGATAACAATTTGGCGCAGTTGCTGGGGAATGAAGGTTCAAAATTTTCCCTAGGAAGAATGACAATGTAATTAAATTTCCGTGGGCAAAGAAATTTGATATTTAGTATTGGTTGTATTTTGCCCTGGCGACTTCAATATCAAAAATTTTTCAAGTTTAAAAGGTGACTCCAAGAAAGACACTGTGGCTCCCAGAAGCATTCCCACGAGGAGAAATCCATACCCTGATTTATTCTCGGGGGTGGAGAGTCCAGAAAAGATTATAAGGAAGATTAAAGGGAAATATCAAGAAGGTACTTCTAAAACAATAGATCTGTTTCCTCATTTTCAAGTAGAGTTGTTAGATTATGAAAATGCTGATTTAAGTGAAAGGTTTGAACAATCTTTGTCGAGGTCTAAATCAGAATCAGATTTAAAAGAAACTGTAATTGATCAAAACATATTTCAGTCATATTTTTTACAGTCTATTTGGGAATATCTGCTAAAGTTTGGAAATGTTGAGTCTAAAAAATCTAAGGCTCAAAGAATACCATTACGAAAACATAACACTGTTCCAAACCCACCAGTAGTCATGGCTTCTAGGTTCGCCCCACTTGCTCTGCCTGCTACTTTGCATGACCTTCCTAAAAAATATGCACAGAGAATCACATCGTTTGATGAAAATGGAAACTATACATCCCAACAACATGTTGATATATTCAATGACTTCATTGACCTTGAGGATGTGGATTATGATGATGCTAAAATGAGGCTACTAGGGCAGAGCTTATATGGGGAAGTGAAGAAGTGGTTCAGAGCACTTGCAGCAGGATCAATACCTTCCTATGATGAATTCGTGACTTGTTTCCTTGAGAGGTGGGAAGATAAGAAAAACCCTTCACAAGTCCTCACCCAGTATAACAATCTGAAAAAGGGGGATTTTGAGTCTGTCCAAGAATTTTCCGTTAGATTTATGAAGGTTTATAATTCCATCCCTGCTGATGTGAAACCCCCGGTAGGGGCTGCTAAATTACATTATGCAGATGTTTTTGATGGCGATTTTTCTTGTATGTTGAGAGAAAGAAAGTCAACCACTCTGCCAAACATCTTAAAGGATGCAGTAGAAGTTGAAGCAAATCTTATGGCTTCTAGGAAAATGAAACAAAAAACCAATACATACAGAAGGAATATTAGGGAAGAAAACATAGCTTCTACCTCCTCTCCCACTAATGCTAGGATTGATATGATGATGAAAAACATGGAGAGACTAATGGACATATTAGCCTTAGAAAATAAACCCCAGGACAGAGATTAGCAGGAGCCTCCGATTAGAAACCCAAATTTTAGGAGACAAATTCCACCACAAATAAGACAGAGGGATCAAAGAGATCAAAGGAATCCAAGGAATGTAGAGGATAATCAAGTAAGGCCCCCATTCCCTGAAAACTGTGTAGATGATGAAGGGGAAACTGAAGTTTTGGAGAGTGAAATTCATCATTTTGGTGATCTTGATTCTGAAGTTTATTTGACTAAGGCAGAGCATGACATGTTTTCCAGAGATGGGGAATGTAATACCCTTGAGTTGGAGACAGAACAATACCGAGTAGGATATCGAAATGCTGTGAGTGATCTCTAGAGGAAAACCAATCTCAGGAATAGGGATGTAGTTGTGGATAAAGGAAAAAGTCTTGTAGGTTTACCCTCGACCAACCAATACAAAAAGGATAAACCGAAAGAAGAGGTGGCAAAGAAAATTCCAGAAGTTAAAAGAGATTTGGTTAAAGAAAATGATAAAATGATTGCTTCTTTTAGTTTACAAAGTGAGATGTCAAAGATCAAAATACCCATCCCTTTTAGTGAGTTATTGAAAAATAATGAATATAGAGAACAGATCTAAAAAATGGTTAGAAGTGAAGGACAAGTGGAACTTGATGCTCTAGAATTAAACGATGATGCTCCAACTATTCTAATGGGTTCTAAAATGGAAGATAAAAATTTGGAAGAAGTTCCTCCTTTTTATGTAAATCTGAATGTTCATGATATGACCCTTCATAATTGCATGCTTGATTCGGGAGTCTCTCATAATCTGATGCCAAAGGTGGTGGTAGAAATTTTGGGTTTAGAAATCACAAGACCATACAAGGATTTGTTTTCTTTTGATTCAAAAAAGGTAAAATGCTTGGGGTTGGTAAAATACCTGGTAGTTTCTCTTACTAAATTTCCAGCCAGAAGTGTGGTCATGGATGTGGTTGTTGCAGATATTCCACCAAACTTTGGTATGCTGTTATCCAGGTCTTGGGATTCAAAGCTCGGGGGAACTTTGCAGATGGATATGTCCTTTGCTACTATTCCAGTTTTTGGTGAACACAAAATATTATACACGGAGAAGAGACTCTCATATGTGGTAACTAACCAAAATGATCCCAATAGCCATTCCATTTATGCAGTTGATACTGATTTAGGATCTTCTATCTTTTATAATGATTCTTAGTATGAAGAGAAAATAGATATATATAAAAAGCAAGAAGAGAATAGCCAGATTAAGGGAGAGGAATAAATTAGACAAAAACCAAGGATGGAAAGGACTTGGACTATGCATTTTGATGGGTCGATAAGCAAAGATGGTGTTGGTGCAGGTGTGTGGATAATAACTCCAGATAGAGAATTCCTACTATATTATTTCAAATTGAGTTTTGAATGTACTAACAATGTCGTAGAGTATGAAGCTCTGATTCTGGGATTGAATATGTTGAAAGATCTAAAGGCAAAGAAAATAGAAGTATTTTGGGATTCAGAGTTGGTCATAAATCAGTTGAATGGCATATATCAGATGAAGCATCCAAAAATGAGATCATACATAAATGAAGTCTGGGATATGTTGGGAAACTTCTTTGATGAACATGACATAGCAGAAATACCCAGAATTAACAACTCAATAGCAGACTCTCTGGCTACAACTGCTGGCCCTTTCAAGGAACTTGGGTTTTCGAATAAAAAATATGAGATTGAGGTTATAAATTGGCCTTCTATTCCTGATAATTCGAAACATTGGCAGGTATTTGATGATGATATGCAGATTAAAAGATTCTTGGAAATGACAGATGAGTTTGAAAATACAAATATCAATAATGAAAACCAAGATATGGAAGGAGTTGTTAACAGTGAAGAATTTCTAGAGGAACAAGAAAATTTCAGGGGAGAAATCAGAGGAAGAAAAATAATTTAGTTGAAGAACAATGTCAATCCTAGAGGTCTAGTACCGTTAGAGAAGCTATTCAACAGAAATGATGTGGCAAAGAATCTGAAAGTAGAGCCTCATGATGGAGAAGTAAAAGAATGCAACATTGGAACAGAAGAAGATCCGAGGATAGTGAAAATTTCTAAGAAGCCGCTGGCAGAAGAAGAAATGAAATATGTTGAGCTGATGAAAGAATTCATAGATGTGTTTTCCTGGAGTTACGAAGATTTGAAGGAATATGACACTTCTATTATTCAACATACTATCCCCATCAATCCAAATGAGAAGCCCTTTAAAAAAAACTCAAGAGAATAAATCCACTCTTTCTGCCAGTGATTGAAAAGGAGGTTAAAAAGCTGTTTGATGCAAAAATAATTGTATCACTGAGATTTTTCAGATGGCTAGTGAATCTAGTCCCTATAAGAAAGAAGAATGGGGAAATAATGTTGTGTGTAGACTTCAGAAATTTGAACAACGTCTCCATGAAAGATAATTATCCTTTTCCAAAGATGGATCATATTTTGCAGAAGGTTGTGGGGGCAGAGAGAATATCCATGTTGGATGGTTTCTCTGGATACAATCAGATCAAGGTCCTTCCAGAGGATCAAGAGAAGACAACTTTCACAATGCCTTGGGGGACTTTCATGTACGCAAAGATGCCATTTGGGTTGATGAATGCTACATTTCAAAGGGCCATGGATATCGCATTCCCTGAGGAGAAAGATAAATTTGTAGTAGTATATATGGATGACATAACTGTATACTCAAAATTCATTGCAGATCACTCGACGTAGTTAGAAAGGGTATTTCAGAAATGCAGGAAATTTAGCATATCCTTGAATCCAAAGAAGTTGATTTTTGCCATGAAAGAAGGGAAGTTATTGGGACATATCATATCAAAAGATGGCATATAAAGTGATCCTGAAAGAGTGGCAACAATTCAGAAAATTGGGATACTAAGGAGTAAGAAGGAAGTTCAATCTTTTATTGGTAGAGTGAATTTTCTAAGAAGGTTTGTTCTTAGCTTTGCAGAGATTCTAAGGAATATTTCAGATATATTAAGGAACAAAAATGAAATCAAATGGACCATTGAAGCCAAGAAGTCTTTCACTGACATTAAGAAATCCCTAACAGAAGCTCCTGTTTTGATCAGTCCTAATTTTTCAAAGGATTTTATCATATTTTCTTATGCATCACAACATACTATAGCTGGAGTCTTACTACAAAAAAATCAAGACAATATGGAACATCCAATTTCCTTTTTCAACAAGATTTTGAGAGATGCAGAACTGGAGTATAATATAATGGAGAAACAAGCTTATGCATTGACAAACTCTTTAAAAGATTTTAGGGTTTACATTTTGCATTCCCACACTATTGCATATGTTCCATCTGCAGTTGTCAAGGATATCCTTACCCAACCAGAACCTGGAGGGAATGTTGATGTATTTGTAACTTCAGAAGATATTCACTTGTATATTGTATGTATTACATTTGTACTTTATTGTATCCCCAACGGAGATGTATTATTCCTCCGATTGGAAGTGTCGTCATGTGTACTTGCAAGTGTCACAAGTTATATTGTAAGTGTCGTAACTTATACTTGATGGGTTATTAGACCACCTTGTTGGGGTCGGCCCTGTATGATTCATGTGGGTCAAAGGTTTATTAGACAACCCTATTGGGGGTCGGCCTAGTCAGCATAATGTTATGTGGTTAAGTTAGGGCCGACCTAGTTGAGTAAAGGTCAAGTGATGTAGTGTGTAAATAGAGAGTGTGTCTCTCTCATTTTACACATTCTATTGTTCACTCACTTCGCATTAGTGAGAGAAGAGGAGGATGCGAACAAGTGGAGGAGGAGCATGCTACTATAGATATATATCTCTTTGGTTTGATCATGGTGATCATTGTATTGATGCTTATTCTATCTCTGAGGAAGTTGCGGGGTTTTGCACCTTCTTGGTTTTCCCCGGTGAAATGTTTTGTGTCTCTTGTCGCTTATCTCTTATGCTTGATATGCTGTACATGTTATTATTTCAGTTAAGATCCTATATCAGAATGTATTAAATTCTGAAAAACTAACATGGTATCAGAGCTAGCCTGAAAGAAGGCATGGTATGGCATTTATGACACTTGTTGCACTTACGAAGCTAGGGCTTGATATAGCAAAAACTAGTCATCGTAGAAATTTCGCTATAAATTCATTTTTGCAAAGTTTCAGGATCTGAAACTCTTATAGGTCGAATATAAGATTCCCATGTACCTTATGTCTGAAGGAGAGCCTCTAATTTGTTGCACTTTCATATTTATGATCTATACAATATAGGGTTTCTGCCTCTTCCAGATCTCAGTCATAAACAGGTGACCTAGGAAAAAAGGTCACAACTTCGGCTAGGAAGCTCCAAATGAAATTTCGTAAAACTTATCAGGTAGGTAACGGACTGTACTTTCACAGGTAAAATTTTCAGAGGTCGAAATTGAACCAATGACACGTGGAACTCCGTACAAGTTCCTTCTCCTGTTTTATCCCATAAACAGGTCACGTTGCAACACTTGGAATAAATCTCTATCAGAGAATCCATTTGAGGTCAGACCTATGGGGTTGAAAAGATAACAGGTTAGGCTACCACAGGTAGAATTTTCAGACCCTGTAGATCTGAAATTTCGGAGTTACACCAGAAACAACCAGGTGCATATTTCTGTCAAAACAGAATTGGATTTTGAGCACCTTCATTTATGGCTCCGGTAATTTAGGGTTTGGAAGAATGTTGGAATTTTTTGTATTGGAGACCAAGGCTGGATACTCCTCATAAAAATCAAAATTTAGAGACCAAGATCAAATTTTTGGTTAGATAGAAGGTCGGGCTTGATCAAACCCTAGTTTGGGACTTTGATTGGAAAAGTGAAAAATTAGGGCTTCTGCAAAAATGGGAATTTTTGAAATCTGTGACCATAGCTGAAAGCTCCTTGGAAAAATTGAAGTTTAGAGCTTTGGATCAAACCATTTGGTTGGGTGAAGTTTCGGGAAGGTCAAACCCTAATTCAGGGTCCTCCCAAGTGAATCCAAAAATCTAAAAGGCAATTTTGAGGGGTGAAACTTTGTAGTTTTCAAATTCTGAGTATACCAACTTGACCAGCGCAGAAAGGTGCATCTTTCTATCCTTTCAGAAGTTTGAAATTCAAAATTTGAATTTTTAGGATTTCTCTGACAAACCTTAATCTAGCTCCAGATCCAGTTTCTGCAAATCAAGTGGATTGGGTTAATGCTAGAAGCGAATGGATTGGTCACCTGCATAAGTGAAGAAGCTCCTCTTTCAGAGGGAGATGAGGCTAAGGCCTTACATAAGAATTCTACAAGCAATCTCGATAGGTATGACTTGAGGAGATACAGGTATGTTTTGAAATATGTTCATGATTAAGGTTATGATATGTTTGTCTTCATATTATTGAGGTTAGTACAATATTGATTAATTTTAGACTTGTCTTATCACCCTAGTAAAAGTATGAATGCATGTATAGGGTTATGACATTTATGATTGTACTAATGCGCCATGATGTTGTATGAGGTTGATGTTGTCCGCTAACATGTAAGGTACATCAAGAAAGAAAAATCAAGTTCTAGATCAAGAACATATGACCATGGTGACATGAAGACAAAGACTCATGAAGCTCTACTTACGAGGTATGTATAATTTGGTTCTACAATGCTTAACCTATGAGATATGCAGGTTACTAGCACAAGTCATTGAAGAGAACAAGAAGACATTATGCGGGTATGTTAGACATAACTAGCAAACATGATAACCATGTATGTTTTTCCTTTATCAAGTTAGAATCATATCTTGTGTTAGGATCTTATACTTTTGTATGAATGATAATGATTATCCTTGAAGTTAGAAGTTTAAGTAATCAAGGGTTTATGCATATTATGTTTCTTACTTTGATTGATGATATGACTAACTAGAAGAGTCCTATGGTCAAATAAGATTATGCATGAGTAAAAGAAGTTTTCCCTAAAAATGATAACGCTTATTACCTATGTATGAAATGATCATGACCATACATGTTAAGTTTAATTAGGATCATAATGTTTTGATACTATTGAGATTATACTAATGGATGTATGATCATGTATGAGATCTTGAGGATGACACTAGTGCACACTTAAGCATGCATAGTGGTCCAGGATGAATATAGGTTCAAGGACAGGTAATCCAAGAAGCAAAGATCAAGAGGGAGAACACTCTAGTAGTTCCTGCAAGGAAGCAAAGATTGAGAGGGAGTCCACCCTACAACTAAACAAAGATAAGTATTTGAATTGTCCTTTATGATTACTTAAATGATGTTGTTCAGTCATGTACATACTTATGTTCCTAGATTTAGGATGTATATTATGCATATTAGAAAAGTTGCATTAATGAACAAGATACTACTAATATGCAAGTAATGGGTAAGTGGCCTATGGTACTGTACAACATTCCATTGCTACTTATCTAGAATGAAACCTCTTTGCTGACATGTTGGGAGTTGTGCACACTCTTAACAATGTTCTGGTAGAGATGGAAGGCATCTAGAAAGTTACGATATATGGATAAATGTTGTATTAGAGCATTGGCTAAGATAATTGGATGGCTGTATGACATATATTCTTATGTGTAAGATTTTGTTCTGAAAAATTATGAGAAGTTTCTAATCATGCAATTGAATTTGACTTGTAGGAAAGACCGTGTGCCATCACCCACAAAAGAAGGACTACAACATTTGTTCCAGCAACGAAGTTAAAAGAAAACTATCTATTGAAGATATTGAAGAACCTGAAGTTCCCAGGATCCGAGATACAGTAATGGAAGAATGCCATGATCGAGGAATACCAATTGATCATGAAGAATGATGTTTGGGATGTGGTCCCAAGACCTGAAGGGAAGTCTGTTGTGACTTACAAGTGGATCTATAACATCAAGCATGCTGCAGATGGTAGCATAGAGAAATACAAAGCGAGGTTGAAGAAAGCCCTGTATGGCCTGAAACAGGCACCCAGGACCTGGTATGGCAGGATAGATAACTTCCTATCCAGTTTGGGCTTTACCAAGAGTAAAGCGGATTCCAACCTTTACTACAAGGTTGAGGAAGGCAATCCAGTGATACTACTATTGTATGTGGATGACCTATTTGTTACAGGTGAGGATAGATTGATTTTCGATATGAAGAGGAAGCTTGCTTCCGAGTTTGAGATGAAGGACTTCGTATGATGCACTACTTTCTAGGCATGGAGGTGTGGCAGAGTGCGGATGGAATCTTCTTTGGACAAGGGACGTATGCAGTAGAGATCTTGAAGCAGTTCGGGATGATGGACTGCAAGGCCATGGCCAAACCTATGGCATCGAACCTGAAGCTTCTGTGTGATGCTTCATCTGATCCGGTTGATGTCACTGTGTTTCGTTAGATGATTGGGTCCTTGATGTACCTGACGAACACGAGACCAGATATTTGCTTTACGGTGAACACATTGACCCAGTTCCTGATGGATCTGAGAGGTGTTCACTTGGTTGTTGTAAAGCATATTCTGAGGTACCTGAAGGGTAAAGTTGATTATGGGCTCAAGTATAATGCGAATCAAAAGTTTAACCACCAGGGTTATGTTGATTCGGACTGGGCAGGTAGTGCTGCAGATAGGATGAGCACTTCTGGGTGCTTCTTCAGTATGGGATCGGGTGTGATCTCTTGGTTTAGCAGGGAGTCCTGCGTAGCACTGAGTACAGCTGAGGCAGAGTACGTTGTAGCTTGTTCAACTAGTTGTGAGACAGTATGGCTCCAGAAGCTACTGTCTGAGTTATTTGATCTCCCGATGGAGGCTACTGGTATATTTTGTGATAACCAGAGTTGTGTGAAGCTGTCTGAGAACCCGGTGTTCCACGACAGGTCGAAGCACATTGAGATCAAATATCACTATATTAGGGATATGGTGCAGAGAGGAGCAGTGAAGCTCCTATATGTTGAGACGGACGAGCAGATAGCTGATGTGTTGACCAAGCCACTGGCCAGAGTGAAGTTTGAGTACTTCAAAGAGAGGCTTGGTGTACTTCAGATTGAGATTCCTTCCAAGGGGAAGTGATGAGTCTGGAAACACAGATGCACATGAGCCATTCTCACATGGTGGTAGGTGTGTCCTCCCATGGTGTAGATATAAGGGCTGGGGCCATTCCGACATGGTTGAAGTGTGTCTTCCCATGGTCATTGATGTAAGAGCTGTTCCATTCGAGCATGGTTGAAGTGTGTCTTCCCATGGCTGCAATATAAGTGATGTTCCATTCGAGCATGGTTGAAGTGTGTCTTCCCATGGCTGCGATATAAGTGTTTTGCCATTCGAGCATGGTTGAAGTGTGTCTTCCCATGGCTGCAATATAAGTGTTGTGCCATTCGAGCATGGTTGAAGTGTGTCTTCCCATGGCTGCGATATAAGTGCTGTGCCATTCTCGCATGGTTGAAGTGTGTCTTCCCATCGCATAGATATAAGTGTTGATTTCACGGATGGTTGAAGTGTGTCTTCCCATGCCGGTGAGTGTAAGTGCTGTGTGATGTGCATCTGGGTTGTGCTCCGTGGACGATGAGGTGATATGAATATGATGAGTTGACAGTATGGTCCACAGGTTTTGCAGAGGCATATAATCAGTCCTAAGATGCTCTTGCAGCTTTTGCAGAGGCAGTGTAATCAGTCCCGGGAGAACTTGTAGGTTTTACAGAGGTAGTGTAATCAGTCCTGAGGTGTACCTACTGGATGGCTTGCTCGCTGAGATGACATGATCAGTATGATAATGAGTATCAGGATGATACTCCATGGCCATGGACAGGTTGTGCAGTTGCATGTAAAAGATCCCGGGAGATCCGATAGGTTGAGCTGTGTGCTCGTAATCAGTCCTGGGATGCTCTTTCGAGGTTTTGCCATGACCACATGTAGTATTTCCCTGGGAGATCCGATAGTTTGAGCCGTGTGCTTGTAATTAGTCCTGGGATTCTCTTTCGAGGTTTTGTGGAGGTCACATATAATATTTCCTTGGGAGATCTGATAGGTTGAGCAGTGAGCTCGTAAAAGTCCTAGGATGCTCTTTCGAGGTTTTGTTGACGCACGTAATAAGACCTGAGGATTCCACAGTATGGCCAGTGATGATGAAGACCTATAGGTGGTGAGCCTACATCAACCATGAAAAAGGGCTGGCTCTGTAGAAATTCCTATGACGAGAAGAATTATGAGATAGAACCAGTGATCAAGATGATGAGTACAGCAGTAGTGACGATGATGCTCCGTGATCCAGTGATGATGATCTAGCTCCAGTATTGAAGACTTGTGCCTATATGTATTTATGACTTGTGTCAAGAGAATACCTTCCTAGTTAAGAGGAAGTGTTGATGTATTTGTAACTTCGGAAGATATTCACTTGTATATTGTATGTATTACATTTGTACTTTATTGTATCCCCAACGGAGATGTATTATTCCTCCGATTGGAAGTGTCGTCATGTGTACTTGCAAGTGTCGCAAGTTATATTGTAAGTGTCGTAACTTATACTTGATGGGTTATTAGACCACCTTTTTGGGGTCGGCCCTGTATGAGTCATGTGGGTCAAAGGGTTATTAGACAACCCTATTGGGGGTCATCCCAGTCAGCATAATGTTATGTGGTTAAGTTAGGGCCGACCTAGTTGAGTAAGGGTCAAGTGATGTAGTGTATAAATAGAGAGTTTGTCTCTCTCATTTTACACATTCTATTGTTCACTCACTTCGCATTAGTGAGAGAAGAGGAGGATGCGCACAACTGGAGGAGGAGCATGCTGCTGTAGATATCTATCTCTTGGGTTTGATCATGGTGATCATTGTATTGATGCTTATTCTATCTTTGAGGAAGTTGCGAGGTTTTTCACCTTCTTGGTTTTCCCTGGTGAAATGTTTGGTGTCTCTTAGCTCTTATGCTTGATATGATGTAAATGTTGTTATTTCAGTTAAGATCCTAGATTAGAATGTATTAAATTATGAAAAACTAGCATGGTATCAAAGCTAGCCTAAAAGAAGGCATGGTATGGCATTTATGACACTTGTTGCACTTGCGAAGCTAGGGCTTGATATAGCAAAAACCAGTCATCGTAGCACTTTCGCTATAAATTAATTTTGGAGAAGTTTCAGGATCCAAAAATATTACAGGTCGAAGATAAGATCCCCATGTACCTTTTTTCTGAAGGAGAGCCTCTAATTCGTTGAACTTTCAGATTTATGATCTGTACAATATAGGGTTTCTGCCTCTTCCAGATCTCAGTCATAAACAGGTTACCTAGGAAAAAAGGTCACAACTTGGGCTAGGAAGCTCCAAATTAAATTTTGTAAACATTAGCAGGTAGGGAACGGACTGTAATTTCATAGGTACGATTTTCAGAGGCCGAAAGTGAACCAGTGACATGTGGCACGTGGCACTCCATACAAGTTCGTTCTCCTTTTTTATCCCATAAACATGTCACGTTGTGACACTTGGAATAAATCTCTCTCAGAGAATCCATTTGAGGTCAGACCTATGGGGTTTAAAAGATAATAGGTCAGGCTACCATAGGTAGAATTTTTAGACCCTGTAGATCTGAACTTTCAGAGTTACACCAGAAACAATCAGGTGCATATTTCTGTCAAAACAGAATTGGATTTTGAGCACCTTCATTCATGGCTCCGAGAATTTAGGGTTTGGAAGAATGTTGGAATTTTTTGTATCGGAGACCAAGGCTAGATACTCCTCATAAAAATCAAAATTTAGAGACCAAGATCAAATTTTTTGGTTGGGTAGAAGGCCGAGCTTGATCAAACCCTAGTTCGGGACTTTGATTGGAAAAGTGAAAAATTAGGGCTTCTGTAAAAATGGGAATTTTTGAAATCTATGACCATAGTTGGAAGCTCCTTGGAAAAATTTAATTTTAGAGCTTTGGATCAAACCATTTGGTTGGGTGAATCTTCGGGAAACTCAAACCCAAATTCAGGGTCCTCCCAAGTGAATCCGAAAATCTAAAAGGCAATTTTGAGGGGTGAAACTTTGCAGTTTTCAAATTCTGAGTATACCAGCTTGACCAGCTTAGAAAGGCGCATCTTTCTATCCTTTCATAAGTTTGAAATTCAAAGTTTGAATTTTTAGGGTTTCTCTGACAAACCCTAATCCAGCTCCAAATCCAGTTTCTGCAAATCAAGTGGATTGGGTTAATACTAAAAGAGAATGGATTGGTCACCTGCATAAGTGAAGAAGTTAATGTTTCAGAGGGAGATGAGGCTAAGGCCTTACATAAGAATTCTACAAGCAATATCGACAGGTATGACTTGAGGAGATACATGTATGTTTTGAAATATGTTCATGATTAAGGTTATGATATGTTTGTCTTCATATTATTGAGGTTAGTACAATATTGATTAATTTTAGACTTGTCTTAGCACCCTAATAAAAGTATGAATGCATGTATAGGGTTATGACATTTATTATTGTACTAATGCACCATGATGTTGTATGAGGTTGATGTTGTCCGCTAACATGTAAGGTACATCAAGAAAGACAAATCAAGTTCTAGATAAAGAACATATGACCATGGTGACATGAAGACAAAGACTCATGAAGCTCTACTTACGAGGTATGTATAATTTGGTTCTACAATGCTTAACCTATGAGATATGCAGGTTACTAGCACAAGTCATTGAAGAGAACAAGAAGACATTATGCGGGTATGTTAGACATAACTAGCAAACGTGATAACCAGGTAAGTTTTTCCTATATCAAGTTAGAATCCTACCTTGTGCTAGGATCTTATACTTTTGTATTAATGATAATGATTATCCTTGAAGTTAGAAGTTTAAGTAATCAAGGGTTTATGCATATTATGTTTCTTACTTTGATTGATGATATGACTAACCAGAAGAGTCCTATGGTCAAATAAGATTATGCATGAGTTAAAGAAGTGTTAATTTTTTAGCATTAATTCAATATAATCTAGGATCTTTATTGATTGAATAACATGTACAACATATCAATCATATCAAGCATGTCAATCACAACAAGAGGCAAACATAAGAGAGAATAGACACACAAAGTTTCCGTGGGGAAAACCCTAAGGTGAAAAACCCCACAACTTCCTCATAGATAGATAGAGAAATAATACAACCAAGGTACAACCAAAGTACAAGAGATAGTCTTCTACTAGCAGCTCCTCCTCCTCCTCAACTAGTGCGCCACTTTCCGAGTGATGTACAAGTGAATAATGAGATGTCCAAATAGAGATCTCCCGATCTCTATTTATACTTGTCCTGTCCTTCCCAATAAACTAATGGGGCTGACTTGTCTAGCTTAGCCTAATAACCCATGGTTAACTTAATTAGGGCTGACCCCACACATGGTGATCTAATCCCATCGGCAAGTTACGACACTTGCGACACTTGTTAATACAAATGACGACACTTCCTTATAGAGGAATAACACATCTCTATAGGAGTACAATATACATACATAGGTGAAATACATTCCGAAGTTACATTACATCAACACTCCCTCTTATATTTCTCGACACAGATCTACTAGCACAAGTATTCTTCTCTGGATCATCATCAGCGAATCATCATCCTTGAATCATCGTCATCGTCACGGCTGTTGCTATCTCAATCAATCTTTGAATCTACTCGTCATATGAATTTCTACAGAGCCAGTCCTTTTTCATACTGGATGTAGGCCCACCACCTGCAGGTCTTCATCATCACTGTCGATACTGTGGAATCCTCAGGACTTATTACGTGCGTCACAAAACCTTGAAAGAGCATCCCAGGCTGTTATGAGCACACAGCTCTACCTGTCGGATCTCCCAAGGCTGTATTATATGTGACCCCAACACAAAACCTCAAAAGAGCATCCTAGGATGTTATGGGTACACAAATACGACCTATAGGATCTCCAAGGGCTGTATTATATGTGGTCACCACAAAACCTTGAAAGAGCATCTCAGGCTATTACGGGCACACAGCTCCAACCTATAGGATCTCCCAGGGCTATATTATATGTGGTCATGGAAAAACCTTGAAAGATCATCCTAGGTTGTTACGGGTACACAACTCCGACCTATAGGATCTCCCAGGGCTGGATTATATACCATAGGACAAAACCTCGAAAGAGCATCCCAGGACTGATTACGAGCACACAACTCAACCTATCGGATCTCCCAGGGCTGGATTATATGTCCTCCGAAGAAAAACCTCGAAAGAGCATTTGTCAGATATCCCAGGGCCACATTACATGCCATAGGAAAAAACTCGAAAGACTATCTGCAAACCTCCCAGGGCTGGATTATATGCTTATCTGCACAACCTGTTCCACGGCCACAGAGTATCAACCTGATACTCACCATACATCATCCCGATGTACTCATGATCATCCTGATCATCATCATGACATTGTCTTGATGCAAGTCATCTGGAGAAACATCCTGAAGCTCATCATCCATGATCATCCTGATCATACTATGCATCCACCTGATGCATACACAGTATCTTCCTGATACATATCATCATACATGATCTACCTGATCATACAATGTATCCACCTGATACATATACAAATACATGATCCACTTGATCATACCTAATACATATCAACATACATGATCTACCTGATCATACAATGTATCCACCTGATACATCAACAGATACATATACATGATCCATTTGATCATATCCAGCATCCAACATGATGCATATACATACAAATGATCCAACTGATCATATCCAACATCCAACATGATGCATATACATATGAATGATCCAACTGATCATAACAAGCATCCAACATGATGCATACATACATATAAATGATCCAACTGATCATACATAGCAGAAACTAGAACATCGTCCTGATGCTTATCATCCAACGCTTACATCCACAGCCATGGGAAGGATCCTCCTCTCATCATGCTTGGAATGGCTCCAACAAATGTGTCCATCACTTCTTCCTTGAAGTGTCGTCAATCTGAAGAACACCAAGCCTCTCTCTGAAGTATTCGAACTTCACTCTGGCTAGTGGTTTCGTCAGCACATCTGCAATCTGCTCGTCCATTGCAACATACAGGAGCTTCACTGCTCCTCTCTGCACCATATCCCTGATATAGTGATATTTGATCTCAATGTGCTTCGACCTGTCGTGGAACACCGGGTTCTCAGACAGCTTCACAAAACTCTAGTTATCACAAAAGATACCAGTAGCCTCCAGTGGGAGATCAAATAACTCAGACAGTAGCTTCCAGAGCAATACTGCCTTGCAACTAGCCGAACAAGCTGCAACATACTCTGCTTCGGCTGTACTCAGTGCTACCCAGGACTGCTTCCTGCTAAACCAAGAGATCACACCTGATCCCATAATTAAGCAGCACCTAGATGTGCTCTTCCTATCTGCAACACTGCCTGCCCAGTCCGAATCAACATAACCCTGCAGGTTAAACTTTTGATTCACATCATACTTGAGCCCATAATCAATTGTACCCTTCAGGTACCTCAGAATATAATTTATAGCAACTAGGTGAACACCTCTGGGATCCCTCAGGAACTGACTCAATGTGTTCACCGCAAAGCAAATATCTGGTATCGTGTTCATCAGGTACGTCAAGGACCCAATCATCTGACAATACACTGTGACATCAACCGGATTAGATGAAGCATCACACAGAAGCTTCAGGTTCGATGCCATAGGTGTGGCCATGGCCTTGTAGTCCATCATCCTGAACCTCTTCAGGATCTTTACTGCATACTTCCCTTGTCCAAGGAATATCCCATCTGCACTCTGCCACACCTCCATGCCTAGAAAATAGTGCATCATCCAAAATTCCTTCATCTTGAACTCGGCAGCAAGCTTCCTCTTGGTATCGGAAATCAAGCTATCCTCACCTGTTACACACAGGTCATCCACATACAATAGTAGTATCACAGGATTGCCTTCCTCAACCTTGTAGTAAAGGTTGGAATCTGCTTTACTCTTGGTAAAGCCCAAGCTGGATAGAAAACTGTCCATTCTACCATACCAAGTCATAGGAGCTTGCTTCAAGCCATACAAGGCTTTCTTCAACCTGCACACATATGACTTCCTGTCATGTGTCTCGAAACCAAGTGGCTTCTCCACATATACTTGCTCCTCAACTACACCATTCAAGAAAATAGTCTTGACATCCATTTGGTGTATCTTCCATTTCATCACTGTAGCCAGAGCAAGTACTGATCTAATGGAAGTGTATATGGCTACAGGAGCAAAATTTTCTTCATAGTCGATTCCTTCTTTCTGGGAGAAGCCACGAGCTACAAATCTCTCTTTGTATTTTTCTATGCTGCCATCTGCAACATGCTTGATCTTGTAGATCCATTTGGAAGTCACAACAGACTTCCCTTCAGGTCTTGGGACAACATCCCAAACATCATTCTTCATTATTGATTGGTATTCCTTGGGCATGGCATCCTTCCATTCTTTCTTTTCCGCTGCCTCTTCATAACTGGAAGGTTCTTTTTTCATGATATCATAGAGTAAAGCAACATAGCTGGTATGTGATTTGGTCTTCTTCTTTGCTCTGTGTTCTTCTTCTTTGCTCTGTGTTCTTCTTCTGGAATGCCATACCTTTCTGCATCTTGAATGAGCTCTCTAGCCCATGTAGGTTTCCTCTTGTGAGAGTCCTTCTCACGAGGTGGATCTACAGGTTGTTGTGGATCTTGAATTTCACGATCAGCATTTGGAATTGCTTCAGTCATGGTAGTATCTTGAAATATGGTTTCCTTTGGTTCTTCATGATATTCAACAGGTGTCTTCCTTGATTTGATGAATGCTGAGTTTTCATTAAATGTTACATCCCTGCTGACATCAATCTTCTTGAACCCTGGAAAGTATATTCTGTAAGCCTTCGAGCTTTCACTGTAACCCACAAAGATACCCTTCTTTCCTGAAGGATCTAGCTTAGTCCTCTTTTCCTTTGGGACATGAGTATATACTGGACAACCAAATATTCTGAGATGGCTAACTTCAGGTTTCTTACCAGAGAAGACCTCTTCTGGTGTCTTATTGTCCAATATCTTGTGTGGTGTTCTGTTATGCACATATACAACTGTCCTGGCTGCTTCTGCCCACAGATGCATAGGCAGATCCTAGTCATGTAGCATTGCCCGTGCTGCTTCCATGATTGTTCGATTCTTCCTTTTTGCAACTCCATTTTGTTGTGGTTTGTAGGGAGCAGTCAACTCCCTCTTAATCCCTGAATCAATGCATAACTTCTTGAATTCTCCGCCATTGTCGGATCTGAATGTTTTGATCTTCTTATCAGTTTGGTTTTCCATCAAGGCTTTGAATTCTTTGAACTTATCAAACACTTCATCCTTTTTCTTCAAGAAGTAAACCCAAGTCTTCCTGGAGAATTCATCAATGAAAGAGACATAGTAAACATACCCACTCAGAGAACTGGAAGACATCGGTCCGCATACATCAGAGTGGATAATTTCCAAGATTCCTTTTGCCTTGATTTCACTGCTTGGAAATGCCTTCTTTATGTTCTTTCCTTTTGCACATCCTTTGCAAACACCTTCATGCTTGGTTTTGATTTCGGGAAGACCCTCTACAACTTTGCTTGCAATTGGTAGTGCTCTATAGTGCACATGAGCAAGCCTTATATGCCAAATTTCACTTGGCTCCATGGATTCATGTACCATGGCATGTTCAGGTTGTCCCTTCAATTTATACAATCCTCCCTCTTTCTCTCCAATCACCACTGCATCATCTATAGTTTTACCTTTTGGCCACATTAGGACTTGGCCATCTACAAATGAAACCCTCATGCCTTTTGCATCCAATGCAGATATGGAGAGTAAGTTCTTCTTGAGCCCAGGTACATATAGAACCTCTTTCATCTTCAAAGACTTCCCAGAGTCTAGGTTGTAGGAGGCTTCACCACTTCCTTTGATAGGATATTGATAGTCATCCCCAAGTTTCACCTTATGGGGTGACTCATGTTCAGATAGATTTACAAAAGATTCTTTAAACCCAGTCATGTGTTTGGAAGCCCCACTGTCAATAAGCCAATCATTACAACCATGAGAGATAGTACCTGTGAGAGCAGAGATTAGAACATATTCTTCTTCGCTTGATGAGTCATCTTCATCAATTTCTGTTCTAGCCTTCTTCTTGGGAGGTTCATCATCCTCAGCAGCATGAGCATGATATCTCTTCTTGTTTCCTTTCTTCTTCTTGTTGAAGCTGTTGTCCTTTTTGTTCTTGGGAAAATCTACAGCAAAGTGTCCTTTCTCATTACATGTGAAGCATCTCATATCTTTCCTATTCTTTAGATGGGTGTGAGAGGATTTCTTGTAATGAGAGTGCTCCTTCTTAGGCTTGCTTCTTTTGGTGTGAGCTGTGAGAGCTTGATCTTCATTTTCCATCTTTTCTTCTCGGGATACAAGCCTAGCCTCTTCTTGTGAACATTCATCCCACAATCTACTCAAGGAGATTAACTTCCTTCTTGCACATATTCCTTGGATAAAGGAATCCCATGACCTAGGTAGGCCATTCAGAGTGGTCATCACAATTTCTCCATTCTCCACCAATTCATCTACAACTTCAAGTTGTTCCTTGATCTGAGATACTTTGGAGAAATAAGATTGAATGGTCTCTCCATTCAACAGCTTGACCCCTTTCAATTGATTCTGCAGAGTCATCTTCCGATTTATGTTCTTCCCTTCAAATAGCTTAGTCAAAGAGTCAAACATATCCTTGGGTGTCTTCAGAGATGACACATGTGGTATGAGATATTCTTTGATAGAATCAACAATGATTCTCTTTGCCTTGAACAAGTTCTTCTTATGCAATGCCTTAGCCTCTTCAACCTCTGGGATAGGGAACTCAGAGCTGATGTAGGTGTCCAATTCATTTTCTTCCAGGATCAATCCAATCATATACTTCCATGCTCATAATTTATCAGCCCCTTCAAGCTTATCCTCAAGCTTAGTGTGGTGAGACATCTTAAAGAGTACTTCAAATGGAAATAGAAAATATTTAGGTCTTACCACTTGATTTGCTGAAAACTGGATCTGGTCCTGGATTAGGGTTTTCCAGAGAAACCCTAAAAATTCAAAATGTAAATTTCAAAATTTTGAAATGATAGAAAGATGTGCCTTGATGAGCTGATCAGCCTGGTATATTCAGAATTTGAGATCTGCAAAGTTTCACCCTTTGGAAATGCCTTTTAGTCTTCCTAGATTCATTGGGGAGGACCCTGAATTAGGGTTTGAGTTTCCCAGAGCTTCACCCAACCAAAAATCTCAATCCAAAGCTCCAAACTTCAATTTTTCCAAGGCGCTTCCAGCTATGTCTTCAAATTTCAGAAATTCATATTTTTGTGGAAACCCTAATTTTTAGGGACAAAACTGAAAGTGCTCAGAATTGAATTCTGATTGGACAGATAGATTCTCCTTTATGAGTAGATTCAATCTACCTTACTACTTTTCCAAAATATGTGGAGAGAAACCCAATAAACAAGAAACCCTATTTTTCGCCACTGCACAATGTCTTCTTCTCAGAGAAGCTCTAATACCATGTTAATTTTTGAGCATTAATTCAATATACTCTAGGATATTTACTGAGAGAATAACATGTACATCATATCAATCATATCAAGCATGTCAATCATGTCAATCACAACAAGAGGCAAACATAAGAGACAATAGACACACAGAGTTTCCGTGGGAAAAACCCTAAGGTGAAAAACCCCACAACTTCCTCGGAGATAGATAGAGCAATAATACAACCAAGGTACAACCAAAGTACAAGAGATAGTCTTCTACTAGCAGCACCTCCTCCTCCTCAATTAGTGCACCACTTTCCGAGTGATGTACAAGTGAATAATGAGATGTACAAATAGAGATCTCCCGATCTCTATTTATACTTGTCATGTCCTTCCCAATAAACTAATGGGCCCGACTTGTCTAGCTTAGCCTAATAAGCCATAGTTAACTTAATTAGGGCCGACCCCAAACATGGTGGTCTAATAACCCATTGGCAAGTTACGACACTTGCGACACTTGTTAATACAAATGACGACACTTCCTTATGGAGGAATGACACATCTCTATAGGAGTACAATATACATACATACGTGAAATACATTCCGAAGTTACATATACATCAACAAGAAGTTTTCCCTAAAAATGCTAATGCTTATTACCTATGTATGAAATGATCATGACCATACATGTTAAGTTTAATTAGGATCATAATGTTTTGATAGTATTGAGATTATACTAATGGATGTATGATCATGTATGAGATCTTGAGGATGACACTAGTGCACACTTAAGCATGCATAGTGGTCCAAGATGAATATAAGTTCAAGGACAGGTAATCCAAGAAGCAAAGATCAAGAGGGAGAACACTCCAGTAGTTTTTGCAAGGAAGCAAAGATTGAGAGGGAGTCCACCCTACAACTAAACAAATATAAGTATTTGAATTGTCCTTTATGATTACTTAAATGATGTTGTTCAGTCATGTACATACTTATGTTCCTAGATTTAGGATGTATATTATGCATATTAGAAAAGTTGCATTGATGAACAAGATACTACTAATATGCAAGTAATGGGTAAGTGGCCTATGGTACTGTACAACATTCCATTGCTACTTATCTAGAATGAAACCTCTTTGCTGACATGTTGGTAGTTGTGCACACTCTTAACAATGTTCTGGTAGAGATGGAAGGCATCTAGAAAGTTACGGGATATGGATAAATGTTGTATTAGAGCATTGGCTAAGATAATTGCATGACTGTATGACATATATTCTTATGTGTAAGATTTTGTTCTGAAAAACTATGAGAAGTTTCTAATCATGCAATTGAATTTGACTTGTAGGAAAGACCGTGTGCCATCACCTACAAAAGAAGGACTACAACATTTGTTCCAGCAACAAAGTTAAAATAAAACTATCTATTGAAGATATTGAAGAACCTGAAGTTCCCAGGATCCGGGATACAGTAATGGAAGAATGCCATGATCGAGGAATACCACTCGATCATGAAGAATGATGTTTGGGATGTGGTCCAAAGACTTGAAGGGAAGTCTGTTGTGACTTCCAAGTGGATCTATAAAATCAAGCATGCTGCAGATGGTAGCATAGAGAAATACAAAGCGAGGTTGAAAAAAGCCCTGTATGGCCTGAAACAGGCACCCAGGAACTGGTATGGCAAGATAGATAGCTTCCTATCCAGTTTGGGCTTTACCAAGAGTAAAGCGGATTCCAACCTTTACTACAAGGTTGAGGAAGGCAATCCAGTGATACTACTATTGTATGTGGATGACCTATGAGGATAAATTGATTGCCGATACGAAGAGGAAGCTTGCTTCCAAGTTCGAGATGAAGGACTTAGTGTTAAATTTTGAGCATTAATTCACAATACTCTTGGATATTTACTGAGAGAATAACATATACAGTATATCAATGCATAACAATCACAATAATCATCACAAGAATCAAAAGCATGAGAGACAAGAGACACAGAGTTTCCATGGGGAAAACCCTAAGGTGAAAAACCCCACAACTTCCTCAAAGATAGAGAAAGCAATGGCTCTACCAAAGTACAACCAAAATACACTTGAGATATTCTCCTAGTAGCAGATGATCCTCCTCCTCACTAGTGCACCACTTTCTGAGTGAGAGAAGTGTGTCTTTCCAAATGATCCAAATAGAGATCTCTCGATCTCTATTTATACTTAACTTGTTTTCCCAGTTACACTATGGGGCCGACTTGTCTATCTAGATACATCCACAATATAATATATATTTCAGGGCCGACCCCACACATGGTGGTCTAATAACCCATCGGCAAGTACACACACTTGCGACACTTGTCAATCCACATGATGACACTTCCTTATAGAGGAATAACACATCTCTAATAAGGGTACAATAAATATATATGAAATACATGGATGAAATACATTCCAAAGTTACATATATATCAACACTCCCTCTTAACTAGGAATGTATTTCTTGACACAGATCTTCTAGACAAGTCTTCTTCTCGGGATCATCATCATCGATGCATCATCATCATCATCGTCACTGCTGCTGCTATCTCAACCAATCTCTGACTCTACTCGTCATAGGAAGTTCTACAGAGCCAGTCCTTTTTCATACTGGATGTAGGCCCACCACCTGCAGGTCTTCATCATCACTAGCCATACTATGGAATCCTCAGGACTTATTACGTGCATCACAAAACCTTGAAAGAGCATCCCAGGCTGTTACGAGCACACGACTCTACCTATAGGATCTCCGAGGGCCATATTATATGTGACCTCACCACAAAACCTCGCAAGAGCATCCCAGGCTGTTACGAGCACACAGCTCTACCTATAGGATCTCCCAGGGACAGATTATATGTGGTCACCACAAAACCTCGCAAGAGCATCCCAGGCTGTTACGAGCACACAGCTCTACCTATAGGATCTCCCAGGGACAGATTATATGTGGTCATGGAAAAACCTCGCAAGAGCATCCCAGGACTTATTACGAGCACACAGCTCAACCTATCGGATCTCCCAGGGACATATTATATGCCATAGGACAAAACCTCAAAAGAGCATCTGCCAGATATCCCAGGGCCAGATTATATGCCATAGGCAAAACCTCGAAAGACTATCTGCAGATCTCCCAGGTCCAAATTATATGTCCTCCTAGAGTAAAACCTCGAAAGAGCATTTGCCAGATATCCCAAGGCCAAATTATATGCCATAGAAAAAACCTCGAAAGACTATCTGTAAATCTCCCAGGGCCAAATTATATGCTCATCTACACAACCTGATCCACGGCCATAGAGTATCAACCTGATACTCACCATACATCATCCTGATGTACATATGATCATCCTGATCATCATCACTACAACATCCTGTTGCATGTCATCTGGAGCAACATCCTGAAGCTCGTCATCCATGATCATCCTGATCATACAATGCATTTACCTGATGCATACCAAGTATCTACCTGATACATATCATCGTACATGATCCACCTAATCATACAATGTATCCACTTGATACAAATACAAATACATGATACATATCACCATACATGATCCACCTGATACATATACAAATACATGGTCCAAGCATCTAACATGATGCGTATACAAAATACATACAAATGATCCTACTGATCATATCCAGCATCCAACATGATGCGTACATACATATAAATGATCCAACTGATCATATCCAGCATCCAACATGATGCGTACATACATATACATATACATATAAATGATCCAACTGATCATATCCAACATCCAACATGATGCGTACATACATATACATATAATTGATCCAACTAATCATACAAAGCAGAAACCAGAACATAATCTTGATGCTCATCATCCAGCGCTTACATCCACAGCCATGTGAAGGATCCTCCTTCTAACATGCTTGGAATGGCTTCTGCAAATGTGTCCATCACTTCTTCCTCGAAGTGTTATCAATCCTAAGAACACCAAGCCTCTCCCTGAAGTACTCGAACTTCACCCTGGATAGTGGCTTCGTCAGCACATCTACAATCTGCTCGTCCGTCGCAACGTACAGGAGATTCACAGCTCCTCTCTGCACCATATCCCTGATATAGTGATATTTGATCTCTATGTGTTTCAACCTGTCATGAAACACTGGGTTCTCGAATAGCTTCACACAACTCTGGTTATCACAAAAGATACCAGTAGCATCCAACGGGAGATCAAATAAATCAGATAGTAGCTTCCGTAGCCATACTGCCTCACAACTAGCTGAACAGGCTGCAACATACTCTGCCTCAGCTGTACTCAGTGCTACGCAGGACTGCTTCTTGCTAAACCAAAATATCACACCTAATCCCATACTGAAGCAACACCCAGATGTGCTCTTCCTATCTGCAGCACTGCCATCCCAATCTGAATCAACATAACCCTGCAGGTTAAACTTTTGATTCGCTTCATACTTGAGCCCATAATCCACTGTACCCTTCAGGTACCTCAGAACATGCTTTACATCAACTAGGTGAAAACTCCTCGGATCCATCAGAAACTGGCTCAATGTGTTCACAGCAAAGCAAATATCTGGTCTCGTGTTCGTCAGGTACATCAAGGACCCAATCATCTGATGATACATAGAGACATCAACTGGCTCAGATGAAGCATCACATAGAAGCTTTAGATTCGATGCCATAGGTGTGGCCATGGCCTTGCAATCCATCATGCCGAATCTCTTCATGATATCTACTGTGTACTTTCCTTGACCAAGGAAGATCCCACCTGCACTCTGCCACACCTCCATACCTAGGAAATAATGCATCATTCCCAAATCTTTCATATCGAACTCAGCAGCAAGCTTCCTCTTAGTATCTGCAATCAATCTGTCATCTCCTCTTACAAATAAGTCATCCACATATAGGAGTAGAATCACAGGATTCCCTTCCTCAACCTCGTAGTAAAGGTTGGAATCCGCTTTACTCTTGGTAAAGCCCAAACTAGATAGGAAACTGTCCATCCTACCATACCAAGTTCTGGGAGCTTGTTTCAAGCCATATAAGGCTTTCTTCAATCTGCACACATATGACTCCCTGTCATGTATTTCGAAATCGAGTGGCTGCTCCACATATACTTCCTCTTCAACTACACCATTCAAGAAAGCAGTCTTGACATCCATCTGTTGTATTTTCCATTTCATCGCTGCAGCCAGGGCAAGTAATGTTCTGATGGAAGTATACCTGGCTACAGGTGCAAAAGTTTCTTCATAATCTATTCCCTCTTTCCGAGAGAAGCCACGAGCTACAAATATTGCCTTGTATTTCTCTACACTGCCATCTGCAGCATGCTTGATTTTGTAGATCCATTTGGAAGTCACAATAGACTTCTCTTTAGGTCTTGGGACAACATCCCAAACATCATTTTTCATTATTGATTGGTATTCCTCAACCGTGGCATCCTTCCATTCTTTCTTATCCACTGCTTCTTCATAACTGGAAGGTTCTTTATTCATGATGTCACAGAGCAAAGCAACATAGCTGGTATATGATCTGGTTCTCTTCTTTGCTCTGTGTTCTTCTTCTGGAATGCCAAATCTTTCTGCATCTTGAATGAGCTCTCTACTGCCCATGCAGGTTTCCTCTTGTGAGAGTTATCCTCACGAGGTGGATCTACAGGTTATTTTGGATCTTCAAACTCACGAACAACTTCTGGAACTGCTTCAGTCATGGTAGTGTCTTGAAATCTAGTTTCCTTAGGTTCTTCATAAACTTCGATAGGTGCCTTCCTTGATTTGATGAATGCTGAGTTTTCATCAAATGTTACATCCCTGCTGACATCAATCTTCTTGAACCCTGGAAAGTATATTCTGAAGCCTTTGAGCTTTCACTGTAACCCACAAAGATACCCTTCTTTCCTGAAGGATATAGTTTGGTCCTCTTTTCCTTTGGGACATGAGTGTATACTGGACAACCAAATATTTTGAGATGGTTGACTTCAGGTTTCTTACCAGAAAAGACCTCTTCTGGTGTCTTGTTGTCCAATATCTTGTGGGGTGTTCTATTCTGCACATATACAGCTGTTCTAGTTGCTTTTTCCCATTAATGCATAGGTAGATCCTGGTCATGCAGCATTGCCCTTGCTGCTTCCATGATTGTTCTGTTCTTCTTTTCTGCAACTCCATTCTGTTGAGGATTATAAGGAGCAGTCAACTCCCTCTTAATCCATGAATCACTGCAAAGCTTCTTGAAGTCACCTGAGGTGAATTCTCCACCATTGTTGGATCTGAATGTTTTGATCTTCTTCAGTTTGATTCTCCATCAAGGTTTTGAATTCCTTGAACTTATCAAACACCTCTTCTTCGTTCTTTAAGAAGTATACCCAAGTCTTCCTGGAGAAGTCATCAATAAATGAGACATAGTAAACATACCCACTCAGAGAATTGGATGACATAGGACCACATACATATCAGTGGATAATTTCCAGGATACTTGCTTTCACTGCTTGGGAAAGCCTTCTTAATGTTCTTACCTTTTGCACATCCTTGGAAAACACCTTCATGTTTAGTCTTAATTTTAGGAAGACCCTCTACAGCCTTGCTTGCAGTTGGAAGTTTCCTATAATTCATATGAGCAAGTCTTCTATGCCAAAGTTCACTTGGCTCCATGGAGTCATGTACCATGGCATGTTCAGGTTGACCCTTCAATTTATACAATCCTCCCTCTTGCTCTCCAATCACTACTGCATCATTTATTGTTTTACCCTTTGGCCACATTAGGACTTGGCCATCTACAAATGCAACCCTTATGCATTTTGCATCCAATGCAGAGATGGAGAGTAAGTTCTTCTTGAGCCCAGGTACATAAAGGACTTCTTTCATCTTCAGATATTTTCCAGAATCTAGGTTGTAGGAGGATTCACCACTTCCTTTGATTGGGTATTGATAATCATCCCCAAGTTTCACCTTATGGGGTGATTCATGTTCAGATAGATTCACAAAAGATTCCTTAAACCCAGTCATGTGTTTGGAAGCCCCACTATCAATCAACCAATCATTACAACCATGGGAGATAGTACCTGTGAGAGCAGAGATTAGAACATACTCTTCTTCACTTGATGAGTCATCATCACTATCATCACTTTCTTCCCTAGCCTTCTTCTTCCGAGGTTCATCATCCTCGGCAGCATGAGCATGGAACTTTCTCTTGCTGCCCTTCTTCTTCTTGCTGGAGTTGTTGTTATTATCCTTTTTGTTCTTGGGACAATCTGAGGCAAAGTGACCCTTCTCATTGCATGTGAAGCATCTTAGATCCTTCTTATTCTTTTGATAGGATCTCTTGTAGCGAGAGTGCTCCTTCTTGGGCTTCCTTCTTTTGGTGTGAGCTGTGAGAGCTTGATCTTCACCTCCCATCTTTTCCTCATGAGCTACAAGTCTAGCTTCTTCTTGAGAACATTCTTCCCGTAATCTGTTGAAGGAGACCAACTTCTTCCTTGCACAAATTCCTTGAATAAAGGAGTCCCATGACCTAGGTAGGCCATTTAGAGTGGTCATGACAACTTCACCATTCTCCACCATTTCATCTACTGCTTCAAATTGTTCCTTAATCTGGGAGACCCCAGAAAAATAAGATTGAATGGTTTCTCCATTCTGAAACTTTACTCCTTTCAATTGGTTCCACAGGGTCATCTTCCGATTTATGTTCTTCCCTTCAAATAGCTTGGTCAAAGAGTCAAACATCTCCTTGGGTGTCTTTAGAGAAGACACATGGGGTATGAGATGATCTTTAATAGAATCAGCAATGATTCTCTTTGCCTTGACCAAGTTCTTCTTATGCAATACCTTGGCCTCTTCATCCTCTGGGATAGGGATGTCTTCTTTTATATATGAGTCCAACTCATTCTCTTCCAGGATTAACCCAATCCTATACTTCCAAGCTCGGAAGTTATCAGCTCCTTCAAGCTTATCCTCAAGCTTGGTGTGGTGAGACATCTTAAAGAGTACTTCAAATGGAAATAGAAAAGATTTAGGTCTTGCCACTTGAAATGCTGAAAACTGGATCTGGTCCCGGATTAGGGTTTGTCGGAAAAAACCCTAAAAATTCAAAATGTGAATTTCAACTTTTTGAAAGGATAGAAAGATGTGCCTTGATGAGCTAATCATCCTAGTGCATTCAGAATTTGAGATCAACAAAGTTTCACCCTTCAGATTTTCCTTTTTGTCCTCCTAGGTTCACTTGGGAGAGCCCAGAATTAGGGTTTGAGTTTCCCGGAGCTCTACCCAGCCAAAAATCTCGATCCAAAGCTCTAAACTTCGATTTTTTTAAGGAGCTTCCAGCTATGTCTTCAGATTCCAGAAATTCCTATTTTTGTGGAAACCCTAATTTTTAGGGCCAAATGTGAAAATGCTCAGAATTGAATTCTGATTGGACAGATAGATTCTCCTTGATGAGTATATTCAATCTACTATACTGCTTTTCCAAAATCTATGGAGAGAAACCCAATAAACAAGAAACTCAAGTTTTCGTCACTGCAAAATGTCTTCTTCTCAGGTTAGCTCTGATACCATGTTAAATTTTGAGCATTAATTCACAATACTCTTGGATCTTTACTGAGAGAATAACATATACAGTATAACAATGCATAACAATCACAATAAGCATCACAAGCATCACAAGAATCAAAAGCATGAGAGACAAGAGACACAGAGTTTCCGTGGGGAAAACCCTAAGGTGAAAAACCCCACAACTTCCTCAGAGATAGAGAGAGTAATGGCTCAACCAAAGTATAACCAAAATACACTTGAGAGAGTCTCCTAGTAGCATATGATCCTCCTCCTCACTAGTGTGCCACATTCTGAGTGAGAGAAGTGTGTCTTTCCGAATGATCCAAATAGAGATCTCCCGATCTCTATTTATACTTAACCTGTTTGCCCAGTTACACTATGGGGCCGACTTGTCTATCTAGATATATCCACAATATAATATATATTTCAGGGCCGACCCCACACATGGTGGTCTAATAACCCATCGAAAAGTACACACACTTGCAACACTTGTCAATCCACATGACGACACTTCCATATAGAGGAATAACACATCTCTAATAAGGGTACAATAAATATATATGAAATACATGGATGAAATACATTCCGAAGTTACATATACATCAACACTTAGGTATGATGCACTACTTTCTAGGCATGGAGGTGTGGCAGAGTGCGGATGGAATCTTCCTTGGACAAGGGAAGTATGCAGTAGAGATCCTGAAGCAGTTCGGGATGATGGAATGCAAGGCCATGGCCACACCTATGGCATTGAACCTGAAGCTTCTGTGTGATGCTTCATCTGATCCGGTTGATGTCACCGTGTTTCGTCAGATGATTGGGTCCTTGATGTACCTGACAAACACAAGACTAGATATTTGCTTTTCAGTGAACACATTGAGCCAGTTCCTAACGGATCCGAGAGGTGTTCACTTGGTTGTTGTAAAGCATATTCTGAGGTACCTGAAGGGTACGATTGACTATGGGCTCAAGTATGATGCGAATCAAAAGTTTAACCAGCAGGGTTATGTTGATTCAGACTGGGCAGGCAATGCTACAGATAGGAAGAGCACTTTTGGGTACTTCTTCAGTATGGGATCGGGTGTGATCTCTTGGTTTAGCAGGAAGTAGTCCTGCGTAGCACTAAGTACAGTCGAGGCAGAGTACATTGCAGCTTGTTCGACTAGTTGTGATGCAGTATGGCTTCGGAAGCTATTGTCTGAGTTATTTGATCTCCCGATGGAGGCTACTGGTATCTTTTGTGACAACCAGAGTTGTGTGAAGCTGTCTGAGAACCCGGTGTTCCAAGACAGGTCGAAGCACATTGAGATCAAATGTCACTATATTAGGGATGTGGTGCAGAGAGGAGCAGTGAAGCTCCTGTATGTTGCGACGGACGAGCAGATAGCCGATGTGTTGACCAAGCTGCTGGCCAGAGTGAAGTTTGAGTACTTTAGAGAGAGGCTTGGGGTACTTTAGATCGAGATTCCTTCCAAGGGGAAGTGATGAGTCCGGAGACACAGATGCACATGAGCCATTCTCACATGGTGGTAGGTGTGTCCTCCCATGGTGTAGATATAAGGGCTGGGGCCATTTCGACATGGTTGAAGTGTGTCTTCCCATGGACATTGATGTAAGAGCTGTGCCATTCGAGCATGGTTGAAGTTTGTCTTCCCATGGCTGCGATATAAGTGATGTGCCATTCGAGCATGGTTGAAGTGTGTCTTCCCGTGGCTGCGATATAAGTGTTGTGCCATTCGAGCATGGTTGAAGTGTGTCTTCCCATGGATGCGATATAAGTGCTATCCCATTCTCGCATGGTTGAAGTGTGTCTTCCCATGGCTGCGATATAATTGCTATCCCATTCTCGCATGGTTGAAGTGTGTCTTCCCAAGGCATAGATATAAGTGCTGAGCCTTTCACGGATGGTTGAAGTGTGTCTTCCCATGCCGATGAGTGTAAGTGTTGTGTGATGTTCATCTGGGTTGTGCTCCGTGGATGATGAGGTGATATGAAGACGATGAGGTGACAGTATGGTCCATAGGTTTTGCAAAGGCATATAATCAGTCCTGAGATGCTCTTGCAGGTTTTGCAGAGGCAGTGTAATCAGTCCCGGGAGATCTTGCAGGTTTTGTAGAGGAAGTGTAATCAATCCTGAGGTGTACCTACTTGATGGCTTATTCGCTGAGATGACATGATCAGTATGATCATGAGTATCAGGATGATACTCCGTGGCCGTGGACAAGTTGTGCAGTTGCATGTAAAATATCCTGGGAGATACGATAGGTTGAGCTGTGTGCTCGTAATCAGTCCTGGGATGCTCTTTCGAGGTTTTGCCATGACCACATGTAATATTTCCCTGGGATATCCGATAGGTTGAACTGTGTGCTCGTAATCAGTCCTGGGATGCTCTTTCGAGGTTTTGTGGAGGTCACATATAATATTTCCCTAGGAGATCCGATAGGCTGAGCAGTGAGCTCGTAAAAGTCTTAGGATGCTCTTTCGAGGTTTTGTTGATGCACGTAATAAGTCTTGAGGATTCCACAGTATGGCCAGTGATGATGAAGACCTACAGGTGGTGGGCCTACATCCAGCATGAAAAGGGGTTGGCTCTGCAGAACTTCCTATGACGAGAAGAATTATGAGATAGCACCAGTGATCGAGATGACGAGTACAACAGTAGTGATGATGATGCTCCGTGATCTAGTGATGATGATCCAAATTCAGTATTGAAGACTTTTGTCAAGAGAATACCTTCCTAGTTAAGAGGGAGTGTTGATGTATTTGTAACTTCAAAATATATTCACTTGTATATTGTATGTATTGTATTTGTACTTTATTGTATCCCCAACGGAGATGTATTATTCCTCCGATTGGAAGTGTCGTCATGTGTACTTGCAAATGTCACAAGTTATATTGTAAGTGTCGTAACTTATACTTGATGGGTTATTAGACCACCTTGTTGGGTCCGGCCCTGTATGAGTCATGTCAGTCAAAGACTTATTAGACAACCCTATTGGGGGTCGGACCAGTCAGCATAATGTTATGTGGTTAAGTTAGGTCCGACCTAGTTGAGTAAAGGTCAAGTGATGTAGTGTAGAAATAGAGAGTGTGTCTCTCTCATTTTACACATTCTATTGTTCACTCACTTCGCATTAGTGAGAGAAGAGGATGATGCGCACAAGTGGAGGAGGAGCATGGTGCTGTAGATATCTATCTCTTGGGTTTGATCATGGTGATCATTGTATTGATGCTTATTCTATCTCTGAGGAAGTTGCGGGGTTTTTCACCTTCTTGGTTTTCCCCGGTAAAATGTTTTGTGTCTCTTGTCTCTTGTCTCTTATGCTTGATATGCTGTACATGTTGTTCTTTCAGTTAAGATCCTAGATCAGAATGTATTAAATTCTGAAAAACTAACAGGGAAGAGAGCTAAGTGGATTGCAATTTAGTTAGAATATGACCTGGATATCAAGCCTACAATATTGGTCAAGGGACAGGACTTGGCGAAACTGATGACAGAAACCAACTATGGTGCTTTGGATATGAACTTGATCTTTGATCTCTCAACTAAAACAGTTCCAGAAATTCCTGTGGAGAAGGATTTTTCTCTGTCGCCTTGGTACAGTGACATTGTATATGTTTTGCAGAATTTGCAAGCACCCCCAGACTTGAAGAAAACCAAAGCGAGGTCAGTAAAATTAAAAGAAACAAATTTTTTCATATTGAATGAATATTTGTATTGGAAAGATCCAAGAGGGATTTGACTGAACTGTTTGCTAGAGGATGAGGCACAACATGTAATGAAGGAGTTTCTTGGAGGGGTGTGGGAGGACATCACTCCTGGAAAGCCACTATGAACAAAATCCTCAGAGCAGGGTTCTATTGGCCTACTGTTTTTTCAGATGTACACAAAGAAATTACAAAATGTCATGAATGTCAAATATTTGATGGGAAAAGAGAACTCTTGCCTTTGCCCTTAAATCCAATTTCAGTAGAAGCACCATTTCAACAGTGGGGATTAGATTTCATTGGGGAAATTAATCCAAATTCTTCAGGACAACACAAGTGGATTCTGACTGCAACAAACTATTTCACTAAGTGGATTGAAGCCATTCCAACTAAAAATTCCATAGAAATGGTGATAATAAATTTTCTGGAAGAGAATATTCTTTCAAGGTTTGATTGTCCTAGGAGAATAATCACAGATAATGCACAGGCATTCAGATCAAAGAGAATGATCAGTTTTTGTCATAAGTATCATATCCATTTAAATCACTCAACTGCATACTATCCCCAGGGAAATGGGTTGGCAGAATCTTCTAACAAAATTTTGGTAAGAATCATAAATAAATTGTTGGAAGAAAACAAAAGAGCCTGGCATACCAAACTCAAATATGCTTTGTGGGCAAACAGGATTAGTACGAAAAGAGCCATCGGTACTTCACCTTTTAAGCTAGTTTATGGGACGGAAGTGGTTTTTCCTGTTTCTTTAGGTCTTCCAGTCATGAAACTGTTGCAAGAGTTTGAGGAAGAACCAAACCACATGCAGAGAAGAATAAGTCAAATGATTGAGTTACATGAGATAAGGGAGAAAGCTTATAACATGACTCAAATTCATCAAGAAAAAATGAAAAATACATTTGACAAGAAAATCAAAGAAAGGAATTTTAAAATCGATGATTTGGTTCTAAAATGGGATGCCAGAAATGAAGACAAGCATGGGAAGTTCGAACATTTATGGAAAGGTCCATCTATATTTTTTTCTTACCAGGGGGAAAATTCCTTCATTTTACAAGATTAGAAACGAGAGTTTATTGGTGGAGGCCCAGTAAACGAGAGGTATCTGAAACACTATCTTTCTTATCCAAAAAGGAAGAAAAAGAAGTGGTTGTACATAATTTGTATATATGATAGTAGTTTCATAGAAGTTTACACATAAAATCAGTAAGCAGAACATTGTACTGGTTTTGTTTCATAAGTGTGTGTGGTTTCAGTTTGGATTGGCAGTTCGGTTCTAGGTGGATAACTTGTCGGTCAAAGAATGCAGAGCAGGTTTCAGTGGGGGGAATGGATAAAGTCAGATGGCCAGGCACATGGTCTATGGGTTATTTGCTAACTCGCAGTGACGATAGCATCTTGAGTTGGAGCCAGTTGTTAGCACAGGTATTTTTCAAAAGCATGGATGAGGTGATAGAAAGTGGAAATTTGTGGCTGATATAATCCAAGGATTTGTGGGGGAAAGCACCAATTCCCTTGAAAAAAAAAGTTTACCACATGACCACGGGATGGAAATTAAAGGGAAAGAGAAAGGCATGCAGAAC
The DNA here is from genome assembly GCA_027924585.1 of Larix kaempferi. Taxonomy (NCBI): domain Eukaryota; kingdom Viridiplantae; phylum Streptophyta; class Pinopsida; order Pinales; family Pinaceae; genus Larix; species Larix kaempferi. The sequence continues at coordinate 8,358,963 of BSBM01000236.1, read as the reverse complement.
AACTTGGGAAGTCATGAAATAAACAACCAATGACTGTGATCAAGGCAATGACAGGATCGACGGTAGCAATGTTGTTCCGAAACAACCATAGGAGAAGAGTTGGAGGAGTGGAGGGTTCAATGGCTTAGATTTTGTCGCTAGAGATAAACGGAAGAGGTTTATTTTCACCACAAGAAGAGTGTGATGAATAACGATGAATCCCCACCTAGAAAACCAAAGGATGATTAAGCGGTGTGCAACTTCAGTGGCTGATCATGCTTATGGTGAATGTGTTATTTAATCCAGAATTCATGTAAACCATGCTTTGTGTTAATCACACCTAAGTATTTCATGTTTTTTTCTAAAGTCGATATTAAATTAATATGTGTTGATGCTTAATGTTGATAGGTTGTTTTGCTTTCTTTCTAATATTGCTTGCTAAAAGAACTTGACTGTGCGATATCAATTACCTTGCCTTCACCAAGATTTATGTTGTTGATTTTTTGCCGGTCTTTAGAAATATCAGACATGACTCCATGCCCAATGTGATTCATATGTTTTTAGCAATTTAAAATAGAAGATCGGTTTCTTGAAAAACATTTCTGGTCATCGTATTCATCTTTTGAGAGAGCCCTCTCTAGTAGGAAAGAGGCCAGCTCTCCTCCTAAAGGTTGGTTTGAAATAGTTACCTTAGGGTCATCCTTCCGCAACCAAAGGGTAAATCCCGAGTGATAATAGTGATAATAACATACTCTGCATAATATTGAATAAGCTGCTAATGATTGTTAAAGTTGAAAAAGTAATAAAAGATATACACATTGTTCACCCCCCCCTCTCAGTGTGCTCAGTGTGTCCAACATAAGGCACTTCTACGGCTTGTTGTATTATGAATGAGCGTACACAACTCCCTTTTCTCCACTGCCTAGTTTTAACATTGAAGATCATAATTTTTAATTGCTTCACTTTTTTTGGCTAGCAAAGTATTGTGTTGGCCTTGTGTATCTAGTAACACATAGTTTTCTCAAATTGTGAGGAGCTCAACATGGCGAACGAGGATATTCTTCTCATTATAGCTATTAAAGAGATTCTAATGTGTTGCTTAACCTTGGGCATGTTTTCACAATAGCCTTTGAATCAACGCTAAATGATCAGGTCCCAAGCCTTCAAATCGTAGGCATGCCTATTGGATGTGTGCATATTGTTTTTTTTTATCTGCAGCTGGGGTTATTAGGGTGTGTTTAGTTGTGTAATCCAATGCCATGTATTGTATAGGCCATCACCATCGTTATTAACTTCTTCCAGACACTAAGATCACTAACTCCCTTATATTAAGGCTCATTCATGATCCAAGTTAATATTGGATTTCTACATGGTATCAAAGCATGCATTTCATGCCCTCCTGTTTTATGAATGAGTGTATTCAACTCCCTTTTCTCCACTACCTGGATTTGACACTGAAGATCACAATTTTTTAATTGCTTCATTTTTTGGACGATAATATCTTGTGTTGGCCTTGGTGTAGATATGGTAATGCTCAATTTGGTTAGATTGTGAGGAGCTCAACATGGTGGAGGATATTCTTATCATTGTGGTTATTAAAGACATCCCAATATGTTGCTCAACCCTGGGCATGTCAACAAAATAAACATTGAATTAACGTTAAAGGATTGGGCCCTAGACCTTTAAATCATGGGCATGTCTACTAGTGTGCAATTCATTTTTTTTAATCTATGGCCATGGGTGAATAAGGTGTGGTTATTTGTATAATCCATCACCACTATAATTAACATCTTCAAGACACTAAGATCACCACCTCACTTATATCAACACTATCCTGGGTGTACCACTCCAACATTAGACATTAGTATAAGTACGAATGTTATATTTTCTTAGCTTGAGTTATATTTTTGGCATTGAATGTTATTTATGGTCTTATGCTTCTACTACACTGTTCCAGTCTCATTTTTCAATGGAATGGTTCCTTGTACATATGCACAGTTTTTGTGAGGCTCTATATTTTGCAAATAATATCCCCATTTTTTACAATGTTTGTAGAAAGTGTTTAGATACATACAAGTCACATCCATCTATGTATTGATCTATCTTTCACACACACACACACACACATTGTAAATTTTTAGGCCCTAGGTAACTCCTCTCCTATGTTTTTCTTAATTAAATAAATAAGATCTGAACTTGTCAAATCACATAAATGAATATTTTCAAACATGCAACAATCACACATATAGTTGAAAATAAACAATGGAAGCAAAACACAATACAAACGATTTACACCTTCAAATTAGCCTTTCATTAATATATCTAGGATTACAACGAAACCTCCACAACTACTATAACTTACAACTGTACAGTACACTCAACTAAAGAAAAAATCATCAAACTTACTAAAGAAAACTACCCTCAAACAATCAAGAAATTCTCACAACACTTGCTGGTAACTGTTTGGGACTGCTGCAGGTCTTTTCAAATCTGTCTGTACAAACCCATGGGATGATATAAACATGGTGTATGAATCCATATGACTATACATATCTAATGTACGATTCCATAAAACTATATAGATATGTTCATGTTATTGTCTGTTTATTGAAATCTTCCTAGTTGTTGTCTGGGCTCCCCTCTGGTGCTCTATTTTTTCTCTTCGGATGAGTTTCTTCACCTTCCAACCAAAAATATCTTCTTGTGAATAATGAATGTGTATTTACCCTCTACTTTGACCCACCTTTATACTTTAGTTTCAACCCTAATATACTAAAACCCTAATCTCTTGGTGAGATGACGATTGAGATTAGTCTAAATCATTATTGCATTAAAACACACTTTATTAGACTCAAAAACAGATAATAAGACTTTCACTTTAATAAAGTGAATTACAAAATATATTCGATTTGGATGACTTCACGCATGCTTGACACAAACCCTATGCAGAAATTCCTATCTGAACTACAAACCATCAACACTCCCTCTTAGCGAGGAAGGAATTATACACCAATCCAAGTTTGTATTTGAATGCTTCAAACTTCCCTTTTGCTAAGGGCTTAGTCATAATGTCAGCAACCTGTTGATCTGTGGGTGCATACTGGAGCTTCACCACTCCCTTCTAAATCCTGTCTCGTATGAAGCGATACTTGAGCTCAATGTGCTTAGACCTATCGTGAAAAAATAGATTCTCAGAGAGTTTGATACAATTATGATTATCATAGTAAATCACCATGGGATCCAGCCCCTGATAAAATAGACTTTCAAGCAACTTGCGAATCCAGATGAATTCACAACTAGCTATACTTGCTACCATATACTCTGCCTCTACCAAACTGCATGCTATGAAAGTCTGCTTCTTGCTAAACTAGGATATCATCGCCGACCCCAAGCTGAAGCTACACCGCGAGGTGCTCTTGCTGTCTGATGCACTACCTACCCAATCTGAGTTTATATACCCATGCAAATTTATTTCACCATATCCAAGATATCTCAATCCATACTCTGCTATGCACATGTTTTGCTACTACCCAATGCTCCTTCCTCTACTCCACCATGAACTAGATCAAGGTGTTCAGTGCAAAACATATATCTTTCCCAATGTTGACTAGATACATCAAGGAACCTATAAACTATCTGTACAACGTGGGATACACCATGTATGGATTTGAAGTAGTGACCTTCTTCAGATTAGTGATCATAGGAGTGGCCATGGGCCTAAAGTCTTGCATTCAAAATCCTTTAGAATATCAACTTCATACTTACCTCGTTGAAGGAAAATATCCCCTAGTCTTTGCTAAACCTCCAACCCCAAGAAGTAATGCAACAAGACAATGTCATTAATATTGAATTCAATTATCGTATTTTCCTTGCATCCTACAATGAACTTCTCTAAAACTGTGAGAAACAAGTCATCTACATACAACACCAAAATGAGCAAATCAACCTAAAAAAACATGAAATATAAGTTGGGATTTGCTTCAATTTTGGTGAAGCCCATGTTCTACAAGTATCCATCAATCCTGGAATACCAAGCTCTCGGTGCCTGCTTGAGTCCATACAAGGTCCTTTTCAACATGCAACATGGGACTCCTTCCTATTGACCTTGAATCCCCGAGGCTGCTCAATGTACACCTCTTCCTCAATTATACTGTTGAGGGAAGTTGTCTTCACATCCATCTGATGTATCCTCCATCCCATGATGGAGACTAAAGACACCACTTCTCTAATGGAAGTGTACTTGGCGATTGGAGAAAATGTCTCCTCGTAATCCACTCCCTCTTTCTAGGAGAATCCTCTCACCACAAACCTATCCTTGTACTTCTTTATGCTTCCTTCTATCGCATGCTTGATCTCGTAGAGCCATTTATAAGTCACCACTAAATTCCCCTCCAATCTAACAATGTCCCAAACATTATTCTTCATGATGAAGGTTTACTCCTCCACCATGATATCCCTCCAAACCTATTGGTCGGATGCCTCCTGAAAAATGGAGGGATTAGAATATATAATGCTACTCATTAATGACATGTACTTTGAAAAATTCTTCAAATGTTTTCTCTCCTTAAATGATCTCCTAGGAGCCTTAACAAGCTCCTGAGCATCCCTCAATTCCTCTATGAACCATCGAGGTTTCCTAGAAAAATTGTTAGGAGCTGGTGGCTCTTACTCTGCATCTAAAGGTTGCTACTCTGAACTGGAAGTTGCTAGTGACCTTGGCTCAACCTTCGAAGCTTCCTTCTCCTCATCCTCTGTCACTGGTAATGGATCATGGTATTTTGTCTATTCAAAGTATTCCTTTAACTTAATCCCTACTTACAATTGTCTTCCTCTCTCTCGGAATATAGATCTTGTAACCTGATTGGGATAGACTCCTCTGGTCTAATGAGGACTTGCTTGTTCTTGAAATATAATGCAAAGCCCTTATCTTCCATGACTGAAACTAAAATAAAATTCTTCCTAATACCTAGAACAAATAACACATCATCAATGTCTAAATAGTTACCTAACTAGAGTTTGAACGAAATAGTACCAACTCCTGCTATTGGATACTTGGAATTATCACCAAGCTCGACCTGAAATCTAGAGTTGTGCTTTTCCAAACTTGAAAATAAATCCTGGGATGACGTCATATGCCTCAATGCTCCACTGTCCACATACCATGCATTCTTTAGAACTAGAGGAAAAATACCATCAAGAAATCCTTCTCGAACTTGTTCATCCGAGTTTCAGTTGAGGCTGCTACCTAATGATGTTGCTTCCCTTTACCATTCTTCTTCTTCGGACACTGTGATGCATAATAGTTGTTCTTATGGCATATAAAGCACTTGATCTTTCTCAATTCCTTCTTCCTTGACTATGGTACTGACTCCTCACTCTTTTCGTTACCGTTGCTGGGTATTTTACTTTTGCCCTTTTTTTCCTAACCAATGAGGGCATGGTCACTATCACCTGCCTGTCTGTTGACCTTTGAATCCACCAGAGTCTTGTACTAGATACAGTCATCCCAAAGTCTTTCCCATGAGTGAAGGTTCTCCTGATTAAAAATACTTTGGAAAAATGTTTCCCTTTGAGGAGGGAAACCATTAAGTGCCCTATTTACCAACTCTTTGTCTTCAACCTTCTCCTCAACAAGCTCGTCACGAATATGTGTGACCTTCATCAAATAACTGGTGACGATATCTGATCTAGTCATCTCAACATATATGAGCTTGTTATGCAATATCATCTTTCTATTAATGTTTTCACTTCGGTGAAGGCTAACTAGGGAATCAAACATGTCCTTTGTTGTTTTTATTCTCGGATACATGAGGGATCAGATGATCCTTTATTGCATCCATGATCATCCACTCGGCTTTCACTTCTTGCATCCAGGAGCTGCCAAAAACTGCAAATCTGTTGAAGAATCTACCACGTCCTTGACGACATCTTAGAAGTCATTCTATTCTAATAGAAGAGTTACCTTGACTTTCCATGCTAGGAAATTCGAGGCACCATCCAATCTATCCTCAAACCTGAGGCTAGCTGATGCCATCTGTTAACACTTAGAATTTACCCTTTGGTTACGGTAGGGTAACCCTAAGGTAACTATTTCAAACCAACCTTTAGGAGGAGAGATGGATTCTTTCCTACCAGAGAGGGCTCTCTCAAAATATGAATACGATAGCCATAAATGTTTTTCAAGAAACTAATTTTCTATTTTAAAATTGGCTGAAAACATATGAATCACATTGGGCATGGAGTCACGTCTGAGATTTCTAAATACCAATAGAAAATTAACAACATAAATCTTGGTGAAGGCAAGGTAATCGCTACCCCACAGTCAATTTATTTTAGCAGGTGATATTTGAAATAAAGCAAAACAACCCATTGAAATTAAGCATCAACACAAATGAATTTAATATCAAATTTAGAAGAAAACAAGAAATACTTAGGCGCGATTAAAACAGAGCATGGTTTGCATGAATTATGGATTAAATAACACTTTCACCATAAGCATGAGAAGAAAAACAACATGGAAGCTTTTCACTGGAAAATACGATTCACAAAGAAAAAGGAAAATACAGACTGTAACACAAGCAATGCAAGAATATTCACCCTTCAAAATGTGCTTCACTTCTGCACGGAAAAACTTTACAATAACGGAGGTACTCTCAGTACCAAAATGTCCTTCTCTATCACAGGTTTCAAACTTTTACAATGATGTCGAAATAGCCTTTTTATAGCACTCCTTTAAAGCGAAACCCTAACTACCTTATAAATGACCTAGTAAATATTTGGGTTTCACTTTTACATTTCACTTTAGTCAAAATTGTACACATGTCAAAATTTCCAACATATGAATCTTCGACGCCCTGTTTGCTGGATGGAGACTGTTTGCTGAATTTTTGAGCCTGAATCTTCAGGAGCGTAGGGTGTATTACATTTTCCCATATTTCTCCATTGTCTTCCATTGATTTGCCGTGGGAAGCTCATAAATTGTCATTTGTTTCACCAATACCTTCATTTCTATATGTTCTGTAGTGGAAATTTGTAGTATTCTTTCACCCATCATGGCCAATTTATGTAGAATTTGAAAATCACTTGAGAGATTCTCCAATTTCTCCCACTCAACCTCTTTCTCTATAAATTTCAGTGATTTTTCTTTGTGGTCATCCAACTCTTGGGATAAGTTCTGTTTTTCCAACTCCAACATAGTTAACTCAGAATTCTATATTAGCTAAGTGGATGATATCTTAAGTTTTTTCTTGAGCAACTAAATAGTGCTCTCTTTCTCCATCAACAACTTCTTACTTCCTTCACCTCTGTTTGCTCCATCATCAACCAAATATATTTGCAGTTTCTTAATCTGCTGTTGATGGGCCCTATTCTCAGTCCTTTCCTACCTCAACTGGATCTCCAATATGTTGACAATACTCTCCAATTTAGAAACCTTTAGAGTAGCTTTCATCAAATCTGTGTATATTACTTCCCCGGTCTGTCTATGCAGATGAATCTTGTCAGGGACTGCTATTTTTTTCAAGTTCAAGTTCATCTCGGTTACCTTGTCATCAAATGACACAGCCAAATTCAAAGTATTTTCGGAGACATCTCTGCTAGCCACCAAAGTGACTGGTAAATTTTATGTATCTTTGAATCTAGGAAATAAATTGTATGTCTTTTCTGAGCTTGTGTGTTTGTCTTGCCCATACTTTACATACATCTCAACTCGTGTTTGAAACCTCTTGGTGTCACCAACCTCCTTGGATTCCTGAAAAATGTACTGTTGTAGCTGAACTTCTGGAGCTAGGTATTTCTCCTTTTTCTTCTCTTCTACTCTTGTGGATACAACCAAATCACCTGGAAAATCTGCTTTGAACCTTTTCTCCCCTTCTGGATCCTCTATTTCTGTATCAGAGATTTCTTCAAAGCTCCTTTTGCCTGCAACTTCTATTGCACTTGGAAGTATCATTTCGGACAAAGATTTTTCTAGAGCATCAGGATCCAAGTGTGAACATGTTGGGACCTCTTCATCTGATTTGTATTGTAGAAGATTTTCTCTTTTGGATAACCCCTCCACCTCTTGATGATCAAAGGCTTTATTCTTGTTTTGTTGTCTTCTTTCAAAGATTATATGATAGGGGTCATACTTAACAGCAATATCCTTTTTGAATTCTAATCCTTCCAATTGCTTCTCTATAAACGAAAGGGCATGCTTATTCTTCACAATGAAGGGACCCACTTTTAAGGGGAACTTGATATCAAAATATTTTTTGAAGGTCAAGAAATAATCATCTTCAACAATCAACCTTTTTCTGATAAATTCCAATGAAAAAACCCTTGAGGTAAAAAATGCTGGCAATATGTAGGGCTCTTTCACAAATCCATATAACCTGATAACTGTATGCTGCTTGGATAAAAACCAGTCTCCAACTGCTAAATCCTGTTTTAATTGCATTGAAGTTTTCATTTCTGGCAAGACTCTTTCCAATTCCTCTCCAAAGATTAACTTATAGACTTCTGACACAACATAGTTCATATAATTGAACATGTTATCTTCCAACGAATTCGAAAAAATGTCCGGTGAAAACCTTATAACTTTTTGACTTGAGAACAACAACATTTTCATCATATGAGACTAGAATCTGAAATGATGAGTATTGTGGAAATCCACTAGCTGAGAATGGATATTTTCAGCTAGGAATTCATCAAAGTTAAGGCATGGTACTTGATGGTATTCCATCTCTGGTAAACCAGAGCTTATTCTGAAGAGCAGGCATAGTTGAACCTCCGTCACTACAGCATCACTATCAAGTCCTAAGAACTGGGCAATCAAAGTCAAGACCAACTGAGTGCTTTCGGTAAAGAAATTCAAATCTAGAGGATAAGGTGTGTCTTGGATTTCGAGATCCGGTTTGAGGCAACTAGTGAGGAAAATTTGTTTGACTTTGGGGGAGGACTGGCGATAATGACTGACTAGGGTTTCCTCAGAAAAACTCTCTAGTTCGTGGGATTGTGACGGGGGTACTTCAAGGGAATTTTTTATAACATTGGGCTCGACAGGGAAAACAATCCTGTATTTTTGAGCATTCACGACAACTCTTTCGGCTTGGGAGTAATTTTATGCACACCACGAAATGAACTCAGAGAATCCCATGAGCTGGTTTGGGAAAAAGTACATAAAGGATGACTGAAAAACCCTGTGGATATCAACGCCTTCCTTATTTAACCTATCTAACCCTTCCTTTATTTCCTTAATCGACATTTTAACCACTGTGTCGAAAAAATCTCTATCTCTATCCTCTAGGGTATCCTCAACTTTAGTGTTTTCAACGCTTAAGGCTTCTGTAATTCCTTCCATTATAAAAATAACCCTTTTCTAATGAGTGCACAGGTTTTAGAACCCACCTGACACTGACAGCTCAGAACCTAGTATCTTCTGTTGCTTTCTTCATTGCACACTTGTCCAGAGCCTTCTGACACTGACGCTTAAAAATAAATGTCAGCTTCACGTGACTTTTCATTTTTTATAACTCGACCCCTATTATTTTCCTTGCTTCTCCTCCGACGGACATTCAGCTCAACCGTCGATCCTCTGCGCTATAACTTGGCTCGTTAGATCTGTGACCCTTCTACCATCATCCTTATGTAAATGTGCAAACGCTATCGGCCATTAGATCTGACCAACGATAAATCCCAATCGTTGATTTTTAGCACTACAACGACTATAGGTGGTTCCGCGGAGCGTCTCTGTGGTTTCCCATACCGCTTTTTCAATTTATGGAATCCTGTGGGAGTGACACGTGGTCGGCAGTCTGAATTTCCAAAACCACCTACCCTATCACTTTCTCGTGTATCTTAGCACTGCAGAACTCACTGTGGACCATTGATCCGGCAAATCAACGGTCGACCAACGGTGAAAGCTGCTAGGCCTTTAAAACATGTCCTTGTCACCTTTTTGTCTAATCCTCCACTATCTATCGTGTTCCTTCCCAAATGGGGATCCCTTCATCACCGTTGATTTCCCTTAGCGAAATCCAAACCATTGGATCGCTTTTTACATTTATCATGCCTTAACCAACTTTCTCGACCGTTGGATCCCCTTCCGGTTTCTGCCTTAGAGGTAGATTTCCCCCGTCTTCTTTTCACCTTTTTAAGAGTGGTTTCATTGAGCCTCCAAGCGGTTTCTCATACCACCTTTATATTTTGCGGAATCACGAGGGATCGACATGTGGATGGCGGTTTGTAATTCTGCAACCACCCACGTTGTTATTCCTCTATGCATCTTGGCGTCGCGAAATATGTCCTGGTCCATTGATTTGGAGATCAACGGTCGATCAACCACATAAGTTGTGTGCCCTTTAAATCCCTTTTTATTCTCCGGTGGGGGCTCATCATTAACCATCGTGTTTCTTTTTTAGCGAAAATAATCCTCCACCATTGATCTCAGACGATAAGGTCTGAGCCGTTGAAACATCCGACCCTTTAACCTTTCCTCTATGGTCAATTCAGGAACTCCTCTCCACTGTAGATCCTGTCTCCGCTTCGATCTCAGCCACCAATTATTTATTTCACGATTTCCCGGGCTATTTCGAAATCTTTTCCCGCTCCTTTCTCTTTAGCTGAAAATTATGTGGTGCGTTTTCAGGGATTGGACATTTTCTCCTTAGACTTTGAAGTATAATGATAAGAACTTGCATTATTCATCTCCCTCTTATGCTCTGAAAGTACCTGTGCTAACAACTGTCTCCAACTGGGGATGCTATCCTCCCTGCCAGGTAGCAAAGAACCCGTAGACCAGGTGCCTGATCATCTGACCTTCTCCATTCCCCCACTGAAACCTGCTATGCACTCTTTAATCTGCAAGTTATCCACCTGGAACCAAATTGATAATCCAAACTGAAACCACAACACACTTCTGAAACTAAACTGTACAATGCTCTGTTGACTGATTTTATGTACAAACTTCTATGAAAATACTATCATATATACAAATTATGTACACCAACTTCTTTTTCTTCTTTTGGGATAAGAAAGATAGTGTTTCAGATACCTCCCGTTTATTGGGCCCCCACCAATAATCTCTCCATTCCGATCTTGTAAAACGAAGGAATTTCCCCCGTGGTAAGAAAAAATTATATATGTACCTTTCCATAAATTTTCGAACTTCCCATGCTTGTCTTCATTCCTGGCATCCCATTTTAGAACCAAATCATCAATTTTAAAATTTCTTTCTTTGATTCTCCTGTCAAATGTCTTTTTCATTTTTTATTGATGAATTTGAGTCCTGCTATAAGCTTTCTCCCTTATTTCATGTAACTCAATCATTTGACTTATTCTTCTCTGCATGTGATTTGGTTCTTCCTCAAACTCTTGCAACAGTTTCATGACCGACATACGTAAAGAAATAGGAAAAACCACTTCCGTCCCATAAAATAACTGAAAATGTGATGTACCAATGGCCCTTTTTGTACTAATCTTGTCCGCCCACAAATCGTATTTGAGTTTGGTATGCCAGGCTCTTTTGTTTTCTTCCAATAATTTCTTTATGATTCTTACCAAACTTTTGTTAGAAGATTCTACCAACTCATTTCCTTGAGGATAGTATGCAGTTGAGTGATTTAAATGGATATGATACTTATGAAAGAAACTGATCATTCTCTTTGATTTGAATGCATGTGCATTATCTGTGACTATTCTTCTAGGACACTCAAACCTTGAAAGAATATTCTCTTCTAGAAAATTTATTATCACTGCTTCTATGGCATTTTTAGTTGGAATGGCTTCGATCCACTTAGTGAAATAGTCTATTACAGTCAGAATCGACTTGTGTTGTCCCGAAGAATTTGGATTAATTTCCCCAATGAAATATAATCCCCACTGCTGAAATGGTGCTTCTACTAAATCGGTTTTAAGGGAAAAGGAAAAAGTTCTCTTTTCCCATCAAAGATTTGGCATTCATGACATTTTGCAATTTCTTTTTGCACATCTAAAAAAACAGTAGGCCAATAGAACCCTTCTCTGAGGATTTTGTTCATAGTGGCTTTCTAGGAGTGATGTCCTCCACACACCCCTCCATGAAACTCCCTCATGATATGTTGTGCTTCATCTTCTAGCAAACAGTTCAATAAAATGCCTCCTGGATATTTCCAATACAAATATTCATTCAATATGCAAAATTTTGCTGCTTTTAATTTTACTAACCTTGCTCGGGTTTTCTCTAGGTCTGGGGGTGCTTGCAAATTCTGTAAAACATATACAATGTCATTGTATCAAGGCGACAAAGAAAAATCCTTCACCACAGGCATTTCTGGAACTGTTTCAGTTGAGAGATCAAAAATCAAATTCATATCCAAAGCGTCATAGTTGGTCTCTGTCATCAATTTTGCCAAACCCTGTCCCTTGATCAATCTTGTCGGCTTAATATCCAGGTCATATTCTAACAAAATTGCAATCCACTTAGCTCTCTTCCCTTCAGGGTCTGGTTGGGTAAGAATATCCTTGACAACTGCAGATGGAACATATGCAATAGTGTGAGAATGCAAAATGTAAACCTTGAAATCTTTTAAATCTTTTATCAATGCATAAGCCTGTTTCTCCATTATATTACACTTTAGTTTTGCATCTCTCAAAATCTTGCTGAAAAAGGCAATTGGTTGTTCCATATTATATTGATTCTTATGTAGTAAGACTCCAGCTATAGTATGTTGCGATGCATAAGAAAATATGATAAATTCATTTGAAAAGTCAGGACTGATTAAAACAGGAGCTTCTGTTAGGGATTTCTTAATGTCAGTGAAAGATTTGTTGGCTTCAATGGTCCATTTGATTTCATTGTTCTTCCTTAACATATCTGAAATATTTCTTAGAATCTCTGCAAAACTGGGAACAAACCTTCTTAGGAAATTCACTCTACCAATAAAAGATTGAACTTCCTTCTTACTCCTTGGTATCCCAATTTTCTGAATTGCTTCTACTCTTTTAGGATCAATCTTTATGCCATCTTTTGATATTATATGCCCCAATAAATTTCCTTCTTTCATGGAAAAAATCGACTTCTTTGGATTCAAGGATATGCCAAATTTCATGCATTTCAGAAATACCCTTTCTAAATGCTTCAAGTGATCCGCAATGATTTTTGAGTATATAGTTATGTCATCCATGTATACTACTACAAATTTATCTTTTTCCTCAGCGGATGCGATATCCACGACCCTTTGAAATGTAGCCCCTACATTCATCAACCCAAATGGCATTTTCGCGTACATGAAATTCCCCAAGGCATTGTGAAAGCTATCTTCTCCTGATCCTCTCGAAGGACCTTGATCTGATTGTATCTAGAGAAACCATCCAACATGGAAATTCTCTCCGCCCCCACAACCTTCTGCAAAATATGATCCATATTTGGAAAAGGATAATTATATTTCATGGAGACTTTGTTCAAATTTTTGAAGTCTACACACAACCTTATTTCTCCATTCTTCTTTCTTACAGGGATCAGATTCGCTACCCATCTGGAAAATCTCAGGGATACAATTATTTTGGCACCAAACAACCTTTTAACCTCCTTTTCAATCAGTGGCAGCAACAGTGGATTTATTCTCCTGAGTTTTTGTTTAAAGGGTTTCTCATTTGGCTTGATGGGGATAGTATGTTGAATATTAGAAGTGTCATATTCCTTCAAATCTTCATAACTCCAGGCAAACACATCTGTGAATTCTTTCACCAGCTCAACATATTTCTTTTCTTCTTCTGGCGGAAGGTTCTTAGAAATTTTCACTATCCTAGGCTTTTCTTTTGTTCCAATGTTGCAGTCTTGACTTCTCCATCTTGAGGCTCTACTTTCGAATTCTTGGCCACATCATTTCTGTTGAATATCTTTTCTAACGGTACAAGCCCTTTGGGAATGACATTTTTCTTCAACTGAATTATTTCTTTTCCTCCGATTTCTCCCCTGAACTTTTCTTGTTCCTCTAGAAATTCTTCATTGTTAACAAATCCTTCTATATCTTGATTTTCATTGTGGATATTTGTATTTGCAAAATCATCTGTCATTTCCAAAAATCTTTTAATATGCATATCATCATCAAATACTTTCCAGTGTTTCGAATTATCAGGAATAGAAGGCCTATTTATAACTTCAATCTCATATTTTTTATTCGAAAAACCAGGTTCCCTGAAAGTGCCAGCAGTTGTAGCCAAAGAGTCTGCTATTGATTTGTTAATTCTGGGTATTACTACTATGGCATGTTCGTCAAAGAAATTACCCAACATATCCCAGAATTAATTTCTGTATGATCTCATTTTTGGATGCTTTGTCTGATATATGCCATTCACCTGATTTATGACCAGCTCTGAATCCCCAAATACTTCTATTTTATTTTCTTTTAGATCTTTCAACACATTCAATCCCAGAATCAGAGCTTCACACTTTGCAACATTGTTAGTACATTCAAAAGTCAATTTGAAAGAATACATTAGAAATTCTCTATCTGGAGTCACTATCCACACACCTGCACCAGCACCCTATTTTCTTCTCGACCAATCAAATGCATAGTCCAAGTCCCTTCCATCCTCAGTTTTTGTCTAAATTCTTCCTCTCCCTTAATCTGGCTATTCTCTTCTTGATTTTTATATAGATCTATTTTTTCTTCGTACTAAGAGTCATTATAGAAGATGGAAGATCCTAAATCAGTATCAACTGCATAAATGGAATGGCTATTGGGTTCATTTTGGTTACTTACCACATATGAGAGTCTCTTCTCAATGTATAATCTTCTGTGTTCACCGAGAACTGGAATAGTAGCAAAGTACATATTCATCTATAACATTCCCCTGAGCTTTGAATCCCAAGACCTAGATAACAACATACCAAATTTTGGTGGAATATTTGCAACAACCACGTCCATGACCAGACTTCTATCTGGAAATTTAGTAAGAGAAAGTACTAGGTCTTTTATCAAGCCCAAGCATTTTACCTTTTTTGAATCAAAAGAAAACAAATCCTTGTATGGTCTTGTGATATCTAAACCCAAACTTTCTACCACCACCTTTGGCATCAGATTATGAGAAGCTCCCGAATCAAGCATGCAATTATGAAGGGTCATATCATGAATATTCATATTTACATAAAAAGGTGGAGCTTCTTCCAAACTATTATCTTCCATTTTAGAACCCATCAGAATAGTTGGAGCATCATCATTTAATTCTAGAGCATCAAGTTCTACTTGTCCTTCACTTCTAACCATTTTTTAGATCTGTTCTCTATATTCACTATTTTTCAATAACTCACTGAAAGGGATGGGTATTTTAATTTTCGACATCTCACTTTGTAAACTAAAGGAAGCAAGCATTTTATCATTTTCTTTGATCAAATCTTTTTTAACTTCTGGAATTTTCTTTGCCACCTCTTCTTTTGGTTTATCCTTTTTGTGTTGGCTGGTCGAGGGTAAATCTACAAGACCTTTTCCTTTATCCACAACTACATCCCTGTTCCTGAGAGTGATTTTCCTATGGAGATCATTCACAACATTTTGATATCCTACTCGGTATTGTTCTATCTCCAACTCAAGGGTATTACATTCCCCGTCTCTGGAAAACATGTCGTGCTCTATCTTAGTTAAATAAAATTCAGAATCAAGATCATCAAAATGATGAATTTCACTTTCCACAAATTTAGTTTCTCCTTCCTCATTTACACCGTTTTCAGGAAATGGGGGTCTTACTTGATTATCTTCTGCATTCCTTGGATTCCTTTGATCTCTTTGATCCCTCTGTCTTATTTGTGGTGGAATTTGTCTTCTAAAATTCGGGTTTCTAATTGGAGGCTCTTGTTGATCTCTGCTTTGGGGTTTATTTTCTAAGTCTAATCTGTCCATTAGTTTCTTCATTGTTTTCATCATCATATCAATCCTAGCATCAGTGGGAGAGGAGGAAGAAGCTACGTTTTCTTCCCTAATATTCATTCTATCTGTATCAGTTTTCTATTTCATTTTCCCAGAAGCCATCAGATTTGCTTCGACTTCTACTGCGTCCTTTAACATGTCTGGCAGAGTGGCTGAATTTATTTATCTCAACATACAAGAAAAATCACCATAAAAGGCATCTGCATAATGCAATTTAGCGTCCCCTACCAGGGGTTTCACATCAGCAGGGATAGAATTATAAACCCTCATGAATCTAGCGGAAAATTCTTGGACAAACTCAAACCCCCCCTTCTTCAGATTGTTATACTGGGTTAGGGCTTGTAAAGGGTTTTTCTTATCTTCCCACCTATCAAGAAAACAAGTCATGAAATCATCATAGGAAGGTATTGATCTCGCATCAAGTGTTCTAAACCACTTCTTCACTTCTCTAGATAAGCTTTGTGCTAGCAGTCTCATTTTAGCATCATTGTAATCCACCTTATCGAGGTCAATGAAGTCATTGAATCTATCAACATGTTGTTGGGATGTACAATTTTCCTCCCCATCAAACAATGTGATTCTCTGTGCGTAGTTTTGAGGGAGGTCATGCAAAGCAACAGGTAGAGCAAGTGGGGCGAACCTAGCAGCCATGACTACTAGTGGGTTTGGAACAGTGTTATGATTTCGTAATGGTATTCTTTGATATTTAGGTTTTTTAGACTCAACGCTTCCAGAGTTTTGCAAATCTTCCAAAACAGACTGTAAAAAATATGACTGAAATCCATTTTGATCAATTATAGTTTCTTTTAAATCAGATTCTTATTTATACCTAAACAAAGATTGTTCAAACCTTTCACTTAAATTAGCATTTTCATCATCTAACAACTCTTCTTGAAAAGGAGGAAACAGATCTATTGTTTGAGAAGTACCTTCTTGATATTTTCCTTTAATCTCCTTAGAATATTTTATGGACTCTCCACCCCCGAGAATAACTGACAGTCTGGATTTCTCCTTGTGGAATCCTTCTAGGGGCCACAATGTCTTTCTTGGAGTCGCCTTTTAAATTTGGAATCTTTTTGATAGTGAAGTCGCCAGGGAAAAATACAACCAATACTAAATATCAAATTTCTTTTCCCACATAAATCTGATTGCATTGTCATTCTTCCCAGGGAAAAATTTGAACCTTCATCCCCGACAACGGCGCCAAATTGTTAACACTTAGAATTTACCCTTTGGTTGCAGAAGGGTAACCCTAACGTAACTATTTCAAACCAACCTTTAGGAGGAGAGCTGGCTTCTTTCCTACCAGAGAGGGATCTCTCAAAAGATGAATACGATGGCCATAAATGTTTTCCAAGAAACTGATTTTCTATTTTAAAATTGGCTGAAAACATATGAATCACATTGGGCATGGAGTCATGTCTGAGATTTCTAAAGACCATCAGAAAATCAACAAGATAAATCTTGGTGAAGGCAAGGTAATCGCTATCCAACAGTCAAGTTCTTTTAGCAAGTGATATTTGAAAGAAAGAAAAACAACCCATCGACATTAAGCATCAACACAGATGAATTTAATATCGACTTTAGAAGAAAACATGAAATACTTAGGTGCGACTAAAACAGAGCATGGTTTGCATGAATTCTTGATTAAATAACACTTTCACCATAAGCATGAGAAGAAAAACAACATGGAAGCTTTTCACTGGAAAATACGATTCACAAAGAAAAAGGAAAATACAGACTGTAACACAAGCAACGCAAGAATATTCACCCTTCAAAATGTGCTTCACTTCTGCACGACAAAACTTTACAATAACGGAGGTACCCTCAGTACCAAAATTTCCTTCTCTATCACAGGTTTCAACCTTTTACAATGATGTCGAAATAGGATTTTAATAGCACTTCTTTGAAGCGAAACCCTAACTACCTTAAAACTGACCTAGTAAATATTTGGGTTTCACTTTTACATTTCACTTTAGTCAAAATTGTAAAAATATCAAAAATTCCAACATATGAATCTTCCGCGCCCTGTTTGCTGGATGGAGACTGTTTGCTGAAGTTTTGAGCCTGAATCTTCAGGAGCGTAGGGTGTATTTCATTTTCCCACATTTCTCCATTGTCTTCCACTGATCTGCCGTGGACAACTCATAAATTGTCATTTCTTTCACCAATACCTTCATTTCTATATGTTATGTAGTGGAAATTTGTGGTATTCTTTCACCCATCATGGCCAATTTATGCAGAATTTCAAAATCACTTGAGAGCTTCTCCAATTTATCCCACTCAACCTCTTTCTCTATATATTTCAGTGATTTTTCTTTGTGGTCATCCAGCTCTTGGGATAAGTTCTCTTTTTCTTGCTCCAACATAGTTAACTCAGAAGCTTGTATTAGCTGAGTGGATGATATCTTAAGTTTTTTCTTGAGCAACTGAATAGTGCTCTCTTTCTCCATCAACAACTTCTTATTGCCTTCACCTTTGTTTTGTCCATAATTAACCAAATATATTTGTAGTTTCTTAATCTGCTGTTGATGGGCCCTATTCTCAGTCCTTTCCTGCCTCAACTGGATCTCCAATCTGTTGACAATACTCTCCAATTTAGAAACCTTTAGAGTAGATTTCATCAAATCTGTGTATTTTACTTCCCCGATCTGTCTATGCAGATGAATCTTGTCAGGGACTGCCATTTTTTTCAAGTTCAACTTCATCTTGGTTACCTTGTCATTAGATGACACAACCAAATTCAAAGTATTTTCGGAGACATCTCTACTAGCCACCAAAGTGTCTAGTAAATTTTCTATATCTCTGACTCTAGGAAATAAATTGTATGTCTTTTCTGAGCTTGTGTGTTTGTCTTTCCCATACTTTACATACATCTCAGCTCTTGATTGAAACCTCTTGGTGTCACCAGCCTCCTTGGCTTCTTGAAAAATGTACTGTTGCACCTGAAATTCTGGAGATAGGTATTTCTCCTTTTTCTTCTCTTCTACTCTTGTGGATACAACCAAATCACCTGGAAAATCTGCTTTGAACCTTTTTCCCCCTTTTGGCTCTTCTATTTCTGTATCAGAGATTTCTTCAAAGCTCATTTTGCCTGGAGTTTCTATTGCACCTGGAAGTATCATTTCAGATGAATAGTTTTCTGGAGCATCAAGATCCAAGTGTGAACATGTTGGGACCTCTTCATCTGATTCGTATTGTAGAAGATTTGCTCTTTTGGATAACCCCTCCGCCTCTTGATGATCAAAGGCTTTATTATTGTTTTGTTGTCTTCTTTCAGAGATTATATGATAGGGGTCATACTTAACAACAATATCCTTTTTGAATTCTAATCCTTCCAATTTCTTCTCTATAAACGAAAGGGCATGTTTATTCTTCACAATGAAGGGACCCACTTTTAAGGGGAACTTGACATCAAAAGCTTTTTTGAAGGTCAAGAAATGATCATCTTCAACAACCAACCGTCTGATAAATTCCAAATAAAAAACCCTTGAGGTAAAAAATGCTGGCAATATGTAGGGCTCTTTCACAAATCCATATAACCTGATAATTGTATGCTGCTTGGATAAAAACCAGTCTCCAACTACTAAATCCTGTTTTAATTGCATTGAATTTTTCATTTCTGGAAAGACTCTTGCCAATTTCTCTCCAAAGATTAACTTATAGACGTTTGACACAACATAGTTCATATAATTGAACATGTTAACTTCCAACGAATTCGAAAAAACCTCCGGTGAAAACCTTATAATTTTCTGACTTGAGAACAACAACATTTTCATCAGATGAGACTGGAATCTGAAATGACAAGTATTGTGGAAACCCACTAGCTGAGAATGGATATTTTCAACTAGGAACTCATCAAACTTAAGGCATGGTACTTGATGGTATTCCATCTTTGGTAAACCAGAGCTTATTTTGAAGAGCAGGCATAATTGAACCTTGGTCACTACAGCATCACTATCAAGTCCTAAGAAATGGGCAGTCAAATTCAAGACCAACTAAGTGCTTTCATTAAAGAAATTCAAATCTAAAGGATAAGGTGTGTCTTGGATTTCGAGATCCGGTTTGAGGCAACTAGTGAGGAAAATTTGTTTGAATTCGGGGGAGGACTAGCGATAATGACTGACTAGGGTTTCCTCGGAAAAACTCTCTAGTTCATGGGATTGCGATGGGCGTACTTCAAGAGAGTTTTTGATAACAGTGGGCTCGATAGGGAAAACAATCCCAGATTTTTTAGCATTCATGACAACTCTTTTGACTTGGGAGTAATTTTATGCACACCACGAAACGAACTCAGGGAATCCCATGAGTTGGTATGGGAAAAAGTATATAAAGGATGACTGAAAAACCCTGTGGATATCAGCGCCTTCCTTATTTAACCTATCTAACCCTGCCTCTATTTCCTTAACCGAAATTTTAACCACTGTGTCGAAAACATCTCTATCTCTATCCTCTAGGGTATCCTCAAATTTAGTGTTTTCAATGCTGAAGGCTTCTGTAATTCCTTCCATTATAAAATTAACCCTTTTCTAATGAGTGCACAGGTTTCGGAACTTACCTGACACTAACAACTCGTAACCTAGTATCTTATGTCGCTTTCTTCGCTGCACACTTATCCAGATCCTTCTGACGTTGACGCTTAGAAAACAAATGGCAGCTTCATGTAACTTTTCATTTTTATAACCCGACCCCTGTTATTTTCCTTGCTTCTCCTCTGACGGACATTGACCTCAACCGTCGATCCTCTGTGTTGTAACCTGGGTCGTCATATCTGTGACCCTTCTACCATCATCCTTATGTAAATGTGCAAACGCTATTGGCCATTAGATCTGACCAGCGATAAATCCCAATCGTCAATTTTTAGCACTACAACAGCCATAGGTGGTTCCGCGAAGCGTCTCGGTGATTTCCCATACCGCTTTTTCAATTTGCGGAATCCTGTGGGAGTGACACGTGGTAGGCAGTCTGAATTTCCGCAACTTCCTACCCTGTCACTTTCTCGTGTATCTTAGCACTGCGGAACTCACCGTGGACCATTGATCCGACAAATCAACGGTCGACCAACGGTGAAAGCTGCTCGGCCTTTAAAACCCGTCCTTGTCACCTTTTTGTCTAATCCTCTGCTATCTATCGTGTTCCTTTCCCAGCAGGGAACCCTTCACCACCGTTGATTTCCCTTAGCGAAATCCAAACCATTGGATCGCTTTTTACATTTACCATGCCTTAACCAACTTTCTCGACTGTCGGATCCCCTTCCGGCTTCTGCCTTAGCCATAGATTTCCCTCGTCTTCCTTTTAGCTTTTCAAGAGCAATTCCGCTGAGCCTCCAAGCGATTTCTCATACCACCTTTATATTTTGCGGAATGTGTCCTGGACCATTGATTTGGAGATCAACGGTTGATCAACCATGTAATTTGTGTTCCCTTTAACTCCCTTTTTATCCTCCGTCAGGGCCTCATCATTAACCATCGTGTTTCTTTTTTAGCAAAAATCATCCTCCGCCATTGATCTCAGACGACAAGGTCTGAGCTGTTGAAACATCCGATCCTTTAACCTTTCCTCTATGGTTAATTCGGGAACTCCTCTCCACTGTAGATCTTGTCTCCACTTCGATCTCAACCAATGGTTATTTATTTCGCGATTTCCTGGGCTATTTCGAAATCTTTTCCCGCTCCTTTCTCTTCAGCTGACAATTCTGTGGTGCTTTTTCAGGGATTGGACATTTTCTCCTTAGACTTTGAAGTATACCGAGAAGAACTTGCATTATTCATCTCCCTCTTATGCTCTGAAAGTACCTGTGCTAACACCATCTTTGAGATCTGAAGTACAAACTCCCAAAAAATAAAAAATGAAACCCTCACTACTAATCCTTTGTTGCCCGCAAGTGATCTACCCAAAGTAAACCCCTAAGAGTCTCAATAAGAGATATACTCTAATACTATGTAAATTTTCAGGCCCTAAGTGACTACTATCCCATGTTTCTCTTAATTAAATAAATCATATATTAACTTATCTAATCACAAAAATAAATATTTTTGGACATGCAAAAATCACACATATAGATGAAAATGAACAATGGAAGCAAAAAACAATACAAATGATTTACACCTTCAAATAAACCTTTCGTTAAGAGATCTAGGATTACAAGGAAACCTCCATTGCTGCAATAAATTACAACTGTACGATACACTCAAAATGAAGCAAAAATCAACAAACTCACCGAGGAAAAATGCCCTCAAACAACCGAGAAATCCTCCCAACACTTGTTGGTAATTGTTTGACTATGTAGTAGGAACATGTATGTACAAATTCGTACGATGATACATACCTACTGTATGGATCTATATGACTGTACAAATTTGTTGTATGGATCCGTACGATTGTATAAATCTCTCCCTGATCTTGCCTGCTTACTGAAATTTGCTTGGTTTCTAACTGAGCTCCCCTTCGATGCTCTAATTTCACGCTCCTGATGAGTTTCTTCACCTTTCGAGCAAAATTGTTTTCTTGTGAATAATGAATGTGTCTTTACCCTCTACTTTGACCTACTTTTATACTTTAACTACAACCCCAATATACCAAAACCCTAATCTCTTGGTAAGATCGACAATTGAGATTAATCTAAATCAATAATGCATTAAAAATGCACTTTATTAGACTCAACCACAAAATAAGACTTTCACTTCAATAAAGTGAATTACAAAATAAATTTGACTTGGACGACTTCACACATGTTTGACACAAAACCTATGCGAAAGTTCATGTCCGATCTATAGAACATCAACATATATATATATATATATATATAATGGACAATCAATCGATATTCATGCTTATCCCTATTGCAAATACAATTCACATCCATCAATTATAATATTGAAGTGTTTAGGTTACTAGTAAGTGATATCACAACATTTATCTCAACGCCGAGGAAGTCAAATTGTTCAATAAGTTCGAGACTTGTGGTACAAAATTCTTCCCAAGTTATAACAACAAGAAAAATGTTGATTTTCAATTCTAAAGCTATTCAACTAGAACAAAATTATGCAATTTTCAGTTATAAAACTATTCAACTAGAACAAAAATATATGACTTCACCTGCACTATGGTACACTATTTTTCTTGTGTGAGTTTAATCTCAAGTACATATGTTTTAAACACATCATTTTATCACTAATGGGCTTACATAATAGTTTTCTAGAGTTATATTCATAGCAACCTTGAAGATTGAGTTGATCTGTCAAAGAGGTTTGTATACTAGTTTTCTAGAGTTATATTCTTAGGAGTTATAGAAATTGAGTTATTACCTCCAATTATTTTCATTTCCTTTCATATTTGAATTCATAGTTTACATCGTATTTCTTTCAGCATATTATCTATGTTGCATTTGCATAGAGAGCACTACAAATGTTCTTGGTTAGAATGCAGTATCCATGTAAAGACATGGATGACAATTGAATCTAGATTGGAACTTAACACATATTCTAGTTGGTTATTGTGATGTTCTCTTCAATGCTAGAGAATGCGATATCTGGATACTTCTTCTTACATGTGTTATGCACTATCAGTTATCCATTTTCTAGATAGGATAGGCTAATCAAGATAGGAGTATTTATGTAGTTATGCAATCTTATGCTTCTTAGGAAAACACATGGTTATTATTACATGGTCCTATTCCACATATGATGATATAATATTGTCCAATGGTATGCATTATCGCATGTGGTTTCTCATTCCGTAACAATGACGATATGAATGATGATACGTTGTGATTGCATAAGGTCTTATTGCATAATGATTTCATGCTATAATCCGATGACATGTGATACTTAACATATGATTCTTAGTTATTTCACAATGGTAGGACCTATGATACTAACTTATGATGCTTATTTATTTCATGAGGATGACATGTGATACTCATTTTGATGCTTACTATTTCATGTTGGTACACAGTATGGTACTTCATTGCTAATCATGGTATTTGGTGACATAAGACACTTAGTTCGTGATATATTGTTGTTTCATGTTGATATTCAATATGGTACTTTATTGCATGCTATATTGTTAATTTATGATGGTCTTTCATGACATATTACTTCAACACGATACTTCACTATTTCATGATGGTATCATGGGTTGTTATTTTATAATGATATTGCATAGCATATGATATTTAGTAGGATGCTTAATTAAAACTTAGTCCATGATGATGACTTGTGATGTATTCTATTGAATAATGTTAACTTCTGAGGATACATTCTTTGGGATCACATATGATAACCAATTATAGCACTTTATTATTCATAATGGATTTTATGATATCTTATTATCTTGAGAAAATGACTACAAATTATTGTTCATTTGTGGTGAGTGGAAGTTTGTTTCAAGTAATCCAATCAAAGTACTTAAAAGGGCTAATCATTCTAGGATTTAATGGGGGGCCATAACCACAAATGAGAATGGATACAACAAACACCTTATCGGTTGGGGGAAAAAATCAACAACTCTATGGCAACGATTAACTCTATTACTGGAAGTCCACAACTTGAGATATTTTCATTGGGGGAAGGCATATGGAGAAAGACTTCTGATGCCTAGGGTTGGTGCCTTAATGGTGCGTAGGGAGGGAGTATAGGTAATCCTTTTGAGATTCCTGTGGTATAATACTCCCAATGTCGAGAATGGTGTCCCGATAACCAGATCCAGGTTAATTCCGATGAGGCCCAAATTCTTGTTGATTCCGATGAGGCTGCAGATTTATTACAAGTTGGGAGGGTGGCTAAGCCAAATCAACTTCCCAGAGAGCTTCCGATGCCTATTGTATGATCCATGAATATGTTATAGTAGAGGGCCCGTGCCATGTCGAGCAAGACCATCCACAGTATTGGTGAGGAGGATTATGGAAGTGGCAGATTGTATGATTCTTAGAGTGAGGGTGAGGCCATCTAGAGTATTGGTGAGGAGGATTATGGAAGTGGCAGATTGTATGATTCTTAGGGTGAGGGTGATAAGGAAGGTGGGGGTTTTAAGAATAGTGTACTTTTATTTATTTTTTCTCCTTTATTTGACTTGTTGATGCTCTAGTGTGTAATGACATTGATGCATAATTATATGATTGATTGAATATTAGACAACTAGGAAATTAATCAAGAGCATGCCGTAACTTAGGGCACCATGATTGTATTAGTGCAGGTGGGAAATTTATGCATGATGGACACATGTATAAATCTCTCATCTTCACAATAGTACTAGCTATCTATAGAACTGATTGAGTAAATCTTGTATTTGTTACTATGAGGTTATAACTTTGGGACGAATTTTTCCGAGGGGGGGAGTATGTAACACTCCAACCTTAGACATTAGTATAAGTATGAATAACATATAGTAGAAGTAAAAAGATCAATTAATATATATCAATACGAATAAATATATGCATTGTAATTTATTGATGACAGGTATACCATCCATTTAAAATTAGGAAATTTAGTAAAATATGAAAATTAAGTAATAAAAAGAGGGCAAGACCAAGAGAAAAGGGACTCTAATATTGGTGGTTGATTTTGGGGGTTTGTTGCTTGTTTGTGCTTGTTTTCTATTGTTTGTAAGTTCACTTGTTTGAGAGGGAGGCTAACAAGGGGGACATTGTTGTACAAAGGTTGATAGAGAAGAGAGTAAGGTCTCTCACTTGGTCTGGCATAGAGTTAATTCTTGATGGCTCAAAGGCCTCGATTTTTTCTAGGGGATGGTTGGGTGGAGAATCGTCCCCCCAATAGTTGTTGCTAATAGAGGAGCTAGTTATTGACATAGGACAAGGTCTGCATGCATAATTGGTTAAGCTAATTATTGATAAGGTAAATAGAGTTTCTCCTCTTTGGATTACAATTTTTAAATTATGCTACTTATCTAAGATGTATTAGAATTGCTAATTGATTTCTTGAGGATAATGAATCCGACACCTGGTAGATTAATTCTTTCCTGAAAATTTCTCAAGGAATCTGCTATTTAATTAGGTTTAAATTCTACTTCGAAGAACGGTTGTTACACTGGGATTCAAGCAATCCTTCACCAACATAATAGTATGCAACCCTCTTTGGCAATTTTTAATTTCACACTATACCATCAACCTTCCTGTATGTAGACCATCGAGGACCTCTATCAAGATACAAAGCGGAGCCTATAATTAGCCACTATGTAGTCTTTCCTATGCATGGAGGTTTTGCATTGGTACCCTCAAGTAGCTCAAGGGTTTGTGTGTAGCACTCTAATTGTTCACTAGTATGAGGGCATGTGGAGAGTGGGAGGCACATATGATAGTGTATAGATCTGTATGTATGTGGCCTTTTGCATATTGTTGTCGTTTACTTCATGGTGAAAACCATCATTCATTTAATGTGGATATGCCTATGGTCAACCCTTACAACTTTTATTTTAACATGCCATTTCAATGCATATGTCTTATCATGGACAAGTTCGTATGTTGTTTATGTTTGATGGACAAGATGAAGGAGCAATTCCCTTGGCTGTCATATATGATAATAATAAAAAATCATTTATATGTAATGAGTTTATTTTTGGAGGTTTTTGGGCATAATGGTTTTTCTTTGCCAAATTATTGTAATAAGGTTATTGGCAGTTTTTTCCATAACTCTTCACTGAAGCCTCCATTTTTCATCCCATCTAAGGCATTGCAAAAAGCATTTTTCTCTCTTTCCAATGAGTGGTTGCACACGACACTAATTCACCTCTTTGAGATCATTGTTTTTCTCATGGGCTCAATAAATATGTGTTGATTCCTCACTTGTACATTTGTACCTAACATGGCCTTCTTTATTGGGACCCATATCGAGGATGGTTTCCCATGATGGTCTTTATTTATTGTACCTCTCATTCTACACCTTTAAGTAGTGGATTGTAGGCTACTTGTGCAAATAGTCTTAGAGTGTGACCAAGTGTTTGTCTCCATAATGTGCACTTCCTTATTTTGCAATCACTTGGAGCTCGCTACTTTGGAGTGTTTCTTTCTTATGTTGTTTGGCATCATTGCCAACTTTAGCTTGTACCTCCATGCTTTCACCATCAACTGTGACACCCATTGCCATCATCATGTCCACCTAGTTCAACATTGTGGGGGGTGAGGGCGGAGGGGGGATGGTGTGCAATGCTTCCTTAGATGATTCTTTATGATTCACCATTTTGATTGAGATCAACACTCTTTAGAGTGAGCCTCGTACATAGCACCAATTCCCATTTTGACTTGGCAGTGGCAACAGATAGCAACCCATGTACTTTGACAAGATGAATTGGTGTCCATAGGGACACTCATCTTGTGTTGTTTTTCTTGATTGTACTTGCGTACCTAATCAAGTCTTTTCTGCTAATAGTCATTTTAGAGGATTGGTCCCTTTTGGGGGAAGTACATTCAATTCTCATTGCCTTAGGAGTTTAAAATTTGTTGCTTGGAGTTCTTTGTGGGATCTTCAAATTCACCCCCAAGGCCTTTTTTAACATTGGTGATCAACTCTTTATTAGGGAGGGGTTCTTTTCTAAGGGTTTTTCTCCTTTTCTCCACTTATGTGAGTTTTGTACTTGGGTACCCAAATAGGCTTCATTGCGGGGACCAATTTTTGTTATGTTTCGCTTACAGAGTGTGTTACTGTACATACAGCTGATTGCACTTATGTAGGCTAACTTATCCACCAAGCTAGAATGCATATCTACTGGCTTGATACACCTTGTCCCCTAGATGGCATACCATCAAATTATGAGCTGAGACTTTCCAATTTTGTTATAAATAAACCTATCTTCCTCTTCTAATAAACCAAGATAGCAGCATACAACTCCATTGCTGTTTTTTTTATTACAGCAAGGCTCATTCATGACCCAGGTTTATCCTGGATTTCTACAATTGCTTGTAGCATGTAATAATCCAAATCCCAAGAAATGGGCATGCAACTATTCTATACCACAAAACAAAAACATGTTTTATAAATAAATATGATATTTGGTAATATTAAACAAAGGCCTTGATCACCTCTAGGACAAGACATCTACCTATGTAGAAAATATCTTGAGAGAATAAGACTATAAGTCTTCAAAGTTTATATGTTATTGTGGAAAATGTTCTATATGCTCAGATACCTATATGAAAAGTTGCAAAAAACACATGATCTCATTTATCATGCACCCAATCACTTCTAGGACAAGACATCGACATATGTAGAGGATATCTTGAAAGAACAAGTCTTCAAAGTTCTAGATCTATTGTGGAAAATGTTCCATATGCTCACATACATATATGAAAAATCGCAACACAACACATGATCTCATTTATCATGCACCCGATGCAATGCAGTAGAAAGTTATGATAGCAATGAAATTCTTAATAACAATATCAATATCTTCTTCACATTAATGCATGGTAAATTTCTATGATGGTCGATACAAAGTCAATTTTTATGCTCACAAAGAATAAGCTGATCATAAACCGTTCCTACCCAGCATCATACTAGCCTCGTCCTCTTTTATTGTAGACAAAACAATACAAGTCTCTCTACCAAAGTAAACATTAATTTTGTTTCATATGATATGATAATGACCAATGTATTCTTGTTTTCCTGAAAAGATTTGCTGATAATTATAGGAAGGGATACAAGGAGATAGAAAATTTCCAAGGCAAGAAGACCTTCCAAGCACACCCACAATTTGCATATGGTAGGAAATCAATGCACAATAATGTGTGCCACAAAGTTAAGCCAGAACAACACAGAGACTACCATATCTGAAATTAACATTACCATTACCATCATGAGAGACAGTTTGTAAAGGCCAGACAAATACGGTATGTCAGAAAGAGATTCAGTTACATTGATTATGAGTACAATGTAAGATGCGCTTATCAAGACAGGAGGAGAATATCTTCAGTTTAATTAAATTCCCAAGAGGTATGGTTATCTTTCTTTCAGGTCTTCCCCAGAATGTCTGACAGAGAGTAATCATGAAATGGTGGACCTGCATGTGAGTGCAAACATCTTTTTGTCAGGCAATGCTAAACAAAAAATGATATGTCAATTCGTTCAATAAAAATTAACATGTATGGTGCCCAACAGAGACTAAGCAATGTCAAATTTCAATAAAATGCTCATAATGATCTCTGACATATGTGGTCTGAGGACATAATTATAACAATAGGAATGCAATGCAGTTGAATTAGCCATCGCCATCTTCATAATCTTGATAAAACCAGGCATAAGTGCCAAACAATGATATATCCTGATAAACAAACTATTTAGTTACAAGATTCAATTGTAAAATATGGTATAGAAATAGAAGAACCTTTCTTATTTTACAACTCTTTGTCATTTCTCATTGGAAGAGTCTGTATAAACAAACTTTTGTGCATGTAGTCGATTTGCATTATTTGCAGGTGGTGTCCACTGATAGTAGACTACCAACACACTATTATGTCTATCTGAAGGTTGTTCCAAGCACAGTCAAGTTCAACCAAGAGAAGGAACCATTCTGGAGTGATACTTTACATGGTAATCCCTCATTATGTAAACAAGTGTCCCAAGATAATAATAGTCATTTCAAATCTCATATGACTTGAAAAGAATCCTTGCTATTTCATACCAATATAGCTGTTGCAGACAACAGTTGTTAGCATCATCCATGACGGAAAATAGATCTGCATAGCATTGCATGATACAGGAAGCAATTGCCAATGCATAACAGAAGCAGGTGATTAGTGGGTAAAATTCCACGAAAGAGTTATACATAACCATTATGAGGACAGGTAAGGTAATAGAGTTGTTTCAAATGTTTGAGAAGCCAGCCATGTCACTGCGAAAAAATTGGCTTAAAAGAATAGAAAGCTAAAGCTATATTCAAGATCGAAAATGAAAACATGGGCACGGGAATGCAGCTACTTATAAGTTGCACGAGTACAAATAAAAAATTGAATATTGTGTCAATATGATCTGGCGATATTTGATATGATCATGGAATAAGGATTATGTTCCTTACTGTTTCATCTTTAAGGGAGAACGACTCTCTCTCTCTCTCTCTCTCTGTATATATATATATATATATATGTTCTTACAAATATATCATCAATCTATTGTTCAGCTTAAAGAGATTGGCAACCATTGTCATATTCTAATAGGAAACAAATCATAAATTTGTACATTCCCTGATAACTTACCTAGTGGATCCTATAACTGTTACAACCCAGCCAAATAAATCAATGCAGACAACTCATCCTAGAAATCACTCTGCCACACCAGAGACCCATAGGACAATCAAGATCAAGGAATTGGGATATGGGGGTCCTTTAATCTGTCATATGATGCATGACAAGTATGACACATCTACCTACGGAAAAACTAGGCATCTAGTTTGTGAATGAAACTAGCATCAAACACTCCCCTAATATTTCTATCGTCATTCTTTAGTGCCAATCCACCCCAAAGGGATTTAAAGCACATTCATTCACAGTATTCTGTTGTAAGAAACATACAACACTCAGTCCAGGCAGGGTTCACAGCTCTTTTATCAATGTTTGCTAGAATGGGGTGCTGGAAGTTCAATGCAGAAGATCACACCATATTTATCGCTAGCATGAAATGAAATGAAATTGTATTAATGTCCATGAATGACCAAAATAAGTCAATGGGACTAGGAAGAACAACATTTGGCAACAACAATAAAGAGTACCTAGAGCATCTCCTAAGCATTCTAAAATCTTAGGTTAATGAAAGAAATAAAGAAAGAAAGACTTGACAATAAAATAGAAAAAGGGAGGGAACCCAAAAAGGTAACCCTAGGAAGTTTAATATATAATACTCTAGGACAAGAAAGCATCCCAATGACAATGTTGCTTATGAGAAAACTATATGTTGTCACGAAGTCTAGAGGTCTTTTATACAGCAGGGAACAATGATCGCTACACCAGTGACAGTTCAGTGCCTTGCCCCAAATGTGTCACGTTGGGAAAGGACCTCTCTCTTTAGGCTTCTGGAATCCGCTTGAGGCAGATCTAGACTAGCCACGGGAGGTGTCCT
The DNA here is from genome assembly GCA_027924585.1 of Larix kaempferi. Lineage (NCBI taxonomy): Eukaryota > Viridiplantae > Streptophyta > Pinopsida > Pinales > Pinaceae > Larix > Larix kaempferi. Next base: position 8,328,038 of record BSBM01000236.1, on the reverse strand, counting down.
CATTTCTACTTTCCCAAGTATTGACTGAGAAAGGATCTCAGCTTTCCAATTGCAGTGATAGAACAACTTTTTGGATAGGAAAACCAGGGTACTTTGGCATTTAGGCAAAGGTTATGAAATGGTACCTTGGAAGGGGTTCTCAATTTAAGGATGAATATAAATGATAGCAGTAACAAACAAGTTTTTAAAATGAGACAAACAAGCAGCAAGTAGATGAATCAAGGAACACACAAGCTATTTGGAACAAATAACTAGAAGACCCAAAAAGGTGCCAAACACATACAAACTCAGCCACTCAGACAACCTAAAGGGTGAGGGATCTGCCAACCGGAATGGTGCCTTTTGTTACTGAGATGGAATCAATTTTGACCATTTAAGGTCTCAGGCTGGGTGCCTTTCCTGGTTGAGCAAATCCAAAGGTATCCTAGACTTCTAACGCTCGGAAAATACACTAGACTCGGATTTACTAATGACTGTCCTAAAAATCAGCGTATGTATATGAAGGGACCAGCGAAATGAAACAAGTCTAGAAAAATAGAAACAATGCCCAAAAGTCAATGTGCTAAGAGGAAAACCTCAACTCTTACTCTAGTCAACTATGTTTATGTGTGATTGCATTTATATTTTCAGTTGGTAAATGCAGATCTAGTTGTTTGAGTTCATATTAATGTTGTATTGATATCGAGACTCATACCGCTTGAGATCTCAGGGCGATCCAGAGGGAGTAGTGATCTCTGGATCAAATATTTACACACACTCTCCGGGTTGTCATTTGATGCATTCTTCTCTCAGTTGAGGGGGCCACGATTTGATCATTTGGTCATTTGGACATGTCATTGAGTCATAGTTTATATCATTGTGCCATGGGGTGATGCTAGTGAAGGATAATAAGACCTCCTAGCCCCACCATGTGCTCCTAGTCACTTGTCCCAGTCATCTTATGTGGCATACACTTGTTTTAGTTTCATCTTTATGTGGTGTGCACCCCCCTAGGGCTTCTTTAAGTGAGTGCGCACCCCCTCATGTGAGTGGATCCATGTTATATTGGACAAGCTCATCTTAGCCGTTGATTGTATTGTGTTTATCTTTTGATCCAACCACTCAATCATAAATTGGTTAGGGTTTTGGTCTCTCTCCTATTTAAGGAAGAGCCCCCCTATTGTAAAGGAATCTTGAGACTTTTGTCTCTTGGTTATTGGAATAGAAGTAAATGCTTGGATCTTGAGATGAATGCTTGGCTATGATGATTGTAAATGCTTTTCCATTGCACTGAGGGATTTTGGTATCTATTTTGTATTTTTGTTCCACTATATCGATTTGCAGGGCAAGAGGACAATTTGGAGGAGTGCGCATTGGTGGGGAGGCCTACCCTACAAGTTTCTGCCAAATTTTGGTTCAACAGGGAGTGATTTTGTCTTTGTACCTGTTGTCCGCCAAACTGCACACCAGCAGCAGAAATCTTTCGAAAACTGTCTCTTCACTACAAGTGAAAGAGGTGTGGCCTTGGGGGCAAGCAATGAGTCAGGTACTGTCACCTGAATCCCAACTCTTCCATTTAGGCTAACTCCTAACGAAGCCAAGGGGGGTAGTCCCTAAAAAAGAGTTTCACTAAGGCTCTAGTGTTTAAGTGTTTTTTGTATGGGGTGATGCGGATGAGTGTTGTTTAGGAGTTTTCTTGTGATGAGACCAAAAATATGTAAAGATGAACGACAGATAATAAGCAATCCACGTTGCAAGATAAGATAACAAGATGGCAGTATGATTCAAAATCTGATAAATCACTAAAGCATTCACAATATAAAATAAACACAAGGACAAATGGTCCTGATCAATATATAAGCTTTTAGATAACTAGTGCCTTATGGAGTCAAAGAAAAGTAAAGATTGTGATGCTGAAAGTGTGGGTCTTGAAAAGATGCCGTTCGTGAGATCGTTGTGCAGATTATCTTTGTAAATTGAATATTTTAGTGGTCTTGATTATTAGGATAAAACCAAGGATATCAAGAGAATGTCTGGAAAGACAGTATCAAGTGCCTCCATTCAAGGACATGTCGGGCCACCCAGTGCTCTAGCCAGGTCGCGCAATGCTAACCAGCAAACTAGAGGCTGAACATGGAACCCCGGCGCCCCCAACTAGGAGATTACCCACCGAACTTATCTTATCGCTCAACTCCGGATTGGTTGGTTATGGGGGTGAAAGTTTTATTAGTTATCACTTATGAACTTAACAAGTCTTCCACCTTTCTGAGTACTAGGCAAACCGTTTCCGGTTGGCAGAGCATACGGGTGTTGGACGATCAACCAAAAGTAAATTTATTAGGAGGAAAATGTGGGTTGAAATATTTTATTAAATTAAGAGCACTTTGTTCGACTCTCCGACAGAGAGCGCTCTTGACTTAGTCTTAAGACCACAGTTCAAGAGACTTCCTACTTTAAAATGCCTAATGCAAGGGAAAAATGCAAATCTAACAATGCACTCCGATAGAGGGTGCTCTTGACTTGGATTTGGCCAAGTTCAAAAGACTTTGTTCGTTTTATGAAGCAAGAAGCAGTTGTGATAACAGGATATTGCAATTTTATAATATCAAAATCATGTGATAACTCAATAGATGTGAAACACAGCTAGCATGCTACTTGCAAAATAAAATGAAATAACTGAAGGATCTAGTGTTCTACCATGCAATTTTACACTAAAGGTGGGATCAACCTCCGAACAAGGTTAACCACTAGAACCGCCTGCACTTGAGAACCTCCAGCTAGCTGAAAGCTCTACCAAGGAAACCGACGGGGAAGGAAGAGTAACCACAAATTATGTGGTCCTGCCCCTGGGATGGGATCCCAAGGATACAACTTCCGATCGAAGGCTTGGAAGAGAAATATGACAAGAGGAAATAAAGACTAATCTAAAACATGAATTGAAAAGATCTAAGCTAAGCAAACCCAACACTCTTCCCCAAATGGGGAAGAAACCCAAAAGGTGGAGGACTCCTCCACTAGAAACTTTTATTAATTTTTACAAGTGCCTTGGGTTTTAAAACCTTGAAGGACTTTTTGAGAGATGGGACTTTAAACTTGAAATGAACTCTTGAAGAGTTTTACAAAGGATAATAAGATCTTGTATGTTCAATCACTCCTTATGGCATTCATTTGATTTTGCTTTGATCTTTTGCTTCAAGATCTACCACGTATCTCTCTCTCAAATCACCTACACAAGCTCGAAACAACTCAACAAGGCACCCATTATTTGTCAAAAATCAAATAAATTTGAAATTTACCAAGTCTAAAAATGAAAACTAAGGTCTAAAACATAGAAAGCATGAGATTTTAACTTGAAATTATTAAGATGGTAAAACGGACCAGCGAACAATAAATGCCTAAAAGATGCTAGGAATGAGATCTAAAACATAAAAATTTTGGAATATTTTTTGTGTAAAAATCCTATCTTTCAAATGGAGACAAAAGTTTAAACAAATGCAAGCTACACTAATGTAAAAATGTGATCTAGAATGCTCTAAACTTAACTTTTCCAATGCATAAAACTATTAATAAAATGTAACTATTGAGATCTATCTATCAAAAAATGCTAACTTTACAAATAATGGAAACTAAACACTACTAATCACTTAACAAGTTTGTGGTTTTTTTGTTGTGTTTTTTAAGATGCTCAAAGAGGGACGAAAGGAGGGGATAGAGCAGCAGCAAAGGCAAAGGAAGAGCAGCAGCAATGAGAGGACAGCAGCAAGGTAAAAGAGAGAAAAACAACAAGGAGAAGGTAGTGAAAAAGTGAGGAAAATGGGGAAGACTTAGGGAGACGAGAGACAAGGAAAAAGAGGGCAGAACTAACAAGGAAGATGGCTGCAAAAAGATGGGACAGTCAAGAAGTGAAGAGAGGGGGCAGCCAACAGAAATGGAGAAGAGAGCAGCTGCAAAACAGAGAAGTAGGGCAGTAGACAAGGGTGTGGACTGTCAACTAGAAGGAAAAAAACAATGGGGAGCTATGGGTTGGAAGAAAAAACTAGCAGTCAATGACAAAGATCAAGGAGAAAATGGATGGCTTGAAGAAAATAGCCCTTGAGAACCAGTAACCAAGGTAAAAGTTTGTTTGAATGCTTTGTTGGAGAAGGCAAGAAACACTTGGAGAAGCTTGCAACACTGCAAACAAAATATTTAGAGAAATGGAACACTTGAATGGTGAAGGTATTAGATGCCAAGAGCTCCTAATAGATGCAAATCCCTGAAGACACAAACACTCAATGCAAATAGATAAGAGCCTAAGTACTAGATTGTTAGTCTTCAATAAGCACAATAATCAAATTTGCAATACAAGGGTAGGGTGAAAGAGATATTACTTCATGTAGGATGAAGACACAATGCCAAAAGCCCACCAAATGACCTCCAAAGTCTCAATAATTTTATTAACAATAAGATGCTTACAAAAATCTACCAGAGTTTCTATGCCAAAAACTCCATGAAGAGAAAGCCCAAATGGCCTCTCTTATATAACAAAACTCAATGCTAAAACCCTAATTCGAATTGGTGATGAAGAGAGCCAAAAACTCCATCAAAAACCAATCAAATCCATGTCAACACCAACCAAATCGAGCTTGGAGTCTTAACTCATCTTTAAACTTGAGTTTGGAGCCCATAATTTGAGGAAGGAGCCCCACATGCATTGATTTCATAATCCAACAACCCATTAATCAATTGCCAAATCACAAAAACGAATTTGCATGAAGGTGGGCGAATTTCTCAACTGTAGATCACTCCCAGTGCTCCGAAACTGATCTGAATCAGGTGGGTGAAGATTCCAATCATCATAAATGCTTTTTGCCATGTCATTTTGACTTTTACTTTATTCAATTTGGCCTTTTTTGGAGAGATTTAAATTATCTCCAATTTATTATTTTTTGAATATTCTAATTAATATTTCTCATTTTTTGATTTTTTGAGAAAATATTAATTATGAGGCCAAATAATTGTTTGAAACTTAGGCTTAGCTGGTCCGAGGATCATGAATGATTTTTGGCTTAAGTTTGGAGCCTTCAATCATTGAAATCGGATCCCGGATGACTGACATATTACAAATTGAAATTTCTCTATTTAAACTATAGAGAAATTTATTAAAATTTAAAAAATAATTAAAAACCCAAATTCGACGGACCCGGTAAAAAATTTTCGAAATTTTTTTTCTGAGGGTCCTAGAGACTTGGGACATGACCAAAACCTATTCTAATAGTGTCTAGTAGGCTTATATACATTAGTTGGACTCTAATAACCCCCCATGGCTAAAATTTTCAAAATCGAGCATTCCAGCTTTGGAGGAAGCGGGAGAAAAACTCATCGATTATAGCTCGGCTATAGGCAAAGTATAATTGACAAGGAAAAAAACTCCCTAGAATACTTTAGTTGCTTAATCAAGTCATGGGGAACCGAGACACTCAGATCCTACTAGCACACTTTATTACAAACCCCCATGGGGCCATGGTCATGTCGACTCAAAAATAAAACTGGCTAGCCAAAACTGGCTAACTGCTGCATTCTGAAACCCAGATACTCTGGAAGTGAACACTGATGTGTTCCAACACTGGCGGCTCAATAAGGTTTCAACTATTTGTACAAAATAGGTGATAACAGTACCAATTATTCTCTATCATTTTTCTTCTTACTTGCATCTATCCTCATTGTTGTTTGCTAATTGAGCTTTGTCTCCTTGGTTTTGCAGGAAGAGAGGGGCGCACTAGTGGGCTTGGGCAAATCGTGTGAGCAAGAGAAACTACCAAATCTTTCATTTGATCTTTGCACGAGTAATCCTCGTCATAATTGACATCCATTCTCATTATCCAGGTACACTTGAGAGGTACGTATTTTATTCTTCTAACTTATCCATTTGTTCTCTAGATCTCAAATCCTCATTTTATTTTATTTTTTAGATCCGGTGAGATCTAGCGATTGCTTGGGCTTAATAATTAAAACCCACCTCAATAATAATTAATCAACCTTGGATCTAAAGTTTGGTGGGCATCTGACTCCATTTACCCCCTAATCTAAGGCACTAGGCCTCTCCAAGGGAGGTTGCACTTGTTGGGTAGGTGGGCTTTTGCTAGATCCATTACATGGGTATTGCTTGTTCCTCATCAAATCCATAGATCAATTGAGTAGCAACCCCTCTAGTGCCATTTCACCTTAATATTCACCTTGTGGGCCCCATTTTGACCTTTTTCCATATTTTAAGGGTGGGCCCCACTTGGGTCTTTCTACTTGGCATTAGATCTATCTAGATCTACTAATCTAAACCCCTAAGTGGCCTAATATTTCCTTGGTTGAGCATTTGTCCATTCTATAAGCCTCTTCAACCAAGCCCTAACTCCTCTGGTCCACTTATCCTTCATAGATCTAGATCTATTTACTCTTGATCTCTTCCTATTTCATCTTCACATTTCCCTAGGAGGTCTTGAGTAGGTTCGCTAGCCTTCATAGGTTAGCTAGGGTCTCCCCCTTAGTCTTGCTTAGGCTAGATCTAAAGTGAAGGGTGCCTCGATTAGCGTGACAACCAATTGCATTGGGAACCGTGGCATCTCTTGGGTCACCTCTTTAGTTGTCCAACGCCTTTACTATATTGGATAGGATCACCTTTAGGGACAACTACAAGTTGTGTGATGACATGTTCTTCTATTGTTGTTGTTGTACTCTTATTATTTGGAAATATTATTCTTAAGAAAGGTTGTTGGGTTTTCTCCCGAGTTCAAGTTTCCCAAGGTAAAACTTTGTGTCTACTGTGCATGGTTCTCTTTCAATGACCCTTTTGTTTTCCGCTGCAAATTTGAAGTTGAAATTATGCAATGATAACTGTGGGATCAAATAATTATCAAGAATCATACTAAGTTAAAAATTCAACATATGTAAAAGTGTTGGTCTATCAATGGTCCAGACCCCTTTGTCGGTCAGGGCAGGTCCCCTAGTGCTCATTTCAAGGTGTATTGGTCTTGTGGCCTTGTTGACTACCCCTTAATGAGTGGCAACTCTTCATCATGTCGATCATTCATGCCCTCGGATGGTATTGGTACACATTGGAGTGACTCTATTAGGACACATAGCTTATGAGCCCCTAGGCACACTCATGATTTCATGCTTTGTAAAGGTGATTGTGCATGTAAGGGTCATCATACCCGCTCTAGCACACCTCAATTGTATCCACTTGGCCCTTATTTGTTGTATTACCCCCTTTCGTTTGGCCATCCTAGTAAAAAATATGCAAATCATCCATTATTAAAAGCAATTTTGGAAGGTCATACCAAGTAAAGAGGGTGTTGAGGGAAAAAGCACATTGTTGGGGTTAGTTGGGGCATGGCGTCCTCCTTCCAAGCTCAAATTTTCACTTTGTTGAAGCTATCATCACTTTTTTCCATTATTTTTATGTTTTATGAGGTTTAACTTTAGTCCGTAGATTGTGGGTGACAAACCCTAAAAATGAATTTTATCTCAAAATTAGATAGGTTGGCCTAGAGGGGGGAAAAGTTAGACTTTTCTCATATAAATAAGGTACCCTCCTCTCATTTGTAACCAAGATCTTGGGAACAATTATGACTGGAATTATGTTTTTCTTGTGGTATATGAGTCTCTAAGTGATTCACACCTCTCTTGGCAAGTTCTAGGGCTTTAAGGATAATATTTGATGTTTTGAGGCTTCTTTGCAATCTTTCAAGGCTAATTAAAGGAGGAAAGAGTCCAGGGTTTGCTTCTCTACTAATTTTCTCCATTAAATGTCGTAAGATCTTGAATCTCTTATCTTGAATTACTTGTGTATCCAAGGTAATAGTATTTTAGTGTTTTATCCAAGTTAGTTTAGTCTTGTTTGGTGAAGTATTTCTTTGGAAAAATCCCTCTTGTTTTGGGCCTTGGCATCTTTGCTTGTCCTAATTAGGCCAAGGACTATTATAACCTACGGTTTCTAGGCCTCCCCCTAATTCATTCAAGTATTGAATTGTCCATTCTTGAGAGGACGTTGACCTTGATTTTTGTCATTGCCCTAAGGATAGGACTAAGGTACAACCATAAAATTTCAAATTTGAAGGGCCATACAAGCCAAGGACAAAGTCTTCTACGAGCTTGGTGGGCCAAAGAATTGCAGCAAAAAATATTGAATCCCTTGGCTCATACTTAAATTATCAACCCGAGAGTTCGTACAAACTTAGAGGTATTGTTCACTGTATATGCAATTGCAAAGGAATAATTTCCTAGCAGCATAAGTGAAATCTATTCTAACAACAAAAATGAAATCTAATCTAATAAACAAGAAATGAAACCTAATCTAAGACAAAAATAAAACTTAACTATGGACTACAAAAAGGAAAGATGAGAATGCTCATGCTCAACACTTACTTCCTTATTTGCCTCTAAGGGGCAAACGGAAGTAAGTATCTCTGACAAGGATAGAAGAACAAGAGGGATTAACTACCTTATACTATTTCTTAGGAGAGCAGAGGCAAGAGGGAAAGTAGGCTATGGTTATACAAATGTACAAAGATGTAAAGTTGGAGCATCTACCAAGCAAGGAACATCTCATTCTTGCATGGAAAGTGAATAGCATAACATTAAACAAATTTCCAAGCTTCTATAAAGCAAATAAAACAAAACCATTAACAAGAAATAAGATAAAATTGCAAAAAACAAGATTTTTAAGGAAATAAAGTTCTTGTAGAAAAAGCTAAAGGATTTCTACAGGAAGTTTCCAGAATTTCTACAAGAATTGTAATCCGAATTTAGAAATTATTAAATGAAGTAAAGAACTAAAGGGAAATATATGCAAGGGTCCTTAGTCCTGTTATCACACAACTTGTAGTTGCCCATTAAAGGATGGTAGAGGAGCGAGGCAACTAAAGAGGTGACCTAAGAGGGCCTCGATCCCCGGATGGATCGGTTGTCACACCTGTTGATGTATTTGTAACTTCGAAAGATATTCACTTGTATATTGTAATTGTACTTTATTGTATCCCCAACGGAGATGTATTATTCCTCCGATTGGAAGTGTCGTCAGTTGTACTTGCATGTGTCACAAGTTATATTGTAAGTGTCGTAACTTATACTTGATGGGTTATTAGACCACCTTGATGGGGTCGACCCTGTATAAGTCATGTGGGTCAAAGGGTTATTAGACCACCCTAGTAGGGGTCGGCCCAGTCAGCATTATGTTAAGTGGTTAAGTTAGGGTCGACCTAGTTGAGTAAAGGTCAAGTCAAGTTAGTGTATAAATAGAGAGTGTGACTCTCTCATTTTACACATTGTCTCATTCACTCACTTCGCATTAGTGAGAGAAGAGAAGGGTGCGCACAAGTGGAGGAGGAGCATGCAGCTGAAGACATCTATCTCTAGGGTTTGATCATGGTGATCCTTGTATTGATACTTATTCTATCTCTGAGGAAGTTGCGGGGTTTTTCACCTTCTTGGTTTTCCCCGGTGAAATGTTTGGTGTCTCTTGTCTCTTGTCTCTTATGCTTGATATGCTGTACATATTGTTATTTCAGTTAAGATCCTAGATCTATTGAATTAAATGATGAAAAACTAACAACACCAATCAAGGCACTCTTCTCTTTATGCCGCCAAAGCCCTAGGTAGCGAAGGGGGAGACCCTGATCTACTCCCGACAGGAGAGATCTAAGCCCAATCACCAGATCAAACTATAAGGCAAGAGTACATAAGGTGATGGATAGATGAAACCCTAGATCTAAGGGATGAAGCCACTAAAGAGGTTATGCTTGGATTGAGAGGCTTTAAGATAGATGAAATGTCAACCCAATGTGTTTGATTAAAGTGACTTAACAAATTAGATGTGGATCTAGGAATTAGGTGCTAGCATAAATGATCAAATCCTGCTGCCTCGGGAGAAGTACAATAAAAGAGCTATTGTAGCCCATGAGGACCCCACTGACTGATGCAAATTGATCTAGAAGAAGGGGGATACACCATCGATGACCTCAGAGCAAACCAAGTGCCAAAACCTTTCCTCAATTGCCCAAATCGAATTCCTCAATGACGTTTTTATTCCATTTTTTAATCCTCCTGAAAACCCTGAAAGTGCCCAAAACTGCCTCTAGGGTGCCTGCGCTGTCAAACTGAAGGTGCCATCATGTCCGAAAGGGGGGTATAATGGTAAAAACAAGTGGTTGGACCACGCCCTTCCTTTGTAGCGCCCTAGGAAACGACTTGCCTCCAATGCTCCTGCTAGACAGGCTGGATCAGCATGCCCAAACTTGTCAACATGTGGATAACTGCTACTATCGTGCCCAGGAGTGCCCAAAACTGAAAGATAAGTGTCTCAATGGATCTAGAAGACCCAAATCCACTAGAGATGAGTACTCATACACCTCATGATAACCTGTGGGGTCATCTGTAGGGTCCACCATACCCGGACAGTGTAAAATATGATGATCTAGAAATAATAATAAAACTGACCAACTGCATCAATCATCATCTGGAGCATATGTCCAACATATGGAATCATCAATAGGTGTATGTGGGACCATAGATCAATATCATAAAGCATAAGTGGTCCATCTCATCACGGATCCCAAGAATGACCATGGTCAAACTATGTTTGACTACGTCAAAATGTAACCAAAGACTAGATTATAACAAATGACTTAAGACATGTTCCTTTAACCATATTCACAACTTAACTTAAAGTGTAAACATCAATTTAGTGGCAGTTAATACATAGATATTCAATGTTGTTTATAGTTTACTTGCACCAAAGCTTTAAAGACATACTCATCCAATGGACATGGCCTAACTGCTAGCAAAGGGTGAAGGCTAAGAACAAGGCTAGGTAAAAAGGGATGACTTGACCAACTCAACTAAGTGACATTTTGGACGGGGAGAGGGGGAGCTACACACTGTGCTGGAAAAAATAAACAAAGGGAATGGAAGTGCCTCACAAATGGATAAGTTTTTTAGAGAGTGCTTATTCAACCTTGACATCATGTTTACATCAAGTTGATCCAAGTTCATTAAGATCATTCATTTAATTTCCATGGCCTTTTTGGCCTATATAACCCCTCTGGGATTTTGCATGAGCTTAAAAGCACAACTAATCGTAGCTTGCATCCGGGGTATATTTACATTTATGAGGTCAACAATCTTTAGATATAGCATTTATTTAATCATTGCTTTTAGAGCTTTTTGGACCCTTCTAGGGGTATTTTAGCATTTCATTGCTTTAGCCTTTAATCCATCGTGTGTTCAGAAACACATTCTAGAATTTAATTTCAAGAGGCTTTCATAAAAGATTTCCAATAATTTCCACAAGTGGTACATGTGCTTCCAGTTTTAGCCGACAACAACTCATGTGACTAGAGGGAATTCCGCACTAAGCCACACATCGGGGCAACCGACTAGAATGATCCAGGCATAAAATCCAACTCACCAAAGGCAAGTTCTGTCACCAACTCAAAGCCGAGACACAAAACAAACGTGGATGCTATCCAACACAGAGGTAGAAAAGGGGAAGTCCTCCATGTCAAAAGTCAAAAAGGCAAGTCAAGGTGAAAGCGAAAATAGGGAAAGTCGTGGATGGATGGAGTCAAGTGAATGTGGTGCCTAAGCTAGCAAACATAAAAAGTCAAGAAAGACCATGCCCATGCTCACAGGAGGGTAATGAAACCAATGAGTATAGTCAGTAAACCTTAAAGTGCAAGTAATACATCCAATTTTATATTTTAAATCCATCCAAGATAATTCATTTCATTTATTAGATAATATTTCCACATCATGAGTTATATACCAAGTTAATGCTATGAAGACGACTAAAACAACAAGATAATAGTCCAATGCTAACAATCACAAGTCTAATAGTCATATCGCTGCATATCATAAATAACCATCATCTAGAACCACTGAAACACTGTTAGGATATTTAGACACTTAGGAGTTAGTTAAGATCAACTTGTATAATATATCTGTTAGGTAAAGTGTGTTTCTTTAGTATGCATTAGTATGCATTTGTAAATATTTAATCCGACGGTCACGATATGTTCTAGATATAGAGTGATCCGACGACTCAACTTCTCTTAGATCATACCTACTCTTGATCCATGGCTTAACACCCGATTGGTCCATGATCTCTATTTAAAGAGCATGGAGGGTCATTGTCTAGTTGATCGATTATGAGAAGCTCATTTGTAACTTTCTTTCTTTTGCATAATAAACTGCTCCGTAGAAGCTATTTGGCCGGGGCCGTGGAGTGTTTCCCTCTAGAGGGTTTAAACCACGTCAAAACATCGTGTGTCGATCTGTGATTTGTTTGTGTGAAGTGGTTGCTCTAGGTGTTCGGTCTTTTGGGAGTACCCTGTGTACCCAAACATGGTATCAAAGCTAGAGGTCACGAGTTCGATACACACTTGGCTCACGCTAAGGGGGAGATTGTTGCACAAAATTGCAAGTAGTCAGCGCTCCCCGATGTATCATGACAAGGGACTAATCGCCTCTCGTGGATCCTTGAAATATGGCGGTGGTGAGTTTACCAATCACCTGTGGGTTTTGGTGTAACGGCAACCGTACTACCAATAATTGGTATCAGAGCTAGAGGTCATGAGTTTGATAAACACTCGGCTCGCGCTAAGGGGGAGATTGTTGCACGAAATTGCAAGTAGTCAGCGCTCCCCGGTGTATTGTGACAAGGGACTAATCGCCTCTCGTGGATCCTTGAAATTTGGCAGTGGTGAGTTTACCAATCACCTGCGGGTTTTGGTGTAGCGACAGCCACAGTGATTGTGCCATCTTTGGCCTATGAGCCTGATTCGGCGATTGTGCCTTCTTCTACTTCCAACTTCTTTGACAGATTTCCAACTCCAGTTTCTGATGATGACAGTGAGGATGAAAATCCACCTCCGCCTGCTCAAATTCCTCCAGTTGCACCAGCACAAGTGCTTCCTCGATGGGTCCGTTCAACATGTGAAGCAGTTGGTGATCTTGTTGGTGATCCTAGAGATCAACGTCGAACACGTTCTCAGTTTCAGCGAGCCTCTTCTCTTTTGGCTCAAGTTTTCGAGAATCGTGATCCAGAAACTTTTGTAGAAGCTTTAGGAAATCCAGATTGGGATGCAGCTATGGATGAAGAATATCGTTCTTTAATGGAGAACGATACTTGGGATCTTGTACCTCTTCCAAAAGGAAGAAAAATTGTCAGATGTAAATGGGTCTATAGAACTAAGTATGCATCAGATGGAAGTGTTGAATGACTTAAGGCAAGGTTAGTTGCCAAAGGTTTTTCACAAGTTGAAGGGATTGACTACAATGAAACCTTTGCTCCTGTTGCAAAAATGAACTCCATCCGCCTTGTCCTTTCCCTTGCAGCCTTACATAACTGGGAAGTCCATCAAATGGATGTCAAGTCTGCATTCTTACATGGTGATTTACAGGAGGAAATTTACATGGAACAACCTCCTGGATATGTTCAGAATAACTCTAGCCTTGTCTGTCGCCTTAAGAAATCCTTATATGGCCTTAAGCAAGCTCCTAGAGCTTGGTATGCCAAAATGGATAGCTTTCTCCTTGACACTGGTTTTTCTAGATGCCATTCTGACCCCAATGTCTATACCAAGAAAGTCGGAAACCATCTCATCATACTTGTTCTATATGTTGATGACCTTATTCTTACTGGTAGTGACCCTAAGCTTTTAACCCATGTGAAATCTAGTCTTAAGCAAAATTTTGAAATGTCAGACTTAGGACATTTGCATTATTTTCTTGGTCTCCAAGTCCTGCAAACCAAAGAAGGAATCTTTCTTTCTCAGTCTAAGTATGCTTGTGACCTTCTTCGTCGCTTTCACATGGAAGATTGTACACCAGCCCCTTTTCCCTTCCAGTCTAGAGTCAAATTTTCTGCCACTTGTACTTCACCTAAAGTAGATGCCACCTTGTGTCGTCAGCTTGTTGGTAGTCTCTTATACTTGACTCATTCCCGTCCTGACCTTTCCTTTGCCGTTGGTTGTGTTTCCCGTTATATGCAAACAACTCATGAACGTCACTAGAAAGCAGCTAAAAGAATACTTTGATATATTCGAGGTACAATTCAGTTTAGGATTCATTACAGTACAGGGGGGAACCCTTTGTTGGTTGGTTTCACTGATTCAAATTGGGCCGACGATCCTAATGATCGAAAGTCTACTGCAGGTTATGTTTTCAGTCTGGGATCTAGACCTATCACTTGGGCTTGTAAGAAACAACAAGCTCTTGCTCTTTCTTTAGCAGAGGCAGAATATTGAGCTGCAGTTAATGCCAGTCAGGAAGCTTTATGGCTTCAACAGATCCTTTCAGAGTTTGGATTCGAGCAGCAGCAGCCTGTTGCTGCCTGGCTCCACACCTAGGAAAACGCAGCAGAAGTCTTCAAGCTGCTGGTGTGGCCTTGGGGGCAAGTCAGAGTCAAGTGCTGTCACTTGGGACTCGACTCCTCTGTCTAGGCTTTCCTAGCGAAGCCAAGGGGGGTGGACCCTAAAAATGAAAAAAAGCCATGGTATCTAATCTAGGAGTTAGAAATATTTTTTGAAACCAAGCTAATGCAGCATACATTTATTCATATAAAGGAAAGCATCATTCATCAATATTTCATTTGCAAATATTCAACATTATCATCATAACAACATTCATGAATAACATGAAATATAACAATGTAAACCAGTGCCTGAATGGAGTCGAAAAAGATGCGTGAACTGAAAAAGTAAATGTTGTGCAAGTGTTCTTGGTTTATTTTAAATTTAAATGTGGTAGTGATCTTTTTATCAGGGCTGGTGGGTTCCCAATATATGCAAAGGTACGGGGAACATGTCCGGAATTTTGATGTGTGGCTTCACTCAGACTTTGGCTGAATCTGAGTCTCAAGGAGGTGTTCAAATGTTGTACCAACAAGAGCAAGCCTAATGGTTTCCAAGAGGTCACTACTCAGTTTTGTCCCAAGTCCTTTGAAAAATTTCCCCACGACAACAAAATACTCGTGTTGTGCCAGATTTTCACAAAAATGGTTGTTTATTGGAGTGGTGTTAGATCCTATTACTAGTAATCTCCCCCTTTCTGATGCGTACCAACATGATCAAACTAAGCTGCAAGTTGGCCACAGAGCATATGGGAGAAGACCTTGGAAATTTTTTAAAGTTTTTTATGAACCAAAATTTTATCTTTTAAAACCCCAAGAGTATCTTTTCAGGCCAGTACTCGGGCAAGCCCTTGTTCTGAAACCCTACTTCGGGAAAGCAAGGGGGCGTTTGAGTTTGTAAAAAATGATAAAATCTATGTCCTGAGTGAACTTGTAGCCCGCCAGTGGAACGGACCAACAATGTAAATTTTAACCCTAGTTAGTTTTATTAAATGTCGAAAATAAAAGAAGTAAACTGCTCTAAAAAGATCACACCATGAAAAGAGACGACACAGGCCACCCCTGGGGGGATGGGGTGTGGGCGCTAGCTAGCCCACTTGCTCTCGTTTAATAATATTTTACAATGATCAGAGAACTGTCCCAGACTACTTAAAGTGACTTGGTGGCTTACAATTTTGAGGGAAAAATAGCTGGTTTTACAAAAAAATTAGTTTTGGTCCTCCGGATTGCCTGAATCCTTGAAATTTTGGCAGCAGCTCCTCTTACCTGTTTGTCTTTTGCTGCAAACCAGCAAACAAATATTAGTATAAGATGCCCCAAAAACAGTTTAAAAGTGTATGTGGAACACCTCCTAAAAAACCCAAAAAATTCTAAGTGAAAATCTAAGTAAAAATGCAAAAAATTAACCAAGTAAGACAAGTAGTGAGGCTTGTTTACTTGGGATCTTTGCAAGCTTTATGAGCTGCAAATTTTTAGCTCTTTTAACAACCAAATGATCTTTTAAATCAGATCTAACACTACTCTTCAAAACTTTTCAAGATTTAACAATTTTTTGCAAGTTTGGGAAAGTAAAATGCTAGATAAATGAAAGATCTAATCTATTAATGATGAATACTTTGCAAATGGAAAAGATCATACTTCTAGAGTAATAAATCAGAATGTAAATTTCATAAATGCAAACCACTATTACTCTATACTTGTAACCAATAACCAAGTTGAAAGTATGAAGTAGAAGAGAAGGAGATATGGAGAATTTTTCTTATTATTTTATCAATATTTTTTTAGAAGAAGCCTTGGATCCTTCTTGGTGGAGAACTGAGGGGCTACGTCTGCAAAAAGATGTTAGAAAAGTAAAGGAAACAAACAAGATCCTCCACTCATCCACTTCAAATAACCTGCAAATCACATCAACTTGAAACCAAATGATCAAATCTAGAAATATATATATGAGAAATTAAAAGGAAATGCTCATAAACAAATGACACATTAAAATCAGATCTCTACACATGCATAGATAAAAGATTAAATAATAAACAAATTACTTAACCTCCCTTATAAATCAGTACTAATCCTTCCCAAAGCTAGATTTAGATACAAAAGAAAACAAGTAGCTCAAATACATGTTACCTCAATGAAAACTATGACATTCACCCACTCATCAAAAGAACTACACCAAGTTTGACCTCCAAAGTCTCTTTATTTTCATTAAAAAACAATAAGCAAATTACAATGGTACTCTTGCTCCCAAACTCCAACTAGAGAAAATGGAGTGGGCAGCCATGCTTAAATAGCCAAAGATGGAGAGAAATGGGTGGAATGAGTGGCATAACTCGTGGAGAAAATGGGGCTTCCCACTCCCATGTAATGGGCTGCCAAAATCAGCCCCAAATCAGCTAAAATCAGCCATGTGACAACTCATAAACATAGCTGCAAATTCCATGATTGAAGGGGCCCAATTTTGGGAAATATGCCCCCCTCAAGTGGAGAAGTAATTCCACTAATATAGCTACCCAAAATCTTTCCAAAATCAGCTCTTACAACAACTAAAACATAGCTGAAATAATTCTGACTTCCAATCCCATAAAATTTGGAAGTTAATTTTTTATGATTTTTTACTTTTTTGCATTTTGCTCTCCATTTTTCACTTTTTTTTTTTATCTTTTTGAGCATAAGTGAAAAATTAATGACCCAAACATTATAAAAAGTGGGTTTAGGGGTTAAGGGGGTGCTCTGAGTTAGAAAACGAGCACGCCTAAGGAAAAAAAGACCCCTAGATGACATTTTTATGCCATTTACAATATTTTTTAATGAAACCATTAAAAAATGGCTCATTTACGAAAAAAACAAAAACAAGAAAAAAAAAAAAAAAAAAAAAGTTTTTGCCAAAAATTTAAAAACTACCTAGGTGGACTTAGCACATGTCCATATGACTCAAAAACAATGTCTAGCATGTTCATATACATTGACCCATGGACTTTAACAATCCCCTAAGGCCCGTTAACCTCCTCAAGCATTCCAGCTTTGGAGGAGCACGAGAAAAACCCATAAATTATGTTGTGCACTAATGCAAGACATAATTAATAGGTGAAAAAACTCCTTGGAATACTTGACTTAGCCAAAAAGTCCTAGGAAACCAAGTCCTTTACAAAACACCATGCTAATACATTTTATTACAAACCCCGCAGGGCCATGGACATGTGGAAATTTTTTTAAAAAAATGGGGCCTTTAAAAGGCCTATTGGACATCAAATCATCGAAAATGAACATTGATATGTTCAACTCTACCCGCTCGCTTGATAATCCAACCAAGTACAACTTAGTTGGCAACACAGCCTACTCCAGTTTGGTGCGACAATCAAAGTGCCATCAAGCTCGCCAAAGGTCCAGTTCTACATCAACGCAACAAACACATTGAGCTACATATGCACTTCATCACAAATCTTGTTCATGATCATGTTCTTGAAGTGATCTTTTGCCCTTCAGATGATGAAGTTGCCGACATCCTCACCAAGTCTCTCACAGAAGCGAAGTTTTCTAAACTTCGATCCATGTTAGGAGTTCAGGAATTTGTCATTAAGGGGGGATAGGCTCTAATGCCTCCTTCCTTCTCCTAATAGTGTCACTTTTGTAAATCCTTCAATCCTATCCCAAGTTGTTCTTAAGGGGGGACGTTAGGATATTTAGACACTTAGGAGTTAGTTAAGATCAACTTGTATAATATATCCATTAGGTAAAGTGTGTTTCTTTAGTATGCATTTGTAAATATTTAATCCGACGATCACGATATGTTCTAGACATAGAGTGATCCGACGGCTCAACTTCTCTTAGATCATACCTACCCTTGATTCGTGGCTTAACACCCGATTGGTCCATGATCTCTATTTAAAGAGCATGGAGGGTCATTGTCTAGTTGATCGATTATGAGAAGCTCATTTGTAAATTTCTTTCTTTTGCATAATAAATTGTTTCGTAGAAGCTATTTGGCCGGGGCCGTGGAGTGTTTCCCTCTAGAGGGTTTAAACCACGTCAAAACATCGTGTGTCGATCTGTGATCTGTTTGTGTGAAGTGGTTGCTCTAGGTGTTCGATCTTTTGGGAGTACCTTGTGTACCCGAACAAACATTGCTGCAATAATACAATTGGAACCTTGGGCACTGAATTGAAACTGTATGAAACAAAAGGTCATATTGGTCATCAAATCTAAGCTCTCAAGGCTCATCCGTGGCACAAGGTCTACTCAATGTCTGATATATACTGCTCTGATATGTAAGTGATCATAAATGAATCTACTCATCATAGCTGATCTCTGCAAAAGCAAAGCTCTGAAAAGTGCAGATATCTGCTCAGCAAGAACAGTAGCTCAGCTACTATGGTGTGATAACAGGGCCCACTAGGGTTGAACCCGGGCTCAATAAAAAATCGAAAACGGAGCAAGAGCAAAAGTCGGATCACGATTTTTGGTCAAAAGTCGGATCCGTATCCCTTTCCGGGTGATTCGTACCCCTTTCCGGCTGATCCGTATCACATTTTGGTGGATCCGTTTTTAACTCCGACTGATCCATATCCAAATCTGGCGTTTCTGTTTCCACGTCAACTGATACGTATGAGCTCCATTAGAAACATATCAATGACGTTTCTCAGTCGTTTCCAATCCGTTTCCGTATCTGAAACGGGGAACGACGTTTACGGGGTTGTTGGACACACCGAGCACACTGAGAGGGGGGGGTGAACAGTGTGTATAGCTTTTTATTACTTTTTCAACTTTAACAATCATCAACTGCTTCTTCAATACATCATTCATTAATGTATTACCACATTATCATTATATCATCAGCATTATTAACAATTACAACTCATCATCACATATCATCATATCATCATCACATAGGAAGCATAGCAAAACGCAATACACAAGATTTTTACGTGGAAACCCAAGTCCTGGGGGAAAAACCACAGAAGCCTTTATAATAATAATTTACCAGCAACAACTGGAAGGAGGCAACAACCTCCTTTGTTACAAAGACTTCAATTCTCCAGCTACAACTGGAAGGAGGCTACAACCCCCTGGTTTACAGGCTACAACCTGAAGGAAGCCTTAGCTCCCTAAATTTCCTTGCCCCGTCCTACCACCCTGATATGAAGATAGTAACTGAAAATACTGAACCACAAACTTCACTGATCCTGCGAGCCTGCTATCCAACACTTGTACCCAATCTGTACCACACTGTACAACCACTGTCACTGTTCATCAACTGACCACTGCTCATCAACTGTTCACTGCTCATCAACTGTCCACTGACCACTGCACCACAACTGCTCCACACTACTCATCAACTGACCAATCAATCTGTCTGCACCAATCAATCTGTTGTTCACATCATCTGACTCAGTCAATCTGAGTCTAACCAACTGCACACCAAACCCTGAATCTGCTGCTGATAACCTTTGCACTCTTATTACTGCCAAATCATCCTTGTATACCAACAAGTCATTTTACTGCCATACACTGCTCATGTACATCCTTGTACACCTCATCGTACACAGTCACTGAACAAATAATCCTTCTCTACTTCCACTGAACATAAGGCATGCATCGTCATGCATCATCATCATAGGTATGCATCATCGTCATAGGGTATGCATCATCATCATAAAATATGCATAATTGTCACTTCAGTGTGCACCGTGTATGCATCATCAACATCAAGTATACATCATAATGCATAGGAGAGCATCATCACACTATGGTATGCATGTACATCATATTGTATAGGAGTGCATCAACATCATAGAGTGTACATCATTATCACATGCATTATCATCATAAAGTGTATAATATCATAGCATAAAGGTATGCAACATCATCATCATATCCTCCATAATGACTTCAAATATATATACCAATATATAGGGTCACATACTAATATCAAAGATGAACTCTATCCATGAGAGACATGTGCCATTACAAGAGAAACCCAGAAGCATGAGCCATACCTTTTTGAAGATCATAAGGTCAAGAAACAATAGACAAACCAAAATAAACTCTAGATCATGTCATCACATAGCCCTCGTAACAAGCTTTCCAACGAGCCAAGAATTTTGTAATTCCGATTCCGTATGAGAAAGTTATGCCAATTTTAGTAAAGATGCCCAAAAATTTCCCCTCCACAAAATTTCGCACTTTTCTCCAAGAGTTGCGAAATTCCAATTGATTAGAAAATGAAATGTTTGATATTCTATTTATATAGGTCGTGGAGGAAAGTTATTACCTCAAACAGGGCCGACATGCAATTCAAAATTACAAATAATTAAATTTTCTTTTGTTAGGTCGGCTCACCCAAAAAGGTGGGGTACACCAACTTCAAAAATTCATATCTCTTCAACCATAAGGAGTTAGAAGATGCTCCACATATCAATGGAAATGGCTTGACGAGGACTATCTCCCTATGATGGGTTTATTTGCAAATTCTTGGTCTAATACCTTTAAATTATTCAATGTGTCGAGGACGTCAAAGACCCCACACATGAGGGTTCCAAAGACCATACCACTAACTACAAGAGTTTCAAAGTCTTCTTCAACATATCAAGGCACGTCCGTGGGATCTACCTCCATCTACATCCCAATAGCCATATAACCACAAATAGGACCATACATCACCATGGTTCAAGACCCAAGGCACCGCATGCAAGGGTTTCAAGGACTCTTTCAAGGATATCATATAATATTTAAACAAGATACTTTCCATGGACTTCAAGCCCATCACATAGGACTCCATCGCCAAGTGATGAGGGAATCATGACCAAGGATTCTATCATATCAAAGGCTCCAACAATCATGGGCTTACAAACCACCATATGTATGGATTCCAAGACCCAAATCATTTCCAAATGCACCATCAATGATCATATAGTGTCCAAGGGTCATCATGCCGCCATTTATGTGGGTGCCAGACCTTCTCATGCATAATGACCATCTCCAAGGGTTCCATGACCCCAACAAGGGATACACGGGCATCAAGATCTTCATCAAGGGTTCCAAGTCTTCATCAAGTCATTAATGACCACATCATCACCTTTAAAGGGACAAGGACCATTAAGCCATCAAATGTGGGTCCAAGGACTTCTTCAGGGCTTCTTGATCAAGCAAGGGGATTCATAGGCTTCTTCAACTACCTCAACCACACCAGGAGACATCCAAGGGTCAAGATCCATCATGAAATCACCTGTGGGGTTGCTAGACCTTCTCTTGGGGTACCATGACCTCAATAAACACAAATGACCACTGAAAGGGTCATTTGGACTCTTGCAACTTTTTCAACACTTTTGTAGCATACTGGGACATAAGTTGTGGTACTGGGGAACCAAAGAAACAACTGGGGAACCGTAAAACATATTTGGGGTACTTAAACACTCTACAGGGTGTTCAGGGCTTTTGTCATTGTCCCAAGGGCTCCAAGGGCTTCAAACTTGGGCTTGGACAAGATCAAAAGGTCTCCTCTGACACAGACAACCACAAATCAAATACTAACCCTCAGGGGCTCCACAAGGGGCACCAAGACATAACTGTTGGCATCAATGACTAGACATTGTTGGCATCAATGACAACCTAATCAACAGGGGTGCCACTTAGACGTTTTCGGTAACTTAGCTATTTTGTACCATAGTTGGACCTCTTGTGAGCCGCTAGTTTCATGAACATGTGAAGTGTTCATCATCAGTGTTCAGAAGTTCAGAAGACTTTTTCAGGGCCAATTTTGGCCCCTTTGTAATAATTGCATGTCCAGACCCCCATGGGGGAATTGTAATAAGTTAGTCTAAGCATGATGATTTTGTAAAAGACTTGGCCTACTTTAGGTTTGGCTATCAGGGGGATACTCTAGAGTGTTTTTTCCTTAAGAATTATGCGTTACTCTTCAGTGGCGTATAATTCCTGAGTTTTTCACTCACATCTCCAAAGCTGGAGTATTTACCATAGTGGTCGAACTTAGGGAGGTTATTAAAGTCCATGTGTCTATGTATTTTTACATGCTAGCCATCAATATTGAGTTGTATGGACATGCACTAGGTTCCCTAGGAGTTTGGTTTCATTCCAATAAAAATATTTTTTTTCCGTAAAATTAGACCATTTTTTAATGGTTTAATTGGAAAAATTCAAAGTGTAATAAAAGCCTGGTCTGGAGGCGGAATTTGGCGTAGGGATGTTCGTTTTCACGCTCAGAGCGTCCTCTTTAACCTAGGACCCACTTTTCCTGGGTTTTGGGCAACTAAATTGTCATTTGTGGCAATTTTCCTTGAAGATGCTACAAAACGACATTTAATTGTTAAATGTGCTACAAAACGCACAAAAGACAAAATACAGAAAATCCAAAATATGATTAAAAAATTATGGGAAAAGATGGCATAACATTTTATTATGAAGTGGTATCATATCATGTGGGTAAACGCACATGTTGTAATAGTCAAAGCTTGTGGTAGTGATCCATATTAAATTTAAAGTTACGACCTCCTCTTAAAGATGGGCGACTTGGCTCATGTGGTCGAATCTCAATCGAGGGAGATGTTTCCAAGGTGATGACGTGCACCCCTCTTGTAAGGTGGCTGCCACCTCATATCACACCAACCAAAGTATTGATTAACCTCTAGTTCAACCACGAATCACTCCTTGATTTGAGAGTTGCGCACCCCTCCAAGCTCTCGCCCTCCATCCCAATCACTCGCCCTCTCCTTGTATTTGGCTATAAAACCAGGGTTATGCTCAATTCTTCAACGCGGATTAGCATCGAACCTTTGCTCATGTATTTCATATTTTTGCAATAAGAATTTGTTGAGACTTTGGAGGTCAAGGAGGTGTGCAAGATCCCAATTGTGTCGCATGTCTATGTTTAAGATATAATTTTGTTTTGCTTCCATATGTTTATTATTGTGAATTTGTGGATTGTTTAGCTAAGAAGGCCTTTGAGCCCATAGAAACATTCATTCATAGTCTTTGACTTGTTTGCGTTTGATATGTTAGTGAAAAAATAGGGAGTAGTATGCGTAGTCAGATATACAATTACTCTTCATGTTTTCTTACTATCTATATCTTCTAGATTTAATCAATTTGTTCTTGGAAGTGTATGAGAGTTTGTTGCAGGATCTAGGTTGATTTGGAAGCGAACCTAAAGCTGGATTCTCTTCCTCTCCAACAGTATGAACAAAGTGATCACATGCTAATAAATCGTTTTTTGCAGATCTCCATAAGCCTCCACAATCCTCAAGCTTGGGATTAGTTCCACTTTTCTCACCTCTCTTTAAATCAAAATCAAACTCTTTTCCCTTATTTTGTTTACAAAGCAAGTGGATCTAGATCTAAAAGTGCTTATTCTTTAGATTCTATTTGCTTCAATACTAGATCTAAAAAGAGTTTCAAGTTATTCATAAGTTAGATCTAGTTTCCATTAAAGTACTCGTAGCAATCTTTGAATACTTTTTTCAAGTACTAAAGTGTAAAATTTTTAATGTATATTCATGTACTAATGCATTAACAAATCTTTTTGTTTGCTGGTTTTTCTTGGTTGTTTTACAGGAAAGCAAGGAAAGAAGGCCCTTTTGGAGCATAAACTCATAAAATATCTTTCCTCTTCAATCCCTTTGCCTTCTTGAAAGGTCTAAAGTCTCTTGAATCTCGCAATTTAAGCGGATCAAAAGCACTCTCTATCGGAGAGTTGTTCATAATTTTGTAATAAAGTTTAATAAAAAGCAAATGGGATTACGGCTCCCACACCCTTCTTCCCCCATTTGGGGGAACCTGTACCTTTTATTTATTTTTCTTTTTACTTGCAATTAAACTAGAGTAGTATCATGCTAGGATAGTTTTGAAAGTCTTGTAAGAATGTTCAAGTTCATTTTTTACTTAGAAGTTAGAATTTCGCAATTTCATTAAGTTATTTGGATTTTTTGCAATTTGTATAGATTTATTTATATGCTAAACAAACTACTAACCTCCTTGCTTTCCTGTTGCCGCCTTGTTCCACACCTGGGAAAACGCAACAGAAGTCTTCAAGCTGCTGGTGTGGCCTTGGGGGCAAGTTAGAGTCAAGTGTTGTCACCTGAAACTCGACTCCTACGTCTAGGCTTTCCTAGCGAAGCCAAAGGGGGTGGACCATAAAAAGTGAAAACAAACTATGGTGTCTAATCTATAAAAGACAAAGCATCTAATCTAGGAGTTGGAATATTTTTCGTAAACCAAGACAAAGCAGCATATATGTGTGTAAAGCAAAAATCATTTATCAACATTTCATTTGCAAACATCCATCATCATCATTTGTCATTTAAAACATTTACCAACAACTTGAAATATAACAAGATAAACCAGTGCCAATAAATGGAGAGTCAAAATAGATGCTTGAACTGAAAAGCAAAAGTTGTGCGATTGTTCTTGGTTTATTTTATTTTTGAATGTGGTAATGATCTTTTTATTAGGGTTGGTGGATTCCCAATATACACAAAGGTACAGGGAATATGTCCGGAATTCAGTTGTGTGGTTTCTCACTCAGACTTGGGCTGGATCGGAGTCTCAAGGAGGTGTTCAAATGCTATACCAACGAGGGCAAGCCTAACGGTTTCCAAGATGTCACTACCCAATGTTATCCCAACCCCTTTGAAAAATTTGCCCACAACAGAAGAATGTTCGCTTTGTGTCGGATTTTCACAAGTAGGTTTGTTTATTCGGGTGTGTTAAAACCTATTGCTAGTCATCTTCCCCTTTCTGATGCGTACCAACGTGTTCAGACTGAGCCGCAAGTTGGCCACAGAGCATACGGGAGAAGACCTTGGAAATTTTAAAGTTTTTTAGGAACAAAATTTTCATCTTTTTTAGAGCCCCAAGAGTCTCTTTTCAAGCCAGTACTCGGGCAAGCCCTTGTCCTGAAACCTTACTTCGGGAAAGCAAGGGGGTGTTTTGAATTGTAGAAAAAAATGTGAAAAAGCCAAGTCCTGAGTGAACTCGTGGCCCGCCAATGGAACGGACCAACGAGGTTAATTTTAATCCTAGTTTGATTTTATTAAATGTGAAAAATGAAATCTAAACTAAAAAAAAAAAAAAACCACGAAAATTGAGTCGACACAGTTTCCCCCCTGGGGGGATGGGGTGTGGGCGCTTGGTTAGCCCCCTTGCTCTCGTTTAATTTATCTTTACAATGCAATAGAAGTGCCCCATTCTTTTTATGACTTAGTGGCTTACAAAAATGGAGACAAAAAGTTTCCGGTTTGAAAAATTTAAAATCTAGGTGCTCCGGATGGCCTGGATCCACAAAATTTGGCCAGCATTTCTCTCTACATGTTCATCAAATGCTGCAAACTAGCAAGCAAACATCAGTAAAAGATGTGCCCAAAAACACTTTAAGAGTGTATTTGGGACACCTACTAAAACCCCCCCAAAAAAGTTAAAATTCTAAGTTAAAATACTGAAAAGTAACTAAGTGAGACAAGCTGTGAGGCTTGTCTCCTTAGGATCTTTGCATACTTCGAGAAGCTGCAAGTTACCAGCTCTTTAAATCAGCCAAATAAACTTGAATTTCAGTAAAACTGACTACTTGTTTAAGCCCTTAAAATATTCGGAAAAATCACACTTTAACAAGAAGCATGCATCAATTAGATCTAGATAAAGTTTTTACTTTGAGATGAACTTAAGATCTAATACAAAAATCAGACCTACTTATGATATTTAAATAAGAATGAGGTCTGAAATATGCAAACCAAAGTAACCAAAAGAAGTTTGAAGAATTTTTTATGTTGATGAGAAGAAGGAATGTCTTGAATTTGGGCTATAGGGTCCTCCACTGTGGGGATCAATGGGACTAGTTCTCCTTGAATCAATTTCGAAGACCAATAGATGCAAGCAAGCTCCACCAACTCTTCAAATCAGCAACCTGTAGACACAAAAGACAACTCACACAAGAAAGATCAAATGCAACTAGTGGAGACTAAAATAGAGAATTAGATTCAAGCATTTAAACAAAAATAACATTGAAATCTAACCTCTCTATGATAACCAACAGTAAAAATAATGAATTAGATTACACTATCTTTACCTTACTAAGATAAACTTCTCCTTCAAAAGCTAGTGATTGATCAATAAACAAGCATGAATAAACATGTAAAGACACAAATTACCTCATATGTTAAAATAGAACATGGTCATCCACACAACTAGAATCCACACATAGATTTGCCTCCAAAGTCTTTATTCATAAACAAATGCCAAAAGTATTACAATAATAGGAGCATAGATTCCACCTTCTCATGCTAAAACAATGAGAGTGAACTTGCTTATATAGAAAAACTCAAAGAGAGGGGGCGCCCAAGTTGAGGAGGAATGGGTGGAGTGAGTGGCATGAAAGGGGGAGAGATAGGGGCTGCCAATCCCTTCTAATATGCTGCCAAAACGCAGCCATAAATCAGCCACCAAATATGCTGCAACATCCTTTATTCGTGGGGCTCCACTCAATTTAGAAATGTGCCCAAGTTGAGGAAATCCGCCTCCCTCAAATGGGGGAGTCATTCCCACAATATGGGCTGCCCATATGTCATATAAATCAGCCCAAAACTCTCCACAAACAATGCTGATCTGATTCTAACATTAAATCCCCAAAATTATGGATTTAATTTTTTATGAGTTTTTTTACTTTTTTAATTTTTTTCATGACTTTTTCACTTTTTTTTTACTTTTTTGGGCATAAGTGAAAAATTAATGACCCAAACATTATAAAAAGTGGGTTTAGGAGTAAGGTGGGTGCGCTGAGTTGGAAAACGAGCACCACCAAGGCAAAAAAGACCCTTAAATAACATTTCTATCCCATTTACAAAAAATTTAATTGAACCATTAAAAAATGGCCCAATTTACGAAAAAAATAAACTTCGCCGAAAATTAAAAAACAACCTAGGGGGACTTAGCACATGTCCATATGACTCAAAAGCAATGTCTAGCATGTTCATATACATTGACCCATGGACTTTAATAATCCCCTAAGGCCCGTTGACCTCACCAGGCATTCCAGCTGGAGGAGCAGGAGAAAAGCCCAAAAATTATGTTACACACTAATGTGAGACATAATTAATAGGTGGAAAAACTCCTTGGAATGCTTGACTTAGTCAAAAAGTCCTAGGGAACCAAGTCCTTTACAAAACACCATGCTAGTACATTTTATTACAAACCCCGCAGGGCCATGGACAAGTGGTTAAAAAAAAAGGGGGGCCTTCAAAAAGGCCTGATGGTCATCATATCATCGAAAATGAATATTGACATGTTCAACTTTGCCTGCTCGCTTGATAATCCAACCAAGTACAATTTAGTTGGCAACACTTTCCCGAGTATGGTCCTTGGACCTGAAAGAGACTCTTGGGTAGTTAATTAGAAAATCTGTTTCTTTTTGCTTCACTACTTTGTTTCTTTTTCTATCTCATTAAAAAGCATTGTTCATCTAAATCTTGTGAATCTCGCTGTAAGGTGGATCAAAAGTGCTCTTTGTCGGAGAATCTATTTCATTTTTTCATAAGAAAATCTCTTGACTCACACTTTTAGCGGATCAAGAGTGCTCTCTGTTGGAGAGTCAATAAAATTGGAACGAACTATTTGAAAACACCATGTATGCTCTACCCATCGCAGGCTAGTCTGAGCTTTGGGATATAAAAAACGGTTGCTTTCACTCCTTTAATTTTTTCACATTTAATTAAGTTAACTCATTAATAAAATCAAGTCCCGCAAACCAACAAAAATCCGACGTAGCCTCGATAGTGGTCGAAAGTGGGGAAATTTCGACTAAGTAAGCAGGAACAACTGGGAGGCGACCTGAGAGCACAGTTAGACTACACCCTTGTTGGTGTAGTGTTGAACACTGCTCTTGAGACTCCATTCCAGCCAACACGTCCTTGTACGAAGCCACCTAGATCACATTCCGGACATATTCCCTGTGCCGCAAGGTATATCGGGAATCCCCCCATCCCACAATAAATCAAACTCATATTTCAAAATCTATAATAAAATAAACCAAGAAGCATTCTCACAACAATCCTTTTAGCACTCCAACAGACAATGACTCCATTAGCACTGGTCTTTCAACAGCAACAATTGTTCAATTCTTTGCTTTTTATCTATCTCGAATTGTTGTTCATCTTATGATATCATGCTGTAGATGTTATTTTGATTAAGTTGGCAAAGTTGTTGTTGTCGTTTATTTATATGCTGTGGATGTGCCATTGATTTAATTTGGCGAATGAAAACTTGGTTTAATTTCGCATAAATCAAAGACTTGGTTCCAATTTGTCTCAAATCAAAAACTCTAAAACAACATCCATTCTAATCACATCAAACTTAAACTTTAAAAAGCCTTAGAAAACCTTTTTTTTTAGTAGGGTCTACCCACCTTGGCTTCGTTAGGATTTTGCCTAAATGGAGGAGTCGGGATCAGGTGACAACACCTGACTTTTTGCTTGCCCCCAAGGCCACATCGAGCACCTTCGAAAGATTTATGCAGTGCTTCCCCCCAGGTGTGCAATCTCAGCGGCAACACTTAGCACTTGTCTGAATGGTTAGAGTAGGGTAGGTAGGACTGAATAAGCTCACTTGAGTAGTAGTTAGTTGTCTTCGCCAGTGAGTCTGGCATTTTCCTCTTTTATGTCTGCACCATTGAGTCTGGCCCTTTTTCTTTTTGTCTTGTTAGCCTTTTTGTTTCCTGCAGTCAAATAAAATTTGTTAGTTATTAGATTAGCATTTTATTTCTAGCAGTTTACTTTCAACATTTTATTTTCAGTACTTTTATTTATGCATTATTTTATATTTATGTGGTTAGTGACGATCGGTCAATGAGATTGGTATAGTGCTTTGCATTGTGGAGATATTAGGTACATTATTTAGAAGATGATGCATGCAGGTGCTCGAGTGCAGGATCATGGATTGATGCAATGAGTGTTGTGGACCAGAGATTTCTGAGGTTCTCAAGCACTCTCTCCCTTAGAGCATTTGTCCCAGTTGGAGCCAGATGTTGTCACATCCATAGTAGCCGAGCTACCATGATTGCAGATCAGTTCCTAGTATATTTTTGAGCCAGTCCTTTGCACATTTTGGTGAGATCAGTTGATGATGAGCAACATACTGATGATCACTCTCATGTATTTAGTGGACCCAGAGCTTGTACATTTGACAGTCTCATGCCACCACTGAGCCCCATGACCCCAGGTCGATGAAGGATGAGTGCTCATCCTTTGGCCACTGACTAGCTAATATATATATATATATATATATATATATGGTAGTGTTTAGAAACACTGTTTTTGCTGACTTAGCATCCTTTTAGGTATAGCATTTAAGTTCTGATGCTTTAGTGTTTAGCAACATTGTTGATAGGAATACTTGGTTTCGAGGACTAAAGGATAGCAACCACTGTGACTAGAATCACACACTCCAGAGCTGAGACACAATAAAAATACGTAATCTATCCAACAAAGAGGTCTAGTCTCGGAAGTCCTCAAGATCATTAGTTAAGGTGTAAGTCGGTATAAAATCAAGACTGGAGGATAACAGATGGATGGGAAAGTGACTGATGATGTCATGGATAGTAAAAGCCCCATGGGAAGGGACTGACTGAGTCCATACTTATAAAGTAAGGGCATGACCAACGAGTATACACAAGAATCTCCTACTCATAGTAACTGACTGCTTCTACTCTAAAAAACAAGTAAGAACCATATATATAATATCGCCAGTAAACAATCATCATATATCTTCAAAGGGGATTGGATACCTGTGTAGAGTTTTAGTTCTCAACGCGTTTCGGACTCCAAAGTTGAGTCCATCTTCAGGAGAAAACATATCTCAATTGAAAGCTACACGAATTTTTCTTTATTTATATTGCTGTGTTATGTTTTTCAGTTTAAAATTTTTCAATGACAACCAATCCATCTTGGCAATCGAGGCCCTCTTAGGTCACCTCTTTAGTTGCCTTTCTCCTCTACCATCCTGGATAGGATCATCATTAGGGGCAACTACAAGTTGTGTGATAACAAGGACTTTATCTCAGGATGTGAGAGTTTGAGAGGTATCATGTGACATGGACTATAACACTTGATGGTATTGCTCCCCTTTGGCACACATCTTGAAGCAACCAAAAGAAATTTGAAAAAAAAATGGTTCCTCTTTATAAATTCATTGGGCATCTTTTTGGGCCCTCCTTATCTCTTGGCACACATATTGAGGAGTTGGTTGAGCTTGCATTTGTTTTGAGAGGTTAGTTATGCATGCACCCTAGTCTTTTTGACCAATGCCATCCATGTACACTCATTCATTCACCTAGCCAAATTCACATGTGCAGTTATCTTTTCATCCTTCTTGGTGCAATTTTATAAATGGTGCACTCCACTAGGGAGTCCACTTGCATCTTTGACTAGTCTTGTTCAAACTTTGTTTCCACTTGGTTAAAGGATAAGTGACTAAAAACTAATCCACCCTACCTTTTGGGAGTTGTTGCATATCTAGGAGGGCACACCATCTCTTATGGAGAATATTTTATGGTTAGCTTACTTGGTCAATGTGAACATAATCCACATGTACCTATTTATTGCTATTTTGAGATGGCAGTGCAGCCTTGGAGACCACTTCTTGGACCACTTATGCTATTTTTGGAGGTTGTTGCATAACTACTCCAATATTTTATTATTGTTTGACTTGTCATGGAGTTAGTTAGGCAAATATTGTATTTTATTGCAAGAGAGAAGAGATCCCCTCTATATAAAGGAGCTTTCGCTCCATTTTTTCATGATGGTTGGGAATTGAAGGAGTTCTCCTCTTGGACTACATTGATCATATTGGCGAGCTTCATGGAATATTGGAGGTATATCTTCTATTTTATGTGAGGCTTTTCACATGTTAATTATTGTAGGAAATCCTTGTAACTTGTTATGAATGCCTTTTAATGGAGAACCTGCCATTTGGATAATATAAGGTGAGGATACAATCCTTCTTCTATTTTTGTTGTCATGTTAATCTTGCATCTAACAAACTAAAAGTTACTACTAGAATTAATATAACATCACCTTCATAACCATGTTTTGGAGTTGCACCCCTATCTCTCCAAAGTCAATTTTCTGCAATAATTTTCAGCAAGCTAAAAGGCTTATTTATGGCATGTATTAATAACAGCCCTCTTTTGCCTTACATATTCATCCACTTTCCCTCTTAGATCCATGCTTTTTTTAATCCATTTAGCCCACAATTTGGTGGGCATTGATCTTTGGGTTTCAACTTTCCATCACCTTCATTCAGCATTTTTCACTAATGCTACACTTGTTTTGTTAAGGCTTACTTTTTAAACATCACCTAGAGCCTCCATTCCATAGCCCTAGCAATCCTACTTAGGGACAACCCCTTGTGCTGGAGAAGAGAAAACCAAAAGTACGAGGCAGAGCTACAAGGTCATAGTGGGTAGCCTACTTGAGTTGCACAAAACTAACACCTTGATGCTTGGGACTTCACATCTTATGGGTGATAAATTTTGTTGTAACAGGTAGTAAAAGGAACAAAAACATACAGAATACTTTACGACATAATGAAGATCTAAAATGGATGGCAAAAAGAGGATAGGTTTCCTACATTCTAGAGTTGTCTTGCTTGGTAAGAGAATCCTACAGCAATACATTTAAGACATTATCGTAGCTAATATTCTGAAAACTTAAGGTATTGATCTACTATATCTTGTAAAGCTGATGCTTTACTATTTCTCGGTGCGCTGTTGAGGATTTCTTCAATATGAAGTCCCATGAATAGTTTACATCAGAAGAGGACCATTTGTAAAATATAAGCCCTTTTTAACTAAAGCCTAATTTTTTCATGAGCACTTTACTCTTAGATTTTGTGAGCTCGTGGTCATGCCCAAATAGATTGACTACAAGGAAAAATCTTTGGATTTTATTATATCATGGTCATAGGAAATGTATTTGATAAACTATGTGCAACAATAGTATAAATTTTATAACAAAATAATTAACTTCACACAACCATTTATACTATTCACATACTCTAACAGAAAGAGTGTAAGTGATTTGATGGCCCTGTTTATGAGAATATGGATGGTCTTTAAAAATGTGTTCAGCTTCAGAGAATCTGTCACTCAGAATTTGAAATGGAAAATCTCTTGTGGACATAGTTCAGAGATCAAATTAATAATTTGAACACATTGAATCATTGTAGAATATTCCTTTAGAAAAGCCTATAGAGAATAATTGTGGGGAAGCAGGAAATTTTGTCCTACGCAAACATATCAGTTTCTTCTAAGCAAACATATCAGTTTCTTCTAAGAAAACATATCAATTTCTTCTAATAATTCAAAATAACAGTTATTGCCTGTAAGGAATACATGTTAAGATAGAGGATAAATAGAATAACAAGAGCATGTAAATTTGGATCATGCAATGGTATTACTTCTCAGTATCATCTAGAAAGATAGCTAGTACTTGTTGATGTCCATAAACAAACTTTTCACTCAACAGGAGATGCAGTGATATGAAATACAATGAAGAAAGATTTATAAACTGTGAAACTTTAGACCATGGAGAACAACAAAATTCAGTTATGAGCATACCGTCTTTTTCTCCCAAGAGGTAAAAAGGGATATGTGCAACAGCTTTTGTGCCACCTTCACTCCAGCGTACAGTTGCAGGACAATGGTGGGAACCACTTGAAGGCCCAAGAATGGATAGGCATATAGCAGGCTCGTTCATTAAACCCAAATAGTCTCGTGCACGCATCCAAACTGTTTTGTCCAAGACATATCGAGAGCGTGCAACCTACAAGAATAAATCAACAGAAATTTGCCTCAAATTCTTTTGCACTGAAATCTCCATGCAATAACTCTAATATTCACCTCAACCTATAATCCTTCATGCAATAAATCTAATGCTTGAAGGACCTATTCTAGTGTCACACAACTATTCTTGTATTTGATTTAAGGAATTCTTACATTGGATATTTGACATAACCACATATTTGTCTGTAATTAATCTAATTCCAGAATCAATTGAAAGTTAGCTGGATGTTTAAGTTACTCAAAATCAGTCACTCAGGAAACGAAAAGCATAGCCATTCTTATGTATTAACTTATACCAAAGGATCTTATATATCAAAGCCTGCAAGTTTATTGAAAACTCCAATTTAGATATAATGTGAGGTGGACTTGAATCTTTAAAAATGTCATCTTATAGTTGTTGTAATGGATGAGAAAAGGGGAAATGAGAATAAACCCCAAACGTTGTGGAGGTTTGAAAAAGAAATACAAAGAATGCAAGTCTCAGTCTCAGAGTTCCAGTTTCTTGCCAGGAAACGTTGAAACATAAATATAAAGAAAAACAAAAGTTATGGTCTTTACCAACTACATGCTTGCGTAATTTTGCACTAATATATGTCTGAAGCAATAGAAAAGACGGATTTAAACTTCAATCCTATTCTATGATCAATCAGAACAAAAATGTGAACCTTGGCAAGATATGGGATAACTCATTATTCTAATACTTCTATTACCTATCCTCCAAAAGCCTCTGTTCAAATGCCTTACACAACTACAATAAAATCTGTATCAACTATTACTGTTACAGGCATTGTCACTTTGGGCTTAACTGCTGAAACCCAGTTGAAAAGAAACAAGCTCCTCACCTCATGATGAATGTCATACTGCTAGTCTTTCGGAGTAGAACACTGTTTTCATTCTTTGTCAATGCTAGTCAGATTGCCAAAACTACTCAACTCACTAAACCTTCCTTGTTTAACCACCGTAAAAGACATTTCTTTCTTTCTTATTTCCTTCTTTTCATTTTGGCTATATAAATCTTAACAAACTCTTCTAGGAGTTAGGTCTTGTTGCTGCCTAAAACACACTTAACTGCAAAAAAGTCTCCAATCCACTATGTGTGTTGTTGAGGGGTAACTATGAGTTTCGGACCCACTATCACCTTGATTCCTAAATCCTCCATTTAGGCTCAACTCCCAAAGAGCCAAGGGGGGTAGTCCCTATTTGCTAAGAATTAAAGATTTTATTAGGGTTGATCTAGGAATTAAATTATTATTTGGATATCAAAGGGATTAAATGACAAGCAATCATGCAATATGCAACAAAAAATTAATGACAGTCAAACCTTACTGAAAGTAAACAAACCAAAGAATGAAAGAATTAGTTACTTACAATTCCATTGCCTTATCTATTGGGCTATTGAGTCACAACGAATGAAAATAAATTACACAAGACACACAAAAGAATTGAAAGAATTTACTTCCAAACTTGAAAACATTCAAGAGCTTACTGTTGAATAAATAAATAAATGAAATAACTCACTTGGAGAAAAATAAGTTGACTTGAAATGAACTGGAAACTTAAAATAACTTGCTTCGAAATGAAAAGA
This sequence comes from Larix kaempferi, assembly GCA_027924585.1. Classification (NCBI taxonomy): domain Eukaryota; kingdom Viridiplantae; phylum Streptophyta; class Pinopsida; order Pinales; family Pinaceae; genus Larix; species Larix kaempferi. The sequence continues at coordinate 8,293,256 of BSBM01000236.1, read as the reverse complement.
ACTTGAATTAAAATACTTTGAAAAGTAAATGTGAAAATGACAAGACAAGTGATTGAAAGGTTTTGCAATTAGTCCTGTAAATTTTGAGTTAATTTTAAGTCTCGCTTTGGCTTAGGGGATTAGTGTTTGATACAAGAAAAGAAAATCTAACTAATGTGACAATCCCAAACACTTATCTCTTTCAATTGAGAGAAACTATTGGGTGCTCAACAAACGAACACAAGGTTCCCTTCTAGCTCCACAAATCACTTCCAAAGATTGTCGGGTGCTCAACAGGAGGACACGAAGTGCCACGAGACTCCCCACCGCCTCTACCCCTCTAGCTCCACGACTCAACCTTTATTTTCTCAATTTCAAAGGAAATAGATGTTGAGTGCCTATTATTCTAGCCAACACAAATCTTTTCCCTTTCTTGTCACCCAGGATCGGACGAACCGGCAAGGGGATTGAATACGAGGCAAAGATGGGGCAAAGTTTATTAACCTTGAATTGAAGAAATAAATTGAACTTTAAATAAAAACTAGCCAGCATGATATTGCAAGGATGGGAAAAGCCACTTCATTTGCAAGGTGTGGACACAATAAAGAAATTTAAGCAAGAAAACATACTAACTCTAGCCACTCAATCCTCTTCTGAATGGATGAGGTGGGGAAAAAAAAAAAAGAACTTGCGAGAATAAAAATGCAAATCTAAATCCTAGCCTTCTTCTTGTGTTATGTGTTTCCGCCTAATACACACCTGGGGGGAACACGGCAGGAAACCTTCAAGCCGCTCGGTGTGTCCTTGGGGGCAAGTCAGAGTCAAGTGCTGTCACCTAATTACTCAACTCCTCCGTATAGGCTTACTCCTAGAGAAGCCAAGGGGGGTGGTTCATATAAAAAAACTAAGGATTTTAAACTATGAAAACGAAATAAAAGCTATTCTAGGAGTTAATATGATGAGATGGAAAAATAAATAACAAAGCATCATTTGCACATATTAAATTAATCATTCAACGCTACACATGATTGATATGCATTCACGACACTTTGTAATGATAACTTAGAGTAAAGACAATTGAATACCAGTGCCGAAAATATATGAGTGCGATTGCTGCTGTGTAGGGTTGTGAAAGTATTACAAGAGGCTTGTTGGTTTATTTTAGATTTATTAATGGGTATTAGAGGAATGGGTTAATTCTTGGTTTGGCCCAACAAAATCTAACCTCTTGGACTGAGTGCTATAGCGGCTTAACCAAGTGTCCAACAAGGCGAGGATGAACTTGCTTAAAGTAGCCTTCTGACCCTATGGTGTACACCTATTAAATTTTAATCAAATTTACAACAAGAGCATAAACAGGATCACTAAAAGAAACACAATCACAAGATAGACACAGATTTATCCTGGGAAACCCTCATGGGGTAGAAAACCCAGCAAAACTTCCTCAATATAGATGATCAAAAGTACAAAGACAAAATCTCAAAGCAAGAGCTCCTTCTCCTTCGCAGATCTCTCTCTCTCTCCTATGCGCAATCCACAAGTGAGTGTGTGTCCAAATGAGGAGCACAACACTTCTATTTATACTTTATCTTTCACTTGACATTTTCCCTAACTAGGTCGGCCCCTAACAACTTGACCTAATGCTGACTGGGTCGACTTCTCTAGGGGACTTAAACACCCCATTACAAAATGACTCAAGGGGATCTATTGCCCCGACTTACAAGAGAGGATTTCCCTCAATGACTTTACATAATCAAATACAATAATGACATCCCGAAGGAGGAAGAAAACATCTCTGAATAAATTACAATGATAAAATACAATAGAATATTCTTCGAAGTTACAATATTTCAACAACACCCACGCAACCTCCCGAATCCGCAGACATAAACTTGGTTGGATTTCCCTATTAAAGCTAAGTTCCTTACACCCTTTTCTGATTGACCCAACTATTTAGACTATGTTGCAATAGTCAAGAGCATACTTCAGGCTTGGAGCGTTGGTTTATTTTATTAGTAATCGTGAAGTGGATGATTAAACTAAACTAAACCCCAAGAATATATTTTCCACACACCACAGAATGATGCAGTACTTTGGTAAGGCAAGGGGGTAAATTTTAGATAAGTTTTATGAACAATTGTAGAGTTTGAGAAAAACACATAAGCATATAAAAGAGGTCCTTGGAGGACGTTGTGTGCTTGAGTGTTTGTTATTTAATTACTAATGCATAAAGAAAACTAATCTAAACAACGAAAATTAAAAAAAATCAAAAAATCGAAAAAAGTGAAAACGACACGAACTCCCCCTAGGGGAATTGGGGGTAGGCGTTGGAATAGCTTGCAGAGCTCTCTTTATTTTTTTATTTACAACATGGAAACCTTAGAAGAAACACTGCTTGCCCTTTATCATTAGGGAACAAGTCAGTTTACAATGTTTGAGAGAAATAAAGAAGGTGCTTGCAACCGATTCTCTGGATGGTTCTGGAAGGTCTACATGCAAATTTTATTTGATTTTTTGTTCAAACCTGCTAGGCATGCAAAACAGACCAGCAAGCTTAGTATGTTAGCAAAAGATTATCAAAACACTTTAAGAGTGCTTTGATAATGCTACAAACTGGCCAAAATGAAAACTAGTCGAACTAGTATGCAAAAAAATACTTTATGGATGACTTTTGAGGTCTTTAAATCAAATTTTAATTTAATTTTAATTCCTAAACTGATATACATGCAAAAAATTCCAGTGAACAAAATTTTTCTAGAATCCCCCAAAACACACTTTAAGAGTATGTTTGGTTTAGGTGCAAAAAATCGTAAAAAAAATCTAACTTAACTACTACAAAAATGGAGTCAAATAACTAAGGAAAGTGAGCTAGAAAGCTACTTTCCTTAGGATCTTTTGCTTGCTTTTGGAGAAGCTAAGCGAACCAAAGCACTTAATTGCCAAATATAAAAAAAATTGAAGAGTAAGACTAAACAATACAAACTTTTTAGATATGCAAAATTGAAAAACTTGTATTGAAAAAGCCTAAACTACTTAGATCTAGAACTTGAAAAATAAACTTGGAAAGCTTGATCTAGATTCTAGATATGATTTAAAGCTAACAATCTACTTATGATAAATACTTTGGAATATAGATCTATGAGTGCTTCAAACCAGAAAGGTAACCAAAACCAAAATAGCTTTAAAATGAGGAGAAGGGGATAAGGAAGCTCTTTCAAGCGAGACCCCGAGGTTTGGAGATGAACTTCTGGATTGCCAAGGGACTAGATCTGAAAAGAAAGCAGTTAGATAAAGAAAAGAGGGACAAACAAGTCCTCTTCTCCTTCAACCAAAAGGATACCTGCAGCTTACATCAACTCATTACAAAGCATTAGATCTGGAAGCAACATATATAAAAAATCAATGCCAAAATACTCATAAACAAATGAAATATTTTAAAGCTAGATCTCTTAGCATATAAAACAACAAGACTAGGAAAGTAAACAAACTTAACTAATCTAGCTTACAAAACAAATAATTGTCCTTACAGTAAACCAAGATCCAAGCAGGAAGTAGATAAGCAACTTACTACAAACCTCCTTCATTCAACACGTCGATCATGCATCCACACATCAAAAGCAACACAAGGATTCGACCTCCAAAGTCTCTTTATTCTCAGATAGTTCTCAATAAATTACAAAAGAGCAGAGCTTTGCCTCTATACACCAACTAGTGAAAGAGGAGGCCAAAGCTTGCTTAAATAACAAAATACATGCAAAGTAGGGCACACTGATCAAGGAGGGCGACTTCCTTTGATTGATGAGTTAACTCGATGTGGAATGACATTGATTGGTATTAGATTAATAGCCAAAGCCAGGGGATATGCGCCACCTCAAGAGAGGTAGGTGCATCCCTCCTCGCTTACACCACAACCAAGAGATGGTTTCCGTGTGGAAGGAGCCGCCCACATGAGAGAGAGGGTGCACATGCGATTGAGGAAGTTCACGCTTGAGTTCACAGTGTTGATTGGTATGATTGGGAGCCAGGCCAATAGGCTTGCGCCACCTCTCCATGAAGTAGGCACAGTCAACATAGGAATTATCACTCCAATCATGAAATGCCAAGTCATGATGCCCATGTGAGGATAGAGGGTGCACTTCTAAAATGATATATTCAATGTTTGACTTCCAAATGAATTAAAAAATGGCGCTTTAATCAAGGGATATATTCGCCCTTCCAAATGGATAAGATGCCAACTCATATGGTACATGCTTAATTCTTTTTTTAATATTTGGTGCATTTTGTTGCATTGCTAGCATTAAAATGCCATTTTGTAGGCCATATAAGAAAAAATGCTCCGCGAGATGATTTGACCGCCCGAAGCATAGGAAGATTAGGTACAAAGGTAAAGAGGATGCTATGAGCGTGAAAACGAGCATCCCTGCGCCAAATTCTGCCTCCGTATCACACTTTTATCACCATTTGAAATTTTCCATTTAAACCATTAAAAATGGCCTAATTTTGCGGAAACAATTATTTTTCTCGGAACTAACTCAAACTCCCTAGGGACCTAGTACATGACCATACGACTTTATTATAGTGTCTAGCATGTTTATATATGTTATAAAATAGACTCTAATAACCCCCCAAGGCCTAACCACCAATTTTGGGCATTCCAGCTTTGGAGGTGTAAAAGAAAAACTCATCGATTATACTCCGCTAAAGGCAAAGCATAATTGACAAGGGAAAAAACTCCTTTGAATACCTTCTTTGGTTGTCAATACTAGGGAACCGAGTCACTCAAAGACCACCATGATAGCACACTTCCTTACAAACCTTGTGGGGCATGGTCATACATTACAAAAATGAAAAAGGGGACCTGAAAAGGCCTAATTTGGAACTTCAGAACTCTGATAAGCATAAGTAATTGTGCAAACTTGGCGGCTCTCTGGATGTTCAAGTGAGGGCAACTCAGGTGGTAACACTATGCAAGGGTGGGCAAAAGCCCAACTACCTTGGCATGCAATGAGTGGCAAAAAAATATAAATTTAAGACAAAAATTGAAATTTGCAAGAAATGGAAGATGGGTTCAAGAGACTCTCTTGGCCCTTGCAATAAGAAATAAAATTTTGTCGTAAATTTTAGCGAGAAAGAAAGAGTGAGGAAGAGATTTTGACCACCTCTAGAAAATGAACTTTGAAGTGTTAACTCTTGGGAGTCCTTTGCACTCTTTTCTACCCAAATTTTGACAGAGTTTCCCCTTGTGTTACTAAAACCTGCACAAAAAAGCAAGCTAATTAAAAGTAAAAAGTGCCCAAAGTCACTTTGGGACACTATGTATGTGAGTACTAAAATTATGTACAAAATTTCTGAAAATTTTAGAGAGTAAACAGCTTCAAATAACTTGTAGAAATGAGGATTTTAACTAAATTCTAAGGTGTTAACAAAGATAAAATAATAAGCAGAAATTTATAGAGCAAATAGGTGAGGAAAAAGTGCTCTTTGTTCTTCAAAATTGAAGTGGGGCATCTAACCGAAGAATCTCACTCTCCAATCTTAGCAACCTACAACTTGAAAGATTTTTGCTACACAAACTAGAAAGTTGTGAGTTCCAAAAGATGAACTAAGAAATCATAGTATTCGAACAAGAAATGTATGAACTTCTTAATTACAAATGTGAAAACTCGTGAAATCTAACAGAAATGAGTAGATCTCACCAAGAAAAAAAAAATTTCCTCTTTGTCCTCCAACCACTTGAGAAACTATAGAGCACAAAAGCAAACCACAATGAACACCAAGACACACCAACTTTCCTCCAAAGATTTTTATTAAAATGCCCAAATGGCTGAAAATTACAATAGCTCACAAGAATGAGAGCAAGATGGGAGCAAGAGAATGAAAGAACATGAGAGCATGAGAGATTGTAATAAAAAAGGGAAAATGAAGGAGTGAGGCCTAATGCATGCTTGCTACTTGTCAAAAATGAGAGAGAGGGGCCCATGAAGAAGGGGGCACTCCTTAGAGAGACCACTTCAAACTTGAGTTACACTTGCATGGGGGGGGCTCTTTGCTTTTTAAATTACCTTAGGCACATAATATAACATTTGGAAACGTAATTTCCCCTCCCCAAGTGACTTTAGTCACTTTACAAAATTTTGTAATTCTAATTAATCGCCATTTTTCCTGATTTTCTTGATTGACTTACGAAAATATGTCCAAAACCTTGTCAAAACTCAACGACTTGACTCAAAACTTGGCCCAAGGGTGTAAGGGGTCTCATGCCATTGATTTTAAGTACCCATACCCCTATTTATGGGGGGGGCATTAGGAGCCACTTATCCCTCTTTTACAACACAACAATTTATGCTGAGGAACATTTTTTAATTACAATTTTTTTTTAAATACTAGGCAAAACTTAATGAAATTAATGTCTAGCATGGTAATATACAACACTCCTAGACCTTAATCACCACATGGACTCGATCATTAGAACGCCTTTCACCACTTTGGAGGAAATTTTGAGTGAAAAACTCAAATAATTAAAATTGCTAAAAAGCAAATTTAATTATCCAAGGGAAAAAACACTCAATGAAAGGACTTCCCTAATGAAAAAGTCCTAGGCAACTAAGTTTTACATAAATATGACTATCATGCTGACATATCCTTACAAAATCCCCCGCAGGGGTGTGAAAATTTCATGGAGAAGAAGAGAAGAAAGGGGCAATATTGCTCTGCTAAGTCTTTTGGATCTTGAAAAAATTTACAGGTACACTTCATTTATCTTCTTGGTATATGGTTTCCCACCTAGCTGGCTTGGTGGTCAACATTCTGGCTCCAACTGCGGGATGTGTGCTTGATCTGGTCTTCAGGCAAGGAGAGGATATGAGAACTCCAGAATCTCTGGTTCTTATAATCTGTAAAAACATCTCAACTTGACCAGAAAACCTTAGTAGCACAAGTTTAATGTAAAAGCCAATTAACCATAAGTTGCTTTATTACAAAGTAAAAGAAACTAACTAATGAAAAAGTATTGTTCCTTAATACAGAAAAGAAATGCAGAAAGTAAATGCTCACTTTAAGGAGCTTATTTTCCTACTCTAAGCATGATAAAATAAATATCATAGGTAAAATCAAATATCCAATGCGGCCACCTAAGCATTTTATCAAATTTAAAGTTTTCTGCCTTGCCTTTGGTTATTGTTATCACACAACTTGTAGTTGTCCCTAAAGGTTATCCTATCCAGGACGGTAGAGGTATTAGACAACTAAAGAGGTGACCCAAGAGATGCCACGGTTCCCAATGTAATTGGGTGTCACGTTAACCGAGGCACTCTTCACTTTAGATCAAGCCTAAGCAAAACCAAGGGGGAGACCCTAGCTTATCCAATGAAGGCTAGCGAACCCAATCAAGACCTAGGGAAATGTGATGATGATAAAGGAGAAGATCAAGATAGGATTAGATCTAGATCTATAATTGGTAAGTGGACCCAATGAGTTAGGGCTTGGTTGAAGAGGCTTAAGGAAGGACAAATGTTCAACCAAGGATGAAATAAGGGCCACTTACAGGTTTAAACAAGTAGATCTACATGGATCTAATGCCAAGTGAAGATATCCAAGTGGGGCCTGTTACCACCTAAAGTTGCACTTCAGTTGGACTTCAGAGAGCCGCCAATGTTGCACAATTACTTGTGCTTATCAGAGTTCAGAAGATCCAATTTTGGCCTTTTCAGGGCCCCTTTTTAATTTTTGTAATGCATGACCATGCCCCACGGGGTTTGTAATAAAGTGTGCTAGCATGGTGGTCTTTGAGTGACTCGGTTCCCTAAGACTTGACAACCAAAGAAAGCATTCCAAGGAGTTTTTTCCCTTGTCGATTATGCTTTGCCTATAGCCGAGTATAATCGATGAGTTTTTCTCTTACACCTCCAAAGCTGGAATGCCCAAAGTGGTGGTTAGGCTTAGGGGTTATTAGAGTCCATTTTGTAACGTTTATAAACATGTTAGATGCTAAAATAATGTCATTTGGTCATGTACTAGGTCCCCCAGGAGTTTCAGTCAGTTCCGAGAAAAATATTTTTCCACATTTTTAAGCCATTTTTTAATGGTTTAAATGGAAAATTTCAAAGGGTGATAAAAGTGTGATCCGGAGTCGGAATTTGGCGCAGGGATGCTCGTTTTTATGCTCAGAGCATCCTCTTTACTCTGGTACCCAATCTTCCTATGTTTTGAGTGACCAAAACGCCCCGTGGAGCAGTTTTGCTTATCAGAGCTACAAATTGGTACTTTAATGCCAAAAATGCATCAAAGTGCACCATTACCAAAAAATTAAAGTATTCAAAAAAAGGAATTTATCACATTCCAAATGACATGGCATTAATTCATAAAGGTGGGCGACTATAATAAAGAGATAACGCATGGGATATGGTAAAGAATTTAAAGGTTGAGCGAATTGTTTCATTTCCATGCTACGCAAAACCTTCACGTGGGCCAGCGTTCTCCATATTGCCGCGTATGGATTTGGTGAAGGATAAGATAAGTGGTGGGTGCCTACCTCATTGGGATGTGACACAACCCACGTGGTTGAGCTTCCATTTAGAGCATCCAGCCAACCCCACACGAAAGCATGAACGTGGAAGGAAATATCACCATTCGCCTTCCTCACGCGGATAGCTCTTTCTCCATTCGGCACCCACCAACGATTATTCCTAAGTGGAATGGAAACATCACTCTCGCCCTCCCTTCGCGTGAGTTGTTTGCTCCATGCGGCATCTTCCTCTTTCGAATTGATTTTATCCAATGAGGAGTGTGCCCACCTCTCTTGAGGTGGCCCAGATCCATTGGCTATGAGCTATCTTGCTCTAAAATCAAGGAGCTCGCCCTCCTTAGGGTTTTGCGCCCTAACTTGCTCACCTTGTGCTATATATTGAAGAGCTGAGGTCCAGTGTTAAGGATCTGAAGGTGGAACCTCTGCTCGTACATTGTAATATTTTTCTGAGTTTAATAAAGAAGAATTTGGAGGCTAGTCTGGTGATTGTCGTTGGTGAATGATCTTCAAGCTTGTATACTTGAGGTAAACTGTATCATGTTTCATAGTTAGTATTGTCGGGATTGTATGTCTTTTAAAGGGAAGTTACCTTCTTAAAGATCTGTAAGTAATACTCTATAGTTTGCTTACTCTTGTAAATGATGATAAGATGTTAATAGTAGTGTGAGTTCTTGTTCCAATCCATCGCTTTACTGCTTTCTTTCAATCATTTACACATATGTTCTTATCCCCTTGCTAGTTGTTTGTAGCTGTTTACAGGTAGCCTAAGCTGGATGAGTCAATGAACATGTTAGTTCATCTCTTTGTCCAGTATATTCGAACAAAGCAATTGATCTCAACGGTGCATTAGGGAGCTTGACTCCATTTCCTCTTCTCAAACACTCAACCCCCCACTGGTTTCATTTCTTAGATCCATTTTTCTTCTACTATCTTTGGTTACTGGTTACTGTTATCACCAATCTTGTAGTTGCCCCTATAGATGGATCCAGAAGGATGGTAAAGGGGATAGGCAACTAAGATGGTGAACCTCAAGAGCCTCGATCTCCAAAGAATTGGTTGTCACGCCAATTGAAGCAGCCTTCACTTGTGTTACCAAAGCCAAGATAACAAGGGGGAGACCCAAATCTACTCCTGATAGGAGAGCTCAACCCAATCACCAGATCAAATCAATCAAAGGAAGTACGTAAGGTGACAGGTATGGAACCCTAGATTTGAGGAAAACAAGACCACTATGGAGGCTTAAGAAAGATACGAATTGATGAAGATTAATTATACACAGTGACTTGACAGTTAGGTATGATTCCAGGATTCAAGTGCTAGTTTAAAATGACAAATCCAGCTGCCTTGGGAAACGTGACCCCTAAAACAGGGAAAGTCACCCAAAGAGTGGATTTGTGGATTGGGGCTTTCTAGCATGGCTTGACAAGTGGATGTGACAGTATCAAAGCACGCAAGCTCAGCAAACAGGATCAAACAGCGGGTAAACAGACACTCTCAGGAAAGTCATGAGGGTTCAAGGAGACTAGTGCCTTGGGAATTGGGCCTATGGAGTCCTCCAACGATGACGCCTAGGAGAACCCACCTAGGGATATGCAAGAGCCAAAAAATCCAGAAATGGTTATGCTGTTAACCAAGCCGTTGAATCTAGAGAATTTTCCGAAGGATTTTGATGAGGGTTTTAACATAGAATGACAGATGGGTAGGATAGAAGAATAGAAATCTTATCTTGCAAGCGTACCTGAATGATGGAGATGTTTTCCAAGATGTTGAGGATTGTTCCCGCAAATATCAAATGAGAATTTGTTGATTTGTCTTGCCCACACGAAATGCCCAGCTCCACATGTGCGCCCTCCTCTTCCTGCAATGCCAAGGAAAAATGATTTCAATCAACAGAGCAACAATGAAGGTAAATACAGATAATGAGAATGATAACAGGAAATAAAAGGTACATAGACAGTAATACTCCATGTAACCAATGAAACGAGAAGAAAGAAGCAAGGAGAGTCTTCCCCAGCCAATGCGCGTTCCTCACCAATTCGGCCTCCTCACCTGTAGATAAAAACGTGGAGAAAAAGATGTGCAAAACATTTACCAAGATCCTCAGTGCAGAGGAAGAATAGTTTCAATCAACACCATTGACATCCAAAACCATAAGACAAGGGTTTGCAAAATATTATTTTATTCCAGAAGCCAAGAGCCAAAAGTCCCTTTACAATGAGAAGCTCTCTCCTTTAAATAGGAAGAAGAGATACCAAAACCCTAACCACCTTTTGAATGAGTGGCTAAGATTAAAAGATACATAAGTTCTAATCTATGGTTGAGATGAGCTCAACGATAAAGTACATGGATCAACTAAAAAATATAGCATATACATGGACAAAATCGCCCTAGGAGGGTGTCCCACTCAATGTGACTAAGAAAACATGATATAACGCACATGGTGGGTCTAGGGGGTGATATACAACCTCCACAGTTTGTCCCCATGGCACAATAATAGCAAATGACCAACCAAAACACAAATCGTTCTCTCTCTGGGAAAGTCATGAGCCTCCAAAGGCTACAGAAAACCATAAAACATGTTGGAGAGTGATGTGTGGGCCCCACTGAATGTTGCAACTGCTCTGGAGGGTGTGGGAGACATCATACACATCATCATAACCATTCCTATGCCATTTCCTTGCCTCAGTAGCCCAAATCGAATTCCTCTGTAGCCAATTTTACCATTTTTTATGCCTCTGTAAATCACCTGAAAAGTATAAAAATTCCTGTAACTCGCTGCCTGGTCACCTGGGGCCAAATCTAACTGCACCAATATGTCCGGGAACACAGTAATGTAGTAAAAACAAGTGGCTACACTCTATATCCCCTCTATAGCGCCATAGGTAAATCAATCAAATCCTGACATTGCTCTGACAGGCCATTTTTAATGGCAAATCTGCACTGAAGTGATAAACTAAGAGAAATCCCAACTGAAACTGCCCGGAACTGAAAACTAACTGTCCCAATGAACTCAGAGAGCCCAAATGCACTAAAGGTGCATACTCATACACCATCTGGATGACTGCATAATCATATAATACCATCACCATGCTCGGACAAATAAAAATAATAATAATCTGCAAATGATCAAAATCCTCAAAATCACTGCAGATCACTATCTGAAGTTGTAACTGCTGCATGGAACCATCTAGTGACCAACTAAGGATCACATATCATCAATAGCTATCATCCAGGGTCTAACCCTTCTCATGTCTTGTAGTTGACTTTGGTCAACTAGGTTTGACCAAGTCAAGCTGACCCATAATATGATCCAAACCATAAACCATAAAGTGTTGCAAGTGCATTTGGTTAAAGCATGCTTCATAAGTCATTCCAATAGCAATAAAGACATAGAGTAATCATTTCACTGACGATCTAAAACAAGATATTCAACATTTTTAAATAATAATACTAACTTAGACTTAGAACCTCAAAAATATACTCACTTCATGGCTGTGATCAATTTGCTAGTGATGGGTGAGGGTGGATAGATGCAAGGCTAAGCTAAGGGATGACTGTACTAACTCAACATTGTGACACTTTGGAAATGGAAAGGGGATACACACTAAAGCATATGCTGGACAAGTAGTAACACAAGGGAGGGCAGTGTCTCACAAATGGGTAAGTTGTTTGGGAAGTGCTTATTCAACCTTGACAGATGCCTACAACTCACATCCAAGCTGATACAGCTCCGTGAGGATCTTTTCTAGAGCCGCCATGACTGGGTGCCCAACAAACCGTAACTCAAGACTCTAGGGGACACTTAGAATTAGTTGTCCCTTACTTCATCTCATATGATAACCGGCAGGCTAATGAGGAATAATCATTACATGTATATAAGGTCAACAATCATTGGATATAGCATTTATTAAACCATTGCTTTTATAAGACCTTTCATTTATAATTAGCCTTTGTCCGTGTGTGTTAAAAAACACATTCTTGGATTTTCATTTCATTAGGCTTTTTAGATATCCCTTCAAGGGGATCTACATTTCACATTTAACTTCAAAGCCAATTTCATTAGGCTTGCCTTTCATTCATGTGTGTTCAGAAACACAACTCCACAAATGGGCTTTTCATTTATGATATACATTTAATTTCTAGACACAATGTAATGATGGTAGAACTATCTGTTTCAGGTCTAACCAACACAACTTAGGCAACTCAAAGCCGAGACACAAATAGACAGGGAAGCTCATCCAACAAAGAGGCTAGAGTGGGGGAAGGTCCTCCATGTCACTAGTCAAGTAGTAAGTCAGGTTAACAACAATAACTGGAAGGTAATGGATGGATGGAGAAAGTGAAAATGATGCCAACACTAGAAAGCCAAAAGGATGGTAGGAATGATCACCTCCATTCTCTTAGGAGGGTAAAACCAATGAGTATAGACAAGAACCTCTATCATCTGAGTGGGACACTAGATAGATACATAATAAAGACCAAGTCCAATATACATATATGATCGCCACATCATGACACTCAATGCTACAATATGCTACTAAAATGACCAAGAAAGCAATATAACCAATACACAAGATAATACCATGCTGGATCATATACCTGTGAAGACCATATGAACCATCATGTGTCTATCGAGAACCTACTGCTGCAACTCTGGGAAAGGCATACTGCTCTATATGGCAAAATGGCTACATCGGTCATCAAATCTGAGTTTCCTGAGACTCGGGCATGGCAAAGGAATATACTGCTACTCATCATCATAAGAGTGATCCAAAATAAATGCTCATCTCAAGCATCTCAGTGTAAAGGACTGGCTGAAAAATATATTGGAATCTGGAAAAAATATATGGTAGCCCCAGCTATTATAAATGTGATAACCGTTACTTATGCTCAGATTTACATTATATCAAGCAAATCTAAAGTAGATCTAAGTTATTGTGTTAGATCATAGTTCTTTCAAAACGTAAATAATTAAATCTAGATTTAATTACGCAGGTCTTCCTTTTCAAGCTTGTTTTTCATCCCAAAATCTAAGGATCTTGTAGGATAGATTTGTTTATGGTCGAAATGTATATTTGGCTAATTTAAGAGCTTGCTATTGGATGCCCAAAAAGAGCAATCCAAGATCCCAAGAAACGAACTTTCTAGTTCATGTTCTTGGTTCATTTTTATTTATTTTTCATTACTAGTTTTCATAGTTTTGTTTTCGGCATATTTTGCAAGTGTGGCCAAATCACTTTCTGAGTGTTTTTGGCCATTACATGACAAAAAGAGCTCGCTGGTGTTTTTTTATGCATATCAGAAATTAAATTAAAATTTGTTTTAAAGGCCTCCGAGGTCATCCATAAACTAGTTTTACATACTAGTTTAGTTAGATTTCATTTTTTGCAATTTCTAGCATTGTCAGAACACTCTTAAAGTGTTTTAATTGTCATTTTAATTAACATTTGCTTGCTGGTCTGTTCTATTTCTTTAGCAGGTTGACGCTAAAAAACTAAGAAGAAGACACTTCGAAGCTCCCAGAATCACCTTGAGAACTAGCTTTCAAAGCAGTCTTTTGTTTGCACAATAAATTGTAAATTGTCTTGTTCCCTAAGCATAAAGGGCAAGCAGTGTTTCATCTCAAGTTTCATATTGTAATCAAAAGAATAAAAAGAGCCCAGCAGGCAATTCCAGCACCGGACCCCAATCCCCCTAGGGGGGATTCGCACTTTTTTTTTTTTTTTGCTTTTTCGCAACTTTTTTCCTTTTTTTGTTTTAGATTAGTTTATTTTGAGCATTAGTAATTAAATAACTACATCAAGCACACAAAGCATCCTTGAAGGACTTACCATCATTTACTTTTACGTGCTATAAACAGTTACTGTTGTTCTTAAAATATGATCTTAAAATTAACCCCTTGCTCTACCAATGTACTCCATCACTTTGTGGTGCGAGGAAAAGATACTCTTGGGTTGTAGTTTAGTTAATCATCCACTCACCCATTTTAATAAAACGAACCACACTCCAAGCCCATAGTATGCTCTTGGCCGCTATAGCTTAGTCGGAATAGTTTGGTCAATTAGAAACAGGTGTAAGGTACTTGGTTTTAATAGGATAATCCAATCTCATCTTTCTAAGTGGACTCGAGAGGTTGCATGGGTGTATACCGTAGAGTAAGCAGGCTACTTTAAGAAGGTTCATCCTTGCCTGGTTGGACACTCGGTGAAGCCGCTAAAGCACTCAGTCCAAAGAGCTAGATTTGGTTGGGCCAAACCAACAATTTTACCCACACCTCTAATACTCATTCAATAGTCATAAAATAAACCAACAAGCCTCTTGCAATACTTTCACAACCCTACATAGCAACAATCGCACGCATACATCTATCGGCACTGTTCCATTTATTTTATCTTCCAATATGTCGTGAACGTATCTCTTTTTCCAATATCATGTGTAACATTGATTTAATCTTTGCAATGATGTATTGTTGATATATTTTCATCTCATCATTTTCTAAGTCCTAGAATAGACTTTTACCTTTGTTATAGATTAAAAGCCTTAGTTTATTTTTATAGCGACCACCCCCCTTGGCTTCGCTAGGAGTAAGCCTAGACGGAGGAGTCGAGTAATCAGGTGACAACACTTGACTCTCACTTTCCCCCAAGGACACATCGAGCGGCTTGAAGGTTTCCTGCCGCGTCACCCCCAGGTGTTATTAGGCGGCAACAGGGCACACCCTTAAAATGAGGAAAATGACCAAAAAGGGGCGCACAAGGTGAAGATCAAGATGAAATGGCACTAGGGGGTTTGCTACACAATGGATCTATAACTTTGAGAAAGAAAGAGAAATAGCCACGATGTAGATCTAGCAAAAGACCACCTACCCAACAAGTGCAACCTCACTTGGAGAGGCTCAGTGCCTTGGATCGGGGGGGAATGGAGTCGGATATCCACCAAACTTTAGATCGGGAATGTTAAGATGATTATTAAGGTGGGTTTTAATTATTAATCCCAAGTGATTGCTAGATCTCCATAGATCTTAAAAATAAAAATGAAAGGGTTTTGACTTTTAGGGTTTGAGATGATCAATGGATGAAAATGCATGAAACAAACTACTAACCATGTATATCTTACATCTAGAGCTTGAGAATACTTTGCAAAGTAATAACTTTCCCCTGTGTGTATATTCAAGAGTGAGATCCAAGCCACCCAACTGAAATCGCTAGCCCTCCAAGGTCACACGTGCGCCCTCCTCCGACAAGAAAAGATCTATATGAGAATCATTTTGGCATGAAAATGACTATAAGGATGAAAAGATGAAAGAGAAAGCATCAACTATGTCACTAAGATACAATAATGATACTCCCTCAGACAAAAAGTAGATCAAATGTAAGATATGAGGTTTCCCCACAATAGCGTCCCCTTGAAACTTCCTCCTCTTCAACCCAAACAACCTCCTGTAGAGAAAGCGTTTGGATAGATAGATCCACAATGATACACAAAGAAAAAGTTGTATATTCAAGTTGCAAAGATACCCATCAAGACCAAAGAAGTAGATCCACAAAAATAGTAATTTTAGTCCAAGTTTCCAGAGCTCCAAAGATGCCTTTACAATAGGGGGGTCTCTTCCTTAAATAGGATGAGGGAGACCAAAACCCTAAACCACTTTTGAAATTAGTGGTGCAGATCAAAAGATAAAATAATACAATCAATGGCTAAGATGAGCTGGTACAATATAGCATGGATCACTCACTAATGGGGGGTGCGCACTCACTAAAAGAGGGCTCCAAGGGGGTGCACACTACATACAAGTGACTAGGATACAAGTATGCCACATAAGATGACTAGGACAAGTGACTAGGAGCACATGGTGCGGCTAGGAGGCATTATTCTCCTTCACTAGCATCAACCCATGGCACAATAATATAACATATGACTCAATGACAAGTCCAAGTGTACAAATGATCAAATCTTGGCCCCCTCAACTGAGAGAAGAATGCATCAAAACACAACCTGATGACTGTGTGGACCCCACTGAATGCTGCAAGCTAATTTGGAAGGAGTGGGATACACCATAGATGACCTCTGAGAAGACCTGATGCCAAAACCTTGCCTCAATTGCCCAAATCGATTTCCTAAATGACCTTTTTATTCCATTTTTATTTCACCTGAAAAACCACCAAACTGCCCACAGCCCACTGCCTGGTGCCCGGGCACAAAATATGATTGTAACATCATGTTCAGAAGGGGGTAATATGGCAATAACAAGTGGTTGGACCACCCCCTTCCTCTGTAGCGCCCTAGGCAACGACTTGCCTTCAATGCATCAACTGGACAGGACACATCAGCATGGCCAAACTGGTCAACAGGTGAAAAACTGCTCAAATCATATTTGGGAGTGCCTGAAACTAAAAGATAAGTGTCTCAATGGATCCAAAAGACCCAAATCCACTAGAGATGAGTACTCATACACCTCATGGTAACCTGTAAGATCATCTGTAGCATCCACCATACTCGGACACATAAAAATATGATGATCTAGAAATAATAATAATCAATAAAAACTGCATCAATCATCATTTGAAACATGTACCCATCATATGGATTCATCAAAAGGTATATAAAGGACCATAGATCAACATCATACAATACAAATGATCGACCTCATCGCGGATCCTAAGGTTGACCTTGGTCAAACTAGGTTTGACTGGTCAAACTGATCAAAATATGACCCAGGCTAAAGAAGCCTATAGCTGCAAGTGCAAATGGTTAAGACATGCTCTTTAACTCATTTTCATAGCAAGACTTTAAAACATTAACCATTATTTCACTAGCAGTTAATAGCTAATAGTAGGTTAATTAATAATTTACTTTCAAAGAGAACCTCAAGAATATACTCATTTGTAGACATGATCAATTTGCTAGCAGAGGGTGAAGGCTAAGGATGCAACGCTAGGCCAAAGGGGGATGACTTGACTGACTTGACACTATGATACTTTGGTTAAGGGAAATGGTATTACACACTTAAGCATGTGTTGGACAAAGAAACACAAGGAATGGCGGTGTCTCACAAATGGGTAAGTTGTTTATAGAAGTACTTATTCAACCTTGGCAAAATGTGTACTACTATAACCGCTATGAATTAGGTGCCCGACTAACCGTAACTTGAGGTTCTAGGGAACACTTAGAATTAGTTGTCCCTTGCTCCATCTCATATCATAACCCGCAGGCTCAATGAGAAAAATTTCATTTAAGGTCAGCAGTCTTTAGATTTGGCATATACTTAACCACTGCTTTATGTGGGCCTTTCATATCATTTCCTTGGCCAGCAATCTTTAGATTTAGCATACATTTATCCATTGTTTTTTTAGGCCTTTAGGACCCCTCTGGGATTTTGCATGTGCGTAAAAGCACAACTAATTGCATCTTTCATCCGGGGTGCATTTACATTTCATTTCACAACCCTTTTCATTGGGCTTTACAAAAGATATATATCAATAATTTCCAAAGGTAGTACAATTTGCTTCAGGTTTTAGCCAACACAACTCAAGCAACTATGGGGACTTCCACAATCAAGATCAAACATTGGGGCAACCGACTAGAGAGATCAAGGTATAAAATCCAACTCACCAAAGGTAAGTTTTGTTGCCAACTCAGAGCCGAGACACAAATTAAACATGGATGCAGTCCAACATAGAGGCAAAAGTGTAGAGGTCCTCCATATCACAAATCAAGGTGTAAGTCAGGGTAAAGATCAATAATAGGGAAAGACAAATGAATGGATGGAGACAAGTGAAAGTGGTTCCTAAGCTAGCAAGTCAAAAAGACGGGCGTGATCATGTCCACATTCCTAAGAAGGTAAAACCAACGAGTATAAAACAAGAGTTTCCAAATGTCAGTAATACAATCATTCATATAAACCATAGTAACCAATTTCATTTTAACATATATATACTGCCAGATCATAATTACTATATGCCAAGTTAAGCTATCAAAATGACCTAAACAGCAAGATAATAATACCAATGCACATCATATATATACTGGGTCATGAATTTGTATCTGTAATCTGGACCAACTATACCCATTGAGAACACTGTTGCTGAAACTATGAACACTGCCTTGTACTTGTATGGAATAAAAGGTCATCTCGGTCATCAAATCTGAGGTCTTAAGGCTTAGCTTTGGCATAAGGTCTACTGCACCTCTGATATAAGGCCGCTATGATGTGTGAGTGATCACAAATAACACTGCTCATCATAGTTGATCTCACTGAATATGTGCAAAGGCAAAGCTCAGAAAAGTGCAGATATCTGCTCTGCAACCATGGTAGCCCAGTTACTATGGATGTGATAACATCTGGCTCCAGTTGGGACAAGTGCTCTAAAGGAGAGAGTGCTTGAGAACCTCAGAATCTCTAGTCCCCAACACTAACTGCATCAATCTTCAATCCAGCACTCAACTGTTTCGCTTTCATCTTTATTTATACCTATTTCTACACACAAGGAAAGCAAACTACCACGTGATGCATGTATGGGATAAAATAAAATAAACTGCATAAATGAAATTCTAATCTAGAGCAAAAATTAAAGTGCATGTAAAATGAAAGTACTAACTCATAAAAATTTTAACATTTTCATTTTTTTAATGTGAATGCAGGAGATGAGAAAGGCTTAGAAAGGAGCAGACTCAACTCACTCAAGAAACTCAGCAAAAGGAAAAGCACTCAAAAGAAAGACAAAAGACTCACAACACTCGACACTCAGAAAAAGCAAAAGGCACTCAAATCCTACTACTCAAGTGAGCTTATTCAAAGACCTACCTACTCTAAACAGGCAAGAGGGGATTTTACCCCAAAGGAGCAAGGGGGTAGTAATGTTTCAACAATACCCCATTTACTAGCAATTCCAATTCATCCCCATCAAGTGTTTCTAACCACACCGAACCTTTTCCTGCTATTCTGCTCACTCGATAAGGGCCCATCCATATTTTCTCAAATTTTCCATGATTCCCTGGCTTTTCTTTATTTTTGTCCCAAAGCAAAACTATGTCACCTACA
This sequence comes from Larix kaempferi, assembly GCA_027924585.1. NCBI lineage: Eukaryota > Viridiplantae > Streptophyta > Pinopsida > Pinales > Pinaceae > Larix > Larix kaempferi. The sequence goes on along the minus strand of BSBM01000236.1, from coordinate 8,273,712 downwards.
CCAAAATGGACCTTTCTACTCCTTTGATCAAAAGTTCCCTTCACCCTTTCTTGTTCCAAAACCATCTTATTCCATGCTTCTCTTCTGGTTTCGTCTAACTCAACTAATTTATCAATTCTGGCTTGCATTTCTTCTTGATCCAAAGAACATTGTTGCAAGAGTTCATACACTGGGATCTGGAGGTTGATGGGTAGTCTACAATTCTGTCCATATACTATTCCAAAAGGAGCCTTACTAGTTATTCTCTTAACCGTTGTTCGATCTGCCCAAAGAGCATACTCGAGTTTGTTATCCCAACTCCTTTTGTTTTCACCCATCATTCGCTTTAAAAGCCGGATTAAATTCTTATTGCTAGACTCGGCTTAACCATTTCCCTGTGGGTAATAGTTGGAGGAATGAGAAAGAGTGATCCCATGATTGGAGCAAAATGTTGTCATCTCTTCCTTGCTAAAAGATTTGGCATTATCAGTTGTGATTTTCAAAGGACAACTGTACCTGGCGACTATATTCTCTTCTAAAAATTTAACCACCACTTTTGTTGTTGCTCTTTTAGTAGGGATAGCTTCAACCTGTTAGAGTGTGGTAACTTCGGGAGGTCCTCCATGATTCGGATGCCTTGCATAGAGGTACATCAGTACTATAGGCATCAGGATGGAGTAGAGGGTGAGATACACTCTACTCAGTGGCATGAGTCCAGTGGTGGCTGCATGCGGACCTTAAGGAGTGTTTTGACCTTTGCATGCATGAGTTTTGCATGACCTGTCAGCGATCATTGGATGCATGCAAAAGTGACTTTTGCATGCATCGAGAATTAGGATATAGGTAAACCTAATTCATCGGTGAGATTATTTATAGAGGCAGGATGTCTCCAGTTGAGGTTGCTCAGTTGTATTATCAGAGAGTGATAGTGTTTGAGAGAGGAGGGTGCAGTTGTGCATGCAGGGCGATTTTCTGAGAGAGAGAGAGGAGTTGTTGCAGGAGCTAGGAAGGTCAGATCTGAGCTGGATCAGTGACCTTCAGCTCCAGAGTCACTAGGCACCCAATTCTGTGGACTGAGACAGTCCATCAAAGAGTATTCTACTCACTCTAGAGGAGGACGTGTTCCCTTGGAGGAGGGCGCAATTCCCAAGGAGGGAGGAGCTCATTCGAAGCTCGGTTGACCGATTCAGAGTCTGAGACTTCCAGGATAGCCTTGCCTCAACATTTGAGGAAGGTTAGGGACAATCAGAGCTCAGATCTGCTGAGATCCGGTCCGGTACGAGCATCAGACATCCAGAGGGGAGGGCACACTTCTGCAAGTAGTGGAGGTCGCATTCTTTCGAGGGCAGTGTTCAAAGAGAGTAGATCAGAGCAGTGTGATACAGAGAGGTAGATCAGTCAGAGGCACCTGTAGAGACACTCAGATCCAATTTACCAGTTAGGGCTTACTCTTCCAGTGCATGCATCAGCTGATGCATGCAGATCTAGAGTCTGTCCGGTTCAGGGATTGAGTTACTGTTATCACATCCATGTTAGCTGGAGCTACCATGATGTAGATTGTATGGTCATGGCCATTATATAGATTTTGTTTTTATCAAAGCAGAGATGAGCAGAGATTACAGTGGGGACATTATGCATTTTGATGGTCCAGATGTACTACTGAGCAGATGTACAAAGTCCCTCTTCCTTTCTCACCTTTAAACAATCCCATTGAGAGGGATAACTTAGCCATATTTTGATGAGAGCAGCACAGTTCGGAGTTGGTTCACTACTTCTTGCCCACACATAGCAGAGATTAGCCTTCAGATCCACTTACACCAGCAGGTATATGGTATGGCAGGTATATCATTATTATGGTCATTGTTCATGGTTTTGCTTTAACGGTTGTTTATTTACGTTAGTACATGGACTTGACATATGATAGCTGACTTGGTGATCTCATGTTTTATTCTGGTGATACTTGTGGCCTATGGTGAGGTCAATCCACCTCTTTCAGTACAGACTCCTGTATATGCACACTGGTTCCTGTCCCCTTTGGTATAGATTTGGCCATTTGACTTGTAGGAAGCTCCCTTTGGTCCCACTTATCACCTTCTTCCACTCATCCGACCCATCCATTTTGGTTTTCTCCCTAACTTAGACCTGTATAGGTGACTTTGAGGACCCCTTCCCCCAGTGACCCCTAAGTATACCATGACTCCATGTTGTTTTGTGCCTCGGCTCTTTAGTGTGTGAGATGCATTCTCAAACCAGGGATTTACTCCTATCGGTTGCCCCCGATGTTGTAATGCAGTATAGGATTATGTAGACTCACCGGGTGCTCCCCATTAGTCCTTGAACCATGCACACTTGCCCCATTACTTTGCAGTATGTGTACCATTGTTCTATCTGATGAGAAATGTATGAAATGTAAAATCCAAGAATGTGTTTATTAACACACACGAATCATAAAGCCTATGAAATGTAAATCCAAGAATGTGTTTGCCAACACACACGGACAAAGGCTAGCTATATCTATTTGAGCAACTAATGGTTATTCCTCACCGAGTCTAAAAGGACTGCAAGGTGAGATGGAGTAAGGGACAGCTAATTCTAAGTGTCCCCTAGAGTCTCAAGTTACAGTTTGTCGGACACCCATTCATGGCAGCTCTAGAAAAGATCCTCACGGAGTCTGTTGCAGGCACGGATGTGAGTTGCAAGGTGCATGTTAAAGTCTAGTGGTGGTTTCCCTGCACTATACCCATTTGTGAGGCACCGCCCTTCCCTGTGTTTTCTCATGGTGTACTTATGTCATTGGGTCCTGTTTTCCCCGCTTATCCGAAGGGTCACTCAGTCTTGGTCTTTGTCATTCCCCTATCTTTGAGCCTTGTTGTCCACCTCACCCAAAGCTAGCTCAATGACCAAATCTATAATTGTGCATAGCAGTAGAGTCTTTGTTGGAAGTGGTGGGCCCACCTCACCTTGGACCCATTTTTGAGATATTATTTATTTATGATCACCATATGTTTGTCATTTATGCTCGTAGTTTTTGTACTAACATAAATAAGGGAGCCTTGGCATCCCATGTGCATGCAGAGACATAACAGTTCCGCCATAGCTATTTTTTACTAGAATTGACTTGGTCAAACTAGCCTGACTAGGCCAAAAATGGGCCCCGAAAAAAGTTGGAACCAAAACTTCAATTTTGGTCATTTGGTATGTATTGGGGTCCCATACAAACCCCCAAGTGTCAGATCGGCAAAACAGTGAAGCATCGATGAGATTTTTAATTATTGATGGCCAGTAGGGCCATACTTTAATTAAAAATGCTTGAAATTGGGAAAATGGTGCCTAGATGATGGATCATGGTCGTTCTAGTGACCATTCTTAGTACATTTGGGGCCTACAATCGCATTGGAACATACGGCTCGTCAATCCAAGCAAAAGAAGCGGATCAAAAGGGCAAATTACATCTTCAACTATGTGAACTAACAATAATTAAAGGAAAAATCAAAATTGGCTAAGTTAAACTTTGAATTGGTAAGTGCAATGTTGGGCAAAGGTAAAAGGGTCTCTTATTACCATTTTTGTATAGTTTGGACATGTATTATTTGGTGTGGGGCCCTCCATTCAGCCCAGCTATGCATGTGGGGCGAATTTTCCCATACTTCAGCATTTTTGGACATTCAAAACTTCACATTTCAGAAATATTTTGTAATGAGACTTTGGGTATGGATTCTAAGTGGGTAAAACAGCCTAAAGCCACCCCTTAGACACCCCCTCACTTGTTGTATGGACCCCACACTTGGTCCCTCACTCCACTTGGGCGCAATAAGGTAACTCGCCCCCCCTTCTCTAGCATTTGATCTCAGCCATTCGTTTCTGGCACTTGTGACATTCATTCTCAGCCCTTCATCTTGGTGGGAAGGGTTTTTGTATGAGTTTTCTCTGCTTAAGAGAGAGGCTCTCTCATTTGTATCTTTTCTTGGCATTCTTATCATTTGGAATAAAGAGAAAACGATTTGCAGCTTCATACTTGTGTTCTTGTGGTGATTTCTCATGAGAGGTTGATTGTCCTTGTTATCTCAATGCACTAAGAGAGATTGTGGTTTCCTTCAGCACTTGTTTCTTACCATATTTCTGGCAGGCGAGGGTTCTTGGAGGAGGGCACATCACTTGGACACCATTGCTGCTCCACTCTCCGGAATTGGTCTTCAAAGGGAAGTGTTTTTTGTTGTTTATGCCAAGCATTTCCATTTATATTTACTTACCTTGCTGTAGCTTTCCTTTCTTGTTCAACAATCTGATTTGTGTCCATTGTTTTGGCAGACTAAGGAGGGCGAATTGGTGAGATTGGGCAAAAATCGATTTCACCTGGGGGCTTCAACAATCACTCTTATTTGATCTTTGGGCCACATATCCTCAACAAATCAGAGATATCACCCGGTTCCAAGTAAGTATCTCTCTACTTTCTCTTGAATTTCATTTTCTGAGTGGTTTACAGAGAAATCTTCATAAACTAATAACCATAAAAATTCACATCTCCAAATTTAACCATAGGATTTTATTTTTGTTTTAAACCCACTTTTGTTTTGCTTAAAAACCTTAACTCCAAAACCCCATACCTTTCCAACTCCATTTACCCCTTTTTTGGGCACTAGCCACTTGCTGGTCTGCGCCCTACTTGGGCGTTTTTGGGCCATTTTCCCTTGGCTGTTTGGTTTTGGGTTTGTGGGTAGGCTTGGTTATTGTTTTACTTGTTTAAACATCATCTAAAACCAAGTTAGAATCACTAGAAGTGCTGATTAAATCGCTGATTTTATTTCTGCTATGCATGCCTGGTCAATTTGAGTCATTTTCCCCCATAGGCAGAAATTCATCCTTCACTTCTAGCTTAATTTTGCTCCCTGATTTAATTTCCAGCCATCTATTACTTCAATTCTACCATTTCTATGCTCATTACCAAATCTGAAATAAATCAATGAGATGGTCTAAATTCACTCACAATTTCAGTCTTCCGGTTGGAAAGAGTCTTAGGATATTCTAGACACTTCTTTGTCTTTTCTTGTTTATTTGGGGTTTGTGAGTGTATGATTTTGAGTCTCAACCATAGCTGGTTGAATAGGGTCTCCCCCTTGATTAGGCTACGTGCCTTGTGTAAAGTGACAAACACCCTGTCGGGAGTGACAACTCCTCTACCGATCAGTGGACTTCGTGTTTGCAGGTGTCACCGGCCTAGCTACCCTCCTCTACCGTCCCGAATGGAATACATCTAGAGGCAACTAGTGTTTGTGTGATAACAGTTACCTTTGAGGTAATCCTGTATTGTACTTGTTTCTTTATATATATGCTTTGGGATCGAGAGAGACGATAGCCCCACAGATTGTTGGTTTTCTCCGGTTGGGGTTTCTAGGGTATATTTGGTGTTTATGTGTGATTGCTTGTATGTTTCAGTTTGGTAAAGAGATCTAGCTGTTGAGTTTATATTTATATGAGTATGTATTGATATCGAGGCTCAAACTGCTTGAGTTCTCAGGGTGATTCAGAGGGAGTAGTGATCTCTGAATCAAAGATTTACACAACCCAGTGGGTGAAGTAATCAGTGCAAGTCAAGATGTATTTATACCCATTAGAAGAACTAGGGTCAACAGGACCAACAAAATCCATCCCCCATTGCTCAAAAGGTGCCTTTACGATGACTAGGGTTAAAGGCAAAGAAGGTAATCTAGGTTTTTTTGAGAAGAACCGGCATTCTTGACAAGTTCTAACAAAAGCATGCACATCTTTAAACAAAGATGGCCAATAATACCCTGCTCTCATGATTTTAACGGCCGTAGTTCTAGGCGCATAATGTCATCCACACAATCCTGAATGCATTTCATTTATGATCTTTTGGGACACATCAAGGTTTACACATTTTAAGACAATTACATCTGGATTTTTCCATCCCAAGCCATCTTATGTCAATACATACTTAGATGCCTTTAATCTAAAAGCTCTTCTTTGGTGATCCAGGAGATGATCAGGACATGACAAATGTTTGAAGAAATAGATAATGTCCTTATACCATTCATGATCTTCATCAATATAAAACACCATCTTTAAATCTTGATGATCTTCATCTAATTGAGCTTTGGTTTCAGTTAAGAGTTGGGCTAGTCCTTGACCTTTTACTATCTTGATTGGTTTGATCTCAATATCATACTCTTGAATTCTAGAAATCCAGTTTCCTCTAACCCCAATACCACCATGTTGAGATAATACATCCTTAACTGCTTGATACGGAACATAAGCGAAAATCTTAGAATATCCTATGTATGTCCTGAAATGCTTTAGGAATTTAACCAAAGCATAGGTTTGCTTTGTTGATTTTTCTGAGCAGCTTCGAGTGCCATTCTCTGGGAGAATGGAGGCACCTGGTCAGTTACCAGGATATTAATCCAGTCTGGGACTAGAAGCTCAGCCTGGGGCTGAGAGCTATTCTCTGGGAGAATGGAGGCACCTGGTCAGTTACCAGGATATTAATCCAGTCTGGGACTGGAAGCTCAGCCTGGGGCTGAGAGCCATTCTCCGGGAGAATGGAGGCACCTGGTCAGTTACCAGGATTTCACTGTAAGCCCTAGACCGGGTCTGGGCAAGTGGTGTACTTCCCCACTTGGACTTGTTGACCACAGATGGGTGAAGTAAAGAAATTAAATATCTTCCTATGATGATGTACTTGGAGTGGACATGAAGACCCTGAAGGACACCTGGATGATTTATAGAGCCCAAGCATCACTTGACTTGGTCCATGAATCCACCAGCTAGAAGGAGAAGAAAAATAAATATGTATTTATTTAGTTTTGGGCCAACTCAATAATGGAGGAAAAACAATTAAAATGATGGGTGATATAAAGAAATTAAAATATATATATGTTACACATATATATTGGAGGGTTGGCCTCATGTATTTTACCAAATAAAAATAAAACACCTACAAAAGATGCAGGTCGGCCACATGGATTAAAATAAAGTTTTATTGGCTATTTGGAGCAAGTCGGCCTCATTAATTAACTTAAAGTTAATACCCACTTATTGCAAAGTCGGCCCCATTATATTTTGTGTATTTCACTATATATACAAAAGGAAAAACATATCACCCAATCAGCAATTCGTAGGAGGTTCAGAACAGCTCGTGGATTTTATGGTGAGCACAGTCTACAGTCTGGTAAACAGCTCTGAAATAATTCGTGGGAGTCTAAAGATCAGCTCATAACAGTTCAGTGGTGTTTTGCTAACAGCTCTCTAACAGATCAGTGGTCATTGCTGGGTTACCGCTGAGTTATATCTTCTTATTGCTGGTTATTACTGTGCATTCAACAGTGCAGATTATCTCCACGATTTGCTGGGTTCTCTACAGTGCAATACTGGGTCATACATCTTCTTACTGCTGGGTATGCTGATATTACTGCTGGTGTATTTATATATCTTCTACTGCTGGTGCATTTATTTCTTCTACTGCTGGCTGCTACCTGAGCCCTGTCAAGGGTAGTTTCTTACTGCTGATACTGCTGTTACTGCTGGGTTATATTATTGGTTCATGTTAGCTGAGTTTTCAGGCAGCCATTACAGTCCCTGAAAAGGGCCACTACAGACATCAGTGAACAGTACAGGATTGATTGCTTCAGCTACAGTAGTTCAACAGGGTTCTTCTTGGTTATTGTAAAATTGTTGAAAAGGCTTATTTAGCCTGTTGTAAAACTCAGACATCTCATAAGGAAGATATTTTTGCTGGGGTTTTTATACCTTAAAAGGTTTTCCCCAGGGTAAAACATTGTGTTCTTGTGATTGCATGTTGTTCTATTTTTAACTACAGTTAGCTATCTCTGCATTTTTATTACAGTCTGCTACTGCTATCAGTTTTTGTATTTTTAACATGCTTTTTAGTGGTTACCATGATTGCAGATCAGTTTCCTGTATATTTTTGAGCTAGTCCTCTACACCTTTTTTATGAAATCAACCAATGATGAGCAACATTTTGATGATCACTCACATATATCTAGTGGATCCAGAGTTTGCATAGTTACAGTCTCATGCCAGGACTGAGCCCCATGACCCCAGGTCGGTGATTGAGATAGCCATTCCTCTATCATCCAGAGCAGATTGATGAAAGTGCCCATGTTATATTTAGATGCAGTGCTTCAGTGTGGATCAGGTAGTTCAGTTCAGGGACTCAGGTACATGATCCAGCATGTATATTTTGGTACAGGTGGGTTGTTGATATGATCTTCCTCTGATCTAGGTAGTTTAAGATTGGGTATATTGTGATGGTTGTTGGCTCTATCTTATTTGTTGCTTACTTGTTGCTTGGATTAACAGTGGTTGGTTACTATTAACAGGAGGTTCTTGAATATGCTCATTGGTCATACCCTTACTCAATGAAGTATTGACTTGTCCATTCCCTTAATTTAGGGCCTTTTCTATCCATGGCACCATTAGTCTTTCTCTTCATCCATCCGTTACCTTCCAGTTTTGGTTTTATCCCAACCTTAGCTAGTGATCTTGAGTACTTCCCCCACCTAGACCTCTGTGTTGGATAGATTCCCAGTTTGCATTGTGTCTCGACTCTGAAGTGTGTGATTTTAATCACAGTGGTTGTTCTCCTCTAGCCCTCGAAACGAAGTATTCCTACAAACAGTGTTGCTAAACACTAGAGCATCGGATCTTAAATGCTATATCTAAGGGATGCTTAGCCAGAAGAAACAATGTTGCTAAACACTAATCAAGCAGATATATATTAGCTAGTTAGTGGCCAAGGGAGCGCACTCACCCTTTGTATGGTGTAAGGTCGTTTGCCCCTACAGGGCAACAGGGTGGTCACTCCATCACACCTATGGACGGTGGCGGGCAATGGAGGTCATACCGAGTCATTATCTGAGGCTCGCCAGGCTGTTCAGGGCACCTGCTCTTGGAGGTTGGCTAGTGAAAATCTATAATGTGAAATCTTATATGTAAAAGCTAACAAATAATAAATTGCTAAAAGGTTGCTTGTCTAGAGTCTATTGGAAGCATTCTCATCCCTCTACCCATTTGTGAGACACCACCATTCCTCGTGTTCTCTTCTATCGAGTATATGTCTAGGTGGTCTCCCTGGTTCCTTCATCCGAGAGATTGAGGTTGTTGAGTCCTTCCCCTAGCCTAGCCTATGTTTTCCACCTTCACCCATGGTTAGCAAATTGTTCAAGTCAATAAACGAGTATACACTTGAAAATCTTGTTTTTAGTAACTAGTTACTTTGATCTAGGCTTTATCTTATTTATATTCTTTACATGCTTATGCCAGTTAAGCAACATTCTATGCTTTGGTCTAGCTACTGACATAATTAAAGGGGCATATCATAACCATTTGTACTTACAGCGGCAATTGTTCATGGTCTGGATCATTATTTTGATCATTCTTGACCTGGTCAACCCAATTTGATCAAGTCAACCACAGAGTCCAAGATGAGTTTGGGAAGACAGTGTTCGAGATGCATTATTCATGGCCCATATGTGTCCATTAGCCTCAGACAGCAGTTTCAGATGATGGTTTGGTGGATTTTTTTATGATTATTATTATTTACGGACCATTATTTTTATTATTCTAGGCATGGATGAGCTTACAGAGGTATCCTGTGATGGTCACATAGTGTATGAGTACTCATTCCTAGTGGATTTGAGCATTCTGAGCCCATTGGTGCACTCGGTTATTAGTTTCGGGCACTTACATGTGATGATATGGTCAGATTGCCACTTTTCTCTAATTTGCCAGGAAAAGAAATGGCTTGTCCAACACTTGCATTGAGCTAGCACATTCTCCTAAGGCGCTACAGAGGGAGATAGGGGTCCATCCAGTTGCTAACACCATTTTACCCCATCCCCTGCCATTTTGGTATAGTCAGATTTGTGCCCGGGACACTTGGAAGTGAGTTACAGGCATTTTTATACTTTCAGAGGTGGTTGTCTGGCAAAGAAATGGCTCATTGAGGAAATCGATTTGGCTTAGTGGGGCAAGGAAATGGCATGAGATTGGTTTGAGATGCTTTGATGATGATGTTCACACCTTCTAGCACTTGTTCCAACAATAGTGGGGTCCACACATCCTAGTATTTGTCATTTTGGATATTTTATTGTGTCTTTGAGGGGGCCACGATTTAGTCATATGGTCACTTTATGATGTTATATTGTCATAGTATTTGTTATTGTGCCATGGGGCCATGCTATGAAGGATATGTTACACCTCCTAGCCCTGCCATGTGCTTATGTCATGTGTCTTAGTCACTTATCATGCGGTGCGTCCCCCTTGGACGTTTTAGTGAGTGCACCCCCCTCTATTTGTGAGTTGATCCATGTATTCTATTTCCGGCTCATATTAGTCGTTGATTAGTATTGTTATATCTATTGATCTCCACCACTCATTTAAAAAGTGGTTAGGGTTTTGGTCTTTTTCATTCCTATTTAAGGAAGAGACCCCCCTCGTTGTAAAGGGACTTTTGGCTCTTGGTTTTTGGAATACAAAGAAATACCTTGGAGAATTCTTGTGATCTTGGGTTGAATGCTTGGCGATGGTGATTAAAACTACTTTTCCATTGCACTGAAGGATCTTGGTAGCTATCTTGCATATTTGTTCCACTTTTTCGATTTGCAGGAGAAGGAGGCGACTTGGGAGAAGAGTGCATTGGTTGGGGGACTCACCGTGCTACCTTCTGTTAGATCTTGGTTTTCATAGGGAGTGATTTTGTCTTTGTACCAATTATTCTCTATCTTTTTACTTCTAGCTTGTATCTACCTTCATCTTTGTTTGTTGATTGAACTTTGGTTCCTTGGTTTTGCAGAGAGAGGAGGACGCACTTGTGGATCTAGGCAAATTCGTTGGAGCAAGAGAAGTGACCAAGCTTTCATTTGATCTTTGCGGGAGTAATCCTCGTCATACCGGCATTCATCTTCATCATCCAGGTACGCTCACAAGGTACGTATTTGGCTCCTTAGCTTACCCATCTGTCAATTTTATTCAAACCCTAACCTGCAAAATCTTATAAAAATTCCCTAGCTCTTACAACTTGGAATTTGGGCAAATGATTTCTGGGTTTTTCACTTAAGGCCTAGCCCCAAGTGGGTCCTCAAGGGTGTCACCCTTGGGAGACTCCATCTACCCTAACCCCTAAGCAATGATCTCTAGCTTTTGCGCCCTCCTTGATTTTGCCCCTTTTTCTGATTGTTTGACTCTCATTCTTGGCTTGTGAGCTTAAACTCTGTCAAATCTATCATCAAGCCTTGCTACGAAGCCCCTATCCTTTCATTTCTACTCCTTGGGACCACTTTCCATCTTTTAAGTACATCTTTCCAAAGGCAGCTAGTTTTGATCATTTACCCTAGCATCGTTTTCCTAGATTCATCCTTAATCTCAAGTTACTGCACTTTATCTAATTAATGCTTATATCTCATATCCCCTAAGCCTCTACAATAACTCATTTCCTTAAATCTAGGGTTCATCACTTTTCATCAATGAATATCTTGATGTAGTGTTTTGTTTGGATCTCTCCCTCTGAGAGTAGATCAAGGTCTCCCCCCGCTTTGTTATCCGGTGCTTGCATAGCAAGAAGCGAAGAGTGCCTCGATTGGCATGACAACCAATCCATATTGGGAATCAAGGCCCTCTTGGATCCACTCTTTAGTTGCCTAACACCTCTACCATCCTGGATAGGACCACCTTTAGGGGCAAATACACGTTGTGTGATAACAGGTACCAAGATGTCAATACAAAGTGGGAGCACTAAGTCAGCTCCTATAAAAATGAAATGCAGAAAGAAAAGTATGACTGAAACCTAGATATCGAACTCCAAAGATGGAGAGCCAATCTAGGACAGATATGTACAGAGATAGAAGATCTAGGGCCTGTGATCTCACTCTCAATTTTTGTTTATAAAAGTTACAATGCATTTAGGTAGGGTGTATTAGTGTTGGATGATGCAGTGTTAATGCTGGAGTTACCCTATTCCATGATGAGTGCATTCGTTCCTAGTGGCGCAGTTGATACAGGCAGTTACCTTTCCTTGAGACCGCACTTATCTAGGCACTCACTCCAAGTCAAGTAGGGCACTGTTATCACATATATAGTAGCCGGGCTACCATACATTATTTTTCTCATTCCAGTACACTATTCAGCCAGTTCCCTTACATTTGAGATGCCGAGATGAGCATCTATATTGGATCACTATCAGATTGTGGACAGCAGTTGCATTCCCCATGCCATGACTGAGTTTCAGGACACTCAGAGAGATGACCGATGTAGCCATTATACCATTGGTACAGAGCAGTCAGTAGTGCCCAGAGTTACAGCAGCAGTTTCAGAGGACAGATGATGGTACAGGTTGATGTGCATTCAGGTATATGACTCAGCAGGTATACTACGGTGTTATGGTTAGATTGCTTTTATACTTATTCTTATAGCATGTCATAGCACTTAGTGTCATGATCTGGCGATCATATAGATACATGGACCTGGTTGACCTATTATATATATATATATATTACTGTCCCTGCTCAGACTTAGAAGTTCACTATTCATACTCATTGGTATTTACCCTCCTTAGGGAGAATAGAGGTGATCATTCAACCATACCTTGGCTTGCTAGTGTTGGCTTCATCTTTTCATTGTCTTCATCCATCCATGGCCTACCTTTTAGATTATCACCCTGACTTACTACTTGACTAGTGGCATAGAGGACCTTTCCCCACTGTAGCCTCTGTATTGGATGAGCTTCCCTGTTTATTGTGTCTCGACTCTGAGTTGGTGACAAAACTTACCTATGGTGAGTTGGAATTCCTTGTGAATTCCCCCTAGTCATTAAAGTTGTGTTGGCTAAACCTGAAACTTTTAGTGCTGCCATGAATACAAAATCTGGAAAAATGAAATGCTATATCTTGTGTGTGAAAGAAATGCCAATTGAAAATGGCCATGAAAAATAAAATGTTATATCTTTTGGAAAAATAAATACCTAGGTAAACAAGTTGTCCATGACACACCTAGAAGTGCTCAGGTAAACAAGTGCCTTAAAAACACACCTGCAGCAGAAAGCCTAAAAATAAATGTAAATCTATGCAATGTGTTTGTAAACACACATAGATAAAGGCTATGGAAACTTCAGGCCCAAAAAGCAATGGAAATTAAATGTTATATCTAAATAATTGTTGGCCTTGTTTGTATTATGGATTGTGCGCATCTGTGAAGGTGAATAAACCCTCTTTAAACAACTCATCCATTTGTGAGACACCGCCATTCCCTGTGTTATTGCTCATTCAGTATATACTATGGTGTGTATTCCCTTTCCCTTGCCAAAGTGTCACAAAGTCAAGTCAGTCAAGTCATCCCTTGGCCTAGCCAGTTAATTTAAGCCTTCACCCTTCACTAGCAAATTGATCACAACTATGAAGTGAGTATGGTCCTGAAAGTCTAGTCTGAGTAATAATAATAATTAACGACACTATATATGTGGATTTAGATCGCCAGTCATGATTACTCTGTGTTATAATTGTTATTCGAATAAGTTGTAGAGCATGTATTAACCTTGACACCTTGCAGCAACTATGGATGATGGTCTGAGTTGTATTTGGTCTTGGTTAGACCTAGTTTGACCATGGAGGACCATGGGACATGAGATGTTAGACCTTATGATGATATGGATAGATGATATATGGTCTATGTACACATACAGGATGATTCTATGCAGCAGCTACAGGGTTATGATGATGATTCTTGGGATACAGCAGTGTTTGGTCATTTACAAATCATTATTATTGGCCTTGTTCCGGTACATTGGATATTTATTTTGATCATGCAGAGATTCATAGGGTGTATGAGTACACATCTTGGATAGATTTGGACCTTCTGAGTCCAATGGGACAGTTTGTTTTCAGTTCCGGGCACTTACAGTGATGATTGAGCCTCAGTAGGCTGTCCTAGTGCAGTTTTGGTCTGTTGGAGGCCCTGTCGGAGCAGAGAATACTTTTATCCGGTTGACCTAGGGCGCTGATGATGGAGGGGGTGGTCCAGCCACTTGTTTTTACCATATTACCCCCCTCCCGGACACATTGATGCCCTCACCTTGACAGCGCCATCACTCCAGGAGGCTGTTTGGGCAGTTTCACGCTTCCCGAGGCATTTCAGGATTGGTAGAAATGGCTATTGAGGAAATCGATTTGGTCTACTGAGGCAAAGTTATGGCATGGGATGATCAGTGATGATAGATCGGGACCTTTCACACCTTCTCCAGCAGTTTCAGCTTCATCGGGGCCCGCATCCATCACTTATGGCATTTTCTGTGGATTTTTGAGGTCTTTTGAGGACCACGACTTCACTAGGGAGGCACGATTTGGTACTTTCATGACTATTTATTGGTTATTGTGCCATGGGGATTGACCAAGGAGGGATAAAATTACCCCTTGGACCCACCATGAGCCTCTTATGATATTTTGTCATCATGATTTGGTGGGATTCCCCTCTCCTAGGGCGACTTTGTCCACTTATGTTATATTTTATGTGTGATCCATGTATTATATTGTTGAGCTCATCTCAACCATTGATTAGACTTTTGTATCTTATAATCTTAGCCACTCATTCAAAAAGTGGCTAGGGTTTTGGTGCCTCTCCTTCCTATTTAAAGGAGAGAGCCTCTCATTGTAAAGGGTCTTTGGCTCTTGGATTATTGGTATAGAAAAATATTCTTGTGGAAATTCTTGTGGTCTCCTTTGCATCTGGTGTTCTTAGATGGTGATTGGAAAGTCTATTGCAACCTAGCATTTGGAAATTGTGGTAAGATCTATCTTTTTTTGGAAATCATTGTTTGTCTACAGGAGGGCGACTTCAACAAGGGCGATTTTGCAAGGCTTCTTCAAATCGACTTTCTTGGCATTCGCTTGTATCAGGGGGTTATCATTAGTATCATTGTGATCTATGCTATCTTTCTGTTACTTCTTTTGTGGCATTAGTCTTATCTCTTGATGCATCAAATCTGATATTGTTGACGTTTGTTGTGCAGGAGAGAGGGCGCATTGGCTTCTTGGACAAAATCGATTTGCATAGAAACTACCTCAAAGCTTCCAAATTGATCGGGATTGCATAGATCATCATCATCAAGGCATCTACAAGGTTACCCAGGTAAGATCCACAGGTTTGTTTCTCTTTCCTCTATCCAATCCATTGACATAATTCATAAATTGTTAAAACCCTAAATATTTCAAAACCCCCATTTTACATTTTCTTAGATCTACTTAGATCTAGTGGGTTGTTGGGCATGATATTGAAAACCCACCTCTATAGCATCCACGGCATCCCGGATCTATAGTTTGGTGAGGATTGGCTTCCGTTTGACCCCTCTCCCAAGCCAACTTAGCTTCTCCCAAGGAAGGCGCACTTCACCATTTGAGCAAGTTGACCTAGATCTAGTTGATGGGTGTTTGAGATTCCACTTGATTTGACATCTACACATCAAATAACATACACCCAGGTTGTCCCTTTCTTGGAATTTACCTTGTGGGCCCCATTCCACATTTTAAGGGATTTAATCCCCATTTTGGACCACTTGGAATACTTAAACTCAGATCTACTAAGATCTAACCGGTGGATTGCCATGAAATTATAGATCCATACTCCTACCTAACCGATCTACTAGGATCTAAAGTTTGGATGCCATCCGACATGATTTGACCCACCTAAACCCCATTTGAAGCCTCCTTGGGTAAAGTCGCACCACCTTGGAGAAGTGAGTTCACTCACTTCTAGGAACTGGGTACTTGAGATTATTGCAGATCTGAAACCGGAATAATTCAAAACCTAGGTCTAGACTGTCACTTTGTCAAATCTTGCCTTGGGGACTGCATTCCTTGTTTTTAGGGATTGTGGTCCACTTGGGTTAAACCTAGATCTAGACACATTTAACCATCAAGACCTATACTGTCCACTTATCTCATGTTGTAGGAGTCCTAACCATAAGTCAACCCCACTTTGACTCCACTTCCCAATTCCCAAGGCACTGGTTTCTCTACAAGGTAATTCAACTTTCCTAGATTGTTGGATTGACTTGTGGTTTAACTTAGGCATGGTAAACTATACCTTTGAAGACATCATGAACCATGGTCAAGCTTGTCTCATGTACTAGTTAGCCCCAATACAACCCTTTAACTATCCTGCATTGGACACGGTTCCCAAGGCAGTGGATCTTTTGACATTGAACTAGTACACTAGCCCTAGATCTCACTATAAACATTATAAGTCACTCTTACATTCAACTATGAACCAAAGCTATATCTATTGAACCCTCACTTGGCTTGTGACTTCATCCTTAGGTCTAGGATAAACCATACACCTAACTTCACTTGGAAATACCCTGATTTGGTGTCTCGGTTTTGATCTCTCCTATCGGGAGTAGATCGGGTCTCCCCCTTTGTTGTCTGGGCTAGATAACATAAAGCGAAGGTTGCCTCGACTGGCGTGACAACCATACATATTGGAGGTCGAGGTGATTGTGGTTGCACCTTTCAAGTTGCCCTTCCCTATTGCCATCCATGACTGGATCCATCCATAGGGGTAACTACAGTTTAGGTGATAACAGGCACATTAGTCTAGGCTAGTGAGTGTGCTCTATTGCAGGACAGTGGAGTGTATTTATAAAGTTGGGTGGGGTGCTCCACCAGAGTGCCCATTTTTGTAACCTCTATTAGTCTATAAAAGAATGAGCAGTGCACTAGTAGCATCCTGAGTGAGAGTTCTAGTGCATGTTGCTGTGAGAGCAAGTGTAAGCAGCCTGTCTATTTTGATGATGTAATATTATTTTCTGAATAATAGTGAGCTGATGTGAATATCATTGGAGTTTGCATTGCTGCTTGTAGATGAGCTTCCGTCTATCTACTGTTTAGATGATGTAATAAAATAATTTGCATAAGTTTTCATATATGTAGATCTAGGTTTTGATAGGCGTAAATTAAGTTCCAAGTTTTAGGACCTGTAGGTTTCATTCTTTGAGTGATGAATTGAAGTAAGAGTAAAAGTTGACAATTTTTTGGCTAATCCATAGCAGATTGCTTGGATATAGTTCTAGAAAGTGCATCCTGTGACTGGTCAAGGATGTTTGTGTTTAGAAACAAACCTTAGCCAAACATACACGAGCTCTTGGGATCAACTCTCGATGGTATGTAGCAAGCTTTGCAATAGCTGTCACCACAAAACAGAGAAATCTTGCCTGCCCAGACTTCTTAAGAATCACTCCTTCATAATTGCTGACCATATCATGATTCAATGCAACACGACTATGCAAGATAAAAAGGAAAAAGCTCAGTAAATCAGAGTAAATAAGGTATAGAATTCAATATTCAAATAATTTTAAACATGACTTAGATTGCACCTGGATGAAAGATTTTCATATAATAGCAACTCCAAGCTCTCAAATAGTTCCCTAGCTGCATCTTTATGAGATATGCCACCACCCCCGTGTTCACCAATTGCCCAGCATAACTGCAATGCTAGCTCTGTCTGCCACAATCCAAACATCAATAAGATAAAGTTACAAAACTGACCTCTTGAGAAAGACATTGGAAGAGCATGAAAAAAGAAAAGGAAAATAAAAGGACAGATGATCACAATAACATGCAGATGAAGTTCAAGGCAGAAAAGTATTTAATCAGTGTGTCACAGGATAAAATGAAAGAGAACACTCTCCTGGCACTCTCTAAGAACTGATACTCTACATAGATTTCATCATTTCAGACTTCCTATATCATTTCTTGGCCTGGAATAAGTCCTATCCTTGACAAGTAAACTATGTAGTTTTTCCTCTTTAAGAATCTCCACAAAATCTCTATGGGTTTACTATCTTGCAAATTAACATTTTGTGATTGAAGAGATGAATTATAACAGACCCAACAAGGTGACAGAAAACACCGAAATTTCCAGTTCTAGGCTATATTAATGTCATTCCAGCTCGTCACTTGTTTCCTATGAATAAGTTCGCAGTTGACAAGACTCTTACTCAAATATTCTTAAGAATTTATGACATAGATATCGATCGGAAAATGGAAAATCAACTTTGTTGGTTCATCAGCACAATAATTGAAATGATATTAGTTATCTTAGCACCAGAGATAAAAGGTTCCCATTTATTAAAACGATCAAGTTAATTTTCTAACCATATTAGATGAAGGCTATAACAACAGCCTATAATTGTGTTGAAAGAAAGGAATCGCTCTCCAACTTTGGAATCCAATATCTGGGATGTATGTGGTTACCCATTTGACGTGATGAGAAACTCCATGAGGCGTATTTTAAGATGATAGAATGCTCATAGTACATACGAATGTTTTATAGGCCATTCAAATCTCTTTTAATAGGAAACATCAATTTTTAGATGCCAATATATGTGCAGAAATTGATATATGCTATACTAAGTCACCTGACACGGGGACACGGGACACGAAGGACACGAAAATACGAGAGTCCGACACAGACACGGTGACCCCCGGAATCAGGACACGAAGGACACATTTTATATACATATATATATTTTTAAAAATATATTAAATTTTAAAAATATAGACATATACATCCAAAAATCTTTAGAAACTAGAACATTTACAAATATTCAATAGAAATTAGAATCAAAACACATTAATGATTACACAATTGTCATTCACAAATCACGACACATTTGTCATTCACAAATCACAATGAGACACATAGATGCATGTCAGAACCATATTTCTCATTAAGTCGTCAAAATCAAAATGTATACATATATGTCGGAATGCCACTGGGCACTGGCAAATGCCAAATAGACTAATAGTAAATACAAAAAGGGGTGGATCAAGATGGAAGAATCCCATATGCCAATAGTCCTCCTCCATGCCTGAATCAACATACTCATCACTGGCACTGCCCTGATCCTCATCCTCCTCCCCCTCCTCCTCTCTGCCCATCTAGTGATCTACATCTACTGCTGTGGAGGATGAGCCCTCTATACGATCACCATCATCAAAAGTGACCGGCTCTAGCACTGGATCATTAAGATCCATGTTGGCTAATGCCAACTCAGTACTACTATCCAAACCCATATCATCAGGAAAGACATCCCACATCTTTGTCTTTCCCTTCACCCACTCCTCCCTCTTCCTATAAATAAGACGAAGGTTGGAGTGCACATACACCATCGACTCTGCCCTAGACTGCTCAAGCCTGCTCTTCTTCACACTGTACAAGTTCCCATATGTGCTCCAATTCCTCTCACAACAAGAGGATGATGTAACTTGAGAGATGACCCTCAAGGCTAACTTCTGTAGAATAGGGGATGTTGCCCCATGAGTTGCCCACCAAATATAGGGTTTCTTAACCCCCCTGTCTCTAAGCACATCATAGCCTCCAAATCTCCTAGTGCCAGTGGAAAAATCTACAAAGCCCTCCTCCACCTCCTCATGTAGGTCTCTATCCTGAAATAGCCGTCTAAGTGCTATCTTCCTCCCATGTGCAATCTCTGCATCCATGTGAGGAGGGACTCTGTGTCAGGGCCCCGATCCACCAGTGAGCCACTCCTGAGTATAGAACTTGGGGTTCAAGGAGTGGGCCAAGCAATGCAAAGGTGTGCAATTCTTATCCCACTTGGAGATAAGAATATCCCGAATCATGGTCCATAAGTTCTCTGTCGATGTCCCATACTTGGGACACTCATTCTCCATGACAATGGACCTCATGGACTCAATCATGGAATCCCACCCCTCATAAACATCTGCTAGGATGGGCTGGTCCATGTCTGCAAACCGCAACAAAGAAATGATTGGCTCCATGATCTTAATGCTAAGATCTACCGTGTCCCACCAACCATCATCTAAAACCGTGTCCTTCACCTTTTGTGAAGCAACCTGATCTGTCTTTCTCCAAAAAGACCAAAACTCTGAAATCACCATGGACCCAAGAGCGGTTTTGACCTCCCTCAACCTCTTGAGCATGATGAATGAGGAAGCAAACCGAGTATCTGCAATCTTCAGCAATGAAAGTTGTGTGTACTCTTTGTAGATGGTGAGGGCATTTGTGTGGTTTTGTACAAAGTTACGGATATGGCGTGCATTCTCAATAAGGTTGCCAATCCATGTCACAAAAAACCTGTAAGAGCAATAAAAGAATGTATCAATGACTCTACAACACTAACATTGCAATGACCAAATTCAAACAATGAGCAAATTAGAAATGAAAGGTGTCCAAAATGAACATACCTATGGATATTTAGCTTCCACAATCATGCCAGCAGCCTTGCAAACAGGTGCATTGTCTGTGATGATTTGTACACACGAATCAACACCTACTTCTTCAATGGTATTGATGAATAAATCACCCATATACCATTTTGGGAAGATACCATGAAATTGATGAGTGGATGGCATGCTAGATCCGTCCATCCATCATAAACAATACTCACACCGCATGAGGGCCATGTTGCTCTAATTGGCTCAAGGATTTTATCTACCTCCTTCTTTGCTTTAACCAACAATGTGGTTCTAAGCTTCTCTGAACCAGGAGGCACATAACCACTTGGAGCTCGTTCCAAGATACTTCGAACATCTCAAAATACAATGCTGACCGTGCAACATTGAATGAGATGAAGTTGAGGTAGAAGAAAAATGCAATGTAAGGTCCACCTCTTCTTGCGCCTCTTGTTGGAAAATCCTATCCATTGGACCACTTGTAGATTGCCTCTTTCTTGTTTGATAAGTATCCCCACTCCCATGAATGCTAGGTGGAAATGGAGGCTTGGTGCTAGAGGACTTCCTCAAGAATGGAAGAGGATCATCCTCTATTTTCTTGCTTGCTGCTGCCACCTTCCCTAAGCCAACATGATCCTCTCTTTCCATATCCCTCCTTTGGTTAACACTCACTACTTTGCATGAAGAAATCCCACAAGAAGGAAGGCCAACAAATGGCCCTTAACCCGGAAATATTTGCTCTTGCACTCATTCTTGCAAAAATTGCATCTCCAAGACACATTGCCCCCCCCACCAAGCTTTGCCCCGAGCCCATCTTTCCTTGTCACATACTTCCACAAAGGGTATCTTTTTTCTTGGGCTTGTTGTCTTGCTAAAACAGGGTTAAATGGAGCCATAGCATGAGCTCCACTAGCAGCAGATGGAGCACTTTACGGAGGAGGAGAACCGCTTGTGCTTGGTGGAATAGGAGGGGAGGCACTAGATGGTGCATTTCTCCCTTTCCTTTGCCCCTTATCTCCTGCCCTAGCTGATTGAGACATTCCTTTTCTTGTGTGATGGTTGAGCCTGCAATCCTCTCCACAAATCCACCGCAATCCACTTGGAATCGCTTGGATACAATGGATAGCGTTCAAATCTCCTTCACCTGCACATACAAGTCACTCTCAACCAACTCATTCCTTGCAAATGACAAAAAGAAACCCAATTTTTTGTTTTAAAGCCAACCCGGCCGCACTTTTCCGCGCTTTACATGTCCTATTTTCGGGACTCGTGTCCGACAGTAGGGGACACGATGTCAAATCATGTCCGATTCGATCCCCATGGGACACGGGGGGGCCTTAGGACGAATCCGGTTTCTTAGATGTTATATTGATTGAAGCAGTCAAGCAACTATGATAGGTGCCAACATATCCTAACACATTAAAATATCTTCTACAGAGGTATAAAATTAAAATATACTAAGTGCTTCAATCCTGAGAAGGTGGTAATAACTTTTGCAAATCAAGATGCATATTATCTAATGTATTCAAGAATGACAAGGAAACTACTGCAACTCTTTTAGGGTTATTGAGAGACAGGGTTGATATGAGTATATGACGAGAGAGAGGCAAGTGAAGAGAGCAAGTATTCTTAACTGTACATACATCATACATTGTACATTTTGTCTTGGTTTTACAAAATAGTAGATATTTATAACACAAGGTGGTGACATAATTGGACATTGAGGATAAGGGTTATGCTGATAATAAAAATAATCTTGAAGATGAAGCTTTGGAGATAAAGCTCACCTTCCACTCCATAATAGATTATTTCCTAATATAGTATTACTCGCATGAAGATGGCTACGAATAACACTGATGCAAAGTGCACCCTTTTCCATTTTCATGATGTCTAAACGTAAACAGAAAGTTGCCAGGAAAAGGTCACAATTTCTGGAAAAAATTGACACATCGCATCACAAGTCTTGCTAAAAAATCACTCCATGGCCACTAAAAACTGCAGGGCCTACAAAACCCTTAAACTGGATATTTTTATCATTGTTGTTTGCAGTGGTTGGGAATTGAGAATGAAGGAGTCGTGTCAGCATCTTCAATCAATTTTAGGAGGGGCAAACAAACATTTTAATCACCATTAAAGAATCTTTTGTGGAGTTGTTATCACATTTATAGTAGCTGGGGCTACCATACATTATTCCAGATTCTAGCACATTTTTCAGCCAGTCCTTTACACTGAGATGTTTGAGATGAGCATCTATTTTTGGATCACTCCTATGATTATGAGCAGCCAGCATATTCCTTTGCCATGACTGAGTCTCAGGAAACTCAGATTTGATGACCGATGTAGCCATTTTGCCATACAAAGCAGTATGCAGTGCCCGGAATTGCAGCAGCAGGTTCCCAGTAGACGGATGATGGTTCAGATGGTTTGCACAAGTATATGATCCAGCATGTATTATCTCGTGTATTGGTTTATATTGCTTTTCTGGTCATTCTAGTAGCATGTTTAGGCATTTAGTATCATGATCTGGCGATCATATATATATATTGGACTTGGTTGTTATTATGTATTTATCTAGTGTCCTGCTCAGAATTATGAAGTTCTTATCTATACTCATTGGTTTCACCCTCCTAGGAGAATGGAGGTGATCTTTCCCACCATTATTTGGCTTGCTAGTGTTGGCATCATTTTCACTATCTCCATCCATCCGCTACCTTCCAGTTATTGTTTTTACCTTGACTGACTACTTGACCTGTGATATGGAGGATTTACCCCCACTCTAGCCTCTTTGTTGGATGAGCCTCCCTATTTACTTTGTGTCTCGGCTCTAAGTTGCCTAAGTTGTGTTGGCTAGGCCTGAAACATATATTACTACCATCATTACATGTATCTGGAAACTTTATTGTATATCTTGAATGAAAGCCCATTCTAGAATGTGTTTTTCAACACACGTGAATGAAAGGCATGTTGAAGTGTAAATCCAAGAATGTGTTTTTCAACACACACGAATCAAAAAGCCTAATGAAATGAAATCCAAGAAAGTGTTTCTCAACACACACGGACAAAGGCTATGGAAATGAATAAAAGGCCCAAAAAGCAGTGGTTAAATGTATGCTATATCTAATGATCTGCTAGCCTTATACTGTAATGATTTATTCTTCATTATCCTGCGGGTTGTGATATGAGATGGAGCAAAGGATAGCTAATTCTAAGTGTCCCCTAGAGTCTTGAGTTACAGTTTCCTGGCACCTTGTAATGGCGTCTCTAGAAAAAAGATCCTCACGAAGCTGTATCAGCTTGGATGTGAGTTGTATACATCTGTCAAGGTTGAATAAGCACTTCCCAAACAGCTTATCCATTTGTGAGACACTACCATCCCCTGTGTTATTGCTTGTCTAGCATATGCTTTAGTGTGTATCCCCTTTCCCACTTCCTAAGTGTCACAGTGTTGAGTCAATATAGTCATCCCTTAGCCCAACCTTGCATTTATCCACCCTCACCCATCACTAGCAAATTGATCACAGCCATGAAGTGAGTATAGTCTTGAGGTTCTAGTCTGAGCTATTATTATTATTGAAAATCCTGAATATCTTGTTTTAGATCGCCAGTGAAATGATTACTTTATGTTTATATTGCTATTGGAATGATTAATGAAGCATGCCTTAACCAAATATACTTGCAGCACTTTGATGTTTATTGTTTGGATCATATTATGGGTCAGTTTGACTTGGTCAAACACATTTTGACCAAAGTCAACCACAGGACATGAGATGAGTTAGACCCTGGATGATAGCTATTCATGATATGTGGTCTATTATTGGTCACCAGATGGTTCCATGCAGCAGTTGCAGGTTCAGATAGTGATCTATGGTACTTTTATGATTTTGATCATTTGCAGATTATTATTATAGTGTTCGAGCATGGTATGGATATTATATGATTATGCAGTCATCCATGTGGTGTATGAGTATACATATCTGGTGCATTAGGGCTTTTTGAGTCCATTGGGACAGTCAATTTTCAGTTCCGGGCAATTTCGGTTGAGATTTCTCTCAGTTTATCACTTCAGTGCAAATTTGCCATTAAAAATGGTCTGTCAGAGCAATTTCATGATTTGATTGGTTCACCTATGGCGCTACTCCCAGACATGTTGGTGCAGTCAGATTTGACCCCGGGTGACCAGGCAGTGAGTTACAAGCATTTTTATACTTTTCAAGTGATTTACAAAGGCATAAAAATGGTAAATTTGGCTATAGACGAAATCGATTTGGGCTACTAAGGCAAGGAAATGGCATAGGAATGGTTTTGATGATGTGTATGGTGTCTCCCACACCTTCCACAACAGTTGCAGCAGTTAATGGGGCCCACATATCTTTCTTGGGCACATTTACATGGTTTTATGGTATCTTTGGAGGCACACGACTTTGCCACTTGGGCACATTGTTGTACTTTGATGAGTCAACTTGTATTATTGTGCCATGGGGAAACACTAGGGAGGAATTATATCACCCCCTAGACACACCATGAGCTTTATGTTATGTTCTCCTAGTCACTTGGAGTGGGACATCCCCCTAGGGCGATTTTGTCCATGTGTATTGTTATATTTTTGAGTTGATCCATGTACTTTATTTGTTGAGCTCATCTCAACCGTAGATTATCACCTATGTATCTTTTAATCTTAGCCATCCATTAAAAAGGTGGTTAGGGTTTTGGTCTCTCCCATAGTTATTTAAAGGAGAGACCCTCTCATTGTAAAGGGACCTTTGGCACTAGATTTTTTACAATAAAGAAATATTTTTTGGGAAAACTCTTGTGCCTTTGTTATAGATTGTTCTCGTGCTTGATTGTAGCTCTAATAGCCTGTCACATCTTCATTATTTGATGAGTTTCCATGCCATACGTTTTGCTTGATGCGTGCTCTGTAGGAGGGCGAATTCATTGAAGGGATTTTGTGAGGGTTCTCTAAATCATTTCACTGAAGGAGTAAAATAATCGGGGAGTAGTTCTTATTTGTATCTTTGATCAATATTTATGCTCTTTGATTCTTCTTGCATCATTTACTTTTGTTTCTGTAAATCAATTCTCATAGAGATTGTCATCTGCAGGAAGGAACGCACATTGGCTTTGGGGGAAAATTGATTTCACCTTGGGAGTTGTCAACTTAAGCTGGAGTTGATTCGAGGGAGTTGGAACATCATTGCACTTGGCATCTGCAAGTCACAAGAGGTAAGTACTTTTGATTTTCTTGAGTTATTCATCTATTCCAATTCTTCAAACCCTAAGCATAAATTTCTTTGGAAAATTCTCTGGCTCAAACGATTTGGTATACTGGCAAACAATTTCTGGGTTTTAAGGCTATGGCATATCCCTAGGTGGGTTCTCCAAGACGTCATCATTGGAGGACTCCATCTGCCCAAATCCCAAGGCACTAGGTCATCTAACCCTTGCGCATTTCCTGAGTGAGTCTGTTAGCCTGTGGTTTGATCCTGTTTCATGAGCTTGCTTGCCTTGACACTGTCATATCCTTTGTCCGCTTGCCTTGACACTGTCATATCCTTTGTCCAAGCTGTGCTAGAAAGCCTTAACCTTCAGATTCACTCTTTGGGGCACTTTCCTTGTTTTAAGGGTCACGTTTCCCAAGGCAGCTGAATTTGATCATTTATACCAGGACCTGAATCCTGGAATCACTTCTAATTGTTCAATCACTGTGTCTAAACACTATCAATCATAGTATTTCTTAAGCCTCCACAGTGATTTCATTTCCTTAAATCTAGGGTTCCATACCTGTCACCTTACATACCCTATCTTAATAGATTGATTAGGTGATTGGGTTTGATCGATCCTATCGGGAGTAGATCAGGGTCTCCCCCTTTGTTATCTTTGGCTTTGATAGCATAAAGCGAAGGGTGCCTCGATTGGCGTGACAACCAATCCTTTTGGGAATCGAGGCTCTCGTGATTCACCTCTTTGGTTTCCTATCCCCTCTACCATCCTACATTGGATCTATCATTTGGGGCAACTACAAGTTTGGTGATAACAGGAGTGAGGATTGATATCCATCCTCTGTATTCATATTCGTAGGAGCCTGTTAAATTTCCAACATGCGATTAGTTTTTTCAAGATTTATGCAGGGGTTTGCGATGTGCATAGTAGATATTTATTGTACAAGGTGGTGTCATAATTGGACATTGAGGATAAGGGTTATGTTGATGATAAAAGTAATATTGAAGATGAAGCTTTGGAGATAAAGTCGCCTTCCACTCCAGAATAGATTATTTCCTAATATAGCATTCCTCGCATGAAGATGGCTAAGAATAACACTGATGCAAAATGCACTAACTTTGCCATTTTCGTGATGTCTAAACGTAAACAAAAAGTTGCCAGGAAAAGGTCACAATTTCTGGAAAAAATTGACACATCGCATCGCAAGTCTTGCTAAAAAATCACTCCATGGCCACTAAAACCTGCAGGGCCTACAAAACCCTTAAACTGGATATTTTTGTCATTATTGTTTGCAGTAGTTGGGAATTGAGAATGAAGGAGTTGTGTCAGCATCTTCAATCAATTTTAGGAGGGGCTAACAAACATTTTCATCACCATTAAAGAATCTTTTGTGAAGTGAGGATTGATTTCCATCTTTTGTTTTCATATTCCCAAGAGCATGTTAAATTTCCAGCATGCGGTTAGTTTTTTCAAGATTTATGCAGCGGTTTGCAATGTGCATAGTGTTTTCCTCTTATTGCTGATTTTTCATAGGAGATTGAACAATTTTCTAGGCCTGATTTTTCTTTACGAGCATTCTTGTGTTCATTTTTTTTCGTTTGGCCCTAGGTTTAATAATTGCCCTGCCAGCATGACAAACACTTTGGACCCATTTGGCAATATGGTGAATCTCATGACAGGATAAATCACCAAAATTGAGTTTGTAAGCCATTGTGGAAAGGAGATTACTAGAGGGCTTCGCCACTTGAAATATCACCTTGCAGGAATCCCAGGGCATATGGATTCTGGAACAAACACAAATATAAACATCATCATCATCATATCAATAATAATAATAATAATAATAATAAATTAGGCAAATGAAAAGTCAAAGTGCATGTACCCCTTCCCCTCATGACTAGTGAATGCACATAAGTATACTATCACAGGCAATGTTACAAATATCGGCGCGGTGACAAAATCAGCAGGGTCCAGGAAAAATCGTTTCGGGATATCTCGGCAGAAAATCGGCAAAAATTGGCAAAAAATCGGCAAACTTAAAAAACACAAAAGTATTCATTTTTTTTCAATTTTTTAAAGATCTAAAGCAACAATAACATCAAATAAACACATTGCCACTTGAATACGGAAAGAAAACCGATATATAAGATATATAAGATGTCTAGAGATACATCACACATGAAAATGGATCGTGTCCCAATCCTACTCCTGAATAGTGAATACTGAATCATCAAAGATATAAGTTATAACAAATGTATCTCATGATCATCATCATGACTCATGAGTCATCTACAGTGAAATAAAGTAAATAAACTATCGATTCCCTCTACCCCTTTTACGGGAAAAGGTAATCGTTGTGGAAAAGGCCCTTGCCCTTCCTCTAGGACTAGGTGCCCTCGAGGCTTGTGGGCCTCGTACTAGTATCTGACGTCCTCTAGAAGACGACCCTACAAAATGATATCCTCTAGAAACTGAAGGTGACTAAAACTGGTATCTTGAAGAAGAATAAGAAGGAGCTCGAGGAGGTAGTCCTACAGCTACTCCTCTACCAGTACCAGTGCTACTATCGGGTCTATCTCCCTCTAACCCTTACTGTGGCTCTGGTTCTAACTGTGGCACACTCCCAGACTCAGTGTGAAACTCCTCTGGAACTGGATCACCCTCATATGGAGCCTCTGTAACATCATCATGATCACTATCATGATCATCCGCTAACCAATCAGGGGCTACCTCGATAGTAGGCTCCTCACACTCCACCCTCCAAGCTGTAGTGGTGTCGATCTCATCTAACGAAATGGCCTTCGCATCAACAGTTTTCTCAAATTGCTTCACCCACAACCTGAGATTGTAGTGGACGTAGACCAAATCATTAAGGCGCAAAGTATCCAACCTGTAGGAGGATCATAGAATTAGATATTAAATTATAAATTTAATAATTTGTAATGCATAAATTACTAAATTTGAAGGCAAAGGGGCATAATGATAAATGATAAAATTAAAAACTAGAATTCAATCATTTATAATGAATTTGAAAATTCTATGACCAGTTGCGCTTTTTGGAGTGTACTTTTTCAAATGCACTCCAGTTGCACTCGCAACCAAAAGAGCTACATGTCTGGTTGAGCACTCGAGTGGCAAGCTTTTGTAGAATAGGTACACAACCACCATAGTTTTCCCACCAGGTATCTAGAACGAATTAAAGAAACATAAGAAAAGACAATGAAATTTTAAAAAAAGAATTAGAGAAAGAAAACAAAATTTGAAACAAGGTGAAGCTTACTTGGCATCAAGTTGGTCCTGTCATATACTTTCATATCAAACCCAAGTAATCATGTGGCTCTCTTATACACTTCCAACTCTTGGGAAAGCTCTGCACGATCAGCTGAAGACAGCACCATCCTATGGACACACTCGTAGAATCCAGACATAACCTCTCCATCAAATCTAAAGCCATAGGAGTAAGCAAACACAGGGTTGAGGTATAACCCTACAGCATGAATGGGGCGATAGAGTGTGTGGTTCCTGTTATCACACAAACTCTAGCTGTTTGGTAGTAGGTGTCCCAACAGGGATGGTAGAGGTGAACAGCTAGGAAGGTGTAACCGGCAATAGCCAGGTCCTCCGTTCAGGGAACGGAAGTCACATCGGACAAGGCTACTGTCACTTTAGACAAGGCACATAGCCAAGTCAGGGGGAGACCCGACTCAACCAAGTGGTGGTCGAGAGACAAAAGTACACCCAAATCTAAAAGATGGAAAGACAAATAGGCAGGACATGAGTGTAAGTAGGTCCTAAGTCTAGTTTCAGCCACCAGTTGGACACACGGATGAAATAAATACTTCAATGAAACGTGACCAACAATCGAGTGTGATGAATTGGGTAGATTAGATTAAAGATGAGATGGCTGAAAATAGTCTAAGGATGTAAATTGACTTGGAAGTGAGATAGTAAAGTAAACTGCCTAGGAAAGGGGTTAGGTAGTGGACAAATGGACCTAGGGCAGAGAATAATTAGCATAAATAATCACTTCCAGCAATCAGTACTTACTTTCTAAGGTAAAACGACGTTCTGAACCCAAATCAAAAGTACCCAAAACCCCAAAGTGACCCCAAATCAGCAAAAGAGAAAAACGCCCCCAGGTGGGCGTTTTTGCCAAGTGGACCAATGCCTAAACTATGGGTTAATGGAGTAGGAATTGTTTCAAACTTGAGATATAGGCTTTTAGGCGCAAATAACAAGCGGGTTTGCAATAAAAACAAAGTTCTAACGGTGGGAAATTTAGTTTTTGTATTTTAGGGTTTATTAAGTGTTTTTGCAACTTAACATCAACAGTGAGAGAGAGAAGATGAGAAACAAGCAAGGATCCCGTACCTGGATAATGGAGATGAAGATGTCTCCATGCTGAAGACAAACCTTGAAGATCAAATGTTGAACTAGAGTGTGTTTTCCCCTAAGTGTTTGATGCTGCCAGTGAGCCAATGCGTTTTTGCACCTGCCAAAGAGAGATAAAATCAGTTTCTATAGCAAATGACAAAAATAAACCAGCAAAATGAGTGACAAATGATGAGGAAAGCAAATAACAACTATGCAAATTCACTTCCCTGTTGAAATCCCTAAGAGAAACGCTAGCAAGGAGCTACTGACTCAAGTGCTGCATTTTCCTCCAGTGGCCAGCTTCACCTGCAAATCAAAATGCCTAAGGAGAGATAGGGATACCACAAACAACTCAGCAATGCATCAGAAATATGATCTCAATCAACACAAGAAAGATCTCACTCCATATCACAAGTAGCTCAGTAGAAATGTCTCTCAATAATCTCAATATCAAGTCTCAAAAATGCCAAGAGGGGGAGAAATGAGGTGAGTGTCTTCTCTTATAGAGAAAGACCACTCTCAAACCAAATTCCCCCCAAAACTAAGGGCTAAGATTAACTCTCTCTCAAGCCCAACGAATGGTGGAGATTGCTCTCAAGAGGGGGGGCGAATTACCCTAAAAAACGCCCATGTGGAGTGAGGGGCCCATGGTGGGGCCATACAACAATCAAATGAGTGGTTGGGGGGTGCCTATGGATTGTTTTAGCCCCCCATACCCCTTAGCCAAAGTCTTAATACATTATATTTGCAAAATGTGAAGTTCTACATACTGAAAAATGTCCAAAAATGGGCCAATTCGCCCCTTGTGATGAGCTGGGCCAAATGAGGGCCCCACAACATAAATAGAATGTCCAAACATAACCAAAATTACCTTAGGAGACCCCCTTATGTTAGCCAACCTTTGCATTTGCCATTTTTCAATAGTTACATTTGCCATATTTGATTTTCCATTTAATTTATTGCTGGTTTTTATTATTGAAGATGTAATTTGGGCTTTTGACCCACTTATAGTGCCCAGATTGTCGAACCGTATATTGCAATGCGATTGTGGACCCCAAAAATAGTAGAAATGGTCACTTGAACGACCCCGATCCATCACTTAGGAATTGTTTGCCCAAAATCCATGATTTTTAATTAAAACAGATCATTAATGACCAATAATAATTAAAAACCTCATCGCTGCCTCAACTTTTCCAAAATCTGATGCTTGGAGGTTCATATGGGACCCCAATAGAATACAAGTGACCAAAATTGAAATTTCGATCGCAATATTTTTTTGGGCCCATTTTTGGCCTAGTCAACCTAGTATGACCAAGTCAAATCTGGTTAACATGGTGCTAGCTGAATACCTGTATGCAATATGAAGTGATAGGCTTCCTTATACAAGTTAGTACATTACTAAACAATAAAATGTCAATATGGTGATCAAAAATACATAATATCTCAAAATACGAGGCCCATGGTGAGGTGGGCCCACCACATCCAAAAGACTCAAATTGGTATGCACAACCTATAGACTTGACCACCTAGCTGACTTTGGGTGAGGTGGAAAATAAGGTGAAGGATAAGGGATGACAAGGACTAAGATCACGTGACCCTTTGGATAACTCGGGAAAGTGGGGTCCACTGAGATAAGCATACCATGACGGAACACGGGTAAGGGCGGTGCCTCACAAATGGGTATAGTGCAGGGAAACCGCCACTGGTCATATAACCAGTATCTCACAACTCACATCCGTGTCTTAATAAGACTTCGTGAGGATCTTTTCTAGAGCCGCCAAACTGGGTGTCTGGCAAACCGTAACTTGAGACTCTAGGGGACAATCTTGAGCTTGTCCCTTGCTCCCTCTCACCTCCTTGCCCCGCAGGACTAGGTGAGGAAATAACCACTACAAAGCTGATATGTACGGCTGACCAGTGTCCATGTGTGTTTACAAACACATTGCATGGATTTTACATTTACATTTCATACTTAGCCTTTTTGGCTAGATTTTACATTTACAAGAGCCTTTTGGCTTGCTTTACATTTCTTCAATTCTTCATTTCTTCATTTTACATCAAGGCCCTTTTGGGATACATACATATCTCAATAGATATAATCAAGGTGCTCATACTGCAGAGTAATGGGGGTGGGCATAAATGCTTCGATGACCAATGGGGAACACCTGGTGAGGCTACACAATCCTAACTGCATTGCAACATCGCGGGCAACTGACAGGACAAATCCGAGGTTTGAGAGTGCAACTCACACACTAAAGAGCCGAGGCACAAAAGACAAGGAATCATGGCATACTCAGAGATCAGTGGGGAAGGGGATCCTCAAGGTCACAAATCAGAATCCAAGTCGGGAAAGATCAATCATGAATGAGTCGGATGGGTGGAGAAAGTGAATGTGGATCCAAAGTCAGTTGCCTAGGGGGACTAAGTGACCAAGTCTATACCAATAGTGGGAATGTGATCCGGTGTGCATAGACAGGAGCCTACTGAAGCGGGTGGACTGACATCACCAAGGGCCAAACACATCATAATAACAACTAGATCACCACATCAACATAATATGTAAAGTCAGTGTACTATCATGTATAAACAAGTCTAATCAACAACATAAGCAATAGAACATCAAATGCTATACCTGCTGCACCATATACCTGCTGCTGAAGCTGACTCTGAAACTGGAACTCAACTGAATCCGGGCAATAAGTGGTAAACCAGTAATACTCTATAGCACTCTATCAAAATATGGCTAGGAAACTGTCTCAATGGGCTTATGCAAAGCCTGGCAAAGGAGGGTGCCTCTGTAGGCAATAAAGTATACATGTCTGGACAATACCATAAAACCATCTATCCCCACTGATATGTCTGCTCAGGGCAATCTGAACAAAACTGTGTGCCTCCTCTGAAGGCATCCGATCTCTGATCTGGAAAAAAAAGTATAGTATGGTCCCTGACCACACAATCTGCAGCATGGTAGCTCCAGCTAACATGGATGTGATAACAGTTCCATCGCGCATCAATCAACCCCCATATAATCTGTTGTCTCTTCTGCCCCTGATCTCCCTTGTCCTCGTAATAAGCACAAATGGACTCTTTGGCCCTACCCATGGCCTCATATAGGTAGCCCATTGCAGGTTTATCTCCATCAACCAAGCGGAGAACCTTTACCAAAGGTTCAATGATGGCACAAACCTCCCTGACCTCATCCCAAAAGCTCTGATGGTATGTAACTAGCCTGAATATGGCTTGCCCATCTGGTCTAGTGCTAAATGAGAAAGCACGCCACTTAGGTGAAAGGAACATCTGCTGCAAATCCCACATAGAACCCAAGAGGGACTAGAGAGAAATAAAGCTAGTGGCAAAGAGTGTGATGGCAGGACGTACCAACCCTTTGTCACCTGTGAAGGTTCTCATCAAGCTAAGCACCACTGCGTGAATATATATGAATTTTGTGATGCTCCATGCTGAAGTAATGGTATCCATGATCTAATCAATCTTGGTTAAATCCTCTAACATCAAATCAAGGCAATGGGCCACACAAGGAGTCCATAAAAGTGAAGGATACATGGCCATAAGCATCCTACCAGCAGACACATAGTTCGCAGCGTTGTTCGTTATGACTTGGACAACATGCTGCGGGCCAATCTCTTGGATGAACTCATCCAACAAGCTACATAGTAAAGCCACATCTTTGACATGTGCAGATGCATCCATGGATTTCATAAACATAATGCCCCTGGGACAATGAACCAAGAAGTTAAGAAGGGTCCTACCCTTCATATCAGTCCAACCATCTGACATCACTGTGCATCCTGTTAACTCCCATGATTTTCGAAGATCCTCCAACCTGTGAGTGCAATCGGCCTTTTCATCCTGGAGGATGGGCCCTCTCAACTCCTCATAAGTGGGGGGCTTATACCCAGTCCAACAATAGCAGCTGCCTCAAACATGGACACATAAAATGGGTTCTTGGAAAAGTTAAATGGAATATCACTCCATAGCAAGCATCGACCCACAAGTCTTTTTGCTTATTTTTTCTCCTTTACTTTCAACATGGACCTTAGAGAAGGTTGTCCACCAGGTGTGCATCTCGACACAAAGAAAGGTGATGGTGATGTAGTCGAAGGTGAAGGCATTGTGGACTACTATGTGGAGAAGGTTTCCGGACTCGTCCCACTAGCCCCCACTCCTAATCCGGACCTGGATCTTGAGGCATTTTGATTTCTCACGGCCTCCTTGTATTGCTTATTTTTCTTAGTTCCCTCAATTGCTTTTCTGGCCTTGTCAATGTGATCCTCGCTTGCTGCGGTGCAAGGAATCACATCATGCCCCAGTATTTGTGCAATGTGATATTTCAGCCTGCTTATCCCACCCGTCATTCTTTTCCCACATAGGTTGCAAGTGAGAGTTTGTCGATTTTCTGGATCAACAGCTGTGCCATATTCCCAAAATGGATCCAAACCTTTCGACATCTTATACATGGAAAAAATGAAGTTTCAAGTAAACGTAGGGCAACAAAAAAAAAAAATTAGCATCTGTGATTGATGGAAATATAAAAATTAAAAATTAAAAAACAACAAATCAGAGAATTGAAATACATTCAATCTTTGATTTCATGAGGGAAAATAAATACTAATAGAAATTTTCCAATTTTTGTGAGGTTTTCAAAAGACCTAGGGCAAGAAAAAACGTTTGTTTGGCTAACATAGTGTTACATAACTGCTGCAAATTACATTAAGATGGAAAAAAATTGTTTAAGAGCCTTTAGAAAACAATAATGAGGATGGAGAAATCATTGCCAATGCAAACCAACATGAACCCTCTTGGAAAAATGAGAAATTATGGGCAATTTTTTTTACATACCTTCAGCTGTGATAAACTTGGAAAAAACTCCAAATGCAAAGCTCCAATCTTCAAATCTGATGGTTGATGGCGAGCGAAATGATGACTAAAATCCTCCTTGGGCAAACTAAAACCTATCCTAGTCTCCTTGGCTCTCCTCTCCTGTGCTATACAATTCAAATGAAAGAGAAAAAAGAGAGGTCGTGGCCTTTAAAACCCAACTTTCGGCCCACTGTCAAAAACTCGGTGGACTCGCAAAAAATTGGGGTAAAAATCGCCAAAAAATCGGCCAACAATCAGCCTGATTTTTGGGCCGGTTTTTCCTTAAAAAATCGGGCACTTTGAAAAATCGTGATTTATCGCGAGTCGCCAATAAATCAGCCGATATTTGTAACACTGATCACAAGGCTCATTGCAATATCATCATTCTATCAGTTATCCATTATTTCATATATTCTTATATATTTGCAGAATTCTTCTGTCGATTCATTAAGTGAACAGGAACTGTCCATTACAATGAGGCTGCCGTCTGTCCCAATACAACCTCAAAAATCATGTGAAGTGCTCATTAATATATCAATGAAAAGAAAGAAGATATCCAACTTGAAATTGTATCTGAAGGAATAGCAAGAACTTCAAGAACCTCAGACGTTCCTCAGTTTTATGTTTTATTTACTGCAATTACAGTGAATCCATGCTCTACTCTGAAGGCAGTAAATGTATAATTATTCTTCAAACATTGAAGTTATCATTCCATTTACAGAAGGAAGAGAAAAATGTGCAGCAACACCAATCATATACAACTCCCCTTTAATACAATACATATGAAGGTTTTAAAGGAACCGAAATACACTAGAAGGGTCTAGAAATTTTTGCCTCGGGAAAATGTAAGAGATCTAGATATTGACTTCAGCTCCTAATAGTCAACACCATCCAATTTTGATGAAACAGCCTAATCCAACCCTTAAATATAGTAGAAAAAAACATAACATGTCTAATCAATAATTTTGGCTTCCGTGAAGGATACATTTTTGCTAAGGCCATGACGTAAGAGTTCAACAATCAACGCTACAAACATTGGGGTACATAAAGGGCTTGGCGCTATTGATTAAATGTCAATCCCATACTTATACATGATAGAACCCAATTTAAATGTTGTGATCTTGCCAATCCTGAAAACTATTGAGTCTGCTGAATTTTGAATGGGATATGAAATTTTACTTTCTCCATATGAAGTCTAATGAGGTCGGAACCACTCTCAAACATCTTAAAACAAAAGATGGTAGTGTTAAAAATTTACGTAAAAGTTGGCATTTCCATAATCTTTCCTTTTTCTAATAAAGCAAATGTCAACTTTTACTTTAAGGATATAACATTACCATTAATTGCTTGCATTTTTTGTCAAAACCTGTCAAAAACTGAGAGAAAAACAATTAAATAGTTTTGGAAACGCATTATATGGGTCAGAAAATCATTTAGGCCATACGAAATGTGTATGCCACACATGGGATTTGGGTGTACAGACTAAAATGCATTTTCCGGCTGTACAACATGTGTTTCCGCATTTTCGTACGGAAATGTAAAGGGTACAGCCCTCCCCTATGCATTTCCTACAACATAACCTAAACTATGCTTTTGCATTTTGGGATATCAAATGATAAAAAAATTAGCTGATTTTTACGTGGGCACGTGGGAATGTGAGCCATTACCATTAAAATATTTGCCATTAAAATAATTTAAACATTAAAATATTTGCCATTAAAATATTTTAAACAATAAAATATTTGCCTTTTCCACAGGTCCTGTTATCACACAACTTGTAGTTGCCCCTGGTGGTAACCGATCCGGGACGGTAGAGGAGACAGGCAACTAAAGAGGTGACCCAAGAGATGCCACGGTTCCCAATGCAAGGTGGGAGTCACGTCAACCGAAGCACTCTTCGCTTTAGGTCAGGGTGTAACAAGACCTAGGGGGAGACCCTATAACCAATCACAGTTGATTGGACCAAAACAAAGATTTCTAAGGGTAAGTAAATGAAGAGTTACGGAAACCAATGCAAGGCTAAGTCGACCTAGAAGTTGAGGTATGGTTGAAGGTGGTTTGAGAAATTGTTAGTGTTCAACCTATGTATGATTTAGGCCACATAATGGTATGATGACAAGGTGTAGTACCATATGTTTACACAAGTGGGTCCTATTTTATTGGGATGTGTGAAATGGCTTTAAGTGGGCCCACAAGGTGAAGCTAAGGTGTGAAATTGGTACTAGAGGTTAGGTAATGATTAG
Source organism: Larix kaempferi (assembly GCA_027924585.1). Taxonomy (NCBI): domain Eukaryota; kingdom Viridiplantae; phylum Streptophyta; class Pinopsida; order Pinales; family Pinaceae; genus Larix; species Larix kaempferi. The sequence continues at coordinate 8,236,781 of BSBM01000236.1, read as the reverse complement.
ATCTATGGATCTAAGTTGATTTTAGGAGTACCCATGTACTAGATCTAGGGTTTGACACAATTCCCAAGGAGTGCGACTTGCTTTGAGGAGGACTAGTGCCTTGTTAAATGGGCTAATGGGGTCAAAAAGGTATGTCAAAGTGTAGATCGGGACACCTAGGAGCCAAGTCAAGTGGGCTAAATGAGATTGAATGGTTGGATCTTGCTAGATCTAGGTTTTCATGAAATGACCCTAAGTGGACCACAATCCCTTGAAACAAGGAATGCTACCCCCAAGGCAAATCGTCACAAAATGATACTTTAGACCTAGGTTTCAAGGTATGGCCAATCCAAATCTACAGAAATCTCAAACACCCACTTCCTCAAAGTGGACAAACTCACCTTCCCCAGGTAGTGCGACTTTGCTCAAGGAGGGCTAAAAGAGGGGTTAGGTGGACCAAATCAAGTCCAATGGCTACCAAACTATAGATCCAAGTGGCTTATGCCCCGATCTATGTGGATCCCAAAAACCAAGTCAATCCAAGGGTTAGATCTTAGTAGATCTGAGTTTTGAGGTGCCAAGAAATTCAAAAGGGGGTTTTAACCCCTTAAAACCTGGAATGATGTCCACAAGGTAGAATTCACCAAAGTAAGAATCTAGGGGTAGGTTATCAAGTGTGTAGATTACCAATCAAGTGGGATCTCACCTATCCATGTGCTAGATCTAACCAAACAAGCCTCTCTCTAGGAAGTGCGATTTGGGTTCGAGAGGGCTTTTTGCCTTGAAAAGTGTGTCAATTTTAAGCCAATCACCACCAAACTATAGATCCAACTAGGGGTGGATGCTATAGAGGTGGGTTTTCAATATCTCTTCAAAAGCAAGGCTAGATCTAAGTAGATCTAAGAAAAACAAAAAACAAGGGTTTTAATCAATTAGGGTTTTTATGATCTAGAAATTATGGATGATTCAAGGAAGAAGAAGATCATACCTCTTGGAGCATACCTGGATGAAGAGATGAATGCTAGTTGAGACGAGGATTACTTTGCCAAAGATCAAATGGAGAATTCTTGAAGCCCTCTTGCCAAATCGATTTTCCCAAGCCACATGTGATTCCCTCTAACCTGTCAAAACCAAGGAGCCAAGCATCAATCAGTTTAACATGTTGAAGGTAGATACAAGCAAGAGAGAGATAAACAAAGAATAGTTGACACAAAGGCAAAACTACTCCCTGTCAAACCAAAACGTCTTCCTCCAAGCTTGAAGGGCAAGCCTCCCCACCAATTCGCACTTGTCCAAAAACGTCCTCTTAACCTGTAAATAAGATATGGCAAATATGCAAGATAGCTACAATAGATCCTCCAGTGTAATGGACAAAAGCATTTCCAATCGAAACAACCAACATCCACTCCAATCCAAGCATGTACTCCAAAAGATAGAAATTTTATTCCAAGAGCCAAGAGCCAAAAATCTCTAGATGAATTTTACAATGAGAGGCTCCCTCCTTAAATAGGATGGGGAGAGAGTACAATCCTAACCACTTTTTACATGAGTGGCTAAGATTAAAAGATCAAAAGATCTAATCAACGGCTAACAATAAATCATAACAATACATCACATGGATCACCCAAAATAATGATAGCGCCCCCATTAAATGGTACAAAAAGGAGGGTGACGTCATCCACTAGAGGGGTAAAAGTACAATGATCCACCTCATGATGACTAGGACATGACAAAATAAGCACATGGTGGGGCTAGGAGGCATCAATCCTTACTAGCTCATCCCCAAGGCACAATAAAATAATAAAATATGTCCAAGATAATATAAATGATCAAATCTGTCCTCAAAATCTGTGACAAACAAGCAGTAAAAGACCTCCTGTGATCAATGTGGGCATACCCACATGGTGAAAACTGACTAGAAGATAGTGAGATCACCCTGGAAGACCTCTGCGAAGACCAAATGCCAAAACCTTGCCTCAATTGCCCAAATCGAATTCCTCAGTGACCACTTTATCCCATTTTTTAACTGCCTCGGTAACTGTGAAAGTGCCAAAACTGCCTCCTAGGGCATCTGCGCTTTCCATCTGAGCCCACCAGGCTCTCCAGAAGGGGGGGTAAATGGTAAAAACAAGTGGCTGGACCACCCCCTCTATCATCAGCGCCCTAGGTGAACTGGCCTCTCATGGCCCCTGCTGCTCAAGCTGGGAAATCAGCCCCAAATCTGATCAACAAGTGTAAAACTGCATCAATCACTGTCAGAAGTGCCCGGAACTGAAAGATAAGTGTCTCATTGGATCCAGAAGACCCAAATCCACTTGAAATGTGTACTCATACACCATGGGTTGCCCTATTGGGCTAACTGTAGGGTCCACCATATATGGACAATGCATAATCTGCTGATCTGAAGTAATAATAAAACCTGCCGAACTGCATCAATCATCATCTGCATCATATGTCCATCATATGATATCATCATCAAGTATGTGGGACCATGAATCATCATCAATAAGCATATATATATGGTCCACATCATCACGGATCCCAAGAATATACAACCAAGGATAAATCACATCAGTAGACTAAGACATGCTTCTCTAATCATTCTCACAGCCAAGCTCAAAGTATAACATCCATTCAGTGGCATTAATCAAGTTAGCATATTTCGTTGTTATATAAAATTACTTGCACAATAGTTCAAATGACAAACTCACCCATTGGACATGGTCAAACTGCTAGTGAAGGATGAAGGCTAGGAACAAGGTTGGGCAAAGGGGTTGACTTGTCTAACTTAACTCAAAAATACTTTGGACTGGGAGAAAGGGGAAAGCTACAAACTCTGTGCTGGACAAAGTAACACGGGGGATGGCTGTGCCTCACAAATGGATAAGTTGTTCAGAGAGTGTTTATTCAACTTAGGCATCATGTCTACATCAAGTTGATCCAGGTTCATTAGGATCATTCAATTTTATTTCATGGCCTTTTTGGCCTACATAACCCTTCGGATTTCAGATGTGCTGATAAGCACAACTAGTTGCAGCTTGCATCCAGGGCATGTTTTCAAATATATACAAGGTCAACAATTGTTTAGATATAACTTTTAAGAACCATTGCTTTTTGGACCTTGCTTATACTCTTCGAGGAGTATTTTTAGTTGTTCATCGCTCTTGCCCCTTTTTTAGTTTCCATGGGCGAATTTATAAATTTCCATACGTAGAACATAAGCTTTCAGTTTTAGCCAACAACATCTCAAGTGACTAGGGGGAGTTCGAGCCAATGCCAAACATCGGGACAACCGACCAGAATGATTTAGGCCTACAATCCAACTCACCAAAGGTAAGTTTTGTCACCAACTTAGAGCCGAGACACTGAATATACAGGGATGCGGTCCAAACACAGAGGTAGAAAAATGGGGAAGTCCTTAGTATCAAAAAGTCAAATGAGACAGGTCAAGGTTTAAAGTCAAATAGGAAAGTCATGTATGGATGGAGTGAAGTGAAAATGGAGCCTACACTAGCAGACAACTGGTGTCAAGAAAGACCATATCTATGTAAGGTGAAAACCAGTGGGTTTTGTTAAATGACCTAAATGTGCAAGCAATTGTCCATTTTATGATTTATAGTTCATTTTAAACAGTTTGCCACATCAGGAATAATATACCAAGCAGATGCTGTAAACATGACTAAATCAACAAGATAATAATCCACAGTCAGTGATAACATATCCATAGATCATACAACATCATCATAATAATCATCATGTACCATCTGAAACACTGCTGCAATACATCTCTAAGCACTGAACTGAAACTGTATGGGATAAAGGGTCACATCGGTCATCAAATCTGAACTCTCAAGGCTCAGCCTTGCAACAAGGTCTAACATAAATCTGAATAATATACTGCTCTAATCATGAGTGATCCAAAATATATAGCCATGCTCTGGAATAATGGAAGCTCTGGAATGTGCAGATATATGCTGAACAAGGATAGTAGCCCTGCTACTATAGTGTGATAACAGGTCCCTTCAAAACAAGAAGAAAATACCATGCCTTGTTTATAAAACCATGTGTTGTTTCCCCTACTTCATGCATTTGACCAAAACCACATTCCAAGCAAGTCGTTGGAGGCCCACGAATTTCTCAAGGACGGTCGATCCATGCTTTAGGATCTCAAATCAAAGGTTGAGACTTAATCTTTAGTTGAGATTTGCTTTATCTTGTCCCAAGACACCTCCACTTGTGTGCCAAAGTGCCACATCACTTTTATTTGCCTCAACATGTGTGCCACTAGTTAATTAGGTAAATCGAATTAGGCTTTTTAAGCTAATTTGTCTCAAAAAAACAAAAAGTGCCATCTCGACTCAAAATTAGAACATAAAGTGCACTTTTTGCCTCTTAATAATTTATTAAACACCAACTTAGGCTTTTTTCAATGAAAAACTTAGGTGTGCCATCAATGAATCCAAGATTAGCCCGAAATAAGCATGTAAATCCCCCTGTGCCTGGAAGAGGGCTTAGATGGACAACACCATTCAAGGAAGCTAATGAACTGAGTAGTTGGGGCAACTGGGTGCCCAAATATTCCAGGTTATTGTCTTGGAAGTGCCTGCATCACTCCCATGCACGTTCATGAAGTTTTCAAGCTGCCCGCTAACACTGAGAATAAGTTGTCTTTGGTAACTGGTCAATCTAGAGGAGCATTTTGACATGCAATGGTAGGAGGTTGTAGAAGGGCCAAATGGGTGTCCAGATCTACCCTCAGATATTCAAAACATTGAGTAAATCATCCCCATGCATGTTCATGAAAATCAACACTGCATTTCTCTAGGGAGAAGCCCACCACCTTTATAGAAATGACTAATCTAAGGCAGTAATGACCAACCTAACTTCATAGACCTAAGATAAGTGGCCAAATGGGTATCCAAATATGTTTTTACATCTTGAAAATACCCTTTGCAACTCAAGATATGGATTTGCCACCTTTCAACCCCCTAGAGAGACCGATACACTAGGTCTACAAACTCTGATACACTAAAAAAGACCTTGTGAATTCTCATGTGTCATTGAACAAGATGCACGAAGATCACATATGCCCCTAGCGGACCAGCAACAAAGGGTGTCCACATGGACCCATACATAGAAGATGTCATTAACCATCAAACTAAGTCACAATATAACTAGTCATGTGTACATGATCATATACCTACACCACAAGTAACCTCAAATGGGTTTTTAAGAAGCAAGATTTACCTACTAACCAAATCCATGATAATCATTCAAGTACTTGTAAGGACTAGTTTCTTAAATGGGATGAATAAGATGGACAAACCAAGGTTAGATAAGTGATACTTTTTGGTCAAAAGATGAATTGGTTGACTCAAGGTAAAAAGGAAAAGGAAATACTAAAAGGTTATCTATGCTAGTAGAATCAGCAAGTAAAAACCATATGTGTCACTAGGAGGAGTGTCACAAAGATGCACCCATCAGTTGGATGTGACCTTATTCAATAGGGGGAGCTCACTGATTTGGAAGAGATGCTAGTCGCGGGAGTCCAGCAAGCTTCCACTAAATAATGTTGGAGTGGCATAGCATCCACACAAAATGTTAGGGTGTTCAGTGATCCATGCCAGTCAATTGTTTATAGCCTCGATGGTGCTTAGTCCCCATACTTCCAAACCAAGAGTCTTAGCTATTCGGCCTTTAGTATCACCCATTTTCCGTTTATAATCATTGGACATGCTTCTTTTATTTTTTCTTTTACCTTTTTCATTTCATACTTTGGTGGAGCAGCAGTGCTCACTAGGTTATCTTGACTGAAAAGCAAGAAGGCCATGGGTCACAATCCCATCAGACCCCCTAGCTAGAGGAATTCCTAGGTCACGGTCAACTCTAAGACACATTTTCCAACAATCAACACTAGCAACTGATAACATAGGAGGGGAGACAAGAATCAACTTCATCAACCTCAGACGAAGGATGCAAACCAGAATTATGAGATGAAATGGATGGCCATACGATGGACACAGAGAAGGGGCAAGACACTCAAACATTACCTAGGTTCCATAGTACATAAGTAAATCAAGAATCTACAACCCTCATCATCTTGAAAGTATGATACTACTAGCTATACTCATCACACAATCAACACATCAACTAAAGCAACAGTAGCATATAGTACATCATTCATTCATTCATCATCATGGCATGGTATAACATTAGAAACATTGGCATATTCATTGATCATCACATCATAACCCATCTCATCATATCAAAGGGGAGGCCTAAGAGCATAAACGAAAGGCCTCACAACTTTGGATTGAATCCTATTGAAAAAGAAAAAATTGTCTAAAATAAGGTATGCCCCATAAAGTGTGGCATAACATAACACATGCATTTCGTGCACACACTTAATATTAAAGGTTTCAATAAATGAATTTCTATGGAAACCATGCTAATACCGACAAACATCACTATCGAGATATGTGAGTGATTAAAAAGACAAATAGAGCAACTTCAAAAAAAAATTGATTCTCAAGTAAATGAAAATCAATTTCTCATATATAAAGTCAATCATTTAACATAAGAATCAATAAATTATAAATAGGAAATATAACCCAAGAGGGAAAAAATAAATATCTTGAAGATATGAAAGAAAACTTCAAATATGAAGTGTATACTGCATACCCTACAATGTAAATTCGATGATAACATTAACAGGACAAATAGTTTCAAAAAACAAATATGGGAACTCAATAAAGAAACTTCTAACTTGCAAGCCAGGGATAAAGAGCCATTTCAACAAGACGTCAAAGCCAATGTGACCAAGAATTATTAGAGGAGAAGGATTCCAAGAATAAATTTGAAAAGAGTTTATTAGAGAAAGATGAAGAAAATTCTTGCCTAAGGGATCTTAGTTAGAGGTTGCTTGCACAAATCAAAGAGTTAAAGGATGAGAAGCACAATAAAAAATTACAACAAGAGAAGCAAGATCACGAAAAGAAATTCAACAATAACTTATTAGAAAAAGATGAAGAAAATTCTCATGTAAGAAATCTAGTCAAAGCCTTATTCCACAAATTAAGAAATTAAAAAAAGAAATAAAGATGCAACAGAAGAAACAACTCATCAACAAGAAAACAATACAAATCCAATTGAACTAGGGAAGTCTAATGAGATTAAATCCAAACCATGGCTAAATGGACTATTGCAGATGCAATAAAAGTTTAAAAACTGATTGAAGATTTATCTATAGTTGATTGGCCATCAATCAATAAAGCAACACTTATAGATCCATTATGCTTTGAGGAGAAAGCATCTTTGAAGTGGGAGGCAATGTAACAACATACATAAATACACCTATAAATATCATAAATAATCATAATAATGATAATAAACTAATATTAAATAATAACCAGATGACCTATGTCTAGAGGCATGAATATTCAAGTGGGTGATCATTGAATGTATATTTATACACAATGTCACATGCTATTGCAACAATCATCAATCATTTTATATACACAATACATTATATTTATCCTATATGGACTTGTCATTGTTGTCCTATTTATTTTGGATATGCAATATAGGAACCAGTTTGGTTCATTATATGTGCCATTGTTGTGTGAATTGTTTGATGAGTTCATCCAAGAGAGAAGTGTGCAACATGTGCAAGTCATAAGAAACTTCAGTAATTTCAACATATATTGAGATGGGGGAGAATTGGACAAGACAAATTTTGGATACATTGAATACGATACAGTGAGGAAAGAAAACACACACACACACACACATATATGCAAAAAAATGAGACAAAAAACTTTAGATTACCATTCATCAATTTTGGGTTAGACTTTCAATTTTTATTTTTAAGTTTTGACTCTCACTTGTAGGGTTAGAGTTTCATTGTTAGTGATTAGAGTTTTTTATTTTTTTTTCAAATGCCCAAAAATCACTTTTCTGATAAAAAACGCACCATGTAGGAGCCAAAACATTTCACGAAATAGAGATACGTTTTAGGATTACAACAAAACACAGATTTGTTGCAACCATTCCCAGAAACACCACTCCTAATTTTTGGATATGGTTTGAAAACATTTCAATCATGTTTTCAAGTTGTATCCCCTTTGTATCAACTTCAAAAACAAGGAACAATGTATCTCATAGCCCATTGGACATTTTCAGTACCGTAGATGACATTCATTCAGCCAAGAGCATCACAAAAGTAATCTATAACCATGCATTTGTTCTTGGCCTAATGAAAAAACTCACAAGAAACAAGGACTCGGATGTGTCTTGTTGTCACATGTTTGGTCACCAGCTTCATTTCTCTTCAATCTCTCCTTGGTTGTAATGTTGAAGTTGAAGTGAAGTTTCATTTCAGATGAGTGGTACACTTGTACATTTAGCAAGAAACAAGAGAGGCATGCCATTGCTAACCTAGTGTACCAAGATTCTTTTGGGGTAGGAGTCCAGGAGGTATGCAAAGTTAGCGAACCATTGGTAAAGGTTCTTTGCTTAGTTGATGTAGAAGAAGTCACAATGGACTCTATCTGTATGAGGCCATGGATAGGACTGTTATGACATAGCATGTAGCTGCCCCTAACGAAGATACTATCCAGGATGGTAGAGGGGATAGGCAGCTAAAGAGGTGACCTTCAAGGATCTTGATCGCTAGAAGTGGACTGGTTGTCACGCCAATCAGGACCTTCGTCACTTAAAGCCAATTGAAAGAAGGCTAAGGAGGAGACCCTAGCCTCTCCTTGCGGAAAGACCCCAACAAACAAGCCACCCTAAAAGCTATGTAACTAGGAAAGAAGGGATACCCTGCTGACGAAACTCTAGGTCACAGATAGATGCTATTGAGTGAGGCTTGAAAGGAGTGATTGTGATAAAATATATACAACAATGTAAATTCAAATAATGATTCCTCAATAGCTATGAGATCAAACAAAGACCTAGGTGAAATGAGCATAGTGGAAAAAATCGGCATCGGCAAAAAATCGGCAAGGGTCCAGAAAACATCTTCTCAGCAACATCGGCAAAAATCGGCAAACCGCAGAAAGCATTAAAAAATGCAAAAATTGTACTTTAATAGGGTCAAAATTTGCTTACCGATTTTTTCCCTTATTTACCGATTTTTGCCGATTTTTTCCCAATCTTCGCCAATTTTTCCTGATTTTTTCCAGGGTCCGATTTTTTGAAAAATCGGCAGCCAGAAGAAAAAAATCGCGATTTTTTGGGACATCGCCGATTTTTTCCACTATGGAAATGAGTGCTAGGTATGTGTTACCAACTAAGGTGCACACAGTTGGACTTAGAAGTGAGCCGCCAAAGTTTTCACAAGTAATTGTGCATAATTCAGAGTTCGAAAGTTCAATCTGTTAAATTTTTGGTTAGGGTTAGGGTTTGATGCAGAAAAATCAAATCTTATGTACTTTAATGCAACAATTCAATATAGCATAATAGTACAGCAGTAATTTAAACAAGATAATTCAAAACATAATTTTCATCCCTTTCAAATTTTCAACTTTAACACTACCAAGGGGTCCTTCTGTTAAAGTAATCTTCAGTAACATGTAACCAACAATGGCAGAATAACTAACATGTTTAATTAATAATAAAAGGGACAAGTTAGGATACTTACCTGCAGTGTGGGACCCTTCCTGTTTAATACTCAGGAAATTTTACTTTCAAAAGAGGAATGTGCCTCTCAGAGGCCAGTTAATCACTAGGAACCAACTGACCCTGCTAGAGGGTAACTACAAACCAGAGAGAGAGATGATAGGGTTGTAGTGCAGTCAACAGGGATGATCAATGTCAGTCAAAACATAGTAAAAAGACTCAGCACAAACACAATCACAATAGATATGGACTCAACAAATTCTCAACACAAAAGATCAACCCTCAATAAGTCTCAGCACCATAAATCCAAGCACAATTAAATCTCAGTAATTATGATTGACCACAAACCAAGTATCAACACAAGGGTTTAAACAAAGGCAAGTCTCAACACATGTAAGCAAGGTCTAAGCACATAGAACAGACTCAGCAAAGTCTGAGTTCAATAAATCAGATATGCATAAGGTCTTTACTCAAAAGGCCTAATCACTACTTTCCTTAGCCCTCAGGCCTCACGGCCTCCACAGATCTGCACCCAGCAGACTGAAACTAGACTAAAGGGGCTCACGGCCTCCACCAATAATCTCTTAACATGCAGATTAGTGTCTAAAAAGAGTCATGGCTGAGTTGTAAGGTTAGCATAGGGCCACGTCCTTCTTCAATAGTCAACTACAAGACAGATCAAACCTCAACAATACTTAAAACAGCAGATCGGGTCTCAGTTTAGCCAAAAGGATCATAAAACAGCAAATCGAGCCTTTCCAAAGTCACGGTTGAGTTTTAACTAGGTCTCAGGAGGCAGATCGGATAGCAGGCAAGCTAGATAGACCTCAGCTAGGTCATGGCTCAGTCAAGACTCAAGAGTAGCAAAAGCAAACCCTAAAAATGATCAGGAAGATCTGAAGTGTTCAGTAGGTGGGCGGCCTCCAATAAATAGCAGTAAAAACCTTGGCATCAACCCTAAAAAAATCAGATCTAGAATAAGTGATAAGCTTCAACAAAAGGACGGCCTCAACAAGTAAGTAATTAGCAACAATAATCTACTAAAACCCTTGACGTCAAGAAGCAGAAAGAGCAGAGCTGAGATAAAAATATTATGTTGTCAACTTGCCAAATGAGGAACAAAAGACTTCAATATATAGGATCTTAGTGTCTTCTAGAGAGGTTATTAATTTATTATTTTATTTAGTTAGGGTTCCATTAGATTAGGAGGGTACTTGTAATTAATGGTTAAGACACCAAAATAAAAACAACTTATAAAAACATAAAATATAATTAAAGTGTCTTAGGTGGGTATTAGGGTCATGTCACCACTCATATAATTAATTAGATGAGGGTAAAAGGGCCATCACATGGTACAAGTCAAAATATAAAACAAAGGTGGGTACATGACCCATAACCCTAGGACCAAAGGTTGTACCACAAGGTGGGCAATCAACCAAAGTACCCATAATACCAAAACATGAAGCTGGTGCAAATCAAAACAACTCAAGGTGGGTAGGTGGGTAGATGACCCTACTAAACACAAGTCAATGACAATGTACCACAAGACCAATAATCAACAAGGTGTAAAGACCAAGGATGAGCAACCAAGGTGGGGTACAACCAATCATCTCTCTCTCAAATGTACGTGTTCCATATACTAACTAAAAGTTCATCATCATTGTAAAAGGAAGGGTCCACACTGGATGATGTGATCATGTGGTCCTCTAGACTGCTCCATAGGTCAATTGCTAGTGGCTCCATCAAGGGGTGGCCAGTCCCTTGAGAAGACCATCTAGCTCAACCATCTCGAAGACCTAAAAGAAAAGGACATCACACATCATCATCTTGGTCCTGGACCAGGAGGCCTCTATCTCAACCTGCAAAACCTACTTGGTCCTTGTGACCAAGAAACTGTCTGGTCCCAAACCAGAATACCCTAAAGACAAATAGGGTCCCTAGCCACATGCTAGGGACTTTGCCATGGCATCAACCTGCTTGGTCCCCAACCAAGAACCCCAGGAGACAGTTGGGGGCCCTAGGTTACCTTCTAGGGTCTTACTCTTTACTCTGCCTGGTTAACTTGACTAGGGTACCATCCTCTCTAAGAATGGGTCTCGCAGCTGCACTAACTTTAACACAATCAAGCCTCCTAAGGCCCTTTTTCCTTTTTCTACACCTGCTCCTCCAAAGCTGGAATGCTCGTCGTGGAGGTTAGGCCCCCGGAGGTTATTAAAGTCTATGTGTCAATGCATATTACCATGCTAGGCATTGTTTTAGAGTCTTATGAACATGTATTAGGTCCCCTTAGGTTTATTTTTGTTTTTCGCAAAAAAATAAATTTTCTCGTAAAATGGCGAATTTTTAATGTTTTTATTAAAAAAATTGTAATAGTCATAAAAAAGTGGTTAGGGTGATGGATTTGCCATGGGGGTGCTCATTTTCTAACTCAAAACACCCACTTAACCCCTAAACCCACTTTTGAGAGAAGCATTTCTCATGAAAAATGAATTTCTCTCGAAAAAGCCAAAAAAGACACATTTAATTGGCAAAAAAGACAAAAAGTCATTTCCTAAATAAAAGGGAACATGTCGGGAGCATGTCCGGAGTGGTCACAAGTTAACTGACAATCATTCCTAGGATATCTCAAGCTCTGATTCAGTGATTCCAATCAAGATCTCATGAGTTTGAGTTATCTCCACAAAGAGGGATGCGCCTCTCTCTCATGAGGGCGACTTAGCTTAGTTGGCAGCCAAGTGATTGGTGGTGATGTTCTCAAGGAAGAGGGTGCGCCTACCTCTTGCGAGGTGGCGCACTCCTCTTGAAGTTAACTCAATTCAACTAGCAATCAACAAGTAATCAGCCTCAGTGAACTAGCAATCAGCCCATGCACCTCTCTCTTGGGAATTGTGCCCCCCTCTTGCATTTTTCTATATAAATATTAAAGAGAGCAAGTTCCCTGTTACCGGCTATTTTGTACAATAGCTGAACTTCTAGTGAGCCGCCAGTTTCATGAACATGACACATGTTCATCTTCAGTGTTCAGAAATTCAGAAGTCTTTTTGCAGGGCCTTTTTGCCCATTTTGTAATAACTGCATGTTCATACCCCCATGGGGAAATTGTATAAAGTTGGTCTAAGCATGGTCTTTTTATAAAAGACTTGGCTTACCTTAGGTTTGGCTATCAGGTGGATACTCTAGAGTGTTTTTTCCTTAGGAATTATGTGCTACTCTTCAGTGGCGTATAATTCTTGAGTTTTTCACTCACACCACCAAAGCTGGATTATTCTCATGGTGGTTGAACATAGGGAGGTTATTAAAGTCTTCATGTCTAGGATTTTTTACATGCTAGCCATCTCGATTGAGTCGTATGAACATGCACGAGGTCCCCTAGGAGTTTCGATTCATTCCAAAGAAAATAATTTTTTCCCTAATTTAGGCCATTTTTTAATAGTTTAAATGGAAAAATTCATAATGTGATAGGAGTGTCATTTGGAGGCGGATTTTGGCGTGTGGAGGCTCGCTTTGACGCTCAAAGCGTCCTCTTTACCCTAGTGCCCACTTTCTTCGGGTTCCATGTGATTACATGGCCTCTGGGAGCAGTTTTGGCTAAAGATGCATCAAATTGGTAATTAAATGCTAAAAAGGGAGAAAATGCACCAGAGGACAAAATCAAATAAGTCAAAATTTGATTAAAAAATTATATGGAAAGGGGTGGCATGGTTTATTAGTAATGTACGATCACATCAAAGTGATAAAAGGCACATGTTATGACCCAAACTTTGGGTAAGGAATTGTATTAAATTATGAGTACGTACTCCTCATGTGGGCTCTCACCACCGTACGGATTGACTTTCGCACGAAGGGTGCGCGATGTTTCTTATGCTTGGTCGTTGTTTCCTATGGGAGAGGGGCGCCCCTCTCATGAGGTGGCAGACACCTCACCCCAATCCCACCAAACTCCACGCTCCAAGCTTGCAATCACGCCAACCTCTCCTTCATTCAAGCGTGAGTCCTTCCAGACGTTAGCTCTCGCTCTCCCCTCTTCAGAATTCGACCTGCCTCATTGTTGTACTATAAATAAGGCTCCTTGCTTCACCATTAGGGTGGAATTTTTGTGCAAGGAACCTCTACTCTTTTTTGTTGTTGCTTATTGAATAAAAGTCAAGACTTTGGAGGTCCATGTGGTGCAAATCTTGTTCATGAGGAATTTTTTATGCTTCATTGAGGTGATATTAGCTTAATTGTACTTCTTATGCAATTTGTTGATCATTTATCTAGCTTAGAAGGTTGTATTTAGTCCATAGAGTGAGCATTTATAGTCTTAATTTGTTCACTTATGCTTGGTTAGATGAAATTTAAAAAGTAGCAAACTATAGTCAGCAATACTGATGCTCTTTTTGTTTCGTTTAATTAACCATACTAGATTTGATCATATCTTGTTTTGAAGTTGTGTAGTTTTGCAGATCTCCTAAAGGTGAAGAGGGTTTTTGAGCTCAGTTGCTTCTTCTTCCCCTTCACTACTATTTTTATTAACAAGTTTTGCCTTTCAGGATCCTACAAAGAAGTCACTTGTTCAAGCTTGGGCTTGAAGTTCCTTCTCATCTTCACCCTTTAAACTTCAAAAAATCAAATTTTCCTTTCAAGTTGATTACATTAGCGAGATCTATGGCTTAGGGTTTAAATCATTAAAACGATTCTCGTTTGCTTAAGTGAAGAAGGTTGTTGGTTTGCAAGATCTATCTCCCTTTGCTCTCGCCCTCCTCTTCAAGTGCTCCTCTCGCCCTTGTCTTGCGGTCTTGTGTGCTCTCGCTCTCCTTGAAAGCCTTCTTCTCTTTGGCTTCCCTCTTTTCTTCTCTTTGGCTGCCCTCTCTTCTTTGCTTTGCTGATGTCCTCTTCTTGCTTGTTGTTGTCCTCTTTTAGTTTGCAGCCCCCTCCTTCTTGCTACCTTTCATCCTTGAGCTCTTCTTCCTTTCGCACTTCTCTTCTTCTCTTCTTTGCCTTCTTCTCTTGTTGCTTTCACCCTAGGTTCTTCTCCTTCCTTTCTCCCTCCCTACCTAGTGCTCCAAGCTTCCATTCACCCTCCCTACCTAGTGCTCCAAGCTTCCATTCGCTTTCATCCAAGGCACTCGCTCACCTACATGCAAGTAGCATAAGAAGTCAAGTTTCAAAGTTTTATATTGTGGTTGCTTGCTTGTCCTTTTTCTAGATCTTAGTTGTTTTTCAAGTCTTTCATTCTTACTAGATCTAGTTTGTGTTTGCATTTTTTGTTTCATAGCTAATAATACTAATCCATTAACATCTCCTTTGTTTTGAGCTCTTATCTACAAAAAGGCAAGAAGATAAAATCAAGAAAGGCTAAAGCAAGAAATCAAAGGGCAAAAAAACAAGTCTTGAAAAGCACAAAAACTCTTCTTCCCTCTTCTTCATTCCCCCATCTAGCCATTGTGCTTTCAAGAAGAAAAACACAAGCATATTGTAAAAAAATAATAAAGAGCAAATGAGATAAAGGCTCCAACACCCCACTTCCCCATTTGGGGGAAGCTTGTATCGTCCCTTGTCCTTTTTGCATTTGTATTTGCTTTATACCTGCAAGTAGATTAGCTTTTAATTGTTAGAGTACTTTCATTTCTGAATATTTTGCTAGATCTTAGAAGTAATAGTTTAGTTTGTTTTGTCTTTTTTCAAGTTTTACTTTATTGCTCATTTTATATAACTTGTTAAAAAGAATCAAAGTCTCTTGAATCTCACTGAAAAGTGGATCAAGAGCACTCTCTATCGGAGAGGTTTACATTTTGTCTTAGTTAGATTTCCTGCTTTTCATATAAACTGCTAATAAAAGGAACCAAAATCTCTTGAATCTCACCGAAAGGTGGATCAAGAGTGCTCTCTGTCGGAGAGTTTGTTGTTTAATTTTCAATTTACTTTAAGCATTTTTACAATCTCGTCATAAGTCTCTTGAATCTCGCCATAAGGCGGATCAAGAGCGCTCTCTATCGGAGAGTCTATGGTTCTTGTTCATAACCCATAATAAAATCGGAACGAACATTTACTACACTATGTATGCTCTACCCAGTTGTAAGATACTCAGAAACAGTGTGGCTTGCTTGATTCCTCACATCTAACTCCACTTCAACCATAATAAAATACATCCCGAGAAAACCAACGAAAATCCGGCGTTGATCGCTAATAGACGAAAGTGGGCAAATTCTGCCTGGGGATGCGGGAACCACTGGACCAAGACCTTAAGGGCACCAGTTAGGCTACATCCTTGTTGGTGTAGTGTTGAACACCGCTCTAGAGACTCCAGCCAACCCACATGTCCTTGTACGAAGTCACCTAGACTATTATCCAAACATATCTCCTGTACCGCAAGGTATATCTTGGAGATCCCCATCCCCCTAATAATCAACTTCACCCCAAAATTTACAATAAAATTTACCAAGAGCATTTGCAAAACATTTCCAAGCACACCTGAGACATGTTTTAAGCATCCCAAGCACTCAAGACAGTGACTCCATTAAGGCACTAGTCATTTCAAAAATCAACAATTATTCAATGTCTTATTTGTTTATTATCTATCTGGATTATTGTCATTTATCTGCTTTAATTAATCATGTTGTGGATGCTTTGCTTATAAATTATAATTGGTTGTGTCATGTAAACTATTTTGCAAATACATGCTTGGACTTAACCTATTATTGTAAATCATTCAAAAAACTCCTAAAACAACACCAATCCTCATCACCCATTTCAAAAAGCACTTTAAAAACCATAAGAGCCTTAGTAACTCTTTTGTAGGGTCTACCCCCCTTCGCTTCGTTAGGAGTTTGCCTAAACGGAGGAGTCGGGATCAGGTGACAGCACCTGACTCTTTGCTTGCCCCCAAGGCCACACATTTCCCCCTGGAAAAGCAGCTTCGAAAGATTTCTGCTGTCGTGTGCACATCGGCGGGCAACATTCCCCATTGTCTTCAACTGAAGGTGGAACCTCTGCTCCTATTTTCTGTAATATCTCTTGAGTTTCGGCATTAATAAGAAAGGCTTTGGAGGCTACTCTACATGCTCATGTGGTGTGTGGATGTCTAAGGCTTCACGATCTATTGAGGTAACCAATACTTTTTCATAGAGCTTGTTTATTGTTGGAATTGCATTGACCTTGGAAGGAAATTTATATTCCAGTAGGGTAAAAAGTAGAATTTGATGTTTACTTCTCATTGTTAATTATATGAAAATGCTTGGAAATATTTGCACCTTCTTGTTCGAATGCACATATTTTTAGTCTTTTGTATAGTTGACATCGATGTCGTTTAATTCTCTTGTGCAAGTTTTCTATGAGACTTTGGCAAGTTATCTAAGCTCGAGGATGTGGCAAGCATGTTAGTGTTGCCTCTTCTCAAGCAAATCCAAAAGAAGGCTTGGTCCCTCTTGTTCCCACTTCGAAGGAGACTCCATCCGCCCAATTATTTCTCGCCCAAGCCAGGGTTCTTCGCTTCTAGTTGAATTCTTCTAATCTTCTTTCGCTTACTAGTTTGATAGTGTTTTAGATCTATATTTGAAATGCATAATAGAAGTAGATCTAAATCTGATTACTAATGTTAGCATGGTTTGAAAGTTTCATTTTACATCCAGCATTAGCAAGTACTTTCTCTTTCTTGTGCAATTTAAATTGGAAGACCTAACTAAGAGAAATTCTTCATATTTTGATTTAAAGTCAGATCTAGCATATTAAGTGCTTTACATTTGTTTTCCATCTCTAAGGAGGGCAATCAAAGATCCTAGGAAGGAAAGCTTTCTAGCTTTCCCTACTTAGTTAATTTTTGTACTTTTACTTAGCTTTTTTAACTTAAGAATGTTTTTGACATTTTTTTAGTAAGTCCCAAGACACTTTTAAAGTGTTTTGGGCATTTGTTATTGATGTTTGCTTGTTGGTTTGCAGATTTTGACGATTAATTAGAGGGGCACTCTAGTGCAATTTCGATCTTTCAAGCCATTTAAAGTGTTCTGAAATCCTTCCTCTATATCTAGATCATTCTACGCAAAACTTGTAAGCCTTTTCATCATAATTTATAAAGGATCAAAGGAATCCCTTCTAAGTGATTGTAACAAGAAAAAAAAGTAAGTGGGCTACCCAGCGCCTGCATCCCATCCCCCATGGGGGATTTGTGTGGTCTCCTGTCGTGGCATGATTTTTTGTTGTTTTCAATTTTAGTTTATTTTTCTTCATTAATAGTAGATTAAACCACTAAATCACAAAGGCAACTTAAATTAGTTTACTTAATTCATTTTGTAATTTGTTTTGTTTACAACTTCTAAAATAAAGCCCCATGCTCTCCCGAAGTACTGCATAAGTCAAAAGGGCTTTCTCGAGTAAGTGGTGTGTGGAAAAGAGATTCACGGGTTTAGTTAGTTAAGCAACTCATTCTAAAATTTATAAAATCAGCCAAGGCTCTCTTCCTCGTATGATCTGGACCTCTGCGGCTTAGTTCGACCAGTTAGTTAAACCAGAAAGGGATTGGAATGACTAGATTAATAGGACAACCCACTTAAGGCTTTTCCTTGAGAATTCGGGAGGTCGCAGTAAGAGCTTGCTACAGAGTCAGGAGGCTGCCCAAAGCAGACTGATGTCTCGCCTTGTTGGACACTTGGCAAAGCTGCTTCTACACTCAATTCAAGGGGATAGGTTCTTGGTGGGCGACACCAAGAATAAACCCATTAATCACCATAACCATAATAATAAAATCTACCAAGAACAACTGTAACACATTGTCTTTGCATTAGCGTTTACTTTGGCACTAGTCTTACTTTTGAATACGTATGATGTTAAATGTTAATGCCATGATAATGATGGTTTATGAATGTTGTGAATATTGAAGTTGTATTGTTCTTGTAATTTCCTAACTCCTAGATTTTTTAGCTTTTCTTGTGTCGAGTAAAAGCCTTAGATTCTTTTATAGGGACCTATTATCACACAACTTGAAGTTATCCCAAAAAGTTATCCTATCCAGGATGGTATAGGTGTTGGACAACTAAAGAGGTGACCCAAGAGATGCGACGGCTGCCAATGCAATTGGGTGTCACTCTAACCGAGGCACTCTTCACTTTAGATCAAGCCTAAGCAAGACCAAGGGGGAGACCCTAGCTTAGCCAATGAAGGCTAGCGAACCTACTCAAGACCTCCTAGGGAAATGTGATGATGAAAAGGAGAAGATCAAGAGAAGATTAGATCTAGATCTGGGATGGGTAAGTGGACCCAAAGAGTTAGGGCTTGGTTTAAGAGGCTTAAGAAAGGACAAATGTTCAGCCAATGAAATATAAAGGCCACTTATAGGTTTAAACAAGTAGATCTAGATGGATCTAATGCCAATATAACAGATCGAAGTGGGGCCCACCCTTAAAATATGGAAAATGGTCCAAATGGGGCCCACAAGGTAAAAATCAAAGTAGAATGGCACTAGGGGTTTGCAAATGAATGGATCTAATGAAATAATGAGGATCAAGCAAAACCCAAGTTGGGATCTAGCAAAAGACCACCTACCCAAAAAGTGTGACCTCCCTTGGAGAGGCCCAGTGCCTTAGATCGGGGGGTAAATGGAGTCGGATGTCCACCAAACTTTAGATCGGGAATGTTTAGATTACTATAGAGGTGAGTTTTAATTATTAAGCCCAAATGATTACTAGATCTCCATAGATCTGAAAAATAAAAAATATGAGGGTTTTAACTTTGAGGGTTTTGAGATCTAGAAGATAAATGCATAAGTTGAAGAAGTAAAATACGTACCTCTTGAGCGTACCTGGATAATGAAGATGGATGTTGATTATGACGAGGATAACTTCCACACAAATCAAATGAAAGGAGATGTAGTTTCTCTTGCTTATGCGTTTTTTTGCCCTAGTCCACAAGTGTGTCCCTCTCTTCCTGCAAAACCAAGGAGACAAAGCTCAATTAGCCAACAAAACGAGGGTAGATAGAAGTAAGAGGAAAGAGATAGAGAATAATTGGTACAAAGACAAAATCACTCCCTATTTGAACCACAATTTGACAGAAGATAGCAAGGCAAGCCTCCCCACCAATGCGCACTCCTTCCAAATCATCCTCTTCACCTGTAAATCAAAGAGTGGAAAAAGATACAAGATAGCTAAAAAATTCCTCCAGTGCAATGTAAAATCATTTACAATCATCATAGCCAAACACCCATTTCAAGATCCAAGCAAGTGCTCAAAAGATATTTCTTCTATTCCGGTAGCCAAGAGCCAAAAATCTCTATATGCCTTTACAATAGGGGGGCCTCTTCCTTAAATAGGAGGAGAGAGACCAAAACCCTAACCACTTTATCAATGAGTGGTTGAGATCAAAAGATAAACATAATACAATCAACGGATAAGATGAGCCAGTACAATATAACATGGATCACTCACATGAGGGGGGTGCGGACTAGCTAAATGATGCCCTAGGGGGGGTGCGCACCACATAAAAGTGACAATAACACAAGTGTGCCACAAAAGATGAAAAGGACAAGTGACTAGGAGCACATGGTGGGGCTAGGAGGTTTTACTTTCCTTCACTAGCATCACCCCATGGCACAATAATACAATATATGACTCAATGACATGCCCAAGTGAACAAATGATCAAATCTTGGCCCCCTCAACTGAGAGAAAGATACATCAAAACACAACCCAGTGACTGTGTGGACAACACTGAATGCAACAAACAGATTTGGAAGAAGTGGGATACACCATAGATGACCTCTAAGTAGACCTCATGCCAAAACCTTGCCACAATTTCCCAAATTGATTTCCTTAATGACCTTTGTATTCCATTTTTATTTCACCTGAAAAACCATCAAACTACCTATAGCCCATTGCCTGGTGCTTGGGCACAAAATATGACTGTACCATCATGTTCGGAGAGGGGGTAATATGGTAATAACAAGTGGTTGGACCACCCCTCTCCTCTGTAGCGCCCTAGGAAACGACTCACCATCTATGCATCTGCTGGACAAGCCACATCAACATGGCCAAACTGGTCAACAGGTGAAAAAATGCTCATATCATCACTAACAGTGCCCAGAACTGAAAATCAAGTGTCTCAATGGATCCAGAAGATCCAAATCTACTAGATATGAGTACTCATACACCTCATGGTAACCTGTAAGATGATCTCTAGCATCCACCATACTCGACCAAATAAAAATATGATGATTTAGAAAAAACAATAATCAATAAAAACTGCATCAACCATCATCTGAAACCTGTGTCCAATATATCATGTCCGGAGAGGGGGTAATATGGTAATAACAAGTGGCTGGACCACCCCTCTCCTCTGTAGTGTCCTAGGAAACGACTCACCATCTATGCATCTGCTGGACAAGCCACATCAACATGGCCAAACTGGTCAACAAGTGAAAAAATGCTCATATCATCACTAACAGTACCCAGAACTGAAAATCAAGTGTCTCAATGGATCCAGAAGACCCAAATATACTAGAGATGAGTACTCATACACCTCATGGTAACCTATAAGATGATTTGTAGCATCCACCATACCCATACAAATAAAAATATGATGATCTAGAAATAACAATAATCAATAAAAACTGCATCAGCCATCATCTGAAACCTGTGTCCAATATATGGAGTCATCAAAAGGTATAACAAGGACCAGGGATCAACATTATACAACATAACTGGTCCACCTCTTCACGGATCCCAAGGTTGACCTTGGTCAAACTAGGTTTGACCGGTCAAACTGATCAAAATATGACCCAGGCTAGAGAAGCCTGCTGCTACAAGTCCAAATGGTGAGGACATGCTCTTTTAATCATTATCATAGCAAGACTTTAAAACATTAAGCATCATTTCACTGGCAATTAATAGATAATAATAGGTTAGATAATAATTTACTTTCAAAAAGAACATCAAGGATATACTCATTTGTAAACATGATCAATTTGCTAGCAGAGGGTGAAGGCTAAGGATGCAGTGCTAGGCAAAGGGGAAAGACTTGACTGACATGACACTGTGATACTTTGGATAAGGGAAAGGGTATTACACATTCAAGCATATGTTGGATAAAGAATACACAAGGTATGGCAGTGTCTCACAAATGGATAAGTTGTTTAAATAGGTGCTTTTTCAACATTGGCAAATATATACGACTCACATCCAAGTTGTATCAGCTCCGTGAGGATCTTTTCTAGAACCGTCGTGAATTGGGTGCCCGGCTAACCGTAACTCGAGGTTCTAGGGGACACTTAGAATTAGTTGTCCCTTGCTCCATCTGACATCACAACCCGTAGGCTCCATGAGAAATTAATCATTACAATTTATTTCCTTGGCCAGCAGTATTTGGATTTAGCATACATTTAACCACTGCTTTTTTAGGCCTATACAACCCTTTTTGGATTTTGCATGTGGTTATAAGCACAACTAATCACAGCTCACATCCAAGGTGTTTTTCATTTCATTTCATTGTGTTGAGAAGCACAGTTTTTCAAAGCACTTTCATGGGCTTTCATATCAGATATAACAATAATTTCCATATGCAATGATGGTAGTACAGTTTGCTTCAGGTTTTAGTCAACACAAATCAAGCAACTATGGGGACTTTCCGCAATCAAGAACAAACATCGGAGCAACCAACTAGAGTGATCAAGGTGTCAAATCCAACTCACCAAAGGTAAGTTCCGTTGCCAAATCAGAGCTGAGACACAATTTAAACAGGGATACTATCCAACACAAAGGCAAGAATGGGGAGGTCCTCCATATCACAAGTCAAGGTGTAAGTCAGGGTAAGAATCAAAAGGTGGGAAAAGACAACGGATGGATGGAGAAAGTGAAGGTGATGCCTAAGCTAGCAAGCCAAAACGACGGGAATGATCATGTCCACACTCCTAAGAAGGTAAAAACCAATTGTTAGAGTGTGGTAACTTCAAGAGGTCCTCCATGATTCAGATGCCTTGCATGGAGGTACATTAGCAGTATAGGGATCAGTATGGAGTAGAGGGTGAGATACACTCTACTCAGTGGCATGAGCCTAGAGTGGCCGCATGTGGAACTTCTGGGGTGATTTGAACTTTGCATGCATGAGTTTTGCATGACCTGACAACGATCGTTAGATGCATGCAAAAGAAGTGACTTTTGCATGCACCGAGAATTAGCGTTTTTGTAAACCTAATTCATCAGTGAGATTATTTATAGAGGCAAGGGGTCCCCATATGAGGTTGCCTAGTTGTATTATCAGAGAGTGATAGTGCTGGAAAGAGGAGGGCGCATTTGTGCATGCAAGGCGACTTTCTGAGAGAGATAGGAGCTGCCGCAGGAGCTAGGAAGGTCAAATCTGAGCTAGATCAGTGACCTTCAGCTCCAAAGTCACTAGGCACCCAGGACTATGGACTGAGAAAATCTGTCAGAGAGCATTCTGCTCAGTTTAAAGGAGGGCGTGTTCCCTTGGAGGAGGGCGAAATTCCCAAGGAGGGAGGAGCTCATTCGGAGCCCAGTTGATCGATTCTGAATCTGAGACTTTCAGGATAGCCTTGCCTCAGCATTTGAGGAAGGTTAGGGACGATCAGAGCTCAGATCCGCTGAGATCCAATCCGGTACGAGCATCAGAGATCCAAAGGGGAGGGCACACTTCTACATGCAGTGGAGGTCGCATTCTTTAGAGGGTTGTCTTTAGAGAGAGTAGATCAGAGCAGTGTGATACAGAGAGGCAGATCAGTCAGAGGCACCTACAGAGATACTCAGATCAGTTTGCCAGTTCAGATCCAGTTTGCCAGTTAGGGCTTACTCTTCAAGTGCATGCATCAGTTGATGCATGCAGATCTAGAGTCTGTCTGGTTCAAGGATTGAGTTACCTTTGAGGTAATCATGTGTTGTACTTGTCCATTTATATATATGCTCTGGGCTCAAGATAGAAGATAGCCACACAGATTGTTGATTTTCCCCGGTTTGGGTTTCCAGGGTATATTTGGTGTTTATGTGTGATTGCATGTGTTTCAGTTAGGTAAAGAGATCTGGCTGTTGAGTTTATATTTATATGAGTATGTATTGATATCGAAACTCAAACTGCTTGAGATCTCAAGGTGATTCAGAGGGAGTAGTGATCTCTGAATCAAAGTTTTACATGGTATCAGAGCCCTGTTAAGGGTCAGAGTGGGCAGTCAAACATAGATCTGTGGTGTTGGAGACTAGATCTGAGATAGATCTAGTGGATCAGTGGAGATAGAGACCAGATCTACCAGATCTGAGCAGCACAGTTCAAATCTGAGGTTGTAGAGGCCAGATGTATCAGATCAGTGGGTTCAGTGGTTAGATCTGTGATAGATCTACCAGATATGTGATCAGGAGAGACTCTTGTTAACTAGGGGTTACAGTATTTCAGTTGAGAAAATATGGCCACCAGCTTGAGTGTGGAGGACCGGTTGGACGGCGCCTCCAACTATAGTGCATGGTGTTACCGAACAATCCACTCGAGCGGACGCGAGCAGGATCTCCCTAGATCAATGTGAGTCTAGAACATATAAAACAGACTACAAGTGCATTTCCTAGATCTACTTAAGGACCAAGTACTAGATGTCTTACCTTTCTGTCACGCAATCCTTTCTCCTGAATGTTGATCCACGTCCCGCGGTCGTCAGATCCAAGCTGCAAGACCTGTCAAGACAAAGAAACAAGAGAAACCAGTAAAAGACATCTATACAATAAGCGATCTAAGTGAACAGTTAAGCAGGTAAACTACACAATATCATTACACATGAGAACAATATTGGTGGAAAGCATTTGCATTACTGTAAATAGAGGAGTACATGATAGAGATATAGAACTACAACCAAAGACTTAACACAGTAGCCCTTCTCCCATCATGCCAATTGCCATGTCCTTCTAAGGAAGTATGAGCTCTCCAATAGGTGAATGGAGGTGTCTTTAAGAGAGATTTCACCAGCATGTAGATACCATAGCCTTCCTCTCCTTGGGATGGGAGTGAGCCTCACTTATATAGGACTAAGTGGATAGGGTATGGATAGGATAGGTTGAGAGATGATAGGAGAGAGATAGGGGATCTTCCCAAAGAGTTAGGGGTCGAGTACCAGCTCCCCTAGAGGTCAGGAATAAGTCCCTAAACGGGTAAGTTTCGAGACGGATCTCGAATAGGCTATTTTTGCCCATTAATAGACCTCGTCGCACCCTACAGTGGAGCAGACCGCGACGTCGCATGTTGCTAGTGTTCAACCTGCGACGACCTTTCAAAAGTTTGCAGGATTGAGTTCAAATCCTCCCAAATGAAAGTACTTAGTCCAGGTGACTTCAGGGATGTATACACTGAATCTAATGATGAGTAGATTTTGGGTGTAACAGAATGCCCCCCAAAGCATGAAGCTGTTAAGGATGTACAGGTGAAGTGCTTTGAAAGAAATAATGGCAATAGGCTCGACGGACGAAGGACGCTAATGCAGTACAACTGACTCTGAACAAACAATCTCATATGAAGTACAACATGGCTGCCGACCAATACATTGTAGATCCATGGTAGTAATGACCGACTGAACACAATCATGGCTACTAGACACAAGCGTAGATCAATGATGAGATGATAACACAGCCACGACCAATACAAAAGTGGATCCGTGTAATATGACTCAATACAAACTCCATCGCAACCTGGGTAAAACATGACTCCCCAGGGTCTTCAAGTTGAACCCGCAATGACACGAATCTATCCATGTGATTACAAATGTCTTGACGTCGAACATGGTGGAAACTACTTGATTATCGGTCATTGATGTGAACCGTTAACAAGTGCGAGGGAGATCACCATTAATGTCAATGATTCCCAAGGTATCACAGTACATATCATCAAGCGTGAATAAATGAGTTGAAGTCGAACGCAAGATGAAATCTTTCAATCAAGAGTCAATGATGTAAACTCATGACGAAAGCAAGGTAACCTACCATTGAGGTATGCAGGGCCAAGGTACTTGGTTGGTTTCTAGATTCAATCCTCGGATGATGAGTTGAAGTCGACAAGGATGAATCCGTTGAAGGAGGGCCATGATGAATCCCCCATCAATCGACATGAAACACAACAAAAGATGCGTAGAGTGGATGGATGGAACAGTAACATGTAAGACTGACTCATAGTAACAACGGCATGACGACGTGCGTACTGACTGTAGATGATAAATAGTGTACGTGTTCTTGATCATGGCATGACTAGGCAGTATTGACATAATGAGAATGACGCAAACTTCTAATGCAACTGATGATGGAAGCTTTCTCCGAATGACTCAGAGGAGTAATAGGACTCAAAAAGTAAGCAGGGACTCATAGACAAACAGATGACCCAAGTATTGTATGCAAATGCAGATGAGTGCCATGTTCAACAACGACTATATACTGCCACTAAGGTATGTAACACAAACACTTTCCTTTTTCCCCATCATGAATCATGAGTGCCTCATGTGTTTTTTTATGAGCTTAATGAGGGTAACCAGATGCTCGATATAGCTCATCTCATAGATGAGTCCAATCCCAAATATTTTCCGAACCTGGGATAGGAGGGGTTCGTCCCATGGCGAACCTGTTATCACATATATAGTAGCCGGGCTACCATACATTATTTTTCTGATGCCAGTACACTATTCAGCCAGTTCCCTTACATTTGAGATGCTGAGATGAGCATCTATATTGGGTCACTATCAGATTGTGGACAGCAGTATATATTCCCCATGCCATGACTGAGTCTCAGGACACTCAGAGAGATGACCGATGTAGCCATTATACCATTGGTACAGAGCAGTCAGTAGTGCCCAGAGTTACAGCAGCAGTTTCAGAGGACAAATGATGGTACAGGTTGATGAGCATTCAGGTATATGACTCAGCAAGTATATCATTGTGTTATGGTTATATTGCTTTTATATTTATTCTTATAGCATGTCTTAGCACTTAGTGTCATGATCTGGCGATCATATAGATATGTCGACCTGGTTGAGCTTATTATATATAATATATTGTCCCTACTCAGACTTAGAAGTTCACTATTCATACTCATTGGTTTTACCCTCCTTAGGGAGAATAGAGGTGATCATTCCACCATACCTTGGCTTGCTAGTGTTGGCTCCATTATTCATTGTCTTCATCCATCCATTGCCTACCTTTTAGTTTATCACCCTGACTTACTACTTGACTAGTGACATGGAGGATCTTTTCCCAACTGTGGCCTCTGTATTGGATGAGCTTCCCTGTTTATTGTGTCTCGGCTCTAAGTTGGTGACAAAACTTGCCTATGGTGAGTTGGAGTTCCTTGTGAATTCCCCCTAGTCACTAAAGTTGTGTTGGCTAAACCTGAAACTTTTAGTGCTGCCATGAATACAAAGTCTGGAAAAAATGAAATGCTATATCTTGTATGAAAAGCCCATTCATGCAATGTGTTTCTAAACACACATGAATGAAAGGCATGCCAAATGAAAATGGCCATGAAAATAAAATGTTATATCTTTTGGAAATGTAAATACCTAGGTAAACAAGCTGTCTGTGACACACCTAGAAGTGCTCAGGTAAACAAGTGCCTTAAAAACACACCTGCAGCAGAAAGCCTAAATAAATGTAAATCTATGCAATGTGTTTATAAACACACATAGACCGAGGCTATGGAAACTTCAGGCCCAAAAAGCAATGGAACTTAAATGCTATATCAAAACAATTGCTGGCCTTATTTGTATTATGGATTGTGTGCATCTGTTAAAGGTGAATAAACCCTCTTTGAACAACTCATCCATTTGTCAGACACCGCCATTCCATGTGTTGTTGCTCATTCAGTATATACTATGGTGTGTATTCCCTTTCCCTTTGCCAAAGTGTCACAAAGTTAAGTCAGTCAAGTCATCCCTTAGCCTAGCCAGTTATTTTAGCCTTCACCCTTCACTAGCAAATTGATCAAAGCTATGAAGTGAGTATGATCTTGAAAGTCTAGTTTGAGTAATAATAATAATTAATGACATTATATATTTGGACTTAGATCGCCAGTAATGATTACTTTGTGTTATGATTGTTATTTGAATAAGTTGTAAAGCATGCATTAACCTTCGATGATGGTCTGAGTTGTATTTGGTCATGTTGACTTGGTTAGACCTAGTTTGACCATGGTCAACCATAGGACATGAGACGGTTGGACCTTGTGATGATATGGACAGATGATATATGGTCTATTTACATGTATATGATTTCTATGCAGCAGCTACAGGGTTATGATGATGATTTTTGGTTTACAGCAGTATTGATCATTTACAGATTATTATTATTTACCCTGTGCCGGTATATTGGATATATATATTGATCATGCAGAGACTCATATG
This sequence comes from Larix kaempferi, assembly GCA_027924585.1. Taxonomy (NCBI): domain Eukaryota; kingdom Viridiplantae; phylum Streptophyta; class Pinopsida; order Pinales; family Pinaceae; genus Larix; species Larix kaempferi. The sequence continues at coordinate 8,208,848 of BSBM01000236.1, read as the reverse complement.
GCGTATGAGTACACATCTTGGATGGATTTGGACCTTCTGAGTCCAATGAGACAGTTTGTTTTCAGTTTCGGGCACTTACAGTGATGATTGAGCCTCAGTAGGCTATCCCAGTGCAGTTTTGGTCTGTCGGAGGCCCTGTTAGAGCAGATGTGATTTTTATTCGGTTGACCTAGGGCGCTGTGCTTGGAGGGGGTGGCCCAGCCAGTTGTTTTTACCATATTACCCCCCTCCCGGACACACTGGTGCCCTCACCTTGACAGCGTAGGCACTCCAGGAGGCAGTTTGGGGCAGTTTCACGCTTCCCGAGGCATTTCAGGATTGGTAGAAATGGTTATTGAGGAAATCGATTTGGGCTACTGAGGCAATGTTATGGCATGGGATGATCAGTGATGATAGATCGAGGTCTTCCACACCTCCTCCAGCAGTTTCAGCTTCATCGGGGCCCACATCCATCACTTATTGCACTTTTTGATGATTTCTGAGGTCTTTTGAGGCCTACGATTTGACCATGGAGGCACAATTTGGTATATTGATGATTATTTTATGATTATTGTGCTATGGGAATTGACCAAGGAGGGATAAAATTACCCCTTGGACCCACCATAAGCCCCCTATTATATTTTGTCATCATGATTTGGTGGGATTCCCCTCTTCTAGGGCGATTTTGTCCACTCATATTATATTTTATTAGTGATCCATGTATTTTATTGTTGAGCTCATCTCAACCATTGATTACACATTTGTATCTTTTAATCTTAGCCACTCATTCAAAAAGTGGTTAGGATTTTGATGCCTCTCCTTCCTATTTAAAGGAGATAGCTTCTCATTGTAAGGAGTCTTTGGCTCTTGGATTATTGGTATAGAAAAACTTTCTTGTGGAAATTCTTGTGGTCTCCTTTGCATCTGGTGTTCTTAGATGGTGATTGGAAAGTCTATTGCAACCTAGCATTTGGAATTTGTGGTAAGATCTATCTATTTTGGAAATCATTGTCTTGTCTACAGGAGGGCGACTTCAACAAGGGCGATTTTGCAAGGCTTCTTCAAATCGACTTTCTTGGCATTTGCTTGTATCAGGGGGTTATCATTAGCATCACTGTGATCTATGCTATCTTTCTGTTACTTCTCTTGTGGCATTAGTCTTATCTCTTGATTACATCAAATCTGATATTGTTGACGTTTGTTGTGTAGGAGAGAGGGTCCATTGGCTTCTTGGACTAAATCGATTGCATAGAAAACTACCTCAAAGCTTCTCAAATTGATCGGGTTTGCATAGATCATCATCATCAAGGCATCTACAAGGTTACCCAGGTAAGATCCACAGGTTTGTTTCTCTTATCTTGGTCCAATCCATTGACATAGCTCATAAATTGATAAAACCCTTATTTCTTCAAACCCTCATTGTTACATTTTCTCAGATCTACTTAGATCTAGTGGGTTGTTGGGTATAATATTGAAAACCCACCTCTATAGCATCCACGGCATCCCGGATCTATAGTTTGGTGAGGATTGGCTTCCATTTGACCCTCTTCCCAAGCCAACTTAGCTTCTCCAAGCAAGGGCGCACTTCTTGGTGAGGGTGAGTTGACCTAGATTTAGTTGATGGGTAGTTGGGATCCCGCTCGATTCATGATCTACACATCCAATAACCTACCCCCAGATTGTCACTTTTCTGATTTCTACCTTGTGGGCCCTGTTCCACATTTTAAGGGATTTAATCCCCATTTTGGACCACTTGGTATCTTCAAACTCAGATCTAGTAAGATCTAGCCATCGGATTGCCTTGAAATTGTAGATCCATACTCCTACTTGACTAACCTATCCGGATCTAAAGTTTCGATGTCATCGGACGTGTTTTGACCCCACTTATCCCACTTTTAGGCCTCCTTGGGCAAAGTCGGACCACCTTGGAGAAGGGAGTTTGTCCACTTCTAGGATGTGGGTACTTGAGATTTTAGTGGATTTGGAACGGGAATAATTCAAAACCTAGGTCTAGTAGGTCACCTTGTCAAATCTTGCATTGGGGATAGCATTCCTTATTTTAAGGGATTGTGGTCCACTTTGGTCAAACCTAGATCTAGACCTATTCATCCATCAAGACTTTAATTTGCCCACTTGTCTCATGCAATAGGAGTCCTTAACCACAAGTTAACTCTACTTTGACTCCAATATCCCAATTCCCAAGGCACTGGTCTCTCTCTAAGTCAATTCGACTTTCCTAGATTGTTGGATTAACTTGTGGTTTGACCCTTGTGTGGTAAACTAAACCCTTTGATGCCATCATACCTCTTGATCAAGCTTGTCACTTGTACTAGTTAGCCCCAATTCAACCCTAAACTACCCTGCATTGGACACGATTCCCAAGGCAGTGGATTTTCTCACAATTGACTAGTACTCTAATCCTGGATCTCATTTCAAATAGTATAAGTCACTCTCACATCAACAATGAACCAAAGCTACACTCATTGAACCCCTCACTTGTCTTGTGACTTCATCCTAAGGTCTAGGATAAACCATACACCTTACTTCACTTAGAATTAACTTGATTTGGTGTCCTGATTTTGATCTCTCCTGTCAGGAGTAGATCGGGTCTCCCCCTTTGTTGTCTGGGCTAGACAACATAAAGTGAAGGTTGCCTCGACTGGCGTGACAACCATATATTGGAGGTCGAGGTGATCGTGGTTGCACCTTTTGAGTTGCCCTTCCCTATTGCCATCCATTAGTGGATACAACCATAGGGGTAACTACAGTCTGGGTGATAACAGAACCCTTCAATGTGAAAATTTAATGAGTCCATAGAAAGTAAACTTGGTCGTCATTTCATGTTTAGAGAGTCTGAAAAGAACTAAAGAAGACTCCAACGGTCCTTTTTCGTAAAGTTAGCCTCATCGCCCGAAAAAGGGTAAAACAACGCGAGAGAGGACTCTTCCAGTCATGATTTGCTGGAGTATTCCTTTTTCGTAATTAGTGCCCCGTGGTCCGAAAAAAGGGTAAACTATCACCAGGAAGACGACCATTCAAATACTTTAACAAGCGTGAACGCGACAAGTTCGCTTGGCGATCTTTTCATATTTACGGAGTCTGAAAAGAGTTTAACTATGGACTCCGGGGGTGTCCTTTTCCGTGGGAGTTTAACGAGCCCGGAAAAGTGATAAATCATAACTCGGTATTTGTTCTCATAGCTATGTGAGTACGAGAACAAACGAAGAGTAAACTCATCCTCATGCAATAATTACGACTAACCAAAAATAATAATGACAAAACATTGAAAGGGGTGTTCATACCTGCAGTTACCGTTGGTGATGCAAGAAACGGCACAAAAGACCACTTTACGACCCCTGTACACTAGTGAAAGTGTCAAATAGTCCCAAATATAATGACAAACGATTGAAACTATAGTAAATGGCCCAAAAGCATCAAAATATTTGAAAAGGAATATTCCATTCTATTTATAAATAGAAATATGGGCCAAAAATAGAAACATTGTTCAAATTGCCAATTTGAGTGGAGAAGTACCAATTTGGAGCCAAAACTTCTTTTGCCGATTTCGGGAGCTACAATCCGCCATTTCACCAGTCGTCCAGACCAGGTAGGCCTAAATCTCATCCTGCAACTTTCCAGTGGTTTAATTTTTTTTTTTCTTGTCCATTTTTGGGGTTTTTTATGGTGTTATGGGGGGCTAAATGCGCCCTCGGCTCGTTGCAAGTGGCCTTTTCGAGACCTGCAGTATGGTCGCCAGATTTGTTACCGGACAATCCACTCGAGCGAACGGGAGCAGGATCTCCCTAGCTCAATGTGAGTCTAGAACAAATAAAACAGACTACAAGTGCATTTCCTAGATCTACTTAAGGACCAAGTACTAGATGTCTTACCTTTCTGTCACGCAATCCTTTCTCCTGAATGTTGATCCACGTCCCGCGGTCGTCAGATCCAAGCTACAATACCTATCAAGACAAAGAAACGAGAGAAACCAGTAAAAGACATCTATACAATAAGTGATCTAAGTGAACAGTTAAGCAGGTAAACTACATAATATCATTACACATGAGAACAATATTGGTGGAAAGCATTTGCATTACTGTAAATAGAGGAGTACATGATAGAGATATAGAACTACAACCAAAGACTTAATGCAGTAGCCCTTCTCCCATCAAGCCAATTGCCATGTCCTTCCAAGGAAGTATGAGCTCTCCAATAGGTGAATGGAGGTGTCTTAAGAGAGATTTCACCAGCATGTAGATACCATAGCCTTCCTCTCCTTGGGATGGGAGTGAGCCTCACTTATATAGGACTAAGTGGATAGGGTATGGATAGGATAGGTTGAGAGATGTAGGAGAGAGATAGGGGATCTTCCCAAAGAGTTGGGGGTCGAGTACCAGCTCCCCTAGAAGTCAGGGATAAGCCCCTAAATGGGTAAGTTTTGAGAAGGATCTCGAATAGGCTATTTTTTCCCATTAACAGACCTCGTCGCACCCTGCAGTGGAGCAGACCGCGACGTCGCATGTTGCTAGTGTTCAACCTGCGACGACCTCTCAAAAGTTTGCAGGATTGAGTGCAAATCCTCCCAAATGAAAGTACTTAGTCCAGGTGACTTCAGGGATGTATACATTGAATCTAATGATGAGTAGATTTTGGGTGCAACACATGGAGGGTACGTATTACACTCTTGCTGAAAGAGTGTGAGCTATGGGATGTTGTGAACAACACAACGACAAATCCTGTTACAGTTCCGTCGGATGCCACTGCCAAATCAGTGTATGATAAAAAGAACGTGAAAGCTCAGCGGATCCTTCTTGATGCGATCAAGCATCATGTTATCCCACATGTCTCTACTAAGGACAATGTTTATGAGATGTGGGATGCATTGATGAGTCTGTCCCAAAGCTCCAATGCAAATAGGAAGATGGTTCTCAGGGAGAAGCTGAGAAGCATCAAGATGGGGAAGGATGAGAGCATGACTACCTATCTCACCAAGATAACTCAGGTGAGGGATGAGTTGGGAGCAGTGGTGAGAAGGTAGAGGATAGTGAGATGGTTCGACAGGCCTTGAATGGATTATGGCATGACTGTGCCATGGATAGTATTTGTTCAGTCTATCATAGCTCGAGAGAACCTTCCCAAGTGGGATCGTCTGTGGGTCAATTTCACACAAGAGGAGATCCGGAGAGGGTACATACAGGGTTCAGCTTCTACTTTTCCAGAGGAGGAGGATGTGGCTCTCGCAGCAGGCAGGAAACAGAGAGGTAGACAGAAGAAGGATCTGAGCAAGATCAAATGCTTCGCCTGCAACGACTATGGACATTATGCGGGACAATGTCCGCATAAAAAGAAAGGGAAGCAGGAAAAAAACGAGTAGGTGGCAGCAACGGAGGAGGTTGATGAGTTTATTTCTCGATTTGAGAAGGAGTTCTCATTAGCCTCAGTTCAATCAAGACATGATAGTAGCCTGCCAGAGTCTCAGGTTGATCAGAGTTGGAGAGTGGATTGCACTCTCAGCAGTCACATGACAGGAGTGCGACATGCATTCCTGATCTTAGAGCACACACCCTTGCAGTTGGCTCGGGATGTGCAGGGGCTTGATCACTTGGTTACTGGAGTGGGAAGAGTGAGATTTCTGTTCAACCTTGGGGAGCTCCTGGAGGTTTCAGGAGTGCTCTTTGTTCCCGGATTAAGAGGGAGTATCCTCTCAGTGGCAGCTGTTGGCTACTCAATAGTGTTCCAGCGGGATCAGATCTTCACCTATCCTAGGTGTAGGCCCAATCTTGTTGGGTCACAGGATTGACAGTAAATACTTGGTTCAGGGACAACCTACTACGAGCACATCAGGATGGTTGAGTACATCCTCTTCAAATTCAGAGGGGGATGATGAGCGGGATGCTCATAGTAGAGATGAGGCCAGGAGGAGTGAGTCTGATCAGCAGATGGGTGGGCGAGACGCTCACCATGATGAGGAGGATCAGGGGAGTGATTTTGGAGTTCAGATGGATGAGCGAGATGCTCTTGATAGTGATGAGTCTCAGGAGATTGAGCCCTTGGGCTCATATCAAATGGATGAGCATGTTGCTCATGTAGGTACCAGTCAAAGATTGAGCTAGTATGAGATGGTTGAGATGGACTTGGCTCAGGAGAGAGTTGAGTCAGCTCAGAGACAGAGGGGGTTGAATTACAAAGCTGAGTCAACTCAAGGACATATAGATAGATCACCTACAGAGCGGTGGATCCACTTAACAGCAGTCTTCAGGACTGGTTATAGCAACAGAGACTCAAAGGGAGTTTGAGTCAGAGTGCAGTGATAGAGTCAGCAGTGGTTGATCAAGGGGCTTCTTCTGAAGCCACACTTATGGAGATTGATCAGGGTTCTTCAGGTCAGAGGGCAACAGTGACAGGAAGATCAGTTAGATCAGTGTCAGCAGCACGGAGCTTGTTGGATCCAGGCATCAGTGGTAGGACTTCCCTCGTTAAGAGGGAGTGTTAGAGTGTGGTAAATTCGAGAGGTCCTCCATGATTCAGATGCCTTGCATGGAGGTACATTAGCGGTATAGGCATCAGTATGGAGTAGAGGGTGAGATAAACTCTGGTCAGTGGCATGAGCCCAGTGGTGGCTGCATGCAGAACTTCCGGGGTGATTTGACCTTTGCATGCATGAGTTTTGCATGACCTATCAGCAATCGTTGGATGCATGCAAAAGTCACTTTTGCATGCACCAAGAATTAGGGTTTTGGTAAACCTAATTCATTGGTGAGATTATTTAAGAGCCAGGGGGTCCCCAGATGAGGTTGCTCAGTTGTATTATCAGAGAGTGATAGTGCTGGAGAGAGGAGGGCACAGTTGTGCATGCAGGGCGACTTTCTGAGAGAGAGAGGAGTTGCTGCAGGAGCTAGGAAGGTCAGATCTAAGCTGGATCAGTGACCTTCAGCTCCAGAGTCACTAGGCACCCAGGACTGTGGACTGAGAAAATCTGTCAAAGAGCATTCTGCTCAGTTTAAAGGAGGACGTGTTCCCTTGGAGGAGGGCGAAATTCCCAAGGAGGGAGGAGCTCATTCGAAGCCCGGTTGATCGATTCTGAATCTGAGACTTTCAGGATAGTCTTGCCTCAGCATTTGAGGAAGGTTAGGGACGATTAGAGCTCAGATCCACTGAGATCCAATCTGGTACGAGCATCAGAGATCCAGAGGGGAGGGCGCACTTCTGCATGCAGTGGAGGTCGCATTTTTCAGAGGGTTGTCTTTAGAGAGAGCAGATCAAAGTAGTGTGATACAGAGAGGCAGATCAGTCAGAGGCACTAGCAGAGATACTCAGATCCAGTTTTCCAATTAGGGCTTACTCTTCTAGTGCATGCATCAGCTGATGCATGCAGATCTAGAGTCTGTCTGGTTCAGGGATTGAGTTACCTTTGAGGTAATCCTGTATTGTACTTGTCCATTTATATATATGCTCTGGGCTCGAGATAGAAGATAGCCCCACAGTTTGTTGGTTTTCCCCAGTGGGGGTTTCCAGGGTATATTTGGTGTTTATGTGTGATTGCATGTGTTTCAGTTTGGTAAAGAGATCTAGTTGTTGATTTTATATTTATATGAGTATGTATTGATATCGAGACTCAAACTGCTTGAGAAAGTTTTACACCAATGAGTATAAAACAAGAGTTTCTAATTGTCAGTAATTTAATCATTTATATAATGCATAGTAACCAATTTTATTTTAATATATATATACTACCAGATCATAATCACTAGATGCCAAGTCAAGCTATCAAAATGACAAACAACAAGATAATAATACAAATGCACATGATATACCTGCTAGTTCATATACCTGTATCTGTAATCCGGACCTATTGTAACCACTGAGAACACTGCTACTGAAACCCTAAACACTGCAATGTATCTGTATGGAATAAAGGTCATCTCGGTCATCAAATCTGAGGTCTTAAGGTTCAGCCTTGGCATAAGGTCTACTGCATGTCTGATATAAGGCTACTATAATGCGTGAGTGATCACCAATAACACTGCTCATCATGGCTGATCTCACCGAAGATGTGTAAAGGAAAAGCTCAAAAATATGCAGATATCTACTCTGCAATCGTGGTAGCCCAGCTACTATGGATGTGATAACAGGACCACACCCCATTGGCTTCGCTAGGAGTCAAGTTTTCAAGCGACAACACTTAACTCTGACTTGCCCCCAAGGACACACCTAGTGGCTTGAAGATTTTTGCCACATGACCCGAGGTGTGTATTAGGCGGCAACGGTATGGATGAGCAAATCACTAACCTAGGGGGATTTAACTTAGTAAACTAAAAATGCCCAAGGTAGCATTCAAAATAACTTTTAAGAGCTTTCCTAACACTTGAGTTTATTGCTTGAATGAAAGATAAGGGAAAGAGCATGTTATCACATATATAGTAGCCGGGCTACCATACGTTATTTTTCTCATTCCAGTACACTATTCAGCCAGTTCCCTTGCATTGGAGATGTCGAGATGAGCATCTATATTGGATCACTATCAGATTGTGGACAGCAGTTATATTCCCCATGCCATGAATGAGTCTCGGGACACTCAGAGAGATGACCGATATAGCCATTATACCATTGGTACAGAGCAGTCAGTAGTGCCCAGAGTTGCAGCAGCAGTTTCAGAGGACAGATGATGGTACAGGTTGATGAACTTTCAGGTATATGACTCAGCAGGTATATCATGATGTTATGGTTAGATTTGCTTTTATAGTTATTCTTATAGCATGTCTTAGCACTCAGTGTCATGATCTGGCGATCATATAGATATTTGGACCTGGTTGATCTATATATATATTATATTGTCCCTACTCAGACTTAGAAGTTCACTATTCATACTCATTGGTGTGTACCCTCCTTAGGGAGAATAGAGGTGATCATTCCACCATACCTTGGCTTGCTAGTGTTGGCTCCATCATTTCATTGTCTTCATCCATCCATGGCCTACCTTTTAGATTATCACCCTGACTTACTACTTGACTAGTGGCATGGAGGACTTTTCCCCACTGTAGCCTCTGTATTGGATGAGCTTCCCTGTTTATTGTGTCTCGGCTCTGAGTTGGTGACAAAACTTACCTATGGGGAGTTGGAGTTCCTTGGAATTCCCCCTAGTCACTAAAGTTGTGTTGGCTAAACCTGAAACTTTTAGTGCTGCCATGAATACAAAATCTGGAAAAAATGAAATGCTATATCTTGTATGAAAAGCCCATTCATGCAATGTGTTTCTAAACACACATGAATGAAAGGCATGCCAAATGAAAATGGCCATGAAAATAAAATGTCATATCTTGTGGAAAATAAATACCTAGGTAAACAAGCTGTCCATGACACACCTAGAAGTGCTCAGGTAAACAAGTGCCTTAAAAACACACCTGCAGCAGAAAGCCTAAAGAAAAAATGTGAATCTATGCAATGTGTTTATAAACACACATAGATCAAGGCTATGGAAACTTCAGGCCCAAAAGCAATAGAACTTAAATGCTATATCTAAACAATTGCTGGCCTTATTTGTATTATGGATTGTGCGCATCTGTGAAGGTGAATAAACCCTCTTTAAACAACTCATCCATTTGTGAGACACCGCCATTCCCTGTGTTATTGCTCATTCAGTATATACTATGGTGTATTCCCTTTCCCTTGCCAAAGTGTCACAAAGTCAAGACAGTTGAGTCATCCCTAAGCCTAGCCAGTTAATTTAGCCTTCACCCTTCACTAGCAAATTGATCACAACTATGAAGTGAGTATGATCCTGAAAGTCTAGTCTGAGTAATAATAATAATTAACAACACTATATATTTGGATGTAGATCGCCAGTTATGATCATTATGTGTTATAATTGCTATTTGAATAAGTTGTAGAGCATGTATTAACCTTGACACTTTGCAGCAGCCTTGGATGATGGTCTGAGTTATATTTGGTCTTGGTTAGACCTAGTTTGACCATGGAGGACCATGGGACATGAGATGTTAGACCTTATGATGATATGGATAGATGATATATGGTCTATATACACATACAGGATGATTCTATGCAGCAGCTACAGGGTTATGATGATGATTCTTGGGATACAGCAGTGTTTGTATATGTACAGCGCATTATTATTGGCCCTGTTCCGGTATATTGGATATTTATTTTGATCATGCAGAGACTCATATGGTGTATGAGTACACATCTTGGGTAGATTTGGACATTCTGAGTCCAATGGGACAGTTTGTTTTCAGTTCCGGGCACTTACAGTGATGATTGAGCCTCAGTAGGCTGTCCCAGTGCAGTTTTGGTCTGTCGGAGGCCCTGTCGGAGCAGAGATGACTTTTATCCGGTTGACCTAGGGCGCTGATGATGGAGGGGGTGGTCCAGCCACTTGTTTTTACCATATTACCCCCCTTCCGGACACATTGGTGCCCTCACCTTGACAGCGCCAGCACTCCAGGAGGCTGTTTGGGGCAGTTTCACGCTTCCCGAGGCATTTCAGGATTGGTAGAAATGGCTATTGAGGAAATCGATTTGGGCTACTGAGGCAAAGTTATGGCATGGGATGATCAGTGATGATAGATCGGGACCTTCCACACCTTCTCCAGCACTTTCAGCTTCATCGGGGCCCGCATCCATCACTTATGGCATTTTCTGTGGATTTCTGAGGTCTTTTGAGGACCACGACTTCACTAGGGAGGCACGATTTGGTACTTTCATGATTATTTATTGGTTATTGTGCCATGGGGATTGACCAAGGAGGGATAAAATTACCCCTTGGACCCACCATGAGCCTCTTATGATATTTTGTCATCATGATTTGGTGGGATTCCCCTCTCCTAGGGCGACTTTGTCCACTTATGTTATATTTTATGTGTGATCCATGTATTATGTTGTTGAGCTCATCTCAACCATTGATTAGACATTTGTATCTTTTAATCTTAGCCACTCATTCAAAAAGTGGTTAGGGTTTTGGTGCCTCTCCTTCCTATTTAAAGGAGAGAGCCTCTCATTGTAAAGGGTCTTTGGCTCTTGGATTATTGGTATAGAAAAATATTCTTGTGGAAATTCTTGTGGTCTCCTTTGCATCTGGTGTTCTTAGATGGTGATTGGAAAGTCTATTGCAACCTAGCATTTGGAAATTTGTGGCAAGATCTATCTTTTTTTTGGAAATCATTGTTTGTCTACAGGAGGGCGACTTCAACAAGGGCGATTTTGCAAGGCTTCTTCAAATCGACTTTTTTGGCATTCGCTTGTATCAGGGGGTTATCATTAGTATCATTGTGATCTATGCTATCTTTCTGTTACTTCTTTTGTGGCATTAGTCTTATCTCTTGATGCATCAAATCTGATATTGTTGACGTTTGTTGTGCAGGAGAGAGGGCGCATTGGCTTCTTGGACTAAATCGATTTGCATAGAGACTACCTCAAAGCTTCCAAATTGATCGGGATTGCATAGATCATCATCATCAAGGCATCTACAAGGTTATCCAGGTAAGATCCACAGGTTTGTTTCTCTTTCCTTTATCCAATCCATTGACATAATTCATAAATTGTTAAAACCCTAAATACTTCAAAACCCCCATTTTACATTTTGTCAGATCTACTTAGATCTAGTGGGTTGTTGGGCATGATATTGAAAACCCACCTCTATAGCATCCACGGCATCCCGGATCTATAGTTTGGTGTGGATTGGCTTCCGTTTGACCCCTCTCCCAAGCCAACTTAGCTTCTCCCAAGGAAGGCGCACTTCACCATTTGAGCAAGTTGACCTAGATCTAGTTGATGGGTGTTTGAGATTTCACTTGATTTGACATCTACACATCAAATAACATACACCCAGGTTGTCCCTTTCTTGAAATTTACCTTGTGGGTCCCATTCCACATTTTAAGGGATTTAATCCCCATTTTGGACCACTTGGAATACTTAAACTCAGATCTACTAAGATCTAACCGGTGGATTGCCATGAAATTATAGATCCATACTCCTACCTGACCGATCTACTAGGATCTAAAGTTTGGATGCCATCCGACATGATTTGACCCACCTAAACCCCATTTGAAACCTCCTTGGGTAAAGTCGCACCACCTTGGAGAAGTGAGTTCACTCACTTCTAGGAACTGGGTACTTGAGATTATTGCAGATCTGAAACCGGAATAATTCAAAACCTAGGTCTAGACTGTCACTTTGTCAAATCTTGCCTTGGGGACTGCATTCCTTGTTTTTAGGGATTGTGGTCCACTTGGGTTAAACCTAGATCTAGACACATTTAACCATCAAGACCTATATTGTCCACTTATCTCATGTTGTAGGAGTCCTAACCATAAGTCAAACCCACTTTGACTCCACTTCCCAAATCCCAAGGCACTGGTTTCTCTACAAGGTAATTCAACTTTCTTAGATTGTTGGATTGACTTGTGGTTTGACCTATGCATGGTAGACTATACCTTTGAAGACATCATGGACCATGGTCAAGCTTGTCTCATGTACTAGTTAGCCCCAATACAACCCTTAACTATCCTGCATTGGACACGGTTCCCAAGGCAGTGAATCTTTTGACATTGACCTAGTACACTAGCCCTAGATCTCACTTCAAACATTATAAGTCACTTTCACACCAACTATGAACCAAAGCTATATCTATTGAACCCTCACTTGGCTTGTGACTTCATCCTTAGGTCTAGGATAAACCATACACCTAACTTCACTTGGAAATACCCTGATTTGGTGTCTTGGTTTTGATCTCTCCTGTCGGGAGTAGATCGGGTCTCCCCCTTTGTTGTCTGGGCTAGATAACATAAAGCGAAGGTTGCCTCGACTGGCGTGACAACCATATATATTGGAGGTCGAGGTGATCGTGGTTGCACCTTTTGAGTTGCCCTTCCCTATTGCCATCCATGACTGGATCCATCCATAGGGGTAACTACAGTTTAGGTGATAACAGAGCAAAAACCACAAGCAAGGCCAAATCATAAATCGGAACTATAATCACCAAGACAAGAGGGGCGCGCATTTACTAGAAGACCAGTGCCAAATCAAAAGGGGTAAATGGAGACACAATAATATATCGTCTAGTTTCTAATCGTTTTGCCTCATGGCAAAAATTACCCGAGAGCCGGATTTCTAAAATCCCAAGTAAAATGACTTGTTACTTTTATCTAGTGTTTTAGATAGTTAATCATTTTTTATGACAGATGGAATGGAAATGAAAAGAAGAGAAGCAATGAAGAAACTTACCTACTTTCTTGAGAGATGTCGAGGTAGTGACAGTTGCTTCCAACAGAGATCAACTGAGAAGTAAATAGTGAAGCTCCAAGTCTTAAACAATTTCGCCCAAGTGAGTAGCTGCGACCCTCCCCCTACCAAACCAACAACAATGAGTCAATTAGATTTTTCAAGAAAGAGAGAGAATCACATACAAAGAAATCCAGAGAGGAATAATTGATGCAAAGATACAAAAGAACTCCCTATTATTTCACAAGTTGTGAGAGAGAGAAGGGGTTCTCCCCACTAATGCGCCCTCCACCAAATCGTTATCCCTGCGTTCAAGTCGAAACCACCACAAAAAGTGCCAAGAACAACCACGATTTTCTTCTAGTGTAAAGGAGAAACAATGAGCAATCACAAATCTCGAACAATTTAATACAAGACACCAAGATTTGAAAACAAGTTTTCTCTATTATCTCAGTCCAAGAGCCAAAAGTCCATTACAATGAGAGCTCTCTCTCTCTAATATAGGAAATGAGAGAGCACAATCCCTATCCATCATATTGTTAATGACTGAGATTACAAGATACAAGTGATGATCCAATGGTGTAGATCGAGTCACCTCCACAAAACATGATCCAACTCAAAAGGGGGGGGGGGGCGAGTTACCCAAATACGCCCAAGTACATAGTAGACTAATATAACATTGTAATACATGGCATGGGTCTCCTAGGGGCCACCAGGTTGTCCCCCTAGGGACATAACATAAACCTCCACATAAATCATGGTGCAACCAATGAAGTTGTGCTGCCCACAAATATGTCTCCTCTCTAGAAATTCGACTTGGCTAGGAGAGGCCAAGTAAATAAAAATGGGGCCCAATGATGATAAACACATGTGGAACGATGTCTATAGACCCTCCATAACATAAGATATATAGGCAATGCCACTTCTTAGCCAAACATTTACCCTTTGATCAACTTGATAAACCATGGTCACTTTAATTATTTAATTAAAATATTGATAATCTCTGTAAATAATCAAATCTGCCCAAAATGCAATCTTCGCTTGCCCGAAATTCTGATATGAATGCACAGATGTAATCAAAAGCATGGAATCCATCAGGAATGACTACTCATACACTATTGATCCACCTGTGATGTCAACTGGAAGGAAATCCATCTCCAATAATAAAAATATATGACCTGATAAATAATAATAAATCTATACCATAGGCATAATCTACAAACTAAATCATGGAATGATCTGGTGGACATCCATAGGACTTAAAATACAAAAAATAATCAATCGTAGTCACATCCGCTCTCGAGCCCTACCTGTTGACCAAGTCAAAGGGTTCACTAAGTCAAACTTGGTCAAACATGGCCAAATATGATGACTGAACCAAACACTAAATATCTCTGCATGCATAACGTGTCAGTAGCACATTCCAAATTATATTAGTAGCAGACTTAAATCATTAGTGGCATACAGTAGTGGTGATCATAATGAAAAACATAAAACATGGACCAAAATTGGTAGTTGCATAGCAATAATGAAGTCCTAAACATATGCTCATTTTCACATTCACACCCTTGTACAATTTAGACCAACCCCTCACTTACCCTAGGTGAGGTGGAAACAATGAAGGGCTTGGTCAAATGAAGTTTGACTTATGCGGACAGACTTTATGATCTCTCAGAGCAAAAGGGAAACAGGGAACACAATGACATGTACTAGATAGGAAGACACTAGAGAAGGGCAGTGTCTCACATATGGATGAATTGAGTGGGAGGCACTCATTCAACTCTAACAATTCTGCTATAACAATGGCCTCTTTAGTGTTGGAAAACACTAGTAATTGCAACATGGGCATTTTACTTAAGCAAGTGTTGAAAAACACTACTAATCACACCTTTGCTCTTTTCTTTAGATTTATCATTTAAGCACTTTTCATACTTTCTTTTAGTGATAAAGTAATAATATATATAAGCACATGTTAGTTTTTCATCATTTAATTCAATATGATCTAGGATCTTGACTGAGAGAACAACATGTACAGCATATCAAACACAAGAGACAAGAGACACAAAGCATTTCACCGGGGAAAACCAAGAAGGTGAAAAACCCCGCAACTTCCTCAGAGATAAAATGAGCACCAATACAAAGATCACAAAGATCAAACCCCAAAACAAGAGATAGTCTCCTAGCAGCTGCTCCTCCTACACTTGTGCGCACTCCTCCTCTCTCTCACTAATGCAAAGTGAGTGAGTGAGTGAGTGAGTGAGTGAATGAATAGAATGAGAGACTCACACTCTCTATTTATACAATGACTTGACTTGCCTTTTACTCTAACTGGGCCGACCTCCCTTAGGAGAGTCTAATAACCCATTACCACTTGTCACTGGGCCGACCCCACTAGGGTGGTCTAATAACCCTTTGACCCACACTGGGCCGACCCCTCTAAGGTGCTCCAATAACCCATCAAATATAAGTTGCAACACTTGCAAATACAAATGACGACACTTCCAACCAAAGGAATAAAACCTTTGTTGGGGATACAATAAAGTACAAATGTAATACATACAACATACAAGTGAATATCTTCCGAAGTTACAAATACATCAACAGCACATGCAAAATTTGCTTCGAATCTAGCTAATACCCCCCCCCCAAGCAACTAGCCAACCTTAACTCATGTCACAACACCAGCGAGTACTCCTGGCCCAGAAGTGAATCATGGGGTCAGTCGGCGGAATCTTCCACAATCAAGGCCAGACATCGGGGCAACCGACTAGAACAAGCCAAGGCTTCAGACACCCAACTTTCCTAGGCTCAAGACCCAACACCGATGGGTTCCTTTGGCCTAGAAGGGTCAAGGCTTCGGAAAATTTTGTCACACAACTCAGAGACGAGACACAAAACAACATGGGAGCCATCCTAGGACAGAGGTCAAAGTGGGGACAGTCTTTGATCTCATAAGTCTTATCCAAGTCAAGGGAGAGGATCTACATAACGGATGAACGGATGGATGGAAAGACAAGTGAACAAGTGGTGCCAGAAATAGGTGGGGAATGGGCTAAGTTGTACAAGCGGCAACCCTACTGATGAGCATATGCCTAAGTCTTAACACCATACTATTTAACCATTTCAATTGTCAGTCCAAATGCAACCATAAGATACATAATCACCATGCTTCTACCACATATGACCCACATCTACTAAGATAATCTGGAGAGACAACATATATATGCAAACCTCATGCCATATACCTGCTCAGTCATTTCTACATCTGGATCTGAATTGCCTCTGACCGTCTGGAGGGAAACAGAAGATACGTCATCTACCCGCTATGCTGCACTGCTAAAGTGAAACCATGGTCTAACAAGTGTCCCTTTGGGATCATGAAGGCTTCAAAGTGACAAGGGCAAGCTAATGAGATTGCTGTGGAACTTTGCCTGCCTCTGTAGGTACTCTGCCACCGATCATCACTGTAACAAAAGGTAGGCTAATCTCAATGTAGGACTAGCTCATGTTCAAGACAAACTGTTCCAAATCATCATGGCAGCCCAGCTACTATGGATGTGATAACAAGGACCAAAGAAGTTATTTTCTCTTATTATGTGGACAAGGGTAATCTTGGATATGAAAAACATCTAATGATCTGGTAGACGATTGATGAATGATAAAACAAGCTAGTTCATTCATCCCATTCATGCAATAGAGCCCTCATCCCATTCATGCAATAGAGCCCTTCCTCAACCTCACTTTATTTTACTAATGTGGCTTTAATATTGATGGTGAGGTTATGGAAGGGTTCCTTACCTGTCTTCAAAGGATGGTGCCTAATCTGGTTCAACACTATACCATTAACAGAGAGATGGAGATGTATAGGTTGGGCACTAAACTACTTGGTTTTGACATGTTTGTCTTGCAAAGGAAGACTCTAATGTCAAGTAAGCAATTTGAATTTAGCTGAGTTTTGATGATATGTTTTGTTTTATTTGTTTTCTTTCTTTCATATTTGCTACTGGAATAAAATGTAAATTAAATCCTTTCTTTTTATTTCTTATTTGCTGTAGATGTTGTGTGGGGAAATTATGGTGGAAAAGCACCACTTTATAGTTATTTTCCATTCATGTGCTTATCCACACTTGTAGTGCTTCATGTTGTCAGCACAACTAGAGTGTATTTGAATAAATGCACACAATGAAGCCAACCAAGTTAGAGATCAAATTTATTGTGACCCTCTAATATTGCTTGATATGCACTTCACATGACCCTCTTAACATTTCTTTTGACCCTCAAGGCCAATGAAATTTATTATGACCCTCTAATGGGTTAGAATATCAATGCCTTAATGATATGGTCTGCATCTAGTACAATCTCTGACTATGGGTGAAGAAACTTGAGAGAACTCCTGATGCGGATACCATTTCCTCAGATGGCACTGACACCATGCTTGAGAGGTTGGTGGAGACTGGGAGGCCTATTATGGAAAAGGCACTTTAGTGGTTTGAGCAGGATGAGCAGGTGCATGTGGAAGGGCACGATGTCCCAATACAGTTAGGGGAGGAGAAGATTGAGAGCTGTAGTATACCCTTCCACTGTTATTGTGCTTTTCAGTGGTTGATCTGAATTACTTGAGTTATGCTGATTTGCTTCAAGATTTGTTTGTATGTGGTTTCATATGGTTTTGTGTGCAATTTCATAAAACAGGAACAATGCAAATCTGATAACAATATTGTAATCACAAGAGCACATGAAAAAAACCAACAGCTAATATATGTGAATACTGAAAGATGATTCAAGAAAGCATTACATCCATGCCTGGAAATTACACGAAGTCAGATTTGCTATATGAATAATTGCTCCAAGCTCGAGATGATTTATATCTTGCAATATAAGATGTCCACGCTTCCCAGAAAGTCAGATAACAGCCACCAAGTCAATGTCACGAACTCCACACAAGAATTATATGCTCAGCTATCAAGTGTGCCCTCACAAGTTGCATGCACATAGATCTCAGCTCTCGACTGTAGAATTTCAGCTCAGCAATATGGTGCAATGGCACAAGGGAATAGAACATGCCTTCAACACAATAGATCACTGCTACCACCAATGGATCGCTGCCAAACTTATTAGATCTCAGCTGCAACAGTTGATCGCTGCACAATGGAAATGGAATCGCTGCTATAAACTGGGAATCACTGCCTTATTTAATTGGTCTCAACTGATGATGTCAGATCGCAGCTTCTTTGGATTATTTGCCTTGCCAAAGAGATTCGATTTTCCCAGAGAGATTGAATGACCAATAGATTGCTGCCTTCGGTATCAAATCCATGCTCTATCAAAGCAGTTCGAGTTCCAATTAATGTTCACGCCCCGTCAGATATTAGATCACTGTATTTAATGTTAGCTCTGGCCCACACAATGGTATCACGTCCTTCTTCAAGAATGCATCTCCCTTGCACTCAGTCTTCTAAGTATAAAACGCCCAACTTCTAGCAAGGTCGATTATGATAAAAGGCCTAACTTCGATCCACAAGAATGATGATACACCCAGCTGCTTAGAAATTTGAGCCCTCCCAAAAAACACATAAATTCCCTCACAATGAAGCACACCGTAGCAAATCTAAGTGATCTACTCCACGAATTGGTTAGGATGGATAGATTTTGCCATCGAACCCAATGCCGGTCAAGGGTTTCCATCCCCAACACTCCAAAAAGCTCAAAGAGCTCTCAAATTGATTTCTCAAAAGTGACCAATAATAATGAATGCTCTTTTTTTCTTTTTCCCTACTTTTATTCCTTCATTAACCCTTCTCTCATCTTTTAATTATTTCAGTCACTTTTAATAAAGTATTTTGACTTTATAATAATGAAGTGACCCCTTTTTCATTAATGACTTAATATCACTATTAATTATGTGCTTTTTACCCAAGGTGACATTAGACATTAATTAATTCTCATTTTAATTATTGCCCGCTCGAACCTATGGGAATTGAATAGGTTAGCGAGTTGATCTCTGGTGCTTAAGCGGAAGGGGACATTACAAGAGACTCATGTTCTAGCTTTAATACCACTACCTACACAAACTAAGGCAGCCACCACCGTTTGACTCCAACGATGGGACCTTAATCTAGAGGACAAACTGTTACTTTTGCTCTTAAAAGGGGCAAACCAAATCAATGGGTAAATTGATCATTGTAGATGACTCAAGATAATGAGATACATTTATTATATATTTGATGAAATTTTGCATTGTGTACTCAGTTTTAAGGCTTGAATGGACAGCTATTAGTGTCGATGATTTATGTGTGATGTATCATTTGATGTAATGTCCTCTTCTACTTAAGCACAGAGGAGCATCCCGCTAACCTATATGATTCCCACAGGTTCGAGCGGGCACTGACATTCAGGGAATCAACTGAGAATTGATGTCTTATGCACCCTAAGAAGATCCTAGCAGGGGTATTAGATCATCAGTAGGTAAACAGGGGCCTCAGGAGCTATAGGCCACATGCATGCATGGCATCCGAGCATTATTTCATGATGCATGCACTGATTGAGTCTCCAAAGCACTACATGCAAGTCAACTGCGAATTAGAAGGTAAAGTGACCTAATTAGGTCAAAAGTTAGGTCTGACAAGTGAATGTTATAAGAGAAAGGTAAAGCTAGTAAGGAAGACTTGCTTATATGATTATTGATTTGTGGATTTGAATTGGAGAGCTCAGCGAGCTAAGTTGGGGTTGAGTGCATGCACTCAGCTAACTAGTGTATTTCGGCAGCGAAATCTATCTGCCCTAGTCACCATCAGGTTGGATCATCCAGATTTAGCATTGCTTCATCATCAAGTACTATTATCTTTCAGTTTCTGCAGTATTCCAGTTTATGAGTTATTGAGGGATTTGTCCTCCTGCATGGGCGCATTGTCCAAGGACCTCCCTATTCGCATCACAGTCTACAGGGCTCACTTCTTCTGCATGCTGCTCTCATCCTCTTCAGAGCAGCGGTATTACCCTTCCCCTAGAAGAAGGGCACCTTAGCTTCGGTCTCCAGCTATTTATCAGCACATCCATCTTCAAGAAGACGTCCTCTTGCATGTGGGCAACTTTCTGAGAGAGGGGCACACGTTTTAGGGCTTGCAGCCATCAGACATTCTGCATGTTGCTTCCATCTTCTTCAGAAGGGCACTATAACCCTAGCACACCTTATCTGGAGCTTCATCTGCAGAGTATTATTTACTGAGGAGCATTCCTAGCATTTGAGGAGGGCGCATTTATTATCTGGAGGACGTCCTACCTTAGCTCCCTATTCCACCGGCACAATTCCCGCATGCTGGGATTATATTGATCTACATCATCCGATCTATCTATTGGTATGTACATGCATTAATTCCTCCTATTTTATAGCATTTCAGTTTATCTGGGATATAGATCTGCATCCATGCAGAAATCAGTGCATACTTCATACTCCATTGAGACATAAGACTACTTGACAATCACAGTGCAACACAAAAAAAGAAAAAATATTAGTTTGGGATATTACATTTGACATCTTATACATCATATGTATCAATTTTCTTTTCATATTTATGTGGCAATGTGATTATCTAATATATATATATATATATATATATATATATATATATTAAATGAATATATTTTGTATTGTTTATGTTTGTCAATTCTTCCCTAATTAATTTATGTTCCAAGTTCACGACCCCCGACGATTTTTTGCCAATGCCAATGTTTGAAACATTGAAAAATACAATGGTTCATTGAGCAATTTACATAAATTACATAATAATAATGCAACAAATTTACGATATGTCATAATGAATATTTGTCATAACATTTCCTTACTTGAAGAAATGATCCCCAATTTCTACTGTTCAAAGCAGTGTTGCAAATATCTTTGATTTCTCCTGATTTTTCAATTTCTTCCGAGTTTTTTAAGTTTCCAAGTTGTCAGAATTCTTCAGGTCTAAGTTTGTTACTGTCGATATTTTTTTATCATTTCCTATACTTTCCTTGATATTTCTGATAAGTTTATTTATGGACCCTCGGCGACATATTCCCAAAAATGATATTTGCAAGTTGCAATATTGTTTCAAAAGGTAATCTCCCTTTGAACCAAATATTCAATAGTATGAAACTTAGTGTAGTACGGGTTTGGGTGTGGAAAGGAGGAACTGGACCCTAAAGGATGCATAACCACTCTCCTTCAGTGGACCTCGGATGGTAGGAGAAATACTCCCAATGCTTCCAGAGCTTCTAGTGCCCCATGACAGTGACAGTTTCGCCATTTTTGCATCACAACTCTCAGATCTACTCCTTTTATACATCATCCTTTCTTGGATCAGCTCTCTTCCTATCTCTCTTCATATATTTTTCTCCAAGATCGGCTCTCCATTTAGGGAGTTGGGGTTAGGTTTGAGTTCTGCTTTTAGCTTTTTATAGGAGTACTTTTGGGATCCCACTTTGTAATGTTATGATGGTACCACACAGTCCCATTGACCTACTTTTGTCGTCATTTGTTGAACATTAATAAAATTATCTTATCTTATCTTTGTTTTGTTTCTGAAAATGCATCTTATAAGTTCTCTCCTTTTTAGAGCAAAGAATGATGACTCAGAGGTACCAAAAATAGGCATCGTGTAGTCATGGAGTTATGATTGGGTGTTGAGTCATATGGGTGATAAGTTGAGGCAAGCAATTTGGGCTAGAAAATTCTACAAGGATAGGTGTGTGGTGGTACTCCATTAACATATGGCATTGAGCCATGGAGATGAGGTATTTGTGGGGAGGTCTAGGAATTGACCAGAGGACCTTCCCTACCAATGTGGGACTATCCGTGGCAATAAGGAAAGAATGTCTTCATGATAAAACTAAAAAGTAAAGATAATGGAAACACAACTTTTATAGGATTATTGAATTGATATTCCTAGAAATTTATGGTTGAGACACGAGCCACACTTCACAAAATCATTTTAGACATTGGTAATGTTATCACACAACTTGTAGTTGTCTCTAAAGGTATCCTATCCAGGACGGTAGAGGTGTAGACAACTAAAGAGGTGACCCAAGGCTTGCCACGATTCCCAATGCAAGTGGGTGTCATGTCAACCGAGGCAGCCTTCACTTTAGATAAAGATGAATCAAGATCAAGGGGGAGACCCTAGCCAACCTATGAAGACTAGCTAACCCAAAGATTCCTAGGGAAGTATCTGAAGTTATGCAAGGAGATCAATGGTATAAGACTTTAGATTTAGAATGATAAGTGGACCCAAGGTGGTTAGGGCTTAGTTGAGAGGCTTAAGCAATGGACAAATATTTCAACCAAGTGTTTGATTTAGGCCACTTATGAGGCTAAGCAAGTAGATCTAAGGAAGAGTTAGTGCATCACCAAATGAACCAAGTGGGGCTCAACCCTCAAAATGAGGAATGGGGCCCACAAGGTGAAAATCAACAAGATGAAGCAGTAGGGGTAGGTTTTAGGGGATGATCTATCCAATGAAGCAACAATCTCAACTACGGGTCTTGGAACCAGCAAAATAGCCTCCCTCAAGGAATGTGACTTCCCTTGGAGAGACCAATGTGCCTTGGGAAATGGGCCAAATGGAGTCCAAACACCACCAAACTGTAGATCGGGATTTCCGTGAAGATTATTAAGGTGGTTTTTAAATTTTATCCCCAAGAGCACGCTAGATCCAAGTAGATCTAAAAAAATGTAAAATGAGGGTTTTAATTATGAGGGTTTATATGACCAATAAGATAGGAAACAAGCGAAATGGATACATACCTTGTATATCTTACCTCAAAAGCTTGCGGCTACCTTGCACATAGATGATCCTTGCATTTAGTTACAATTCCAAGCTAGATTCAAGTGATTCCAAGCATAATTGTCCAAGCTCTAGGAGGAAAGATGCCCCATTAAACCTGTCAATCAAACCACAAAATGTTAGATTTGATTCACAAATAAATGAGATCTAAGCATGTCATATCAAAAGAGAAATCAATGGACAAACAACAATTGAAAAAATCCCTCAAGATGAAGACCTCTTGCCCCAAGGGGGATGTGAGCAACCCCAACAATCTTCCCTTCAAGGCAAATCCCACTCCTTGCTTCAATCAATTCGGCCTCCCTTAGTTGATGTCCGAAATCACCTGTAAAAGCAAAAGATGTATAATCATGTACAAGAGCAACCCAATCAAAGCCAAGAAGAAGATCTCCAAAATAGGATTTTATTTCTAAGTTTTCCAAAGCTCAAAAGGTGCCTTTACAATGAGGCAGTCTCCTCCTCAAATAGGATGAGGAAGACCAAAATAATAAACCACTTTTGAAAACTAGTGGTTGAGATCAAAAGATATAACAATGTAATCAACGGACAAGATGAGCCAACATAACATAAGACATGTATCACTCAAATAAGTGATGACGTCATGGCTAGGAGAGCCCTATGGGGGATGACGTCATACATGGGGGTGACTAATAACTTGGGAGCCACAACATAAAGACAAGGACAAGTGACTAGGAGCACATGGTGGGGCTAGGAGGTATTATTCCCCTTCACTAGCATGACCCCATGGCACAATAATATAAAATATGACTCAATGACATGTCAAAGTATACAAATGAGAAAATCTTGTTCCCATCATCAGAGAGAGAAATGCAATAAAAGACCTCCTATAGCCCATGTGGACCCCACTGACTGGTGCAAACTGATCTGGAAGAAGGGGGATACATCATGGATGACCTCTGAGCAGACCAAGTGCCAAAACCTTGCCTCAATTGCCCAAATCAAATTCCTCAATGACCTTTTTATTCCATTTTTTTATCCTCCTGAAACTGCCCAAAACTGCCTTTGGGGTGTCTACGGTGTCAAACTAAGTGTACCATCATGTCCAGAAGGGGGGTAATATGGTAAAAACAAGTGGCTGGACCACCCCCTTCCTCTGTAGCGCCCTAGGCAACGACTTGCCTCCAATGCTCCTGCTGGACAGGCCACATCAGCATGCCCAAACTGGTTAACAGGTGGAAAACTACTAATATATTGCCCAGGAGTGCCTGAAACTGAAAGATAAGTGTCTCAATGGATCCAGAAGACCCAAATCCACTAGAGATAAGTACTCATACACCTCATGATAACATGTATAATCGTCTGTAGGGTCCACCATACCCGGACAAGTAAAAATATGATGATCTGGAAATAATAATAAACCATGAAAACTGCATCAAACATCATCTGAAGAATGTGCCCAACATATGGAATAATCAATAGGTATATGTAGGACCATAGATCAACATCATATAGCATAAGTGGTCCATCTCATCACGGATCCCAAGAATGACCATGGTCAAACTATGTTTGACTAGGTCAAAATACAACCAAAAACTAGATTATAACAAATGACTAAGACATGTTCCTTTAACCATATTCACAGCTTAACTCAAAGTATAAACATCAATCAAGTGGCAGTTAATACATAGATATTCAATGTTATTTAATATTTTACTTGCACCAAAGCTTTAAAGACATACTTCATCCAATGGTCATGGCCTAACTGCTAGCAAAGGGTAAAGGCTAAGGACAAGGCTAGGTAGAAGGGATGACTTGACCAACTTAACTAAGTGATACTTTGGATAGAGGAAATGGTGTTATACACTCAAGCATGTTTTGGATAAGATAAACAAAGGGAATGGCAATGCCTCACAAATGGGTAAGTTGTTTAGAGAGTACTTATTCAACCTTGGCATCATGTCTACATCAAGTTGATCAAGGTTCATTAGGATCATTCATTTCATTTCCATGGCCAACAGTCTTTAGATTTGGCATACATTTAACCACTACTTTTTTTATTTGGCCTTTCATTTATAAAACTTTGAGGTCAGCAATCTTTAGATTTCACATACATTTGGCCATTGCTTTTTAGACCTTTTTGGACCCTTCATGGGGTACTTTAGCATTTCATTACTTTAGCCCTTTTTCATTGTGCTGAAAATCACAGTTTTACATTTCATTTATTTCTATGGGCTTTCATTTCAAAAGAGATTTCCAATAATTTGTTGATTTTTTAGTGCAGTTGCGAGACCCATTCTCAGAGAGAATGGTACCTTAGTCAGTTGACTAGGGTTCATGGTCAAGTTAACCAGGTAGAGTATGAGTAAGACCCTAGAAGGTACCCTAGGGCCCCCAGCTGTCTCCTGGGGTTCTTGGTCGAGGACCAAGCAGGTTGATGCCATGGCAAAGTCCCTAGCATGTGTCTAGGGCCCCTATTTGTCTCTAGGGTGTTCTAGTCTAGAACCAGACAGTTTCTTGGTCACGAGGACCAAGCAGATCCTACAGGTTGAGACAAAGACATCCTAGGTCCTGCAGATGGTTGATCAACATTCAGTCTAGGACTGAATGCTCAGCTTGAGGCTGAGGACCATTCTCTGGGAGAATGGAGAACCTGGTCATGGACCAGATGGTTGATCAACATGTCCCAGTCTAGGACTGAGGCTCAGCCTTGGGCAGAGAAGCCATTCCTTGAGAATGGAGGCACTTGGTCAGTTACCAAGATTATAATGTGTGATGTCCTCTTCTCCTAGGTCTTCGAGATGGATGAGTTAGTTGGTTTTCTCAAGGGACTGGCCACCCCTTGTGGAAGCTACTAACATTTGACCTAAGGAGCTGTTGAGAGGACCACATGATCACATCATCTGTGTGAACCCTTCCTTATACAGTGATGATGAACTTTCAGGTTATATGGAACATTTGTACATTTGAGAGAGAGATGACTGTTTGTGCCTTTCCACCTTGGGTGATTTACTTTTGGTCCTTACACCTTGTTGTTTATTGGTCTTGTGGTACCTT
This sequence comes from Larix kaempferi, assembly GCA_027924585.1. Classification (NCBI taxonomy): domain Eukaryota; kingdom Viridiplantae; phylum Streptophyta; class Pinopsida; order Pinales; family Pinaceae; genus Larix; species Larix kaempferi. Next base: position 8,182,799 of record BSBM01000236.1, on the reverse strand, counting down.
GTCCTTGATAGGGTCATTTACCCACTTTGACTTATCTTTTGATTTTCACCATTTTTTGATGTTTTTGGTCTTATGGGTACTATGGTTGTTTGACCACGTTCAAGGTATACCCTTGGTCCTAAGGGTTATGGGTCATGTACCCACACCTTTGTTATTTTTGGGTCATGTACCCTACTTATGGTTTAAGTTACTAATTGTGACTTTTTTTTTTCTTTTTTTTATCTTTTATTTTATTAAGTGGTACTTTCCTATATTAATGGAACCCTAACTTAAAGTTTTATTTTTTTTATTATTATTTTGATCCCTCTAGAAGTCCTTTAGAATCCGATTTATAAAGGTCATTTGATTCTCATTTTTAATATATGACTTCAACTCCATATTGTAGCTCTGTCCTATGTTTAGTTTCTGCTATTTTATAACCTATCAAAACAGGTCGCACATCTGATGGAGGGTAACCTGATCTGAAGTTGCAATACTGATCCTAATTCAAGCCGTCAGCCTTTGGAAGCTTTTTCAGCCACCTGTGAGCCTGTTAAGGAAGGCAGCACCCTGTTGAAGTTTACACTTCATCTCAGATCTGCTCTAGACTTTTTTTCTGGGCTAACATTTGTTGCTGCTATCTTCGATCTGCATGCCAAAAGTTTTAATAAATTCAGATCTGTTGTTATGAAGTTTGGTTTGCCTGTATCAGAGCTCGATCTGCTGATTATTGGTCTGATAGAGGTCCGATCTGGGTATAAAGGTTTTGCCTGGGGTTGCTCTACCTTATTGTGAGGCTGCAACCTATTGAGTGCATATGCATGTAGGCCTTGACTCTATACAACCAGCTGTGAGCTCCATTGATCCTATCTTTGCCTACTGAAAATTCATTAATGAAGGCCGTGAAAGCCCGTTTGGTTTGATCTAACTAATTATGGCCTGCTGAGGTCCGATCTATTTACTGTGCACACTTATAGATGTTATGAGTCTGTTCTTTGTATTCGAACCTTGTTTGTTTTTGTGCTGCGACCTTGTTGGAGTTAGACATTTATACTGAGTATTTGTTTGGAGTTGTCACTGTGTTTTTTAATGTCTTTGACCATCTCTACTGCAACCTGTCACCTCTCTCTCTCAGGTTTGTACTGACTCTTTAATAGAGTCCTTTTGGTTCCTAGAGTTGACTAGCCTCTCTGAGGCACAGTCTTTTCTGAAAGTAACTCTTCTAAGTATTCTTATAGGAAGGGTTTCACACACAGGTAAGTATTCTCAACTGTATCTCTTTTATTATTATGTCATCAAATTGTTTGTTTACATTACATGCTACTGAAGATTACTTTAGCACAGTGATCTAACTGGTAGTGTTAAAATTACTTTAACACAGTGACCGACCTGAGAGTGCTAAAGGTGTGAAGTTGAAAGATATGAAAATTATGTTATGATAGAGTTTACTACTGCACTATTTTACATTCAATGTTTGTAAATGTTTATTAAATGTATTTTTTGCATTAAAGTATATTGAATAGTTATTTTTTTGCCTATAACCCTAACCTGATGTAAATTTAACATAATTTCCATATATGCAGTACATGTGCTTCAAGTTTTAGCAAACAACATATCATGTAAATAGGGGGAATTCCGCAATCTAAACCACACATCAGGGCAACCGACTAGAGTGATAAAGGCGTAAAATCCAACTCACCAAAGGCAAGTTCTGTCACCAACTCAGAGACGAGACACAAAACAAACATCGATGCTATCCAACACAGAGGCAGGAGCGAGGAAATCCTCCATATCAAAAGTCAAGAAGGCAAGTCAAGGTGAAAGCCAAAACAGGGAAGGTCTTGGATGGATGGAGTCAACTGAATGTGGTGCCTAAGCTAGCAAACATAAATGTCAGGAAAGACCAGGTCCATGCTCATAAGAGAGTAAGTAAAACGAATGAGTATAGTCAGTAAACCTTAAAGTGCAAGTAATACATCCAATTCAACATTTAAATCCAACCAAGATAGTTCATTTCATTTATTTAAATAATACTGCCACATCATGAGTTATATACCAAGTTAATGCTATCAAGATGTCTAAAACAACAAGATAATAATCAAATGCTAACAATCACAAGTCTAATGGTCATATCACTGCATAACATCATCTAGAACCAATGAAACACTGCTGCAATAATAACATCTGGAACTCTGGGCACTGAACTGAATCTGCATGGAACAAAAGGTCATATCGGTTATCAAATCTAAGCTCTCAAGGCTCAGCCTTGGCACAAGGTCTACACACTGTCTGATATAAGCTGCTCTGATGTGTAAGTGATCATAAATGGTGCTGCTCATCATGACTGATCTCACTGAAACTGTGTAAAGGCAAAGCTCTGAACAGTGCAGATATCTGCTCAGCAAATATAGTAGCCCACCTACTATGGTGTGATAACAGGTAATTCATGTGAAATCATCTTATGCAATCATGCTGTCTATATTCCCTGCCACTGTCTATTCTTCTAATACCTTAAAGGATTGGTGAGCATGCTATGCATAAATCTGAGAGTAAACCATCACAACAATTTTAAGAACCATCTTTGTTAATGTATGCAGATGCCACACAAAAAAGGATGAAGCTTACCTGGAAAACACATGCTAACATTCTTGTCCATCACTGTCTCTAGTAAAATATCAATCGCTAGTATACATTCTACATAACCTTTATAAAGAGCACATTACTGGAACATAACTAGTACTTCAGGTAAAACAGAAGCCTTTGCAAAAGCACACCAGGCTATACCTTTGCAGGGCTGTCATAAGCTTCCCCAATCCTGTCCATTATTGGCTTCTGCAAGGATGTTGAGATAAGCATTAATACAAAAGAACGAACATAAGCTAATTTACCAACATTGAGCAGATATATTTCAAAGGCACAATTTAAGGCATAGCACACATAATCATCAACAGAATTAGACAGGAATATAAATGCATGCTAGTGGCAAGCATTAGCATGGGTTGAGATACGAAGATACTTAATCAATGTGTGGCACATACCATGGATTTTAAAATTTAAACCAACTGTAGAGCTAACAGCACATGGCATTTAACCATTGATATTTTTCATGTCTAAGAAAGTGCATTATTGCTGGTAGGACAAGATGAGTAGAGAGACCTTCAGTAATGCAATGAAATGCGGAGACCGCTGAAATGCAGAAAGCATGAATTCCAAAAGTCTTTTATGGATCTGCACAAGCAAGCACAAATATGGATTGATGTTAAATATAATATAATCTTACTAAGTAATACTATGTGAAACACATCAGTGAGCTAAAACAAATCCAAAGGTTGAAATCTGATAATGCTTTCAATTATCTTAAAGAAAATGCATTTTATATTCTATTTATAAACATAAAGGGATACATCATACAATGGGACATTATTAGGTCGCAGGTAGGAAATGTGGGCTCCCCTTCCAAAATAGGCAGGGAGAGACAACATGCCTGTTTTGACACCTATTGTAAACAATTTCAACTTTTTCCTAGCACAATACTCTTTGGCTAAATCAGACCTATAAGCTGCCTGTTATCACCCAAACTCACACCCTTGGAGATAAAGTCCTAAAGCTCAAGATATGGTTTTGATGAAACTAAGAGGGAGCACAATGTCACCACACCAAACCCTCATCTGCTCTTTAGGTTGGCTCTTATCCAACTCAAGGGAAGCTTCTCTAGATTAGGATTACTAGAGCTTGCAATAAAGTCCAAGGTGAAATAAAGAGACATCTCTAGCAAAACAATAAGATAGTCTTTTAAGGAATAAGGATGAATGGACTAGAGACTAGTGTCTTATCCATTGGGCAAAATGGGGTCAACCAAGGCTCTTATGAGGGTTAAAGGAATAATTACAAAAGGTTAGGGATGAAGGTTACAAATACTAATCATTCTCTAATTGCTTCACCAACTTCAGAAATCTAACAAAAGGAAAACCCTAGATTAGATGTTTTCAAATAGTCTTGAAGGGATACTTGTCATGAAAAGGATAAGAGAGCATACAACCAATATTTGAGATACATGCCACAATTCAACACTTCCAATTGACAATCACCACATAAAAGAGAAAGGACTTACACCATTAGCTCTCAAAACCATTAATATTTAAAGATCCCATCCATCAATGAAACATGAGCACAAACAAACCATCCAATGAGCACTTTGATCAACTATCCACAACAAACTAAAAGATATTCAACTAAGCTCTAAGGGATTTCTCCCCCAATCCACCATAAGAATGAATGAGGAAGGGCTACTCTTTATATAGAGAGTTAGTTCAAATGTCTTCACAATAAAATAAAAATTCTCTCCTAAATCCACAATTTACTCAAGAAACTCTCCAAGAGAAGGCATTCACTCTATAAAAGAAGGCATTCACTCCATTGTAAAGCTCTTGGCATTGTTGAGACTTGATATAGAGATTTTTGAGAGACACTTCGACTGAGTTACTTGTGATATGGAGTGAAACCTTTCTTGTGTTGATTGAGATCAATATTTCTGATGCATTGCTGAGTTATTTGTGGTGTCCCCATCTCTCCTTGAGCATTTCGATTTGCAGGTGAAGCTGGCCACTGGAGGAAAACGCAGCACTTGAGCCAGCAGCTCCTTGCTAGCGTTTCTCTTCGGGTTTTCGACAGGGAAGTGAATTTGCATTGTTGCTATTTGCTTTACTCATCATTTGTCGCTCATTTGCTGGTCTATTTTTGTTGTTTGCTACAGAAACTGATTTTATCTCTCTTTGGCAGGTACAAAAACGCATTGGCTCACTAGCTGCTCCAAAACGCAAAGGGGGAAAACGCACACTAGCTCAGCATTTGATCTTCAGGGTTTGTCTTCAGCACGGGGATACCTTCATCTTCATTATCCGGGTACTGAATCTCTTCTCGTTTCTCATAATCTCTCTTTCATTGTTGATGTTAAGTTGCAACCATTAAAGAAAACTCAAAAAATTGATAACTTAATTTCCCACCGTTAGAACTTTGTTTTTATTGCAAACCCGCTTGTTATTTGAGCCTACTAGCCTATATCTCAAGTTTGAGACAATTCCGACTCCATTAACCCATAGTTTAGACACTGGTCCACTTGGCAAAAACACCCACCTGGGGCGTTTTTCTCTTCTGCTTGCTTGGGTCAAGTTTGGGGTTCTGGGTATTTTTTAATTGGATTCAGAACGTCGTTTTACCTTTGAAAATCAAGTAATGATTGTTGGAAGTGATTATTTATGCTAATTATTCTCTGCCCTAGGTACATTTGTCCACTATCTAACCCCTTTCCTAGGCAGTGCACTTCACTACCTCACTTCCAACTCAATTCACATCCTTAGACTATTTTCAGCCATCTCATCTTTAATCTAATCTACTCGACTCATCTTTTCAATTGTTGTTCATGTTTCATTTAAGTAATTATTCCATCTGTGTGTCCAACCGGTGGTTGAAACTAGACTTAGGACCTGCTTACACTCAATTCCTGTCTTTAATTCCTTCTATTTCCTGGTATTTATCTGTGTCTTGTCTCTCGACCTTCACCAGTTGAGCGGGGTCTCCCCCCTGACTTGGCTACGTGCCTTGTCTAAAGTGACAATAGCCTTGTCCGGTGTGACTTCCATTCCCTGAACGGAGGACCCGGCTATTGCTAGTTACACCTTCCTAGCTGTTCACCTCTACCATCCCTGTTGGGACACCTACTACCAAACAGCTAGAGTTTGTGTGATAACAGTAGCATAGAAAAGATCCTTTAAAATCTGGACAGGTAGAGCGGTGTGCTCGTAACAGCCTGGGATGCTCTATCGAGATCCAAACAGGTAGAGCGATGTGCTCGTAACATCCTGGGATGCTCTGAGTAGGTTTTGCGAAAGTTCACATAGAAAAGATCCTTTAAAATCCAGACAGGTAGAGCGGTGTGCTCGTAACAACCTAGGATACTCTATCGAGATCCAGACAGGTAGAGCGGTGTGCTCGTAACATCTTGGGATGCTCTGAGTAGGTTTTGTGAAGGTCAACATGTAAAAGATCCTGGGAGATCCGATAGGTTGAGCAGTAAGCTCGTAATCAGTCCTGGGATCCTCTTTCGAGGTTTTGTTGACGCACGTAATAAGTCCTGAGGATTCCACAGTATGGCCAGTGATGATAAAGACCTACAGGTGGTGGGCCTACATCCAGTATGAAAAAGGACTGGCTCTGTAGAACTTCCTATGACGAGTAGATTGGAGATTGATAGAGATAGCAGCAGCAGTGACGATGACGATGATTCGCTGACGATGATCCAGAGAAGAAGACTTGTGCTAGCAGATCTGTGTCGAGAAATACCTTCCTAGTTAAGAGGGAGTGTTGATGTAATTGTAACTTTGGAATGTATTTCACCTATGTATATTGTACTCCTATAGAGATGTTATTATTCCTCTATACGGAAGTGTCGTCATTTGTATTGACAAGTGTCACAAGTGTCACAACTTGCAAGTGATGGGTTATTAGACCACCAAGTGTGGGGTCGGCCATGATTAGTATAACCATGGGTTATTAGGCTGAGCTAGACAAGTCGACCCGGCTAGGTTATTAGGCAGGTCAGGTCATGTATAAATAGAGTGCGGGAGGCACTCTATTTGATCATCTCATTATTTAGTTCTACACTACTCGGAAAGTGGCGCACTAGTGGAGGAGGAGGTTCAGCTGCTAGGAGGACTATCTCTGTGTACTTGGGTTATATCATTGCTCTTTCAATCTCTGAGGAAGTTGTGGGGTTTTTCACCTTTATGGTTTTCCCCAATGAAACTCTGTGTGTCTATTGTCTCATGTGATTGCTTGGTGTGATTGATATGCATTGTTATACTTGATATGCTGTACATGTTATTCTCTCAGTAAAGATCCTAGAGTATGTTGAATTAATGCTCAAAAATTAACAGTAACTACTCCCAAAGCTAGGACACCTCCCCCCAAAAAGGCTCAAGATGATGTCCACATGCCAACAATAGTCCTTCAAGCTAGGAAATCACCTACAAAGTCCCAATATCCGATGTACCACCTCATCAAAACATGTGCAAAGCGTAGATCTGTGGAACAAGGAGTCCACCAATTAAGATAGTGGCATCAAATCAAGAGCAGGGTCCCCACAATACTTAAACAACCTCATGAAGGAAGCGGATGACCCCTTCTTCAAGCAATAAAGCATAACCATGCATCAAAACATCTGCCAACAGAGAAGATCAAGGGGAGCCTTCCACTAGCAATGATAACCAATCGTGGCAAGATTCCATCCAAGTGCCAACAAACAAGGGCACCCTAGCAAAAGATGAGTGTATGACACAAAGTATGTGCTAGAGGGGAGGGCACTAGAGGGAAAACCAACCATACATCATCAATCTAAATACCATTATTAACATGCACATAATCCTAGTGCTCCATCAAAAATGATAGTCCATGTCATCAAGATGCCAAATTAAATTAAATATTTTAGGAACTCCATCAAGGGGTTATCAATGTGTCATGAGCAATGGTATGCACCAGTATCTCTTAGAGCATTTCATCTCATAGGAAACACTTGATAGAGGAGCAACTATTAACTCTTAAAACTTAGGAAGACCCTAAGTTGATGGGTCCCCATTCCATGAATGCACAAAGTGTTAGATAATTGCATCAATGCTAAAGCAAAATTTATACTCCAAGCATGCCAATATCAACAAGAGGATAGCATTTAAAGATCAAAACATCAGGGAGAGATCACATTCAATAACTACTAACACCAATCTATAATGTTCCTTTCCAAATGATCACTCCAAGGGATGACTTATTAGCCTATTTAATTTCCGTACGTTATAGTCGACAAAAAAGGGAATTAATTAATTAATTAATGACATAGTGTCACTTGGGAAAAAAGTAACATTATAAAGTGATATTGAGTAATTAATTCATAAAGGAACTTTATAGAAATCACTTTATTAATCAAAAAAGGGGAAAGGGTCAAAACGAGAATAAAAGGGGCAGATCGACCTATTCTCACATTCATTCATGACTTATTTTCGAAAAATAAAATTTGAGAGCTCTTGTGGCTTTTGGATCTTGGGACAAAACCCTAAGAGAGAAATTGGTTTTGGAGGTGAAACTATCCACCCTAATTGATCAAGAAGGAAATATCACTCAAATCTTTCGGTGTGCTTCATCGTTGTAGAAGAAAAACACATCCCGGTGACAAATAGAGGTATTTTTCAAAGTCTGTGGGCATTCTATGAGGGCGACTTCATCATTTGAGACTTAGCTTGCTAAATCCTCAGAGGGTTGTCGTTCTAGTGCAAGTAATGGGGTGATTTCATCCATTTCTCTCAAATTTGCAAGTTAGTTGATGAGGGCACACCAGTTTGGGAAGTTTGTGTACATTTTCTAGAGGGGCGTGTTACATGGTACCAGTACCAGTGCACCTTCAGATATGTGCCCAGGGAGAGAGGGTCATTTTTTTTCGGACCATGAGGGGTGCTATCCAGCATTTTTTTCAGTGGCGTTCATGGCCCGGCCCTTTGGTCCTTCTCTTAGGAGTACTATGGCTTAGTGGCATTGCTGACTACCTCATTAAAGGGCTTGTAGCCATGAGGTTGGTGTCTGGGGCTCCTAAGGTGGGTCACTGGGTCACATGATCTCCCACTTGTTTCAATACTTCGGCGACATTTATCTCAGCTATGAGGCTCTTGCCTCTCTTCCAGGTCACCTCAGGCACCCTCTTGGGTCCCTCTACAACCTGTTACCAGCTAAGTTGTACTTAGTTGGATTATCAAGCAAGCGGGCAGAATGGAACATGATACATGTTCTTTTTTTGGTGATTTGATATCCAGCTGGCCTGTTAAAGGCCCCCGTTTTTGATTTTTTTCCACATGTCCATGGCCCTGCGGGGTTTGTAATAAAAACGTGCTAGCATGGTGTTTGTAAAAGACTCGGTTCCTTAGGACTTTTTGGCCAAGTCAGGTATTCCAAGGAGTTTTTTCACCTATCTATTATGTTTCGCATCACTGCATTGCATAATTAATTGGTTTTTCTCCTGCTCCTCCAAAGCTGGAATGCCTGGGGAGGCTGACGGGCCTTAGGGAATTATTAGAGTCTATGGGTCAATGTATATGAACATGCTAGGCGTTAATTTTGAGTCATATGGACATGTCTAAGTCCCCCTAGGTGTTTTTTTTATTTTTCGGCAAGTTTTAATTTTTCCGTAAATTGGGCCATTTTTTAATGGTTCAATTAAGAAATTTGTAATTGGCCTATCTGGGGCGTCTGGAGGTATTTTTTGCCTTAGGGGTGCTCGTTTTCTAACTCAGAGCACCCCCTAAACCCCTAAACCCACTTTTCCTAATGTTTGGGTACTTCTACCTTGGTCAAAATCAAAAAAATCAAAAAATCCCAAAAAAGTCATAAAAAAATCAAAAAAGTGAAAAAATGACTTAAAAAATTAATTATTTTTGGGAGTTATGACAACTCAGTTTTGGATCAGCATCATATGTGGAATGTTTTGGGCTGATTTTGGAAGGTTTTGGGCAGCCCCAAACAAGGAGATAATAGTGCCCATTGAGGAGGGGCGCATTCACTCAAGGAGGGGCGCATTCATGAGTGTGGGCAGCCCACGAGTTAAGGGAGGGGCAGCACTAATAGTGCTGATATGTTAGCACCTTTTGGGGCTGCCATGGGCAGCTAAAGATGTGGGGATGGCAGCCCCATTCCCTCCACCATCCATGCCACGCTTTCACACCCATTTTTGGCAAGTGCGCCCTCCCTCCTTGATCATTTTCTCTATAAATTGGAGCTTGCTCTCCATTGTTCACTAGTGAGAATTGGAGCAGCCAACTTATGATTGTAATATTTTTGTCATTTTGAAATAAAAGAAGACTTTGGAGGTCAGTTTGTGGTGTCTTGGTTACATGTGGATGAAGTATCTTGATCTTTTTTCCAAGATGACTTGTGCATAAGTCTTATTTTTCAAGGGTGTGGTTTGCTCATCTGTGAGATAAGTTGTTATTAAATTTGTTTATTTGTAGCAGCTTAGTTTCTTATGAGTATATATATCTACATTTAATCTTTGTTTGGTAAGATCTGTGATGTGCAGGTGTCTTCTTGAGTTGGCAAGAAGCAGGATCTTGTTTGTTTCCGCTTTTTACTAATTATTATTTGCAGATATAGTCCCTTCAAACATCACGGAACCATCTTCAAAGCTTCGATTTTCAACAAGGATTTGTTCCATCTCTCTCTCTCTTTCATTTATAAAAAATTCAAATTTTATGATTTACTAGTACTTTCTTTTCAAAAAACTAGTTTAAAGTTGTCAAAATCTTTCAAATTATTTTTAAAGAAGTATTAGATCTGATTGCAAAGTGTTATCTGGCTGCCATAGAGCTGATAATTTGCAGCCACTAAAGGGCTAGCAAAGATCCCAAGTAGACAAGCTCCATAGCTTGTTTTACTTGGTTATTTTTGTCATTTTTTACTTAGTTTTTAACTTAGAAAATTTTGGGTTTCTTAGGAGGTGTTCCAAAGACACTCTTAAAGTGTTTTTGGGCATCTTGTTCTAATTATTGCTTGCTGGTTTGCAGCAGAAGATGAGCAGGTAGGAGGAAGTGCTGGCAAAATTTCGAGCATCCAGGCGATCCGGAACACAAATTTCCATATTTTCCAAAACCGGGCATATTTTTCTATAATTTTGTAAGCTACCAAGTCACATTAAGAAGACTTGGGGCACTTCTCCGTTATCATTGTAAACATTTTAAACGAGAGCAAGTGGGCTAGCCAGCGCCCATACCCCATCCCCCCAGGGGTGGCCTGTGTCGTCTCATTTTCATGGCGTGAATGTTAGAGTAGTTTTATTTCTTGTTTTTCGGCATTAATAAAATCAATTAGGATTAAAATAAACCTTGTTGGTCCGTTTCACTAGCGGGCCACAAGTTCACTCACAACCTAGCTTTTCACATTTTTTTTACAAATTCATAACGCCCCCCCTCGCTTTCCCGAAGTAGGGTTTTGTATGAGGGCTTGCCCGAAATGCATGCCTGAAAAGAGACTCTTGGGGTTATAAAAAGATAAAATTGGTGTTCTTAAAATTTTATAAAAAATACCAAGGTCTTCTCCCGTATGCTCTGTGGCCAACTTGCAGCTTAGTCTGATCCAGTTGGTACACACCAGAAAGGAGTTGATGACTAGTAATAGGACTTAACACCACCCCAATAAAAAACCCTTTTTGTGAAAATCCGGCACCACGAAATTTGTTGTCGTGGGCAAATTTCCCAGAAGGCTTGGGATAAAACTGGATAGCGACCTCTTGGAAACCGTTAGGCTTGCCCTCGTTGGTATAGCATCTGAACACCTCCTCGAGACTCCGATCCAGCCTAAAGCCTGAGAGGGAAGCCACGCTTCAAATTTCCGGACATGTTCCCCCGTACCTTGCGTATATCGGGAACCCACATGCCTTAATAAAAAGATCACAATCACATTAAATTCTAAAATAAACCAAGAACACTCCACAACATTTACTTTCTGTTTATGCATTTGTTATTTGACTCCATAGCAAGGCACTGGTCCTAATGCAAATTTCATTTTATTGTTGACTAGTATGCAAGTGAATGATGATTATTTTTTTTAAATGGGAGTAAATGATAAATGATGTTTTTTTTATTTGATAAAAGTATATGTTGTCTATCTTGGTTGCAAAAGTATTTTTTCTAACTCCTAGATTAGAGGCTTTAGTTTCTTTTTAATTTTTAGGGTCCACCCCCCTTGGCTTCGCTAGGAAAGCCTAGACGGAGGAGTCGAGTCCCAAGTGACAGCACTTGACTCTGACTTGCCCCCAAGGCCACACCAGCAGCTTGAAGACTTCTGCTGCGTTTTCCCAGGTGTGGAACCAGGCGGCAACATTTTGGCGCCGTTGCCGGGGATAAGTCTTTTTATTCCCGGAATACGACTTTTGAGTTTTCCTTTTGTTTTTGCTTTGTTTGATGAATCTTTAGATTGGATTTTTAATTTTTCATCTGGCGACTCCACTAACCTTTTTTCCTTTTATAAATTTTCAAAGAAAAGCAAAAATAGAATTCTTTGTGAGATTATTTAATATGCATATTTTTTCTCACATGGCGACTCCATTGAAGGGATAAAGCCCTTGTTTCTCATACAGTTTGTTGAGAATGTTTGTGTGTAGATGAGCCTGATGCATTACAGTAAAATCTATAAAGCTCACCTTTTGACAACTCCATTGATTCAGTACCATATTTGCTCCATGATTACTTCGGAATAACATTGCTTGATTCTTGATATGGATGATGAAAGAAAAAAGTATGGTATTCAGGTTTCCAGTGCATTTCCTCCCATCGACTTCTCACACATTCCGGGTTTCCCTAACTCTGAGCCATATCTCCCAATTGATGGATACGTTGAGGCTCCGATTTTTCATGGAAATGGTGATTCACCTGTATTTCACATCATATCGTTTGTTTCACTGTTGGGTGAGGTCAATATTTGTCACGAGGATAATAAGATGTTGATGTTTGCTAAGTCCCTAAAAGGAGATGCATGGAGGTGGTATTTTGGTCTTCCTAATGGATGCATTACCTCCCTAGCAAATTTCTTTGCTATGTTTTTCCAGAGATGGTATGATGGTGATGGTGATATGATAAGTGTCATGGACAGAACTTTCACATACCTAAGTAACTTGGCAAGGCTGGATGAGTCCATGATTTCCATTTCTGAGCAGCCCATCCCAAGTGATCCTCTTGAAGAAGTTCATGAAGCTCCCTCGACTGAAGATTTTGTTGTAAACCATCCTCTTGTCAACATAACTGAAAATATAGAAGATATAGGGTGTTCCCAAGCCTATGAAGATGATCACATATGTATTCCTGATTTACCTAAAGAGGAAGCCATTATAGAAGTTGACAAAGAAATTCATGAAGGGTCTTCAATTGAAGATGTTTCAGAACAGCTTCCTCAATTTGCCATTGAAGATTTGGGATTTCAGGATTACTTTAGTGAAGATGATGATATTTGTACTTCAAATTCACCTACGGAAGCAACCATTACAAGAGCCTTTAAAGAAACTTGTGATGATTTTTGTATGGTTTATGATGACACTCATTTTTCTCCGCATAGTGGTGAAGTCTTGGACAACTTTATACCTTATAATATCTTTCAAACCAAGCCTTCTGAGGATAAGTATTATGAACATGAGGATGGGCATGGCCAGGGTTGTGATGCAATTGACAAAGACTCCCCCTTCATTTACAAGGATGGGCATGATGATTATTGGACGGATTTAGAAAAACCCATCTTTGATATATCAAGAGAGGGGAGTGTTGATTTTGAGACCTTGGGGAATCTTGACATGGAAGAGGAACATACAGATACTTCTCATGATCAATCAGAGCCATGCATAAGTATTAGTAATGAAGACTTGGATCAGCAGTATAACGAAGAGTTGGATAGGATGGAATCAGTGGAATTTCAGTTTCAACCTTCATCAACACATTCTGAGGTTCCTTATGATTTGGAGCAACTTGGGGCTTATACTTTCACAGAAATAAACTATCAGAAGAGCCCTTCGGACCAATATGATGAGGTAGTTGGTCTGCCTTATCATTCCGAGTTTTTTCTCAGCCCTATCCAGTCATGGGTAGAGGAGGCCTGCATGAGGACTTACCATTGGGGGAAGCACTTCAAAGATTTATCATATACCTATGATCTACCATCCAATCTTTCAATCCAGAATTATCATACAGGTTGCATTTTCTAAACAAGGTACCCTTGTTTTGGCTGGTAACCAAACACAAGGTGAAAAGTTTTTACATTGATAAAGTGTTAAGATGGTTGCATTGGATTTATCATTTTACTTAGCATTTATTTTGTTATGCTTAGAGTAGGAAAATAAGCTCATCAAGTGAGCATTTACTTTCAACATTTCTTTTTCAATACTTTCCTTTTATGTACTTAGAATTTTTCATTAGTCGTTTTTTAGTTTTTGAATAATGCAACTTATGGTTCATTGGCTTCTTATAAGAACTTGTGCTACTGAAAGGTTTTCTTGTCAAGTTGAGATGTTTTTACAGGTCATAGAAACCGGAGATTCTGGTATTCTCGTATGCTCTCCTTTCATGAAGACCGAATCGAGCACACGTCCCGCAGTTGGAGCCAGATGTTACCAGCTAAGTTGTACTTAGTTGGATTATCAAGCAAGCGGGCAGAATGGAACATGATACATGTTCTTTTTTTGGTGATTTGATATCCAGCTGGCCTGTTAAAGGCCCCCGTTTTTGATTTTTTTCCACATGTCCATGGCCCTGCGGGGTTTGTAATAAAAACGTGCTAGCATGGTGTTTGTAAAAGACTCGGTTCCTTAGGACTTTTTGGCCAAGTCAGGTATTCCAAGGAGTTTTTTCACCTATCTATTATGTTTCGCATCACTGCATTGCATAATTAATTGGTTTTTCTCCTGCTCCTCCAAAGCTGGAATGCCTGGGGAGGCTGACGGGCCTTAGGGAATTATTAGAGTCTATGGGTCAATGTATATGAACATGCTAGGCGTTAATTTTGAGTCATATGGACATGTCTAAGTCCCCCTAGGTGTTTTTTTTATTTTTCGGCAAGTTTTAATTTTTCCGTAAATTGGGCCATTTTTTAATGGTTCAATTAAGAAATTTGTAATTGGCCTATCTGGGGCGTCTGGAGGTATTTTTTGCCTTAGGGGTGCTCGTTTTCTAACTCAGAGCACCCCCTAAACCCCTAAACCCACTTTTCCTAATGTTTGGGTACTTCTACCTTGGTCAAAATCAAAAAAATCAAAAAATCCCAAAAAAGTCATAAAAAAATCAAAAAAGTGAAAAAATGACTTAAAAAATTAATTATTTTTGGGAGTTATGACAACTCAGTTTTGGATCAGCATCATATGTGGAATGTTTTGGGCTGATTTTGGAAGGTTTTGGGCAGCCCCAAACAAGGAGATAATAGTGCCCATTGAGGAGGGGCGCATTCACTCAAGGAGGGGCGCATTCATGAGTGTGGGCAGCCCACGAGTTAAGGGAGGGGCAGCACTAATAGTGCTGATATGTTAGCACCTTTTGGGGCTGCCATGGGCAGCTAAAGATGTGGGGATGGCAGCCCCATTCCCTCCACCATCCATGCCACGCTTTCACACCCATTTTTGGCAAGTGCGCCCTCCCTCCTTGATCATTTTCTCTATAAATTGGAGCTTGCTCTCCATTGTTCACTAGTGAGAATTGGAGCAGCCAACTTATGATTGTAATATTTTTGTCATTTTGAAATAAAAGAAGACTTTGGAGGTCAGTTTGTGGTGTCTTGGTTACATGTGGATGAAGTATCTTGATCTTTTTTCCAAGATGACTTGTGCATAAGTCTTATTTTTCAAGGGTGTGGTTTGCTCATCTGTGAGATAAGTTGTTATTAAATTTGTTTATTTGTAGCAGCTTAGTTTCTTATGAGTATATATATCTACATTTAATCTTTGTTTGGTAAGATCTGTGATGTGCAGGTGTCTTCTTGAGTTGGCAAGAAGCAGGATCTTGTTTGTTTCCGCTTTTTACTAATTATTATTTGCAGATATAGTCCCTTCAAACATCACGGAACCATCTTCAAAGCTTCGATTTTCAACAAGGATTTGTTCCATCTCTCTCTCTCTTTCATTTATAAAAAATTCAAATTTTATGATTTACTAGTACTTTCTTTTCAAAAAACTAGTTTAAAGTTGTCAAAATCTTTCAAATTATTTTTAAAGAAGTATTAGATCTGATTGCAAAGTGTTATCTGGCTGCCATAGAGCTGATAATTTGCAGCCACTAAAGGGCTAGCAAAGATCCCAAGTAGACAAGCTCCATAGCTTGTTTTACTTGGTTATTTTTGTCATTTTTTACTTAGTTTTTAACTTAGAAAATTTTGGGTT
Source organism: Larix kaempferi (assembly GCA_027924585.1). Lineage (NCBI taxonomy): Eukaryota > Viridiplantae > Streptophyta > Pinopsida > Pinales > Pinaceae > Larix > Larix kaempferi. Next base: position 8,166,886 of record BSBM01000236.1, on the reverse strand, counting down.
TCTTAGGAGGTGTTCCAAAGACACTCTTAAAGTGTTTTTGGGCATCTTGTTCTAATTATTGCTTGCTGGTTTGCAGCAGAAGATGAGCAGGTAGGAGGAAGTGCTGGCAAAATTTCGAGCATCCAGGCGATCCGGAACACAAATTTCCATATTTTCCAAAACCGGGCATATTTTTCTATAATTTTGTAAGCTACCAAGTCACATTAAGAAGACTTGGGGCACTTCTCCGTTATCATTGTAAACATTTTAAACGAGAGCAAGTGGGCTAGCCAGCGCCCATACCCCATCCCCCCAGGGGTGGCCTGTGTCGTCTCATTTTCATGGCGTGAATGTTAGAGTAGTTTTATTTCTTGTTTTTCGGCATTAATAAAATCAATTAGGATTAAAATAAACCTTGTTGGTCCGTTTCACTAGCGGGCCACAAGTTCACTCACAACCTAGCTTTTCACATTTTTTTTACAAATTCATAACGCCCCCCCTCGCTTTCCCGAAGTAGGGTTTTGTATGAGGGCTTGCCCGAAATGCATGCCTGAAAAGAGACTCTTGGGGTTATAAAAAGATAAAATTGGTGTTCTTAAAATTTTATAAAAAATACCAAGGTCTTCTCCCGTATGCTCTGTGGCCAACTTGCAGCTTAGTCTGATCCAGTTGGTACACACCAGAAAGGAGTTGATGACTAGTAATAGGACTTAACACCACCCCAATAAAAAACCCTTTTTGTGAAAATCCGGCACAACACGAAATTTGTTGTCGTGGGCAAATTTCCCAGAAGGCTTGGGATAAAACTGGATAGCGACCTCTTGGAAACCGTTAGGCTTGCCCTCGTTGGTATAGCATCTGAACACCTCCTCGAGACTCCGATCCAGCCTAAAGCCTGAGAGGGAAGCCACGCTTCAAATTTCCGGACATGTTCCCCCGTACCTTGCGTATATCGGGAACCCACATGCCTTAATAAAAAGATCACAATCACATTAAATTCTAAAATAAACCAAGAACACTCCACAACATTTACTTTCTGTTTATGCATTTGTTATTTGACTCCATAGCAAGGCACTGGTCCTAATGCAAATTTCATTTTATTGTTGACTAGTATGCAAGTGAATGATGATTATTTTTTTTAAATGGGAGTAAATGATAAATGATGTTTTTTTTATTTGATAAAAGTATATGTTGTCTATCTTGGTTGCAAAAGTATTTTTTCTAACTCCTAGATTAGAGGCTTTAGTTTCTTTTTAATTTTTAGGGTCCACCCCCCTTGGCTTCGCTAGGAAAGCCTAGACGGAGGAGTCGAGTCCCAAGTGACAGCACTTGACTCTGACTTGCCCCCAAGGCCACACCAGCAGCTTGAAGACTTCTGCTGCGTTTTCCCAGGTGTGGAACCAGGCGGCAACACAACCTAACGCTCTCTCTCCTTGGGCCTCTTTCACTGATGACGTTATCATCTCCACCAGGTCGTATTACTTGTTCTCGGGGGGGCATTGAGGGATTATCAGCACTATTGGGGTTAGATGAGGTATAACGTCCCCCCTGCCTACTTCGGGCTTCAGTTCGGAGTATTTTGCTCATTTTTAGCTATTTCAGTCACTTTTGCGTAAACTCTAGGGAAAATGCCCCAAGTTACCCACAAATTTGATTATTTTACATTATTTTATGATATAATTTTAAGTTGACATGTTATAATTTCAAATTGACATTTTAAAGGCACGTCGGCCTGGTTTTATTTTAAAAGTGAGTGTGAGATCATATAAATAACATCTCCTCACTTCATTTTCAAATCACAACTTATGGGACAAAATTCATTTTGTTACTTTTTAACCCAAGATTAGCCTTATGAAGTGATGCGCACCTCTTGCAGGGATGACTCTTTGCTCTTGTGGATGAAAGTTGATTGTTCTTTTGCTTTACTAATGTTTTGTGGATGCTAGAATGGTTGGAAGAACTCATGCTCAAGTAAGTCTATTTCATTTTAGTCTTGTTTGGTGAATGGTAGGTAATTTTGCTTCTTGAATGATTGAATGGTATGTCTAGGGCTGTATTCTCTTTGAATAGGGCCTTTTATCTACTTTTCTATCCCCTTGGCATAGTAAAAACACTCCCAAGAGGAGGTTTTTACAAAGTTTAGCCTTGGAGCTCCAACTTTGCCCTAGTTTAGGCTCTTGAAACGAACCATAGAGGTTGTTTCAAGAAGCACTAACCTAGTTGACAAGGAGAAATACCTCCAAGAGGAAGGTTGGTCACCTTCCTCTAAGGCTAGGGTTTGGGATAACATCCATTAAAACCCTAAGTTTGTCCATCTTTCAACCTAAACCCTAGTTTGTACTTTTGTAAATATTATTTTTAGGTTAAATTTATGCATTTCTTTGTAATTAGGTTTTATTTTTTATTTTGTACATAATTAAAACCCTAAGCCTAAAAACCTTATTTCTACCCTAATTCAGACCTAAGGTTTCTTTCTCCCCCTAGCGACTTCCTTTTCCTTCTTCTCTTTGCTTCGCTCTACCTCTCTAGGGCTTCGTCCTTCTCTCTTCTCCCTCCTAGAAGCTTTGCTCCCCTTTTTCTTCTTCCTTCTCCACCTCATTTACTCTTCTTCCCTTCCTTTCTTCCCTTCCTTCTCCTCCTTTTCCTCTCCTACTTCCCTTCTCTTCCTCCTCTCCTCTTCTTCCTCCCTTTCCTCCCTTCGTTCTCCTCCTTTATTCCCTTCCCTTCCTCCTCCTTCTCTCTTCCTTCCCTCACTGTCCACCTTTTTGTTCTACCTTACAGCCTGCTCCAACAGTCCTCGGCCTCCTCTTAAGACCCTCGCTCTCCTCTTTTGTGTAAATTTTAATCCAGAGATCACTACTCCCTCAGGATAGCCCTAAGATCTCAAGCAGTTTGAGTCTCTATAAATCAATAATACTCTAAGGACTTAAGAATCAAATGCTAGATCTCTTTACCACTTAAATACTAAAATACTCAATCAATCACACACATAACATTGAATATACCCCGGAAACCCCAAACGGGGAAAACTAGCAATTTGTGGGGCTTTCTACTATCTCAATCCCAGAGCAATATATGAAATAAGCAAATACATACAATGTTACCTCAGATGTAACACTCAATTCTGACGGGTCAATACCCTAGATATGCATGCATCAGCTGATGCATGCACTGAGGAAATGTGCCTTGACTGTCAATCTGGATCTTAGTCTTTTTGCAGGTAGCTCTGACTATACTGCCACTCCCACTGCTCTGCTCTGATCTACTCTACTACTGAAGAAAGCCAACTGATCAACTGATGATGCACCCTTCCTTTGCATGGAAAAGTGCGCCCTTCCTCTGCATGGAAAAGTGCGCCCTCCCTTTGGATGTCAAATGCTCGTACAAGATCAAATCTCAGCAGATCTGAGCTCTGATCGTCACAGACCTTCCTCTGAGGCAAGGCTACTCTGAAAGTCTTAGACACTCAATCGGCAGATCGGACTCTGAATGAGCTCTTCTCCCCTTTGGTAATGCGCCCCTCTCCCTCTCTTGAAGTCGTCTTCCACAATCTCTACAGAATCCACTCTAGTGAACTATCCCAGTCCACAGATCTGGGTGCCAAGTGCCTACGGACTAGTGGTGTCTGATCAAGCTCAGATCACACCCCTGTCCCTCCTGCAAAAGCTTCTCTCTATCTCAGAAAGTCGCCCTGCATGCACTAATGCACCCTCCTCACTCTTGACAGATCTCCCTCAGATAAGTCAACTGAAGTGCCTCGTCCGGGGACCTCCTGCCTCTATATATAATCTCACCGATCAATTAGGTTTGCCAAAAACCTAATATCTGTGCATGCAAAAAGTCAATTGTGCATGCATCTTTTAATTACTAATTGGCCATGCAAATCTCATGCATGCAAGAGAAAAAACTCCCCGGAAGGCCCGCATGCAGTCACCAATGGACTGATGCTACTGAGTAGAGTGTATCTCACCCCCTACTCCATATTGATGCCTATACTGCTGATGTACCTCCATGCAAGGCATTTGAATCATGGAGGACATCCCGAGATACCACAAAATCTAACATTTTGAAGGCCGGGTCCTCTCCGAGCAATCTCCCCTTGACCTCGCCTTGCCCAAGAAGGAGTTTGGTCCCTATTTTGGGGCTTGTCCAAGGTTTTAACAGCCCTTAACCAAGCCCTACATCTGCTGCATATAGGTTCGCAACACAATTGCAGACTGTGTGTTTTGAGTCTTGACAGTCCTCAACCTTGCTCTTGTCACCTACCACATCAAAGTGTAAGATTCCAACTCAAATCTGATTTTTAAATTTCACTTTACTGCTGGTTGCATATGTTTTCCTACTGCTGGTCTGTATGGTTGCTTGGTTTGGCAAGGTTTTGTGTGAATATTGGTTTATCCCCAGATTAATTGTAAACCATTTATAAATAACACTTTCCCATAGAAATCCAATAACATCAAACTTGGACACTTAAGGGACTGATCATAACAGTCAGTCAATTTGAAAATGGAATACAGTCAAATAAATACTAGAAATCAGATCTCCAACATGAGATAGATCTAACCTGTACCAATAATAAGCTTGGATAAAGATGGCTGTAACAGCTAACTCGACCCTGGAGATGGATATAAGATTGCTTGATAATGGAATCACTATCTGGAATAAATTGCAGATCTGATATAGGTTGAGTATTGCTGCTCCCAGATATTAAAATGGATAACTTCCTGTTGCAAACGCCCTTGATTTGGTATAGCTTGATGCTAGAGAAGGTTTAGGACTTACCTTCGTTAAATATCAGCCCACTGTTGTATAACTTGACCCAGCTGGAGAGAAGACGCGCCACAAGATAATGGATGGCACATGAGAGGAAAATCACGCCTTCAACAAGCTCTGATCTCCAATTGTTTTACTGCTGGTTTAGTTTTGTCTTAAGTGTTGTTGAGAGTGTATTGTTGAAAGTGGTGACAGCTGCTGTAAATAATCGAAATATGGTTGGACGTTGGTGTTATCACACCATAGTAGCAGGGCTACTATTCTTGCTTAGCAGATATCTGCACATTCCAAAGCTTCCATTATTCAGAGCTTGGCTATGATGATTGTATATTTTGAGATCACTCATGATCAGAGCAGTGTATTATTCAGACTTATGTTAGACCTTGTGTCAAGGCTGAGCCTTGAGAGTTCAGATTTGATGACCGATGTGACCCTTTATCCCATGCAATTTCAGTTCAGTGCTTAGAGATGTATTGCAGCAGTGTTTCAGATGATGTATGATGATTATTATTGTGATGATGTTATATGACCTATGGATGTTTTATCATTGATTGTGGATTATTATCTTATTGATTTAGTCATGTTCACAGCATCTGCTTGGTATATTATTCCTAATGTGGCAAACTATTTAAAATGAACTATAAATCATAAAATGGACAATTACTTGCACATTTAGGTCATTTAACAACACCCCCTGGCTTACCACCTTACATAGATATGGTCTTTCCTGACACCAGTTGTCTGCTAGTTTAGGATACAAATTCACTTGACTCCATCCATACATGACTTTCCCTATTTGACTTTAAACCTTGACCTGTCTCATTTGACTTTCTGATACTGAGGACTTCCCCATTTTTCTACCTCTGTGTTTGGACCGCATCCCTATATGTTCAGTGTCTCGGCTCTAAGTTGGTGACAAAACTTGCCTTTGGTGAGCTGGATTGTAGGCCTAAATCATTCTGGTCGGTTGTCCCGATGTTTGGCATTGGCTCGAACTCCCCCTAGTCACTTGAGATGTTGTTGGCTAAAACTGAAAGCTCATGTACTACTTATGGAAACTTGTAAATTCGCCCATGGAAACTAAAAAGGGCAAGAGCGATGAATTGCTAAAAATACTCCTCGAAGAGTATAAGAAAGGTCCAAAAAGCAATGGTTCTTAAAAGTTATATCTAAAAAATTGCTGACCTCATATGTATATGAAAACATGCCCTGGATGCAAGCTGCAACTAGTTGTGCTTATCGGCACACCTGAGATCCGAAGGGTTATGTAGGCCAAAAAGGCCATGAAATGAAATTGAATAATCCTAATGAACCTGGATCAACTTGATGTAGACATGATGCCTAAGTTGAATAAACACTCTCTAAACAACTTATCCATTTGTGAGGCACAGCCATTCCCCTTGTTATTTTGTCCAGCACAAAGTTTGTAGCTTTCCCCTTCTCCCAGTCCAAAGTATTTTTGAGTTGAGTTACACAAGTCAACCCCTTGGCCCAACCTTGTTCCTAGCCTTCATCCTTCACTAGCAATTTGACCATGTCCAATGGGTGAGTTTGTCATTTGAACTATTGTGAAAGTAATTTCATATAACAAAGGAATATGCTAACTTGATTAATGCCATTGAATGGATGTTATACTTTGAGCTAAGCTATGAGAATGATTAGGGGAACATGTCTTAGTCTACTGATATGATTTTTCCTTGGTTATATATGGACCTAGTCAAACCTAGTTTGACTATGGTCATTTCTTGGGATCCGTGATGATGTGGGCCACATGTGCTTATGGATGATGATTGATGGACCCACATATTCTTGATGATGATGCCATATGATGGATATATGATGCAAATGATGATTGATGCAGTTCAGCAGTTTTATTTATTACTCCAGATCATCAGATTATACACTATCCATATATGGTGGACACTACAGCTGGCCCATTAGCGCAACCCATGGTGTATGAATACACATTCCTAGTGGATTTGGGTCTTCTGGATCCAATGAGACACTTATCTTTCAGTTCCAGGCACTTCTGACAGTGATTGATGCAGTTTTACACATGTTGACCAGATTTGGGGCTGATTTCCCAGCTTGAGCAGCAGGGGCCAGGAGAGGCCAGTTCACCTAGGGCGCTGTATGAGGAGGGGGTGGTCCAGCCACTTGTTTTTACCATTCACCCCCCCTTCTGGAGAGCCTGGTGGGCTCAGTTGGACAGCGCAGATGCCCTAGGAGGAAGTTTTGGCACTTTCACAGTTACCGAGGCAGTTAAAAAATGGGATAAAGTGGTCACTGAGGAATTCGATTTGGGCAATTGAGGCAAGGTTTTGGCACTTGGTTTTCACAGAGGTCTTCCACGGTGATCCCACTATCTTCCAGCCAGTTTTTACCATGTGGGTAGGCCCACAACGATCACAGGAGGTCTTTTACTGCTTGTCTGTCACAGATTTTGAGGACAGATTTGATCATTTATATTATCTTGGACATATTTTATTATTTTATTGTGCCTTGGGGATGAGCTAGTAAGGATTGATGCCTCCTAGCCCCACCATGCGCTTCTTATGTTGTCCTGGTCATTATGAGGTGGATTTTTGTACTTTTACCCCTCTAGTGGATGACGTCATCCGCACTTTGTACCATTTAGTTAGGGCGTCATCATTATATTGGGTGATCCATGTGATATGTTGTTATGATTCATTATTAGCCATTGATCATGTATTGAGATCTTTTAATCTCAACCACTCATTTGATGTAGTATTGTAAAGTGGTATAGGGTTTTGGTCTTTATTATCCTATATAAGGAGGAGACCCCTATTGTATAGCTCACCTTTGGAGCTCTAGAATATTGGAATAGAACACTTCTTTGTGGAGCATATCTCTCTTGTCTTGTGGATTCTCTTGCATCTTGAGTATACAGTATCTCTTCTATGTATCATTGTGGGTTTTGGTTCTACAACTATTTGTCTTGCAGGGAAGTCGAATTGGTGGAGAGGAGGGCGATTTCTTGAGGGTTATTGTTGGAGGGATCCACATATTCTCTCTTGGGTTGATCTTGAGATAGGGAGTATCATTATTGTATCTTCGTGACATAGTTGATGCTTTCTATTACATCTTTCTATCATTTTCATAATCATCTTACTTGACTTATTTCCTTTGATCTTGTCTTGTAGGAGGAGGACGATTTGGCTTCTTGAGTAGGACGATTTGGCTTGGAGAATCAAAATTGCACTCTTGAATATACACATAGGAGAATGCTATCAATTTGCAAGGTGGCCATAAACAATTGAGGTAAGATCTACAAGGTATGTGTCTCTTTCCATCCATTCTCTCTTCATTGGTCACAAACCCTAATTAATCAAAACCCCAAATTTTGGTTTTTCTTAGATCTACTTAGATCTAGCCTTGCTTTTGAAAAGATCTTAAGAACCCACCTCTATAGCATCCACCCCTAGTTGGATCTATAGTTTGGTGGTGATTGGGTTAAAATTTATACACTTTTCAAGGCAATATAGCTCTCTTGAGGCAAATCGCACTTCCTTGGGAGAGGCTTGTTTGGTTAGATCTAGCATATGGGTAGGTGAGATCCCACTTGATTTGCAATCTACATACTTGATAACCTACCCCTAGACTCTTACTTTGGTGATTTCTACCTTGTGGGCATCATTCCACGTTTCAAGGGATTAAAACCCCATGTTGGACTACTTGGCACCTTAAAACTCAGATCTAGTAAGATCTAACCCTTGGATTGTCTTGATTTTCTAGATCCACATAGATCATTGCCTAAACTACTTGGATCTACAATTTGGTGGTCATTGAACTTGTTTTGATACACCTTTCCCATCTTTTAGCCCTCTTTGAGCAAGGTCGCACTTCCTTGGGTGATTGAGTTTGCCCACTTTGAGGACGTGGGTAGTTGAGATTTTGGTGGATTTGGAACGGGCATACCTTGAAACCTGGGTCTAGAGTATCATTTTGTGACGATTTGCCTTGAGGGTAGCATTCCTTATTTTAAGGGGTTGTGGTCCACTTGGGTCATATCATGAAACCCTAGATCTAGTAAAATCCAACCATCATATCCCAATTAGCCCACTTGATTTGCATACTAGGTGTTCCGATCTACACTTTGACATATCTTTTGACTCCATTAACCCATCCAACAAGGCACTAGTCCTCCTTAAGCAAGTCGCACAACTTGGGAATTGTGTCAAACCTTAGATCTCGTAAGTGGGTATTCCTAATTTCAACTTAGATCCATAGATCTACTCATTATATGCCCCTTAGTACCAATTTCATCCCTTAAAGTCCACCTTGTGGGTCCCATTTGAGTCATTCACATATCCCAAGAAAGTGGGTCCCACTTGTGTAATACATGGTACTAGATCTTGTCTTTTTAGCTCATCATGTGGCCTAAATCATACATTGGTTGAAACACTAATCATCTCTCAAACCACCTTCAACCATACTTTAACTTCTAGGTCCACTTAACCTTGCATTGGTTTCCGTAACTCATCATTTACTTATCCCTAGGAACCTTTGTTTGGGTCCAATCATCTTTGATTGGTAATAGGGTCTCCCCCTACGTCTTGATTCATCTAGATCTAAAGCGAAGAGTGCCTCGGTTGACGTGACTCCCACCTTGCATTGGGAACCGTGGCATCTCTTGGGTCACCTCTTTAGTGGTCCATCTCCTCTACCGTCCCGGATGGGATACAACTAGGGACAACTACAAGTTGTGTGATAACAGTTGGACAGAACTTTGCATGGAGAATACGCCCCAACAATGGGCATACATCCAACTTTCTAGATCACACCCAGATCTGATGCATACAGCCCTTTGAACAGTGCTATGAAGGGATCGAAGATGGAAGCCCAGATCTGATGCATGCATCCCTTTGAACAGTGAGAATGCATATGTACAAGAATATTAATGCACATTATGGATAATTCTCTAGCAATACTTAGGATTCCATCCATGTTATCACACGATTATGAGGCAATCAAAATGTATCAACAAGTTACCTACTAAGTAGGATACTTTAATGGACCTATATATCCATTCCCAATTTCTCAAACAATTTCCAAGGCGTTATTAAATGAAGATTAAAACCATTTTCTATGGTCTTCCCCTTTGTTGGCATGCATCACATTCTTGGACCACTTTCTGAACATTTGGCAACAATGTAAGTCACCAGAGAGCTGCAAGCACAGTCTTTATAGATTTCACATATGTCCCTATATGCCATTCTAATCTTATGTGTCAATCCTTTAACATGCCTTGAATTTTCTCAAAAGTCTTCCTTTATTGTACAATAATGTTAAATCTTATAAACTCACAAATGGTGCATGCATCTATCAAAGAGTTCAAATGGTTCTAATCTCTTTACAATATTTCCTTGCTCTTTCGCCAACATGTTTTTAAGATATGTGCCACTACTACTAGATAAAAATTGATCTATTTCACCACAGCAATGCAGAAAGGCTACAATGGAAACATGTCTATATTCAATCATTCATTGTGTACTCTTGTACAACGTTCTCTTGAATAAATGATATAAACGATTAGCTGCCACATGACATTTGCAAGCCCACAAGGATACCATAAAAGTGGGTGTTACGCCTCAGAGTATCTGCAACATTCCTAGTCAGGTTTACCAGAGCAAGGGGTTAAAAAAATTTGACATAAAGGCCAAGTTGAAGCATAGAGTGTTGATTTGGGGCTTGTTATCACATCCATAGTAGCTGGGCTACCATGGTTGCAAAGCAGATATCTGCACTTTTCTGAGCTTTGCTTTGCACATATTCAGTGAGATCAGCTATGATGAGCAGTGTTATTTGTGATCACTCACACATCAGAGCAGCCTTATATCAGACATGCAGTAGACCCTATGCCAAGGCTAAGCCTTAAGACCTCAGATTTGATGACCGAGATGACCTTTTATTCCATACAGGTACAGTTTCAGTAGCAGTGTTCTCAGTGGGTACAGTTGGCCCAGATTACAGATACAGATATATGACCCAGTATATAAATGATGTGCATTGGTAGTATTATCTTGTTGTTTAGTTCATTTTGATAGCTTGACTTAGCATACAGTAATTATGATCTGGCAGTATATATATGTTAAAGTGAAATTGGTTATTGTATTACTGACATATGGAAACTCTTGTTTTATACTCGTTGGTTTTTACCTTCTTAGGAATGTGGACATGATCACTATTGTCTTTTTTACTTGCTAGCTTAGGCACCATTCTCACTTGTCTCCATCCATCCATTTGTCTTTCCTCATTATTGATCTTTACCTTGACTTACACCTTGACTTGTGATATGGAGGACCTCCCTGCTTTTGCCTCTGTGTTGGACAGCATCCATGTTTATTTTGTGTCTCAGCTCTGAGTTGGCAACAAAACTTACCTTTGGTGAGTTGGATTTTATACCTTGATCTCTCTAGTCGGTTGCCCCGATGTTTGATCTTGATTGTGGAAGTCCCCATAGTTGCTTGAGTTGTGTTGGCTAAAACCTGAAGCAAATTGTACTACCTTTGGAAATTATTGATATATATCTTTTGTAAATCCCAATGAAAAGGGTTGTGAAATGAAATGCAATGAAATGGAAATGCACCTCGGATGAAAGCTGCAATTAGTTGTGCTTTTAAGCACATGCAAAATCCCAGAGGGGTCCTAAAGGCCTAAAAAGCAATGGATAAATGCATCCTAAATCTAAAGATTGTTGTCCAAGTAAATGATATGAAATGAAATGAAAGGTCCAAATAAAGCAATGGTTAAGTATATGCCAAATCTAAAGATAGTTGACCTTAGATGAAATTTTCCTCATTGGGCCTGCGAGTTATGATATGAGATGGAGCAAGGGACATCTAATTCTAAGTGTCCCCTAGAACCTCAAGTTACGATTAGCCGGGCACCTAGTTCACGACGGTTCTAGTAGTAAACATTTTTCCAAGGTTGAATAAGCACTTCTCTAAACAACTTACCCATTTGTGAGACACCACCATTCCTTGTGTTTCTTTGTCCAACACATGCTTAAGTGTGTAACACCATTTCCCTTATCCAAAGTATCATAGTGTCAAGTCAGTCAAGTCATCCCCCTTTGGCCCAGCCTTGGATTCCTAACCTTCACCCTCTGCAAGAAAATTCATCATGTCTACAAATGAGTATATTCTTGAGGTTCTCTTTGCAAGTAAATTATTAACCTACTATTATCTATTAACTGCCAGTGAAATAATGCTTGATGTTTTAAAGTCTCGCTATGAAAATGATTTAAAGAGCATGTCTTAACCATTTTCACTTGCAGCATAAGGCTTCTTTGGCCTGGGTCATATTTTGATCAGTTTGACCAAGGTCAACCTTGGGATCCGTGTTGAGATGGACCACTTATATTATATGATGTTGATCTATGGTCCTTTATATACCTTTTGATGACTCCATATGATGGACAGCTTTCAGATGATGATTGATGAAGTTTTTATTGATTATTATTATTTCCAGATCATCATATTTTTATTTGTCCTGGTATGGTGGACGATACAGATGATCTTACAAGTTACCATTGTTGAAATTTGTACCAAGAAAGTGTTCCCCTAGTGATTTTTTCATAAGTCACTAAAAACGGAACAAAGTACATAACCCTTGCATTAATGGCTTGAGAAAAGTAATTAATGTCAATTTAGAGTTATAAAGTGACTTTTCAATTTATTTAAGATGTGGTTGAGAGAGAAAATATTTAATGGAGAAAAAAGTGACTTTTCTCATCCATTGATGAGAAAACACTAGATTAAATGTGGACCCCTGATCTAGTGTCCTTTCAGCTACCCCAGGAAGGTGAAGTGAAAAGACAAGGGAAAAACAATAAATAAGGCACCCCATTCCTTCATTTGCACACATCTCAAGAGAATTGGAAAGCAAGTTCCAGTTGGAGTTTGAGAGAGAGAAAGTGGTTGTCTGAGATAGCAGCTAGGTACAGCACGGTTTCCAAGACTGTATAGCATTTTTGGGCACGATTTTCGAGAAGAAAACAGTGGCACATATTTTCAGGCAGAGGCACAAATTTTGAGACAAGTACAAAAAATTAATTCCGTACAATCACGTACAGTCCGTACTGTTCCGTATAGTGCACAAAAATCTAGGCACGATTTTCGAGGCAAAAAATTAATTTCTGTGTTGTTTTGTTGGGCACGAATTTCCAGGCAAAAAATTGAGTTTGGCACTAAAATCGAGGAGTTGTCCGTACAGCTCTGTGTTGCTTGAGAAGGGCACGATTTCCACAAATATATGCACAGAATTCGAGGCATCCTGTTAAATTTGTTGGTTGAGATAAGTTGTGCTTGTTACTATTAAAATTTTGTTGTACATTTTACTGAAGAAGAAATTAATAAAATATCTCTCTCACAGGTTTTCCCTTCGGGGTTTTTCCTGGGCCATTTTGGCTAAAATATCTGAGTCTGAAATTTTATGTGCATGGTTGTTATGTTCTTTCTGTTCTCAGTATTTTGGTAGTACTTCTTTTGTGCTTCCAGTTCAGATATGTTTATGAGTGAAATTTCATTTTCAGCTGTCTATGTTTGAATGAGATGGTTTATTAAACATTGTTAATCTGAGTTAACTTGAAAGCCTGTTAGAGAAGTGAAATTTCTACAACCATGAGTTGTATGAGTACTCATCTCTAGTGGATTTGGGTCTTCTGAACCCATTGAGACACTTACTTTTCAGTTCCAGGCACTTCCAGAGATGATTTGAGCAGTTTTTCACCTGTTGGCCAGTTTGGCCATGCTAATGTGGCTTGTCCAGCCGATGCATTGGAGGCAAGTCGTTTCCTAGGGCGCTACAAAGAAAGGGGGTGGTCCAGCCACTTGTTATTACCATATTACCCCCCTTTCGGACATGATGGTATAGTCATATTTTGTGCCCAGGCACCAGACAGTTGTTTTCAGGCAGTTTGATGGATTTTCAGGTGAGATAAAAATGGAATAAAAAGGTCATTAAGGAATTCGATTTGGGAAATCGAGGCACGGTTTTGGCATGAGGTCTTCTCAGAGGTCATCTATGGTGTATCCCACTCCTTCCATATCAGTTTGCAGCATTCAGTGGGGTCCACACAATCATCAAGTTGCGTTTTGATGCATTCTTCTATCAGATGAGGGGGCCAGGATTTGATCATTTGTTCACTTGGACATGTCACTGACTCATAGGTTATATTATTGTGCCATGTGGTGATGCTAGTGAAGGAAAGTAATGCCTCCTAGCCCCACCATGTGCTCCTAGTCTTGTGTCGTAGTCATATTATGTGGCATGCTTGTATTTTGGCCACCTCTATGTAGTGCGCACCCCTCCTAGTGTATCCCTCATGTAGTGTGCACCACCTTTGAGTGAGTGATCCATGTTATATTGTACCAGCTGATCTTAGTCGTTGATTGTATTATCTTATCTTTTGATCTCCACCACTTGTTTTGAAAAGTGGTTTAGGGTTTTGGTCTCCCTCATCCTATTTAAGGAGGAGACCCCCCTCTTGTAAAGGCATCTAGAGATTTTTGGCTCTTGGCTACCAGAATAAAGAAATATCTTTTGAGCACATGCTTGGATCTCGAAATGGGAGTTTGGCTATGATGATTGTAAATGCTTCTCCATTGCACTAAAGGAAGTTTGTAGCTATCATGTATCTTTTTCCACTAACTTGATTTACAGGTGAAGAGGCCGATTTGGAGAAGTGTGCATTGGTGGGGAGGCTTGCCCTGCAATCTTCTGTCAAATTTTGGGTTAAAACAGGGAGTGATTTTGTCTTTGTACCAATCATTTTCTATCTTTTGTCTCTTACTTGTATGTACCCTCATTTTTGCTATGCTAATTGAGCTTGTCTCCTTGGTTTTACAGGAATAGAGGGACGCACTTGTGGACTAGGGAAAAACATACAAGCAAGAGAACTGCGTCTTCTTTCATTCGATTTGTGTGGGAAGTAATCCTCGTCATAATCGGCATCCATATTCATTATCCAGGTACGCTTGAGAGGTACGTATTTTCTTCCTCTAATCTACCCAGTTATTCTCTAGATCTAAAAACCCTCAAAGTCAAAACCCTTGTTTTTTTATTTTTCAGATCTATGGAGATCTAGCAAACATTTGGGCTTAATAATCATCTTAATAATCCCGATCTAAAGTTTGGTGGACATTCGACTCCATTTTCCCCCTGATCTAAGGCATTGGGCCTCTCCAAGGGAGGTCACACTTGTTGGGTAGGTGGCCATTTGCTAGATCCCAATCGTGGGTATTGCTCTTTTCTTCTCAAATCCATAGATCCATATCATAGCAATCCCATTTCATCTCAATCTTTACCTTGTGGGCCTCATTTGGACCATTTTCCATATTTTAAGGGTGGGCCCCACTAGGGTACTTTTATTTGGCATTAGATCTATCTAGATCTACTATTCCTAACCTATAAGTGGCCTTATCTTTTATTGGTTGAACTATTTGTCATCTCTTAAGCCTCTTCCCTAACTCCTTGGGTCCACTTATCCATTCTAGATCTAGATCTAGATCTATCCCTCCTGATCTCCACGTTTTGTCTTTCACATTTCCCTAGGAGGTCTTGAGTGGGTTCGCTAGCCTTCATACGTCAGCTAGGGTCTCCCCCTTGGCCTTGCTTAGGCTTGATCTAAAGTGAAGAGTGCCTCGGTTATCGTGACACCAACTTGCATTGGGAACCGTGGCATCTCTTAGGTCACCTCTTTAGTTGTCTACACCTCTACCATCCTGGATAGGATAACCTTTAGAGACATCTACAAGTTGTGTGATAACAGGGCTAAATACCCCTAATCATGTCATGGATGCCCCACTTGATTTCCTCCTCCAGGGGGTGCTCGCCCTATAGAGGTTGGTGCCCTTCTGGGGCTAATCACTTGGACGCATGACCACACTCATTTATTTTCCATGTAAAAGGTGATAGCATTTGTTTAGCACACCTTATTTGCTCACGTGGACCTATTTTACCCCTCCTATGGGTTGTGTACCCACAAATTGTACTTCCTTATTAAAGAAGCCCACGAGGATAATGGAGGACGTTCAGGGCACATATTTGTTGGGGTTAGTTGGGGCATGATGTCATCCTTTTGGCACACCTAGCACTTGGTGTAGCCTAATATCACATTTTTATTGTTACTTTATGTCATCGTGTGGTTAAGTCCCCAAATTTGTGGGTGCACTAACCAAAATTGTTATTTTTTCACATTATCTTGTAGGTTAATAACTTAAAATTAGGTGAGGCTAGTCTTATATCAATATTAAATAATGCCTCCCTCTCATTGTAAAAACACAACAAGATATGGGTTCATTATGAGATCTTTTCTCTTTCTACTAGTCTATTGGAGTTCTTGATGCTATGCGCACCTCTCTTGGGATGATTTTTCTTATTTAAAGGATGAATGAAGTTGTTTCTAGGGATTAATTTTGCATGTGCTTCGGTTGATGCTACAATTGGTTGTAATAACTCAAGATCAAGAGTGACCTAAGGTCTTTCCCTTGCTCATTTATTGGTAAATGTTGGTAAGGTTTACTTCTAACCCTAGTTTGATGACGCTTTAAAGGTGCATTATGCTAAATTGTTAGGGTTTCTTGCTAGCATTTTGTCAACTTTGTATGAGCAGACTATCCTATCAAAGGAGCTCTACATTGTTGGTTGTAGCTTTGGACTCCTTCGCTTGCCCTAATTAGGCTCTTCTACCTAACCCTTGAGGTTGCTAGTCCATACCCTAATTGCAAGTATTGGAAGCCATTTCTAGAGAGGGACATTGGTATCAATCTCTCAATGCCGTAGGGATTGAGACAAAAATCATATACCCTATCTTTTCAACAAAACTATCTCTCTTTTATCAATTTACTTCTCTTTTATTTTGCATGCATTTCTATATTGAAAAACACCCTAAAAATATAATATTATTGGAAAAGTCCTAAAAATCTAAATCAATTGATAACTCCAAAAATAGTCGTGAGTTTGTAATTCTGGTCCACCCACCAAATTCGCCCTAGTGGATTTATCCATAGATTTCTAAGGGAGTCCTCATTTGCCTTGGTGCATTGGGAAACATGAATTTGCCAAAATTAGGGTTTTTGCAGGGTTTTTTGCGATTTTGACTGGGCTATCAAGTGCACCCTAGGCCACTTGTTCATCTTCCTTTCAAAGTACACTTTACTGGGATATTGCCTTGGGAAGTGTGAAACCCTCCTGTTATCACATATATAGTAGTCGGGCTACCATACATTATTTTTTTGATTCCAGTACACTATTCAGCCAGTTCCCTTTCATTGAGATGCCGAGATGAGCATCTATATTGGATCACTATCATATTTTGGACAGTATATATATTCCCCATGCCATGACTGAGTCTCAGGACACTCAGAGAGATGACCGATGTAGCTATTATACCATTGGCACAGAGCAGTCAATAGTGCCCGGAGTTACAGTAGCAGTTCAGAGGACAGATGATGGTTCAGAGGATGAGCATTCAGGTATATGACTCAGCAGGTATATCATGGTGTTGTGGTTATATTGCTTTTATATTGATTCTTATAGCATGTCTTAGCATTTAGGGTCATGATCTGGTGATCATATAGATATGTGGGCCTGGTTGATCTTATTATATATATTCTATTGTCCCTACTCAGACTTAGAAGTTCATTATTCATACTCATTGGTTTTACCCTCCTTAGGGAAAATAGAGGTGATCCTTCAACCATACCTTGGCTTGCTATTGTTGGCTCCATTATTCATTATCTTCATCCATCCACTACCTACCTTTTAGTTTATCGCCCTGACTTACTACTTGACTAGTGGCATGGAGGCCTTTTCCCCACTGTAGCCTCTGTATTGGATGAGCTTCCATGTTTATTGTGTCTCGGCTCTGAGTTGGTGACAAAACTTACCTATGGTGAGTTGGATTTCCTTGTGAATTCCCCCTAGTCACTAAAGTTGTGTTGGCTAAACCTAAAACTTTTAGTGCTACCATGAATACAAAATCTGGAAAATGAAATGTTATATCTTGTATGAAAAGCCCGTTCATACAATGTGTTTCTAAACACACATGAATGAAAGGTAAGCCAAATGAAAATGGCCATGAAATAAAATGTTATATCTTTTGTGAAATGTAAAATACCTAGGTAAACAAGCTGTCTGTGACACACCTAGAAGTGCTCAGGTAAACAAGTGCCTTAAAAACACACCTGCAGCAGAAAGCCTAAAATAAATGTAAATCTATGCAATGTGTTTATAAACACACATAGATCAAAGGCTATGGAAACTTCAGGCCCAAAAGCAATGGAACTTAAATGCTATATCAAAATAATTGTTGGCCTCATTTGTATTATGGATTGTGCGCATCTGTTGAAGTTGAATAAACCCTCTTTAAACAACTTATCCATTTGTGAGACACCACCATTCCCTATGTTGTTGCTCATTCAGTATATACTATGGTGTGTATTCCCTTTCCCATATCCAAAGTGTCACAGTGTTGAGTCAATCAGTCATCCTTTAGCCTAGCCAGTTTATTTTAAGCCTTCACCCTTCACTAGCAAACTGATCACAACTATGAAGTGAGTATGGTCTTGAAAGTCTAGTCTGAGTCATAATAATAATTAATGACACTATATATTTGGATTTAGATCGCCAGTAAGGATTACTTTTTGTTATAATTGCTATTTGAATGAGTTGTAAAGCATACATTAACCTTTGACACTTTGCAGCAGCTTCTGATGATAGTCTGAGTTATATTTGGTCATGTTGACTTGGTCAAACCTAATTTGACCAAGGTCAACCACAGGATATGAGATGGTTGGACCTTGTGATGATACAGATAGATGATATATGGTCTATGTACATGTACATGATGGTTCTATGCATCAGATACAGGTTTATGATGATGATTTATGGTTTTCAGCATTATTTGATCATTTACAGATTATTATTATTTCACCTGTTTGGGTATTTTGGATATATTATATGATCATGCAGAGATCCATATCGTGCATGAGTACACATCTTGGATAGATTTGGACCTTCTGAGTCCAATGAGACAGTCTACTTTCAGTTCCGGGAAGTTACAGTGATGATTGAGCCTCAGTAGGCTATCCTAGTGCAGTTTTGGTCTGTCGGAGACCCTGTCAAAGCAGAGATGGATTTTATCTGGTTGACCTAGGGCGCTGTGCATGGAGGGGGTGGTCCAGCCACTTGTTTTTACCATATTACCCCCCCTCCCGGACACACTGGTGCCCTCACCTTGACAGCGCAGGCACTCCAGGTGGCAGTTTGGGGCAGTGTCAGTGCATGGAGGGGGTGGTCCAGCCACTTGTTTTTACCATATTACCCCTCTCCCGGACACACTGGTGCCCTCACCTTGACAGCGCAGGCACTCCAGGTGGCAGTTTGGGGCAGTGTCACGCTTCCCGAGGCAATTTGGGATTGGTAGAAATGGCTATAGAGGAATTCGATTTGGGCTACTGAGGCAAAGTTTTGGCATGGGATGATCAGTGATGATGAGTGGGATGTCTTCCACACCTTCTCCAGTAGTTTCAGCTTCATCGGGACCCACATCCATCACTTATGGCATTTTCTGATGATTTCTGAGGCCTCCTAAGGCCCACGATTTGTCCATAGAGGCACGATTTGGTCCTTTGATGACTATTTTATTAGTATTGTGCCATGGGGATTGACCAAGGGTGTCTAAAATTATCCCTTGGACCCACCCTGAGCTAGTTGTTATATTTTGTCATCATGATTTGGTGGGATCCCCTCTCCTAGGGCGATTTTGTCCACTTATTGTTATATTTTATTAGTGATCCATGTATTTTATTGTTGAGCTCATCTCAACCATTGATTAGATCTTTCGATCTTTTAATCGTAACCACTCATTCAAAAAGTGGTTAGATTGTGGACTCTCTCCCTCCTATTTAAAGGAGAGAGCCTCTCATTGTAAAGGGGACTGGTGGCTCTGGATTATTGGAATAGAAAATTGTTATTGCATCTATCTCCAGTGTTGTGGTGAATGTTTTTGGTGTTCGTTCGTTGATTCTTACTTTGCACTGAGTTATTGGAGATCTTGTCTTGTCATATTTTTGTACCATCTTTTTGCATCTACAGGTGGAGGCCGAATTCATCTAAGGAGGACGTATTGGTAGGGGAGGACCCTCCCTACTTCTTCTTTGGGTTTCTTCGTGGGTAACAGGGAGTATTACTGTCCCAGGACCTTCTATTGCATGTTACTATTGCACTTTGCTTGTATTTCCTCCATACTTGACCTTTCTAATTGAAATCGCTTTCCTTGGATTGACAGGTAGAGGAGGTCGCAGTTGTGGGCTAGGGCATCATTTCGGCAAGCAAAATCAACAATCTCTCATTTGATCTCTGCGGGAGTCTTCCTCAACAAAAAGGCATCTCATCCACATGACTCAGGTATGATCTCAAGGTAATTTCTTTCCATGATCTATCCACTTGTCTAAAATACTTTAAACACTAATTAATCAAAACCCCCATTTTTTCAGATCTACTAAGATCTAGTGGCTTCTTGGGTAAGATATTTAAAACCCACCTCTATAGTATCCATGGAATCCCGAATCTATAGTTTGGTGAGGATTGGCCTCCATTTGACCCCCTTCCCAAGGCAACTTAGCCTCTCCAAGTGAGGTCGCACTCCTTGGTTTGGGTGAGTTAACCTAGATCTAGTACGTGGGTAGTTGAGATTCCACTTGATTTGCAATCTACATATCCAATAACCTACCCCTAGACTGTCATTTTTGTGATTTCTACCTTGTGGGCCCTATTCCACATTTTAAGGGATTAAAACCCCATTTTGGACCACTTGGTATCTTAAAACTCTGATCTAGTAAGATCTAACCCTTGGATTGCCTTGATTTTCTAGATCCACATTGTCACTTGCTTAAACTACTTGGATCTAAACTTTGGATGCCATTGGACTTGTCTTGATCCCATTTATCACACTTTTAACCCTCCTTGGGCAAGGTCGCACTTCTTGGGAAGATTGAGTTTGTCCACTTGTAGGACATGGGTAGTTGAGATTTTGGTGGATTTGGAACACAAATAACTTGAAACCTATGTCTGGTAGGTCATATTGTGAAATCTCGCCTTGGGGATAGCATTCCTTGTTTTAAGGGATTGTGGTCCACTTAGGTCACATCATGAATTATTAGATCTAGATAGATCCATCCATCAAACCTTTAGTAGCCCACTTGTCTTATGTTATAGGGGTCATGATCTACAAGTTAACTTCACTTTGACTCCATTTATTCCAATTCCCAAGGCACTGATCTTTCTCCAAGCTCATTCAACTTTCCTAGATTGTTGAGTTAACTTGTGGTTTGATCCTTGTTTGGGTTGCTTGAATCCCTTGATGTTGTCCTATCTCATGATCAAGCTTATCTCATGTACTGGTTAGCCCCAATTCAATCCCTAAACTACCCTGCATTGGACACGGTTCCCAAGGCAATGGATTTTCTCACAATTGACTAGTACTTTAATCCTGGATCTCATTTCAAATACTATAAGTCACTCTCACATCAACAATGAACCAAAGCTATACTCATTGAACCCCTTATTTATCTCGTGACTTCATCCTTAGGTCTAGGATGCACCATACACCTTACAATACTTCATTCATACTTAACTTTGATTTGGTGTTTTGGTTTGATCTCTCCTGTCGGGAGTAGATCTGGGTCTCCCCCTTTGTTGTCTGGGCTAGATAGCATAAAGTGAAGGTTGCCTCGATTGGCGTGACAACCATCTATTGGAAGTCGAGGTGATCGTGGTTGCACCTTTGAGTTGCCCTTCCCTACTGCCATCCATTAATGGATACATCCATAGGGGTAACTACAGTTTAGGTGATAACACCTCCCTTGGGAGTTGTGTAGTTGCATTGAAAGTTGTGATATTGATTGATATTGACGGGTATATTGAATTAACTCCTTTATATTATTTACGTGTCTTTATTATCCATTGTTGACTCCATAAAAGGCACCGATCTTAGCTATAAGGCTTGTAGAAACATATTTGCAAGTGTGTTGGTGTCTACAGATGTCCTTGATTAGGGACTCTCCCCTGGGTTTGGGAGTTACCCGAAGAAGTTGAAAGGTTAGACTGAGGTGACATTGGGTCTACCTCCTCTTATATGATTACTATCACTAGCATGAGGCATAAATAGCCTGCTTTGAAAGGACTGCTAGTTTAAGCAATATCGATGTCGGGGACCTCAAAGAAAAGGGATGACATTCTATTGAAGAGGGCTTCCCTGGTTGAATCATTCAGATACATCCAACATCTACCACATGGTTCGGGTAAGTTCTTGTTTTGTACTTTGGTTAGATTTGTTGATCTAATTTGGCAGGTCTCTTCTGGAGACTTTGGCTAAAGAAAAATAAAAAAGGAAGCACCCTATAAGGAATAGGTTGATCCAAGAGGTAAGTTTTGCATTGTACCTTGATAGGATTTTTGTTGAAGGCTAACCTATAGGTCCTATCTGGCGACTCCACTAAAAAAAATCAGCAAAAAGAACTGCAATTCAAAACAACCAACCTCGGTTATTAATAAGAAGATGATATGGCGTCCTTTGCTGCAGTGGATTTCTCAAGCATTCTAGGATATCCGAATAAGCAAGACAAATATGGTTGTCTTAAGTCCGTTCCAAGGTTTCATGAATATGACGATACAGTTGTAGAACATATTACGTCGTTTAGAGAATTTCTTGTGACATGGGATATCGTCGACGAGGATATCAGAATGAAGTTATTTGTAGTATCTCTTGATTTGCAAAATAACAAGGATGTGAGAGACTGGTATGCAGAGCTTCCTTCCTTAAGGGATACATTCACTCTTGCATTTGGTCAAGGCATTTGGGAAGGAGGGGGATCCCAATCTGGATGAAGTAACTATTACGGCCATGATTTCCCTTCCAAAAAATGAGCAAGTTGAAGATGACACTTTAGATTTGGGACTTGAAGACTGATCCACCAACTGCTACAAAAATGGAAGCATGTTATGCTCCTCTTGATTTATCAAACTTTCCAGGGTATTCAAATGACTTACCAGAAATATTTTGGACAGCTTTTCATGATTATGATGATGATGCCGAGGACCATGTCTACTAGTGTATGTTATTGCCTCCAAAACATGGTATTAAGGAAGAAGATGTCTATAGGAGGTTATTCGTCCTTCACCTGGAAGGAAAGGCCCGTGCTTGGTTTCCAGGCCTCGACAAAGGAAAAATATCCTCTTTTGCAGAATTGACAGAGGCATTTTGTAGATATTGGTGCCCAGAAAAATACAAGAGATGGATTCCCTATGTCGAAGAAGCAAAGATCTTATTCAAGAAATAAAGCCAGGAAGATATTGAAGGAGAACATAGCAAAGATGATCAGAATGTCTCGATCCTTGAAGGACATGAAGCAGACCTTGTCGAAGAAATCCACGATGAAGACCAAGACTCAGAAAGCTTGCTTGAAGAAACTGTTGTTCAAGATCTTGTTGATAATATTCTCGACCTTATGTTCGAAGATGAAGAGGAAGATGATGATGCTCCAATAAATGAAGACCAAGAAGCTCTAGTTGAGGAAATTGAAGAACACAAGGAAATGGTGAGTTTTCCTTACCCTCGTGACAAAGTTTCTTATGATATCTTGGGCCTCTTGGAGGAAAATAACAGGATCCTTGAAGATGATGATTATTGGAAGTTCCCGGGTCTACTGATCTATGATTCTTCAAGATCGGGCAGTATTCTTTCCAAGCCCTCCAGTTGCACGTATT
Source organism: Larix kaempferi (assembly GCA_027924585.1). Classification (NCBI taxonomy): domain Eukaryota; kingdom Viridiplantae; phylum Streptophyta; class Pinopsida; order Pinales; family Pinaceae; genus Larix; species Larix kaempferi. Next base: position 8,143,339 of record BSBM01000236.1, on the reverse strand, counting down.
TCAAAGAAGAAATCTATGAGCCTTTCCTGCCATTCATAGAAAAAGGAGTTAGTATGGATCGAGCCAAGCCATATTTTTATACAAGTTCTAAACGATATGACGAAGTATTTGTTGAAGAGGTACTCCCGACTGAAAAAGGTATCAAAGACATAGTTGATGAAGAGGTTATGGTTGTAGCTTCCTCTGGTTCCGCCATTTCTGAAGAGTAGATCAATCCCTTTGCAACTAAATTTGATGATGAAGCACTCCAGAATGTGGATCATGTTTTCATTGAAGATGATCACCATATGCAGTTGTTCCATTACAATAAAAGGTTGGAGGACTTCGGAAAACCTATCTCCAATGAGATCTCTCAAAATTTGGTTCAACTTAGCTCACCCAGCATCGAACATGGTGTAGGATTTCATACGAAGATTTCCTTTGCAAATATTGAGCCAATGGGTTTGCCCTCTCCTAGGGTGGTCCATGATTATTATTTCCAGCAATGTCTCTCAAAGCAGCCATTTCTATCCAGTACAGGTAAGTTTTTAATGATGCATTTCAACAGAACCAAAGCAGGTATGTGGACAAGTATACTATTTACTTCTCCTTACCATGATATTTGTCATTTATCTTTTTGCTTAAAACTGGAAGGTAAGAATATTGTGGCTGATAATTTCAAATTTTTAAAGATTATTGATACTAACATAATTATTAGAAAGTTCAAGAAAGTGTTTGCGTGTCCAAGAGAATGCTTGAACAGGTGCAGTGATATATTACAATTGGCTTTCAAAGATTCTCCAAAAAAATTTCCAGGATTCATCTTTGCAAGTGATTTCCCAAGTTCAAAATCAGATAGTTGTTCCTTGCATACAAATTTCACAGAACAAATATATGATGACAATAGTATATACATGAGCCCAATACAGGCGTGGATAGATAAGGCTTCCAAAAGTAATCATCCTCCGTGGCAGGAATTTGAAGGTTTCCAGATTCCCAGGTTTGTCCATCATTTCGATTCCATTCCGACGAAGATAATGGTATGTATTATGTTCATCCTCATTGAGGATCTATCATGGATTGTTTCCAAAGACAAAGGAAGAAAATTTGACAATATACTCAGGTGGCTACATTAGTGGTATGATTTCACTTTACCCTTTTTTGTTATCATAATTAGGGTAGGTAGGTATAGTTTCATTTGAGTTCAAGATTTAATGTTACCTATGCATTGCACTTGTAATTATTTCATTTTGATTTTACCGCATTTCGTTTTAAACAAGGTAGGACAGAAGTGTCTACCTCATGATGCATTTGGCATCGTTTTTCATTAGATGTGTGTGTAGGTCTACATTCCCAAGAGATTCTAGGGGGTTCTCATACACTACGGAGAAGAGAACATGCACCGCAATTGGAGCTAGCTGTTACGCCTCAGAATATATGTAGCATTCCCAGTTAGATTTACCAGAGCAAGGGGTTAAAAAATTTCGATATAAAGGCCAAGTTGAAGCATGGAGTGTTGCTTTGGGGCTAAATACCCCTAATCATGTCATAGATGGTCCACTTGATTTCTTCCACAAGGGGGTGCTCGCCCCGTAGGGGTTGATGCCCTTAGGGGGGCTAATCACTTGGAAGCATGACCACACTCATTTATTTGCAATGTAAAAGGTGATAGCATTTGTTTAGCACACCTTATGTGCCCACTTGCACCTATTTTACCCCTCCTATGGGATGTGTACCCGCAAATTGTGCTTCCTTATTAAAGAAGCTTATAAGGATAATGAAGGAGGACGTTGAGGGCACACATCTGTTGGGATTAGTTGGGACATGACGTCTTCCTTTTGGCACACCTGACACTTGGTGTAGCCTAATTTCACATTTTTATTGTTATTTATGTCATTGTGTGGTTAAGTCCCCAAATTTGTGGGTGCACTAACCAAAATTGTTATATTTTCACATTATCTTGTAGGCTAATAACTTAAAATTAAGTGAGGCTAGTCTTATATAAATAGTGCTTCCTCTCAGTGTAAAAACACAACAAGATATGGCTTCATTATGAGATTTTTCTCTTACTAGTCTATTGGAATTCTTGATGCTATGCGCACCTCTTTTGGGATGATTTTTCTTTCTTGACGGATGAATGAAGGTCTTTCTAAGACTTAATTTTGCACGTGCTTTGGTTGACGCTATGATTGGTTGTAATAACTAAAGCTCAAGAGTGACCTAAGGTCTTTTCCTTGCTCATTTCTTGGTAAATGCTGGTAAGATTTACTTCTTACCGTAGCTTGATGATGCTTTTACGATGCATTATGCTAAATTGTTAGGGTTTCTTGCTAGCATTTTGCCAACTTTGTATGAGGAGACTATCCTATCAAAGGAGCTCTCCACTGTTGGTTGGGCCTTGGACTCCTTTGCTTGCCTTGATTAGGCTCTTCTACCTAACCCTTGAGGTTGCTAGTTGATGCCCTAATTGCAAGTATTGGAAGACATTTCTAGAGAGGGACGTTGGTATCAATCTTTCAATGCCCTAGGGATTGAGACAAGAATCATATGTCGTATCTTTTCAACAAAACTATCTCTCTTCTATCAATTTACCTGTCTTTTATTTTACATGCATTTCTATATTGAAAAAACCCTAAAAATATAATATTATCGCAAAAACCCTAAAAATCTAAATAAATTCTTAACTCCAAAAAAAGCCATGACTTTGTACTCTGGTCTGTTGATTTTTAGTGCAGCTGCAAGACCCATTCTCAGAGAGAATGGTACCCTAGTCAGTTGTTTAGGATTCTTGGTCAAGTTAACCAGGTAGAGTATGAGTAAGACCCTAGAAGGTACCCTAGGGCCCCCAGCTGTCTCCTAGGGTTTTTGGTCAAGGACCAAGCAGGTTGATGCCATTGCAAAGTCCCTAGCATGTGGTTAGAGCCCCTATTTGTCTCTAGGGTATTCTGGTCTAGAACCAGACAGTTTCTTGGTCACGAGGACCAAGCAGATCCTGCAGGTTGAGACAGAGACATCCTAGGTCCTGCAAATGGTTGATCAACATTTAGTCTAGGACTAAATGCTCAACTTGACGCTGAGGACCATTCTCTGGGAGAATGGAGAACCTGGTCATGGACCAGATGGTTGATCAACATGTCCCAGTCTAGGACTATGGCTCTGCCTTGGGCGGAGAAGCCATTCCTTGAGAATGGAGGCACTTCGTCAGTTACCAAGATTATGATGTGTGATGTCCTTTTCTCCTAGGTCTTCGAGATGGATGAGTTAGTTGGTCTTCTCAAGGGACTGGCCACCCCTTGTGTAAGCTACTAACATTTGACCTAAGGAGCAGTTGAGAGGACCACATGATCACATCATCTGTGTGAACCCTTCCTTATACAGTGATGATGAACTTTCAGGTTATCTGGAACATTTGTACATTTGAGAGAAAGATGAGTGGTTGTAACTTTCCACCTTGGGTGATTTACTTTTGGTCCTTACACCTTGTTGTTTATTGGTCTTGTGGTACTTTGTCTTTGACTTGTGGTTAATAGAGTCATTTACCCACTTTGAGTTATCTTTTGATTTTCACCACTTTTGATGTTTTTGGTCTTATGGGTACTGTTATCACATATATAGTAGTCGGGCTAACATACATTATTTTTCTGATTCCAGTACACTATTCAACCAGTTCCCTTACATTGAGATGCTAATATGAGCATCTATATTGGATCACTATCAAATTTTGGGACAGCAATTGTATTCCCCATGCCATGACTGAGTCTCAGGACACTCAGAGAGATGACCGATGTAGCCATTATACCATTGGTACAGAGCAGTCAGTAGTGCCCAGAGTTACAGCAGCAGTTTCAGAGGACAGATGATGGTACAGGTGATGAGCATTCAGGTATATGACTCAGCAGGTATATCATTGTGTTATGGTTATATTGCTTTTATATTTATTCTTATAGCATGTCTTAGCACCTAGTGTCATGATCTGGCGATCATATAGATATGTGGACCTGGTTGATCTTGTTATATATATTATATTGTCCCTACTCAGACTTAGAAGTTCACTATTCATACTCATTGGTTTTACCCTCCTTAGGGAGAATAGAGGTGATCATTCCACCATACCTTGGCTTGCTAGTGTTGGCTCCATTATTCATTGTCTTCATCCATCCATTGCCTACCTTTTAGTTTATCACCCTGACTTACTACTTGACTAGTGACATGGAGGATCTTTTCCCCATTGTAGCCTCTGTATTGGATGAGCTTCCCTGTTTATTGTGTCTCGGCTCTGATTTGGTGACAAAACTTACCTATGGTGAGTTGGAGTTCCTTGTGAATTCCCCCTAGTCACTAAAGTTGTGTTGGCTAAACCTGAAACTTTTAGTGCTGCCATGAATACAAAATCTGGAAAAAATGAAATGCTATATCTTGTATGAAAAGCCCATTCATGCAATGTGTTTTTCAACACACATGAATGAAAGGCATGCCAAATGAAAATGGCCATGAAAATAAAATGTTATATCTTTTGGAAATATAAATACCTAGGTAAACAAGCTGTCTGTGACACACCTAGAAGTGCTCAGGTAAACAAGTGCCTTAAAAACACACTTGCAGCAGAAAGCCTAAATAAATGTAAATCTATGCAATGTGTTTATAAACACACATAGATCAAGGCTATGGAAACTCCAGGCCCAAAAAGCAATGGAACTTAAATGCTATATCAAAACAATTGCTGGCCTTATTTGTCTTATGGATTGTGTGCATCTGTTAAAGGTGAATAAACCCTCTTTGAACAACTCATCCATTTGTGAGACACCGCCATTCCCTGTGTTGTTGCTCATTCAGTATATACTATGGTGTGTATTCCCTTTCCCTTTGCCAAAGTGTCACAAAGTTAAGTCAATCAAGTCATCCCTTAGCCTAGCCAGTTATTTTAGCCTTCACCCTTCACTAGCAAATTGATCACAGCTATGAAGTGAGTATGATCTTGAAAGTCTAGTCTGAGTAATAATAATAATTAAGGACATCATATATTTGGATTTAGATCGCTAGTAATGATTACTTTGTGTTATAATTGTTATTTGAATAAGTTGTAGAGCATGCATTAACCTTTGACACTTTGCAGCAGCTTCTGATGATGGTCTGAGTTATATTTGGTCATGTTGACTTGGTCAAACCTAGTTTGACCAAGGTCAACCATAGGACATGAGATAGTTAGACCTTGTGATGATATGGATAGATGATATATGGTCTATGTACATGTACGTGATGATTCTATGCAGCAGCTACAGGGTTATGATGATGATTCATGGTTTACAGCAGTATTTGATCATTTACAGATTATTATTATTTGACCTGTTCCGGTATATTGGATATATATTTTGATCATGCAGAGATTCATATGGTGTATAAGTACACATCTTGGATAGATTTGGACCTTCTGAGTCCAATGAGAAGGTTTGTTTTCAGTTTCGGGCACTTACAGTGATGATTGAGCCTCAGTAGGCTATCCCAGTGCAGTTTTGGTCTATTGGAGACCCTGTCAGAGCAGATGTGATTTTTATCTGGTTGACCTAGGGCGCTGTGCTTGGAGGGGGTGGTCCAGCCACTTGTTTTTACAATATTACCCCCCTCCCGGACACACAAGTGCCCTCACCTTGACAGCGCAGGCACTCCAGGAGGCAGTTTGGGGTAGTTTCACGCTTCCCGGGGCATTTCAGGATTGGTAGAAATGGTTATTGAGGAATTCGATTTGGGCTACTGAGGCAATATCTTGGCATGGGATGATCAGTGATGATGGATTGATGTCTTCCACACCTCCTCCAGCAGTTTCAGCTTCATCGGGGCCCGCATCCATCACTTATGGCACTTTCTGATGATTTCTGAGGTCTTTTGAGGCCTACGATTTGACCATAGAGGCACGATTTGGTATATTGATGACTTTTTATTATTATTGTGCTATGGGGATTGACCAAGGGTGGCTAAAATTACCCCTTGGACCCACCATAAGCTTCTTATTATATTTTGTCATCATGATTTGGTGGGGTTCCCCTCTTCTAGGGCGATTTTGTCCACTTATGTTATATTTTATGAGTGATCCATGTATTTTATTGTTGAGCTCATCTCAACCATTGATTAGACATTTGTATCTTTTAATCTTAGCCACTCATTCAAAAAGTGGTTAGTATTTTGATGCCTCTCCTTCCTATTTAAAGGAGAGAGCTTCTCATTGTAAAGGGACTCGTGGCTCTGGATTATTGGAATAGAAAATTATTATTGCATCTATCTCCAGTGTTGTGGTGAATGTTTTTGGTGTTCGTTCGTTGGTTCTTCCTTTGCACTAAGTTATTGGAGATCTTGTTTTGCCATATCTTTTGTACCACGTTTTTGCATCTACAGGTGGAGGTCGATTTGCTTTGAGGAGGAAGTATTGGTAGGGGAAGACTCTCCCTACTTCTTCTTTGGATCTCTTCGTTGGTAACAGGGAGTATTACTGTCCCAGGACCTTCTATTCTATGTTATCATTGCATTTTACTTGTATTTCCTCCATACTTGACCTCTCTGATTGAAATCGATTTTCCTTGGATTGACAGGTAGAGGAGGGCGCACTTGTGGGCTAGGGCATCAATTTGGCAAGCAAAATCAACAATCTCTCATTTGATCTCTGCAGGAATCTTCCTCAACATCAAAGCATCTCTCTTCATCACTCAGGTATGATCTCAAGGTAATTTCTATCTCCATGATCTATCCACTTGTCTAAAATATTTCAAACCCTAATTAATCAAAACCCCCTTTTTACATTTTCTCAGATCTACTAAGATCTAGTGGGTTGTTGGGTATAATATTGAAAACCCACCTCTATAGTATCCACGGCATCCCGGATCTATAGTTTGGTGAGGATTGGCCTCCTTTTGACCCTCTTCCCAAGGCACTTAACCTCTCCAAGCAAGGGCGCACTTCTTGGTTTGGGTGAGTTAACCTAGATCTAGTACGTGGGTAGTTGAGATTCCACTTGATTCGTAATCTACACATCCAATAACCTACCCCCAGATTGTCACTTTTCTGATTTCTACCTTGTGGGCCCTATTCCACATTTTAAGGGATTTAATTCCCATTTTGTACCACTTGGGATCTTTAAACTCAGATCTAGTAAGATCTAGCCATCGGATTGCCGTGAAATTGTAGATCCATACTCTCACTTGATCAACCTACTTGGATCTAAATTTTGGATGCCATTGGACTTGTCTTGATCCATTTATCCCCATTTTTACCCTCCTTGGGCAAAGTCGCACCACCTTGGAGATTGGAGTTGGTCCACTTCTAGGACATGGGTACATGAGATTTTAGTGGATTTGGAACGAGCATAATTCAAAACCTAGGTCTAGTTGGTCACTTCATCAAATCTTGCCTTGGGGATAGCATTCCTTGTTTTAAGGGATTGTGGTCCACTTAAGTCAAACCTTGAATCTCTAGATCTAGACCTATTCATCCATCAAACCTTTAATTGCCCACTTGTCTCATGCAATAGGAGTCATCAACCACAAGTTAACTTCACTTTGACTCCATTATCCCAATTCCCAAGGCACTAATCTCTCTTCAAGTCAATTCGACTTTCCTAGATTGTTGGATTAACTTGTGGTTTGATCATTGTTTGGTGGACTAAACCCTTTGATGTCATCATATATCATGATCAAGCTCGTCACTTGTACTAGTTAGCCCCAATTCAACCCCTAAACTACCCTGCATTGGACACGGTTCCCAAGGCAGTGGATTTTCTCACATTGAACTAGTACTCTAATCCTGGATCTCACTTCAAATACTATAAGTCACTCACACATCAATAATGAACCAAATCTATACTCATTGAACCCCTCACTTATCTTATGACTTCATCCTTAGTTCTAGGATAAACCATACACCTTACTTCACTTAGAATTAACTTGATTTGGTGTCTTGGTTTTGATCTCTCCTGTAGGGAGTAGATCGGGTCTCCCCCTTTGTTGTCTGGGCTAGATAACATAAAGCGAAGGTTGCCTCGACTGGCGTGACAACCATCTATTGGAGGTCGAGGTGATCGTGGTTGCACCTTTTGAGTTGCCCTTCCCTATTGCCATCCACTAATGGATACATCCATAGGGGTAACTACAGTTTAAGTGATAGCAGGTACTATGGTTGTTTGACCACGTTCAAGGTATACCCTTGGTCCTAAGGGTTATGGGTCACGTACCCACACCTTTGTTATTTTTGGGGTCATGTACCCTACTTATGGTTAAGTTACTAATTGTGACCTTTTTTTTTTTTTACTATTACTTTTTTTTTATCTTTTATAATTTTTATGTTTTATTCTTTTTTTATTTTTATCTTTTGATTCTTTTCTATATTTATGGAATCATAATTTAAAGGATTAATTTAATGATCTATTTTGAAGATCAAAATCCTATTTATAGAGAACTGTTCTTTCTCATTTGATTCATTCAAAAAGATACACAACAACACAGCTCAACTCTGTTTTTATCTCAGCTTGACGTCAAGGGTTTAAAAGTTCTGCTGCTTGCTTTAAAGGCTGCCATCCTGCTGAAGTTTTCCATCTACCTCAGATCTGACTTTGCTAATTGACAGAGCTGACGCCAAGGTTTAATTCTTTGCTGCTGCCGTGAAGGGTTTGACTGAGATCCGATCCTTGTGCTGAAGTTTGGGTGAAGTCTGATCTGTTTTTTTTTTTTTGTAACCCTTGTTGAGGTCTGATTTGTTAACCTTCTGACGGTTGAGGTGCTTTGAGGTCTGATCTGCCACATGCATGTTTTTAGAAAGGTTGTGGCCCGTGACCCTATTGCTGAGTTTGCAGACCTGGCCATGAACCTTCATGAACCCTGATCTGCCGGTTGAAACTGAAAGGTCTTGAGTGGGGGCTGCGAATCATTTAGGCTCTCTTCTATCCATGGTGCTTTGATTTGTGAAGGCCCTGAGGCCTTAGGGTCTGATCTACTCTACTGTGTGCACACATGTGGAGGACATGTGCTGTTTCAGTACGCTGACAGTTCATTTGTGAAGGCCTCAGTTTGTTTAGTCTATGCCCTTGATTTTTTTTTGTTAATGCTGAGACTCACTGAGACTTGTTGAGACTTGCCCTGGACCAGATCAATGCTTGATCTTTATGCTGAGAACTAATTAGGGCCTATCTTTGAACTAAAGGTTAATTGTGTTCAAATTCCCTGTGTTACTTGTCTGAAACTTTAATTTTTGCTTGGTGTATTGACCATCCCTGTTTGACTGTACTACACCTGTCATCTCTCTCTCTCTGGTTTGTACTACCCTCTTGTAGGGTCAGCTAGTTCCCAGAATTTGACTGGCCTCTCTGAGGCACAGTGTTTTACTAAAAGTAACTCTTCTGAGTATTCTTATAGGAAGGGTTTCACACTCAGGTAAGTATCTTCAGCTATATCTCTTTAATTATTATGTGATCAATTTATTTATTTACTTTACATGTTACTGAAGATTAATTCAGCACAGTGATCTAAGTGGTAGTGTTAAAATTACCTTAACACAGTGACCGACCTGATAGTGCTAAAAGTGTGAAGTTGAAAGAGATGAAAATTATGTTATGTTAGATTTTATTACTGCATTCAATGTTTGTAAATGTTTATTAAATGTATTTCTGCATTAAAGTATATTGATTTATTATTCTTTTGCTTATAACCCTAACTTGATGAAAATTTAACATGGTCCACCCACCAAATTCGCCCTATTGGATTTATCCACAAATTTATGAGGGAGACCTCATTTTCCTTGGTGCATTGGGAAGCATGCATTTGCCCAAATTAAGGTTTTGGCAAGGTTTCTTGCAGTCCTGACTTGGCCATCAAGTGCGCCCTAGGCCACTTGTTCATCTCCCTTCTAGAGTGCACTTTTCTGGGCTATTACCTTGGGAAATGTGAAACCCTCCCTTGGGAGTTGTGTAGTTGCAATGAAAGTTGTGATATTGATTGATATTGACTGGTATATTGAATTAACTCCTTTATATGATTTATGTGTCTTTACTATCCATTGTTGACTCCATATAAGGCATCGATCTCAGCTATAAGGCTTGTAGAAAGGTATTTGCAAATGTGTTTCTCTTTGCAGGTGTCCTTCCTTGATTAGGGACTCTCCCCTAGGTTTAGGAGTTCCCCGAAGAAGTTGAGAGATTACACTGAGGTGACATTGGGTCTAGCTACCCTTATATGATTACTATCACTAGCACAGGGCATAAATAGCCTGCTTTGAAAGGACTGCTGGTTTGAGCTGTAACAGTGGGTATGATGTAACCTAGACGCTTTTTTAGAAGCTTGGTGCATTTTAAGTAACACCTTTTATTAGTAATTGACTATTTTTAGCCTGACTATTTTAGAATATTTGCATTTTACTGTATTGAATGAATTAATGAAGAGATTTAAAAAATGTACAACTAAGATCCATGATAACTTTGCAATTGATTGCAATAGAACAATTTGCACACAAACCTCAACAGCAAACGTTTTGTCAGGAATCAAAGTACTATTTCTTGCCATGAGAAGTGGTATTAAGGCACAAATCAGAGCTGTTACAAACATGGAAAGAAAAGGTTAGTTTATGAAACATCATGCCATTTTGAAAGTCATAACCAAATAATCACAACATTTGAAAATGTTTGAAAACCTCCAGTAGACTTCATAACAAATATTTTATGTCAAAGTAAAATCTAGAAAGGATAATTAGCATACAATCATTGACATCACGCAATGCAATCCTGAAATATAGTTCAAGAAGACGAGGAGCCATCTTGAAGCCTTGTTTTAGCCTTTCTGATTGTGTTGAACCCATGGCTGCTTGTAGTGAAGCAGCCATACGTGGAGATGTCCAATGGCGCTCCTGAACATGAAAAAATAATCTATAAGCCTTTCATTGGTCCATGACTCCATTCTATTATATCATCAAGCATAACCACACTTTTACCAGAGAAATATAAGCAACATTGCTACAGAGCACAAGCCCTAATCCAATCTAAGGAACATTTAATTTTATATTAAACAATAGTCATCTTTGGAAAGCATAGCACACTAGAAAACGTATGAAACACCTATGACATACTGTGAATGCTTGATGAGTCTCAGAATGCATCATCATTTACATATCATTTTCCCTTTTTTATTTATATATTTTGCATGGAATTGCAACTTTGTTGATGAAGATGATATGGCAGAAGGATGCATTTTCACGAGGATTATTTACTTGCAAGCTTATTCTATTCTAGTTTTAATTGAGTTTCTCGGTAGCATAGGTGAATAAGTTCAATTTTCTTTTACTTGAACTTTTGGGTAGGTTGGACTCAGTCAAAATCAGTGCTTAGGTGATTTTTAGACCATCCATTTTCCACTAAAAAGTGGTTTCTAGGTGAATAAGTTCATAGTCCCTTTGATTTGAACTTCTACAATTGTTTTTGGGATGGTGGTTTTTCAACTTGTTGAGTCATGTCCTTGTCTTTATTTCTGAGCTAAATAACTGTCATCCTGTGAAATGAACAGTTTAATTACTGAATATCCAACATACGAAGGATAATAAATTGAAATCTATATAGGACAGATAATATAAATAATAAATGAATATGAGATAGATAATGATTGATACAATGCCATGTGTAGGTGTACATGTATTGACTAGTCACGATGATTGATGGGTAATGTCCTTTACTTAGGTTGTGTCAATTGATTTATTATTATTATTATTATTAGATGTTTATTTATATATTTATATTCATTATATTGCCTATCCCTTCAAAAATGCTGTCCTTGAAGCATTTTTATGGAAAAGATTTATGTCTTTGTCCTGGCTTGTAATGCCTTCTCATCATTCTATGTTCTTGAAGTTGTGATGGGTGACGATATGAGTGCTGATGTTCTCCATGGTACCAGCATCAGGCAAACATTCTGCAGATCATTCTCTTGGATGGGTTCGCTACCCAGAGAGAATGGCCTCGTCGTAGCCCTTGTTTGTGACTCGGATGCTTAGCCTCATTCAATCATGTGGATTGGACTGTAGGGGGCTAGAGGTCACATAGCGTACTCCATGTGGGAGTGCTCTTTACCCGGAGTGATCTATTCTTGTAGAGTGAGATGACTTGTCTATGTTACAAGGAGATCTTATCTCCTTGTATATTAGACAAAGTCTAATCGAATGTTGAATTTGACAATTGGCTCTAAGAAGTGTCCGAGACTTCTTAGAGTATGGTCAAATCAACATTAGAGCTCTACTAAAAAGAATTTGACCGCATGTGAGGAGATATCAACGAGGAGAACTTTTCTACAATGAAGAAATAACCAAGGAGTCAAGACGATCCATTGAAGAAGTCCCAGAGAAAGTGGAAGGCAACGAAGAGCACAACTGCCCCAGAAAAAGGGGTAAATTGACCCTAGAAGACAAAATGACAAGTCGGCTTGAAGATAAATAAAGAATAAAATAAAAGTACAAGCCGACCTAATTGGAAACTTCTCGTCAACTGAAGAATATAAATAGAAGTGTTCTCACACTTCATTTGACACAATCACAACAAATCTTCTTCTCTCAAGTGGTGCGCACTTCTCAAGGAGGACTATCAAAAGTCACATGAAGTAATTTTGGAGTTTTCTCTTATTCTCTTGGAAGATATCTACCCTCGCTAGGGTTTTGTTATCACACCATAGTAGCAAGGCTACTATACTTGTTGAGTAGATATCTGCACATTTCCGAGCTTCGCTTTTACAGAGTTTAGCTATGATGAGCCTATATTTTGAGATCACTCATGATCAGAGCAGTGTATTTTATCAGACTTATGTTAGACCTTGTGCCAAGGCTGAGCCTTGAGAGTTCAGATTTGATGACCGATGTGACCCTTTATTCCATACAGTTTCAATTCAATGCCTAGAGATGTTATTGCAGCAGTGTTAAAGATGGTTTATGATGATTATTATTATGATGTGATATGACCTATGGATTTCTGATCATTGATTATGGATTATTATCTTGCTTCTTTAGTCATCTTCACAGCATTAGCTTGGTATATGATTCATGATGTGGCAAACTTTGTAAAATGAAAATGAATTATCTTGATGATGTTATAATCTATAAAATGGACATACTACTTGCACATTTAGGTTTCTTGACAAAGCTCACCGGTTTATTACCCTCCTATGAGCATAGATATGGTCTTCCTTGACATTCTTGTCTGCTAGCTTAGGCACCACATTCATTTGACTCCATCCATCCATGACCTTCCTTATTTGACTTTCACCTTTGACTTACCTTTCTCGACCTTTTGACACTGAGGACTCCCCTATTATTGCCTTTGTGTTGGACCGCATCCATGTTTGTTAGTGTCTCGGCTCTGAATTGGTGACAGAACTTGCCTTTTGTGAGTTGGATTGTAGGCCTAAATCATTCTGATTAGTTGTCCCGATGTTTAGCACTGGTCGAAGTCCCCTTAGTCACTTGAGATGTTGTTGGCTAAAACTGAAAGCTCATGTACTACTTGGAAATCTTTATAAATTCACCCATGGAAACTGTAAACTCTAGAATGTGTTTCTTAACACACGTGAGTAAAGGGCAAGAGCAATGAAATGCTAAAAATACTCCTCGAAGAGTATAGAAAAGGTCCAAAAAACAAATGTTACTTGAAAGGTATATCTATTATTGCTGACCTTGTATATGTATAAACATGCCCTGGATGCAAGCTGCAACTAGTTGTGCTTCTCGGCACATTTGAAATCCGAAGGGTTATGTAGGCCAAAAAGGCCCTGAAATGAAATGAATGATCCTAATGAACCTGAATCAGCTTTATCTAGACATGATGCCTAAGTTGAATAAACACTCTCTAAACAACTTATCCATTTGTGAGGCACAACCATTCCCCTTGTTATTTGTCCGCCACAGAGTGTAGCTCCCCCTCTCCCCGTCCAAAGTATCTTCTGGTTGAGTTTGGTCAAGTCACCGCCTTTGCCCAGTCTTATTCCTAGCCTTCATCCTTAGCTAGCAATTAGGCCATGTCCAATGGGTGAGTCTGTCTTTTAAGCTATTGTGCAAGTAAATATAACTAACAATGGAATATGCAAACATGATAAAATGCCACTGAATGATGTTTACACTTTAAGCTATGAGTATGATTAGAGGAACATGTCTTAGTCTATTGATATGATTTGTCCTTGATTGTATCTTGACCTAGTCAAACTTGGTTTGATTATGGTCATTTTTGGGACCCGTGATGATGTGGGCCATATATGCTTATGGATGATGGTTGATGGTCCCACAAACTCTTATTGATGATACCATATGGTGGACATATGATTTAGATGGCGATTGATGCAGTTCAGCAGATTTTAGTATTATTCCAGATCATCAGATTATGCACTGTCCGGGTATGGTGGACCCTATTGTTGACCCCTCAGGTCAACCCATGGTGTATGAGTACACATTCTTAGTAGATTTGGGTCTTTTGGATCCAATGAGACACTTATCATTCAGTTCCGGGCACTTCTGACAGTGATAGATGCAGTTATCCACTTGATGACCAGTTTTGGGGCTATTTTCCCAGCCCATCCAGCAGGGGCCATGAGAGGCCAGTTCACCTAGGGCGTTGTATGAGGAGGAGGTGGTCCAGCCACTCGTTTTTACCATTCTACCCCCCTCCCAGAGAGCCTAGTGGGCTCAGTTTGACAGCACAGGCACCCTGTGTGTCAGTTTTGGCAGCTTCACAATTATCGAGGCAGATAAAAAATGGAATAAAAGAGTCACTGAGGAATTCGATTTGGGCAATTGAAGCAAGGTTTTGGCACTTGGTCTTCACAGAGGTCTTCCAGGGTGAACCCCCCATCTTCCATCCAGAGATCATTAGTCAGTGGGGTCCAAAGAGGCCACAGGAGGCCTTTTACTGCATGTCTCATAGATTTTGAGGACAGGATTTGATCATTTGTATTATTTGGACATATTATATTATATTATTGTGCCATGGAGATGAGCTAGTAAGGATTGATGCCTCCTAGCCCCACCATGAGCTTCTTTAGTCATTTCCTAGTCATATGAGGTGGGCCCATGTGTCTTAGCCCCCTCCTAGTGATGATGTCACCCTCCATGAGTCACTTTAGGCTATGACATCATCCCTCTTTTGAGTGATCCATGTGATATTATGTATTGGCTCATCTTAGCCATTGATTAGATTATGAGATCTTTTAATCTCAACCACTCATCTTGTTGTATTGTAGAGTGGTTTTGAGATCTAGGGTTTTGGTCTTTATTATCCTATATAAGGAGGAGACCCCCTATTGTAAAGCTCACCTTTGGGCTCTGGAAAACTTGGAATGAAAATAATATTTTGGAGATCTACTTCTTGGCTTTCATTGGGTTACTCTTGTATATGTTCTTGCATCTTGTTTCTAGACATTCTTTGCTTTACAGGTGAAATCGACATCAATTGAAGGGAGGCCGAATTGCTTGAAGCTAGCTCAACGATTTACTTTGTGGGAAGATTGTAGGGGTTGCTCACATCCCCCATGGGCAAAACGTCTTCATCTTGAGGGAGTTTTTTCAATTGTGCTTTGTCCATTGATTGCTTTCTTGATATGACATGCTTAGATATTATGGATTTGTGGATCAAATCTAACTTGATGTAGTTTGATTTACAGGTTTTCACGGGACATCTCTCCTCTTAGGGCTTGGACGATTTTGGTTGAAGACACTTGGATCAAGCTTGGAATTGTAACTAGGGCAAGATTTCTCCATATGCTAAGAGGCCGAAAGATTTGAGGTAAGATCTACAAGGTACGTATTGATTTCGCTTGCTCTCCATCCTATTGGTCAAAAAACTCCATTAAAATCAAAACCCTCTTTTTCTATTTTCCTAGGTCTACTTGGATCTAGCTTGGCTTTGGGTAAGATATTGAAAACCCACCTATATAGCATCCACGGCAATTCGGATCTATAGTTTGGTGTGGATTGGGCTTCGTTTGACACACTTTCCAAGGCACTTAGCCTTCCTTGGGTGAGGTCGCACTCCTTGGGAGGGTGATTTTTGCTACTTCCAAGACATGGGTAGGCGAGATCCCACTTGATTTGCACTCCTCTCACTTGATAACCTACCCCTAGTGCTTCACTTCTTTGATTTTTGCCTTGTGGGCCCCATTCCTCATTTTGAGGGTTGTGCCCCACTTGGGTCATTGGGTGATGCACTTTCAACCTTAGATCTATGGAAATCTAGCCTGCCTTGGGGCATGCCACGAAAAACCCACCTTGATAATTGCCTTAACCATCCCAATCTACAATTTGGCATACTTTGGACTCCATTTACCCCTTCATTTCAAGGCACTAGTCTCCTTGGGTCAATTCACACTCCTTGGGGATTGTGTCATGTGCTAGATCCCATATGTGGGTGTCTCCTAATCTAACTTGGATCCATAGATCCACATCATCAAACACCCCTTAGTACCATTTCATTCCTAACTTCACCTTGTGGGTCCCATTTGGGTCATTTCCATACTTTAAGGAGGTGGGTCCCACTTGTGTATTTCATGGTAATAGATCTATCTCTTTGATTCCCCTAGGTGGCTTAACTCATTCATTGGTTGAAACACTTCTCATACCTTAAGCCTCTTCAACCACACTTAAACTCTTGGGCTCACCTAAGCTTGCATTGGTTTCCGTAACTTAACTTTCACATCCCCCCTTGGAACCATTGCTTTGGCTAATCTTCTTGGATTAGCTATAGGGTCTCCCCCTTGGTCTTGATTTGTCTAGATCTAAAGTGAAGAGTGCCTCAGTTGTCGTGACTCCCAGCTTGCATTGAGAACCGTGGCATCTCTTGGGTCACCTCTTTAGTTGTCCATCTCCTCTACCATCCCGGATGGGATACCATTAGGGACAACTACAAGTTGTGTGATAACATTTTTGGCGTTGTTGTCGGGGAGGTAGAGGCTTACCATAGGTGTCTGCGATTATCCATGCATAACTCATATCTTATCGCATCCGGATTAATCTAGATGGTTATCATTTCAATCCTTAATTAACCATATCCATCTACTTGTCACTCACTCTCTCGCTGCATTTTAACGACATACATCTTGGTAGAAGAGTTTAAAAGTCTACCTGGCGACTTCAAATCATGACTCCGTTGAGGAGCGAGCTCATAGTCATCCCTACAACACTAGAAGTAAATCAAATCCAAATCAATTGGAAGGAACCCCGCTTACTTATCACAGAAGAGATCCTAAAGCCCAATCATCTAACTTCTTTTGGAAAATTGTTAACTCAGATTCTCCAAACCGTATCTTGGGATCTCCTTTGTTCAATTCGGTTCCTCCTTCATCTCCTAATCCTAATCTAAACGTAAATCCACCAAGTTCAATGGTTGGAACTCAAACTAATTCTGGAAGTAATACTCAAAACAATCCTCCCGTTGCTCATCCTTTTGGAAACAAGGCTAGAGCCTCTTCCTTAGACTTTTCCCAAGTCCTAGCTGCCCCCCATGATATGCCGGACAAGTATTTTGAAAAGATCCCAAAGTTCAATGGGAACTGTGCGACCTCCATTGAGGACCACATAGAAAATGTCTGGGCTCACATGGAAGATTATGGGGCTGAAGAAGAAGATGTGTTTATGAGGGGTCTCTTTGCATCCTTGGAGGGTGATGCTCGCAAGTGGTTTGACCGTTTGCCTGCATCATCAATCAATGGATACGATGTATTCACCGAGAAACCCAAGCATGAGTGGTCAGTCAAGTTGGATGGACGTTTCCTTTTGAACCAACTTTTCGAAATCAAGAAGAGAGAAAACGAGTCTATCCATGAATTTAACCTTCGCTTTGACAAGATAGTGGCCAACATTCCTTCCAACATTAGGCCTCCTGAGCAACGCATCTTAATTCATTACCTCAATGCTTATGAGGGTTACCTCGGTTACCACTTAAAAGATAAGGACCCTAGTGACTTGAAGGTGGCACAAGACAATGCTAGAAAGGCTGAAGCAAATGTTGCTTCCATGGGGAAGCAAAATTTATTTGACCTAATTAGTACCTCTTCTTCTAGATCTGAGCCTAAGTTTAAGAAGGCGAAAGAGCCTAGTAAAGATCCCAATGAGATGATGGAGAGCATGCATGAAACGATGAAGAATTTAACTCTCCTGACCAAGGATCTAGCTAAGAGCAAGGAAACAGAAAGATATAGGCAACCTTATGGACCTAAGCCTTATTGGAACCAACAAAAGAAACCTAATAAAGGTGATAGAAGAAACCCTGTGAGCCAAGCTTCACCTGAACCTCCTGTTATAAATTGGTCTGAAGAGCAAAGGTTGGAAGATCCTGAGTATCCCACCCATGGTGATGATACTCCTGATTCTCCAAAGAACATTAACCGGGTTGACAACTTAGAATTTGACAAGGACTTTGGAAGGATTTTGATTGATCATGAGGAAGAGTCCATAGAAGAACCCAGTCCAAATTTTCTCATTTATGCCACTGCACAAGCCAGTAGTAGTGGTCAAGCTCCTTTTAGAACCTATCAACGAAGAAAGGATGGCCAAAATCCTACACCTTTTAGTGAGAAGAAACGTAGTGAGTTGCCTAGTCCAGTGAGTGAGCCAATTCCTCTTCCGGAGTATGACTTGGACATCAACATTGAAAGAGAATTGGACAAGGTTATGCACAACATCCCACTCTCTGAGTTAATGAAAATCCCATCAATAAAAGAGCAAGTGGTAGAGTTTTTCGAGAGTATCCCTGAGACTGCCACAAGCAATGGTGAAGGTTCATCTTTTCAAAACTCAGCACCTAGTGCTATGGTTGATGAAGAGGAGGACCCTCCCATTAACATCCAAACTGCCTTATACGAGAGAAAGAATGGTGGTCACCAACCTTTTTACCTTACACTTCGCATTGGTGATACCCTTCTTCATAACTAGATGTTGGATTTTGGTGCCTCCATGAATGTGATGCCTTTGCAAGTCATGGAAGCTATGGGATTAAAAATAACTAGGCCCTATGGGAACGTTTGTGGGATTGACTCTAGACCAGTTCAAGTCTTTGGCTTGATCAAAAACATGAGAGCTGACCTGTTTTCATGCCCCGACATATCCATGCTAATGGACATAGTGTTGCCGCCTGGTTCCACACCTGGGGAAAACGCAGCAGAAGTCTTCAAGCTGCTGGTGTGGCCTTGGGGGCAAGTCAGAGTCAAGTGCTGTCACTTGGGACTCGACTCCTCCGTCTAGGCTTTCCTAGCGAAGCCAAGGGGGGTGGACCCTAAAAATGAAAAGAAAGCTAAGGCGTCTAAGCTAGGAGTTAGGAAAATATTTTTGGTAACCAAGAATAAATAGCACATACATTTGTCAAATAAGAAATTTCATTCATCATTTACTCCCATTTAGAATAATCATCATTTAACTGCACAATAGTCAATAATATAAAATGAAACTTAAACAAGACCAGTGCTTTATAATGGAGTGAATAAACAAATGCATAAGCAAAAAAGTAGATGTTGTGCGAGTGTTCTTGGTTTATTTTAAAATTAATGTGATGGTGATCTTTTTATTATGGCAGGGGGGTTCCCAATATACGCAAGGTACGGGGGAACATGTCCGGAGTTTTGAAGCGTGGCTTCCCTCTCAGGCTTGGGCTGAATCGGAGTCTCGAGGAGGTGTTCAGATGCTATACCAACGAGGGCAAGCCTAACGGTTTCCAAGAGGTCACTACTCAGTGTGGTCCCAAGCCTTCTGAGAAATTTGCCCACGACAGCAAAAATACGCGTTGTGCCGGATTTTCACAAAAAGGATTTTTTATTAGGGCGGTGTTAGATCCTATTACTAGTCATCCCCTCCTTTCTGATGTGTACCAACTGGATCAGACTAAGCTGCAAGTCGGCCACAGAGCATACGGGAGAAGACCTTGGTATTTTTATAAAAAAAATTATGAACCCAAATTTTATCTTTTTTAAAACCCCAGGAGTCTCTTTTCAGGCACGTATTTCGGGCAAGCCCTCATACATAAACCCTACTTCGGGAAAGCAAGGGGGGCGTTATGAGTTTGTAAAAAAAAATGTGAAAAACTATGTTATGAGTGAACTTGTGGCCCGCCAGTGGAACGGACCAACAAGGTTTATTTTAATCCTAATTAATTTTATTAAATGCCGGAAAACAAAGAAATAAACTACTCTAAAAATCACGCCATGAAAATGAGACGACACAGGCCACCCCTGGGGGGATGGGGCATGGGCGCTGGCTAGCCCACTTGCTCTCGTTTAATAGTTGTTTACAATGATTTAGAGAAGTGCCCCAGTCTACTTTAAGTGACTTGGTGGCTTACAAAATTATAGGAAAAAATGACCGGTTTTGAAAAATATGAAAATTTGTCCTCCGGATCGCCTGGATGCTCGAAATTTCGGCAGCACTTCCTCCTACCTGTTCGTCTTTTGCTGCAAACCAGCAAGCAATAATTAGTATAAGATGCCCAAAAACACTTTAAGAGTGTCTTTGGAACACCTCCTAAAAAACCCAAAATTTTCTAAGTAAAATTCTAAGTAAAAATTTCAAAAATTAACCAAGTAAAACAAGCAATAATGCTAGTTTTGCTTGGGGTCTTTGCAAGCTATATGAGCTGCAAATTTGTATGCTCCTGGACAGCCAAATATACCTTTTAAAACCAGCACTACAACTACCCAACAAGACTTAAAAGAAATATGACAATTTTACTTGCAAGCCTTTGAAAAGTAGATGCTAAATGAAGGAAAAATCTAACAGTTAAAGATATGAGCTTTGTAACTGTCTAAACCAATCTTTTATGAAAAGATTTCTGATCTATTTAAAATACAATATGAGCATATAAATCAGAAATATTTCAAATAAAAGTAACCAGTTAACCAAAGAAAAATTTTGTTTATAAGGGAGAGAGAGAAAATGAGCCCAGTTTTGTTTGAAATCCGAAGCCTTGGGGAAATATTTGTGATGTTCCGAGGGACTGCATCTGCAAATAAGGATTAGAGAAGAGGAAACAAACAAGATCCGCTTACTCCAGTTGAGATAACCTGCACATTACACACTTTGCAAACAAAGATCAAGTGTAGAGATATATATGAAAGAGAAATCTATGCTGAACACTCATAAACAAATGAAACATACAGGCATGATCCTCTCTTACAAACATATAACAATGGACTAGACAATAAACAAATTGAAACTAGTCTATCTCATAGATTAATACTAATCTTTCCAATGAGTACAGTTGATACTATTGCATATCAAAACTTATGCACAAATTACCTCCATGATACAAACCAAAATGTTTCATCCACTCATACAATGGGCACCACAGATCTGACCTCCAAAGTCTTCTTTATTCATATAAAAAAAAGTATTACAATCATAGGTTTTGTGCTCCAATTCTCCCTAACCAACAATGGAGAGAGTGCCTCAATATATAGAAGAAAATCCCCAAGTGATGGAGGGCGCACTTGCTAAATGGGTGGAAGAGTGGTGGCATGCATGGTGGAGGAGAATGGGCTGCCCATCCCTTGAAATGTGCCGTCATAATCAGCATAAACCATGCCCATTCCAGTCAGCCCAAATGGTGCTGCTGTTCCCTAAGTTCGTGGGCTGCCCACTTAGTAAATGCGCCTCTCCTCATAAGGTAAATGCGCCCTTCCTCATGGGCACTATTATCTCCACCAATGGGGCTGCCAAAGCACAATAAATCAGCCCAATACACTCCTTAATACATGCTGATCCGAATCAGTCCCTCAAAACTCTCCAAAAATTTAATATTTTTTTATGTCATTTTCCCATTTTTTCAATTTTTTATGACTTTTTGGGGTTTTTTGACTTTTTTGGATTTTTGTGGAAAAATAATCACCCAAACATTAGAAAGAGTGGGTTTAGGGGTTTAGGGGGTGCTCTGAGTTAGAAAACGAGCACCCCTAAGGCAAAAAATACCTCCAGATGCCCCTTATAGGCCAATTACAAATTTTTTAATTGAACCATTAAAAAATGGCCCAATTTACGGAAAAAATAAAACTTGCCGAAAATTAAAAACAACCTAGGGGGACTTAGCACATGTCCATATGACTCAAAATTAACGCATAGCATGTTCATATACATTGACCCATAGACTTTAACAATCCCCTAAGGCCCGTCAGCCTCCCCAGGCATTCCAGCTTTGGAGGAGCAGGAGAAAAACCCATTAATTATGTTATGCACTAATGCAAGACATAATAGATAGGTGAAAAAACTCCTTGGAATACCTGACTTAGCGAAAAAGTCCTAGGGAACCAAGTCTTTTACAAAACACCATGCTAGTACGTTTTGTTACAAACCCCGCAGGGCCATGGACATGTGGAAAATTTTAAAAACGGGGGCCTTTAAAAGGCCAGCTGGATATCAAATCACCAAAAATGAACATGTATCATGTTCCACTCTGCCCGCTCGCTTGATAATCCAATCAAGTACAACTTAGTTGGCAACACATAGTAGTCATAGATCTCCCTCCAGCCTATGGAATGCTCCTTTGTAGGGAGTGGTCTGCTGGGCTAGGGGCACATCTTCAGATGGATTTATCGTATGCTACTATCCCCAATTTTGATGGGTCATTGGCTAGGGTATATCGGGAGCCACTTTACGATGGTCATCTTGAAAGTTATGAGGATGGTGTAAGGAACACGTATGGCGAGGGTGAGTTATTTTCTCCACGGGAATCCATGGTGATGGGAATGACTCATTCAGTGACGAATGGCCCTGGCATAGTCTTAATAGACTCGAGATGCAGATGATGTGAATTCTCCCCAAGTTCGCAACTTGGTGTTGAATGTCTCCCTCGCTGAGAGGGAGTGTTGATGTTCTCCATGGTTCCAGCATTGAGCAAACATTTTGCAGATCATTCTCTTGGATGGGTTCACGACCCAAAGAGAATGGCCCCGTCCTAGCCCTTGTTTGTGGCTCGGATGCTTAGCCTCGTTCAATCATGTGGATTGGAATATAGGGGGCTAGAGGTCACATTGCGTACTCCATGTGGGAGTGATCCTTAGCCGAAGTGATCTATTCTTGTAGAGTGAGATGACTTGTCTATGTTACAAGGAGATCTTATCTCCTTGTATATTAGACAAAGTCTAATCTAATTTTGAATTTGACAATTAGCTCTAAGAAGTGTCTGGGACTTCTTAAAGTATGGTCAAATCAACATTAGAGCTCTACTAAAAAGAATTTGACCGCATGTGAGGAGATATCAACAAGAACTTTTCTATGATGAAGAAATAACCAAGAATTCAAGACGATCCATTGAAGAAGTCTCGAAGAAAGTGGAAGGCAAGGAAGAGTACAACTGCCCCAGTAAAAGGGGTAAATTGACCCTAGAAGACAAAATGACAAGTCGGCTTGAAGATAAATAAAGAATAAAATAAAAGTACAAGCCAACCTAATTGGTAACTTCTAGTCAACTGAAGAATATAAATAGAAGTGTTCCCACACTTCATTTGACATGATCACAACACATCTTCTCTCAAGTGGTGCGCACTTCCCAAAGAGAACTAGCAAAAGCCACATGAAGTAATTTTGGGGTTTTCTCTTATTCTCTTATTCTCTTGGAAGATATCTACCCTTGCTAGGTTTTCTTGTGGAAGAAGGGCACATTCTTGTGCTAGGGCTTAATCTTCATGATTGGTATTTTTCTTCTATTGGATTAATTTCTTCTGAGAAAATTTTGTTGGGTTTTCTCCCTGTTCGGGTTTCCCAGGATAAATCTGTGTGTCTCTTGTGCATGGTTATTCCTTTAGTGATCCTTATTATATTTCCCGCTGCAAATGAATGATGCTATGATTGTGGGATGAAATTAATTATGAATTAAGTTGAAAGAGATGAGAATTTTACTACTAAGTTATAAATATAACAATGAGACAATATGAGTTAGGAAGCATTGAGCAGAACTGTCCTATTGTGAAAATGTCAAACCACCCTAAGTCAATTTTATGCAAAACTGTGGCGATGACTTTTGTGAGTTGGGAAATGAAAAGATTCCACTATTGAGTTTCTCTCCAATAGAGTAGAATCTTCACTTAATTTCTAATATTGATTTCATCGTTGGTTAGTTGGTTGAGTAATACGATAAGACTTTTATAATTATGATGACAATAAGGCATCCTTGTATCTTGTGTCTTGTTTTTGGAACCTTCGCCTTTTGATACTTTTGACGCTTTATTGGTTGATAATATTTTGATTAAATCCATATTGGTTCCCTTCTCCAAGGTCTAGATTTTTACAAATGACTTGTTTATTTCAACAGGATCGATCATTGCTTCTTTATCAATCACTAATTCCTTAAGTTAAGTTGCTCTAGCGTTTCTTGTTCCGACTTCTTTCCACCTTTTAACTTCTTAATGTTGGAATTTGTGCAACTTTGGAAGATATTATTATTGTATTTTATTGTACCTCCTAAGGGAGTTGAACTTAATGTAATTAATCATGTAAACCCTTGAAAGATCAATGTAAACCTTGGGTTGAAAAGCAAACAAAAGAAAAGATTAAAATTAACTTTTTTATTGTCCTCCAAGAGAAGTTGACCCACTCAATTAAACACGTCCGCCCAGTTAGGGAAATGGCCAGTTTGGCACTTGTATAAATAGAGGGAAAGTTCACCTCATTATTCACTCATCCACTCAAGTGAAGTTCGCATCACCAGGAGAGAGATTCGCACCAGCAACTAAGAGAAGACTATTTTTGGGGTTTCTACTTGGAAAGTGTTTCCTTTCCTTCTCTCTCATTATTGTACTCTGATCTCGGAATTATCATCTCTATAAGAAGGTTGTTGGGTTTTCTCCCGTTTGGGTTTCCTAGAATAAACTCTTGTGTTATTGTTCTGTGCTTTGTTTTTCTTCTAGTGATCCTATTGAATTTATGCAAGTAAATTATTATTCCATGAATGTATGCAAAATCTAACATGGTATCAGAGCGGTTCTAGAAGAAGCCATTGTCGGAACACTGTCGGAACTAGGGTTTCATCTTTCTAAGTCTTCACTGAACTTTTTGGAAGAAAAAAAGCATTGGGAATTTCGCTCTAAGGAGGGTGCATCTCTTGGTGAAGACAAAATTCAATTCTGAGATTTTTCAATTTTTGACCTAATTCTGCAGCTGCAGCAGAAATTAGGGTTTTAGTTTTAGACCTAATTTCTCCATAGTTTTGGCTCAATCCTACGTTTACTTAACTCGCCTTGCTAGGGCGCATCTCCCTGTGGAGTCCGTTTTCCAAGATTTCAACTTTCATTTTTTGACCTAGCTCCTGCTAGGGTTTCTGCTCCAGATCTGCAGTCAGGATGATTGGAATGAAGGTTAAAGATCATCTGGAAGGGGCTTCCAACTTCATCTCTTGGAAGTCTAGGGTTCTTCTCTTACTAGAAGAAAATGATCTCTTGCAGTTTGTCAATGAGAAGGTCCAAGAACCAGAAGCCGAAGAAGACAAATCTCGCTGGAGGAGGAATGATGCCAGAGCAAGAAGAATTTTGGTGGACTCAGTTAGAGACCACTTGGTTCCTCAAATCTCAGGAAAGAATTATGCAAGAAAGATGTTAAAAAACATAAGAGAAGTTGTTTGAACACAGTAGTATCAATGTAACCCTTACATTGAGGAACCAGCTATCAGATATGAAGATCCAGACTGCAAGAACAGAGATCTCTCTTGGTTCCCACAAGAAGGCAGTGGGAGCCCACACACAAAAACAATAAGAGATGAGTATTTAGTTTTCTTGCTTACATAGATTCGTTTTGTCTTATCTGTCTTCGTTATATGCAGATCTATCCGGAAGTGTGTTGAGCAATTGATATAGTTTACTTTTGGTGTACTATAGACTCTTGTTGTATTTGCTATGCATATGAGCTACACAACATTTTATGAACACATTATGGAGCTAGTCTAGATGATATCTCCTTCCTACATGCTTAGAGTAGTGCACACTCTTGATGGCAAGTTCTAGTGGAGATAGCAGACAGCTAGATAGTTCCCAGATGTGTTTGGTAGACATGTTTATGATTATTGTGCTAAAGCATTAGCCAAGATGCCTGTGTAAACTATTGTCATTACATTGAAATAGGCATTAGTTAAATTTGATTATGCAATGCCACTGATCATCAATCGGGATTTGACATGTAGGGAAAAGACCATGTGATATGGCCTACAAGAGAAGGATGATGAGACTTGTTCCGATGAACAAGTGGTGGACACATGAATTCCGTTGATGTTCAGCAGGAAGCTTCTAGGAGTATGACCCTCAGACTAGAAGGATGACCTCGGAAGAAGCTTTCACAGGAGTGAAACCAGAAGTGGACCACCCCCCAGATCTTTGGCTATCCAGTCTACATATATGTGCCCAAGAAGAAGAGGACGAAGTTAGAACCTTCAAGCAAGAAGGGAACTTTTGTGGGATACAGTGAGTCTTCAAAGGAGTACAGAATCTACATCCTAGGATCCAGACAGATTGAACTCAGCAGGGATGTGTCCTTTGAAGAAGAAATGGCAATCAGGAAAGGCAGAGGATCAAACATGGAGATCAATGCTGAGGAGATATGAGGATCAAAGGAGATGAGATTATCTCCCCCTCCAGTTCAGAGGGAGATAGCAAAGAAGGATGAACCCATCGATCCCATTGATCCAGTTGAGCCAGTTGATGTTCCCAGAGATATTGCAATAGGCCGGAAAAAGCCTAGATGGGCACAACAGACTTTGCAAGATGCAGAAGGGCACGAAGCTCCACATGGAACTTTCCGAGAAAGTTAAAGACCCAGAGGTTCTCCAGTTATGTAGCATTGATAAGTCACATCATTGACTCAGAACCTACCACTTATGAAGAAGCATCTAGACACCGAGTTTGGGAGGATGCCATGGTGGAAGAATACCAATCCATCATGAAGAATGATGTGTGGGAGGTTGTGATGAAACCTGAGGGGAAGCCAGTAGTGACTTCGAAGTGGTTATACAAAATCATGCATGGAGCAGATGGAAGTGTTGAAAAACACAAGGCTAGATTTGTTGCCATAGGGTTCTCTCAGAAAGAGGGAGTCGATTATGCTGAGACATTTACTCCTGTGGCTCAATATACTTCCACCAGATCAATCATTGCTATTGTTTCAACCATGGAGTGGAAGTTGCATCAGAGTGATGCAGACACCAACCTTTACTACAAGGTTGTGGATGATGAGCCACTGATTTTGGTACTCTATGTTGATGACCTATTTCTCACTGGAAATGAGAAACTTATCATATGGTGTAAGAAGAAAATTGCCTCTGAGTTCAAAATAAAGGATCTTGGATTGATGCATTACTTCTTGGGATTAGAAGTATGGGAAAGGCAGAAGGAGCTTTTCCTAGGTCAAGGAAAATACACCATAGATATTCTGAAGAGATTCGGAATGTTGGACTGCAAGTCCATGGCTACTCCGATGGATGTAAATTTGAAGAAGCTGAGGGATTTTGCTTTAGATTCAAATTTGATTGATCCCACTATTTATCGCCAGCTGATTGGGTCCTTGAAGTATCTGACGAAAACCAAACCAAATATATGTTTTGCTGTGAATGCTCTCAGCCAGTTTATGTGTGAGTCGAGGCAGATTCACTAGATTGCTACAAAACATGTGCTCAGATACTTGCGTGGCACTGCGGGATATGGTCTGAGATATGATTCAGAATGTGACCTGAGATTGCAAGGGTTTACAGACTCAGATTGGGCCGGATGCGCTACAGATAGGAAGAGTACTTTTGGATGTTGCTTCAGTTTGGGTTCTACAGCGATTTCCTGATGCAGCAGGAAGTAGAATTCTGTAGCACTCAGTACTGCAAAGGCCGAGTATATGGTTGCTAGTACAGCAGCCAGAGAAGCAGTTTGGCTTCGTAATCTTCTTGCAGGTTTGTTTGGCCAGATTCCAGAGCCAACAGTGATTCACTATGATAACCAGAGTTGTATGTAGATGTCAGTGAATCCTGTATTTCACGACAGATCGAAGCATATAGAGATTCAGTATCACTTCATACGTGATATGGTGCAGAAAGGTGCAGTCGAGTTACAGTATGTTCCGACAGATGACCAGACTGCAGATGTTCTCACCGAGCCTCTTTCCAGGATGAAGTTCGAATACTTTCGCGAAAGACTCGGAGTAGAAGAGAACGTGTCCCTCCTTGAGAGGGAGAGATGACATAGATATGTTTACCCTACTTTCACCTAGGTGCCTCTATTCGTCCAGGTTCTCATCCAAGTATGGGAGAAATCCCATTGGCAGATGAGACGGACAAATAGTAGATGGTCGGGTTCACCCAGGTGCCTCTACTCGTCCAGGTTCTCAGCCAGGTATGGGAGAAATCCCATCGGCAGATGAGACGTACAGGTAGTAGATGGTCGGGTTCACACAGGTTCCGTTGCCCGTCCAAATTCTCAGCCAGGTGTTACGATGGTACTAGCACCAACACACCTGCAAAGGTGCCCTGGGGAGAGGGTGTCTTTTTTCTGACCAGGAGAGGTGTTTAGCCAGCTCATTCTGAGGTAGGGGCATGGCCAGACCCTTTGGTTTCTCTTCTCGAAGTACTATGGCTTAATCGCATCGCTGACTGCCTCATGAAAGGGTTTGAAACCCTGAGGTTGGTGTTCAGGGCTTCCAGGGGTGGGTCACTAGGTCACATGACCCCGACCTTGTTTTATCACTCCAGCAGCAGGTTCTTCAGCACTGAGACACACTCTTTCTCCTAGAGTACCTCCAGCACCCTCCTGGTCCTCCATTTCAGCAGTGCCCTCCCTCTGGAACCTCCTTTAGAGTATGACGTCATCCTCCTGGGGAGACTATTTGCTTGCTAAAAAGGGGGGGGCATTGAGGGTTTTCATCAGTGTAGTTTCACTCCGCTAAGACTCGCGAGTCTCGCCGAGTCTATCCGAGTCAAGTGCCAGCCGCATAACCGCAGCATACTCGGAGCCCTAACTCGGCACTCGCGGGTTTAGGGTACACGCGTTGAAACTTAGCGAAAACCTAAAACTCATTGAAACTCGCGGATACTCGCCGGCGTGTTTTCCATCCCTCGTGGCGGTTAATGGGACAATAGTTGACAACCACGGGCTTTCATATTGGCGCCAAAAGATTGGCGCGAAAGTTTGGCACCAATTTGAGCCTTTAAGAAGGCGTTCGGGGTCCTCCACTCACAGTGAGCCGCGAAGTGACTGAGAGTGAGCCGCTAAGTGACTCTGAGAGTGAGCAAAGTGTGACCGGCGATTGAGGGTTCCGGTTGAGGGTTCGTAACTGCTCCTGAGGTTGCCATTGCCATCGACGGGCTACCATTGAAGAGTTGCTGCTAAGTGAGGGTTTCGGTTGCCATCGACGAGCTACCATTGAAGAGCTGCTGTTGAGTGAGGGTTCCGGACGGGCTACCATTGAAGAGACGCTGCTACATTTGAGCTCATCAGCTGCCATCGGATTTAGCTCATCAGCAGCTTAGCTGCCATCGACCAGAGACTCCAGGTTGGTCGACATTTTTTTTATTTTTTTATCTTTAATTGTATTTTAAAATTTAAAATTTTAAGTTTTTATTTAAATTTTATATATGTTTTTGTTTGAGTTTTAATTTAAATTTTTCAAATACAATGTAATATATGTAAAATATTACATATATTACATTGTATTTTAAAAATTTAAATTAAAACTCAAACAAAAACATATATAAAATTAAAACATACAATAATATATTGATAGGAATCTAGGATTACATCGAACTTATATCTAAAATCCTACTTTTTGCATATATGTAATCATTTTAAAATTTAATATATGTAATTTTATTTATGTTTTAAATTTCATTTGAATTTTGTATTTTTTTTTTTAAGTTTTTAATTGATTGGCCTTTGCATGCTAATGCCATGACTGCCTACAGGCATGTAGGCTGCCACAGTGGCTGCCTAGTGGTAGCCTACATGCTCTTTGCATGCTGATGCCATGACTGCCTATAGGCATGTAGGCTGCCACAGTGGCTGCCCAGTGGCAGCCTACATGCTGCCTACAGGCATGCAGGCTGCAACTGGGCATGTAGGCATGTAGGCCCAATGGCAACCTACATGCCTGTAGGCAGCATGTAGGCTGCCACTGGGCAGCCACTGTGGCAGCCTACATGCCTGTAGGCAGTCATGGCATCAGCATGCAAAGGCCAAACAATTAAAAACTTAAAATAAATAAAAAACTTAACAAATTAAAATGAAATGGTATGCTGATGCAAATGTCAAAAACATAAAAAAAATTATAAATTTATTTTAATTTTTTAAACTTGTTAAGTTTTTTTTTTTTAAGTTTTTAATTGTTTGGCCTTGGCATGCTGATGCCATGACTGCCTACAAGGCATGTAGGCTGCCACTGGGTAGCCTGTAGGCTGCCCAGTGGCAACCTACATGCCTTGTCCAGTGGCAGCCTGCATGCCTTGTAGGCAGTCACGGCATCAGCATGCCAAGGCCAAACAATTATTAACTTAAAATAAAACTTAAAATAAAAAATAAAAAACTTAACAAATTTAAAAAATTAAAATACAAATAAAATTTAAAACAATATTAGAAATGTTTAGTAACTAGTTTTTGTCATTTTAGTCTTTTGACATAGCCTGCCAAGAATGACTAAATTTAATTAAAAAATAGGTTGCCCAGTGGCAGCCTACATGCCTTGTAGGCAGTCACGGCATCAGCATGCCAAGGCCAAACAATTATTAACTTAAAATAAAACTTAAAATAAAAAATAAAAAACTTAACAAATTTAAAAAATTAAAATACAAATAAAATTTAAAACAATATTAGAAATGTTTAGTAACTAGTTTTTGTCATTTTAGTCTTTTGACATAGCCTGCCAAGAATGACTAAATTTAATTAAAAAATAAAAAATTACATTTAATTTTAATTCATAAATAAAATTTCATTTTAATTGTTTTTAACTTTTTCCACTCAGATTGTAATCCATGGCACCTAAGGGGAAATCTAGAAGGCCTCTTGATAAAGCATGGGAACATTGTGTCCGGGTGGTCTCAGGGAAAGACAATCAAGTCAAGTGCAAGTACTGTCCAACAACTATGTATGGGGGCATAAACAAGTTAAAACACCACTTAGCTTGAGTTGTGTGCAAAGATGTCATAGTTTGTGATGGCTGCCCTGAAGAAGTCACAATGGAAATGAAAGCTGCTTTGGAAAGCATCAAAGACCAAAATGCCAAAAGATCTAGGCTGAGGTTTGAAACTGCAGGGATGGGAAGATTTCCATTGGGACCCCCAAGTAGTTGTTCATCAAGTTTTGCACCAGGTGTTGCAGCAAGTCCATCTATCACCTCTCATTTCTTCCTTCCTCGTACGACCCCGGGATCTCAACCAACCTTGGACAGCTTTAATGAAAGGAAAAGAAAGGAGGCAGATATGGCAGTGAGGAGGTTTTGGTACCATGACAGCCTCTCCTTCAACATTGCAAGGTCTCCATTTTATCAGCCCATGGTAGATGCTACTGCAAGCGCTGGCCCTGGATACAAAGCCCCCTCATACAGTGCACTTAGGGGGAAAGATCTAGGTGAGGAGTTGCAGTGTGTCAAGGAACAGTTGGAGAGCATTAAAAGCTCATGGGAGTTTACAGGTTGCACAATCTTGTCAGATGGGTGGACAGATCAGAGGAATAGAACGATCATAAATTTTCTTGTGGCTTGCCCTAAAGGAACCATGTTCCTGAAATCTGTTGATGCATCCTCACATGTGAAAGATGCAAATCTAATATTTACATTGTTAGCAGAGGTTGTTGAAGAAGTGGGGGCCAAAAATGTTGTCCAAGTAATCACCGACAACGCAGCAAATTATGTGGCAGCAAGTAAATTGCTTTGTGCAAAATACCCTTCTCTTTTTTGGACCCCTTGTGCTGCCCATTGTATAGATTTGATTTTGGAGGACATTGGGAAGTTGGAGTGGGTGCAAGAATTGGTTCATGAGTGCAAACAAATCACCAAGTACATTTATAACCATGCTTGGGTGCTGAGTCTTATGAGAGAGCACACAGAAGTTGAGCTCAGTCGCCCTGCTGTCACACGGTTTGCAACCAACTTTCTCTCCCTCCAAAGCCTTCTTAATGAGTACCAAACATTGAGACAGATGGTTAGTAGCAAGGAATGGATACATTATAAGGACAGCACAAAACCAGATGCAATGGCTATGAGCTTGTCTGTCCGTAGAGATAGTTTATGGGAGGAAGTCACTGAGATTGTCAGCATGACAGAACCACTTGTGAGAGTGTTGAGGATCATGGATGGTGACAAACCACCAATGGGGTATGTTTATGAGGGGATGGACAAGGCCAAAGAGGCCATCAAGGTCTTCTATAAGGGGGATGAATCAAAATATCGTCCTATATGGGATATTATTGATTCCAGGTTGGGACAGGCAACTACATTCACCATTACATGCAGCGGGGGCATATCTCAATCCGAGCATATTCTATAATGCATGGTCTAAAATTCAAAAGGATCCTGAGGTGATGAGAGGTATGATGATACACATTGAGAGGATGTACCCCAATCAAGAAACTCAAGACTTGATCAATATGCAGTGAGATATGTACAAGGAATCATCTAGCATGTTTGGATTTAGCTCAACACAACGTCTCAGGGAGAAGAAAATGCCATGTAAGATTCAATTTGTAATTCGTTAAATTTTATTTTGCTAGTTTTATTTTTAAAGTTTGACATTGCAAAACTTGTAATCTTTGTTAATTTTTTTTTATAACAGCCCAATGGTGGATAGATTGTGGCGTTGAGGCACCACAACTACAGGAATTCGCCATCAGAATATTGAGTCAGCCTTGAAGCACTTCAGGTTGTGAGCGCAATTGGTCAGTATTCGAGCACATCCACACCAAAAAGCGCAACAGGTTGGAGCATGAGAGGTTGGAGAAGTTGGTCTACATATACTACAACCTTCGGATGCCCACAAAACAGCTGCGGGGAAAGGATTTGGATCCAATTTTATTGGATCAGATTGATCTAGTCTCTGATTGGGTAGTGGAGGATGAAGCTCCTCCTGATTTGGCTTGGCTTGATGAAGAGACCGAGGGTCCCTCTAGTGTACCATTTTATGAAATGGAAACGCCAAACACACCTACATCACATTTGATTTTTCAATCTAGTGATGTTGTCACTAGCTCTAGTAGGGCCTATACTAGGCGTTCCACTACTCGTAGTCATGCATGAGAATCGAGTTTGGACTTGGAGACACTATCTTTTTTTATTTTCTAGTTATGTTTACCTATGTATTTGAACTTGGTACTATGTATTTGAACTTGGTACAATTTTGGAATGTGTTCAAGGAATCATCTTTCAGTTCACTATTTTGCATACAAATATGGAGTGTCAAATGTTGTATTATTAATTTTTATGAGATGATCTAATGAATTTCTGCATAGAATTGTTTTTATAACTTATATGGATTAGAAATGTCATTATCTATATTTTTTGTGCTTAAAAGTTACCACATTTTTAATTTTTTTCATATTTTTCATATTTGTCGAGTCTGCCGAGTCCCAAACCAGTCGAGTATTTGTTGAGTCCGAGTCTGACTACATTGGTTTTCATCACTATTGGGGTTAGTTGGGGAATAACGACCCCCCCTGTACAGTCTGGCCTTCAATTTCGTCAAAATTAGCCTTGTTTAGCATATTTTGGCACCTAGGGGGGAAAATAACCCAGGTAGCCTACAATAGGCCATCTTTAAATTATTTTATATTATTTTTGTTATATTTTTAAGTTGATATTTTTAAATATTAAATTGACCTTATTTTGTGTAAAGTGAGTGTGAGATCATATAAATAAGATCTCCTTACTTCATTTTTAGACATCAACTCTTGGGATAAGATCATTATGTCTGTTATTTGCCCTAACTAGGGCTCTTTGAAGGGATGCACTCCTTGATGAAGGTTATTTTGCAAGTTTGAAGCATTTCTTGGAAGTTTTACTATTGTTCATGCCATTGTTAAGGTGAAGCTAGAGTTGTTTGCTTAACACATGCACTTGGAGGTATCTATACTTTTAGTTTGATGTCTCTTTGTCAATTTATATGAAAGTGATGCTTGTTAAGGTTGGATGGAAGCCATTGTTGCTTCATTTTGTCTTGATTTGCATTTCATTTTTATCATTGATCACGATAGCATTCAAGCTTGAGCTTTAGGTCTTCAAGTCTTGATAAGCTAGACTCCCTCTACGAATCCTAGAGATTGTTGAGGTGAGGGCTAGTTTGCTAAGCTTGACAAGTACCATCTCAAGGAGAGTTACTCCTCTCATTGATGCCCTAGGTTTGGTGAGTAGTTTTCTCTTCTAAACCCTAGTTGTTCATTTACTCTTTAACCTAAATTTTCTGAGTTTGTGTAAATTTGTAAATATTATGTTAGCTCATTTTTTTGAGTTTTGGTAATCTAGGTCTGATTTTTGTTTTGTATATAAAAACAAAACCCTGAAAATTCATAAAATTTCAAAAATCCCTTTTTTGGCCATTTTGGGGCCTCCCGAAATTTTCGGCCCCTATAATTTTGGGCACTATATTTTCGACCCCTAAAATTTCGGGCCCTATAATTTCGGCCCACCTCACCATCTTCCCTTTCCTCCATCCCTTCCTTATTCCACTTCCTTTTCCCTCCTATCCTCAATCTCTTCCATCCCTCCTTTCTCTTCTCCCTCGCTGCCCTTCCCATTGCTTTCCACAGTCAAAACCTTACCTTTTTCCACAGTTAACACAGGTCTGCAAAAAGTTTGCAGACCCTGTGCTTTTCCCTTTTCCCTTGCTCTGCACACACACAAACAGAAAATCAAGTTAGCACATTAAATTTAATTATTAGTGGTTTAATTCCCAGAGTTATTTCCTTGCCATTTATTCACGTTTTGTGCTTCTTTAAAGGTTATTTACTGTGCAAGATACAACTCAGAATTTTAGTTACAGATCTGAAGATTACACATTAGATGAATTAAATTGACTAGTCATTTGATCTTTTTACTGGTTGTTAATGAATGGTACTCTACCTTGCCTTACAATACATTGGATTTTCTTTACACTTGATGCATATTTACACAAAAAATGTTGGTGAGTGACCCTTGCACTAAAGTTTCTTCTGTTTCATAGGTGAATGGTTATGATATTTCTTGGAGTTAAGTTAGTTCCATAAATTATAAAATTACTGTGTAAATCTAAATCTGACCTTAACCTACAGCAGATCTGGAAATTACCTTTTTTTACCTATTGATAATTGAAACTTGGTAAGAGTGAATGCTGGTTATTGACAAGGGACGCTTGTGAATGCTAAAGTGTCTCTTGGATAGTGGAGAAGTCTTGTGGCTGACCTAAATTGCATGTTATGGTACTGTGTATTTACATACAGTTCTGAAGTTATTTTTGCATGTAGCAACACATCTGATCTTTATGGTGATTATTTGGCATTTGAAATTTACCTTAATTTGGACATGCCCTACTTGTACTGCTGCAACAATTACCTTATATATGCACTGACTTGAAATGATCAACTGATCCTGATCTTGACTGATTGTTTGTTAGTATTGGCTCTTTAAACATATACACTGATACATAAGACTGTTGGCCCAAGTAATTCTTAAACTAGTTTACATTTGTGGGTAATACACGCTCGTTTGATAAATATTGATTTTTACACATATGACTGATATAGTGATTAGTGAATGACTTTGACAACTATCACTTAATGCATGTGTGATCTTTGGTTGAGGTTTGTTAGCAATACAGTGTTTTGATCCAGCATTGATTATTTTTACATGCGTACACATTCTTACATTTCATTGATTGAAGTTGAATGCACTTGACTCCATATAGGCACTGGTCTAACTACAAATTGCATAGAGAATATATTTTCCGTGGTTGTCTTAGTGTTCTATAGGATTCCATAAGGACACTTCTCCTTGGAGGTCTCGACTTCCGAAGAAGTTAGAACGGTGACCGAGGTGACATTGGGTCACTGATCTTATTTTTGCTTACTGGGAATTAGCCTTGCTAATTTTCTCAGTAACACTAGGTATGGGAGAAATCCCATCGACATATGAGACGGACAGGTAGTAGATGGTTGTGTGATGATTGCACAGGTACCTCTACTCGTTCAGGTTCTCATCCAGGTATGGGAGTACCCCATCGGCTAATGAGACGAACAGGTAGTAGATGGTCATGCACCTCTGCTCGTCTAGGTTCTCAGCCAGGAATGGGAGGATCCCATCGGCAGATGAGATGGACAGGTAGCAAATGGTATAGCAGATGGTAAAACCTATCTCTCGGACATCCAAGTAGAATGGAGAGACTCTCTTGGACTCACCGAAGGACTGATGGAGTTGATGCATGATGACACTTCTCGAAGGACTAAGATTGTGTTGACAACCTTCAATATGTATAGAAATGATGGAGATAGTATAGATGTACAGATGAAACCCAGATGATCGTGATGCTGATGAAGACCGAAGAATACCTTCCTTGTTGAGAGGGAGTGTTGGAATTTGTGCAACTTTGGAAGATATTATTATTGTATTTTATTATACCTCCTAAGGGAGTTGAACTTAATGTAATTAATCATGTAAACCCTAGAAAGATCAATGTAAACCTTGGGGTGAAAAGCAAACAAAAGAAAATATTAAAATTAACGTATTTATTGTCCCCCAAGAGAAGTCGGCCCAGTCAATTAGACAAGTCGGCCCAGTTAGGGAAATGGCCAGTTTGGCACTTGCATAAATAGAGGGAAAGTTTACCTCATTATTCACTCATCCACTCAAGTGAAGTTCGCATCACCTAGAGAGATTCGCACCAGCAACTAAGAGAAGAATATTTTTGGGGTTTCTACTTGGAAAGTGTTTCCTTTCCTTCTCTCTCATTATTGTACTCTGATCTCGGAATTATCATCTCTATACGAAGGTTGTTGGGTTTTCTCCCGTTTGGGTTTCCAAGGATAAACTCTTGTGTTATTATTTTGTGCTTTGTATTTCTTCTAGTGATCCTATTGAATTTATGCAAGTAAATTATTATGCTATGAATGTATGCAAAATCTAACACTTAATCTGTGTGATCAAGCTTTGACTATGATTCTTAAGGCGAGATTTTTTTCATCTTTATCAGTGATAACTTTGTCAAATTCTTTTTGGCGATCCTGCAACTTTTGTATTAACTTATGGCTATCTTGAAGGATCACATCCGATACATCCTTCAAGTCTTTTGATGAGGGTGCTACTAAGCATGACTTCATTGTAACGTCCTACAATGTTACACGTTTTAGATGAACATATCCAGTGTTTCCATCCAGGTTGAACGTAGAATTCTGGTTGTCTTTCTCAAATATAGATGTAATATTGAATTGCAATATGAAAATATAATCGCCAATTCTCAATTGTAAAAATCATTTTTTTCATTTTTTTGCTCAAAAAGTCAATCTGTTCGATTATATTTGTCTCGGGTATCAACAATTGATTAGCTAATTCAGCCATAATGTGATTGCTCTCATCTCTCGGACAAACAGCAATTCTAATATCTTTTCCTTGAATGGTCCCTTTTATTTTAAAAATTGCCGAAACAAATTTTCTAGGGTGCTAGGAAATATTTCTTTTATTCATTACTAAGCTTCATTCTATTTTCATCGAAACTTCCTTCAGTCGATACCATGATTGCAAAACTTATATTTTCCTTTGATAATAATTAGGCGCACAAAGTGCAAAGGACCTAAAAAGATTATATTCACTTGAAATATAACGTCTTTTTTTTATTAACTTGACCTCTTGTTTGGTATCCTGATCAATGCTCCTTTGAACATCTTCACCCTAAAATGACACTTTAAATAATAATAAAAACCTTGGCAACTTTTTGATGTACTCTTTTTACCTTCAATAAATACCTTTCCGCTATTGTTGTAAGAAATGTCTCAAAATACTTTTGCTCTTCCAACAAATATTTCACATCTCAAGTGTTGGAGTATGTGCAACACTTGATTTCAGTCTTTCCTCCTTAATTCTTCTACCGAGCAGACACAACTAGATCTGGCCCAATTCTTACGCAAGTCAACCCCCGCCCCCCCCTCCCACCCCAATTGAACGACTTCCCAAGGTGGTACACTAATTTTTCTGTTGGTGATCAAGCTGTATTCGATGGTGCTTGAATAGCAAGGAACATATCGGAAATAAAAGATGCCTTTCAACAACTAATTCATACCGACTGTGCAATACCCTAACAACCAAATGTGAGCAATTGTTTGGATTCACATAAACAGTTTCTTAATTAACACAGTAGCAATTG
This sequence comes from Larix kaempferi, assembly GCA_027924585.1. Classification (NCBI taxonomy): domain Eukaryota; kingdom Viridiplantae; phylum Streptophyta; class Pinopsida; order Pinales; family Pinaceae; genus Larix; species Larix kaempferi. The sequence goes on along the minus strand of BSBM01000236.1, from coordinate 8,105,064 downwards.
GCATAGCAACAGCTTCTGGTTCCTTGATATGTTTAACGGTAGCCACAATATTTAGAATTCAAATCATCAAGGAAAATGGTGGTTGAATTGCGGTTGACTTATATTTGTAGCATACAATTATTAGGCCACTGTAATCCACTACTGAGACTTCACAGCCATTTGTTGTTATGTTATTTGATAGTTATTGTTGTTGTTTTGATAGATCTGGGTTTATTATTGTTCTGAATCTTCTGATAGCTTTGCTTGACTTGAACGAACTGATCTTTATCTTTACTAGAATTTCTGAACTGTAAATGCCCAAGGGCCAGTTGTTTGCGGTGAACATATCCGTTCACTAATTTAATAGTCGAATCCGACTCTCATATTGGATAATAAGTAAGAATAATATATTAGATGATAGGATAAAAGATACAATAAGATCGCCTTTTATAGGGCTTGATCCAACATTGTGAAGGGTTACGCCCTTTCACTAGTATCCTAATAATCTATTAATTTATAAATAATAATATTAAATAAATATTCATAGCATTGCCTTCCCCTTTTTGAAAGCTTTGTCCTCAAAGCTTGAGTATTTTCCTAATGTCGTCCTTCATTCAGATTCAGTGTTGGTATTAGAATCGGACGCAATTTCTTGTGTAGAGACTTGCACTTCCTTTCCATTGATGATTTTGCACTGTATTGTCTGATTGTTCCTACATTTATGGCCTGGGATCCAATCATCACCGCATCGACGACATATGTTTTTCTTCTTTTTTCTATTATCAGAGTAACTGTTAGATGACTTTGATCTATTTTCCATTTCATAGGCATATGATTGAGGTTTGTGGCATTGATGACCGGGTGACCAAGTATCTGCACAGTACCTACATTGTGTCTCTTTTTCTTGTCGATAATGGTTATCACCTCTTGTTTTTATTCCTTCCAATTTGCGTTCTGCGGATTTTGCTTTATGTCTTGCTACCTCTACATTAGGTATGTCATGTAACTTTAACTCTTTTTGGAGGTACGGTTTTAGACCTCCTAAATAGGTTTCGAGTCTTTGTTTGTCGGACAACCCAAATACTCATGTCGATAAGGATTCCCACTGATGTGTGAATTCCTCAACGCTTTCAATCTGTTGTAATCTGGTAAGTTTACTGAAAAATTCATCTTCTTTGATACCTTGAAATCTATTAAAAAAATCATTTTTGAACAAGTTCCAGGTGTAGGCAAAATTGTCTCTCTTCCACCATAAGTACCAATTATAGGCGTACCCTTCCATATGCATTGATGCATATTTCACCTTCTCCTCGTCAGATTGAATATTGTAAATGTCGAAGTATTCTTCTGCTTTGTTTAGCCAAGCAACGCATTGGTCTTCACTTCCATTGTATTTCGACAACTCTATTTTTGCCTTAGGTGGGTACACTATGTAAGGGTGATATTGATTCCCTTTTGCTTTATGGTTTGATGGTGGATCGGAACTACTGGATGACGTAAGTGACATTTGAACTGCTTCGTTGTTGGCGGTGATTTTTGTTTTTTTTATTCTCTACTATCTTACTGATAGCTTCTATTTGGCTGTTTAATCGTGCCTCCATATCTGGCAGTACTTTTGTTTCTATCTCTTGCTTAAGCGTCGCATTGTTAATCTTTATTTCTTTTTGCAATTCTTCTTGATTCTTGGCAAGTGCTTCCTGTGTGAAAATATGAAATGAGGCATCTAGCATGTCTGGACTACTGACTTGGTCTGTCTTAGGCGTTAGTCTTTGTAACATCTCCATTAATATATTATGGTTCTGCGTCAAGGTGCTCAAGTTCTGGGTTATGGTGTTTATGTTCTGAGTCATAACACTCATTTTGTCATCCAAGTCTTTTTGTTTTTCGTTCAGAGTGTCAAATTTTTCACTCAACCTTCTTTCTAGTACCAGAACAACTTCATCTTTAATTTCTTTTTTAAGCATGGCATTGTTATTTTTCATTTCTTCCTTTAAATCTTCTTGAAACACTTTCTCAAGTTTGTCCATTCTGGAGTTTAGACCTTCGACGATTTTTAAATCTCTAATTTGGTCTTTTTCTAATTTTTCTAGTCGATCTCGTAACTCTGCCATGGTTCTTGACCGGGTGTGGGGAGGTGAATATTTGGAATCGATTTTGGTGTTTAGGATAAGAGTTAGGGTAGGGATAAAATAATAATACAATAAATATTATTAAATTATAATAATAATTTATTATATATTAAAAATAATAATACAATAATTATTATTTAAATTATAATAAAAAATTTATTATATATAAAAAAAATATTATTATTAACTTTTTTTTTTTTTGATTGGTGCAGGTCGCTCGGAGTGGCGGGAGATGATAGTGGGGAGGCGGCGGTGGAATGGGGCGATGGCGATGGGAAATGGGGGAAGGGAACGAGGCAGAGAGGGATTTGTGAAGCTGGAGGGCGGGCGCGGACGTTGCAGCACACGAGGGCAGGACGCAGTAGGGTTGAGGGTGGAGGGCTTGCGCGTAGACGAGTGGGAGGAGGTGGATTGGTGGTGGCTGTGCGGGAGTGGAGGTGCAGCAGGGTTTGTGGGGATGGGAGACGTAGGGAATGAAGAAATGATGGAGGGCGGAGGTGATGGACGCGGGGGTGGTGGGAGATGGAGGGCGGAGGTGATGGACGCGGGGGTGGTGGGAGATGGAGGGCAGGGGTGGTGGCGTGTGCAGGCACGGGGATGGTGGCGTGGAAGTGGGGCGGCGTGCAGGAGAGGGAGGGGGGGGAATGTGACCGAGGTGGTGATGGCGTGTGCAGGCGCAGAGAAGGGGGGGCGTGAATGGAGGTAACGGAAAGCGTGAGGGAAGAGGAGGCAGCGGGGAGCTGCAGAATGAGCGTGGAGGATGGCAGCAGTGAAGGCGCAGGGATTTAGAGAGCTAGGGGTGACGGGGAGTGAGCAGGCGGCGGTGTGGAGGTGTGCAGGGCTACCGAGAGGAGACCAACGCGTGGAAGATGGAGATGGTGGAGCTGTGTGCGCGTGTGAATTGGATGGAGGAGTAAGCAGCAGAAGAAATCAGGAATTGATGAGCCAAGTCCGAACTCAGAGTAGGATATGTGAGCCGAAACCGAGCTCGATAGTAGAAGGAGCCGAATCCGAGCTCAGGTTGAAGGAGCCGAAACCAGGCTCTGATACCAAATGCGGTGAACGTATCCGTTCACTAATTTAATAGTCGAATCCGACTCTCATATTGGATAATAAGTAAGAATAATATATTAGATGATAGGATAAAAGATACAATAAGATCGCCTTTTATAGGGCTTGATCCAACATTGTGAAGGGTTACGCCCTTTCACTAGTAACCTAATAATCTATTAATTTATAAATAATAATATTAAATAAATATTCATAGCATTGTTATAAAGACTGCAACATGAAACAAACTTTGATAAATGTGTGGCCAAAAGCCAAGTCAAACAAGGCCTGAAAACGATGTGGCCCAAAGTCGGATCAAAACATGGCTCTAGTACCAAATGACACAAACAATAGTCCATTTACCGAATATCCAACATAAGAAGGACAATAGATTGAAATCCATAGATGACAAATAACATAAATAATAATATGAGATAGATAATGATTGAGACAATGTCATGTGATGGTGTACTTATACGCATTGACTAGTTACAATGGTTGATGGGTCATGTCCTTTAGTTAGGATGTGTCATTTCATTTAATATTGTAATTATTGTTGCTGTTGTTGTTGGTTATTAATTATTTCATGTTTATTGCACCGAGAGTAGCGAGGTGCTCTATAGCCCAATATGGGGGAGATGCTGTAACACGTAACATTGTGTAACATTACGTAGCATATCGTTCCCATTAAAAAAGAAATTAAAATGCAAATGATGTCGGCTTAAATAAAGAAAATTTTATTAAATTGATTTCATCTTAAACCTAGATATATCAAGCATCAAGAGAGATCAAATATTTTGAGGTGTAATTTTTTTCTTAATGTGTAAAAAAATTTACACCTCAAAAAATTGGATCCCTCTCGGTGCTTGATAGATTCGAAAAGATGGATCTATGCTGGTTTATACATTTATGTTCATTACATCTTGACACAATTTGGTCATAACAAAGTCTTTTGAATCTAGAGTCTTGTTTCCTCCATATTGGCATGCATGTTCTTGTTTGATTCTTATGACAATTTCAATGGGGAAAAGGATATTATGGAGACTTGGGTTCTTGGTGCTACAATTCATGATGATCTAGAATGTGGATGGACTTGTATGATGATGATGCTTGGTTTGATGGATCTTCATGATGTGCTATAAGATGTGGATTTGATGATAATGATTTGGCTGATGATGTACTCTCATATGGGCAGTATTGCACTTTTTTATGTCACATTGATCATCTCCTTCTCGAGTGACCTAGTGCTTTGGGTGTGATTTGGCATCTAAATCATAGGCACTGTCATTTCCTTTAGAGCACTTGGTTCATTTAAAGAGACACCTGCTTCTGGTTCATTGTATGATGTTCAGTTGGCATTATTCGGGAGCAATTTTCAAGAGAATCTTGGTCATGGACAGTGGCTGGTTGTGGGTGCAGGTGGGATTGGTATGGAGTTATGAAAAACCTTGTATTAATGAGCATTGGATGCAGCCCAAATGGAAGCACAATAGCTACTGATATGGACAATGTATCAAAAAGCCAAACATGACCAATCAGTTTTTGTATCAAATAGATGACTTGGGCAGATCAAAGGCTTTGCAAAAAATTAAGCCTGTAGCTCAAGTATGTGCTCTGCATGTTAAGTTCTGCTCTGAGACTGACAATATATTTAATTCCACTGTCTTTGATTCAATTTATGGTGTCTTCTCTGCTGTTGATACACCATCCTCAAGACCGTATCTTGATGCCCAATGTGTTGCATATCATAAGCCAATGATTGATAAAGGTAAGCATGGTACTAGAGGCAGTGTACAGGTATTTATTCCTTATCTCTCAGATATGTATGCTTCCACAAGGGATCCACCAGAACATGAGGAGATTTCTATATGTACACTTAAGAACTTTCCTCATGCAACAGATCATACTCTATGGTGGGCTGTCGACATATTGAGAATTTGAGACCCTTTTCAAGCAGCGGCCTGATGATGTAAATGCTTCCCTTTCCAATTAAGACTTTCAGGAGTCAATAAAAAAAGTCAACAATACCAGCAAGGCACCATTTTGAAATATTAAGGGATGCTCTTGTCAAATACAGACCATTAAGTTTTGATGCGTGTGTGGAATGGCCTTGGTTACAATTTGAAGATTTGTTTTCAAGTAGCATCAAACAGATTTGCTACAATTTTCCCGTTGACATGAAAACAACAGCATCAGGGGCCCCCTTTTGGAGAGGTACAAAGAGATTACCAAGGGTTTTAAGCTTTCATCCTGAGAATCCTCTGCATATGGATTTCATTGTTGCTGCGGCAAACCTACAGGCAACTGTCTTTAGACTTAAAGATTGCCAGGATTGGATTCTATTTTAAAAGGAAATCCTCACGCCGTTAGATCTCAAATCAACCATGGAGTAGTGATATTTTCAATCAAGATGCTGAGACTTTACTGAGGTAATTGATTCGTGGGTTATGGATGAGCACGATGATTTTAATGATGGCCCAGTTTTTAAATACAGCTTGGATGTCACTTCTATGGAGCAACTGCCCTATGCATCACTCATTGCCATGTTTGAAAAACTTTCCATCTGGCTGTTGGAAGTTTTGTCAAGAGAGACGTGTCCACTATAGGGAAAATAAAAAATGTAATAAGTTTTTGTCCACCTCTCTGTTTTTGTGGACCCCTTTTTCTGACCTTTGGAGAAGTTATCCTGCCACTCTTCAAGAAAATGCCAGCCTGTCAAGGACTTGAGGAGCCATGCATGCCATCATTTGAGGAGGTAGCACTACATCCTAGAAGGCCTTTGGAGGGTTTTCTAGGTTTTGTTCACCTACATGCCTTGTGGATACTTTTTGGAAGTTTGACTTGCTATACTTTGGAGGATGCTTGTGCAATATTCAAGGGTTCAATTGGTGATGCACTTTCACTTTTGGAGATCATTATGAAGCCGTTGGGGTTAGTGGGTTTGGTCAAAGATATTTTAACGATGCCCATGATATAACCACTATTTTATCGCGTGTATGGACCATAAACTCATGCTCATATGTTTAGGAGGTCATTAAAGTTGGAAGGCTTGCTTAAAGTTCCTTTGGAGGTTAATAAGTGCACACCGTTGGGTTGGATGGGCGATTATGTGGACATTTTCTATTGAAGCACTAGCTTTTTGGAGGCTATTTTATTGACTTGACTTGGCATTTAATCCTTATTTGTTGGAGGTGCCCTCCTTGATGGGCCTTATGTATCATGGATGATGTACATGTGGCATTGACCTCCTTTCGCATGCATTATTTTCATATTTGTTAGTTAGTAGTTGGAATTTTTGTCATTGTTTACTCCATCCAAGGCTAGATCTAGGGTTTTGGCCTAGTTTAATCATATGTTATTGTAGAATGAGATGGAGCTACAACCTGTATAAGGGTTGTCTCTCTCATTCATTTCTCATGGTTGGATTTTGAGAGCTCTCTCTCTTTTGGAGCCTAATTGACATATCCTTATGGAGCATCTTGAAGTATAAAAGCCTAAAAGGGTTTCTTCTCCATTTGTAAGTGTGATTCCTTGTTCTCATCTTTAACGTTGAAAATGATATGTGGAATAGCTAGACTTGTTGTTTTATGCAAGAATATTGTGTTGTTCCGAATCATCTTTATAGTGTAAGAACTTGTGAACTGAACTTGTAAGACTCACCTTAATTAGCATTGTTTTGAGTTGGCACCGCAAGGGAGGTCCTAGTGATTTCCACATTCATATTTATACATGTTAGGGTTATCAGTTGGCACCGCAAGGGATCTGATTTTCCTTAACTCTTAATGAACTTCCCTCTTCATTGGTCTTGTTCCTTTTGATTCCATTCACCATGGGGATTGGCACTACTCTTCATGGTCCACCCATCACCCCTTTATATACTACAAAAAAGACTAAAAATTGTTTTGCTAAGGCTAACTCTACAAATCACCTTCTGCCCTTATTGTCATAGCATAGAAACCCTAACCCTGGGGAAGCCTCCCTTGAGTTGGAGAAGAGGCAACCTAAAGTGCAAGGAGGTGGTTATCAAGGTGATAGTGGGTAACAACTCTAGGTTATAGTTGGGCTAGCTTTGTTCATTGGGGATTTAATCACACATGTGAGTTCAAACTATAATAAGTCTTACTTTGACATTGTTCCATTCAATGATTTGAAATCAGAATTGTCTTTAGACAACATGGTTTGGGATCCTTATCTTTGATCCCTATGTTTTGTTGATCATGTCATAAAGTCTAAGTCAGAAGAGTCAAGTATGTCTAAGAGTCAAAAGAATTTGAGTCACCTCTTGTTCAATATTAGACATGAGTCAAAAATCAATTTGAGTGTAAGTTTTTACCCTAGAGATCCAAGTTATTTAGGGCTTTTCAACACCTTGCAAAGCAATGTTTTCCCATACATGGAGCCAGTGTTTGCAACTTTGCACCTAAAATGAATTTCTTCAAAATTCATATTGTGGATCTAATAATAATGAATTGTGGATACTTTACAGGATGAACTTGTTAAAGCTTCATCATTCCACATCAACAATTCGTGGATACACTACAGGGTGAAGTTAACATTACACAGTTCACCATTCGATATCAATAGATTGGAACTTGGAAGTATTAATCAATCTTAGCACATGGCCACCAATCGTTTACTCAAGATTTTGTCGATTGGATGAGTTCTTGGCAAGTTGTTCATAGCAAGTACATCTACACGACATATGATGCTCATTTCAATACATATATGGGCAGGTTTCAACATATTCAATGCTATTTTTAGCAATTTCCTCCATATCTTTTTTAGTAGGTTGTGCACTATGTGTTAATGTATTTGTAACTTCGGATGATATTCACTTGTATATTTTATATTGTATCCATATGTCATTGCACTTCCGACGTAGAGGTTTTATTCCTCCGATCGGAAAAGCTATTATTGTATTTGAAAGGGTTATTAGACTCCCCTAGAGGGGTCGGCCCTGAGTTAAGTTGTAGGGGGTTATTAGACTCTCCTAGGAGAAGTCGGCCCAGTTAGGGTAAAAGTCAAGTGAAAATAAAGTATAAATAGAGAGGGTGCTCCTCTTTATTTGATCATTCACTCACTCACTCATTTCGCATAAGTGGGAGAGAGAGAAGTTCGCACAAGTGGAGGAGGAGGAAGCTGTTGAAGACCATCTCTTTGTTTTGGGGTTTTGTATTATTGCGCATTCTATCTTTGAGGAAGTTGTGGGGTTTTCTCCTTTATGGTTTCCCCGGTGAAATGCTTTGTGTCTCTTGTCTCTTGTGCTTGATTTGTTGTGCGTGTTATTCTCTGAGATAAGATCCTAGATCATATTGAATTAAGTGATGAAAATCTAACATGGAATCAGGGCTAACCTGAGAAGAAGACATTGTGCAGCTGCGGAAGCTAGGGCTTCTTAATTTTTGGGTTTCTCTCCACAGATCATCAGCAAAAGGAGGCTAGGCTAACTCACCTAAGGAAGGCGCATCTTTCTGTCAAAGCAGAATTGGATTCTGAGCATTTTCATTTTTTGGCCTGTCACTACTGTGGGAAATTAGGGCTTTTGATAGAAGTGGAATTTTGGAGTGCTCTCAGCACAGGATTGATCTCCTCATCAAAATCGAAATTTTGAGACCAAGATCGAATATTTTGGTTGGGTGGAACCCTGGGATACGTCAAACCCTAGTTTGACTTTTGGACCAGAAAAACCAAAAAGCCAGAAAACCAGAAATTGACAGAAACTACAGACCCGAAATTCGCAGGTCACTTTTGAGGGGTTAATTTTTGGAATTTTCAAAATCCAAGCATACCAGCTTGCTCGCCTTAGTGAAATACATCTTTCTATCCAGACAAGTTTGAAATTCCAAGTTTGAATTTTTAGGGTTTCTCTATCAAAACCTAGCCAGCTCCAGATCCAGTTTCAGCAAATCAAGTGGTAAGACCTAAAGCTTTTTTATTTCCATTTGAGTTTCTCATTAAAGATGTCTCACCACACCAAGCTTGAGGATAAGCTTGAAGGTGTTGATAACTTCCGAGCATGGAAGTATAGGATTGGGCTTGTCCTAGAAGAGAATGAATTGGACACCTATGTGAATGAAGAGGTTTCAGTTCCAGAGGGAGATGAGGCTAAGGCCTTACGTTAGAAGAACTTGGTCAAGGCCAAGAGTAGTATTGCAGATTCTATCAAGTACCATCTCATACCACATGTGTCATCTCTAAAGACACCCAAGGAGATGTTTGATTCCTTGACCAAGCTATTTGAAGGAAAGAATATAAATCGGAAGATGACATTGCGGAACCAATTGGAGAATGTGAAGATACAAAATACAGAGACCATGCAGTCTTACTTTACAAGGGTCTCTTAGATAAAAGAACAACTTGAAGCTAGGGGAGAAGACATAGAAAGTGGAGAAATAGTGATGACCACCTCGAATGGTCTACCCAGATCATGGGATTCCTTCATTCAAGGAATTTGTGCTAGGAAGAAGCTCATCACATTCAGTAGGCTGTGGGAGGAATGCTCACAAGAAGAAGCTCAACTTGTAGCTCGAGAAGAGAAGATGGGCAATGAAGACCAAGCTCTCACAATACACTCTAGGAGGAATGATAACAAGAGGGTGCACCACCACAGTAAGAAAGAAAAACATCACCACCAAAATCAGAGGGATAACTTTAGATCCCGAAGAGATGTATCGACCATTCGATGCTATACATGTGATGAGAAGGGACACATCTCCAGGGATTGTCCTAGAAATAAAAGTGGCTCTCACAAGAAGAAGAACAACAAGAGAAGACATCATGCTCACACTGCAGAGGATGATGAACCTCCCAGGAGGAGAGCCAGTGAAGAAAGTGAAGATTCTTCAAGCGATGAAGAGTATGTTTTGATCTCTGCCCTCACAGGAACTGTTACACATGGAAGCAATGATTGGCTTATAGATAGTGGGGCTTCCAAGCATATGATAGGATTCAAGGAATCATTTATGAACCTATCTGAACATGAGTCACCCCACAAAGTGAAACTTGGGGATGACTACCAGTATCCTATTAAAGGAAGTGGTGAAGCCTCTTATAAGCTCGACTCTGGAAAGTGTATGAAGATGAAAGATGTCTTGTTTGTACCAGGACTACAAAAGAACCTTCTCTCCATATCTGCATTGGATGCAAAAGGTATGAGGGTTGTATTTGTAGATGGCCAAGTTCTTATGTGGCCAAAAGGAAAGACTATAGATGATGCAGTAGTGATTGGAGAGCAAGAGGGAGGGTTATACAAAGTGAAGGGCCAACCAGAACAAGCCTTGCTCCATGAATCCATGCAGCCTAGTGAACTATGGCATAGAAGGCTTACACATGTGCACTATAGAGCACTATCTCTTGCAAGCAAAGCTGTAGAAGATCTTCTAGAAATCCAAGCAAAGCATGAAGGCATTTGCAAAGGTTGTGCAAAGGGATAGAATACAAAGAAGACATTTCCAAGTAGCGAAAGCAAGGCAAAACGAATCTTGGAAATCATCCACTCCGATGTATGCGGTCCAATGTCATCCAGTTCATTGAGTGGGTATGTATATTATGTTTCTTTCATTGATGATTTTTCTAGGAAGACTTGGATATATTTCTTGAAGAGCAAAGACGAAGTATTTAGTAAGTTCAAGGAATTCAAAGCCTTGATCGAAAACCACACAGAAAAGAAAATCAAGATTTTCCAGTCAGACAATGGCAGAGAATTCACCTCAGAAGACTTCAAGAAATTATGCAGAGATTCAGGGATTAAGAGGGAGTTGACCACTCCATATCAATGTTTTAAAAACCGGAACCGGGAATCAAACCGGTCAGGGGTCAACTCGGACCGGAACCGGAACCGGTAATGAACCGGAGCGGTTTGATTTCAATGAACCGGACTATTAAAAAATACAAAAAAATTACAATTTTAATCATAAAAATATATATTTAACATTCCAAGCTATATTTCAATCATAGCAGTGCATTCTACAAGCTGTTTACTGTGTCAGCATGTTTGACTAATGGTCAAGACTGTTGTGAAATGCTGGTTTTTTACAATAGCACATAAATGATATATAGTGAAAATAAGCCCACACTTTAATAGTGATATATGACTGGCATAATTGGAATACAAACTGGTAATACTTTCTGATTGAACATAATACTATTTTATGCTGATTGTGGTCTTCTGTTCGTATTCTTTATTTGCTAGTAAAAGTGTAGGATTTTTGTGCTGCTCACTGTTGTATGGTTGCATTCATCATTCAAAATTGGAAGCACTATTTGAAGGCTGATATTATCTGATTATTATTGCTGTAAACTGTCTGCTAACCTATGTAAAATACTGTTATTATTGCTGTAACTGTCTGCTGATTTACAATCCTTGTTTTTTAGCTGGCCGGCCGAGTTATTATGGAACCGGCCGGTTAGGTCCGATTCAAGACCGGTTTGGTAATGAACCGGCCGGTTCAGGACCGGTTTGGTAATGAACCGGCCGGTTCAGGACCGGTTCATTACCAAACCGGACCCCGGTCCGAGTTGACCACCGGTTTGGTGTTTCATTTCCCTTGGCCGGTCAAACCGGCCGGTTCCGGTTCGAACCGGACCGGTTTTCAAAACACTGCTCCATATAATCCACAACAGAATGGAGTTGCAGAAAGGAAGAATAGAACAATTATGGAAGCATACAGGGAGATGCTTGATGACTAAGATCTTCCTATGCATCTATGGGCAGAAGCTGCTAGGACAGCCGTGTATGTACAAAATTGTACTCCACATAGAGTACTTGACAATAAGACACCAGAAGAAGCTTTCTCTGGTGAGAAACCAGAGGTCAGCCATCTCAGAATATTTGGTTGCCCGTTGTACATACATATTCCGAAAGAGAAGAGGTCGAAGTTAGATCCTTCAGGAAAGAAGGGTATATTCGTGGGATATAGTGAAAGCTCGAAGGCTTACAAAATATATTTCCAAGGATTCAAGAAGATCGACATCAGCAGAGATGTGACATTCGACGAAGACTCGGCATATCACAAATCCAGAAAGATACCTGTTGAAGACATTGAAGAACCAAAAGCACCTAGGAACCAAGATACAACAATGAATGAAATAAATCCAGAAGACTATGGAGAACGCAAGGTGGAAGACCCACAAGAACCTGTAGATCCACCACGTGAGAAGAATTCTCACAAGAGGAAACCAGCATGGGTACGCGAAGCAATTCAAGATGCAGAGATATATGGTGCTCCAGAAGGAATGCATAGGGAAAGCAAGAGACCGAGACCATTCTCCAGTTATGTAGCCCTGCTGTGTGACATCATTGACAAAGAACCTTCCAACTATGAGGAAGCAGTTGAAAAGAAAGAATAGAAGGATGCCATGATCGAGGAGTACCAGTCGATCATGAAGAATGATGTCTGTTGTGACTTCCAAATGGATCTACAAGATCAAGCATGCTACAGATGGCAGCATAGAGAAACACAAGGCGAGATTTGTGGCACGTGGCTTCTCCCAGAAGGAAGGGATAGACTATGAGGAGACATTTGCACCTGTAGCCAGATACACTTCCATCAGATCAGTACTTGCTCTAGCTGCAGTAACGAAGTGGAAAGTACACCAGATGGACGTCAAGACAGCGTTCTTGAAAGAAGTAGTAGAGGAGGAAGTGTATGTGGAGCAGCCACTCGGATTTGAGACACATAACAGGGAGACTCGTGTGCAAATTAAAGAAAGCCTTGTATGGATTGAAACAGGCACCCAGGACGTGGTACGGCAGGATAGACAGCTTCCTGACTAGTTTGGGCTTTACCAAGAGTAAAGCGGATTCCAACCTTTACTACAAGGTTGAGGAAGGGAACCTAGTGATACTTCTACTTTACGTAGATGACCTGTTTGTGACAGGTGAGGATGGGTTGATTGCTGACATGAAGAGGAAGCTTGTTGCCGAGTTTGAGATGAAGGACTTGGGTATGATGCACTATTTTCTAGGCATGGAGGTGTGGCAGAGTGTGGATGGAATCTTCCTTGGACAAGGGAAGTATGCAATAGAGATTTTGAAGAGGTTCGGGATGATGGACTGCAAGGCCATGGCCACACCTATGGCATCAAACCTAAAGCTATTGAGTGATGCTTCATCAGATTCGGTTGATGCCACGATGTATCAGCAGATGATTGGATCTTTGACGTACCTGATGAATACGAGACTAGATATTTGCTTTGTTGTGAACACATTAAGCCAGTTCCTGACGGATCCAAGACATGTTCACTTGATTGTTGCAAAGCATATTCTGAGGTACCTGAAGGGTACGGTTGATTATGGGCTCAAGTATGATGCGAATCAGAAGATTAACATGGAGGGTTATGTTGATTCGGATTGGGCAGGCACTGCCATTGATAGGAAGAGCACTTTGGGGTGCTACTTCAGTGTGGGATCAGGTGTGATCTCTTGGTTTAGCAGGAAGCAGTCCTGCGTGGCACTGAGTATAGTCGAAGCAGAGTATGTCGCAGCTTGTTCGGCTAGTTGTGAGGCAGTATGGCTAAGGAAGCTACTGTCTGATTTGTTTGATCTCCAGTTGGACGCGACTTGTATATACTGCGACAACCAGAGTTGTGTGAAGTTGTCTTAGAACCCAGTGTTCCATGACAAGTCGAAGCACATTGAGATCAAGTACCACTATATCAGGGATATGGTGCAGAGAGGAGCAGTGAAGCTTCAGTATGTTGCGACAGACGAGCAAATAGCCGATGTATTGACCAAGCCGCTGGCTAGAGTGAAGTTTGAATACTTCAGAGAGAAGCTTGGTGTACTTCAGATTGAGGTTCCTTCCAAGGGGAAGTGATGAGTCCGGAAGACGCAGATGCACATGGGCTTTTCCGACATGGTGGCAGGTTGGTCCTCCCATGGTCGTTGATGTAATTGTCGGGCTTTTCCGACATGGTAGTAGGTTGGTCCTCCCATGGTCGTTGATGTAATTGCCGAGCTTTTCCGACATAGTGGTAGGTTGGTCCTCCCATGGTCGTTGATGTAATTGCTGAGCTATTCCGACATGGTGGTAGGTTGGTCCTCCCACGGTCGTTGATGTAATTGCTGAGCCTTTCCCGGATGGTGGTAGGTTGGTCCTCCCATGCTGGTTGATGTAAGTGTTGTGTGATGTGCATCTGGGCTGTGCTCCGTTGACGATGAGATGATCTGAAGATGATGAGGTGACAGTAGGGTACACAGGTTTTGCAGAGGCATATAATCAGTCCTGGGATGCTCCTTCAGGATTTGCAGTGGCATATAATCAATCCTGGGAGATCCTACAAGTTTTGCAGTGGCATATAATAAGTCCTGAGATGTACCTACTTGATGGCTTGCTCGCAGAGATGATGAAGACCTACATGGAGGCTAAGCCTACATCCAGCATGAAAAAGGGTTGGCTCTATAGAACTTCCTATGACGAGTAGATTGGAGATTGATGATCGAGATAGCAGCAGCAGTGACGATGATGATCTAGCTTTGATGATGATCCAGTGATGAAGACTTGTGCTGATGAATTGTGTCAAGAGAATACCTTCCTAGTTAAGAGGGAGTGTTAATGTATTTGTAACTTCGGATGATAATCACTTGTATATTTTATATTGTATTCATATGTCATTGTACTTCCGACGGAGAGGTTTTATTCCTCCGATCGGGAAAGTTATTATTGTATTTGAAAGGGTTATTAGACTCCCCTAGAGGGGTCAGCCCTGAGTTAAGTTGTAGGGGGTTATTAGACTCTCCTAGGAGAAGTCGGCCCAGTTAGGGTAAAAGTCAAGTGAAAGTAAAGTATAAATAGAGAGGGTGCTCCTCTCTATTTGATCATTCACTCACTCACTCATTTCGCATAAGTGAGAGAGAGAGAAGTTCGCACAAGTGGAGGAGGAGGAAGCTGCTGAAGACCATCTCTTTGTTTTGGGGTTTTGTATTATTGCGCATTCTATCTCTGAGGAAGTTGCGGGGTTTTCTCCTTTATGGTTTCCCCGGTGAAATGCTTTGTGTCTCTTGTCTCTTGTGTTTGATTTGTTGTGCATGTTATTCTCTCAGATAAGATCCTAGATCATATTGAATTAAATGATGAAAATCTAACACTATGCATACCATCTAAGTCACCTGACACGAGGACAGGGGACACGAAAATACGAGTGTCTGACAAGGACACGGTGACCCCCGGAATCACGACACAGAGGACATGTTATATATATAGATATATAGATATATATATATATATATATATATATATATATATTTTAAAAATTATATATAATCATTTTTAAAAATATAGACATATAGATCCAAATTTTTTTAGAAACTAGAACATTTACAAATATTCAATGGAAATTAGTAATTGGAAATTTAGAATCAATACACAATAGTAAATACTAAATACTAAATACACATTTTGTCATTCACAAATCACAATGAGACACAAAGATGATAGCTCAAGATGTCGAAACCATATTTCTCATTAAGTCATCAAAATCAAAATAATTACATAGATGTCGGAATGCTAATGGCAACTAGTAGTAGTAAATAGTAAATACAAAAAGGGGTAGATCATAGGTGAGATCAAGATGGAAGAATCTCATCTGTCAATAGTCCTCCTCCATGCTTGAATCAACAAACTCATCACTACCCTGATCCTCATCCTCCTCCTCCTCCTCTCTGCCCATCTGATGATCTACATCTGTTGGTGTGGAGGATGACCCCTCCATAGGATCACCATCATCAAAAGTGACCGGCTCTAGCACTGGATCATTACAATCCATGTTGGCTAATGCCAACTCAGTACTGTTGTCCAAACCCATATCATCGAGAAAGACATCCAACATCTTTGTCTTTCCCTTCACCCACTCCTCCCTCTTCTTGTAAATAAGACGAAGGTTGGAGTGCACATACACCATCGTCTATGCCCTGGACTACTCAAGCCTACTCTTCTTCAAACTGTACAAGTTCCCATATGTGCTCCAATTCCTCTCACAACAAGAGGATGAAGTAACTTGAGAGATGACCCTCAAGGCTATCTTCTGTAGGAGAGGGCATGCTGCCCCATGAGTTGCCCACCAAACATAGGGTTTCTTAACCCCCATGTCTCTAAGCACCTCATATCCTCCAAATCTCCCATGGCTAGTGGAAAACTCTACAAATCCCTCCTCCACCTCCTCAAGTAGGTCTCTATCCTGAAGTAGCCGTCTAAATGTTGTCTTCCTCCCCTATGAGATCTCTCCATCCATGTGAGGAGGGACTCTGCATGAGGGCCCCAACCCACCATTGAGCCAATCATGACCGTAGAATTTCGGATTCAATGAGTGGGACAAGAAATGCAAAGGTGTGCAATTCTTATCCCACCTGGAGAAAAGAATATCTTGTATGGTGGACCATAAGTTCTATGTCGATGTCTCATACTCGGCACACTCATTCTCCATAACAATGGTCCTCGTGGACTCAATCATGAAATCCCACCCCTCATAAAAAGACGAAAAATACTGAAATTACTGAGTTCTAGAAATTTCTGTTTGTCTGCAAAATATTACTGTTTTCTGCCCCCAAGCTCTGATACCATGTAAATTTTTCTGTGTTTTTCAGCTTACTGGTTTATGCCAAATTTTTAGTGTTTTTCATCCCCAGCCGATTTTGCATTGGCTGGAAATTACTTATGAAATTTTCCGAACAATAAACACGCTGCAAATACACTATAACAGGCAGAAAATAATTTTAACCATGCACACCATTAAAAAATCAAACTCAGAATTTTCGGCCAATAGCCCTGGAAAAACCCCAACGGGGAAAACCAGTCAGAGAGAGAGAGTTTATTATTTCATCAGTAAATCTCGATACATAAATTTTACAGCAGAAATGTACTTATCTCCACCATGAAATTTCACCCAGCATTTATCTCAAAATCAGTGCCAAACTGTAGCCTCGATTTTTGTGCATGTGGGTGCCTCGAAAACTGTGTTGAAGGTACAGAATCCGTACTGTATGGTCCTCCTTGAAATCTGTGCACTTTGTCTCGATTTCTGTGCCTTAACTCTACCTCGAAAACTGTGTAGCAGACCTAAGTTTCTATGCCAATATTCTACCTTGAAAACAGTGTAACAGTTCTCGGGATTTGTGCCCAAACTGTCCTCGGGATGTGTGTTGCCTGTCTTGAAACTCGTGCCCAGAAATACCTCGAGATTCGTGCCCAATTTCACCTTGAAAACTGTGCCCAACTGACTGATGTACCATACACCTTGGGATGCGTGTTGTAATGAAGAAATATTGTTGTTCTGAAATCCGTATAGTGCATTAAATGCTCAGCAGGTTGCCTCGAAATGCGTGCCAACTGAAACTTGCATTAATGCCTCCTCGAAATTCGTGACAGTGCTCTCTTGCTCTCTCTTGCTCACTCTCATCTCAAAAGTGAAAGTAAAATGCCTCCCTCTTGCTTTTTATTCAAACCTTAGGGTTTTCTAAATCCAATGGGTGAGATTAACTTAGATCGAGGGTTGAAATTAAATGCTCCATTTATTTCTCATAAATATTAATTTCACTCAACCACTTAAATTTATCAAAAGGTGACTTTATTCGTTATAAAGTCTCATTAAATGCTTTTCACAAGTCATTTAATGTGAGGGTCACTTTTTCCCCTTTCTAAGTGACTTAGGCAAAAAGTCACTAGGGGAACACTTCCCTAGGTACAAAAACTAACACTCCCTCTTACCGAGGAAGGTGTTCTGCACCACTCCCAACTTGTCTCTGAAGAAGACAAACTTGCCCCTCCCCAAAGATTTCGTCAGGATATCTGCTACCTGCTCATCAGTGGAAATATACTGCAACTCAACTGCTCCTCTCTGGACGTAATCACAAATGAAATGGTACCTGATCTCAATGTTCCTTGACCTGTCATGGAACACTGGATTCTCAGAGAGCTGGATGCACTCTGATTGTCACAATAGATCATCGTAGGTCTAAGCTCCTAATCAAATAAATCTACCAACAACTTATGAAGCCACAGTGCTTCGCAAGTAGCCTGACTGGCTGCCATGTACTCAGCCTCGGAGGAACTCAATGCAACGGACTTCTGTTTCCGACTGAACCACGACATTGCTGTCGAGCCCAAACTGAAACAACAACCGAAAGTGCTCTTCCGATCCCTCACACTGCCTGCGCAATCTGAATCTGTGAAACCAACCAAACTGACTCCACCCGAACCCCTGTAGTCCAAACCATAGTCCCCTGTACCTGCTATGTATCTCAGCACATGTTTTGCGGCAATCCAATGTACACTCCTAGGCTCCACCATGAAATGGCTAAGAGTGTTCACCGCAAAACACAAGTCTAGTCTGGTGTTGACCAGATACATCAACGATCCAATGAGCTGACGATAAAGTGTAGGATCCACCAACTTACCCTCAGAAGCATGAAGTTGCTTCCACTTGGTGATCATAGGTGTAGACATTGGCCTGCAATCCTCCATCCGAAATCTCCTCAGAATATCAACTGCATACTTCCCCTGTCCTAGGAAAATATGTCCAGGCTCCTGCCAAACCTCCATCCCCAAATAATAATGCATCAACCCAATGTTAGTCATCTCGTACTCTGTAGCAAGGTCTCTCTTGCAATGTGCAATGACACTCATCCTCTGTGATAAATAAGTCATCAACATATAACAAAAGAATGAGAGGATCTCCACCAACCACAATGTAGTATAGGTTGGGATCAACCTCACTCTTCTGAAAACCCATCGATGTCAAGTACATATCGATCCTGGAGTACCAAGCTCTAGGAGCTTGCTTCAGTCCATACAAGGCTTTCCTCAACCTGCACACATGAGAATCCCTCCCATGAATCTCGAATCCCTGTGGCTACTCTAAGTACACCTCCTCCTGTAGAAGACCATTGAGAAATGCGGTCTTCACATCCATCTGGTGGATCTTCCAACCCATCTCTGCTGCTATAGAAATCACTGCTCTGATGGAAGAATACCGAGCAACTGGCGCAAAAGTCTCATCATAGTCAACTCCCTCAACCTATGAAAACCCTTGAACCACAAACCGAGCCTTGTACTTCTCCACACTACCATCTACAGCATGCTTTATCTTGTAAAGCCGCTTGGAAATCACAACTGACTTCCTTTCTAGTCTCGGCACTATCTCCCAAGCATCACTCTTCATGATGGAATGGTACTCTTCCATCATGGCATCTCTCCATACCTGATGCTGAGAAGCCTCCTCAAATGTGGATGGCTCAAAATCACGACGACTTGCAACAAGAGCCATACCCAGTCTATCCGGCATCACTACTGTCCTAATCTCCTCCTGGGGTCTACCAAATGCCTCTACTTCCTTCAAGGTGTCTTGAAGCCATTTAGGCTTCCTCTTCCTTGAAGGCTCCTCCCATACTGGTCTATCCTCATCTAAAGAACTCCCAGAAGCATAAGGTCTAATACCCCGAGGACCAGTGACTGATGAACCAGTCCCTGAAGAACATGTAACCTGAGAACTAGAACCTGAACCTGTCCCTGAACCTGTCCCTGAAGTACCTGTCACCTGAACCACTGAACCTGTAGGAGTTGTGCCTGTACTCTATGATCCAGTCACTCCGGAAACCTGTGGACCTGAAACCTGTATCGAAGAAGCCTGAGTCACCTGAGGTGTGGGAGCCTGTGGCTCCCTCTACTCTATCTCTCTGGACTTCCTGAAGGCTCTCTCCTCATCAAACTTCACCCCCCGCCTAACACAACTCTCTTCTGGCCAGGAAGGTAAAGCCGATAAGCCTTTGAAGTCTCATCATATCCCACAAATATGCCTCTCTCTACGGTGGGATCAAACTTCGTCCTCTTCTCAGAAAGGACGTGAGAGTAAGTCAAAGAGCCAAATATACGAAAGTGGCTCACCTCAGGAATCTTCCTCCCCAAAGCACGATGAGGACTCTTGTTCTGCAGATAAACTGCAGTGCTGCATGCCTCTACCCATAGAAAGAACGGTAAACTCTGATCATGGAGCATCGCTCTCGCTACTCCCACAATCGACCTGTTCTTCCTCTCTGCTACTCCATTCTGCTTAGGAGTGTAGGGAACTGTCAATTATCTCTATATACCCTCCTGTCTGCAAAATCCATCGAACTCCTTGGAGGTATAGTCACCCCCATTGTCTGATCTCAACATCTGAATCTTCCTCCCTGTTTGCTTCTCCACAAGGGCTTTGAACCCTTCGAAGACACTCAATACTAAGGGTGACTTCTTGCTCCTCAAGAAGTAGATCCAGGTCTTCCTGGAGTAGTCATCAATGAAAATGATATAGTACTCAAATCCAATCAAAGAGACTGATGACATAGGACCACAAATATTAGAATGGATCAAGTAAAGCACTCCTGCTACTCTGGTGTCACTGCTTGGAAAAGCAGTCTTGGTGTACTTTCCCAAAGCTCACCCCCTGCACACATCACTCTACTCAATGCTGAACTCGGGTAAACCTGTAACCATGCTCCTCAACAATCTCAGAGCTGGGTGATGTAAGTGGGCCATCCTCTGATGCCATAGCTCACATAGCTCACTGTTGCTGCTGTGTGCTAGAGCGTGTTGCGGCTGAAACAAGAGCTTGTACAGCTTTCCACATCTAACCCCAATGTCCATGGAGGTAGATACTCCTATAGTCCTGGGGAATACCTGTACTCTCCCATCCGAGAAACATACCCCGAGACCCCTATCCTCAATGGTGGAAACTGATACAAGGTTCTTCTTCAGCCTAGGGACATATAAAACATCCCTCATAGTCATGGGACTCATAGACTCCCTCTGAAATGTAATGGTCCCCTGACCAACTGCTCTAACAATGGTGTCGTCTATTGATTTTTCTGAGCAGCATCGAGTGCCATTCTCTAGGAGAATGGAGGCACCTGGTCAGTTACTAGGATATTGATCCAATCTGGGACCGGAAGCTCAGCCTGGGGTTGAGAGCCATTCTATGGGAGAATGGAGGCACCTGGTCAGTTACCAAGATATTGATTCAATCTGGGACTGGAAGCTCAGCCTAGGGCTGAGAGCCATTCTCTGGGAGAATGGAGGCACCTGGTCAGTTACCAGGATTTCACTATAAGCCCTAGACCGGGTCTAGGCAAGTGGTGTATTCCTCCCCTTGATCTATGGGCTATGGAACCTTCTCAAGGAACTGATCAACCCTTGTTGAAATACCTAGCACTTGATCTTGGTGGCAACAGGAGGGTGAAGTAAAAGCAATTAATAATTCTCCTTATGATGATGCACTTGGAGTGGACATGAATGGATCGTTGAAGACCTTGAAGAACACCTGGATGACTTATTGTGAAAGACTTGAAGAACCATGAAACCCAAGCATAACTTGGCTTGGTCCATGTGCCCACCAATTGAAGAAACTAAAAATATACATTCATGGGTCGGCCTCATTTGTAGAGATCAGCTCGTTATTGAAAGAAAATAAAATATATAAAGTTGTAGGTCGGCCTCAAATGAAAGAAAATAAAAAATATCAAGCCACAGGTCGGCCCCAATTTGTGGAATTATTTGCCACTCAACTCACTATAAATAAGAAGGAAGAACTCTCTTTTTATCCATCGTTTTTGAAGTATCTTCTCTGCTCCTAGGTCAGTTCGTGGGTGACTTTTTTGTTGGGTTCACTCTTCACATTGTTGGTCCTTACTCCTTGAAGAAGTCACAGCTTCATGCTCTTGTTCTCACTCTTTTTACTGTTGGTTTAAAGTTGCCCTAACTCAGTTAGGGTTTGCTACTGCCACCCAAATTCCATTTGGAAACTTCTGTTGTGTACACCCGAGCCCAGCTAGGGCAATTATCAGTGCACCCGAGCCCTGTTAGGTCAACCCTCTGTGCACCTGGGTTTTGTTCAGGGTCTATCCCTGATTTTGGCAGCGCAAACAAGGCACCCACGGGTTACAGCAGGTCACAGCAGCCCTGGAAAGGACTTGGACAGGTCATGACAACCCAGCAGAAGGCTTAAACAGATCTCGGTCCTCTCAGTGATGTATACACCAGTGATTTTTTTGGCATTTAAGGCTGCTCCAGGCATCTAGCAACATCTATAGTCATTCCGTGACAAATTAGGGTCAGCAGACATTGTACAGGGTTCTTCTTGATCAATGAAGCAAATTCTGATTTGTTGAAAAGGCTTGTTCTTAGCCTGCTATTGTACAAACTCAGTCATCTCATTTAGGAGATAAATTATTATTAATTGCTTTGGGGTTTTTGTCCTTAAAAGGTTTCCCCGTGAAAAATATTGTGTTCAAATTTTGTGAATTTTCACTATTTTATTTACAATCTGTTACTACTATCAAATTTTAAAATTTTAACATCGTCGCCTAGTACAACCTCCACATCTCTACCTGTCTATGATAGCTCGGAGAAGATCTCTCGAGCTCCTGTCACGTGGCTCGAGGCTCCGCTGTCAATATACCAAGTGCCAGTGGTGGATGCACTCATCTGATGCCCTGTCACTAAGGAATACTCAATCTCCATATCCACATCAGTGCTGGTAACTAAAGAGGCTCTCTCTCTCTCTATCTGTCTAGCACACAGGGAAAACTCCCTCTTAAATCTGTCTCCAAAGTCATCAACCTCCACTGAAGCTGCAGTCTGTTGTCCCTTCCTCTTCTTGTTTGGACATTGTGAAGCATAGTGCCCAAATGTCTGACAACCATAGCACTTGATTTTACTCAAGTCCTGCTTCTGCCCACCCTGCTGCTGCTGCTTGGCCCCACCCTTCTTGGGACCCTTCTTCTTCTTCCCCTTTGCTGTCAAAGCCACATTCTCCTCATCTTCCCTACCCTGTGATGAACTTCCCTGTACGAGACCTCTCCTGGTCTCCTCCTGCACAAAGTCATCCCACAGTCTCTCCCATAAAGGTAGGTTCTCTCTGCCCACTATAGCCTGCACAAATGCACCCCAGGGCTTGGAAGCCCCATTCACTGTTGTACACACAAGCTCAGTAGCAGTGACCACCACCCGAACTGCTGCTAGCTCATCTCTAATTGTAGATATCCTGGTAAGGTAAGTTGTCACTCCCTCTCCGCCATTCATCTTTATACTCTTCAGTTTCTCCTTGAGAACCATCTTCCGGTTCTCATTGGTACTCTCGTACAAACTGGTCAAAGCAATCCACATCAAATGTGCCCTAGCTTTGCCTGAAATGTGAGGGATGATATGATCTTTAACTGCATCAAGGATTATTCTTCTAGCTTTACAATCCTTCTTGTTGAAGGCTGATAATGCTGCTGCATCTGTAGCAGCGGGAATCTGAACGGGGTTTGCTGTAGTATTTCTAACCACCTCCTCCCACACTTCATTCTCCTCTAAAATCAGCAAAATCCTAGCCTTCCATGGCACAAAGTTACCTATCCCATCTAGCCTATCCTCCAACCTAAGTCCTGTAGCCATCTTTCAGCCAACCCAACAAAGTGTTGTTCACTAACAGAAGAAAAACACTGAAATTACTGAGTTCTAGAAATTTCTGTGTGTCTGCAAAATATTACTGTTTTTTGCCCCCAAGCTCTGATACCATGTAAATTTTTCTGTGTTTTTCAGCTTGCTGGTTTATACCAAATTTTCAGTGTTTTTCATCCCCAGCCGATTTTGCATTGGCTGGAAATTACTTATGAAATTTTCAAAACAATAAACACGCTACAAATACACTATAACAGGTAGAAAATAATTTTAACCATGCACACCATTAAAAAATCAGACTCGGAATTTTCGGCCAATAGCCCTGGAAAAACCCCCACGGGGAAAACCAGTCAGAGAGAGAGAGAGTTTATTATTTCTTTAGTAAATCTCAGTACATAAATTTTACAGCAGAAATGTACTTATCTCCACCATGAAATTTCACCCAGCATTTATCTCGAAATCAGTGCCAAACTGCAGCCTCGATTTATGTGCCTATGGGTGCCTCGAAAACTATGTTGAAGGTACAGAATCTGTACTGTACGGTCCTCCTTGAAATCTGTGCACTTTGTCTCGATTTCTGTGCCCTAACTCTACCTCAAAAACTGTGCAGCAGACCTCGGTTTCTATGCCAATATTCTACCTCAAAAACAGTGTAACAGTTCTCGAGATTTGTGCCCAGACTGTCCTCGGGATGCGTGTTGCATGTCTTGAAACTCGTGCCCAGAAATACCTTGGGATTCGTGCCCAGTTTCACCTTGAAGACCGTGCCCAACTAACTGATGTACCATACACCTCGGGATGTGTGTTGTAATGAAGAAATATTGTTATTCTGAAATCCGTACAGTGCATTAAATGCTCAGCAGGTTGCCTCGGAATGCATGCCAACTGAAACTTGCATTAATTCCTCCTCGAAATGCGTGCCAGTGCTCTCTTGCTCACTCTCATCTCAAAAGTGTAAGTAAAATGCCTCCCTCTTGCTTTTTGTTCAAACCCTAGGGTTTTCTAAATCCAATGGGTGAGATTAACTTAGATTGACAGTTGAAATTAAATGCTCCATTTATTTCTCATAAATATTAATTTCACTCACCCACCTAAATTTATCAAAAATTGACTTTATGGTTATAAAGTCTCATTAAATGCTTTTCACAAGTCATTTAATGTGAGGGTCACTTTTTCCCCTTTCTAAGTGACTTAGGCAAAAAGTCACTAGGGGAACACTTCCCTAGGTACAAAAACTAACAATATGGGCCTGTATTCATTTATATATATTGTTGTTTTAGAAATCGTGTTTTAATAGTTCATGGAGTACCAACCAAGAGAACTCATGGAGTTGCCATGAATGAATGAATATAACATGTTCATGCTTAGTATATAACATCTTAAATTATTAATGATGATTTACACATCACTTTTGCACAATTTTCAGCATGCTTTTCCAATGTGGTTTACAAACACCAATATTACAAACCTTGGCCCATATACAAGGCTAAATTTTTCATACAATCTTCTAATTTTCTAAATTTTCTCTCTCAGGCTGCATGCATCCATGTCTGAGTGCAAGCAATGACCACCGTTCTGAAAGGTAGTCGTGTTCATATAAAGCTCACATTGACTGTGAGTGAGAGACAGATTCAACTAGTGAACACAATATGGTACAATATAATATATAAGGAACAAGCATAATTTTTCTCAAGGCACGTCATCAGTCACTTTCATATAGCACGGACATGTTTTCTGCTGTCAAGAGAAATCATTTTAACAAAACAACTGTGCCAAGTTACAAACATCTTCCATCTATAGCCATCAACATTTTGTTAACATCCAAACAAATGTTGAAAGCAAATTTTAGTTATTTCAATTCAGTTGACAACTTGACAGCAGCACTCTGTAATTTACCAAGCAAACATGATTTACACACAAAGAGAAAATCCAAAAATAAAGAACTTACTGTTAATCCATCATTCTCATCCTTTAGAAGATCAAGAAATAAAGCTTCCACATCATCCCTAGATCCAACATTCTCATCTCCAGAATCCCCACCCCGATCCACAATGGTGGAACCAGTATAAGCTTCATCCATGAGTTGTAGCAAATTCTGCATATTAGAACTTAAAAACATCAAAAACTAGTCCTATATAAGGAAAATATTACAATTAAACCTCAGAAAGTTTTGTGATTCTATAAATGTGGAAACCTGCCTCAGGGGTTTGACTTTTTTGAATGGAAGCTGCATTATTTCCGACTAGCGATCCTGAGCCCTGCCCTAATCTTTCTAAGGCCAGTACTAGCGCTGTTCGTATTCCAGGAAGAAAACTCTTTATAAGAAAATTATTAATATGATCAATCAAAAGACCAGACTTCTTTGAATAACTGCCCATCGTATCTTCATTTCAGGAACTACTCAGTCAAAATTAAATTAACAAGCACAAGTATGTACTAAATTCTCATGCCATTTGAACTTCATTCAAAGCACACATATGCTCTTAGAACATTTGATGCCACATCTTGTATAAAACCAAATAGCATGTCTTTCAGATGAGTAAAAAAGGAATATATTCAAGGACAAAATAGGAGGAACATCAACGAAGGATGCACTCAGAAAAAGATGTTAAGAACGACCTGTGTTTCCCAACCAAACACTAGATATAAGATAAGAATTTTACTCCAATTTCATTATGCACAATTTGTTGACGTAATACACTAAATTCCATGCTACATCTTAAATTTTAGACTTAAATTTGTATTAAAATATTGCAGACACAATTGCGAACAAAAACTCACTTGGTAAATCCATGAGAGCGGGAAACAGGGGCAGAAATGATGTAGGAGATATCATTCCAGGAAGAAGCTTCAGAAAGGCTTTTTCTAACCTGCAAAACCACCAGAAGTTGCACTTATGGAAAACTCCACTTCTTTTCTCTAGTATTAATTTTCATAAACAGTAAATTAAACTAATTAAAGTTTAACAGCAAAGACAAAAAAAATATGTTCAAGGCATAGCTCATAACAGGTAACATACAATAAACATCAAAATCTATGAATGACCAATCTTTTGAAAGACTAACCCAGATTTAGCATTGGCTTCTTAAATCAATAACTTCAGCCACTTGTTTATACCACTTGCTTTAACTAGTAAACCCAACATCAACTGCCATAAGAGAACATGAGAGCCATAATAAAAGGGGTAATGCTTTCAGAAGCATTGATTTGAAACGAATCCATAATACAATATGCTGCTGACAGGGACAAAAATCCTCTACTCAAGAACTCCTCCAAGTGATTGCAACCAATGATATTGTGTGCATCAGAGTGCTTTTGGCCCACATCAGATCTCTCAGTTTTTAGCATTCCAGAGAAACTGCACTAGACTTTCACCAGTGCTTGTCGCACTACCTTGGCACACAACCAGCACATGCCCTTTGTTATGTTCGACCCGTCATGTGCAACCAATGCCCAATCCATATGGGTGCCAACTCAGCCTACAAATTAGCATGTGATTGAGAACACCATTTCCGTGACAACTCATCAATCTACATTAGCAACATCTTATAAGCTTAGAGGATTGGCCACTGCCGTGCCTGGCCATTTGGGTGATCAAAGTTGACCAGATCAATCTAGATTCCTCACCAATGATCAAATTGGACCAAGACAACACACACACTAGCCAACCTGATTCCAAGGATCAAGGGACTAATTGTCCTTAAGCACTATGAATGAGACCAACCATTAGGGAGTTGTTATCACATACTTTGTAGCTGGGATGATATAGTGGCATTTGTGATTAGTTTCATGTACATGCTTTGGTCTCGGTAAATTGCATATGTAAAGTATAGATCAGTTCCCTCTTTCCTGATTCCCTAATTGACCTTATCTCGTTATCCATCTCATCCATTTGTTTCCAAAATCCTTTGACTTGGACTTGACTGATGAACCTGAGGACCTTCCCTTCTGTGACCTCTTTGATTGGGATGACCTCCATGTTTTCCCGTGGTGTCTCAGCTCTGATGTGTGTGGCAAAAGTTTGTTAAACCTATTGATCTCTTTCTGGCTGTAGATCCAGTTGGATTGAGTGCGGGTAATGTGAACCTAGTCATCGAAGGTGTATACCCTAGAATCGAAGCAAGTTCCCCATCCCTGAAATTAGCTAGTGGGCAAATGAGTAGGCACTCATCCTCGGATGATGTCCCACCTACTTGTCTGTAAAAGGACAATATTTGGTAACTCCGACAGGGCTATGGACACCTGCTGGCAACGGAACAAATGCCATGGCAGTACTGGGGCCCAAAAGGCTTTCCAGGGCTAGTACCTTTGGAGTCTAGCTAACTAAAGGAAATGAAAATGTGCTTAAATGATATATCCAAAGAAATGCAAAAGTGAAAGTGAAACTGTGGAATCCAATGAAGGTGAAAGCAAATGAAATTAAAATCTGTGAAATAAAGTGGGGCTTGTTAGAGTCGAAAGGGTGCCTTCCAAGCACTTTATCTACTTGTGAGACACCATGCTTCCCTAGTGTTTGTCATTCCAACAAATGTCATAGAGGCCCCTAAAATCCTTTGTTCTCCAAAGGTAAATTGAATCTATCTATCCAAAGTCAACCTTCACTTTAACCAAAACCCGTGACTATCTCACTCCATTTCCACCCAGGAGGGCGAGGATTGATCTACGCATTACATTCATAATTAATTTGAAGAGAAGTATGTATATAGAACTATTGTATTTGTCCAATGTTGCACCGAGTAATTATCTTATTCTTGATTATTTTGATTGATCACCATGTATTGACATAACTTGGCATTTAGTCGTCTATCAATATTTATTATGATGGGTGCTTTAACACCTCTTGCATCCATCATTATTGGTTATGTGCTCATTTTTTGTCTTGGTCAATTTTTGACCATATGTTGACTTTTTTACTAGGTCAAACCCTGGTTTGACTTGGTCAATGAGTCAAATTAGTAGCAGAACCCCACGACAGGTTATCAGTGTTCATATCATAGCCCTTGGAAATCAATTGAACCCCTCCAAGCATCAGTTGCAGAAGAAATGGCTTAAATCATTATTTTTATAAAGTCTGCAGGAAATAATTAAGCATATTGTTAATTAAAACCTTGGAAATTGCTTCACAGAGATCTAGCAGATTAGCCGGGGGTTTATGAGTAGTGGATCCTAGTATTTTTATGTTTCTAGATTCATCCGTGCAGTCAGATCGGCATTTTGCGGAAGGAAAGATCCAGTTTTGAGCAGACTAAATATTTCTAATGGATTCCAACCTCAGAAACCGGATTCGTTCCTCAGCCTGGCCGTGTCCCGAATCGGTCGAATCGGACACGATTCGATTGGAATTCGTGTCCGATTCGACCTTAGATCGAATCCCGAATCGGGACACGCCCTCAACAGCGAATCGGACACGCAGTTAAAACGTGTCCCGACTGTCGGACACGTTTTTGAAAAACAGGACACGTTTTGGGCGGAAAAGTGCGTCCGGGTTCACTTTAAAATCGAAATTTGCCTTTCTTTTTGTCATTTGCAAGGAAGCATTTGGTTGAGAGTGAGTTGTATGTGCAGGTGAAGGAGATTTGAAGGAGATTTGAAGGCTATCCATCGTTTCCAAGCGATTCCAAGTGCATTCCGGTGGATTTGTGGAGAGGATTGCAAGCTCAACCATCACAAAAGAAAAGGAATGTCTCAATCAGCTAGGGCAGGAGGTAGGGGGCAAAGGAGAGGGAGAAATGCACCATCTAGGGCCTCCCCTCCTATTCCACCAAGCACAAGCGGTTCTCCTCCTCCGTCAAGTGCTCCATCGGCTGCTAGTGGAGCTCATTCTATGGCTCCACTTAACCCTGTTTTAGCAAGACAACAAGCCCAAGAAAAAAAATACCCTTTGTGGAAGTATGTGACAAGGAAAGATGGACCCGGGGCAAAGCTTGGTGGGGGAGGCAATGTTGCTTGGAAATGCAATTTTTGCAAGCATGAGTTCATGAGCACATCTTTCCGGGTTAAGGGCCATTTGTTGGCCCTTCCTTCTTGTGGGATTTCTTCATGCAAAGCGGTGACTGTTCACCAAAGGAGGGATATGGAAAGAGAGGATCATGTTGGCTTAGGGAAGGTGGCAGCAGCAAGCAAGAAAAAAGAGGATGATCCTCTTCCATTCTTGAGGAAGTCCTCTAGCACCAAGCCTCCATTTCCACCTAGCATTCATGGGCATGGGCGTGGGCGTGGGGATACTTATCAAACAAGAAAGAGGCAATCTACAGGTGGTCCAATGGATAGGATTTTCCAAAAAGAGGCGCGAGAAGAGGTAGACCTTACTATTGCATTTTTCTTCTACCTCAACTTCATTTCATTCAATGTTGCACGGTCACCATTGTATTTTGAGACGGTTAAAACTATCTTGGAACGTGCTCCAAATGGTTATGTGCCTCCTGGTTCAGAGAAGCTTAGAACCACATTGTTGGTTAAAGCAAAGAAGGAGGTAGATAAAATTCTTGAGCCAATTAGATCAACATGGCCCTCATCCGGTGTGAGTATTGTTTCTGATGGATGGACGGATCCCGCACGCCATCCACTCATCAATTTCATGGTATCTTCCCAAAATGGACCGGTGTTCTTGAAAGCGGTTGATGCTCTTGGCAAATACAAGGATGCACAATTTATGGGTGATTTATTCATCAAAACCATTGAAGAAGTGGGTGTTGAGTCGTGTGTACAAATCATCACGGACAATGCACCTGTTTGCAAGGCTGCTGGCATGATTGTGGAAGCTAAATATCCACAGGTATGTTCATTTTGGACACCTTTCATAATCATTTCTAATTTGCTCATTGTTTGAATTTGGTCATTGCAATGTTAGTGTTGTAGAGTCATTGATACATGCTTTTATTGCTCTTACAGGTTTTTTGGACACCTTGCATTGTCCATTCCTTGAATTTAGCACTGAAAGCCATTGCTTCGGATGTGGCATGGATTGACAACCTTATTGAGGATGCACGCCATATCCGTAACTTTGTACAAAACCACACAAATGCCCTCACCATCTACAAACAGTACACACAGCTTTCATTGCTGAAGGTTGCAGATACTCGGTTTGCTTCCTCATTCATCATGCTCAAGAGGTTGAGGGAGGTCAAAACCGCTCTTGGGTCCATGGTGATTTCAGAGTTTTGGGCTTTTTGGAGAAAGACGGATCAGGCTGCTTCACAAAAGGTGAAGGACTTGGTGTTAAATGATGGTTGGTGGGACACGGTGGATCTTACTATTAAGATCATGGAGCCAATCATTTCTTTGTTGCGGTATGCAGACACGGACCAGCCCATCCTAGCAGAGGTTTATGAGGGGTGGGATTCCATGATTGAGTCCATGAGGTCCATTGTCATGGAGAATGAGTGTCCCGAGTATGGGACATCGGCAGAGAACTTATGGACCATTATTCGGGATATTCTTATCTCCAGGTGGGATAAGAATTGCACACCTTTGCATTGCTTGGCCCACTCCTTGAACCCCAAGTTCTACACTCAGGAGTGGCTCACTGGTGGATCGGGGGCCTCACACAGAGTCCCTCCTCACATGGATGCAGAGATTGCAAATGGGAGGAAGATAGCACTTAGACGGCTATTTCAGGATAGAGACATGCTTGAGGAGGTGGAGGATGGCTTTGTAGATTTTTCCACTGGCACTGGGAGATTTGGAGGCTATGATGTGCTTAGAGATAGGGAGGGTAAGACACCCTATCGTTGGTGGGCAACTCATGGGGCAACATCCCCTATTCTACAGAAGTTAGCCTTCAGGGTCATCTCTCAAGTTACATCATCCTCTTGTTGTGAGAGGAATTGGAGCACATATGGGAACTTGTACAGTGTGAAGAAGAGCAGGCTTGAGCAGTCCAGGGCAGAGTCCATGGTGTATGTGCACTCCAACCTTCGTCTTATTTACAGGAAGAGGGAGGAGTGGGTGAAGGGAAAGACAAAGATGTGGGATGTCTTCCCTAATGATATGGGTTTGGACAGCAGTACTGAGTTGGCATTAGCCAACATGGATCTTAATGATCCAGTGCTAGAGCCGGTCACTTTTGATGAGAGTGATCGTACAGAGGGGTCATCCTCCACAGCAGCAGATGCAGATCGTCAGATGGGCAGAGAGGAGGAGGAGGGGGAGGAGGATGAGGATCAGGGCAGTGGCAGTGGCAGTGGCAGTGATGAGTATGTTGATTCAGGCATGGAGGAGGACTACTGACATATGGGATTCTCCCATCTTGATCCACCCATTTTTGTATTTACTATTAGTCTATTTGGCATTTGCCAGTGGCCCAGTGCCCAGTGGCATTCCGACATATATGTATACATTTTGATTTTGATGACTTAATGAGAAATATGGTTCCGACATGCATATGTGTCTCATTGTGATTTGTGAATGACAAATGTGTTGTGAATCGTGATTTGTGAATGACAAATGTGTAATCATTAATGTGTTTTTATTCTAATTTCTATTGAATATTTGTAAATGTTCTAGTTTCTAAATATTTTTGGATCTATATGTCTATATTTTTAAATTTTAATATATTTTTAAAAAAATATATATATGTATATAAAACGTATCCTACGTGTCCTGATTTCGGGGGTCACCGTGTCCGTGTCGGACTCTCGTATTTTCGTGTCCTACGTGTCCCGTGTCCACGTGTCAGGTGACTTTGATTCCAACTAAATAATTAATAATTAAAAGATGACCATGACTTGAGATGTGTGACTTGGGACTAATGAATGGCAAAAGGTGATTTCGGTTATGATGTTATGGCCCCCTAGAGGACATTGGCACTATTCCTAGCATATTATGATGTTATCATGTCATGTGCTTCATTTCCCCCATGGGGTGACGTCTTTCTCCCTAGGAGGGTGACTTTCTCTATTCGTAAATTGTATCTTGAGCTAGTTATTGATGTAAATGTGGATCTTGGTTCCCTATGGGTGAATTAAGCCCCCTAGGATGTTATTTGATGTACCTCACATGTATTTCATATTTTATATTGGGCTTATGAGGTAATTCGCCCCCCTCACCTAGGATATGACTTTTCCACCTTGATCCATGTGATAAAGTGAGATTAAAACTCCACCATTGATTATTTCATTGTAGCTTTTAATCTCAATTGTCCATCAAAAAGTTGGTTAGGGATTTGGCTCCTCTCTTAGCTATAAAAGAGAGTGAGCCCCTCATTTGTAAAGGACTCTTGGCTCTTGGAGAAAAATAAAATATTGTGTGGTGCATTTCTCTTGTGATTGGGATGATGGATCGAGTTTATGTCTTACTAAGCCTCTTCTACCACTAGATTGAGCTTCTCTTCTTCCATATATTTTTCTCGTGGTGATTTCTAACTTGCAGGTAAAGGAGGGCGATTTCTCCCAATGCCACTTGGTTGGACGACTTGACCATTTGGGCGACTTGCTCTTTGACAGGGGGTTTCATCTGTGAATGGGATCTTTTTGCTATTTCCATTGATCTCTTACTATATTCCTCTTGTTTCCATGCTTGTCATTTTTATTTGCAAAGTAACTAGATCATATTCAGTTAATGTGATTTGCCTCTCTGACATTATCTTGTTTGGTTTGCAGATAAAAATTCACCGGATCTAAAATAGCAACTTGGTTGGAAAATAAGTGAAGATCTATTTGAGGCATCAGGAAAGGGGGACAAACTCTATCCATCTTCTCCATATCAAGGTAAGTACCTGAATCATTTATCAAACCCTCTAGATCCATTTGTCCTCAAAAATTAAAATAAAATCTTTAAAAAAATCATGAGCATATGCTTGGAATTTTGGGCATTTGGCCACTTGGGTAATTTTCTCAGTGCATTTTGGAGCAAAACCATAGCCTAGGCGTCATCTTTTGGAGACTCCACCAACCCGGGAAGCAAGGCACTAGTCTACACCCTATTCGCCCTAGTTGGTTTTCTGCTCATTTTTGCCTCACATGTGTGGTATCTTGCTTTTAGAGTATTAAACGTTTGATCTTTCGTGTGAAGCAAGCTTCCTTGTGTTAGGGTTTCATTCTAGACTCAATCCATCTCTTACCCTTTGTAAATCTCTAATCAATTTGACCATTCTCTCAAAGGTAGAGATTTGGATCATTCAAACCCTAGCTCCATTATTCCTAGATCTCCTTAACCCATATTAATTATTGAGAATTCCTTGAAATGGATTGCATTCGAACCACTTGTTTAACCCCTAATCAATCCATCTAAACATACTCAATAATCATTTTATTCGAGTCTAGGATCCATCCCTCAGGGTATTATTCATTTGCGAATTGCCATAACTTGTATAAGTATCATGTGGCCAAAAGAGGTTGGGCATCTAAGCCTAACTTGGGACACCTCCCGTGGCTAGTTTAGTTCACCTAGCATGAATTAAGAAGCCTAAAGAGAGAGGAAAAGTATCTGGAGAGACAACCTATAGCACCTTTAGGGGGGATAGCATTTCCTTAGCATCACAGTCTTGGTGACCGTCATCTCTGTCGTCTTGGATAGGATCACTTATTTGGGTCATTACAGAAATTGTGATAACAAGAGCATCTCCATTGATGTATTTGATCCTTCAATTTTGCATAGATATGTACCATTCCATTTATAAAGATTCCACATCTGATTCCAAGCATTTTTGTATTCCTCTCTAGGTCGAACTTGTACGGTCATTCTCCTACACGACTAGAGTCATGACATTATCTAACAAAGCTTTGATTCTTTTAATTTTGTAGCTAACTTTTTCTTTTGAAGGTACATCTTATATTAACAAAAAGATATTTACAAAAGACCAAGTAAAAGTGAAAGGATTTATTTCAAAGTAGCTCTCACTCATTTTACTAACAATAATTTGTACAATTGAGCAATAATTGGTATTATAGTTCTTCTATGATTCGTGTGCTTATTGTTCACTAGCAGTGTTGTGAAAATCCTGAATTTCTCCCACTATTTCCAAGTTTTTCAGTTTGCTGATTTTTCTGAGTTTTTCAGGTCCAGGTTTATGCTTGTTGACATTTTGTAATATTTTCCATGATGTTCCGATAAGTGTGCTCTCACTGATAGATCCCTGAAACAATATTTGCAACATTGTTGACTAGTTTATTGTTGTTTTTTATCTGCTGATGTGCTTACACTTAATTTCTAAAGTTCAACAACATACTTTGCTGATTTAGTTACCATTTTGAAACACTAGTTACTACTCACATACAATCATAAATCACTTCCACATTTTCATTGTGTAAAAAAACAGGAATGCAACTAGACAAGAGATGTGGAATATATGAATGTATTACAAATCTAGTTGTGTCATACAATATGGTAGAGCCATTTGTATTTCATACATTAAGTAGTTTATGATACCTACCTCACTTAACTACTATAAGTTATAACCAATTAGTAAGAATACCTTCTTCTTTTTTGAAAAATACTTCTTATATTGACATAAACTTATTTACAATCAGAAAAGCTAGCAGTGGAAGGGTATATACAATGCCTATCCTAATTGCTTCGTGAAGCTTATTAGAGCAGAAATAAAATCAGAATATACAATAGGATCCAACTTTTTGGTGTTCTTGATTAATCGGGCG
Source organism: Larix kaempferi (assembly GCA_027924585.1). Taxonomy (NCBI): domain Eukaryota; kingdom Viridiplantae; phylum Streptophyta; class Pinopsida; order Pinales; family Pinaceae; genus Larix; species Larix kaempferi. The sequence goes on along the minus strand of BSBM01000236.1, from coordinate 8,069,901 downwards.
CCCTTGGATAGTAACTAATGACATACCTCATCTTTCCAAAGAGCAATAAAAGCTAAACATAACTACTTTCTCGAACAAAAACATACATGCACCTAAGTTTCCAAACTACAAACAATGCAGCTATTCGCAAGCAATGCTAGAAACCAAAGAGTGAATCCCTACCAGGGAATAGCCATCTCCAAGTACAGTTGCTCTCCAATAAAGCTTGTTTAAGAACAAATCAAGGTGTTGCTCCTCCACAAATCTCCAACAATCTCTAGCAAATCTATAGTCCCAAAAGATGTGATTAATTGTCTCTGATCTCTGGCACGCAGGGCACATAGGATCCGAGAGGTCAGATTTATCCAAACAAGCCTTGGACGGAAGCCCCTAGTAGATCACCAACCAAGCAAACACTTGCAACTTATAGGAAAGCCGCACCAACCAAACATTGTGACACCGACGAATCCACCGCAACTTTGGATCTAACAAAACCCATCTCGCATTGAGTACCATCCAAAGGGGATGACGTTGATGAAGAGTTGCGTACATACAGCAAGAATCATACTATGACAACAGAATACCAAAGATCCACTGCCAATCTCTCCAAAAAGACCCTGGCATACCAATGATCATTTTGAACAAATATGACAATGGGAAATAGGCATGTAGCTCCATGATCGCAGGGTGATTCGAGGCCAGCAGCCCAAACTCCTGAGCAAGCGGTCTCCACGGCTTCCATGAGTGAACCTCAAAATCCTAAAGATCGCGCCAATGAAAGACCGAGAGGCAATGTCCCGCCAAGCTCTGTTGCCCTCCCATTGCGACCGAACCAACCCAGCCACCAACCTCCACACTGTCCAAATACTCCTGAAGATAATAGAACCCCCAACCTGAAACATAGAGGGAGAGGAGATGATGTCACATAAGCCCAATCTGCCCTGTATCTTACCTCGGTGTTGAGCTGTCAGAATCTGGTGTCAAAAGAGAACCTGCCACAATGATGCACCCCCAAGACATCAAACCACCCACTTGGTTGCCAAAACACTGCCCTATGTGGCCACATCAATCAATCCTAACCCCCCCTAATCCTTGGGGATAGTGCAAACATCCCAAGCAACTAGGGGCAAACCTGTGTAATAATACCTTATTAAATCACTTATGGTGACTTTATTAAACTTTGGAATCTAAGAAGCCCTGTTGCCTACTAAGGTGTACTTAGTTGGATTTCAAGTGAGCCAGCAGGGTTTGAACAAGGATACTTGTTCATGAGCAGAGTTCAGAAGTCCTTCAGGCCTTCTAGGCCCTTTTTTATTTTTTCCGCATGTTCATACCCCTTTGGGATAGTTGTAATGAAGTGTGCTAGCATGGATTTTTGTAAAGGACTTGGCATTCCTGGGACCTAGACATCAAAGACGATTAATCCAAGGTGTTTTTTCCCTTGTAAATTATGCACTGCTGAACAAGTTGTGTATAATTTTCGAGTTTTTCACCCACTTCCTCCAAAGCTGGAATGCCCGTCCTGGTGCTTAGGCCTTAGGTGGTTATTAAAGTTCATGTGTTAATGTATTTGACCATGCTAGACATCGAAATTGAGTCGTATGGACATGTGCTAGGTCCCCCTAAGTTTTTTTTAATTTCCGAGAAAAATAATTTTTTCCATAAAATTAGACCATTTTTTAATGGTTTAATTGGAAAATTTCAAGTTGTAATAAAAGTGTGGTATGGAAGCGGATCTTGGCGTGGGGATGCTCATTTTCACACTCAAAGCGTCCTCTTCACCCTAAGACTCACTTTCGCTATGTTTCGGGTCACTACGTCGTCTCTAGGAGCATTTTTCCTTAAAGATGCGACAAATTGGCAAATAAATGCTAAAAAGGTCAAAATGCACCAAAGTTAAAAAAATATATATATATAATAAAAAAAAGCAAATGTGCATGTGCCAAATGAGTTGGCAACCCATCACAAATGAAGGGCGACTTGGTAAAAAGATTAAAGCATGTGGTAAAATATCAAATCGAAGAGGATGGCGGATTGCTAAAGTTTAAAAGGCATCAACCATCTTTTTCTTCACGTGAGGAATGCGTGGCATCTCATAAGGATGGCCGAATTGGTGATGTGGAGCTTGCATAATGGATGGTGAAGATAACAAGGAAGGAAGCGCCTTCCTCATTGAGAGGTGGCGCCATCCTAGCAAGAGGAGATCAATCACATCCCTTGCTTTACTCTAGAACTCACCCTCTCTCAAGATTTGGGTTGCCACTTGTATAATTCGGCCTCCCTCATTGAACTCGCCCTCTTGGGCTCTCTTGGCTATTTAAGCAAGGTTCTCCCTCGCTTCTCTTCATGAAGTTTGGAACCTCTGCTCCATTTGTAAACTCTTTGTTGAATATTGTTAATGAAATAAGGCTTTGGAGGTCTCAATCGTGTCTTCTTTCAAGTTGGATGAGCATTGCTTGATGTGCTAGTTGAGGTCACTGTAGGATTCATTGTTGCATTTGTTCTTGCTTTGTCAATCTTTAGCCTAATGTGATTAGTATTAATCAATAGGACTGAGTAGTGTTGTTTCATTGCTCATTAAAACTTCTATTTTAAAGATTTAGGATTTTTCATGCTTGTTTGTTTATGGGTATGCTCTCCTTATTTTCAATCTAGAATTTTACTAAAAGATTTGACGAGTTTGTGCAAGAGTGAAGGGATTCACAGGTGCTTTGTTGGATTTTACAAGAGATCTTGCTTGCTTCTCTTGTTCTCCAACTCTTTGTGAGAAACATAGTCCCTTCTCAAGGCTACAAAAGTGATTCCATTGCCCATTACTCAAAGGGGGCACTTCTTCACCTTCCTTTCTCAAATTTTCAAACAATATTTCTGGTTACTTCCTCTTATGCTTTAGATCTGCTTTGCTAAGAAGTTGATATCATTATAGATCTGATTTATAAGAATAGTTTGCTTAGATCTAAGGGTCCATAAAGTTATCATTCAAATAAATAGATCTAACTTATAAACTAGTTTGTTTTGCAAGTTTTATCAAAGTAAATTTTTAGCTTGCTAACCAAGTAGTTTCGTTTTTTGAGTTTTAAAGTTAAAATCTAGCATTCAAGTGCCTTATTGGCTGCCTTTTTAAGGCTGTCCAAGACCCTAATAGGGTTGGCTTTCTAGCCAATCCATCTTAGTTATTTGCTTTAGTTAACTAGCTTTTAACTTGGAATTTTTAAGCTTTTTTCTAAGTTGCCCAAGTCACTTTTAAAGTGATTTTGGGAACTTTTACCACTAATTTCGTTTGATGGTTTTTTGTTTTATGACAGCAGAAAAAGTGACTTAAGAGGACTTATTTCGACAAGATTGAACAAGCAAATACCTCCTTGAACCATCTTCTTTCTTTCTAGATTTTTCTAAAAGCTTATGTAACCTCTTTCCTCCAAGATCTATAAGGAGAAAGAGGAGTTCTTTCAGTTTAAATTTCATTGTAAAGCGCATAATAAACTGTTTTGAGTGGGCTCAAGTGACTCCAGTCCCCATCCCCCCGGGGGGATTTGTGTCGGTGTCCTTTTTCATGCTTTTTTGCTTCTTTAGTTTTCTAGTCTTTGTTTTAGTTTTATTTGGTTACAATTAACTTAGATTAACTAAAATTTACCGTTGTGGTCCAATCCAAATATTGGGCCATTGACTCACTTAGGACATAGGAACATTTTTAGCTTTGTCTTGCAGACCCTATGCTTTTACAGTACAATTTGATTTTTTTTTGCAAAAGTAATCGGATACTAACCCACAACTTCGGTAGTGTAGTTGATTTTTTTTTTGCAAAAGTAATCGGATACTAACCCACAACTTCGGTAGTGTAGTAATTAGTTCACAATTCCATTTTCAGTATTTACTTTTGTTCAAAGTAATGAACCGGCTATGTATACCCGAAGTATGCTCTCGCCATCACATAAAGGGCTTGCCTGAGTACGTGGTGGATGATCAGAAAAGAGTTTCTCAACTTGTAGTAATTAGTCTCACATCTTGCAATCAACCTCCCCGAAAGACGAAAGTCCAACGTCTCGATTTTTACTTCGTGTGGGCAAAGCTTACAAAGAAAGCGAGACCAACTAGAAAGCAACCGCAAGGCCCCATCAAAATACACCCTAGTTTGGTGTAGTGTTGGACATCCCCCTGTGACTCCTCCTAGCCCACATTTTCTTGCGTAGGACCACACTTGGTGAGTCTGGATATATTCCCAGTACCAATTCAATATATCGGGAATCCCCTCCCTTCTAATCAACTCATTAACTTAAAATGAACCAAGACACACTGCAAAACACTTTACTTTCTCAGCAGCATTTTACGACTCCATTATACAGCACTGGTGATTTTACTTTTACAATCATCTACCTTAAACTACTATGTGTTGAATGATATTGTAATTCATATGTGATTTATGATGTTGTATCAGTTACTTTATTTGCAATCTCTTGCTTCAATTTCTAGTTAAATAAAAATCCTAAAAAACTTACTCATCCATAAACCATCACCTAAAGCTTAGTCAGCCTTAGTAACTTTTAGGGTCGACCCCCCTTGGCTTCGTTAGGAGTTTGCCTAAACGGAGGAGTCAAGAATCAAATGACAGTACTTGCCTCGAAGCTTGCCCCTCAAGGACACACTTAGTGGCTTGAAGATTTATGCCACGTTAACCCCCAGGTGTGTGAAAGCGGCAACAAGCCCCAAAAAAGAAAATGAAGAAGATCCAAAATCTCTAATTTTTCAGCAACAACCAACCCTTCTTGCTTGATCATAGGCTTTTTAGCACTCCCTTCTAATCCTCTGTATGCCTCACTCAAGCTTCCTTTTACAGTTTGTGTAAAGAACCCTCCAAGATATTATTTGTTCTTCACTTCTTGGTTTTTATCACCTAACTTAGGAATTCTCTCTTATACTTGCCTACTACTCTATGCTTGTCCTGCAAATAGGTTATTATATTTGGGTAAAAATCGACCTAGGTCATTAGTTGGACATTAATAAAATTTTCTTATCTCATCTTATCTACAATGATACATGCATTCTACTTCAAAACAATCTACAGAATGCAGGAAAGAAAACTATTTCAGAAAGAAATGCTCAAAAACTCAAGTTCCATCTTCCCTTGCAGTGGAGTTCCAATTCAAAGGTATTTTCTTCCTTGAAGATTTTAGCACTTGCTCAACAATGGCATCAAAAAATGGTCAAGTAAAGATTACAGCAATTTATGAGTTGTTGAATCCCCTACCTTATACTTCAATTATTGACCAGGGTGCATAAGCTTCCCAAGTGTTGTGCATTGTTTATGCAACCTTCAAGGATTCAATTTCTATTGAATTATTCTATAATACTAACTTTATTTGCTGTCCAACTAAATGTTGCTAAATGCACCTAACTACTATACTAATCTGTCCTATTCAAGTCATCGAAGTCAAACCTATTTGGACTCTAATAAAGTGTATATTTAATACATTAGTGATTTAGACTAATATCAACCATACATCTCACTTAGAGATTAGGGTTTCAATTAAAGTATAAAGGCAAGTCAAGGTAGAGGGTTAAGAGTCAAGACACATTCATTCTTTACTCAAAGACAATTTGGTTGGAAGGTGAAGAAACTCATCTAAGGAGCTAAATTATAGCACCAAAGAGGAGCTCGGTTCAACAACCAGGCGAATTTTAGTGAGCATGCAGCATGAAAAATTTTAAGGATCCATAATTTTCTTAAAGTGTAGAAACTTTTGTGAATCTTTCTAACTCTTAAATTTCCAACCATAAAATGCTTGGTGATATTTTTGTAAAAATATTCGAATTTCTAAGAATTTTATATAGTTCTTGGACAATTTTGGCGATATTTAGAGTAAATAATGTTATTCCATGGAATTTGGATGAATCAATTTAGAAGGAAAAAAAAACAAAAATTGGTGAATGTTTTTGGAGAAAAACCCCTAAAATTAGCCCATGGGCTAAATTTTGCCCTTAAAATATTCCTTGGCATGCAGCGACAGTAGCAGATCCGTACAATTGTACGGATCCGTAAGGACAAGTACTACATGCATACAAACAGTCTACACCATAGGAAGCAAGCATCAAGTTGATTTCTCGATTTTGGGTAGGTAGATTTCCTTAAGTGTGCATATTCTGCTTCATTTGAGTGTACTATACAATTGTTACTTTTGGCAGCTATGGAGGTTTCCTTGTAAGCTTTGATGTATTAACGAAAAGTTGTTTGAATGAGTAAATTGTCTATGTACTGTATTCATGCTTCCACTATTCATTTTCTAGCTATATATGTGAATATGTGAAGAAATTAATTTCTGCAAATTAAATAATTATTTATTTATTTGGGAACATAAGAACAACATTCACCTAGGGTTAGGAAAATCTAAATGGTATTACAGCTACTCTTATTGAGAGGATCAATAGAATAGGAGTTTGTGTGCAGATCAAAGATGGCATAAACTAGCCATAGGTTCAAGGACAAACTGGATGGTGCCTTGAATTTCCTATCATGGAAAGTCAGGGTAACTCTTATATTAGAAGAGAATGATCTCTAGGATGCAGTGACTTCGTCGACAGATCCGCACCTTTTGGCAGCTCACAAGAAGAAAGAAGAGAAGGCCAAGCTGATGATCATGGATGCTATAAAGGATCATCTAATCCCTCATATATCCAAGAAGAAGACAATGAAGGAGATATTTGATGCCCTGATTCGCCTTTACCCATGCGAGAACATTAACAGGAAAATGATATTGCATAAGAGACTAAGATCTGTTCAAATGACCAAATCAAAAACCATCACCAATTATATGGTGAAGGTCACAGAGATTGACCAACCTACAATAGTTAGGCAGAAGGTTGAAGACAAAGAGTTAGTAAGTAGGGCACTGGATGGGTTCCCATACCAATGGGAAACATTTGTTCTGAGTATTTGTGCTTGGGAAAACCTTCCCTCCTAGGAAAGACTATGGGTTGACTGTATCTAGGAGGAAGCTCAGATAGAATCCAAAGCCAATAGGTAGGGAGGTGACAGTCACCATGTCCTTATTGATCAAACAAAGAAGGGTAGAGGTAAAGGACCCAACAAGGGTAAGATGAAGAGTGAGGAGTTAGCCTCACAACCAAGGAAGGGCTCGAGTAAAATAAAGTGCTTCATATGTCATAAGAATGGCCATTATGCATCAAAGTGTCCGAAGAAGAAGAAGGATAAAGGGAAGTAGCAGCAAAATCAAGTAGTAGCCTAAGCTAAAACTAAGATCAACGAGTTTGCCTCCAAATTCGAGAAGGATTTCTCCATGGTATCTTTCCTTTCTTCCAACAAAATTTCGAAGAACACGTAGTATGTGGATAGTGGAGCATCAAGGCATATGACATCAGCTTGGGAACTATTTTCACGTCTAAAGGAACACGTCTCTAGAATTTAGGTCAAGCTTGGTAATGATGCCAAGTATCCAATAGCAAGCGTTGCTACCATTCCTTTCCAACTCCAGTCAAGTAACTCTTTAGACTTTGATGATGTGTTATTTGTTCCAAGTCTCAAGAAGAAAATGCATTTAGTTTCAATCATGGAAGATAAGGTTTATGTAGTAGAGTTCAAGAAACAACAAATCCTCATAAGACCCCATGATTAACTTGGGAAATTGGGGTTAGGGAAGGCAATTTATACAAGTTACAAGGTGAGCTTGTTCAAGCCCCAGTGCATAACATAAATAACTTGTACGAGTTATGGCACAAGAGGATGGGGCACCTACATCACTTAGCGTTGCCTAGTCTGAGGGAGATCGTCACAGGCCTTCCAGAGTTCAGCATTGAGCAGCAAGGTGTATGCAAAGGGTGTGTGCTTGGAAAGCAAGCTAAGACTTATTTTCTAAGCAGTGAGTATAGCTCTAAGGGGATCCTAGATCTGGTGCATTCAGATGTATGTGGACCAAGGTCAGTAGCATCAATCACGGGAAGCATGTACTACGTTTCCCTCATTGATGGCTTCTCTCGCAAAACTTGGATCTACTTTCTAAAGACCAAGGATGAGGTCTTTAGTAGGTTTCAGAAGTCCAAAGCTCTAGTGGAGAACCAGACAAGAAATAAGATCGCAGATGGGGATGAGTATACCTCCAACGATTTCGAGGATTTCTGCAAGGTTGCAGGAATCAAGAGGGACGAAGTTCATTGTTCCATACAACCCATAGTAAAACAAGGATGCAGAGTAGAAGAGTCGATCCATCATAGGGGATGCTAAGGCCATGATACATGACCAAGATTTTTCGATGTTTCTATGGACAAAAGCATGCAATGCAGTAGTCTACATCAAGAACAAGTGTCCTCACAAGATTTTAGGCGAAAAGAGGCCAGAGGAGGTATTCATTGGCGTGAAGCCGGAGATGAATCTTTTTTGCATCTTTGGTTGTCCAGTTTACATCCATGTACAAGTCGAGAAGAGGACCAAGTTGGAGCCCTCCAGCGGGAAAAGTTTGTTTGTTGGTTATAATGAGACTTCAAAAGCCTACAATACCTATATTCTAGGGGAGAGAAAGAGAATTGTAAGCAAGGATGTAAATTTTGAGGAAGTCTTTGCATCCAGGAAGTCACATGAGCATATTCTAGTGGTAGAGAATAAAGAGTAGGAAATTCCGAAGGTTCAGCCAAGGGGAACCAGCAACTTCTAGTTCGAGGTAGCAACCTTCAAATGCAAAGGAGGAGCCACCAGCTCCTACCAATTCTGTCAAGAGACTTCGATGGCTCACGCAGCCATTGAGGGATGCTCAAGAGCATGTTGAGGATCCTAGGAGTTCATTTAGGGAGACTAGACCTTCGAAGAAGTTTCCAAACTACATGGCGTTAAAGAGCAACAGCATAGATTCTGAGCCTTCCAGTTTTCAAGAGGCAATAGACCAACAGGTTTGGAGGGTAGCCATGGTGGAGTAGTACACCTCCATCATGAAGAATGGTGTTTGGGACATTGTGCCTAGACCAAAGGGGAAATCAGTGATTCAGTAGTGACTTCCAGATGGCTCTACAAGATCAAGCATGTGGAAAATGGCAACATAGAGAAGTGCAAAGTGAGGTTTGTGGCGAGAGGGTTCCCCTCGAAAGAGGGAGTGAACTATGAGGAGACTTTTCTATAGTCGCCAAGTACACTTCCATCAGAGTAGTGATGCTTTTAGTCTCCATTATAGGATGGAGGATACATCATATGGATGTGAAGATAGCTTTCCTCAATGGAATAATTGAGGAAGAAATGTACATAAAGCAGCCTCAAGGCTTTGCGATTAGAGGGACGGAGTCCCATGTGTGCAAGCTGGAAAAGGCCTTGTATGGACACAAGCAGGCACCGAGAGCATGGTATTCCAGGATCGATGGATACCTACAGAGCATGGTTTTCACCAAAAGTGAAGCATATCCCAACTTAGATTTCATATTTGTTGAGGTTGATTTGCTCAATTTTGGTACTATAAATAGATGACATGTTTCTTACAGGTTCAAAGAAACTCTTCACAAGGTGCAAGGAAAATATGGCAGTTGAGTTTGAGATGAACGGCATTGGCATGACACATTAATTCTTGGGGTTGGAGGTTAGGCAAAGACCATGGGATATTTTCCTTAGCTAGATTATATTGTAGTTAATCCATATATCTTAATAGTAAAATAGTACCAAGTTGCATTACTCCTAACCTCCCAGTCTTGAGTATTTATCGAATACCTTGTTGACTCCATTAAGGCACTGGTTTACTAATCTAGTATAAGGGCCTTGTTAGAAGTAGAGTTGTCATGTTGCATACTTTACAGGGCTACTTCTATTTGTATTTGGGAAGCCTCCTGTGGCCAAAGGAGCAGGCGTGAATAGAGAGGAGATTGCACTGTGGTGACATTGGGTGCATCTCTTGAGAAAGCTGCCAATCTTATCACCGAACCTTGTGACCTATCGGAAGGGTGCTAATTTGTGTAGTAACACACCCCAAGAGCTAAAAAGGAAGTGGAATCGGATACTTTATTTGATCCCTTCCCTTGTAACCCTATTTCATCTCCAATTCCATCAAATAGGGCTTGGGTTAGCACTACAATTCTTCCTTCTTGGTGACCTATTAAACAAGGACCTCTTAGTTGGTGATCCTTTGACTCCATTTTCCCTTGACTGGATTGGCACTAGTCCTTGGAGTGATCCCCTTTATCCTCCCATCACCTATTTTTTCTATGCTACTGTTATCACACACGTTGTAGCTGCCTCTAAATAATATCCTATCCAGGACGGTAGAGGTATAGGAAGCCAAGTCGATGACACTTCAAGGGCCTTGTTCACTACAGGTTGGGTAGTTGTCACGCCAAACGAGCTCTTGTCAATTTAGGAAAAGAAAGTAGCTAAGCCAAGGGGGAGACCCTTTGTCAACCAATGAGGGATAACAAGAAAGATAAGACACACAAACAGAAATAAAGACAAAAAGAAAGCGGAGGTATCTTAACTTAATATCCTAGATCAACAAAAGACTACTCAAATAAAGTCTCTAAATCACAAGGTTGAGGGGTTTGGCAAGTGATGAGATTATCAATCGAGGTGACTTTACCTCAATAGTTAAGATTATAAACCAGATCTAGGAGAGGATGAGTGCTAGTGTTGTAGGCCCAATTCATTCCAACTAGGGTTTAAGGAGTCAAAATGGAATAATGGCTACAAACAGGAATTTAATGAATTTCTAGCAATCGAGATTAATGCTCGATGTTAGATAAGTCAATTGGAAAGCGGACAAGCAACACCCACAACACCAAAATAGCAGATGGTAAAAAAATGCCCAAGGAGGGCGAATTGGCCCTAGTTAGACCAGTGCTAAAGATTGGGCAAATGGAGTAGGAATGAGTTGAAATTTGGTCCCTAGGGGTTTTATGTAACTTCCTACTTGGGTTTCTAACGAATTCTGCAATGGGTGACTAGAACTAAGATTTATGAAAATGAGCGTTTTAATTTAATTGATTTTTGCTTGACTATTGGAATGGAAAAATAACAAGAGAAAGACTCGGTGTACTTACCTGATTCTGGAGGTGAAACATTGATATGTTGACAATTATCCCCACAAGGATAAACTTAGGGCAACTTGACGAAGTTCTGGTTGAAAATAAACGCCCAAGTGGCCAAGTGAGCCCCAACCTGCCAGACAAGCAACAAAATATTAGTTTGCTGACAAATGAGAGCAAAATTTGCATACAAGTAGATCAGAAACATAAATTTGATACTAAGACACAAACTTACTCCCTATTCAACAACGATTTGAAAAAGAAACAAGAGGAAAATTTCACTAATGCGCCCCACCAAATCACTAGCCCTGCATACAAGTTATGAACCACAAAATAATTGTTCAAACAAACAACAAATCACTCTAGTGTGGAGGCAAGATAATATGCAATCAACATCTCAGACATTTAACACCATGGAAGCAAGATTTCTGCTAAAAAAAATTTGTTCTCTATTCACTTCTCCAAAGAGGCAAGGGTCCATACAATGAGTGAGCGATCCAATATATAGAACTCTCATAACATGATCCCTAGCATCAATGGTTGGGATTTAATCATGAAGTTGAGAGATCAAGGGTTGAGATTCACTCTCAAATGTACATTACAACAAGCTAGCAAAGGGGGCGATTTTGCCCAAGTGCGCCCCCTCTAGAGTGAATACATGGCATGACTGAGAAATATATCGAATGGGGTGTCCTAGGGGGTGCCTAAAGGTTGTTTTATCCTCCTACGAACTTACAATAGTTACCAACACAACAATTTTCATGCCAAAAGTGAAGTCGACCTCCAATGGGTGTGCCCTTCCTCCATGATGCGACTTGCCTAGGAGGGCAGGTGGGGAGTACGGCCACAAAATATGTATAAAGTGTGGCATATGAAGTGTAAAATATATCCAAAGTACAACAACATTAATACCATGATGATTTACCACTTACCTTGCCCTTTGGTTGACTATGCTAAGTCATGGTTTTTTTATTTAATTAATTAATATGCTAATGAAATTTCCAAATCTGATAATTGGCCCCAAAACATTGCTTCCCCTTGCTCGGACGATTGATTTGAGTGCAAAAATGAACTGAAGAGGTCCAAATTCATTAGGAACATGTACTCATATTGTTGAAAACATCGGCAACGGCAAAAAATCGACAGGGGTTCCGAATACAATTTCTCGGCAACATCAAGGAAAAAATCGGCAAAAATCAGCAAACTGCAGCAGTAATTGAAAAATACAAAATAAATTCATTTTTTTCAAATTTTTAAACATATAAACCAACAACATCATCAAATAACCACATTGCCACATAAATATAGGAAAAACACCGATATATATGATGAAGTAGATGCCAAATCAAAATGATACATCAAAGTCAATACTAAATCCTGAAACCTGATAGTTGTCCAATAAAGGACTCAAAAGTGGATAGTTAATACAAAAGGGCATCAAATATATAAATGTATCTCATCATCATGAGTCATCTAGAATGAGAAATCTAGGCTATCTAGCAGCTAGCTATCAATGGCCTCTCCCCCTTTTATGGGAAAAGGTAATGGCTCGTTTGCCACTAGAAGGCCCTACATCAGCATCAACTGTCTGATGCCAACTAGATGGTGTAGATGTATCATCTTGTGTAGAAGTTGGCACTGGTGCTGATGTTGGCACATCAGCCTCGATGATGTCAAGGTAGTCATCACCTGACTCTACCTGCACCTCCCCTTCCCCCAGGCATAATATGTTAAAATAATGTAACTGCGGAAGATATTCTATTTATATTATTATATTCCTCCTACGGGAGTTGATGGTCATGTAATTAATAATGTAAAGTCATTGAAAGAATCAATGTAAACCCTAGGACATGTGTCGGCCTAGAAAAGCCCCGGAAAGATTATTATATTATGTAATTGACTATCCAGTTAGACAAGTCGGCCCCATTGGGGAATTAGTCATCTCAACGGAAGAATATAAATAGGCGTGCTCTCTCTCATCTGTATGATCTCATTCACTCAAGCAAGCTCGCATTAGTGGAGAAGAGAGTGGCGCACAAGCAAGGGAGTAGTTGTTTTGTCTTGGGGTTATCTTGTACTTTGTGATTTCTATATTGAGGAAGGCTTTGCTGGGTTTTCTACCCCAAGAGGGTTTCCCAGGATAAATTGTCTCTTGTCTTTTATGCTGTGCTTGTTTATCTTTCAATAATTGTTTATATGCTATATGCTGCTCAAATGATAAGTAAAAACTAACATGGTATCAGAGCCAGCCTGAAAGATTACATTGTGCAGCCCTCGTAACTGCAGAAACTAGGGTTTGTTATTTCGGGAGCCACCTCCACACTTTTGTCGGAAAAGAGAGTGAATCTAGCTCGCCTCCCTAAGGCACATTTTTCTGTCGAAGCAGAATTTCATTCTGAGCATTTTCATTTTTTGGGTCCACCACTACAGCCCGGGAGAATTAGGGCATCAAGTTTTTGGATCATTTGCTCACTGATTTTGGAAAAGGAGTACATTTCTCAACTCCTCTTGAGAAGGCGAATTTACTCATTCACTTAGTTTTTCAAAATCCCGAAGTCGAAAAATTAGGGTTTCTCTGACAAACCCTAGGTCAAGGAGCAGATCTCAGAAGGGCAAATTTTTTGGTAAGTCTCAAATCTATTTCTATTTCCATTTGAAGTACTCATTATAGCAAGATGACAAGCAATACCAAGCTTGATGAAAAGCTTGAAGGAGCTGAGAACTTTAGATCCTGGAAGTATAGAGTCATGCTCATCCTTGAGGAGCATGAGTTAGAAGACTATGTGAAGGAAGGACTTACAGAACCAGAGGGAGATGAAGAGAAGGCTAGGCAAAAGAAGAATCTCATCAAAGCAGAGAGGATCATTGCTGATTCCATCAAGGATCACCTGATCCCCCATGTGTCTTCCAAGAAGACACCAAAGGAGATGTTTGATGCCTTGACTAGCCTGTTTGAAGGAAAGAATATCAACAGGAAAATGACCTTGAGAAACCAACTCAAGGGTGTGAAGAGTATGACGTCTGAGTCTATGCACTCATACTTCTCAAGGGTATCCCAGATTAAAGAACAACTAGAAGCCATTGGGGATATGATCGAGGATGCAAAAGTTGTGATGACTACCCTGAATGGTCTCCCCCGAGATTGGGAACCATTTGTTCGTGGCATCTGTGCCAGAAAGAAACTAATCAAGTTCAAAAGTCTATGGGAAGAATGTGTCCAAGAAGAAGAAAGAATAGTCGTAAAAGAAGAGAAATTAAATGACGATGAAGATCAAGCTTTAGCTACCCATGCTAAAGGTGGGAAGAAGAGGAAGAACAACCCTCGTCCCCGAGAAGACTCTCCAAGGAGACCCCAGAAGAAGAGAAGGACCAGGAAGGATTTCTCTTCAATTGAGTGTTACTCATGCCACAAGATTGGACACATTGCAAGAAATTGTCCAAACAAATCTGGACACCACAAGAAGCAGAAGAAGAGGTTTCATGCTCATGCAGCGGAAGAGAGTGATGATGATAACAAGACCAATGAAGACTCCAGTGAAGAATATGTTCTTATCTCAACACTCACTGGTTCAGTATCTCATGGAAGTGATACTTGGCTAGTGGATAGTGGAGCTTCAAAACACATGACGGAATACAAAGAATCCTTGTCTCATCTCATCCAGAAGGAATCTCCACACAAGGTAAAACTCGGAGATGACTACCAATATCCCATCAAGGGTATGGGAGAAGCCTCTTACAAGTTGCACTCTGGGAAGTCCATGAATATGAAGGATGTACTTTATGTACCTGGGTCGAAGAAGAACCTTCTATCTATTTCAGCATTAGATAAGAAAGGTCTTCGAGTTGCATTTGTAGATGGTGAAGTTCTCATGTGGCCTAAAGGAAAGACTATTGATGATGCAATAGTCATTGGAGTAGAAGAAGGAGGACTTTACAAACTGAAGGGTCATGTAGATGCAGCACTCATGACTAGTACCATGAACCCCTGTGAGCTATGACATAGGAGATTAGCTCATGTACACTACAAAGCCTTACCAATTGTAAGTAAGGTAGTGACTAGTTTACCAAAGATCCAGGTGGATCATGAAGGATTATGCAAAGGGTGTGCTCAAGGGAAGAGTACGAAGAACCCATTTCCAAGTAGCGATAGCCAAGCGAAAGGTATTCTGGATATCATTCATTCAAACATCTGTGGACCAATGTCCACCGCCTCTCTAAGCGGGTATGAGTATTATGCATCTTTTATTGATTATTCTCGCAAAACATGGATTTACTTTCTAAAGAATAAGAATGAAGTCTTTGAGAAGTTTAAAGAGTTCAAGGCACTCGTAGAGAATCTTTCTGAAAAGAAGATCAAGATCCTAAGGTCAGACAATGGAGGGGAATATAACTCAGGGGATTTCAAAGATTTCTGTAAGCAAGCAGGGACTAAGAGGGAGCTCACTGTCCCCTATAATCCACAACAGAATGGTATAGCCGAAAGGAAGAATAGGACGATCATAGAAGCAGTAAAGGCTATGATCCACGATCAAGACTTACCCATGCATCTATGGGCAGAGGCTGCCAGAACTGCAGTCTATGTACAAAACAAGATCTCTCATAGTGCTCTTGGCAACAAGACCCCTGAAGAGATGTTCACCAGGAAGAAGCCTGAAGTCAGTCACCTGAAGATATTTGGATGTCCGGTGTTCATCCACATTCCGAAGGAAAAGAGATCGAAACTAGAACCTTCAGGAAAGAAGGGAATATTTGTGGGTTATAGTGAGCAATCTAAGGCTTATCGCATATACATCCCAGGATTCCGCCAGATCGAGATTAGTTGGGATCACAAATCAATAATCAATAATGGTGTCTTCTCCATTCGCTTTACCTTCTTTTATAACACTCAACTGCTCAAAACCCTAATTTCAACCTAATTAGGTTACTTTATCTTCTAATTTGCAGTTGACTTGCATGCAGGTGCCTGGATACTCAATAAGGTGCATGCATCATCAAATAATGCTCGGATGTCATGCATGCAGGTGTCCTTGGGCTCAGATGGCCCCTGTCCATCTAATGGTGATATAAAATCTATGCCCTAGATATTCTGATATGGCATAAGTCCTCGGCTGATCCCCTGACTGTCAGTGCCCGCTTGAACCTATGGGAATCAAATAAGTTAGTGGAATGTTCCTCAATGCCTAAGCAGAAGAGGACATCACAGTCCTCCCCACTCGAATTTGCTTGTCCTCAAGCAACTGTAAAGCTGGGTGCTGTAATACTTGTTCTCCCTCCCAAGTGGCCTCCTCCAAAGGCAAATCTCTCCACTGAACCAAGTAGTCTCTGATAACTCGATTTCTCAGTTTTCGCTCTCGCGCCTCTAGGATGCGCTCAGGAATCAGAACCAATTGCCCCTCATCATCAAGAGGGGGCAGCTCAAAGGATGTAACAATCTGCTGACCAACTGCCTTCTTGAGGTTGGAGACATGAAATACGTTGTGAATCTTGCTCTCTGGGGGTAGTTCGAGATCATATGCTACCTCTCCAACCTTCCTGACTATCTTATATGGACTGTAGAAGCGAGGTTTGAGTTTTTCCGCTCCTTTCTTTTTCAGAGTCAACTGACGGTAAGGTTGGAGGCGTAAATAAACGAAGTCTCCTACCTCAAAACTGCGCTCAACCCTGTGCCTGTTTGCATATATCTTCTGTTGATTCTGAGCCCTCTGTATGTTCTCCCTGAGAATCTTGAGGATATCCTGACCCTCCTGAATCCATTCTTTGGCCTTGGGAGCCCTGCTGTCACCAAACATCCTATCTGCAAAAGTGGAAGCATCATATCCGTATAAGGCTCTTAAGGGTGTCATCCCAATGGTCATATGGTGGGTGGTGTTGTAACAATGTTCACCCAAGTGCAGCCATTTGATCCATGTCCTCTGTTGGCCTGCCACATAATTTCTCAGGTACCCCTCAATCCACTTATTGACAATCTCTGTCTGCCCGTCACTCTACGGATGATAACTGGTGCTCAATGCCAGCTCAGTACCTACTAGCCAAAAAAGCTCCTGTCAAAAATCTCTTGTGAATTTACTATCCCTGTCACTGACAATAGTCTTAGGTAGCCCATGGCGTCGGAATACCTCTCTGAAGAATAGCTCTGCCACCTGTGCTGCTGAGTAATCTGAGGAAATGGAGAAGAAGTGAGCAAACTTGGTCAGTCTGTCCACCACTACGTACAGGCAGTCTCTGCCCTGAACCTTGGGAAACCCTGTAATGAAATCCATGGAGATGCTCTCCCATTTCTGCTCGGGAATAAGCAATGGTTGTAACAAACCGGTTGGGTGGGTATGCTCTATTTTGTTCTGCTGGCACAAGCTGCACTCTCTCACATGCTGTATCACATCATTCTTGAGGCCCTTCCATGAGAACCTCTCCCTAATCTGTTTGTAGGTCTTGAGAAACCCCTGATGCCCTGCCAAAGGTGAATCGTGTGATGCCTATAAAATCTTCTTCTTGAGAGAAGACTCTGGGACCAAGAAGATCCTGTTTTTGTAATATATGATATCATCAATCACTCGGTACCTATCATCCTGCAACTATCCATCCAGTAGCTTGCAAGCAACCTTGTCTTTGGAGTATTCGACCAAAAGGTGGGATCTCCAATCTGACGAGATGCTCATAAGGGATAATGCAGCTGGTCATCTAGAAAGTGCATCGGCCACTACATTGTTCTTTCTCTTTACATACTCAATCTCGAAATCATAGGCTTGAATTTTGCTTACCCATTTCTGTTGCCTCTCGTTTAGCTCTTTCTGCTCAAGGAAGTATTTCAAACTGTTATGATTTGTCTTAACCTTGAACCTGCCACCTCCTAAGTACTGTCGGAACTTTGTTAGCGCATGAAGAATGGCTAACATCTCTTTGTCATAAATCGAGTAGTGGCGCTCATAGTCTTTGAGCTTCCTACTCTCAAATGCAATGGGGTGATTGTTCTGCATCAATACTGCTCCAATCCCCTCTCCGGAGGCATCGCACTCTAACACAAAGGGTAGAGAAAAGTCTGGTAGAGCTAGTACGGGGCATGAACTCATTACCTTTTTCATCTTTTCAAATGTCTGTCGTGCTGTCTCTGACCAACTGAAAGCCCCTTTCTTGGTGAGATCGGTGAGGGGTGCTGTCATCTGTGAAAACCCACTAACGTACCTCCTGTAGTAAGTGCAAAGCCCTTTAGTTCTGTCACATTCTTGGGTGTGGGTCAATCCAGTATGGCTCGAATCTTCTCTAAGTGAACTTGTACCCCATTGGCACCTATCACATGCCCCAAATACAACATCTCTTGCATGCCGAACTCGCACTTGGACATCTTCGCATAAAGTGACTGCTCTTGTAAAATTCCAAGTACCTCATCTAAATGTTTCAAGTGCTCCTCCCAAGTTCTACTGTATATCAATATGTCATCAAAAAATACCAAGAGATACTTGCGTAACTGACCCTTGAAAATATTATTCATGCAAGACTGAAAGGTAGCCGATGCATTAGTGAGCCCGAATGGCATCACTAGAAACTCATAGTGCCCGTAGTGACAACGGAAGGCGGTCTTTGGAACATCCTGTTCCCTAACCCGAATCTGATGGTAACTTGAGCGGAGATCAATCTTTGAGAAGTACTTGACCCCCTGTAGCTCATCCATCAACTCATCAATCCTGGGGATTGGGTACCTGTTCTTGATAGTCTTTTTATTCAGAGCCCTGTAGTCAATACACATGCGTAAGGTACCATCTTTTTTCTTAACCAGCACAACTGAAGATGCAAAAGGACTGGAACTGGGCTTGATGTATCCCAGCTTGAGCAGTTCTTTGATAGTGTTCTCTATCTCGTCCTTGTATCTTTTGGGGTGTCTGTAAGGAGTGGTGATAACTACCTGAGTCCCCTCCTCTAACTCAATGATGTGCTCAAATCCCCTATCACAAGGTCGGCCTGCTGGAAGGTCTTCGAATACTGCTTTGTGCTTCTGTAGTAAGGTCTCTATATCTGTTGGATGTTGTGTGGCCTTATCTGGTGGTTTCCTGAAGGTAACCATGCACTCGGCTGCCCACTCGATATCTCCCTGTCGGAGTACTGCCTCCATCCTGTGTGATGATATTGCTGTAGGAGGGTAGGTGTTAATCCCTCTCAGAACTACCTTCTGTCCCTCTACTCCCATAAACTCCATCTCCATGGTCTGGTAGTTCGCGAAATACTTCTCTATGGAATAAAGCCACTGAACTCCTAATACCACATGCATGTCAAGTACATCTACTACATCGAATGTCTCTATCACTGTATAATTCCCAAGTGTTACCTTGAGTTTTGGAATCCGCTGACTACACTCCATGGTGTGACCTGCTGCAGCTACTGAAAATCCATCAAAAGTCTCTGTCTAAATGCCTTTCCTTTTAACCCAAGCAGCATCAATAAAATTGTGGGGTGCCCCACCATCTACTAGTGCTCCCACTCTGTGACCCTGTACTGTACCGTTGATCCGGAGGGTGTGGAATCTCGGAACTCCTGTCATGGTAGCAATGGAACCACCCGATGGTTGTCCCTCCTCAGCTGTCTCATGGGTATCCCTCTGTTCCTGCTCTTAGTCATCCTCCTCCTCCCCACTGTCGGAATAAGCCTCTATGTAGTAGGCCTTTCCCTTTCCAGAACATCTGTGACCTGGCTCCCATGGGTCTCTACAAGTGAAACATAATTTTTTCCTCCTCAGGTCTTGGCGGACATCATTATCCATCCTTTCTTTCTTTGGCCACTCTTTCTGGAAAGGTTTCTTTTCTTTATCTTTAATTGGAAAGTTGGTTGTAGGGGGAAACCTACTCTTGGGTACTGCTTCCTGTAAGTCTCTAGTCCGTCTGATGGCATCAGCTAGGGTAGTGGGTCTATAAGACTTGACCCATCCCCGTAAGGGCTCTGTGAGAGCCTCAGCAAATAGCATAATCAACCTGCTCTCTGAAATATCTGTCACCATGACTGCCACCCTCTGAAACTCTGAAATGAATGCATCTGCACTACCTGTCTTCTTGAGATGTGCCAGCTCTCTGAAATGCACCTCAGGGTCCTTCCTATGAAATCGCTCAATGAGCCTCTGTGTGAAATCTAAGTAGGAAGTAATGGTATTGTGACCTAATGTCACCAATCCGTGGTACCACCACTCATGGGCCTCCCCATCCAAATGTAATGTAGACAATTTAATGGCGTCTGTCTCAAGCATGGGGTTTAGCTGGAAATATGTATCCAACTTCTGCACCCAACTCTGTGCTGGACCTCCCCGGGAACCCTCAAAGGTAGGTGTTGCCAGCTAAGTTGTACTTAGATGGACTATCAAGCGAGCGAGCAAAGTTGAACATTTCAATGTTCTTTTTTCGATGATTTGATATCCAGCTGGCCTTTTAAAGGGCCCCCGTTTTAACTTTTTTCCACATGTCCATGGCCCTGCGGGGTTTGTAATAAAACGTACTAGCATGGTGTTTTGTAAAAGACTTGGTTCCCTAGGACTTTTTGGCCAAGTCGGGTATTCCAAGGAGTTTTTTCACCTATCTATTATGTTTTGCATTAGTGCATAACATAATTAATTGGTTTTTCTCCTGCTCCTCCAAAGCTGGAATGCCTGGGGAGGCTGACGGGCCTTAGGGGATTGTTAAAGTCTATGGGTCAATGTATATGAACATGCTAGGCGTTAATTTTGAGTCATATGGACATGTCCTAATTCCCCCTAGGTTGTTTTTTAATTTTCGGCAAAGTTTAATTTTTCCGTAAATTGGGCCATTTTTTAATGGTTCAATTAAAAAAAAATTGTAATCGGCCTAGAAGTGGCATAGGGAGGTCTTTTTTGCCTTAGGGGTGCTCGTTTTCTAACTCAGAGCACCCCCTTAACCCCTAAACCCACTTTTCCTAATGTTTGGGTGCTTAAATTTTTACCTATGGCCAAAAAACCCAAAAAAGTCATTAAAAAATTAAAAAAAGTGAAAAAATGACTCATAAAAATATTAAATTTTGGGAGTGATTTATGGACTGATTTTTTCAGCTATGTTTTAGGAGTTGTAAGAGCTGATTTTGGAAAGATTCCGGGCAGCTATATTAGTGGGATTACTTCCCCATTTGAGGGGGGCATATTTCCCAAAATTGGGCCCCTTCAATCATGGAATTTGCAGCTATGTTTATGGGCTGTCACATGGCTGATTTTTAGCTGATTTGGGGCTGATTTTGGCAGTCCATTACATGGGAGTGGGCAGCCCCATTTTCTCCACGAGTTATGCTACTCATTCCACCCATTTCTCTCCATCTTTGGCTATTTAAGCATGGATGCCCACTCCATTTTCTTTAGAGTGAGAATTGGAGCAAGAGACTTATGATTGTAATATTTTTTCTCATTTGAATAAAAAGAAGACTTTGGAGGTCAGCTTGTGGTGTTTTGTCATATGTGGATGTAATATCTTGATTCCTTTTCCAAGATGACTTGTGCATAAGTTTCATTCTTCAAGGGTGTGGTGTGCTCATCGGAAAGATTGTTACCAATCTATGAGATAAGTTGTTTTCAATTTGTTTATTGTAGCAGCTTAGTGAAGTGTGCTTGGTAAGAGATTATTTTTGTATCTTTCATTTGTTTATGGATATGCAATCATAGTTTCTTGTGAGTATATATCTACACTTAATATTTTTTTGGTGAGATCTGTGATGTGCAGGTGTTGTCTTGAGTTGGCAAGAAGGAGGATCTTGTTTGTTTCCCCTTTTACTAATCATTGTTTGCAGATATAGTCCCTTCAAACATCACTAAACCATCTTCAAAGCTTCGATTTTCAACAAGGATTTGTTCCATCTCTCTCTCTCTCATTCAAGAAAAAATCAAATTTTATGGTTACTAGTTACTAATCAAAAGTGGATCTGATTTACATACTGCTGTTAAAAACTTAAATAAATCAGATTCTGTCATCAAGAAGTTTTATTTTTTTTATTTCATAAAGAGTTTATTGTTCATAGATCAAAGCTTCTTGGTTATCTAGTACTTTTCTTTTCAAAAACTGGTTTAAGTTGTCAAAATCTTTCAAGTTTTTCTGAAGTAGTATTAGATCTGATTTCAAAGTATTACCTGGTTGCCCTAGAGCTTGAAATTTGCAGCCATTAAAGGCTAGCAAAGATCCCAAGTAGACAAGCCCCGTAGCTTGTTTTACTTGGTTACTTTTCGTCATTTTTACTTAGTTTTTAACTTAGAATTTTTTGGGTTTTTTAGGAGGTGTTCGAAAGACACTCTTAAAGTGTTTTTGGGCATCTTATACTAATTATTGCTTGCTGGTTTGCAGCAAAAGACGAACAGGTAGGAGGAAGTGCTGCCGAAATTTCGAGCATCCAGGCCATCCGGAGGACAAACTTTCATATTTTTAAAAACCGGTCAATTTTATCCTCAAATTTTGTAAGCCATCAAGTCACTTAAAGTAGACTGGGGCACTTCTCTAAATCATTGTAAATAACTATTAAACGAGAGCAAGTGGGCTAGCCAGCGCCCATACCCCATCCCCCCAGGGGTGGCCTGTGTCGTCTCATTTTCATGGCGTGATTTTTAGAGTAGTTTATTTCGTTGTTTTCCGGCATTTAATAAAATTAATTAGGATTAAAATAAACCTTGTTGGTCCGTTCCACTGGCGGGCCACAAGTCCACTCATAACATAGTTTTTCACATTTTTTTTACAAACTCATAACGCCCCCCTTGCTTTCCCGAAGTAGGGTTTCTGTATGAGGGCTTGCCCGAAATACGTGCCTGAAAAGAGACTCCTGGGGTTTTAAAAAAGATAAAATTTGGGTTCATAAAATTTTTATAAAAATACCAAGGTCTTCTCCCGTATGCTCTGTGGCCGACTTGCAGCTTAGTCTGATCCAGTTGGTACACATCAGAAAGGAGGGGATGACTAGTAATAGCATCTGAACACCTCCTCGAGACTCCGATTCAGCCCAAGCCTGAGAGGGAAGCCACGCTTCAAAACTCCAGACATGTTCCCCCGTACCTTGCGTATATTGGGAACCCCCCTGCCATAATAAAAAGATCACCATCACATTAATTTTAAAATAAACCAAGAACACTCGCACAACATCTACTTTTCTGCTTATGCATTTGTTTATTGACTCCATTATAAGGCACTGGTCTTGCTTCAAATTTATTTTATATTATTGACTAATGTGCAATTAAATGATGGTTATTTTAAAATGGGAGTAAATGATGAATAACTGTTTTATTTGATCAAAGTACATGCTGTTTATTCTTGGTTACCAAAAGTATTTTCCTAACTCCTAGATTAGAGGCCTTAGTTTCTTTTTATTTTTTAGGGTCCACCCCCCTTGGCTTCGCTAGGAAAGCCTAGACGGAGGAGTCGAGTCCCAAGTGACAGCACTTGACTCTGACTTGCCCCCAAGGCCACACCAACAGCTTGAAGATTTCTGCTGCATTTTCCCCAGGTGTGGAACCAGGCGGCAACAGTAGGGATAGTCAGTTTCCCTATGGTGCGCTGTAACTCATAGTTCTGGGTGAATGGCCTAGTGTAAGCTCTGGGTTTGTTTTTACTTTTAAAATGGCAGAAGTCAGTGAAGGACATGGCTAATTGGAAGTCATCTCCCAAGGCCCTATATTCTCTCAAATAGACAGTCATATTTTCTTCGGGTTCTACCTGTGCTAGAGGCACTGCAGCTGGGCTATCCAGGAAATGAGGCATGGTAGGACGAGAGGGTCTGCTGTATAGGTGGGGATGGTTGTGCATGTTGGTCTGCAAGTGTTCTCCACTACTACTGGTGGACACCCTATCACTATGGGGAAATAAAGGACTGTGTGATGGGGGGGGTCCATTCTTCCCTGTCATCTGTTGATTTGTGATCTCGATTTGGAGAAGCTCAGCAAGCTAAGTTGGGGTTGAGGGTTGTACTCGACTAACTGGTGTATTTCGGCAGTGAAAGCTATCTGCCCTAGTTCATCATTCAGGTTGAATCATCCAGGTTCAGCATTGTTCTTCATCAGGTATTATCATCATTCAGTTTCAGCAGAGTTATCTTTTATATCATATTGTGGGCTCGCTCTCCCTTCCATGGGTGCATTGTCCAGCGAGCCACCTATTCGTTTTGCAGCATCCAGTGCTCAGATTCTATGCATGCAGTCTTCATTCTTCTCAGAGCATCCCTATCACCCTTTCCCTAGAAGAAGGGCCTCTCAACTAGACTTCTGAGAGAGTTATCATCAATCATCATCAGAGGAGGACGTTTGCATGCCTAAGGACGAATCTACTTGGAGAGAGTCTTACGTTTTTTCTTTGGAGCCACTACATCTTATGCATGCAGCTTCTATTATATTCAGAGGGGCACTATAACCCTAATGCACATTATCCGGAGCTTCATCAAGGATCTACCATTTATTTAGGAGCATTCTCAGCTTGGAGGAGGGCGCACTTATCTGTGGGAGGATGACTTGACTTATCTCTCTATTCCTCCGGTACATTTCTTGCATGTTGGGATCATCTTGATCAACATTAGCAGATCTACATACTGGTATGTGCATGCATTAATTTCTCCTACTTTCTAGCATTCCTATATTTTCATGTAATTAATAATGTAAAGGTCATTGGAAGAATCAATGTAAACCCTAGGACATGTGTCGGCCTAGAAAAGCCCCGGAAAGATTATTATATTATGTAATTGACCATCCAATTAGACAAGTCGGCCCCATTGGGGAATTAGTCATCTCAACGGAAGAATATAAATAGGCGTGCTCTCTCTCATTTGTATGATCTCATTCACTCAAGCAAGCTCGCATTAGTGGAGATGAGAGTGGCGCACAAGCAAGGGAGTAGCTGTTTTGTCTTGGGGTTATCTTGTACTTTGTGATTTCTATATTGCAGAAGGCTTTGTTGGGTTTTCTACCCCAAGAGGGTTTCCCAGGATAAATTGTGTCACTTGTCTTTTATGATGTGCTTGTTTATCTTTCAGTAATTGTTTATATGCTATATGCTGCTCAAATGATAAGTAAAAACTAACATAATAGGGGCCTCATACTCAACCCTCCACTCAGACAATATGTTAATATTGTCCAAGGAAATGGCTTCGACATCAGGCACCTTATCTAATTGCTTCATCCACGGTCGAATATTGTAGTGGACATATACCAAATCATTAAGTCGTGGAAACTCCAACCTGTAAGAGGGCCATAAATAAATTTAATGAGTCCTGATTCTTGAGGCTCATAAACATATCAAAGGGCAATATGAAATTATGAATAAATTATAATACTTGTAATCAATTAGTTGAAGTTCCAAGTCTAATATGTTGCGCTTTTATGAGTGTATCTTTTCAAACACACTCCAATTGCGCTCACATCCTAAAGCGCTACATGTTTGGCAAAGGACACGAATGGCAAAATTCCGTAAATTTGGTGCTCTTGCACCATAATTTCACCACCAAACATCTATAACAATTACAAAAAAAAAAGAAAAAACTACGTAAATTTATTTTCATCAAAACATAATCCATCTTTCAAATAAATTATAAAACACATAATTAACAATTTAACTTTAAAGTTTAAATTATAGTGGCTTACGTGGCATCAAAGTGGTCATGTTGGCAACAACATCAGCGAAGCCAAATAGTCCACTAGCATCTCGATACATCTCCATCTCCACACTAATAGTCCTGCGAGTATCAGCATCAGGTACCATCCTCTCAAGACATATCAAGAGCCCTTCCATCACCTCACCATCAAAATCAAAGTTGGATCAGTAAGCATAGGCGGGGATGAGGAAAAGGGCTGCTGCATGAATGGGTGGATGGAGCATCCATGTCCATCGACTATCAATCAAATCCCAAATCATCATGTATCTAGTATGTCCGGGGGTGCCCTTGCCCACATAATAAGATCGAATGTCTCTTTGGCCCTATCCATGGCCTCATACAAGTAGCCCATTGCAGGCTTCTCTCCATCTACCAAGCGAAGAACCTTTACCAAAGGTTCACTAATTTTGAATTGTGCACACTTCTAGCATGCCATCCCAAAAGGAATCGGTGTACACTAGTTTTGCAATGGTTGTTCCATCTTGTCTTCTGTTGAATGTGCAGTCACGCCACTCATCACAAACAAACATCTGCTTCAACTCAAACTTACATTAGAGAATAGACTGAAGAGAGATGAAGCTACTAGCAAAACGTGTGATTGTAGGACACAACAAATCCTTGTTTTTTGTGAATCTCCTCATGAGGCTAAGGACAAATGCATGGTTATATATGAATTTTGTGATGCTCCTAGCCTGATCAACAACCTCCTTGATGAAGGGTATTTTTCCCCTATCCTCAAGCATCAAATCGATGCAATGGGCCGCACATGGAGTCCAAAACAAGGAGGGATGCCTCTCCATTAGCATCCTGTCGACAGCAACATAATTAGTTGTGTTATCTATTATGATTTGGACAACATATTCCAAACCAAGCTCTCTGATGAAGACATCCAACAACTCACACAATAATGTTGCATCTTTAACATGGACTGAGGCATCAATTGATTTAATAAACATGGTGCCCCTAGGGCAATGTACCAAGAAGTTTATAAGAGTCCTACCCTTTGTATCTATCCAACCATCGGACATCACCGTGCATCCAGTAGACTCCCATTACTTCTTTAACTCTTCCAATCTAACATTGATGTCATTCTTTTCTGCTTGCAAAATTGGCCCCCGCAACTCCTCATAGGTAGGGGCGCTATAACTTGGGCCAACAACAACGATAGCATCACACATAGGTTAGAAAATTGGATTGGTCTTTGTGATGCTCAAAGGTAAATCGCTCCAAAATATCATCCTCCCCATAAGCCTGTTCGCTTCTTCCTTCTCCTTTTTTTTAATCATTGATCGGATGGAAGGTTGAGCCCCATCTCCACTCCTTGGAACAAAGAAAGGCGAGGCCCTCATGGACGGTGAATCAACATTTGTGGAGTCCCTCTCACTACCCTGCGTCCCACTCACAAATCTGCTAGTGCCGGTGGATCTATCCACTCCACCCGAAGCAATTTCGGCTCTATTAGCAGCTGCCACCTCCTTCTTTCGATCCTTCTCATAAATGGCATCATGGGCCATCCGCATAATTTCTGGGGTTGATTCAGTGCAAATTAGAACATCATGGCCTAGAATTTTAGCCAAGTGGTATTTCAACCGGCTAATCCCCCTTGTCATAGCTTGGCCACATAGTTTACAAGACAACCTTTGACGGCATAGTTTTAAAAATCGTTCAAATCGGAATTGGAATCGCTCAATTCGCCGATTTAAGGCAGGCCCGGTTCAAACCGGTCTCCAAACCGGATCGGGAGCAATAAATCGGTCATGGTCACCGATTTTTTACGTAAATCGGTCCGGCCAGATGAATCGGTCCAGTCAACCCGATTTTTTACGTAAATCGGCCGGTTTTTTTCGGTGGGTCGGGCCATTAAAAAATGGTTTTTTAATTTTTTTTTAATTGTTTACCTATTCTACCCTCCCGAGCCCCCAACCCAACCCCATTCGCCGTGAATGATCGTGATAGCAGCTGCGGGAGAGTTGGAGTGGCGTGGACTTGGAGTGGAGAATCAGTGTGCTTCGTGGCAGTGTGCAGGGTGCCGGTGGAGTTGGTTTAGGCCCTAGGGTGGAGTCGTGGACAGTGCAGGGAGAGTGTTGACTGCACTATGGAGGCTTGGACAGTGCACTTGCAGTTGCAAGTTGCAACAGAAATTTGCCAAGGTAACCCTGTCACTAACAGTTTACACTTGTTTTTTTTTTTTAATTTTAAAGTTTAAAAATTTAAACAGAAATCAAATATTTAAAAAAAAAATAGCTTTTAACATAATTTGTATAGGTTAATGTTTCTAATGCTATGGAATCATGAATTAGAATCTTGAAAATGTTTTTTTTCTTAAAAATTTAAATATTTTATGTATTTTTGAGCAAACCGAGTCATTAAATTCAAATCGACCAATTCACTACCGATTCCGATTCCGAGTTGACCCTCGACCGATTCCGAATCCAATTCCAATTTTTCAAACTTTGTTTGACGGTTTGTCCCATCCTCCGGCTCACCATACTGCCACATTGGATCCAAGCTCTTGGGCATTTTGGAAGGGAAATATCAAACCTTCAACTTCAATCTGGGGCCAAAAAATGGAAAAAACTAACATTAAAAATAATTTTAAAAAAAAATCAGTCTGTTGTTAAAAGAAAAACAGCTATCTAAATCATTTTTCTATCCATGGAAATTCATTGGAAAATTATGACAATAGGCAAGAAAAAAAAATTGAAAACCCTAGCAAAATCTAACCAAAAATAAAGTTAAGAGGGCTATTGAAGGAAAAACAGTCCCTCAATCTACTTTCTTAGCCACAAAAAATGTTGATAAGAGGCAAAAAATGATGGGCTTTGGAACCCCTACAAAAATCTATGAAAAAATGCTATGAATATTATATGTATGTTAATTAAAGTTATTAATTATTAAGTGAAAGGGTGTAACCCTTCACTATACACGCTCAAGCCTATAAAAGCGAGCCTCATTGTAATCATTAATCATCCATTATCGATTATATATTATCTATTTTATCAAATGGAGTTATTTTCCATTGGAGGATTATTCGCTTGAATAATCACTGAGTATATCCGGACATGGATATAGCATTGGTATCAGAGCAAGTTTCACTGATCCGGCCTTTGGCCAAAATTTTCAGACTTTGTCTAATCAGTTCGGAGTTTCTCTGAGATATCGGTCCTTGACCGAGATTGGATTTTGACCATTCATCCCTCTCCACCCATCTGCTCCGGCGACCGTCCACTTATCTCCACCTGCTCCCTCGTCAGCTCACTCCTCTCCTCACGAAGTTTTCTTACAGCGCCTCACCGTGCCGCGTTACTCCTTCCTGCTTGTCTGCAACCCCTCATTCCTCCACCTGCGCGTTCCTCTACTCCAACACTCCTACGCCCTACCATCTCTGCATTTCCCTCCACGTTCTCCACGCCACTGCATATTCTCCCTACCGCTCCACTACACTTCCCCTCCGCGTCCAATTTCCTGCCACCTCCACTTGCGTTATGCGCCCACATCTAACTCCACGCGCATTCCCCCCTCCATTACCTGCACGCTCCAACGCCCTTCCCCCGCGTATCCCGCACCACCCGCCTTTTCTCCTTGCTCCACGCTGCACCCGCCAGCACCCTCGTCACTCCCCATGCCCTTCCTTCCAGTTTCACCTACCATCCCTCTTCCCCCCTTTATCCTCCACAACTTCTGTTGGCTCCTCCCTGCTGCGTCCACGCCCGCCCCTCCATCGCTCCAGCCTCTCCCCTCACTTCTCCTCCTAGCCGCCCTCCTTGCTCCACGTCAGCCCTACAACCAAAAAAAAAAACCAAACAAAAGTTAAATATATTATATAATAATAATATATAATATATATAGCTTTTAACCCTAAGTTCCAATATTTCAAAAAATATATATATATATAATAATTTTTGGAAAACAAAAACTATATATATATATATATATAATAATTTTTGGAAAACAAAAACTATATATATATATATATAATAATTTTTGGAAAACAAAAACTATATATATAGTTTATAAAAAGTTAATATAATAATATTATTAATTAATTAATTAATAATTATTATTATAAAAATATATATATATATATATTAATAATAATATTATTATTAAATTTTAATAATAATTATTATTATCAAAGAAAAAAAAATCAATTCTTTTGAAATAAGAATTGTTTGAGGAAACAAAGCAAATTCAAGTCAAAGAAGACATTAAAGACAAGTCCAAGCAAGACTCCTTATTATCAAAGAAGTCGAAGAACACTTATCATCGAAGAAATCAAGTCAAGGACAATCATTTATCGTTGGAAAAGTCAAAGTAAAGGAAGGCTTATCAAGAAGTCGAGACGCGTTAACGACAAGGACGACCAAGTTTAAGAAAGACTCATCAAAGAAATCAAAGAAAATCATTCCACCGTCGAAGAAGACAGAAACCATGGAAGCCGATTTGCGAGAGAAATTAGAAGCCAAGTTAAAGCGCTATCAAAAAGACAATGAAGAATTACGAGACATTAATACACAATCAGAAATAAGGATTGAACTACATAAGATACAAGAACGGTTCAATGAACAAACAATGTCCAACAAGAAAAATCACATAGAAAAACTATGTGCGCAAATCAAGGAATTAAAAGATGAGAGTGATTTCAATAAGAGGTTGAAAAATCAAGATATAAAGAAGGAAATAAATAATTACGAAGCAGAAATAATACGCTTGAACAAAATCTTTAGCGACAAAGATGAAGAACTAATGCAGTTACGACATAAATTAGAAAGTCAAGAATCAGAGGTCGGCCAGTGTCGACAATAGATAAAAGTTCTTCAACAACAAAATGACGACTCTAAAAAGACACATAAGTCAGAGATCGCGAAGAGTAATAAAGCATTATCTAACAATGCTGAAGAAATTTTTAGATTAAGAAATCATAACAAGACACTAGTCACAAAAATTAAGAAGTTGAAAAACAGTCGGAAGACGGAACAATCTATGGAAGACATTGAAATAAAACGTCTAGACAAGCAGGAATAAAATAGCTGCATCAGAAGTCATAATGAAGATCTTAAGGAACAACTTAAGAAGTCTGAAGATGACAGAAAATCGCAAGTCGAATTGATCAAGAAGCTTCAAAATGATAACAGGCAGTTAGGAAACAAATTGGAAAAGATACAGAATGAAACATTAAAACCTCAAGAGACGAAAATAAAAGTCCCAGCTCAAATCAATGCTCAAAAGACGACACTCGTAAAAGAAAATGACATTGTGAAAGTTCCCTATCGACACCCCAACCATAAAAACCGATATTTGAAAAAGTGGGAAATGTCGAAAGATAATGGTACTAATGTGATCAAATCTCCTGACGACACATCAGTAGGGAATCCCATCAATCCACAACAAATCAATTTGGGATGGATTGATCCGTCGATGTATCGGAAGTTATGCTCTACACTTAGCAGTTCGTATCGACATGTTTCATCAGCCATGACATCGCAAAGAACAATGCGACAAAATTATAAGGCTTTCAGGACAAAGCCTTTCTAAGAGAGTGGCAATGCTATGAATATTATATGTATGTTAATTAAAGTTATTAATTATTAAGTGAAAGGGTGTAACCCTTCACTATACACGCTCAAGCCTATAAAAGCAAGCCTCATTGTAATCATTAATCATCCATTATCGATTATATATTATCTATTTTATCAAATGGAGTTATTTTCCATTGGAGGATTATTCGCTTGAATAATCATTGAGTATATCCGGACACGGATATAGCAAAAAAATGCATAAAAATGGGATTTGACTACATACCTTGGATTTTTTATGACCAACACCGTTGAGAGCTTGCAAATTGATTTTTCCACCAATTAAAAATCTTTTGATGGTGATGAAATTAGTGGTTTGATCCTCTAGATCTCCTTGTTGATGTTTGCTAGCACTCTCCCTCTCATTCCCCCACAGTTGCAAAGTCAAATGAGGGAAAAAAAAACAAAAACGCCACTTAAAGCGCGGCCCCCGACACCTGGGCGATTCTCTGGGTCGTGGCGCGATTTTTTCTACACCGCGCGATTTCCGATTTTTTCGTTAACATCTTGATTTTTTCAGGGCGAAAAATCGGCATCCGAAAAAAATCATGATTTTTAGCGTGGTGCCAATTTTTTCGGCGAAATCTTCAACAATGACTCATACGCCCCAGATACTCCAATATATGATCTCGTAGGAGAATTAATGCTCAGATAATTAAATTATGGCCATTAAAAAATAGTAATAATTACAAATCTCACCAACTATGGCTCGAAATCACTAACCGATGCATGGAATGTTGCAATAAAGGTCCAAGGGTACCAAAAATACAAAATCGAACCTCCATCTCCAAGTTCAACCCGGGACCTATTTTTGGCTCAATCAAACTAGGTTGACCAGGTCAAAATTGTTCAAACAGATGACTAAGCAACATATATATATATGCATGGAGTTAGAAACTCATCCTTTAAATATATTAGTAGAAGTCTTAAAGCAAAAATAGCTATATATAATGGTGATCAAAAATGCCAAGGCAAGCATAAAAACGTGCCAACATAAGAATAGTAGCATAGTGCCAACATGATCCTGATTGGATACCTGCTTTCACATTCACCCCTTTGAACACTAGAGGCCATCCCTCACTATCCCCGAGTGAGGTGGAAAATACTAAAGCTCGGTTAAGGGATGTGACTTATGAACAAACTTAGTGCTCTCTCAAAGGAAGGGGAAAAGGAAACCAAAGTGACATGTGCAAGATAAGAAAACACTAGGGGAAGGAGGTGTCTCACATGAGTAGAGTGCTTAGGATATCCCCATTAGATTCTAGCAATTTCCTGTAACTCACATCCAAGCCTAAGCCAAGCTCCGTGAGGATCTTTTCTAGAACCATTGTGCTAAGTGCACAACCAACTATAACTTTGATTCCAAGTTCTAGGGGACTCGTAGAATTAGCAATCCCTTACTCCATCTCACATCCACGCCCTTTTGGGCTCCATGAGGAAAAATCATTACATCTCTCTTTCACAATGTGGAAAGCAGTCATTTTGATTTTGCATTTGTTCTTCATCTGCTTTTATTTTGGCCTTTTTCTTTTTATTTCACTTTAGCCTTTTGGCTTGATTTTGTATTTCCTTTAGTCTCTTTGGCTCTTTTTCTTTGAATATAGCATAAGTCAACTGATACATGTAATGATGACAGGATGACTTGCTTGGAGGACTAATGGGGACACGTTCACACTCCAGAGCCTAGACACAAGTAAACATGGGGGCCTATCAATACACAGAGCTCATAGTGGGGGGGGAACTCTTTGATCACACCAGTCAAGTCCATAGCCACAGGGTAGCCTACTACATGGATGATACAGATGAATGGAAGGACAAGTGGTAAGATGGTGCCAGCAAATAGCGGGAGATGAGCTCACTAACAAAGGATAATCCTACCGGAAACCATACATCAAAACACAACACTAACACTAGTCCACTATTCCC
Source organism: Larix kaempferi (assembly GCA_027924585.1). Lineage (NCBI taxonomy): Eukaryota > Viridiplantae > Streptophyta > Pinopsida > Pinales > Pinaceae > Larix > Larix kaempferi. The sequence goes on along the minus strand of BSBM01000236.1, from coordinate 8,036,830 downwards.
ATGGGCATTCAAGAGGATAATGATCACCAATGATATCACCACAATAGAGTCTAATCTACTAAGATAAGCAAACGAAAACCATAATGTAACACCCACATGCATATACCTGCTCAAACATATACCTGCTGCGTTTGTCCCTGATACAATGGCAAGGCAAGGAAGTCTCATCAGCCACATGAACTGCCACTGCTCTGCTCAAAATAATCCATGACATAGCAAGTCTCCCTTCGGGTTCAGCAAGAGGGTTCATCAACAAAGGGGAAAGGTCACACTGCTCTGGCGGACTGAATGTACTCAACCACTAATCATTGCTGTCAAAATATGCTCATCTCAAATGTAGAACTGGCTCTGGGACAAAAATATGGTCTGCTGCATCATGGTAGCCCGGCTACTATGGATGTGATAACAGCTACATAAGACATATGTTTTTCTAGAGCTACTCTTCATTTCACCTTGCACTCATTGTCTATTGCTCTAGTAAAATCCTAGTTTAGGGAGGGACTCCTTAGTTTGGAAAAGAGCCAACCAAAAGTGTGGAAGGGATTGGTGTGGTAATTGGCCTTTCCTCTTGGTTCCCCTCCGATAGCTTGCTTCTTCAGAATTTAATCACGCGCTAATTTGAGAGGTTCAGCCTATCAGGTAACAAAAACCTTGCAGTGAGAGATTGCAATATACTGTAGAAACCTTGTCGTAAATAAATTCCTTTCCTGTTTCATATAATATGATAATTATGGCCTAGAAATAGAAAAATTAATCTAGATGTGACTATCCTTAAATATAAAGTTATTTATGAGTTTCATGATAGCCCTTTTAGCTAGTCACATGGGATGGGAAAAGCATTATAAAAAAGCAGGAAAAAATGTTGATTGGAGGAAAATCAAAAGAACATAGCCCAGTACATCAACACTTGTGTGTTACATGCCAAGGACTTGTTCATTTGCCACATGCTTACATGTAGACCTGAATGCTTACATATGGAAACATGTACTTATATGTAAAGATTTTGGTCAACAAGCAGGTATAGACTCATATGTACAAGCCCAAACTTTCCTTAATATGAACTTGAGCTCTATAAACTTCTAAAAATCAGCTACAGAGGATCCACTAGCAGCACAGTTTGACAAGATACCACTATTATAAATTCCCTAATCCTATTCGTTCTGAAAAAACATTTTACATTGCAGAACTGAAAATTCAAAATACCATAAAAGAGGAAATCACTCACAGAGACATCATATATTGAACCAATAAACAGAGGTACATATATCTTCTTATCGGATCAGCCAATCAACTCCCAAAACTGATAAATAATCTGAATGTTTCCAGTATACTAATAGCAGAATATTTATGTACTTGGTAATAACTATTAGAGCATATACTGTATGCTGATATATAAATCCCAGTTTGAAATTAACATGCAAATTCATGGATTTTAAAATCTAGACTGTTACCACTTCTATCAGCAACTACAGAAGCCCTCAAAAACATAGTGAGTACTTCAGATGAAATAATAATAATAAATCCTCAAATGAAAAACACTAGGGATGATGTACATACGTCCCTCCATTCCATGCAATAAGCTTCAGAAACAGAGGAAAATACTGCAACAAATAAAAGCAAAAAATCAGAAATCGCCACAAGTATGTTAACTTAATCTAATATGGAGGTGCAATGATGTTCCAACCATGCATCCTGTTGTACTTATTTTTCTTATTTCATGGTTAGGAATGTATTTAATCCACAGTTCTATCCAGAAATCATGCATACTTCTTGGTGGTGCAATTTTCAACAAACAACAATGTATGGAATGCAATGTTTTATCCAATAAATAATTTATGAACCATCCTTTACCATGGACCACTTAGGCAGGCTTGGATGTAACGCAAATCCAAGACACAAAAATAACTTATAATATACTGAAAGGTAAATTCCACCATACCTCAGGAAGAAGATGTGGAAATGAACTTAACAACTTTGTTTTATTCCGGTTGAGGAAATTAAGAGTTGCTGCAGCTACTAAAGAATCCACAAATTGTCTGAATCATAACAATCAGATTCAAAATGAATATATATTTCCAGTTAAAGATAAACCTCCATATTCTGAAGGTTAAACATTATTTAATGCAAAGAAATGAATAAAGCTGTTCCATATGGACCTGACTGCCCCAAAAAGACGATCATCTTAGCCCAAAAACATTCAGTAATAAGGCTTTCAACAATTTGGACATTATCTATAAACTATGATGATTAGGATGGCAAAAAAGAAGATTTTGAACCGATCAAGGATAATTTTAAATAAACTATTCCATCCCTGCAAATAAAATTCAAATTGAAACAACCCCAAAAGGGCTTGGAAATGGCTAGAGCAACATAGTCAATCTGCTAAATTAGAGTTTCATATGGACCAACTGTGTGTTCGAATGTCCAAAAAATGCTAAAGTTGCTTCTTTAAGCCATATGATTGTTTTCTGACCTAGTCCGCTTACTAAATAGTAAAGGCCATACCAAGAAACAGTAATGTCAACTTAAAAGAGAACTCATGGAATGTTTTAATACTGATTAAACATAGAAGACCTGTACTGCAGAAAAGGAGGGATAAGTCTCCTCCACAAAGTTCTCATGCAAGACAAGAGCCCAAAATCTCCAAGCTATGGAGAATTCAGAAGTTAGAACCACTCCCCACCAAAGTTGATGAGTTGACGGACAAGTCATGATTTCTTGACTGTTATAGAAGTTTACAAGAGATGGATCTAATCAGACCTCCTACTTATAATGTTAATTGTTCATCTATTATATGAGCAATGAAATTTCTATTTAAATTTTAGACATCAAAAATGGCAGAACATACAAAATATTGAACCCATAGAATTTAGAAATGATAATTTTATGTAGCGTAATAACCAGCCATACTACTGAACAACCAGCATTCATAATGATCAACTATCCTACCATTTTAGTGAGAAACTAAAGAGCACTAATATGCAATTCTTAAGGACACAGAAATGTCTTTACCTAAATGCTTCACAGAAACAATAGATTTAGAGTGGATATTTCAGGATGATAGAGGATTTGCTCAGGACAGGATGAATGAATTCACCCTGCAACCAAAGTTCTCTCTCAACCAAGGTTGCCAGAGCGTGGGAGCGAAGTGGGAGCAGGAAGCGGGAGCGCGGGTGCACATTTTTCAAAAAATGGTCGGAAGCAAAGCGTCTCGGGAGCGTTTATATATATATATTCAAAAAAACATGTAGAATGTCAAACTAGATGCAAAATTTATGAAACATGTATGTTTGTGCTACTTCCAATATATGAAATGCCATCTAAATTCCATAATTCATGATTCCATTATAAACATGCCTTATCATGCCATCTAAATTCCATAATTCATGCCTTATCTCCCCTCTCTAACCCTAAAAATGCCCTAGGCCCCACCCAAAGAGCAAAAAAACAAAAACAAAAAACAGGAAGCTTCCTGCTGTCCGCAGAAGCGCTCAGGAAGCGAGGTCGGAAGCGAGGTCGAAGCGAGGTCGGAAGCAAGGTCGAAGCGAGGAGGTCGGCGCTCGGAGCTCTCGGAAGCACAAAAGCTTCGCACAGTGGCAGGAATCGTTTTTTTCCTGCCCAAAGCGAGCTTCCAAAAACGCTTCGGCAGCGCTTTCGCTCAGAGCACGGATTTGGTGCTCGAACTGTGGGGGGGGGACGCTTCGGCAACCCTGCGAGTCTCAACACTTACGCAATGATTATGATTCTGATCACCACATCCAATGGATAGAGAGGACTTTCTAAGTTGTGCCATTTGCAGGATACTGAGACCAAGGAGCACTTCATCTTCAGGTGTCCCATATATAATAAGATCCGAAGGAGATATCTTTGTCTATAATGTGATTCAAGAGGGTCCCTTTCTACTTTCTTTCACTAATCAGATCAGAGTATTCTAGCTCTCTACATAAGAGAGGCCTCACAAACAATAGGCCTTAAGGGAAACCCTACAGCACCAAGTTGATCACTTCATTCTTCTAGAGTATCTTGACGAATGGAAGCACTAAGTGCCGAGCTAAAACCCCAGCCATCAGTATAGATGACACTAGGTCAATGAAATAGCACACATCCTCTCGTTTTGTTGATAGAAGACCCACTTATACAAGAACACACAAACATACCTGCTTCTAGCACATAACAACATTTCAATTCAAATCGACTAGGACGATGCCCATCACTAGATTTCTCTTTAAGGCCCCAAATATTAGGAGAGCTTCTACTAACCGCTCTCAGGCTCCTCCCAGGATCACCAACCAGGCTCAGCCCTGGGCATCTACCTCTGCTTCTAGTGTTGAGTAGTGCTTCTCTATCTTCTAGGGTTTACCCTCTTGCTTTACCCTTTCTTGCTGACTACTTCTATTTTCACTTGTATCTCTTTTATTTTGATATTAGGAGTCGCCTTGGTGCTCCCACATCATGATTGTAACTTGCTGTATTCTCTAGACCCACTGACCAATTATTTTGGTCATCTATGGACATTAATAAAAATATCTTATCTAATCTAATCCTGGGTGGGAAGACCTGCATTCTATGTTTATGATTGAATGCATATTAATTATCCAGTGGAGGATTTTGAAATCCATATCCAATCAGCCCCTAATATCACCTTCCATTTTGTAGTCTCGAGCCAATCTAAAATTCTAGATAAAATGGACAAATTGCCACAAATCTTTATGAAAATAAGGAAAGAAAAGAAAATTTATGTGCAGGAAACTCTTCAAAAATATCCAAACGGATGGTACCCCCAAATGAAAGGGTGATAGGAGCACAATACCAGGAATGCAAGACGATACTCAGACAAGAAATCCTACAGAAACAACAAACAAGTATGTAAGTATGAGAAGAGGATTGTTGGAACCAAAGTTACCAGAACTGATAAAATCGAGCAGTCGACCGGTTTTCACCCCTAACCTAAGTTGCACGAAAAGTGGAAACGTGTACAAGTTTTCAGAAATGGAAACGCTCAGAAACATGAACCCCCCAAATGGGTACGTCAAGGAAAACACGGTATATATATTTATAGATATAGTTTTTTAATAACACATTATCTTACAATAAAATAAGCATTGTTACACAGGTACACGTCCCCAAGGGTAGGAAACGTGCTTCCATGCCCCCGCACGTTTTAGAAACTTGGAAACTCCATTGGAAACGTCCCCCCCCCACGACCCCATTTGAAGGAAACACGGATGGGAAACGTTTCCCTCCTAAAAATGGCATCCCCACGTTTCCTTTGACAGTTTTTTACCAAAAATAAAAAATAATAATAAAAAATTAAATGATAAAGGGCCATGCCGTCCACTATTTTCCTTCTCAGTAGCCTCGATTTCATTTTGTTGTTCAATATGGTTGGATTTCCGAATTTGATTTATCGGTTATATCTATGTCTGGTTGTATTTCATTTTATTTCTCTTGATGTATGTTGTAAGCTTGTATTAATCTTTAGATTATAAAATTAAAGACTTTAATGACTTATGCTCCAACTTTCAATTTTTATGTATTCTAATATAAATTTTGTAGTATTCCTAATGGGGTCCCCTATGTTGAAGACCCCGACGTACCCTTCGGCGTTTCCTAATATTTGGGGAATACTTATGCATATGTCATTTCTGCATTAGACCGGTGGGCTAGCTCAAGTGGTTGAGTGCTGTAAGTTGTGAGCAGAAGGTCTCGGGGTCAAATCCCCGGGTGGCTATACATTGCTATATATGGGCCTCACTTGATGTCCCCACCGGGTTAGGCCCCGTAATCAGGGTCGATGGTTTACCTTGGGTATCATCATCAAAATGAGGGGAAGTACCCGAGAGTTTCCCCATGACATGTTCCAATGAAAAAAGAAAAAAAATATGTCGTTTCTGCGTTTCCCTGTTCCCGTGTCCCCGTGTCCCGGAAACTTGGGGGAACATTGAAAATAAGAATGATAGGCTAATTTGTAGGTAGGTTTAGAAACAATTTAGAGATTAATTTGTTTTCATTTTCCATTAAGTATTGTTTTTAAGACTTCCCATGGGTCCCAAGCCACTCAAGGGCCCTTAGGGGTTTCCTAGAAGTTTGCGAGAAGTTTTGGAGTTTCCGCGAGTTTTCGATATCGGTACATAGGCATTTTATGAGTTTTGTGCAACATAGTCCCTGACCGATCCAAATCAAAAAATCAACCCAGAAATCACCGATTCCGTACGAACCAAACCTTTGTACCAAAACCGGTCGGTTTTGTACAAAACCGTACAACGGCGGATTTGAAGAAGTTTTCTAAATTAAAAAAGAAAATAAAAATAATTGAGGGGGGAAGCTTGGGAAGCCTCTAGATAACCCTAAACCCCTAACAAAGCTATAAAAGCAACCCTGCCCCCTCTATTTCTCTCACACTATTCGTTTGAGTATTTTGAGTTTGTGAGTTGAGGGTCTTTGTTTCTTTTAGAGAGTTGATTGCAAGGTTGATTTGGAGAGGCTGCTAGGCTGATTTGGAGAGCAAATTGAAGAACTAATTTGGCAAGCTTATGGGATAAGTTTCTTGAAGTCATTTGGAGTAGATTTGGAGCTCATTCAAGGTTGATTTGGAGCTATAGATTCATGTGGTCCGAGCTTCAAGGGCCTTGGTTATGAGGATATTAGGGTGCCACTTTTACAAAATGAAGTTGAAAGAATACAGGTTTACCTCATAGAGTTCAAGGAGTCATGGAATAAAACAAGGTGCACAATCATGTCTAATGGATGAGTTGATGGAAGATCCCGCACCATTCTCAACTTCCTAGTTGCTTGCCCAAAAGGAACTATGTTCCTTAGATTAGTGGATGCATCTGATCAAGTGAAGGATGCACATTACTATTTCGTCTTTTGGATGAAGTAGTTGAGGAGGTGGGGATGCATAAAGTTGTACAGGTTATCACAGATAACGCCTCCAACTATGTTGCAGCTGGAAGGTTGTTAGAGGAAAAACATCCCACCATTTGGTGGACTCCATGTGCAGCCCATTATTTGGACCTCATGCTTGAGGATATTGGGAAAATTGAGTGGGTGAGAAAGTGTGTCCTATCTATTACAAAATTCACGAGCGGTTCCATTGTCTTTTCAGAGACCTTTTCATGGAGTTTCAGACTTTGGCTAGTTTCTTCAGGTACCTGAACCAAAGATGTTTGGCTCGATACTTGCAAGAGTCCCTCTGGCTTCGTTCCCTCCTCCAGAGACATTTGCAGTCGAGACCAGCCTCCACTCAACAAATCACTTCCTTCTTTCCGGTGGTCCCCTCCTCTAGGGGCACCACGAAACCGACAAAGGATGGAACAGCTTCTGACCACTGATTAGTTAGGACACAGTGGAGCACCTCTACGATCACTCGACCCCAGCGACATGGCCAGTATCGTCCCTATTACCGCTCAAAATAGCACCCCAACCAAGGTTGCAGATCACGGTGCAAGGAGTGGTAATCACGGGAGGTGATAGAATCCAATGTCGCCACAGCCTAGTTCCTTAATGTTTTAGGTCAACTCATAAGACCAAGGGGGAGTCCTTGGAACTTGGTCAATAATATATGTGATTACCTAGACAATACACAAACACCTTTCCCAAGAAACCTCTCGGCGTAGATCAGTGCCTTATGGAGTCAAAACAATGAAGCATAAATATCACTGAAAGAGAGAAAGGAGTTATAGAACTTTATCATGTATTCCAAGAAATATAACATCAATATATTTTAAGTTGTTACAAGATTGCAGCAATAAACAATGCCTCTAAAACTTGATAAAAATCAATCAAGACAATACCAACCTTACTATGTGATACCAACCTTACTATGTGAAGTGTACCTTGTGTATTAAGGTAAGGGGGATGGGTAAAAGAGTGAAGAAGAGGAAAAACAGTTCTGATTTTAGGATATCAGATCTGATATAAGCTTTATAACCCTCAAATAGAGTGCAGTCCCGCTTAACACGTTCCCCAATGACCTTCCAATCCCTAGGGGTCAATCTAGGCCTAAAACCCTACTTTCTGGACATTCAAATTTGCCTGAGATGATCAATACACCTATTGCATCTGCAATAACATATCTGAAAAAGGAAAACCCTAGCATGCACAGGTCACCCAGAACAACACAATCCAACCACAAAAAAGTTGTGCCCTCAAGGATTGACCATCAATTTGACTAGGGCGCTCTTGTTTGTCTGAGCAAAATTTCCAAATTCCAAGTATTTTTTGAGATATGATTTTTTCTAATTTTTAGGGTTTTTCCGATATTATATATTGTTTTTGGATCTTTTACAATAAATAAACAAGAGAATTTTGATAAAAAAATATGAAGAGAGGGGGTTACGACCTTAGTCCTCAACCCTAGGGCAATTAAAGATCGAGGTCAACGTTTGTACTCAATTTGGCTATTCAAGATTTACCAACTAGGGCAAAGGCTAGTAACCCGATACTAGGTCGAAGTAAGACAAACCCTAATTAGGGAAAACAATGAATCTCAAGACCCCACTATGGAGAGCTCCTTCAAGAGGAAGGTCTTCTCAAACAAAGTTGACAAGATGCCATTAAAACCCTAATTTTACCTTGCTTAAGGTGCAAAAGCAACGTCAAACAAGAAAATGGAGACATCTTACCAACATAACCAAAAAAGAGAGCAAGAGATACTTCTTAAGTCCTTCCTTAGCCACGAGTTATTACAACCATTCTTAGGATCAACCTTGCAGAAAAACAAAAACCCTAAAAAATTCACCATTCACCATTCATCTCATGCAAAGCTTGCCAAAGAGAGGTGAGTGTCACTTTAAGAGCTCCAATATACCAAGAGAAAACAAAAAAATACATAATTTGAACCCTTCTCTTGTTTACAATGAGATCTAGGAGCCTTTATTTATATGAGGCTTCCTAGACTAATTTAACTTTAGGGCCTACCTAACTAAAAAGTTAAAATAACTTAATTTTAGGGTTTGTCACCCACAAGTCGGGGACTAAACCACACAATGACTAATAATGACAAAATGATGTAAGAGGCTTCATCTAAGTGAAGCGATGAGCTGAAGGAGGATGTCATGCCCCAACTAACCCCAACGATGTAGAAGATCCCTCAACGTCCTCCCATTTAGTAAGGTAAGGCTCTCTTGAATATGACATCATCTTGGAGTGTGCACATGTAGACCAAGAGGAGGGGTTATACATGAAGAAAGAAGGTCCAAGCAGGCATAAATGAGGTGTGCTAGAAAGAGTATGACAACCCTTACATGCGGAATCACCTTCTACATAGAAAAAACATGAGTGTGGCTAGGAGCCCTTAAGCCATGTGTCCTAATGGGTCCATCCCAAGAAGCATCAAACACCAACTCAAGGCACAAATAGCCCAACATGACAGGGGACTTTTGCCCATCAAGGGGTAGTCAACAATGCCACTAAGCCAACACTTCTTGAGATGAAAACCAAGAGGACATGCCATGACCAGACCATGGGTCTTGAGCCCCGCTAGACCAACACTTTTACATAAACAAGCCCAAACTTGTCCTTTTATAATGGCAAAAGACCCCCTCATTCTAGTATATCCTGGCAAGTATGCTGTGGACGATCTAGGACGTAACTATTGGCTCCAATTGCATGACATGCACTTCTCTCAGAAGTGCATGAGAACCTTTGAATCATCTAGTACCTGTAGACCTACACAAACATCTAACAACTATGTCATATGCATCGGAGGCAGACACTTCCATCCTACCTTGTTCAAATCAAAATGAAATGCAATAAACAAGTGCAATGCATGAGTAAAACTTGCTATGTTTCCAGGAAACGTGGGTGCGGGGACGGGTGCAGGTACGAGTGCGGGGGCAAGGATGCCACTTTTTGAAATCGGGTACTTGGGTTCGTCGGGGTACTATATCTATATATATATTATATATATATATATATATATAAAGTAGTTGTAACAAAACAATAAAATTAAAGGTTAAAAACATGTCACATGCATATTTCTTCATAATTCAATGATTCATCATTCATTCAACATTCACATCGGAACATAAAATTTGATATCAAGTGGAAGTTATATTATGATTCCATCAAAATTCGCCTAATAGGCCAATGGCATTTCCAGACATGAAATTGAAAATACAAAATTCAAAAAACACTCAACGATGATTTCATTCAATGATTCTCCTTGCTGTAACAGTGTAACCTTGTCATTGTATTCAACGTGGAAAGCCCTTCATGGTTTCACCAAACACTATCGTCGTGGAAAGCCCTTCACCAAACACTGTTGTTGTTGAATGAAATGATTATGAGATGTTTGAATGGCAAATTATGATGTTTGAAGAGTTTGGGGGTCGTAATTTTAGGTTTGGGAGGGGGGGCACCTTTCCCCCCTTCCTTTTATTTATTTCACTACTTATAAAATCATAGTACGACGTCCCCTCTCAGCCAAACGAACCCATTTTTTCAAGCCAGTATCTCAGGTTCTTCAATCAAGAACCTGGTTCGTATGGGTTCGCCAACCAAGAACCCGCACCCGAATTGGAGATGTGGGTTTGTGACCCCGGTGCACGGACGTGAACCCTACCCCTGGGTACGCGAACCCATGCAACTAAGAGTAAAAGTAAATGTTGAAATCAAATGAAACTAAATCTCCTATGCAACCTATCTACCTACTCTAGACATGGTTAAAAAAATAGGTCAAGTAAAATCATACCACCAGTGAAGCCACATTAACATGTCATTCATGTTAAAGCTTCTTCCTTTGTCTTTGTTAATAGTCCAAGACAAAACCACGTCAATGGAGAGCTCAGTAGAATGGGGCTGGAAAATTGGAAAAGGTCACAAACTTGGATGCCTTTAAATTCCTACCAAGAAGAAGGGCTCGTTTCACAAGCCCCCTCTATCCAAGCTTGGACAAGGCTCTGATACAAACTGCCATCATCATAAGCCACTCACTGCTCTCTACTTGTTGCCCCAAGTGACCCTCAAGAGTCAAAACCACCAAGGAACCCCGCATAATGAGGCTGAAAAAAAAATTTGCCTTGTTCATAAACTTGTGTATTTGTTTGTCGTCATAGAAAATCTACCAATCTTCAAAGTACCAAGAACTGAAGGTCTGAAAATTACTTGCACTATTCTTGATTCTAGAATGACCTTACAAGGGTAAAGAACACAAGCAGCATGTTGTTAGGGAATCAGCCAACTGATTCTGAGCTCTGGGAATCACTTTTAATGATAAGGCGTTGAAATTTTCTTGGCCAATCGCACTACATCCCTGTACCTTTTTAATTTTTTACTTTTACATGCAAATTTTTCTTTGACTTGCATCACAATTAGATCAGAGTAGCCAATAATATCTAAAAACTTAATCTCATAATCTTTAGCTAACTCAAGGCCAAGCAAGAGAGATTCATATTCAACCACATTGTTAGTACCTTCAAATTCTAGGCGGAAAGAAAAAAATGACTAACAGCATAAGAAGTTAATACAATACCTGAATCCATACACGACTAAGACTCGGCCCCGTTGAAGTTCATCCTCCAAAATTGATCAACAACATCGGTGGTGAAGGCTATATAAGAACTGATATTGTTTTGAAATCAAACTATTTCATTCTCCATATCTTCTGGGTCTTCTTCAGGGTCTCTTTCTTCCATAAGAGACTCTTCATCTTCTTGTTGTCCAAAGCCTGTATCAATCCCTAAAAAGCATTGCTGAAGGTGTTGGTTGAGATCCACCCTAGGAGAGGGTAAACCTGCTTGCTCAAAATCTACAATAGAAACCTCCATATGCAACCCTATGTCATCATCTATGGTGATAAGCGTGGCTAAACCAATTCATAAGGATCCTCACCAAAAATCAGAGTTCTAAGGTGTTCAAAATTTACACTTCCCTCATTAGAAGAGTCATATATGGGCTTTCCAACGAATTTCCAATGATCCATATCCATATCACAACCATCATGAGGAAAACACACATCGCCATACCCATGGAAATCATCTTCAGTAACAAAGAGATCCTTAATCCTGTCATCTTCGAAAAATTTGTCTTCAAAAGCAAGAGAGAGGGGGCCCTCATCACTATGAGGAGGACAAGGGGGGGCACCAACAATACCTCCATCAACCATATCTTTGGCACCCTCTTCAATTGACAATGGTTCTTCGACAAGAGTTTCTTCATCATCTTCTTTGTCTTCGTGGATTTCTTCAAGAAAAATTAATACAAGTTCTTCCAAATCTGAAACAATATCCTGACAGAAACCCTAAAGGGTTTCCCCTTAGGAATGTTCATCTTGCCTAAATTGGTTATCTTCATCATGGCTTTCCTCAAAGTCTGCCTTAAGATCCTGGCCTTAAACATGTTCTTTTCCCTTGAACATAGTCTTCATGTATTCAACATAGGGCACCCATTCTTCATGCTCTTATAGGCACCAATGGCTACAAAAAGGTCTCTATCAATTCTGCAAGAGAAGAGATTTTTCCTTTGTCTATGCCTTCAAACCAAGCACATGCTTTTCCCTCCAAGTGAAGCACAAATAATCTCCTATAGACATCCTCATCCTTAACACCAAAGTCTGGAATCCTGTCATGAATTTGTCAACATGACCCATGACATCATCATCATGATCACAAAAATATTCCCAAAACGTCTTTGGTAATGTATTCGGATAACCTGGGATGTTCGAGCAATCATGTAATACACCAAATGATATTTTTTGTCTGTTTGATGGAGTTTTTGATGATGTTGTTGCTTGCTTGTAGTCTTATGGCCCAATACTTGAAGAAAATATGAATGCATATGTTGAACTATGATTGCATGAGCATGCATGCAGATGCATGGGTTTGCCAAAACCCTAAATAACCCAAATATTCATATATGCTATAAAATAGGGATAGAGATAATGCATGTACGTACCAATAGCTAGAGTAGTGGATGTAGATCAATATGAGACCAGCATGCAAGAGATGTGCCAAGGATCGATGAAGATATGAAGTAATCTCCCTCCAACAATTCACCCTTGGTATAAATGTGCCTCCTTCAGTCTTGGAATTGAGGAATAATTGTTATACTGATGTGAGATGGCTCCAGAAGTTGTGCACTAGGGTTAAGATCACCCTCTGATCACTGTGGAAGATGCATGCAAGCCATGCACCAGCTCCAAAGCCTAAAGCGTGAACCTCTTCAAGGAAAAGTCGCCCATGCAACAGAAGGCGCCCTTTTGATAGTAGTTTTGATGATAACGTGCTCCCGGATCCGAATAAGAAGCATGTATTCAGTAACTAGGCTAATGGTGGTGCTCTCGGAAGGATGGAAGCTGCATGCAAACAAAAAGGCCACTGTATGTTGAGATATGAAGATACCCTGCTTGTCCAATTCGCCCATGCAAAGAGGGCGAGTCCTCCTAATCCAGTATATGGCTTGAACCCTGCAGAATGCTAAAGAATGATGTCTGATGAGTATTAATGTTGAATCTGGATGATCCAACCCTGATAGTTGACTAGGGCAGATAGATTTCACTGCCGAAATACACTTAATGGTTGAGTGGTGTGCCCTCAACCCTAAACTGGCTCTCTGAGCTCTCCAAGTCGACTTCTCAAATCAATAATCAATAAGCAGGCCTTCATCATTCACTTTATCTTTCTTTTATAACTTTGGCATTGCCTGACCTAACTTTTGCATGACTAAGTCGCTTTTCTCTTCTAATTTCTAGTTGACTTGCATGCATTGCTTTCTGTGTGCATGAGAGCTTAATAAAGGTGTTTCAGTGCATGCATCATGAAATATGGCCCGCATGTAATGCATGCAGGTGGCCCCTAGTTCCTATGGCCCTCTTTTACTTACTGATGATCTAATAACCATGATTGAGATCTTCTTATGGTCTAAATGGTATCAATCCTCAGTCTATTCCCTGAATGTCAGTACCCGCTCGAACCTATGGGAATTAGATAGGTTAGCGGGATGGTCCTCTTTGCTTAAGCAGAAGAGGACATTACAAATCAAGAGGAGCAAAACACTCATCCATACCAGGAGGCCATGCAGATTTGTGACTGTAACAAATCTGCCATTTATACATTATTTTCAGATCTGTTATATGTTGGGGATTGTGCCCTTAGGCCTGGAAATCTAGTTCCGTTGAAGTACATGGTTTCAGTGTTTATTTTATTGGGCTGCCTTATGTATTTGGTTGGTCAAAAGTAAAATATATGCTTCTGTAATTTATATTTCAGCTTCAGTCATAAGGCTGAAAGTTCACAGGAAATAGATCCAGGAAACCTCAAGTAAATAAGGTGAAATTTTTTAATTTGTATTAGGCACGATTTCTAGAAATTTTCACATGCTCATGAAATGAACTATGCTAGCCTGGTTCCTACCTAGCAAATGAAAGTTAGCGATGTATATGGCCATGTCAAGTTAAAGGAACTTAATCATGGCAGCTGTGGCAGCAGATGAATTTGCAAACCTATGGACGAGCATGACCCCACACACGCACCAGTTGAGCTTCCAGGCAAGAATAGAGGACCAGAACATGGGGGGCGGGCCCTGGCCCCAACCAGCCCACCTAGTAACTCACCCAATGCAATCTGCTCTTCTAGTTTCTGTATGGACCCTTGGAGCCCAGTTGGTATAACAACCTATCAACCTAGTTTAACAGATGTACCGATTCACTTAAAAGCTTTCCGTTATGTTATGTATGGCTTCCCCTAATAGCTCATCCATTTATTGGTACAGTGGTATCTTCTCTGATTTTGGTGTGTCATCATGCAAGCAGCAGTCATGGCTGCTACAGGATTTCCCTACTTGAGCTTAAGTGCAAGGTCTAAGGTATAATTATTCCAACAAAATTGCCTCAACTCGCACGTAGCCTTGTCCTTTCAAACTCAAGCTATTCGGGTGGGACAGATCAGAGCAACAATGGAACACTGGTGGATGGCTTAAAACTCAGTTGACCTAACCAGTGAACCAAGGCCTGATTGGTTTTTTCCTCTATTTTTTAGTGTTCCAATAGAATAAATATGTTGGAAAAGGGATAAAGGCACAAACTGGCTTACAGTACTAAAACAATCTGTATGCTCAGTCATCTATATGATCAGTAAAACATATAACCAGAAACTTCTTTGATTGTGCCAAAATTATATTAGGGAACTACCCACTAAAATCAATTAAAGTCAGATCATCTAGGATGAGTTGTTCCTTTTAGAATTTGCACCTTTGTTACATACAAACTGAATTTGACTCAACAATCCAAGCAAACAATCCAATCTGATTTCAGGCCAAAACTAGTCTGACTAGTAAAAAAAGATGCATAATATAAAGTCTGCATTTTAAAAGACACTGTCAATATGAATATGATTTTTAAGTCATCCCAGCAATTCTTACCTGCTTAGACATGAACGGAAAAATGTTCGGATGCTTGCATCTGCATCATGCAAAGTTGTCTCCCCAAAGTCCAGGAAAAATTGAAGAATTGCCTGTATGCCATTACCAAAAAAGAAAACTAACATCCACTTTTAAACAGCACAGAAGCACAACCAAAACCTTACAGTTGAACATGTAACTTGTTAACGTATTTCTGAGTCATAATCAAACATTGAAACATTTCTAGTACCAGATAAGGAAAAGTATTGACACATCAAGGAAGAAAACTAACATTCACTTTTAAACAGCACAGAGGCACAACCAAAACCTTCAGAGTTAAACATGTAACTTGTTAATGTATTTCTGAGCTGTAATCAAACATCGAAATGTTTCTAGCATACTGGAAAAGGAAAAGTATTGAAACGTCGGCTGAACAATGACAATGCCATTAAATTAGACCAAATAAAACGTTGAGCTTAAACCATTCACTATTACTGCGTTATGAATTAAAATCCTGACTCTAAACTCCTTTAACACATATGAAGTATCTTAGTCATATGTCTGAAAGTGACCAAAAAACCATCAATGTGACTGAAAGAAAACTCAACATGTGAGGTACATACAATGAATCTCCCAAGAAAAATATCACCATAACACAATAAAAGTGAAGAAAAGAGAAGAGAGAAAAGTCAACTAAAATATATAACAGCATCGTAAAAGATGGTCTGGTTTTGAAGTGCACTCTGTAAAACCTAACTATATGGACCCTAGTAATTGCTCCAAATGACCAGGATAAAATGAGGTGAAGTGAAGTCAGGACTAGCAAAACAGAACATGACTAAGTCCCCAGAACATGCTGAAGAGTGTGGTGGGCAAGAAACTAGAGAAAACTATCCTAAAAGGAAGAAAGGACTGAAATCTACAGCGACAGAACTTTGTGTGAAATGTACAGTGAGCAGCAGCAAACTTGACCTGATAGTGATAACATTGGTCAGATAAGTTTGTGACACAATGAAGGTTGCTAAATGCATTGGCATTGATAAAAACCAGCACTGCTGATAGAGAATATCAATAAAGAAATAAGTACAAACCCTTTGGTTCATTGATTTCTTTGATAAGATAATTATTAAACCATAGGGTCATGGGCCAAGGGAAACCTCCAGTGATGCAGTACACTTCATTGAATTATGATCTATTTCATTCACATTTTTCTAGCCTAATCAATATTCTTCACTAACTTATAGGTTCATTCCTGTGTAGCATAAAGGAAAGATAAGTGCCAACACATACTGAATGAAAGGATAAAATAGAGTGCATATTAATCATTGGAATGAAGAGTCTGACTGTTTTCCAACCTACATTAGACATACATGGAGAGTCTGACTGTTTTCCAACCTACATTGGACATACATGGAGAGTCTGACTGTTTTTCAACCTACATTGGACTTACATGGAAAGCAGATAAGATGACATAATTCTATTAATGTCCACAAGTAATCAAAAGAGTAGTTCAATGGGACTAGAAAATACAGCATGTTACATATAAAATGGGAAATGCCAAGTTGGTGAACCAAGAAGGTAAACCCTAGAAGCAATCACACATATTGAACCTAATATGTAAGCGAGCTAGGACATGCATAAAAGCATACTGCCAGCTTCCATATGCCATACGTCAACGCACCCCTTTTCACTAGCCAGTTCTAAAAGGCCTCCCGATCTTAATAATTTGTTGGCGAAGAAATAGTAAGGGATCTCATTCAAAAAAGTGGGTGTTCTGCCCCTGTGAAATGCTTGAATAAAGGGATGTTATGCCTACATCAATAATACAAAATTCACTATCTCATCTACACACACATATATCATAGAGCAGATATTAGTTTGCCACCACTACACACACATATATCTAATAATAAAATATTCCAACTCACACCCCCATTAATTAATTTATCTTGGTTGTTATCTGACACCCGTATGCTCTGCCAACCTAAAAGGGTTGGGCTAGTACTCAGAAAGGTGTCAGATCTGTTAATCTCATAAGTGGTAACCTAATAAAACTTTACCCCAACCAAGCAAACCGGCGTTAAATACTGAGGTTGCTTCCTGAAATAGGTGGTGCCGAGAATCCACTGGTCAAACTCGGGGGCGGTTCAAACATTGGACACCTATCCTCTTGAATTTGGGTGCTCTCGACTTATCATCTAAGAGGTTGCCAGTATCTTTCCCGGTTGGCTTGTTCCTTTTTATCCTTGTGTTCTTGACAGCCTAATAAACAAGATCACTAAAACATTCAATAAACCAAGATTAATTCGCAGGACGATCTCACGAACATCACCACTTTGAACTCTTGTATCTAGCAACCCAAGCACTCAAGACTATTTTTTGACTCCATAAGGCACTGGTCCTTGACATCATTTTATTTGTTTATTATCTATCTAGAGCATTTATATTTCCATGGTTGTCTTGCTTTAAATTCACTAAAGTGTTTGTTTCTCAAATCTCCTATCTCATATCGCAACGTGGATTGCTTCTTTATCTTGTGTTTATTTCAATTGTTAAAATTGTGATCTCTCATCAATCAAAAAACTCCTAAACAACATCCATCCGCATCATACCACACACTTAAAACATATAAAACATTGAGCCATAGTTAACTCTTTGTAGGGACTACCCCCCTTGGCTTCGTTAGGAGTTAGCCTAAACGGAGGAGCTGGGATTCAGGCGACAGTACCTGGCTCATTGCTTGCCCCCAAGGCCACACTTCTCCCCACTGCCAGTGAGGGAGACAACTTTCGAAAGATTTCTGTTGCTGGTGTGCAATCTGGCGGACAACAAGGACAATATTGCAACTCAACTATTCCATCTTCTACATGTTGTTAAATGAAGTGACAATGAACATCAATATGTTTGGTTTGCTGGCAGAAGATTGGATTCTTTGCTAACTTAAGAACTCTTTGATTATCACAATACAATAAGGTAGGCTAATTTTGTTGGATCTTCATATCTACAAGCATCCGTTTAAGCCAAATTGTTTCACATGCTCCTTTCACTATTGCTCGATATTCTACTTCAGTTTAAGAAAGGGAGACAACATGTTGCTTCTTACTAGTCCATGTAAGCACTCTAGTACTAAGACTAGAAACATAGCTTGATGTGGATTTCCTATCATGCTTGATCCTACCCAATCTGAATCTGTATAACCACAACCAAGGTTCTTTGTGTCAGCCATATAGAATGCCAAAATCTAATGTTCGTTTCACATCTCTTTTTGTTGTTGTCCAATGTTCTACCTTTGGAACGGTCATGAATCAGGAGATGTAGCTGACTACAAAAATCAAATCAAGTCTAGCAACCGTAAGATAGATCAAGCTCCCCACTAGTTGCCTATAGATTGATTCATTAACTGCCTTAGAATCGGTCTTGGCTAAAAGTTTCAGCCTTTTTTCCATAGGTGTAGATGATGTTTTCCAATCTACCATCCTAAACTTGTCTAACAAACTTTTGGCATACTTTGCCTACGAAACAAAAATATGTTTATCTATTTGCCAAACTTATACACCTAAGTAGTAATGTAGGAGGCCTAAGTTAGGCATGTGAAAAGTTGCACATGAATTGTATTTTAACTGTGATATTGCCCTTGCCTTGATACCTGTGATGATGATGTCATCTTCATATGTCACCAAAATAATTACTTTATCTCCTATGCTTTTAATGTAAAGATTAGGATCAGCCAAAGGGGTTGGATCCATTGATGAAGAGTGAGGATTTTTTCACCAGTGGGAAAGGTTCAATTCCCGTGAGGACCTAGCTTGACGACATGGGGTCACCTTGAGGTAGTGGTCGAACATGTGGTTGCACCCAAAGATTTGTATTAAATGATCTTGTGAACCGTGCACACATAAGTGGATCTGTTACCAGCTAAGTTGTACTTAGTTGGACTTTCAAGTGAGCGAGCAAAGTCTGAACATGTTACATGTTCTTTATCCATGTTCTGAAGTCCATCAGGCCTTTTTCAGGGCCCTTTTTTTAATTTTTTCTTCACATGTTCATGCCCCGCGGGGTTTGTAATAAAGTGTGCTAGCATGGTATTTCTATGTAAAGGACTTGGCTTCCTGGGACTTTTCAATCAAGTCAGGTATTCCAAGGAATTTTTTCACTTATTAATTATGTTTTTCATTTTAGCAGGACATAATTTTTTAGTTTTTCTCCTACTCCTCCAAAGCTAGAATGCCTGTCGTGGTGGTTAGACCTTAGGAGGTTATTAAAGTCCATGGGTCAATATATATGAACATGCTACACACTAGAATAGAGTCATATGGACATGTGCTAGGTACCCTAGGTGCTTTTTTTATGTTTCGTAAAAATAAAAATTTTCCGTAAAATCAAGCCATTTTTTAATGGTTTAATTAAAAAAGTCAAAAATGTTGTAAAAAGTGGTCTAGGGGCCAATTTTGCCATAGGGGTGCTCATTTTCAAGCTCAGAGCACCCACTTTACCCCTAGACCCACTTTCCTAAAGTTTTTGAGTGATTTATTTTCACTTAATTTACTTTTTGCTCAAAAAAGTCAAAAAGTGAGAAAATTATGAAAAAATGTGGAAATTGAGAAAAAAAAATCAATTCCTAAATCAGTGGGATCTAGTCTAAGCTAAGACCAAATTTGATTGAGGAATTTTTGGGAGGATTTTGAGTAAGTTTTGGGAAGTTATAAAGAGGGAATCATTTCCCCATGAAAGGGGGGCGCATTCCATGAAAGAGGGGGGCACATATTTAGAGAATTGTGCAGCTGATTTTGTGGCAGCCTTTGGGCTGATTTATGGCAGCTAAAAGGTAGGAATCAATCCCCTCCATCAAGCCTTGGTTTATGGCATAACTCTCTCACTTGGTGCGCCCTCCCTCTTCTTGAACAAGTGTGCCCTCCTCTCCCATTTTGGCTATAAATTGAGGGCAGCTCTCTCCTCTCTTCTCTAGTTGGAGTTTGAGATTGAGTGCTTGCTATTGTAACTGTTGATTTTATTTATGAGAATAAAAGAGACTTTGGAGGTCAAGCTTGGTTTAGTTATTTGATGAGTGGATGAATATCATGATTTTTATTGAGGTAACATGTATTTGAGCTGCTTTTCTTTCTCTTGCATCTAAATCTAGCTTATTGTAAGGATCGGTATCGATTTATAAGAAAGGTTAGGCAATAGTTTTATTGTTTAAATCATTTATATATGCATGTGTAGAGATCTAACTTTGATGTTTCATTTGTTTATGAGCATTATAAATTCGATTTCTTATATGTCTATGTCTAGATTTGATCTTGTGTGTTCAAGTTAATGTGATTTGCAAGTTATCTCAAGTGGATTAGTGGAGGATCTTGCTTGCTTCCTTCATTTTTCTAACATCTTTTTGCAGACTAAGTACTTCGGTTCTCCACCGGAAAGCCCCAAAGCCTCTTCTCAAGAACATAAAACTCTTTCTTATCTCCCTCTCTCTTTCATCCATTTTCTTGTTCCTGTTACTTTATGCAATTAGAAGAATAGATCTATAATTTTCTGATTCAATCATAAGTAGATTTATCATTTTAGTTGCTTTAAGATCTAGTTGTTTTACAAGATTTATCTTTCTTTATAGATCTAGTTACTAGTTTGCTTACAAAAGTCATTTTTTATCATAAGATCTCAAGGCTTAAGTAGAAGGCTAGTATCAATCTCTTAAAAGTTTATATCTTGCAAATTTAAAAGGTGCATTTTATTGGCTGCCTCAAAGCAAGCCAAGATCCCAAGGAAAGCTTGCTTTCCTTGGTTATTTTTCATTGAATTATCATAGATTAACTTGGTAGTTTTTTCTATAAATTTTTGTGGTGACCCAAAATCACTTTCTAAGTGTTTTTGGGCACTTTTTACTAACATTTGCTTGATGTTTTGCAGCATTTCATGAACAAGTAGGAGGAAACTCTGGCCGATTTTCGGTAGATTGGACCTTCTGAAGCACCCTAGATCCATTCCCCTTCAACCGGAAACTTGTTCTGTGAATTTTTGTAAGCCTTTTAGTCCATTTTTCAAGGATCCAGGAACTTCTCTTTGCATTGTAAAAGAAAATTAAACGAGAGCAAGTGGGCTACCCAACGCCCACACCCCATCACCCTAGGGGGGAACTGTGTCGACTCCATTTTTGTGGTTTGTGATTTTTTTTTAGTTTAGATTTTCTTTTTCACAACTAATATAATCAGACTAGGAATAAAATTTACCTTGTTGGTCTGTTTCAAGTTTTCAACAGCAGGCCACAAGTTCACTCAGGACCTAGCTTTTTCACATTTTTTAACAATTTCCAGTTTTGAGTAACTTTATCCTTGCTTTCCCGAAGTACCGTGCCACGAAAGAGCTTGCTTGAGTAATGGAATTCGACCAGAAAGAGACTCTTGGAATTAGATTAACTACATAGAAAATCCTAAGTTCTTTTAAAATAAACCAATGCTTATCTTCTCGTATGCTCTAGACCGCTGCAGCACAGTCCGATCAGTTGGTCAACCAGAAAGAAAGGTAAGCATTAGACTAATAGGAAAATCCACATAAGCTTAATTTTGAAAACTCGGGAGGTCGCAGAGAGTGACTACCACAGAGTCAGGGGGATACTCATTAATGAGGTTCGTCCTCTCCTTGTTGGACACTTGGTAAAGCTGTTTATGCGCTCAGTTTGAGAAAGTTAGTTTTAGTGGGCCAAACAAGAAAACACCCACTAATTACCATCACCTTAATAATAAAATTTACCAACCATGACACTTGCAGTATTCTTTTGACTCAGCAAAAGCACTCCATAGCACTTCAAGGCACTTTTAATTTTATGGATCTTTCATATTGGGCACTGGTTTTTTTTATTATGGTTTTGTTCAATTTATATATGCAAAAATGATGATGATGATGGATGTTATATGATGTTGAACTTTCAAATTTTATTGCTATCATAGTTGGTAAAGTCAAAAATAGTTTTTATTTGATTAAGTCCTAGATTAGTTGTTTTTATCTTTTCATGGATTAAACACCTTAGATTTTTTTCCTTTTTAGGGTCCACCCCCCTTGGCTTCGCTAGAAGTAAGCCTAGACGGAGGAGTTAAGTTTAGAGTGACAACTCTTAACTCTAACTTGCCCCCAAGGCTACACCGAGTGGCTTGAAGATTTATGCCGCGTTTTCTCAGGTGTGCATCCAGGGGGCAACAGGATCAAAGCCCACCCCCATGTCCTTCAAAATGTTAGCCCTAAGGGTGTAGACTAGTTGGCGATAGGGTGCACTGTTAAGGAACCCCTTGTGATGTCACAGGTTCAAACCTCGAATAGCCTGTGCACTTGTGTTGGGGCAATGTGGGTGCACCTGGAGGTTATAGTGACAGGAGACATGAATCGACCGTATGTCACGTGAGTACGAGCCTGACCCAGTTACCAATTCCTCCAAATACCAAAAAACAAAATGTAAAGATTGGGATCTGAAGGACTTCATTGAAATGCTTGTTGTCACTTTTGATGTACCATGCTTTGTGTGCCTGCTTCAAGCCATCGAGAGCTTTCTTCAACCAACAAATCAGATGTTCTTGTTGAAGAATGTAACTTCGGAAGATATTCTTATTGTATTTTTAGTGTACTTCCTTCGAGAAATATTCATGTTGTAATTGATCATGTAAAACCCTAAAAGAAATCAAGTAAAATAGACAAGTCGGCCCCACATAAATCAATGGGTAAACTACCCCAAACAAGTTGGCCTAGTTAGAGAAGATAAGTCGGCCCAATTAGGTAAAAAGGTCAGTTTGTGACTAGTATAAATAGAGTGGCGCCTAGCTCATTTGGCACATCACTCACTCAAGCTAGTTCGCATGAGTAGAGAGAGAAAAGCAAGTTCGCTTGGGAGAAAGAGTGGTTGCATTGAAGACATCTTATTCTTGGGTTTTCTATCTTATCTTATTCTCGGGATCTTTGTGTGAAAGAGCCTTTGCTCTTAGATTGACATTGTACTTGTGACGAATCTATATCCGGTAGGAGGGGGAGTTAATGACCTGTAGTCGGTGCAACTGGATCTGTTACGATACGTGGTATCAGTCATCAGCCGACGAATAGAGATGGTAGGTACCTCCAGAAGCAAAGGCATCAGAGGCAGAGGTTGATCCAGCACCAATACCACAGTATATATAAAAGCATATCCAGTATATTCTGAGCTATCAATATAAGCAGCAATTACTGGTCCAGATTATGATTGAAGAAGTTTTGTTGGGTTTTTCCCGTGAGAGGGTTTTCCCAGGGTAAATCTTTGTGTACTTTTGTTTATGCTATGCTTGTTTATCTTTCAATGATCCTATTGCATATGGTTATTGTGATAATATATAAATTGTTTGAAGATCTAACATAACCATCCTTGAAGTATCAAAATTCTAACATGGTTTCAGAGCTAGCCTGAAAGAAGACTTTGTGTAGCTGAAACTGCCGGAAGTGAAAACTAGGGTTTCCTCTTCCAGGCACTTCCCTCCATAGATTAGCCTGAAAAGGAGATCAATCTAACTCACCCTAGGAGGGCCAATCTTCCTGTGGAGACAGATTCCAGATCCAAGAATTTTCAATTTTTGACCTAATCTGCAACACCTAGAGAAATTAGAGTTTCCAATTTTTGGCAGTTCTGTCCACAGATTTGGCTAAAGGAATGATATGCTCAACTCACCTTGGGGAGGCGCATCTTTCCCTCTACTCAAATTTGAAAGATTCCAAATTTGGAAAATTAGGGTTTCTCTGACAAACCCTAAGTCAACCAAAAAGCAGATTTCAAGAGGCTTTAAAGCAAGCACTTGGTTGGGGCATCTCTATTGGTAAGTACTATTATCTTTATTTCCATTTGAGGTTCTCATTTTATCAGGATGACAAACAATACCAAACTTGAGGATAAGCTTGAAGGAGCTGATAACTTCTGAGCCTGGAAGTATAGAGTACTACTCATTCTAAAAGAGAATGATTTGGACAACTATGTTTAGGAGGAAGTTGCAGAGCCAGAGGGAGATGAAGACAAGGCTAGACACAAGAAGAATTTGGTCAAGGCCAAAAGGATCATTGTTGACTCCATCAAGGATCACTTGATCCCCCATGTTTCATCATTGAAGACTCCCAAGGAGATGTTTGATGCATTGAAGAGAGTATAAGAAGGAAAGAACATCAATAGGAAGATGATCTTGAAAAATCAACTCAAGGGTGTGAAGATGCAGAACTCAAAAAGTATCCAATCATATTTCACAAGGGTCTCCCAAATCAAAGAACAACTAGAAGCTATTGGAGACAAGGTTGAAGAAGCAAAATTGGTGATGACTACATTGAATGGTCTCCCAAGATCATGGGAATCATTCATTCAAGGTATTTGTTCTAGAAGGAAGCTTACCAAATTCAATAGGCTATGGGAAAATTGTACACAAGAGGAAGCCAGAATTGAAGTTAGAGAAGAGAAGATGGGTGAAGAAGATAATCAAGCCTTAGTAGCCGATACAAAGAAGGAAAAGAGCAAGAAAGAAGAATAATCTCCCAAGAAGCCTAGAATATTCCAAGAGAATCATAGACCTCATAAGGACTACTCAAACTACAAATGTTACACTTGTGATGAAAAGGGACACCATGCAAGAGATTGCCCCAAAAACAAAGGCAACAACAAGAAAGGAAAGAAGAAGAGGCATCATGCTCATGCTACAGAAGATGATGAACCAGTTAAGAAGAGAGCAAGGGAAGATTCCTCAAGTGATGGAGAATATGTCTTGAACTTTTGATGATACAGTAGTAATTGGAGAGCAAGAGGGAGGCTTGTACAAATTGAAAGACCAACCAGATCAAGCATTGGTTCATGACACTATGGAACCAGGTGAACTATGGCACAGAAGGCTTGCATATATACACACTACAAGGCTTTACCGATCGTAAGCAAAATGGTGACTGGACTACCTGAGATCCAGAAAAAACATGATGGTGTATGTAAGGGACGTGAAGAATCTGTTTCCAAGCAAAAGGAGATATTGAATCCAGTACATGATTCCAAGGATGAAGACTTCAGAAAGTTCCAGACTAGACGAAGAAGAAGATCAAGGTCTTCAAAATCAGATGATGGAGCAGAGTACGCTTCCAAAAACTCCAGTGAATTCTGCAAGGAGGCGGAAACTAAGAAGGAGCCTACAAAACACATGAAAGATAAGTATTTATTGTCATTTGAATTCCTAAGTATTTTAAAGGATATTGCTCATAACAGTTACATGTAGATCTGTGATACAGTTTCTTTTATGCATTTTTATATGACAAAGATTGACTAGCAGTAGGCTCATGTAGTGCATGTTATGAGTAAGTGGCCTATAGTGCTACACAACATCCCATGAGCCCTTGTTGGAGCTAGTCTAGGATGAAACCTCTTTGCTAACATGTTGAGAGCAGTGCACGCTCTTAATAATATGTTCTGGTAGAGATGGAAGGCATCTAGATAGTTATCGTGTTTATACGGGATATGGATGAGGGTTGTGCTGAGGCATTGGCTAAAATGCATTGTTACATAATTGTGTGAATTATGAATTTGTCATTAAAATGAAAATATGATTTGATGACTATGAAATGTTACTAATCGTACCACTGAATTTGACTTGTAATAAAATCATGTGCCATGACCTACAAGAGAAGGATGATAAGACTTGTTCCAAAGAACAAGTGATGATTGTTCAACAGTGACCTTCAAGAAGAAGATTTACAAATTCAAGCATACTACAGAAGTAAAAGGCAAGGTTCATGGTTTCTCTCAGAAAGAGGGAGTCGATTATGACGTGACATGTGCTCCTGTAGTAAGATACACTTCGATTAGAGCTATACTTGCGATAGCTGCAGTGATGAAGTGAAAGGTACACCATATGGACGTGAAGACAACTTTCCTGAATGGTGTAGTAGAAGAAGAAGTGTATGTGGAGCAGCCATTGGGATTTGAGACACAGGACAGGTAGACACGTGTGCAAGTTGAAGAAGGCTTTGTACAGATTGAAGCATGCGCTCAGGACGTGGTACGGCAGGATTGACAGATTTCTGACGAGCTTGGGCTTTACCAAGAGTAAAGCAGATTCCAACCTTTACTTCAAGGTTGAGGATGGAAAACCAGCGATACTACTTTTGTATGTAGATGACCTGTTCCTGACAGGTGACGAGAAGCTCATTGCAGAAAAGAAGAAGAAACTTGTCGCAGAGTTTGAGATGAAAGACCTGGGTATGATGCACTACTTCTTAGGTCTTGAGGTGTGGCAGAATCCAGATGAGATTTTCCTTAGCCAAGGAAAATATGCAGTAGAGATCCTGAAGAAATTCGGGATGATGGATTGCAAGGCCACAGGCACACCAATGGCATCGAATTTGAAGTTGTTGTGTGATACTTCTTCAGAGACAGTGGATGCCACAGTATATAGACAGATGATTGGTTCATTGATGTACTTGACGAACACAAGGCCGGATATATGCTTTGCGGTGGATAGATTGAGTTAGTACATGGTAGAGTTGAGGCGTGTTCACCTGATTGCAGCAAAGCATGTGTTGAGGTACCTGAAAGGTACGATTGATTATGGGCTCAGATATGCGACAGATCAGTAGATTAACCTGCAGGGTTATGTTGATGCAGATTGGGCCGGTAGTGTCACAGACAGGAAGAGCACTTCAGGATGCTGCTTCAGTTTGGAATCAGGTATGATCCCATGGTTCGATAGGAAGCAGAGGAGTGTGGCATTCAGTACAGTCGAAACAGAGTACATGGCAACTTGTTCAGCTAGTTGTGAAGTAGTGTGGCTTCGTAAGTTACTTGTAGGATTGTTTGATCTCGAGTTAGAGGCAACTTGTATTTTCTGCGACAACCAAAGTCATGTGAAGTTGTCCGAGAACCCAATGTTTCATGACAAGTCGAAGCACATCGAGATCAGGTACCACTATATCAAGGATATGGTGCAGAGAGGAGCAGTGAGGCTCTAGACGAGCAGATAGTCGATGTGTTGAGAGTGAAGTTTGAGTACTTCAGGGACAAGCTTGGAGTTGTCCAGATCGATGATCCTTGAAAGTGGGAGGGATGAGCGACATAGCACATGTGAGATGCAGGTAGTCACGTAGTGACGTAATTTGTGCTCCTGGGCAGGTCTCCACTTGAGGTGATGTGGTAGTGTGTGGTCACTTTGGTGACGTAATGTGGGCTCCCGGACTACACTCACGAGGATGCAATAGGTAATCATGTTGTTGACGTAATTGAGTCTCCTGACTGCTGGTGCTATGTTGGGCATACACAACATGTGCGAAGACGCAGGTGGTCACTAGGTGACATAATTTGTGGTCCTGGGTTGTTCTCCACATGATGTGACGTGATAGCAGCTAGTCACTTGGTGACGTAATTTGTGCTCCTAGGCTATACTCGCGAGGTTTGTGTTGCCGAGATGTGCGAAGATGCAAGTGGTCACCGGGTGACGTAATTCGTGGTCCTGGGCTGGTCTCCACATGATGAGATGTGACGTGCTAGCAGGTAGTCACTTCGGTGACGTAATTTGGGCTCCTAGGCTACACTCACGAGATGATTTGGACACGTAGTATGGTAACACAGGTGGTTGCTTTGGCAACGTAATGAGGGCTCCTCGGCTGGACTCACTTGATGGCTTGCTCGTTCAAAACTTCTAGTGATGTATAGATTCGAGAGAGATGCCACAAGTGAATGGTTAGAGTATAGAGTTGCAGCAGCAATGATAATGAAGACGATAATGACCGTGCCAGAAGAATACCTTCCTTGTTAAGAGGGAGTGTTGAAGAATGTAATTTTGGAAGATATTCTTATTGTATTTTTATTGTACTTCCTTCAGGGAGTATTCATATTGTAATTGATCATGTAAAACCCTAAAAGAAGTCAAGTAAAATAGAAAAGTCGTCCCCACAGAAATCAGTGGGTAAACTGCCCCAGTCAAGTTGGCCCAGTTAAGGAAGACAAGTCGGCCCAGTTAGGTAAAAAGGTCAATTTGTGACTAGTATAAATAGAGTAGTGCCTAGCTAATTTGGCACATCACTCACTCAAGCTAGTTCGCATGAGTAGAGAGAGAAGAGCTAGTTCGCTTGGGAGAAAGAGTAGCTGCATTGAAGACATCTTATTCTTGGGTTTTCTATCTTATCTTATTCTCGAGATCTTTGTGTGAAAGAGCCTTTGCTCTTAGATTGACATTGTACTTGTGACGAATCTATATTGAAGAAGTTTTGTTGGGTTTTTCCCGTGGGAGGGTTTTCCCATGGTAAATCTTTGTGTACTCTTGTTTATGTTGTGTTTGTCTATCTTTTAGTGATCCTATTTCAGTAGCTGCATTGAAGACATCTTATTCTTGGGTTTTCTATCTTATCTTATTCTCGAGATCTTTGTGTGAAAGAGCCTTTGCTCTTAGATTGACATTGTACTTGTGACGAATCTATATTGAAGAAGTTTTGTTGGGTTTTTCCCGTGGGAGGGTTTTCCCATGGTAAATCTTTGTGTACTCTTGTTTATGTTGTGTTTGTCTATCTTTTAGTGATCCTATTTCATATGGTTATTGTGATAATATATAAATTGTTTGAAAATCTAACATAACCATCCTTGAAGTATCAAAATTCTAACAGTTCTTTCCTCGGAACCTGAAAACCCTGCAGTTGGTACATGTATACTTCTTCCTCAAATCTCCATTGAGGAAACCACTCTTCACATCCATCTAGTATAGTTTCCAGCCAAATTGCACTGCCATGGATAGAACTAAATAATCATGCTCATCTTTGGTATGGGAGCAAAGGTCTCTTCATAATCTATTCCTTCTTTCTGTGCGAAGCCCTTTCCAACCAGTCTTTCCTTATGTTTGTCAGGAGTCCCATCTGCTTTGCACTTGACATTATACACCCATTTGCAGCCAATGGATTTCTTCCCTAGAGGTAGCTCTATAAGAACCCATGTATTATTTTTCATTAGACTCCCATGTTCGACTTGCATGGCCTTCTTCCACTCTAGTCTTCCTTTGGCTCTTCATATTCCCGAGGTTCATATAAGTCCTAAATGTTAGCCATGAAAGCATAACTGACTGTATCAGATTTCTCACCTCTTCGTGGTCTTCATAATGCCCTCATCTCATCAATGAACATCTCCCATGGTGTTGTGTCACCATTTAGGTCTCTTCTTAGGATCCTATTCTTCCATATCAACACCATCCTTTTGCTAACATGGAGTACATACAATAGTTTCATGACTTGGAATTTCCAAAGGCTATTTCAAAATTCATCTGAAATAGCCCTACATTCTCATCATCCACAACGTCTCAACTAAATCTTACTTTCTCAATATCCACATCAACTAACTTATATGCTTTGTGAGTGTCATTGTAGCCTATGAGCATCAATTTCTTGCCTTTGGCATCTAGTTTGGTTCATTGTTCTTTAGGGACCCATGCATATACAACTGAGCCAAAAAATTTGAGATGACTTACTTGTGAATTTCGTCTAGACCATACTTCTTCTGGAGTCTTCCTCTACACTACTTTTGTCGGAGATCTATTAAGCAAATACACTGCAGTGTGCACTGCTTCAGTACAATACTTGTAAGGGACAAATTTGTTTTCTAACAAACAATGTGCCATCTCGACAATAGTGCAGTTACGCCTCTCTACCACTCCATTTTGTTATGGAGTGTAGGGTGTGTTGTATTGCCTCTGAATACCCTCTTGAGTACAAAAGTTATTAAATTCCGTGGAGCGAAATTCTCCACCATTATTAGACCTAAGAATTCTAATGCAACCCCCAAACTGTTTTTCCACCATTGCTTTAAACTTCTTGAACTTAGTAAATACTTCAAATTTAATTTGTCATCTACATAGTACAAACAACAAGAAATATCCAACACTAGAGACTGGTGTTGTCTTTATAGGCCCACAAAAATCAGCATGGATCAACTGAAGAACCTCCTTGGCTCTCCAAGCCCGTCCTTCATCAAATGGAGCTCGGTGTTGCTTTCCCACCTGACAAGCTCCGCAAATTCCTTATTTCTTTTGTTGAATCTCTAGAAGACCATTCACTAACCTTTCTTTAATGAGAAAGATAATGCAAAATTGCAAATTCAAATGTCCATACCTTTGATGCCAAAGTTAACTGATTTCTTGAACACTCTTGGCGAGCAGAGCATGTTCTTTATATCAACCAGTCAAAACAGTCTGTGCTTTTCAATACCAAGAGCAATTGCCATCTTGTTTCCCTTGTCAACCATGTAGCATTTATGGTCACAGAAAAATAATAAGTCGGGACTTTGCCTCATATTTTGACTTACTGAAAGCAAAGTTTGTTCCATACCTGACATATAGTAGACATTAAGGAAGACCAGCCACTTACCTCCCAAGGTAATCTGTAAAATTCCTTTGCCTTCAAGTTTATTTTAAGTTTGCTTCCTCGCATCAAAACATAACTAGGACTATTCCCTATTTCTTCATTGGATCATGCCTTTCAACTAGTTTCCAAAATCAAAGCTAACGCTAACCTGCTAGAGTGCTAACACTCAATACTATTTTACATGGTCCACAACACTATTTTGCACGGTCTGATGAAACGCACATTCAGATGCCATTTTGCATAAGCTTAGATGCTTTCAATAGTATTTTTCATTTCCTCACTATTCTAAAATTCTAATCACTAGAGGATTCTAACTGGGAATGCAGTGATGGCTATCTCCTTTAAAGAACTTTCCACTGATAAGGATGTTATTTGCACCTGCTCTATCTCATTTGCAAGGATTCCTGAATCCTGAGAGCGAATTCATGGTATCATCCAATTATCTACAAGTTATGAGCAGCATCGCTTACAGTTACTTCAAATCTACTGAGTTCAGTGCCTTTTCCACAAGCATGTATGCGTCTAAGCAGTTATTTTATGAAATAGGTTTACCTCTATCTTTACATCAACTTTCTAAAAAGAAGGTACAAATACCAGCCTATCCAATGCAGCCTTAAGTTCCGTGGTTTTTGCAGAGTCCTTAACGTATCTCCAGAAGTGTTTGGCAAAATTTTATGGCAGATATTCCAACTTAAATCATAAGAAAGAATTAATATCAACCAGTTCCGTAACAGATATAAGTAAAGGGAGAGCATTAATATAGAACAAAATCCCAATCATGGGATGAGCTACTTGGCACTGTGGTCCAGGAAGATTTAGGGAACCATGTAATAGCTTAAACATTTTGTTTGACAATGAGATCTTCCCCGGTTGGAGGAAAACTAAATTGTAAGTTAGTCAAAATGGAAATATTCAATGGTCAAGCAGGAGTGGTGAGATTCCCCACCAAGGTTCCAATCCCCAGAAACATGATTCGCCCCTCGTGGACCATCTCGCCCGGAGAAGCAGTCTGCTTCAAGCAGTTGAGGTCATGTGCAAGAGATCTTTCTAGAGTTCGTAAACAAGCTACAGTCCAATGTCACGTCTACCAAATTGACAAGGGGCTAGCTTGTTGCACAAGGATATTTGGAACTTAGTAGTATCTTGTCCAAATGATGAATTTCTTCTTCTGTAAGCGCATATGTGACATGAATTGGAAAGTCATAAGACACCCTCAAGTACATTAGGGAATAAAAATTGAATAATTAAACGATTCATTTATGACTAATACTGAAGGCATTATTACAATTTTAAATGAAACTTACCAGAAGGAGAAGTCCAGCAGAGGATCTTGAATTGGGCATGGAAGCAATGCAACGTTGGAAGAGTTTGTTGATTTGCGGATAAATTCTGGCCACCAAATCTTCTGAATTTTCGGCCTTGCAGATTTCGTAGAGCTTATTAACCTGAGAATAAATAAATAAATAAAACATGCAATGCAGAGGACCAGCAATAGAAATGGGATTGCAGAGTAAAGTTGATAAAAACAACTTACAGATTGAATAAGGGTAACATCGTTAGCAGGATCATTGACATAAGTGGAGTCCCTTGTACTCTGCGACAATAGTCGCAGATGAAACATCCACTCCCCATCCATTGCTTTTGCCATCGCCACTGCCAGATAGATCACTTACCTTCTATTTATATTGAAACTCTGTATCTGCCAGAGAGTAACATCTGCATTCTGGACATTTAGTTAGATTGCTTGCCTTTCCCTGTGTCTTTCACCACCCAATGACTTATAACCGCCACTTCCAGGAGTAGGGCAGGTACAAGTTTGCTAATACATGCGAGATCGAGGAGATGGGATAGAAGTTCAAATAAAAGTTGGATAGAAGGACGAAGTACAACTTTTATCATACTTATCAATTTTTTAAATCATGTTTTTATTTTATATTTTTTTCAAGAAAGGAAAAAAATATTCGGTTGTTTGATATTCATAAAAAATGAATCAAAGAAAACATTAACCAATGTTTATGATCTTTATATGACTTTTTCGAAGCCAGAAACAAACTTTCCAGGTAAACCCATATGATCTTTATGATCTTTATATGACTTTTTCGAAGCCAGAAACAAACTTTCCAGGTAAACCCATATGATCTTTATGATCTTTATATGACTTTTTCGAAGCCAGAAACAAACTTTCCAGGTAAACCCATATCAAAAGTGAGGCACAATAAACACTTTGAACATCTCCAACAATGCCAAACCAAAAAAGATCTGTCTGATATCACCCGAGAAGAGATCTAATGCCAAAACAGAAACCAAGCATACACAAAGATGAAGGATCATACAGAAAATTCCTTCATACAGCACACAAGACATTCACAAAGCTCAGTGGAAATTTCCCTCGACCAACCCAAAAAAACTATAGAGGGAAAAGACGTTGTGAATCCCGTAAGAAATAGAGCAAAAAATTAGCTGAAGGAGATTGCTACATAGCTCCATAAGTGTTATACCTCAATATTACACATTACATCTTAGTGTCGCATCCTTGCACCAGTAACCTAAACGACACTTTCCCTTAAAGATCATCTGAACATCCAGAGTGAAATCTATTGACTGAACATTGAAAGCAAACATCTCACCTGCCACGTGTCACCCAGACAAACCTCGTCTGAGGGAATTATCATGCTCTGCTCAGTTTTAGGGGCGCAATAATTAGGGTTGTCGCGCCTTGCTCCTACCCTAGGGCGCGATAATACCGCGCTATGCTCAGTTCTAGGGGCGCGGTAATCCATTTTTAGCCTTTTGCCTTGGACTTTGGGATCTTAACTTTCGAGAGATATCATTGGGATTGCCAGCTCTGATTCGATCTCAACTCCTATCTGTTTTTAGTGGGTCTGATCCACTAAATACTCTCTAGATCCATCTTACTCTCTAGTTGGTTAACTATTCCATACACTATAAGAGAGAAGCCTTCCATGAGCCAAAGGGAGAAATTTTGTGGCATCAAACCTATGATCATAAGCCTTTTGCAGAGATAGCTAGAGGTGGAAGAACTTGGAGCTGGAGTTGGCTTAGACATCAAGCAACTACTTTGTAAGCATTCTTGAGTTCTCATTAAAATATAACTTGTCTTGTTTCCCTATTTATGTGTATTGATCGTAATTCATTTACATAAATTGTATTCAGTAGAATATAGATCTAACTTGTGATTCAATTATTTGGGAGATATCGTGCACTTGTTTGTTGTTTTGATCTTCACAGGTCCATCGCGAAGACTTCGGGATCAAAGACTCGATTGGACAAACATCAGAACAGAAGGTCAGTCATCTTCTTTCTTATCTCAAATATTAAAATTGAAAATACTAGTTTGAGATCTAGGGAATGAGGTAGCATTTGTTTCCTTTTTGTCTTAGTTTAGAGTTGATCTTTGCTACTTTATCCCAAGAGGGCTTCTTCTTACCCGTAGGAAGAAATCCCTACAACAAAAACTGGCGACTCCACTGGGGACTCCGCTGGTTTGAACCCTTTTTGATTAAGTTCTTTTACCTTCAGTCATTTTTTATTGTGATTTTTCTCTTCCTTCAAAACAGTGGTGAAAGTTGGTCTTTTTGACCTCCATTCACCCCCTTTCCCTCTGCATCAGATCTCTGCCTTTGATCAGTCAATCCTCTAGGTCTGCACACCCTTGAAAAGTCAAAAACTTTTCTCAACCTGCACCCTTTTTTCTTTTTTGGAGAATTATTGCGCCCCCATCACAGACTACAGAGCGGTAGTTTACTGTGTATCGTGCCCTAAACACTATCTAGAGCACGATAATCTACCAGTACTGCACCTAGGCTTATGTCAGCCACGCGATAATCTCTGCATTAAAGTTTGTTTCTTAGTTTGTTTGGTTCCTACAGGTCATTTGTGACCTTCTTTGCCTTTGGTTGTTTTTCTGTTGCTCACCATAACTCTGCAACTTGCTTAGCCACAACACAGTGTTTGCTTTTCATTGTTTGAAGCTTTGTAGACAACCTTGGAACTTTGGGTTCATGGTCATTGATTATCACCATATCTACTTTTTTATTCCCAGTTGCTTCGTGTCTACGTACTCTCTCACTGTCCATTAGTTGCAAGTCTTTTATGGTTTGTTTTCATTCATTTGCGAGCTTGGACTTCTTGAGTTAGTGGCATTATACTCATATTGATCACCTCCTCATGATTTTTGCATTGGCTTGATCCTCTCATGATAATCAAGTTTTTGTTACTATTGATCTTTCCTTTATTATGCAGTTTTTAAAGATTACATTATTCTTGTAGAAATATTTTTCCATTACTGTTATCACAATCAATATTGGAAATCTTCTTTTGGAACATTGTCTTGCTTTCATTGAAAAGATCAAGTTTATACTTTTGCATATTAGGAAGTGAATCACTTGTCATTGCTTGTCACATAATCTCTCATTTAGAAGCATCCAACGTTGTAGATCAGTCACATTTGAAAGTAGTTTTCATTCAGTTTGGCTTATTTGAAAAAAGAAAACAAAAAAGTTTGTTTTTGAAGTGGTTTTTCATTCTTTTTGAAAAGTTCATGCATTGTGATCGAAGATATCTCCCTTTTCTCCAGCTAGATTTCATTAAATAGAAAGGCTCATTTCGATTCATTCTCATTTGCATGGTTTGAGTCGTCACAACATCACAAGTTTCACTTCCATTTACCCGATTGAGTAATACAACCACTAAAACTTACACTCCCTAACTCAACACACCATAACCTCACTTGAGGAGAAAAATAACTTGTTAGTTAGGTAGGACACCCTGGGATAGGCATCCAAATAATTCCCCCTTGTCATCTTCATCTGAGACATAGTTGTTTTCCTCTAGGGTACTAAAATCCTCTTGTATTTGTTGACACGGTCATCGACCAGTTTGTGGAGGGGTCTCCTATTGTTTCAGGGGTTAAACCGCCGCGAGATCGAGAACCGGACGGACTCTATGGAATGCCGCACTCTACTTAGCCCTAAGGCAACATCGATCATTGTCTTCCTTGTATTCTCCGGCCACCATACTGGTGATACAAGGGTGATAAGGCAGAAGCACCGAAAACCTTTCCCAACGTGTCATGAACGATGTAGCTTAGTGACTTTTCTACTAGGGCTCTTTTACCCAGGATCCCTTTCGGTAGAGGGATATCCTTCCATTATTGGTCTCTCATTTTGTATTGTTCGACTTGGATTTCATCACCTTGCGAAGGATACAACTTGTTGAGGTCTCCAGCTTTTAGTTAGGAGGTTTTGCTTGCTATTTCATCTTCTTAGAGGGTCATTTTTATTTTTAATGATTGCTTGTTGGCATTCTAGCCATTTTTGTTTCAACTCGCTTACTGTGACGCTGGTCTCAGTATAGTTTTTAGAGCTTGCTTTTTTGGCCTGTGAGCCTTGCCTTTTTCTAGCTCCCCTTTTGCACATTCGGCTGCTTCATGGTTTTTGAGTTCTTTTTTACGAGACTTTCCCCGGAACTTGTATTTCCATCATCATGTCCGATCCACGGAGATCACGGAGAATACAGGGACGAAGCCCACCACCACCACCACGGACCTCTGGTCCACCTACATCACGTATTCCTGCCCCTGCCGGCCGCAGTGCTACCCGGGGGAATGTTCCACCACCTATCCGCACTACATCTTCAGTTCCTCCTGTAACTATAACTCACAGCACGGTCTCAGAACCTCTTGCAGTTTCTGCAACCAGTAACACACCTGAGATTCCGGTTGTCACTCAACCCACTGTCATTCCAAACATATCTCTCACATTGGACAACACCGCAGCTGCTAAAGTTAGTACTGCACACGATACTATACCGGAGGCTATCACCCCCAGATGTTAGCACTACCCTACCAACAGACACTTTCTACGATGTTCCTAAAGGATCTGTTGCAACTATCAAAGGATCTGACGAAGATGTGTCCAAGCTGATTGCAGTCCCGGACGGATACGTCGAAATTATTGAAGAAACCGAACTACCTAACACACCTTTTGAACCTGAGTTTGACTTTATTACTTCCCAGGAAGAACCTTCACCTGCCACCACTACACCATCAGGTGTTCACACTCAGGAAACTGGTTCTTCTAGCAACGTGCCATTTACCGTATCCCTCCCTGATCTCCCCTCAGGATAAGAGATCATGGCGTCGATCCAATCTATCATGGTTAGTCTCGCTAACTCCCCTTTAGCGTCGGAACAGTTCAAACGTGATACAGAGCAAATGCTCTCGTTGGCTTCCCAATACCCCCCTGCCACCCATCCTCCTGGTTACTGAGCTTGCCACATTCCGTCTAGCACAAAGTTTCATCACTCCTATGCTGACAGCTCCAGACCTTCAGATTTTACTTTACTTGATTTATTTTCGGATCTGGAACAGACAGCTCGTGTTTTCGACCCCTCACGAGATACAAATCCGGACCAAGCCCTCGATGGTCCTCCTATTTTTCAAGACCCCATGGACGTGACTCCTAATACCCCTCGGTTAAATTCCCCACATTTGCTACCGTACAATATGTTTGGCGTATCTTCAAGGGACACACCACTTATGAGGGATAACCCAGTATTCTCTCCATCCCCGCTTGTAACGTATGGAATACCACCCCCACAAATCGGCACCTTTGGCGCCATTAGCCAAACAACCATACCCCACCTTTCTAGTATTGGAAGAACATCTAGTCATACTGTTGGATCATCCATGTTGACCGGAGGTTCATCTTCGGCCACCATCTACACCATTTCCGGAGGTGGACTACCGACTATTGGAACCATTTATCCCAACAACCAACCTCCCCCGGGCGGACCATCCAACCCTCATGTTGGAGGACAACCATATTTTGGGAACACTGGTCCCAGTCACCAACCTCCTCCCACTGGACCATCTAACCCACCTGCTGGAGGGCAACCCCTTGGTACCATTCAAAGCGGGGCCACTCAACAACCACCTCCTTCTTTCCCATCAGCTCAATAGAGCCCTTTTATTGGAGGAGCACCACTTGTTAACGCCCCCATTGGCACCATCCAACAACCCTCTCAATCAGCAGCCTCTGCTCAGTTGGGCACGTATAATACTGGCAGTGGACAACTTCATGCCGGTATCCCAACCGGATCCTATTTCCAACATCCCGCGTCAGGTACACTTCCTTCTTAGGGATCCCAAAACCCACAAAGTGGGGGATACTCTTTGTTTGGAAACTGGAATCAAGCTGGGGGCAGCCTACTCAACCCTATAGTCCCCCCAACCTGAACTCCGACATTCCTTATCCTTCAGCCGCGAATACGCCATGGAACCCACCACTCCAACCTCCACCCCTTTATCAAGGTGGAACCAATATTCCATGGACACCATTTTTTCAAGCATCCCCTAACTCTAGTATGGGTAATCCTCCACCCAACCAAACTGGCGGAAACATCATTGGGACACAACAACCCCAAGGAATCATCCCCCAACAAGCAACGGGAAATATTTCTGGGATGCAACAATCCCAGGGCACTATACCCGTCATCACCACTCAGCAAAACATTCAACAACCGGTTACTACTGTGATTTCGAGTCAAACGATAAATCCCATGATTTCGAACACACAACCGATTAATCAGATGATCTACTATCCTTAGAACTTCCAACAGTATCACGCGGGAAACATGTATGGGTACAACACGCAGCAGTATGTTGTGCAGGGTCCTACAAGCATCTCTACACCATACAATTACTACTCATACCCGCAACCCAATCGTCAACTTCCTTTCCTGGCTATGCTAGACTTACCCGATTTGTCGTGGCTTATCAACGATCCCATATGGCATGAGCCACATTGGCCACCCATCCCAGCCAAACTACCATCGGACATCCCTAAGTTCGATGCCAAACCCAGGGAAGACCCCAAGAACCATGTGATGACCTTCCATCTTTGGTGTTCTTCGAACTCATTGATGGACGACTCCATTCGGTTACGGCTCTTCCAGCGTACCCTCACCGGCACGGCAGCAAAACGGTATATCGAGATGCCACAACACTACTTTCATGATTTCAATACCTTGGCTATGCAATTTTTGACACATTTCTAGCTCCCCATCCGGTACGAGATTGGAACAGACCTATTGACCTCACTACGTCAAACCACTTCTATGCACATCTTGGACCATATCCATGAGTGGCGTCGATGCCGTAGGTTGATCAAGGCACCCATTCCGAACCAGTTACTCGCTGATTGGTTCACAAAGTCATTTCTAGCCCCCATCGCTAGGGATATTTCCATGGGCGGACTTGTCACAGAGGAACAAGAGATTTCTCGCACTTAGTATATGTATTTGGTATATACCCAATCCGACACTTTATATGAGCTTATCCCCCATGCCACCCGCACCACTACTGATCCAACCAAGCCTGCTACTGAACCACCCATCGACGGTATCGTCGGTTCAGTTAAGGCTCAACCTGCTACTAAATCGACGGGGCAGCAAGCCACTACTTCCCCCTCTCCACCCCAGGCTGCTTCTAAAGCTTCTACCTCTCCTGCTCTCTCCTCTGAGGTGAACGCGGTTCAATCCACGTCACAACCATTCGGGGGAAAGAAGAAGAATAACCGTGGAAAATCCAAGAAACCTTCTAACCAACAGGAGAACCCCAAGCCACAACCAACTAGCAACGATCCCAAACCACGCCGGAAAGCAAAGTTCCCCTACCTTATTTGCCAAGAGGATCACTACACACGTGACTGTCCCTACAAAGACGAAGTCAACAAATCTGTTAAAGGATCCTCCCGCCTGGCAGTGTTGACCGATCCTTTCCCTCAGCAGCAACAACAGATGGTTTCCCACGATTCCGCGCAAGGGGGCAATCCGAACAACCCACCCCGTAGAGAAACATCTGCAAACCGCGAAATTCTGATGACGAGTAATGAAGAGATTAATCTATCTACTCGAGCAAGGACATACGATACTTCTTCAAAGAAACCAGAGACAGCCAATGGCAAGTCTCCTTCTAAAGATCCTGTCATCCCTCCCCCCAATGGTCACCTCCACATTGAGAGACCTGTCTCAAACACAGTGCTACGCCCACCCAAGGGCACCATTCGAAAGGCGACATTTAATCCTAATGCGCGAGCAGCCCAAAATTACAATATTGTGGAGGACTTAGCTCAAGCACCATGCGCGATGTCAACTCTCGAGGTTCTCCAACACTGCCCTACGCACCGTAGAACCCTACTTTCAGCACCGGGGACAATTGACCCAGATACTTCCAACGCGATTATGTTTAACTTGGAGTATTTTAAACCTCGGCTTTCCCACCAATTAGCCTTTCAGGTCCATACAAAGATCCGTGGAAACAACATCCATCGTACTATCTTAGATGAAGGCGCTTCCACGTCGATCATGTCCTTGACTTGTTGGAGAGACCTAGGCTCACCTGAAGTTACAACTTCTCCCACTACTCTCAGAGCGTTTGACGGACACGGTTTTTAGCCGTACGAACTCATTCCTGCGATCGGCGTTGAACTAGAGGGAAAGACAATATCTATACACATTGAAGTCGTAGATGCACCAATAGATTATAATCTTCTACTTGGACGGAATTGGTTTCACGCCATGACCGCCATTGCATCTATTGTCTTTCGACTAGTACAATTCCCTCACGAGGGGAAGATTGTCACCATAGATCAGTTATATTTCTGTACTCCAGACACTCATTCGAACTCCGCCAACACTGTTCCATTATTGGATCAATCCCAGTATCGTTTCCCAGATGTTGGCGTTGGTCTTATGAAGGATTCCTCCCTCATCGGAGTACTCCCGGAGCTCAATTCCCCTATACAACCCGTCAACTGTTGATGTATATGTAACTTCGGAATGTATTTCATTTATATATTTATTGCACTCCTATAGAGATGTATTATTCCTCTATACGGAAGTGTCATCATTTGTATTGACAAGTGTCGCAAGTGTGTTAACTTGCCGATGGGTTATTAGGCCACCTGATGTGGGTGTCGGCCCGGATTAATGTAACTAGGGGTTATTAGACTAAAAGAGACAAGTCCCCCCCATAAGGTTTTTAGGAAGGTCAGACAAGTATAAATAGAGATCGGGATATCTCTATTCAGATTACTCATTACTCATCTCTACTTCACTCAGAAAGTGGCGCACTAGTTGAGGAGGAGGAGTAGTTGCTAGAGGAAGACTATCTCTTTGCTTGGGTTGTACTTTGGTTGTACTATTGATCTATCTATCTCTGAGGAAGTTGTGGGGTTTTCCCCATGGAAACTTTGTGTGTCTATTGTCTCTCATGCTTTTGCTTCTTGTGATGATTGACATGCTTGTTATGATTGATATGCATTGATATACTGCACATGTTATTCTCTCAGTAAAGATCCTGGAGTATATTGAATTAATGCTAAAAAGTAAACATGGTATCAGAGCTAACCTGAGAAGAAGACATTGTGCAGTGACGGAAACTAGGGTTTCTTGTTTATTGGGTTTCTCTCCACAGATTTTGGAAAAGCAGTATAGTAGATTGATTCTACTCATCAAGGAGAATCTATCTGTCTAATCAGAATTCAATTCTGATCATTTTCAATTTTGGCCCTAAAAATTAGGGTTTCCTCAAAAATAGGAATTTCTGAAATCTGAAGACATAGCTTGAAGTGCCTTGGAAAAATCGAAGTTTAGAGCTTTGGATCTAGATTTTTGGCTGGGTAATTCTCTGGGAAACTCAAACCCTAATTCAGGGTTCTCCCTAGTGAACCCGGGAAGACTAAAAGGCATTTCTGAAGGGTGAAGCTTTGTAGATCTCAAATTCTGAATACACCAAGATGATCAGCTCATCAAGGCGCATCTTTCTATCCTTTCAGAAAGTTGAAATTCACATTTTGAATTTTTAGGGTTTTTTCTGACAAACCCTAATCCAGGACCAGATCCAGTTTTCAACTAATCAAGTGGTAAGACCTAAATCTTTTCTATTTCCATTTGAAGTACTCTTTAAAGATGTCTCACCACACCAAGCTTGAGGATAAGCTTGAAGGGGTTGATAACTTCCGAGCCTAGAAGTATAGGATTGGGTTAATTCTGGAAGAGAATGAGTTGGACTCATACCTAAAAGAAGAGATCCCTATCCCAGAGGATGAAGAGGCTAAGGTATTGCATAAGAAGAACTTGGTCAAGGCAAAGAGAATCATTGATGATTCTATCAAAGACCATCTCATACCACATGTGTCATCTCTGAAGACACCTAAGGAGATGTTTGACTCTTTGACCAAGCTATTTGAAGGGAAGAACATAAATCGGAAGATGATTTGCGGAATTAGTTGAAAGGGGTCAAGCTGTTGAATGGAGAGACCAATCAATCTTATTTCTCCAAAGTCTCTCAGATCAAGGAACAACTTGAAGCTGTAGATGAAGTGGTGGAGAATGGAGAAATTGTTATGACCACTTTGAATGGCCTACCTAGGTCATGGGATTCCTTTATCCAAGGAATTTGTGCAAGAAGAAAGTTGATCTCCTTCAGTAGACTGTGGGAGGAGTGCTCACAAGAAGAAGCTAGGATTGTAGCTCGAGAAGAAAAGATGGGAAGTGAAGACCAAGCTCTCGCAGCTCACACCAAAAGAAGCAAGCCTAAAAAGGAGCACTCTCAACAAAAGAGATCCACTCATTATCACCAAAAGAATAAGAAGGATCTAAAGTGCTTCACATGCAATGAGAAGGGCACTTTGCTTCAGAATGTCCCAAGAACAAAAGGGACAACAACAATAACAACAACTTCAACAAGAAGAAGAAGGGTAGCAAAAGAAGGTACCATGCTGAGGATGATGAATCCTTTGACTCATCATCCTAGAGTAGAAAGTGATGATGACTCATCAAGCGAAGAAGAGTATGTTCTAATCTATGCTC
The DNA here is from genome assembly GCA_027924585.1 of Larix kaempferi. Taxonomy (NCBI): domain Eukaryota; kingdom Viridiplantae; phylum Streptophyta; class Pinopsida; order Pinales; family Pinaceae; genus Larix; species Larix kaempferi. The sequence continues at coordinate 7,994,230 of BSBM01000236.1, read as the reverse complement.
TCACAGGTACTATCTCTCATGGTTGTAATGATTGGATTATTGACAGTGGGGCTTCAAAACACATGACTGGGTTTGAAGAATCCTTTGCTAATCTATCTAAACATGAGTCACCCCATAAGGTGAAACTTGGGGATGACTATCAGTATCCTATCAAAGGAAGTGGTGAAGCCTCCTACAACCTAGACTCTGGTAAGTCTTTGAAGATGAAAAAGGTTCTTTGTGTACCTGGGCTAAAAAAGAACCTACTCTCCATATCTACAATGGATGCCAAAGGCATGAGGGTTGCATTTGTGGATGGCCAAGTCCTAATGTGGCCAAAGGGTAAAACCATAGATGATGCAGTAGTGATTGGAAAGCAAGAGGGAGGATTGTACAAATTGAAGGGACAATCTGAACATGCTATGGTGACATGAAGACAAAGATTCATCCATAATCATGGATCACATGGAGGTATGTATAATTTGGTTTTGCAAAGGTTAACTTATGAGTTATGCAGGTCATTGAAGAGAACAAGAAAACATTGCTAGATATAACTAGCAAATATGGTGACCAGGTATGTTTTTCTTATATCATAGGATCTCTTATATAAATATACATGGCATGATTGATAATGATTATTCATACATTCATAGGTTTGAATAATCATGGGTGTATGCATATTATGTTTCTGTTGATGCCTCGGATATCGTAGCATCAATCAGAAAGGGATTCTCCCCGAGAGATGGTCCCAATTAGACTATCTCCCGTTTGGTGTAGGGAATCCGTCCGGTTAGCGGTTCCGGCAACCGTTGATTTGGAATTTAAATCCGACTCTACCGGTTATGGTCCGATCCACCTTTCTTTTGGGTTTTATGTCTTTTAAATGAGATGCAAGTGCCTAAATTATATTTGATCTAGATGCAACTAAAACAGATCTAAGTCTAGAAGCTGAAGTAAATCTACCTATCCCTGCAGGGAACACGCTTAAGGGATGAGCAATAAGCTGTAACAAATAAAGTAAGGAAAGAACAGAAAGCTGCTAATTCTCACAAGTAAAGCTACAGCAAGATAAAGATCTTTAGAAGATAGCTTCTAATTCAACATGGAACACATCTATTGCTCATAAAACAGAAAAAGCAAAACAATTATTTAATCTACGTAGACAGAATAAAGAAACAGAGCTAAACATAAACAAACTGAAATAACTCTAAAGATCCCTGTAGGGAGCACATTTAAAGGCATGAACGATGACCGATATGAATTATCTTAAAGAAAGAACAGTTAGCCATTTAATCTAAAAGATAACTCTACAGCAATGGTAAAGATATCAGCAGTTAACTCCTGATTTGATATTCAATGCATTCATTGTTCATGAAATGGAGAAAGTCGTTTTCACAGGAAGGAGCAAAACCATTAATACAAAGAAACAATTCAAAAAAGTAGGAACGATCTCACATTACAGTACGGAAGTCATTAGAGTAGTCCAACAGACATCCATCCATCATTCTTATGCAAACGTCCATCTCCCGTGGCTTTTATTAGAAAATTCTGTTTTTACAGGCCCGATACAAGATAGCTCGTATGGGTTTCAAAATTGCATTCCCTGCAAAAAAGTCCTATTCTATTCTTCCTAGCTCCTATTTATAATTACAAATCTGCCCTTGGGGCTGCCACCTAGCACCTTCCACTTGTCAATTACAGGAATTTCTTCCACAACCGACCACCAAAAAATGACCACTTCCTTTACAAAATAGTTTTGACAAAAAATAGGGACAGTTGTCCCATGGCTTACGCCTTACATGTTCGAAAGCTTAACAAAATATACATAGCAGAAATAATGCTAACACCAATGCTTTCCCTGTTGTCCACGTGTTTGGTTGAAGAGAGTTGCTCAACTGAATTTAGTTTATTTCATTCCTGTGTGTGAGCTTCTACTGGCAGAGGATCGCCCAAGTTAATTGTTGTTGAGGCTGCCTGGGAGGAAACACTCGAGCCTATTGCTGATGCTGCTTCTAATTGGGAAGGAGGGATTGAGCTGGCCAGGCTTTCTGCCACTGCTGGGGAAGAGGGAATCGAGCCCACTGCTGTAGCCGGGCTGGCTGTTGGGAGAGAAGGTCCTGGATCTGCTAATGCTCCTGCTGCTGCTGCAGTTTTCCTTTCCTCCTCTGCTATGTAACTGTACCACACACCTGTGTCCCTGATGATTATGTTTACTACAGCAGGAAACAGGATTTTCTGAGAAGTTACATTCTTCCCGAGTTCTGTTCTAATCCTTTGAACTTCTGCCACTGCAGCTTGATGCACTTCCTTCAGTCGATGGTTGTGGAGAGATGATGAGCCAATATAATGCTGGAGGTCATCAATAGCCAGAACATCAATCCTTTTCACATACTCGGTTTGAGCGACTAGCTCTTCCCTTAGCTGAGACAGACGCTGCTCCTTTTCCGGAAAGTCCTCCAGGGTCTGAGGGAAGCTCAATGTACATTTGACATGTGCCTCTTGGAGCCTTTGGTAGAGACTGCTGATTTTATCTGTTGTTCTTTGCACACTGGCCATCAGCTTACTGGCGCAGTTCCTGCCAAACTCCAACAGTGCTACGTCCTCATTAAAACTGTCCACAGATTTAAATGGGAGGTGCGCAGGGAAACCCCCTTTTCCTTCTCTCCATGCCATCTGACTGATGATATTTTCCTTAACATGGGTATTCTTCGCTTTGAGCCTATGGGCTTCCGCATTGATTTCTTTTAACCTAACCACCATGTCCTTGAGTTTGCAAACCTCATCAATGATTAGCTCCTGAGTGTCATACACTTGCTTCAGGATGCTGCATGACAGCTCATGGAAGGGAGACATGTCCATTGTTCTGCTCTCCGCTTGCTCTAAACGCTCAGCTAATGCTTGCTTGTCTGCTTCTAGCTGAGATGCCTTTTCTTCTGCTCCATTCCTCTCCACTTCTACAATCATTATTTGGAGTGTTAGCTGGTCCTTTTCCTCCTCCAGCTGGCTGTACTTGTTTGACAGCTCCTTATGCTCAGCGTACAAGCAATTATACTTGTTCACTGCCAGATCTCTTTGGGCTTGCTCATTAGCCACAGTCTGTTGTAGCGTACGAGCTTTCTTCTTTGTCAATTCATTATCTCTTACCATCACGCCTACATTGGCCAGGGATGCTTTTGCCGTTGCTACAACTGCGGTCGCCATAGCAAAGGGATCTTGATCCGTATTCTACATTATAGTGACCTCTCGGTGGGTAACGATGTCTTCATGGAAGGGACTTTTGATCCTCTCTTCTGATTTGAGGACCATTGCTTTCCTTTTTTTGTCATAGACAAACTCATTCCACTTGGACACCGTACGCTTTCCCAATGGAGTGTACGGGACAATTGGTCGGTTTATGATGTCTATGTCTTCTTCTGCAGATGGGGTCCGGGCTTCCTGAGTAGGGTCTCCTCCTTCATTTTGGGCACCGGAGCCACCTGCTTGAGAGGTGTCTATTTCCATGTCCTGTATACCGGATCCACCTGCCTGGGCATCTTCCCTTGCCTTCAATTCTTCCTCCGCCCTCTTCTCTGCCTCAGCCTGCTCAGCTTCAGCCTCTTTCTGCTTTTGGGCTTCTTCAGCCTCTTTCCGCAGTCTTTCATTTTCAGCTTCTTGCTGCTTTCTTGCTTCCTCAGCTTCCCGCTGTAACCTCGCTTCTTCTTTTAACCTGAGCTCTTCCTGAGCTCGGGCATCCTCAGCTTCTTTCTCCTTTTGCTGGCTGGTCTTCTAGGCCTTGGTTGAGCTAGAGCTTGCTCCAGTGCTTTGGCGACAGACCCGTAGCTCAGCCATGTTGCTGATGCCTCTGAATGCCTCTTCCTCAACATCAGGATAGTGGGAGTATTCGAAGTGAGCATAGATATCCTTGCAGTGCTCAGCAACTCTTCCCTTTCTGTCATTCCTGTGGAAGATTACCTCACCGAAGTGGAAGGCTTTTAGCTCTTGAACAAATTCGTCGGCCAAGGCAACCCCTGAAAACTTGTAAGCACCTATGCAGAAAGGTAGGGGGGGAAATGAAGCCTTATGCTGTTTGTGGAGCATTGCTCCAATCCCATCCAGGAAGAGTTGTCTTACTGCTTCTTTGAGAACCACATAATCCGTGGCATACTGCGGCAAGATGTATGGGGGCTTAGTCCCTCCAAACATTCTCAGGTAGGTACCTTGCTCCGAAAAGTAAAAGTCCCCATAATCCTCAAGGACTTCCAAAGCATTCTCTGATAGGCAGTTTGGTTCTTCTTTGAACATTTTCTCGTATAGGGGCATGATGAACCCCTCACAGATTAGTTTGTAGCTGGGCTTGTAATTCTGAGCCCACAACATCTTGAATGCGATATAGACCGGGGCGGTGGCCCTATCCCATGTACAACCCAATTTGGGGAACTCTATCTTGGCCAAAATACAATCTATCAGATATGAAGACATGAAAAATTCAGCCTTCTTCAAGGCTAGTCCTCGCTTAGCAACAACTATCATCGAGGCCAGACTATCTGACAGGATAGTGGCCCAGTCAAACACAGTTCCATTGAATGCCACGTAGTGGATGATAGGGATCCACTGGATTTTATACACCGTGCCATCGGGCATGTCGAAGATTCTGCACAGCATTAAAGCGATCAATCTGAAAGGAGCTCTCAGGTTCTATACGTCATATTCATCACTTCCTTTCTTTCTCAAATGCTTCCCTGCCATCAGTAGCTTCTTGGCCATCTCGATGTTGTTCATCTGGCTTAACCATTCATCAGTCAGAGCTTGTTGGACACGGGGAAATTTGTAGGCTGCCGCAAGATATGCGGGTTGAAATGAGGCAATAGCCACTTTCCCGCTATCATTTATCACTCTTCCTTCAGCATCGGCATGTTGGAGTATCCATCCGATCACTTCAGCACAGGGGAACAGCTCAGGGCGGGTAGCGGCTCTAGTTATGCCTGAGGCTCTGATATTGAGATAGATTGGTGCTTCCTCTAGCAACATATCTGGGATTTCTTGGTCCCAGATCATTCTGTAGATGTCACCCCATCTGATTTCAGGAGGGACACCGGTGGTGCACCTAGTGTCTTGGAGTGAAGTTTCAGTTTTGAGTGGCGCAGGCTTCTTTTCTGTCATCTTAGCCTTCTTCTTACCGGTTTTCGGCATCTTGACTTATCCCTGATAACACCCATATACAAGTCATCATGATATTGAGCAACATACTGTGAGGTTTTGACAGAGAGCACCATTGTTTTGATATGTGACTGAAAATTAAAAACAATGGGGAGCTGTATGTTTAGGAAGCAGAGTACACCATTCCAATATGAAAAACAAATTTAAACATTTGAATCTTTAAACGGGACGAATTTGGAATGTTCCCGAGAGGATAGGTGTGTCGTGGAACAATCCGCTCTCGGGTTGCCCTGGGAGTTATGATGATCTTCGTTTTAGCAGGGACATGATTATAAAATTTAGCCATCCTCATTCTTTAAAGGGGCAGGTTTGGGATTCTCCTGTGGAGATAAGCGCGTTGCGGAAGCAACGTGCTTTCAGTTTAGCTCTGGGGAAAGGGTAGCTTTCGTCACTGCTGCGGTTTGAAAGGCTAATGGCGGGTAAGCTCGGGTTGGGCAGACTTTGGGACGAAAAGGAAACCCCTTTCGCAATTACGACTCGACGAGGGATTCGAATGCTAATGTCATTTGCGGCATTTGTCGAAGTGTTCCATGGGAAGTGTTAGCTCGAGCGAGGGCAATGGCGCCAGAGACATATTGACGAAACGGCTCGGGTGGCCATAGTCTCGGGTTTCGGCTCGCGCAACTTGAACGCTCACGGGGTTTGAACAGGGGCAATGGCGTCGGTTTCTAGGTTTTGACTTAGGTAGAGGGCATGTTGGAAGTAAGCTTTACGAAAAGGCCCGGGGTTTTACGTCTTAAACTTTTGGCCGGGGATATAAAAGGTCCGTGGGGCTTCGGCGGTTTTCAAAATAACGAGGCATGCGGCCCGGGGAGGAAAATGGAAAAAACTTAACCGTCCAAACTAGCTGTCTCCACCCACAAAACATTTTATCCTATCTCTATTTTATGTGACGAGCAGAACTCAATTCAAATTGTATTCGACGGACAAAAATCGCTCATGACGGGCGTTTTGTCCGTCAAAACCCCACCAATGCCCATCATTTTCAAACAAAAGACAACCTAAAAGCACTATGACGTGTAGAAGGGACAAATGTAAGGCTAAGATCCTACCTGGCACCGACGGAAAACGCTAACTGAGGTGGCCGCGAACGTGGTTGCGCAAGACGAGCTGGAACAGTCGCGCGGCGTCCAATGGTTTTGTCTATAAAACAAAATGACAATGGGTTGGCTCGTACCCCGTCGATTATTTAAATGGGCCAGGCACGTGTGGGGCGTTAATTCGGTTGGTGGAGTTTTAAACCGGTTTTAAGTGCATCGTACGTCGGCGTCAAATCGGGTCGCCTCGGTTTGCGTGCGACCGCCTCTTGCGGGGCAAACTGGAGAATCTTTCCCACCGTTGCGGGAGGATGTAGCGGAAGCTTTCGCTGTGCCGGGAGGAAAAGGTGGACCTCTTCCGCACCAAATGATCGTGCGCAAGACTTTGAAAACGGGCTCCCGCGGTAGCGGAGAGAAAAAGGTTCTGGCGTTTCGGAAGGATTCGGGAAATGTTTCCGCACAAGGCTTCCGCGGTTGCGGAAGGCTTTGGTGAATGCCTTCCGCGACATCCGAGACTTCACGAATTTTCGAAACTTAGATGCTTAGCGGCCCCGGGGAAGGTGAACGGATGGGTCCCGCACGTTTCGAGCGGCTTCTTCGAGTTCCTCCGCGATCTTTTGGAAAAGTTTCCGAGCTCTTTTCACGAGTTTTAAACAAGCGGCTTCCGCCACTGCAGGACGACACGGCGAAAGTTTCCGCCATTTCGGGAGAAAATGATGAAAGGTTCCGCAACGTTCTCCTGGCGCGTTCCGCAAAGTTTCAACGAAACCTAACTCCCTTTTTTCAGAAAACTTATGACGAACACCTCCGGTGTTTCGGGGAGAAAACTTGAACAGCTCCGCCACTTCGGAAGCAATTCTTCAGCGGCTTCCGCGATTACTTAACGAAGACTTTTCTAAGTCTTTTCGGTGGTTTAGACGAATGGCTCCCACAGTTTCAGGAGCAAATATTAAACCCTTCCGCTGTTTCGGAACGAATTTGCCAATTCTCTGTTTCGAAAGGTAGCCCGAGAGCCTCCGCGGTTTCGGGAGCAAAGGTTGAAAGCTTCCGCGAAGCTTCCTCGGCTCGTTCTGTAAAGTTCTTTCAAAATATTCTAAGTCATTTTCACAGTTTCGGACGAAGTTCGTGAATTTCTTCCTGGTATTTCGGAAAGCTTATGTGAACGGCTTCCGCAGTTTCGGGGAAAAAGCTTGAATTGCTCCGCCGTTTCGGAAGCAGAATCGTTTCGGGAGGAAAACTTGAATTGTTCCGCAGAAACAAAAATCGAAAAGTTTCCAAGTGTTATTTCGGAAGGCTTAGATGGGCGGTTTATGAGATTGGCCTCCGCCATTTCGGAAGGATAGCCCGAAAGCTTCCGCGGTGTCGGGAACATAGGCTGAATGATTCCGCATGGTTTCCCTGGGGCGCTCCGCAACTTTTTCAAAAAAGAATCTAAGTCATTTTCACAGTTTCGGAAGAAGCTCGTGAATTTCTCCGTGGTATTTCGGGAAGCTTTTGTGAATAGCTTCCGCCGTTCTCGGGAGGAAAACCCGAAGGTTTCCGCAGATTTTCAACAAAAAATTCCAAATCCTTTCGGGCGTCTTTCCCAAGTTCTCCCGCCGTTTCGGGAAGAAAAACCCGAAGGTTTCCGTAATTTTCTTTCTCACGGTCTACGATTTTGACAAAGAAAATCTAAGTCCTTCTTTCGGAAAGGTTGGACGTTTGGCTTCCGCAACTGCGGGGAGATAGCCTGAGAGACTCCAAAACGTTGGGAAAAATTCTAAGTTCCCTTTTGGTTCTTTGGGGGAAAAAATGGAAAGATTGATGGCAAGATGTTCAGTTGGGAAACAAGATTTTATGTTGAAAACACAGCTAACGGCTGGGATGGCTTCTTAGGCAAACTTTCTACAAAAATGAAAGGAGGGGCCCCAATATGTACAAAATTTTTGGGGGGGGGTGTTGCTGCAACAACAGTTTCTTACCTTAATTGATGATATGACTAACCAGAAGAGTCATAGGTTTGATTAATCACGGATTTAGGTATATTATGTTTCTTACTTTAATTTATGACTAACCATAAGAGTCCTTGAATACTAATACTTATTATTTATGTTTGAAATGATCATGACTATACATGTTTAAGATTATTGTGTTTTGATAGTATTAAGATTATACTAATAAATGTTTGATTATGTATGAGATCTCGAGGATAACACAATGATGATATTAATAAGCATGCATAGTGATTAAGAATGGATATAAGTTCAAGGACAGGTAATCCAGGAAGCAAAGATCAAGATGGAGCACACTCCAGTAGTTTCTGCAAGGATGCAGAGATTCAGAGGGAGTTGACCATCTTTCTACATTCCACAACAGAAAGGTGTAAAATGACCTACTTCAACAGCTCCTGCAAGGAAGCAAAGACTCAGAGGGAGTCCACCCAACAAACAAACAAAGATAAGTATTTCAATTATCATTTCTTGCATATTTGTTTGTTTAAATAAGATTGTTCAATGATGTATATGCTTATGTTCCTAGACTTAGGATATGTATTGTGCATATTAGAATGATTGCATTAATGAACAATATACTACTAATATGCATGTAATGGGTAAGTGTCCTATGACACTGTACAACATTCCATCGCTACTTATCTAGGATGAAACCTCTTTGCTGACATGTTGGAAGTTATGCACACTCTTAACAATGTTCTGGTAGAGATTGGAAGGCATCTAGAAAGTTACGGAATATGGATAAATGTTGTATTGAAGCATTGGCTAAGATAATTGCATGACTGTATGACATATTTCTTTATGTGTAAGAATTTGTTCTGAAAACTATGAGATGTTTCTAATCATGCAATTTAACTTGTTTTGTAGGAAAGATCGTATACCATCGCCTACAAAAGAAGGACTATAGCCTTTGTTCCAGCAACAAAGATATCTATTGAAGATATTGAAGTTCCCAGGATCTGGGATGAAGTAATGGAAGAATGCCATGATCCGTCGATCATGAAGAATGATGTTTGGGATGTAGTCCCAAGACCTGAAGGGAAGTTTGTTATGACTTCCATAAGATCAAGCATGCTGCAGATGGCAGCATAGAGAAATATAAAAGTGATGAAATGAAAGATACACCAGATGGATCTCAAGACAGCTTTCTTGAATGGTATAGTTTAAGAAGAAGTGTAGGTGGAGCAGCCACTTGGTTCTGAGACACATGACAGGGAGTCATATATGTGCAGAACTTGGTATGGTAGGATAGAGAGCTTTCTATCCAGTTTGGGCTTTACCAAGAGTAAAGCGGGTTCCAACCTTTACTACAAGGTTGACGAAGGCAATCTAGTGATACTACTTTTGTATGTGGATGACTTGTTTGCAACAGGAGAGGATAGATTGATTGCCGACACGCAGTGGAAGCTTGCTGCCAAGTTCTAGATGAAGAAATTGGGTATGATGCACTACTTTCTTGGTATGGAGGTGTGGCAGAGTGCAGATGGAATCTTCCTTGGACAAAGGGAAGTATGCAGTAGAGATCCTGAAGAGGTTCAGGATGATGGATTGCAAGAACATGGCCACACCTATGGCATCGAACCTGAAGCTTCTGTGTGATGCTTCATCTGATCCGGTTGATGTCACGATGTATCGTCAGATGATTGGGTCCTTGATGTACCTGACGAACACGAGACCAGATATTTGCTTTGCGGTGAACACATTGAGCCAGTTCCTGACAGATCCGAGGAGTGTTCACATGGTTGCTGTAAAGCATATTCTGAGGTACCTGAAGGGTACAGTTGATTATGGGCTCAAGTATGATGCGAATCAAAAGTTTAACCTACAGGGTTATGTTGATTCAGATTGGACAGGCAGTGCTGCAGATAGGAAGAGCACTTCTGGGTGCTGCTTCAGTATGGGATCAGGTGTGATCTCTTGGTTTAGCAGGAAGCAGTCCTGCGTAGCACTGAGTACAGCCGAGGCAGAGTATGTTGCAGCCTGTTCGGCTAGTTGTGAGGCAGTATGGCTTCGGAAGCTACTGTCTGAGTTATTTGATCTCCCGCTGGAGGCTACTGGTATCTTTTGTGACAACCAGAGTTGTGTGAAGTTGTCTGAGAACTCGGTGTTCCACGACAGGTCGAAACACATAGAGATCAAATATCACTATATCAGGGATATGGTGCAGAGGGGAGCAGTGAAGCTCTTGTATGTTGCGACGGGCGAGCAGATTGCAGATGTGCTAACGAACCCACTAGCCAGAGTGAAGTTCGAGTACTTCAGAGAGAGGCTTGGTGTTCTTCAGATTGTTGACACTTCGAGGAAGAAGTGATGGACACATTTGCAGGAGCCATTCCGAGCATGGTGACAGGAGGATCCTTCCATGGATGTGGATGTAAGCTCTGGATGATGAGCATCAGGACGATGTTCGAGTTTCTTCTCTATATGATCAGTTGGATCATTTAGATGTATATGTATGTACGCATCATGTTGATGCTGGATATGATCAGTTGGATCATTTATATGTATATGTATGTATGCATCATGTTGGATGCTGGATATGATCAGTTGGATCATTTATGTATGTATGTATCATGTTGGATGCTTGGACCATGTATATGTATATGTATCAGGTGGATACATTATATGATCAGGTGGATCATGTATGATGATATGTATCAGGTAGATACTTGGTATGCATCAGGCAGATGCATTGTATGATCAGGATGATCATGGATGACAAGCTTCAGGATGTTGCTCCAGATATGCATCAAGACGATGCAATGATGAGTACCAGGACGATACTCTAGATGATATGCATCAGGATGATGCTATGATGATGATCAGGATGATCATATGTATTAGGTGGATATATTACATAATCAGTTGGATTATGTGTGATGAGTTCCGAAGACATAGATGCACAGTGCCTTTCCGACATGGTGGTAGATGTGTTCTCCCATGTGCGTTGATGTAAGTGTAGAGCCTTTCCGACATGGTGGTAGATGTGTTCTCCCATGTGCGTTGATGTAAGTGCAGAGCCTTTCCGACATGGTGGCAGATGTGTTCTCCCATGGTCGTTGATGTAAGTGTTGTGAGCCTTTCACAAATGGTGGTAGGTTGGTCCTCCCATGCCGGTGAGTGTAAGTGCTATGTGTGTGCATCTGGGTTGTGCTTTGTGATACTCTGTGGCCGTGGATAGGTTGTGCAAATAAGCATATAATAACGCCCTGGGAGATTTGCAGATGCTCTTGCTAGGTTTTGTCGCTGGCATATAATAGCTCCCTGGGAGATCTGGCAAATGCTCTTGCTGGGTTTTGCTTGGTCACATGTAATAGCTCCCTGGGAGATCCGATAGGTTTAGCAGTGTGCTCGTAATAAGTCCTGGGATGCTCTTGCTAGGTTTTGTTGACGCACGTAATAAGTCCTGAGGATTCCACAGTATGGCCAGTGATGATGAAGACCTGCAGGTGGTGGGCCTACATCCAGTATGAAAAAGGATTGGCTCTATAGAACTTCCTATGACGAGTAGATTCAGAGATTGATTGAGATAGCAGTAGCAGTGACGATGACGATGATTCGAGGACGATGCATCAATGACGATGATCCAGAGAAGAAGACTTGTGCTAGATGATCTGTGTCGAGAAATACCTTCCTAGTTAAGAGGGAGTGTTGATGTATATGTAACTTCGGAATGTATTTCATTTATATATTTATTCTACTCCCATAGATATGTATTATTCCTCTATACGGAAGTGTCGTCATTTTTATTGACAAGTGTCGCAAGTGTGTTAACTTGTCGATGGGTTATTAGACCACCTGATGTGGGTGTCGGCCTGGATTAATGTAACTAGGGGTTATTAGACTAAAAGAGACAAGTCGGCCCCACAAGGTTTTTAGGCAGGTCAGACAAGTATAAATAGAGATCGGGATATCTCTATTCAGATCACTCATTACTCATCTCTACTTCACTCAGAAAGTGGCACACTAGTTGAGGAGGAGGAGTAGATGCTAGAGGAAGACTATCTCTTTGCTTGGGTTGTACTTTGGTTGTACTATTGCTCTATCTATATCTGAGGAAGTTGTGGGGTTTTCCCCACGGAAACTCTGTGTGTCTATTGTCTCTCATGCTTTTGCTTCTTGTGATGATTGACATGCTTGTTATGATTGATATGCATTGATATACTGCACATGTTATTCTCTCAGTAAAGATCCTAGAGTATATTGAATTAATTCTAAAAAATTAACATCAACATGATATCATCAAATATCACCCCATCCAATGATTCTTGGGTGATACCGAGTCCTACCGAGATTGAAAACTACGATGAATCCATGTCGTTAAACAGGAACCTTGCAATGTATGAGGCGATCCATTCAGCCAGAGATTGGGTCAACCCTACTACCCACCACGTCGTGGCACAACTCTCATCTGAGGCTGGCCCATCGTCGCCACTTTTTTATCCTTTCACATTGATTTTTCCTTCTAACGAATCAATTATGGAAGTTATGTGCGTCGATGAACCACCCTGGGAAGATTACCATCATCGGTCTTCTTTTCCTACTATCCAGGCGATCGAGCAAGACACCAAACCCAGCAGTTCACTCGAAATTGTCAAACCCAAGTTTCCCACTTCACTTGATGATATCTTTTTCGAAGGAACTTGGCCAACCTCATGGAAACCACTCCTATTGACATTTCAGTGAATCCTGGTGTCATGGAAAACATCCATATAGGCAAAACATGCACTCCCACTAAGATGGAGTTCTATTTGGCCTACTTTAAAACATTCCGCGATATTTTTGCTTGGAGTTATGAATAAATGCCAGGAATAGACCCTTCCATCGTGGTCCATGAAATCCAAACTTTTCCTGGTGCCCGACCAGTCCAACAGAAGCTCCGACCCGTTCATCCCCGTAAGGCAGTAGCTATCAAAGCAGAAGTAGAAAAACTTCTGCGTGCTGGTTTCATCTATCTTGTCCCATTGACAGAATGGGTGTCTAACATCGTCCCCGTAGCCAAGAAACAGGGTACGATTAGGGTCTGTGTCGATTACCGTGATTTGAATAAAGCTTGTCCAAAAGACAACTATCCAACTCCGTTTATTGACCAAATTATCGATAACTGTGACGGGAGTGTCATCTTTTCATTTATGGATGGTTTCTCCGGCTATAATCAAATAGAGATTCTCCCTGCCGACCAGCATAAGACAACCTTCATTTGCCCATGGGGGACCTTTGCGTACCGAAAGCTACCTTTTGGCCTCAAGAATGTCAGGGAAACTTTCCAACGGGCAATGTCTTACGCATTTCACGACATTAAACATATTGTGGAACCATATCTTGATGACCTCCCCGCTCATTCTCAGACTCGGGAAGATCACCCATATCATCTGAGCGCCATCTTTGCAAGATGGTGCCGCTACAATATTCGTTTAAATCCACACAAGTGCGTTTTCTGCGTTGAAGCCGGAAGATTGTTGGGATTCATAATCTCCAAGGATGGTATACGTTTAGACCCAACGAAGGTAGAAGCCATTCTGGCCCTGCCTTCACCCATGGACATACCAGAACTTCAAAGTTTGCAGGGGCATGCAAACTTTCTATGCCGTTTCGTGTGCAATTTTGCCAAGATCACCAAGGGTTACATGCGACTTCTGAAAAAGAATGTTCCCTTATTTTGGGACGACGAAGCCCAACGATCTTTTGATAATTTGAAAGCACCCTTACTAAGGATCCCGTGATTCAACCCCCCAATTACACACGGGATTACATCTTATATCTCGCAGCTTCCACTTCCACCATTGGCATGGTGTTAGTCCAGGAAGACCCCAATGGCATAGAACATGTGGTTTACTATCTTAGTAAGAGTCTCCTCGACTCCGAAACCCGTTACTCGCATGTTGAAAAACTTGCTCTGGCTACAGTTTTTGTTGTCCAGAGGTTCCGTCACTACATTCTACTCTGCCAGACCACTGTCATCGCTGATTTCAATCCAATGTACTACATCCTCACACGTCAAGTGCTTGGGGGAAAATACTCTTGTTGGATTGTTGTCCTTCAAGAATTTGATTTGGAATTTGCCAAATCTAAATCCAATAAATCTTTGGTCTTTGCAGAGCTGATTTGTACCTTGCCCGTGCCACTGAGCAACCATAGCCCATCGATTCTCTCCCTGATGAATCGTTGTTCCTCATTAGCACGTCCGATCCATGGTATGGAGACATCATACTCTATCTCCAAACCCAACGTTTTCATCCCAAGCTTAACCGCGATGAACGTCGACATATCCGACATCATGCCAAGTATTACCTCATCATCAACGATACCCTTTACCGCCGTGGTGTCAATACCGTTCTTCGAATTTGTTTAACTTTGGACGAAGCCGAGCACGTTCTTAATGAATGCCACTCCGGAGCATGTGGTGGTCATCTCTCTGGGATGGCTACACCCAAGAATATTTTACGAGCAGGATACTTCTGGCCCTCGATTGTCAAAGACTGCATTGAAATGGTCAAGAAATGTCCACCCTGTCAATTCTTCCATAGCAAGACACGCTCGCATCCTACTCCACTCCACCCTGTTGTTGCCGTCGGCCCCTTTGCCAAATGGGGCATAGATTTCACGCACTGTAAGCCCACTTAAGCTGGGGGGCATAGCTATGTCATAGTAGCTGTCGATTATTTCACAAAATGGGCTGAAGCAATGCCTACTTTTGCAGAAGATGGTAAAACAACAGCATAGTTCATATTCAACCACATCATAGCTAGGTTTGGAGTTCCGCAGTCTATCGTGATTGATCACGAGTCTCACTTTAGAAACCATATGATTGAAGAATTGAGTGCCAAATTGGGTTTTCGTCATGAAAACTCAACCC
Organism: Larix kaempferi; assembly: GCA_027924585.1. Lineage (NCBI taxonomy): Eukaryota > Viridiplantae > Streptophyta > Pinopsida > Pinales > Pinaceae > Larix > Larix kaempferi. The sequence continues at coordinate 7,979,171 of BSBM01000236.1, read as the reverse complement.
CAGACTACCCACAAGCCAACGACCAAGTCGAAGCCATAAACAAGGTTTTGAAATGCATGATTCAGCGCATTGTGGGTACTCATAAGTCCAATTGGCATTAACTCTCTTCTTGGCATTATGGGCCTACCGAACCTCAGTGAAAAGTGCTACCGGGTATATACCATTCCAATTGGTGTATGGCCTGGAAGCCATTTTGCCAATTGAATGTGAAATTCTATCACTCAAGATAGCCATAGAGCTACTTCCCAATACCACTTCCGAAGAAGAACGGTTTCTATATCTAGCCAAGCTAAATGAAACCCACCACGACGCTGCTTTAGCTAATGAAGCCCATAAAAAATGCGTCAAAGCACAGTATGACAAATCCGTTCAACCTCGGATCTTTAACGAAGGTGACCTCGTACTCACATATGACCAGATGCACGACAAACTAAGAAAAGGAAAGCTAGAGTCCATGTGGTACGGTCCCTTCATTGTTATGCGTGTATTGGAAAAAGGAGCCTACGAACTCGTCGATTGTGACGGTACACCATTGGAACGGCCTCGCAACGGGCTGTACCTAAAACGTTTCTACGCGTAAGTTCGCCCTACGCGAGACATGTTGTACATAATGTACTTAGCTTGTTTTCAGTTATTTCTTTTGTGTGTGTGTGCATGGATTTTATTTCATGTATCCTCATTTACCTCGACTTGTGCTTTTATGCGAAGATGTCTGCCTGCTATGGATTCGCTGATGGTGCTAGCCGACACACCCGGAACCTTGCTTCCGCAGCATGGGTTATCTATTCTCTTACTGGCGAGTTGGTATCTTCTGGGGGAACTTGATTGGGCCCCGCAACCAACAACATTGCAAAGTACCATGTAGTCATTGGACTCTTAACCAAGGTTGCTTCCCTTGGAATCGACTCCCTATTGGTCTTTCTAGACTCCTAACTCGTGGTGTCTCACTTGAACCGTATCTACACTGTCCGCGATCCTATATTACTTTGCTTATTTAGAAGGGTACGCCTCTTGGAACGATCTTTTGATTACATTTCATATCAACATATACCAAGAGAATTCAATTTTGTAGCTGACTCATTGGCTAACTACATTTAGGATTGGCATCTAGCCCATACATAAAAATACATCATAAAGTAATACACAAGCCATTGTAAATGAATAAATCATAGAAATAAGTCCACATGTATATAATCGCATATAAAAGTGTTTTTTGAGTACATATGATAAAGTTTGTGTCTAAAGACAAAATTTGGGATCCCGTCCCATACAAAAATTTGGCTCTTTGGCCTACATATCATGTACATGCCACAAAAAGGTAAAATACTACGGTCTAAGGAGATCTAGGAGATCTATCGCGATCATCCTCAGATTCCTCGCGCTGCTCATGGTAGCAGACCACATCCCTAGCCACCCTGCGGAGGAGTAGGCTGATACGCCTAGGAACACCCACAGTATGCTGCTGGAGATGAAGAGGGACATCGTCCACCCTCAGAGATGGAACTCCAAAAGTCAAACCCTGAAGATTTCGTTCCACATCACGAATTCCCCCCACTTCGTCTTCATCCTCCTCCTCAGCAGCTGCTTGGTGCTCGACCCCACCTCGACGCAATGGCGAGTAGCCCGCCGATCTCCTTGGTCCACGATCTGCGACATGCACATGTACATACATTAGGTCTTTTCAGACATTAAAAACAATAAAAAAAAATCACTAAAAATTATATATTCCAAAAAATGAAAAACACATTTCGTGAAGGTTATACTTGAGTTATCCCAATCCTCATCATCGGGCAATGCCAAGTCAATGTCCTCGCGGAAGTCCACCCCTGCATAATGGTAATCCTCAATCATCATAATTTTCTCCTCGAGCCACGAAAAGAAGTCCTCTCCAAAGGCTAAGATTTGTGGTCCCTCAAGCCGCCCTACATACTCACTCCATCGACCCATCCTAGGTTCGGTGGCAGGGCGGATAGGCATGGCTACTTGTGGATGCAACAATGGCACCCTCTCCAGAAAGAAGGTGACCAGGATACTCCCATAGCCGAATTGGTGAGTATCCCCATTCCTGCACTTGCTAACTTGCTCCTTGAGGTTGGCTAACACCCCCTCACACCAATTGAATAAAGTAGGTGCCATACACTCTATGTCAAGGTTCATCTGTGCTCGAGATGCCTGATGCGGGCTCACACTACCTGCTGCTCGAGTTATGGTGAATAGTACAGTCCTTAATGGGAGCTCTGTCACATCCTTGATAGCTACTTTCCCACTCTTTTTCGACGAACCCTATCGGCAATAACGAGCAATTAAATCGTTTGTACTCTCTTCTGAATGCCTGTGCCCCGTCAGGTTCACCCTTTGACCCTCTCCTAGAGAGGCCAGTGAGGAAGTAAAGATCCTCAAGTTCAAACTCGAGGGTGTGCTCTCCAACTCGAAAAGCTTGGATGTCGGGTTCCCACGTTTGTATTATGTGAGTGAGAAGTTTTCCTTGCTTACGGATACCTTTGGTCTTGAAGAACTTCAATAACCTGCATGCCCGTAATGCATTCAATGTCACTTGATCATTTGCAGCATCTAGATCATCAGATTCGTGCTCCCTTTCTTTCCAACTAACCATTTTGCTTCAATCGAGATGTGAACTCCTGGAAAAATCCAATTAAAACATTTATGAGCAATCTGGAAGGTTGATCTCATCAAAAACTCGAGGAAAAACCAACAAATGTTTTCTTTTTTTTCGCGATTACCGCGCCTGGGCTTCATCCGACCGCGCGGCAAAGTCACATTACCGTGCCCTTGGGTCTCACTACAGAGCGGTACTACCACGCTTCCTGATAGAGGGAGGCCGCAGTAATTTCTGAGGTGAAATAAGCCCCCTAGGGCTTCCTCAAAAAATTACTAAATTGATGAGAAAACAAAAAATGCAGACATGGAAAGAAAGAGGAGCTTAAGAGCTCTTACCTGGTGCAGACGGTTGTCCAAACGGTGCCTCGGATCTCCAGATACGGTCGCTTGAAGTTTTTCCCTCTAATAGGTGAAATTCCCTCTATGAGCAAAAATAACAAAGTGAAAATGGTAAGTTTATATTTTTACCTCTTGCTTATATAAGTTACATAACCTATTTTTTGCTTATTATTTTATTAAATATCTTTTTAGGTCAAATTCTCCATATTACTAATGTCTGTTTCCAAGGTTTCCTAAACCATTTTTGACAGGTTCTCTCTACTTTGTTCACACTGGCGATTTATAACTGTTTTGACCTTCATTTGAGCTGACTTTATCTTTTTCATGCTCTGGATTAAAACCTGAAAAACATTCCAAGTGCCTTTTCACACTTGTCTCGTGCTTGTTAAACCCAAGTAAACAGTGTCGAGCTTAGTCGATTTTGCTCGTGCTCGTAAAACGATGAGGAAAGTATCGTTTCGGTATTATTTTATTCCTTTTTCGGACCGAAATGATTTAAAACTACGAAAAAGACCATCGGAGTTCTCTTTAAGCTCTTTTCAGACTCCCTCATTTCGAAAAGATTGCCAAGTGCACTTGTCTCTTTCACACTTGTAAAAGTATTTGAAAGGTCATCTATTCGATGATAGGTTACCCCTTTTTCGGCCCGTTTAGACTATTTACGAGAAAGGTATACCTCAGTCAACCTTTGACTGGGAGAGTTCTCTCAAGAATTGTTTTACACTTTTTCGGGATTGAGGGACTAAAATTACGAAAAAGTACATTCTGGAGCCTTCTTTAAGTTTTTTAGGCTCTCTAAATGTGAAAAACTGCCGAGTTTTCCTTCCTTGGCCTCGTTAAAATTCAACATCGAAGGACCCATTTTGGGACGAACCCCTCCTTTCTCAGGTTCGTAAAACATGTGAGATCGGACTCATTTATGAGATGAGCTATACCGAGCATCTGTTATCCTCCTCAAGCTCATAAAACAACAAAGAGGTACTCGTCCATCATGTTGGGGAAAATTGGGAAATGAGTCAACTTTATCTTGTTGGTAGCTCGTCAGTCATCACCTTTGAACATGGCATGGCATGCGTTTGTCCCTTGTCTTCTGTTGGGTATTTATCTTTTCTGCTGAGTTATGGTCATCATCTCGAGTCGTCTCCTTGGCCACGAGCCTACTCATCACATGTTTATTCTCTGTTATTTACGCTCCCCACTGCCAGGTTCTGTTTCATGCCATTATATGTTCAAAGGGTTTGTGTTGCTCTGAGTCATCCATTATGTCATATCTTCCACTGTGTCAGTACCTGTTCTGTTATTCCATTGTCACATACTATCTATCATTCCGATTTCATGTCGATGATGTGGGAATCATTATGGCCCACCTTCGACGAGTCTATTCCTGTCGACGCCAAATCACTATCCAGGAATTAGGCTTAGGAGTCAACCACTAGTACCTTGGTACCTGCATGCCTCAATGACAGGTTTCCTCGTATTCGATAGTAGGTTTCCATCATTGACCTCTGATCGAATAATCTCTCGAATGCTCGACATCAACTCATTTATTCGCATTTTGTTGAGATGTACTATAGATACCTTGGGGATCATTGTCATCATTGGTGATTTCCCTCGCATTTGTTAACGGTCCACATCATTGACCGGTAATCAAATGGTTTATACCATGTTCGACTTCAACACCTTGTAATCACATGGCTAGATTCGTATCTTACGATTGGGTAGAAGACCCTGGACACCTTTTTGTATACTGATTACGTCCAGGTTGCAATGGAGATTTTTTCCGTATTGTCACATAGATCCACTTATGTATTGGTCATGGCTGTGTCATTATTGTCTCATGGATCTACGATTGTTCATAGTAGCCATGATTTGTCTACAGTCTATATCATCTCAGTACTCATGGATCTGCAATGTATTGGTCGGCAGCCATGCTTTGAGTCAATTGTTTCTGAGCATGGGAATGCCCGCCTCGATGGTATATCTGACATTTTGTTTCTGTTTCAGCTCCTTGTTGCTCCCCTCGATGTTATCTCTGCAAAGTATTTGTAAAGTCTTTCGGCCATCAGTCTCTTCTGACCTCACACTTTAGGGGGCATCTGTTATACCTCAATATTACACATTACATCTTAGTGTCGGATCCTTGCCCCAACAACCTAAACGACACTTCCCCTTAAAGATCATCTGAACATCCAGAGTGAAATCTATTGATTGAACACTGAAAGCAAACATCTCACCTACCACGTGTCACCCAGACAAACCTCATCTGAGGGAATTATCGTGCTCTGCTCAGTTTTAGGGGCACGATAATTAGGGTTGTCGCGCCTTGCTCCTACCCTAGGGCGCGATAATACCGCGCTATGCTCAGTTCTAGGGGCACAATAATCCATTTTTAGCCTTTTGCCTTGGACTTTGGGATCTTAACTTTCGAGAGATATCATTGGGATTGCCAGCTTTGATTCGATCTCAACTCCTATCTGTTTTTAGTGGGTTTGATCCACTAAATACTCTCTAGATCCATCTTACTCTCTAGTTGGTTAACTATTCCATACACTATAAGAGAGAAGCCTTCCATGAGCCAAAGGGAGGACTTTTGTGGCATCAAACCTATGATCATAAGCCTTTTGCAGAGATAGCTAGAGGTGGAAGAACTTGGAGCTGGAGTTGGATTGGACATCAAGCAACTACTTTGTAAGCATTCTTGAGTTCTCAATAAAATATAACTTGTCTTGTTTCCCTATTTATGTGTATTGATCGTAATTCATTTACATAAATTGTATTCAGTAGAATATAGATCTAACTTGTGATTCAATTATTTGGGAGATATTGTGCACTTGTTTGTTGTTTTGATCCTTACAGGTCCATCGCGAAGACTTCGGGATCAAAGACTCGATTGGACAAACATCAGAACATAAGGTCACTCATCTTCTTTCTTTTCTCGAATATTAAAATTGAAAATACTAGTTTAAGATCTAGGGAATGATGTAGCATTTGTTTCCTTTTTGTCTTAGTTTAGAGTTGATCTTTGCCACTTTATCCTAAGAGGGCTTCTTCTTACTCGTAGGAAGAAATCCCTACAACAATAAGACTGCTATTTTATATTTATTTATTTGATTAGTATTATATATGTTAGTTTGCTCTCTAGTTTGATGGGTTAGTTCGAGTAGTTAAATGATGTGAGTTGTAAGTAAGAGATTATGGGGTCAAATCCCCGGGCTTGTTGTATTTGTGAATATTGTGCGCCTCACTCGATGTCACCATCAAGTTAGGCTGCCAAAAATGCAACCGAATGATTTACTTCACCCGGATAAGTTGTTTGTGGTCTTTGAGGGGGTAGAGTATCACTCCTACCATACATTTATGGGTATTGGATCGTTATCTTATTTCCTAACATATAAGGAAGACAAGTTCTCTGCGAAAAATACATAGTTTAAGGTCATACTCCAAGACAAGTGTGTGTGTGTGTGTGTGTGGTTTCAACCTATATATTATCTGCAAAAGAAATCAATATTCCTTATGGTCATCTTTGATATTATAATAATGTCATGTGCATTCTAGTAACATCTAACCATAAGCTCCAAGGGTTAGCTCAAGCGATCATGATCTAGACATGAGATCTCTTCCCCTCAAGTTGGGGTGGTCATAGGTTAGGATCCCCTCACAGTTAGGCTCTATAATCATGGTTGAATTTTTACCATGTTTACCATCCATAAATCATGGGGAAGTACTGGGATGGTTTTTCGCAAAGTTATTCCATGGATTAAAAATAAAAATAAAATTCTAACCTTAATCATATACATAAATCTTAATAGTACTTCAATTACAATTTAACTTCTTAGCCTAACAACATTATATAGATATTATTTGGCATAACATCATACATACTAAGATTCATATATGTTACAATCACAAATAAAACTAGCAATTGCCCCTAATGGTGTAGAGGGATGCATAAGAAAATGTGATCTTTATTATGTAACTTCGATTTTATTTGAGCTAAAGAAAATGACTTTGAAATCAAAACTTTCAACAAAGTAAAAAATTGGAGATTATGTAGTAATGGAAGCATATCAAAATTTACATGTAGAACATTGATTGTAATCAAAGGTGCAAATAAGTATCTGTGTTTGGATTTGAAATGAAACCATTACATCTATCCCATTATCCTATCATGTCCACACAACAAAATCCTCCATACCTTTTGGATTTGAAATAAAGTCGTGACTTTCATCTCAAGTTGATATAGAAGAAACGTCTTCTACCCTACATTTTATATTTCTAGAGCCCCGCACCAAATACAAGGAAATCACCATTCTTGAAAAGCCCTGTGACATTAACCTAGAAACCATATATGAGTTCATTTGACACCACCTTAAGATGACTAATAAATCAAAGTATAAAGGTTATCCAAATTGTATGAAGACTAAGGCATAAAGATGTTATAATTTAGGATCTCTTAACATAAAAACAATACATATAACACACAAATACAATCAAGTTATATTTTAAATATGTCATTATATAAAATTAATATATGCAAAACACATATACAACCAAATTACATAAGTGCAAAACACATATCCAATCAAATTACATTCTTTACTTATGTTGTGAACATGAATTGTAAATTTAAAATTAAAATGAAATATAAAACATAGTTTAAATTTTTAATAAAAAAATATATTATATTTATTTGATTAATAAAATATATATAAAAATAATACAAAATCATTTTCAAAATCTCACATACTTCTTTAAATAGATAAAATTTAAAAATAAAATGAAAGATGAACATCACTGTAAAAAATGAAATAAACAAGCATATTAAGTTGTTCCACTCCAAATCTAATTTATAGGATGCTTATGTAAATAACAATTTCAATTAATTATAATTGTTTGCTTTGATGTTCATTATATACGAGAAAACATTTCCAAAACAAATAATATAAATTATTTATATAAATAAAATTTTCAATTTGCTTTTGATATTTTAGAAAAGTTGTTTTGCATCTAATTATGCTTATGCAATTGTGAACTTCGTCCTGGGTTAGGTCAAGTGATGGGTGCGTGCATATATAAGAGATGAGGAGTAATGAAATATATAACATTGGTAATTCTATCAAGTTCATTTGTTTTCATGTAACATAGATATATGCAACCTTACATTGGCACACAATTTTTAATGAAAGTTTGGTAATTTATTTTTGCGCTGAGAGGCGCTCTATAGCTCAGTATGTGGGAGATCTTGTAACATGTGTCGAGTGTTTGTCAAGTAACAAAATAATACAAAGTAAACAAAAAAGAATGATACAAAGTAAAAAGTAATAAATATTATGTCAGCCATAAACAAAAAAAAATAATACAAAGTAAAAAGTAAATATGAGACTTAAACTAGAGACTTTAGAGCTTAGGATTAGGTGGTAAATATTATGTTGGCCATAAACAAAAAAGAATAGTACAAAGTAAGAAGTAAATATGAGACTTAAACTAGAGACTTTACTTTTTACTTTTAATACAAAGTAAAAAATAAATATGAGACTTTAGAGTGTTTGTCGAGTAACAAAATAATACAAAGTAAACAAAAAAGAATAATACAAAGTAAAAAGTAATAAATATTATGTCGACCATAAACAAAAAAGAATAATACAAAGTAAAAAGTAAATATGAGACTTAAACTAGAGACTTTAGAGCTTAGGATTAGGTGGCGGTATTGCACTCAAGGAGCTATTCAAGGAGAGGTTTGCACCTCGGGAGATTTGATCCCTCTCTGTGCTTGATAGAGCCTAGGATTTGGATCTAGGCTGGTTATTATGAAGTTGAGCTCTTATACGCAGGCAATGTCGCCTATTGTAGGAAGCATCCACATTACACCTCCTGGAATGGAATAGATGTCAAAGAGCAACTTCATACACCCGATACAATGAATATGTTTAAGCAACAACTTTAATCTAGATGGATTTGTGCTTTTACTTTTGCTTAGCAGAGATTGAGATGAAGCCCAATATTTTGATGGAGAGGTACAAATTAGGGTGCATGTAGGGGCAACGTAGGTTCAACAAGGTCTACCATGCTAGACACTTTTCCATTAAAGCTATGGAACAAGGTCTACCATGCTAGACACTTTTCCATTAAAGCTATGGAACAAATATATATATATATATATATATGGCCACGCTCTGCAATCCAAGGACTTGCACAGCTCTGACAATGAGAAGAACAAGGATAGTAGATGGAGAAAACGAGGGTGGGACAACAAAAATAACGATGACAACAATGCAGAATGCAAGATGCAAGTGTTCTGAAGGCTCTTAGGATGGTGTTGAAATGAGCTAGAGGCCTCACAGCAAGCCATTGGAGTCGAAGGACAAGCCAAAGCCCCCCTAATTATATACTAGAGGAGAATCCCACAATGGCCTCAAAGCTTGGCAACTTTCGCATGCACGCGGAAACTGAGAATTCGCATTCTCAATGGGAGCAAGATGGTCACCAACATTACCCTCTAACAACAACAAATTGATAGATAATTAGAAAAACATGCAACAAATGACATTTTATAATTGGATTGTTAGATGAAATGTCAATAAAAGCATTTTCATAATAAAAACACCTTTTGATGTAAAAATATAATTTACCTTATTAATACTTTACAATTTCCAATTTCGATTAACCCTTTAAACATCAAAATTTAATAATTTAAACCTTTATAATTTATATTAAGTAAAATCAAAATTTATATTAACCCTCAAAAACTTTATAGATGAACTTTCACAAATAAAGGAATGTGGTTCACAACTATTTCCATTATCCACTACATAGACTCGACCATAACCCCAAGTCTCAATATGAAATAGGAATAGGAAAGATATTGTAGAAATTATTTGATTAAAAAAAAGTGTTACCCAAACACCTTATGAAATGAGCATATAAAGCAATGCAAGGAAAAAATGATAATGAAAAGAAGCCAAGACTCCAACAAAAACAAGTCTACACAGCGGCAATACTTGTTCATTTTGGGATTGGTATATCCTGTATTTTGACATCTGGCTCTTCGGTTGCACTGGATTCGTGGCTTGTCCACAGTTATGGTTCTTTTGGAGGATTGGGATTTGGAATGTATGGACTTACTGTTGGGAGATTTATGTAACCTATTTATACTTCTAATATAAAGTATAATATTTTTCTTGTGAAAAAAAAAATACTTGTCGACATTGTGGGACATGTTAATATGTGCCTTAAACAAGTGCCCCGTCAAACCATAAAAGAGCATAGATCAATTCGACGCCATGCCATTCGTCATTAATGGATGGAATCAGGACACGCATGTAAAACAATATTGAATTTACAATGTATGCTCTTTATCAATAGCTTGTTCTGGCATAGCCCGGTGTTCATGGGAGTGATGTAGATGCATTCATTGGATATGATCCAGTAATAGAGCTACCCGAGCAAAGGCATTCCGACCCAAACGATAACCCCACGATCACCGAAAACCGACAATAGATTACTAATCAGATATCATTACAAGAACATAAATGATAACCCAATGATCACCGGGGCATATTGTTGTAACTGTTTTTTTGTTAAATGCCACTACAATAAGGACCCAGGAGTCACTGATAGAGGGAACCACTCTTGGAGGGTTGTAAGAATGCACTCGAGCAGTGGGACATATTGTTGTGGAAGGGAAGAGGATGTAGCATATCCCCGCGTGTGGTTTAAACTGATGGTACATCGCAGTATGCGACGACAGCTTAAGATGGTAATGGAGGACGCTGTCAATACGAAGAGCGGGTGGATTCAAACCATGGACATTATGGAAACCAGTGGGATTTGCACCATATCGAGGGAGTGATTGGGAAAATTCTTATTGCCAATTATGATAATTTCCATTCGCGTCAGTTCATCATCGTTAAATGGTGCAATGGTGCATGTAGTGAGAGTTGTGGTTCCAATAGTGTCTCAAAGAAGGAATACGTGAGTCGGGGTGATAACGAATCGGGAGGTGGCGGATTTTTGGGTGACAGACTCTTCTACGTCTACGTGGTGTGTAGCATGGAGGAGAAACTTGAAGGTGATGAAATTCCCGTGGCCTTCTGGAAAGAATTATATGCTAATACCCGTCTCCTTCATATGAAAAATGATGCAATTGGCAAGGAAATGGGACTCCCATTTTCCCCAAAGATGGGATACTTCGAATCTGGACCAACTATGGAGGCGCAGGAAACCAGCACGGGCAGCGGTGCAGTCGGTGGAAGCAGAGGAAATGTTGATGATAAGGAGAGTCCTTCTCCCTCAACAAAGAACTAGTAGCTTCTCTACCGAGTCTGGGAAGGTTTTTTGCTTTCTTTCTGCCACTGTATCTTAAATTTAGTTGGGGAAATTATCAGCATGATGATGGGAATCGACTATTGGCTCTTCATCGTAGTGGTACGATATGTCCAAAGGATCTGTTATGATGTTTTGTGGCTCATGGGTATCGAATATCTTCTTTGTTATACAATTTTGCTGGGCTCGGGCGTTTGCTTTGATATGTATTTTCATGCTGGTCTCGAGCATCTTTAGATATATGGTTGTATGTCATGTTTTCTCCTTCGGGGAAGGGACCCTAGGGCTGATGCTATGTAGAGGGATTAAATGATATTATGTTTCTCAGACTCTATGGCAGACTGATGACTGAAATCTTGTTTGTAATTTTATGTATACTCTGTTAATATGAAGTTCTCTTATTTTACAAAGAAAAAGTACCATTGCGAATGTATACATTGGCATAAATATTAAACTCATCGGAACAATTTTTGATCTCTGATCAAATACAGTGGACATTGATACAAACAAGAACGTAGCTCAGAATCCAAAAAACAGGACAAAAGGGTGAGCACGAGTATTGAGCATGAGTATGTGAGTGACAGGTATACAGAACTGTGGGTATGTGAAACAATTGTCATTGCACTATTAACACATGGTAAAATATGTTTAGCATGAACACCACTTGGTGAGCATGTAGCTTATTCAGACTTGGAAAATTCGATGTGGTCAAGCCCAGTGAGTGCAACATGTACATTGCAAGTTGGTAAAAGTGACAAGTATATGAGAATGTGGGAAACAACTGTCACTACAATATTAACACACAATATAATAAGTTTAGCATGAACGCTAGTTGGTGAGCACATTGCTTCTTCGGACTTGGTAAATTCAATGTGGTCAAGCCTCATCTCTCCAATATAGACATTGCAAGTTGGAAAAAAATATTTTACTTGGAACAATTAGAATAAATATTTTGTGAAACAAAAATAGAAAAAGAAATAGAACTACCAACCCCTAATATCTCCATGAAACTCTTATGGTGTTAACAGGTGGCATATAATTCTATACTCATAATGCCTTTCTGCAATGCAAAATTGAGTATGTACTGGAGTATGCCATCTAGGAGGAAGGTGTACAGGAGTTTGCAAAGGCAAAAGAACGAAAAGATTCAAATGTCAGAGCTGGCAAGATATTTCCATATCCCAATAGTTGATGCAACCAAAAAACTTTGAATATGTCTAACTGTTATGAAAAAAATATGCCTGCCTGTTGAAATTTGTAATGAGAAAGGTCATTTTCCATGTTTTTATGTTTACCATGGTGGGGACATAAGTTGTCTTTCCTAGGAAATGTACCTTTTGAAATATAAAAAGTGACTTTATGTTTTAAAAGTGAAATGACTTTATTAAATGTATTTGTGCATTAAATGATTAAAAAGGACATTTAATGTGCACTAAATGTAAACCCTTAGATCAAAAGTGATCTTATCCATTCAAAAGTTAGTTTGAGTTAGTTAGGGTTTCAAGGAAGATAAATTCATCTATATATTGCACCTTGGGAAGAGAGCCAAAACAAACAGTAAGAGATCAAGAAAGAAGTGAGAGAAAGAAGTCATTTCAGATTTCTGAGAGCACAGTTCCCAAGAAAAATATTTGCGAGATTTCTAAGACAGATTCTGAATAGTCCGTACAGACTATTATTGGCACAGAAATCGAGGCACTGTAATTGTACAGTCTGTACAGACCTCTGCTGGCACAGTTTTGAGGTAGTGTGTACTGTTTTTGTTTGCACAGATTTTGAGGCAGCTTGACATAGTTTTTGAGGCAGTTCGTACATGTCTGTACAACAGTCAGAAGGTCATACAGTTCGTACAGTCAACCGTTGGCACAGATATCGAGTCAATCTGTAACTATCCGTACAACAGTCTAAAATTTTGTTGAGATAAGTTTGGTTTAATTGCATTTATAATTTTTCTTGTTGAAGGAAGATGAATTTCTAAGTTGTGAGAAATTCCATTTTCTGCTCTCATTAATAAAATACATTTCTCTCCAAGGTTGGCAGGTGCGGGGGGAGTTATCTTTGACTCCAAGGGGAATAAGTAGAGAGAGTTTTCTCGGGGCATCGGAAGAAAGACTAATAATGGAGTGGAATGGCTAGCCCTTATCAAAGGTTTGGAGCTTACTAGAGACCTGGGAATTGAGGAATTGGTGGTTATAGGTGACTCGCTAATTGTCACAAAAGTAGCTAGAAATATAGTAAAAATATGGAAGAATTCAAAGACGTCAACAACATTGCAAAAGAATTCAAAGACGTTAACTTTCTCCACGTCTTGAGAGGCCTAAATAGGCAGGCGGATATCATGGCCAACAAAGGTGTTGGGATTAGCTGCGGAATTTTAGAGTGTGATCATGTCACAAATGAAAACATATGGATCCCCTAATCCATGTTCTCCTTATCCTAGAATGTGGGTCTTTCACTTAATTATGGTTTTAATGTTTCTTTGTTTTCATGTTCAAGGTTTTTTTGGGAAACTCCCTCCGGATCTGTCTTGGATCCTCGCACACTCTACTCATAAATGCCGCCAGATAGACCCACTCCTCTGCCAGATGGACTACATGCGAAGTTTTGTTAAGCCTTTAAACCTTGAAGGGATGGCTATTGCCCTCATCAACTCTTGTTCTGTTTGGTTTCGACATCTTAACACAGGAAGCTCTAGTATAGGCCTCATTTGCGACCTCTCTGACTGGTGCGGGGGTTCTTGCATTACCATGGAGCATTTTATCTCTGGGTCTTCTTCACAGGATGGTTATGAGGTTTATGCGAATCGTCTGCGTTGTAATAAACCTATCAGAAGCCCTCTTGGAGCTTGCAAATGGACTCTTTTGTTGGCCGAAAGTGATAATCCGATGGATGATGAGCAGGTTAGCTCCCCTGTGCTTGGTCTTTGCCATGGTCAGGTTGGGAATGAGAAGCGGACTCTTGGCTCTGGTCAGAGGCATGGTAGAAAGCATGATTTTGGGGAAATCATGACGCACATTCATGATCTGGAAAATCAAATCCGTCTGGTCAGAAATGAGAACTTAGAATTTAAGAGGGATCTAACCAAACTCTTCTCTCTGGCTCAAGCGACTCTCTCGGAGGTCAAGCACCAAAACAACAAAATTGCTGAGAAGGTTGGACATTTGGAAGAAACTCTGGGATCCTTTTATCCCCATGTTAAATTTTGAGCATTAATTCACAATACTCTAGGATCTTTACTGAGAGAATAACATGTACAGTATATCAATGCATATCAATCATAACAAGCATGTCAATCATCACAAGAAGCAAAAGCATGAGAGACAATAGACACAGAGTTTCCGTGGGGAAAACCGTAAGGTGAAAAACCCCACAACTTCCTCAGAGATAGATAGAGCAATAGCTCAACCAAAGTACAAGAGATAGACTCCTCTTAGCGACTGATCCTCCTCCTCACATGTGCGCCACTTTCCAAGTGAAGGAAGTGTGAGATATGAAGTGATCCAAATAGAGATCTCCCGATCTCTATTTATACTTGTCCTGTTTTCCCAATAACCTTATGGGGCCGACTTGTCTAGCTAGGTACAATAACTTCATATTACATTATATTGGGCCGACCCCTTACAAGGTGGTCTAATAACCCATCGGCAAGTTAACACACTTGCGACATTTGTCAATACAAATGACGACACTTCCGTATATAGGAATAATACATCTCTATAAGGGTACAATAAATATATAGATGAAATACATTCCGAAGTTACATATACATCAACACTCCCTCTTAACTAGGAAGGTATTTCTCGACACAGATCATCTAGCACAAGTCTTCTTCTCTGGATCATCGTTATCGATGCATCATCGTCGAATCATCATCAATGCTGCTGCTATCTCAATCAATCTCTGAATCTACTCGTCATAGGAAGTTCTACAGAGCCAGTCCTTTTTCATACTGGATGTAGGCCCACCACCTGTAGGTCTTCATCATCACTGGCCATACTGTGGAATCCTTAGGACTTATTCCGTGCGTCACAAAACTTGGCGGTAGCATCCCAGGCTGTTACGAGCACACAGCTCTACCTGTCGGATCTCCTAGGAGCACATTACATGTGACCCATCACAAAACCTGGCTGAAGCATCCTAGGCCGTTACAAGCACACAGCTCTACCTGTCGGATCTCCCAGGAGCACATTACATGTGATCTCACCACAAAACCTGGCTGAAGCATCCCAGGCTATTACGAGCACACAGCTCTACCTGTCGGATCTCCCAGGAGCACATTACATGTGGTCCACCACAAAACCTGGCTGAAGCATCTGAGGCCTTTTTCATCCTGTCTAGATCTCCCACAGAGTATCAACCTGATACTCTCAATACATCATCCTGATGTAGACATGATCATCCTGATCATCATCACTGCATCGTCCCGATGCATGTCATCTGGAGAAGCTCGTCATCCACGATCATCCTGATTATACAATGCATCTTCCGGATGCATACCAAGTATCTACCTGATACATATCACCATACACATTGTATCCACTTGATACATACATAGATACATGATCCACATAATGTATCTACCTGATACATATCAACATACATGATCTACTTGATCATACAACGTATCCACCTGATACATATACAGATACATGGTCCAAGCATCCAACATGATGCATACATACATACATAAATGATCCAACTGATTATATCCAGCATCCAACATGATGCATACATACATAAATGATCCAACTGATCATATCCAGCATCCAACATGATGCGTACATACATAAATGATCCAACTGATCATATCCAGCATACAACATGATGCGTACATACATAAATGATCCAACTGATCATATCCAGCATCCAACATGATGCATACACATACATACAAATGTAAATGATCCAACTGATCATATAGCGCATAAACTAGAACATCATCATGATGCTCATCATCCAACGCTTACATCCACAGCCATGTGAAGGATCCCCCTTCCACCATGCTAGGAATGGCTACAGCGAATGTCTCCATCACTTCTTCCTTGAAGTGTCCTCGATCTGAAGAACCCCAAGCCTCCCTCTGAAGTACTCGAACTTCACTCTGGCTAGTGGATTCATCAACACATCTGCAATCTGCTCGTCCGTCACGATATACAGGAGATTCACTGCTCCTCTTTGTACCATATCCCTGATATAGTGATATTTGATCTCTATGTGTTTCAACCTGTTGTGGAACATCGGGTTCTCAAACAACTTCACACAACTCTGGTTGTCACAAAATATACCAGTAGCCTCCAATGGTAGATCAAATAACTCAGACAGTAGCTTCCTCAGCCATACTGCCTCACAACTAGCCGAACAGGATGCACAATACTCTGCGTCGGTTGTACTCAGTGCTACGCAGGACTGCTTCCTGCTAAACCAAGAGATCACACCTGATCCCATATTGAAGCAGCATCCAGAAGTGCTCTTCCTATCTGCAGCATTGCCTGCCCAATCTGAATCAACATAACCCTATAGGTTAAACTTTTGATTCGCATCATACTTGAGCCCATAATCAACTGTACCCTTCAAGTACCTCAGAATATGCTTTACAGCAACCAAGTGAACACTCCTCGAATCTGTCAGGAACTGGCTCAATGTGTTCACCGCAAAGCAAATATCTGGTCTCGTGTTCGTCAGGTACATCAAGGATCCAATCATCTGACGATACATAGTGACATCAACCGACTCAGATGAAGCATCACACAGAAGCTTCAGGTGCGATTCCATAGGTGTGGCCATGGCCTTGCAGTCCATCATCCCGAACCTCTTCAGGATCTCTATTGTATACTTCCCTTGTCCAAGGAAGATCCCATCTTCACTCTGCCACACCTCCATGCCTAGAAAATAATGCATCATCCCCAAGTCCTTCATCTTGAACTCGACAGCAAGCTTCCTCTTTGTATCGACAATCAAACTATCATTACCTGTAACAAACATATCATCCGCATACAGAAGTAGTATCACTGGATTGCCTTCCTCAACCTTGTAGTAAAGGTTGGAATCCACTTTACTCTTGGTAAAGCCCAAACTAGATAGGAAACTGTCCATCCTACCATACCAAGTCCTAGGACCTTGCTTCAAGCCATACAAGGATTTCTTCAGTCTGCACACATATGACTTCCTGTCATGTGTCTCAAACCCGAGTGGCTGCTCCACATACACTTCCTCTTCAACTACACCATTCAAGAAAACAGTCTTGACATCCATCTGGTGTATCTTCCATTTCACCACTGCAGCCAAAGCAAGTACTGATCTGATGGAAGAGTACCTGGCTACAGGAGCAAAATTTTCTTCATAATCTATTCCCTCTTTCTGAGAGAAGCCACGAGCTACGAATCTTGCCTTGTATTTCTCTATGCTGCCATCTGTAGCATGCTTGATCTTGTAGATCCACTTGGAAGTCACAACAGACTTCCCTTCAGGTCTTGGGACAACATCCCAAACATCATTCTTCATTATTGATTGGTATTCTTCGACCATGGCATCCTTCCATTCTTTCTTTTCCGCTGCTTCTTCATAACTGGAAGGTTCTTTGTTCATGATATAACAGAGTAAAGCAACATAGCTGGTATGTGATCTAGTTCTCTTCTTTGCTCTGTGTTCTTCTTCTGGAATGACATATCTTTCTGCATCTTGAATGAGCTCTCTAGCCCATGCAGGTTTTCTCTTGTGAGAGTTATTCTCATGGGGTGGATCTACAGGTTGTTGCGGATCTTCAATTTCATGATAAACATCTGGAATTGCTCCAGTCATGGTAGTGTCTTGAAATCTAGTTTCCTTAGCTTCTTCATAAACTTCAACAGGTGTCTTCCTTGATTTGATGAATGCTGAATTTTCATCAAATGTTACATCCCTGCTGACATCAATTTTCTTGAACCCTGGAAAGTATATTCTGTAAGCCTTTGAGCTTTCACTGTAACCCATAAAGATACCCTTCTTTCTTGAAGGATCTAGCTTGGTCCTCTTTTCCTTTGGGACATGAGTGTATACTGGACAAGCAAATATTCTGAGATGGCTGACTTCAGGTTTCTTACCAGAGAAGACCTCTTTTGGTGTCTTGTTGTCCAATATCTTGTGGGGTGTTCTATTCTACACATATACAACTGTCCTAGCTGCTTCTGCCCATAGATGCATAGGTAGATCCTGGTCATGCAACATTGCCCTTGCTGCTTCCATAATTGTTCGATTCTTTCTTTCTGCAACTCCATTCTGTTGTGGATTGTAAAGAGCAGTCAACTCCCTCTTAATCCCTGAATCACTACATAGCTTCTTGAAGTCACCTGAAGTGAATTCTCCACCATTGTCGGATCTGAATGTTTTGATCTTCTTATCAGTTTGGTTCTCCATCAAGGTTTTGAATTCCTTGAACTTATCAAACACTTCATCTTTGTTCTTCAAGAAGTAAACCCAAGTCTTCCTGGAGAAGTCATCAATGAAAGAGACATAGTAAACATATCCACTCAGAGAACTGGATGACATTGAACCGCATACATCTGAGTGGATGATTTCCAAGATTCCTTTAGCTTTGCTTTCACTGCTTGGAAATGCTTTCTTTATGTTCTTTCCTTTTTCACATCCTTTGCAAACACCTTCAGGCTTTGTCTTGATTTCAGGAAGAACCTCTACAGCCTTGATTGCAATTGGAAGTGCCCTATAATGCATATGAGCAAGTCTTCTATGCCAAAGTTCACTTGGCTCCATGGAATCATGCACCAAGGCATGTTCAGGTTGTCCCTTCAATTTATACAATCCTCCCTCTTACTCTCCAATCACCACTGCATCATCTATGGTATTTCCCTTTGGCCACATTAGAACTTGGCCATCCACAAATGCAACCCTCATACCTTTTGCATCCAATGCGGATATGGAGACTAGGTTCTTCTTGAGCCCAGGTACATAAAGAACTTCTTTCATCTTCAAAGAATTTCCAGAATCTAGGTTGTAGGAGGCTTCCCCACTTACTTTGATAGGGTATTGATAATCATCCCCAAGTTTCACCTTGTGGGGTGATTCA
Source organism: Larix kaempferi (assembly GCA_027924585.1). Taxonomy (NCBI): domain Eukaryota; kingdom Viridiplantae; phylum Streptophyta; class Pinopsida; order Pinales; family Pinaceae; genus Larix; species Larix kaempferi. The sequence goes on along the minus strand of BSBM01000236.1, from coordinate 7,959,832 downwards.
TGTTCAGATAGATTTACAAAAGATTCTTTAAACCCAGTCATGTGTTTTGAAGCCCCACTGTCAATAAGCCAATCATTACAACCATGAGAGATAGTACCTGTGAGAGCAGAGATTAGAACATACTCTTCTTCGCTTAATGAGTCATCATCATCACTTTCTACTCTAGCCTTCTTCTTGGGAGGTTCATCATCCTCGGTAGCATGAGCATGGTACCTTCTTTTGCTGCCCTTCTTCTTCTTGTTGAAGTTATTGTTGTCCTTATTGTTCTTGGGACAATTTATGGCAATATGTCCCTTTTCATTACAGGTGAAGCATATTCTCCTTTATTTATGGTGATGTGAAGATTTCTTGAAGTGAGATGGCTCTCTCTTGGTCTTCCCTTTCTTGGTGTGAGCTGTGAGAGCTTGATCTTCATTCCCCATCTTTTCTTCTCGTGCCACAAGCCTTGCTTCTTCTTGTGAACATTCTTCCCGTAGTCTGCTGAAGGATACCAACTTCTTTCTTGCACAGATTCCTTGGATAAAGGAGTCCCATGACCTGGGTAGGCCATTCAGAGTGGTCATGACAACTTCACCATTCTCCACCATTTCATCCACTGCTTCTAGTTGTTCCTTGATATGAGAGATCCTAGAAAAATAAGATTGAATGGATTCTCCATTCTGAAGTTTTACCCCTTTCAATTGGTTCCACAGAGTCATCTTCCGATTTATGTTCTTCCCTTCAAATAGCTTGGATAGGGAATCAAACATCTCTTTGGGTGTCTTCAGAGATAACACATGGGGGATGAGATGGTCCTTGATAGAATAAAAAATGATTCTCTTTGCCTTGACCAAGTTCTTCTTATGCAATATCTTAGCCTCTTCATCCTCTGGGATAGGGATCTCTTCTTTTATATATGAGTCCAACTCATTCTCTTCTAGGATTAACCCAATCCTATACTTCCAGGCTCGGAAGTTATCAACCCCTTCAAGCTTATCCTCAAGCTTGGTGTGGTGAGACATATTAAAGAGTACTTTAAATGGAAATAGAAAATATTTAGGTCTTACCACTTGATTTGCTGAAAATTGGATCTGGTCCCGGATTAGGGTTTGTTAGAGAAACCCTAAAAATTCAAAATGTGAATTTCAACTTTCTGAAAGGATAGAAAGATGTGCCTTGATGAGCTGATCAGCCTGGTGTATTCAGAATTTGAGATTTGCAAAGCTTCACCCTTCATAACTACCTTTTAGTCTTCACGGGTTCACTGGGGAGGACCCTAAATTAGGGTTTGAGTTTCCCGGAGATTTACCCAGCCAAAAATCTCGATCCAAAGCTCTAAACTTCGATTTTTCCAAGGAGCTTCCAGTTATGTCTTTAGATTTCAGAAATTCCTATTTTTGTGGAAACCCTAATTTTTAGGGCCAAATCTGAAAATGCTCAGAATTGAATTGGACAGATAGATTCTCCTTGATGAGTAGAGTCAATCTACTATATTGTTTTCCCAAAATTTGTGGAGAGAAACCCAATAAACAAGAAACCCTGGTTTCCGTCACTGCACAATGTCTTCTTCTCAGGTTAGCTCTAATACCATGTTAAATTTTGAGCATTAATTCACAATACTCTAGGATCTTTACTGAGAGAATAACATGTACAGTATATCAATGCATATCAATCATAACAAGCATGTCAATCATCACAAGAAGCAAAAGCATGAGAGACAATAGACATAGAGTTTCCGTGGGGAAAACCCTAAGGTGAAAAACCCCACAACTTCCTCAGAGATAGATAGAGCAATAGCTCAACCAAAGTACAACCAAAGTACAAGAGATAGACTCCTCTTAGCAGCTGATCCTCCTCCTCACATGTGCGCCACTTTCCGAGTGAAGGAAGTGTGAGATCTGAAGTGATCCAAATAGAGATCTCCCGATCTCTATTTATACTTGTCCTGTTTACCCAATAACCTTATGGGGCCGACTTGTCTAGCTAGGTACAATAACCTCATCTTACATTATATTGGGCCGACCCCTTACAAGGTGGTCTAACAACCCATCGGCAAGTTAACACACTTGCGACACTTGTCAATACAAATGACGACACTTCCGTATAGAGGAATAATACATCTCTATAGGGGTACAATAAATATATAGATGAAATACATTCCGAAGTTACATATACATCAACACCCCATAAGATAAGTAAGGATGCAAATCTTGATGCTGTGAGCAACAAAATTGAAGAACTTGGAAGGAAGTTGGAAAAGCTTAAAAATGAAATGGCACAAACTGGTACTCAAAGTCGTCACCAGCTCAATAAAGAATGGGAATGTAGATTCTGAAGTCGTTGTTCTGGACATTTGTCTTCTCCCGTAACATTTTGACGGATGGCTACTCTCTGTTTTGGTTATGTTATGCTCCTATCTCTGTTTTTTTCGGCTTCTACAAGCTGTGAATATTCTGAATGTTTAGAAGCACTTTGTATTTAGAAAACTCTAGTTATCAGCCTCTTTTTGTATAAGATAGGTTCCTAGTCATGTTTTATTTCTGCATTTTCCTTCTCTGACAGTATGTAAGGAGTTATAGCCTCCATAGACTAGGGATATTCCATAACAGTTATAAGCTTGAGAAAGATGAACAAGGTGTGATGGATGTTATCCTTCTTTGGGAGTAATCCTATCTATTTACTTTGTATTTTCCGTTTTATATATAATCAAAGCTACTCAACCTTTTCTGTTAAAAAAATAAAAAATAAAATAAAAGACATTTCTCTAGGTTTTTCTCTTGTGAGCTTTTGCCCTAGGCTTTGCCTTGAATTTCTATGTTCACAATCTACAATATTTATGATTTTGTTTCATTGAAGTATCCTAAATAACTCAGAGTAGCATTAAATCATTTATGGAACAAAGTGTTTAAAGAAATGTCTAAATGAGGGTTTAGCACATTCCTTTAAATTTTTACATGGTATCATAGCTTGGCTCTGTTAGATTGTGAAGTTGGTGATTTCTTGAAAAAGACAGGTGGGAAAGACAAGTTAGACTTACTCAAATATTATCAGTTAAAGAGTCATGGCCTTAGTAGGGTTAAGGTATGAAGACAAACTAGATGGGTCTGATAACTTTAGTCCTTGGAAAGAGCACATAAATGTGTTTTTTAAGGAGTTGGAGCTATGGGATAATGTTGGTGCTTCAAGCACCATCACAGTTCCCACATATGTTGCACATAAAAGTGACTTTGAAAAGAAGGACATCAAGGCACACCGAATCTTCGTAGATTCCATTAAAGATCATGTGATACCTCACATCACAGGTAAGGCACATGCTTTTGAGATTTGGAATGCATTATGTACTCTTTATCAAAGTAAGAATCAAAATAGGAAGATGGTTCTTAGAGAAAAACTGAGGAACACAAAGATGGTTGATACTGATACAGTAACTGCTTATATCACGAAGATTACCCACGTTAGAGATGAACTGGGTGTTGCAGGTGAGAAAGTAGATGATGAAGAGCTAGTTAGGTATGCTCTTAATGGCTTCACTGCAAAGTGGCACACTTTTGTGCAAGGAGTAGTTGTTAAAGAAAAGCTTCCAGATTGGACAAGGTTATGGGATGACTTTGTTCAAGAAGAGTCCCGGGAGGGGACATTCCATAATAGAACTCGGAGCAATGAAGACAATGTTGCTCTTGCAACCAAAGGCAAGGGAAAATGGAACAAGAAATAAAAATACCTCAGTAAGGTACGTTGTTTTAGTTGCAATAAAAATGGTCATTATGCTAGTCAGTGTCCGAAATGAAAAGGGAATGAAGAAAAAGAGGGAGTACCATTAGCAGAAATGTAAGATTTTGCTTCCCAGTTTGAACAAGAATTCTCTTTAGTTTCAGTACAAACTAGTGTAGGTAGCACTATAGATTTCCGTGACATGTGGGTAGTCGATAGTGGATCAACAAGCCACATGACGGGGAAATATGGAAGTTTTCAGAAGATAGAAGAAATAACCAGAGGACATTTTGTTGGAACATGTATTTGAAGTACTCAAGCAAAAATCAAAGGAGTTGGAACTGTGAAATTACAACTAAGGTTTGGATAAGTTCTTGAACTAGATGGAGTATTGTTTGTCCCAGGTATGAAAGTCAGTAGACTTTCTATATCACATTGGAGGATGATGGGTATGGAGTTTTCAGCAAAAGAGGAAATGTGTTCCTCTACAGGACAAAAAACTCAAATGATACTATTCTACTTGGGAATATGAGAGATAAACTTTAATTTCTTCATGGAGAGGTAATGCTTCCAAATTTAGGTGGATGGCTATCTGAATCAGAGTCTGAAAATGAAGCAGATGCACAGATGGTACCTTCAGATGGGGAGAGATGTACTAGAGGAAGACTTAGCCAGCACAGAGAAGATGAGCAGGATCCAATTATGTTTCAACACCAGCTTCCAAATTTAGTAGAAGCTCTTGACAGTGGTCAAGGTGATTGTGTTGGTACCTCCCTCATTAAGAGGGAGTGTTGAAATTTGTAATGAGAAAGGTCCTTTTCCATCGTTTTTGTGTTTACTGTGGTGGGGACATAAGTTATCTTTCCTAGGAAAAGTACCTTTTGAAATATAAAAAGTGACTTTATGTTTTAAAAGTAAAATGACTTTATTAAATGTATTTGTGCATTAAATGATTAAAAAGGACATTTAATGTGCACTAAATGTAATTCCTTAGATCAAAAGTGATCGTAGCCATTCAAAAGTTAGTTTGAGTTAGGTAGGGTTTCAAGGAGGATAAAGTCATCTATATATTGCACCTTGGGAAGACAGCCAAAACACACAGTAAGAGATCAAGAGAGAAGTGAGAGAAAGAAGTCATTTCAGATTTCTGAGAGCACAGTTCCCAAGAAAAATATTTGCGAGATTTCTAAGACAGATTCTGAATAGTCTGTATAGACCATTGCTGGCACATAAATCGAGGCACTGTAATTGTACAATCCGTACAGACCTCTGTTGGCATAGTTTTCGAGGCAGTCCGTACCTGTCTGTACAACAATCAACAGGTCGTACAATCAACTATTAGCACATATATCGAGGAAGCCTATACCTGTCCATACAACAATTTGAAATTTTGCTGAGATAAGTTTGGTTTAATTGCATTTATAATTTTTCTTGCTGAAGGAAGATGAATTTCTGAGTTCTGAGAAATTCCAGTTTATGCTCTCATTAATAAAAGAAATTTCTCTGGGTTTTCCTCTTGTGAGGTTTTTCCCTGGGTTTGGCCCTAAATTTTTGTGTTCACAATCTACATTATTTATGAGTTTGTTTCATTGAAGTATTTCTTGTTCAAGTTATTTATGATCCTAAATAACTCAGAGTAGCATTAAATCATTTATGGAACAAAGTGTTTGAAGAAATGTATGAATGAGGGTTTAGCACATTCCTTTAAATTTTTACACTGCCAAAATGGCTTGACTTGCTCACCTCATCATAAGGTAAGAGCATGTACAAAAGTGAATGATTTTGCCGCGATAAATTGTGGTTTGCATGCTACCTCCTTTTTTGTTTCTTTGTTGGTTTAACATAACTTTCTTTTTATCCAAATATAGCATAACCTAACCACTTGGATGAAGTATCATAGAGCTCTGTAATTGCAATAGTCATTGCAAACCTCACAAGCCATATTTGTTGCTCACTAAAAGCTAATTTATTTTGAGTATGATTTAGTTGTTATTTAGTGAATTTTTCCGCGATAAATTGTGGTTTGCATGCTACCTCCTTTCTTTCTTTTTTATTTGTTGTTTTAACATAACTTTCTTTTTCTCCCAATATAGCATAACCTAACCACTTGGATGAAGTATCATAGAGCTCTGTAATTGCAATAGTCGTTGCAAACCTCACAAGCCATATTTGTTGCTCACTAAGAGCTAATTTATTTTGAGTATGATTTAGTTTTTATTTAGTGAATACTTTCCGTAAAATTCCCATGACATTCGTCTTTCTATCCCAGTATGTTACACATAGTGCAAGTGTGTTTGTTGTAAGCAATTAGAGTGTACTTGCGACCATGTCTATGAATAGCCTAAGTGTTATTGTCGGAGGTGGTGAGATGTTATCTACCATGTTTTCAAGTAGTGTGAGTTTTTCTATAGGGACATCAAGCATAGTTCCACAACCAGGACATCAAGCATAGTCATGCAAATTAATGCTCAGAGTGTCGTTGGAATCCTTGGCAAAGATGGAGGACAAGGTTAATTTAATGAGGATCATAGTTGGAAGTCTTGGAAGACACGGAGAACGGTGTTAATATAACAAGGACCATGGGGTTCGAGAGTTCCATCGTCGCCGCGACAATAAGAGGTGAAATCGATATGGACTAAAAACTTTGGATAACTTGACCACATGGAATATTAATTTTTTAAACTTTGGTTAAAATGCATGAATGCCCTCAGTCAAATGAAACTAAACCTAGTCAATAGTAAATCGATTACAATGATCCCATGCGTATTAATAGGTATAATAAAAAATATAATCATGATTATGTTATCTAGTGTGCTCAAATCATAATGGCTCTAATATAGACAAGAATCCATTGAGAGACAACACCCTAGATTTGTTGCCCACTCCTTCCAATAAAATTGTACCTACTTAAACCGTCAAAATTTCCCAAATGTTACTTTTCCATGGGTTACTCCATATGCATGTGGATGCCACAAGTTACTCCACATGCATGTGATGAGACATGTAATATTAGTGACTATCATGTACAAGCAATTGGGATTATAGTGACTATCATGTACAATCAATTGGGATTATAGGACATCCCTATATTTCCCATAACGCTTGCAAATTTCCCCACGTATAATGAATGGGTACAATGTGCTATCATAATTTTACTAATTTGCATGGATAATAAGCTAGAGAAAGTTAAGTAATAGGGTACTTATCCCTACTCTAATCTAATGTTCCATGTTGATATGTTAAAGGTTTGTATAATATGAATTATATCAGTTTCATTTTCATATGACAATCGATTAATGAATTAGTGAATTAGTGGTTGGTGAATTTTCTCCTTACAATGTACGAAGTAATTCAGACTAAAAACATAATTTTAATTAAAGCAACATGAGTACTCTTTAGCTGAGTTACTTAGCCTTATCTCATTCACCCCTATATTACCATTTTTTAAAGTAATAAAATCGCTTGGCTCCTAAGTAAGTCTATATTCACTATGGATTTGGACGTCACTTAATATCCCCAATTCATGTATACTCCAATATTTGCTACACCATGAACAACTTCGTTACCTATTCATTGGATATCTATAAATTGACATGCTTCAAAATTGGGGAGAGTAATCTCTAGTTTCAAGGTGATTATAATAAAGACAATTTGTCAATAACAATCCTTAATTTCTCAATTATTCATTTCAAATATTCCCTAATTATCACAAAACTTATACCCATATCTATTGTTATAGCAAATTGTGCATAGTTATTTGTGGTTCCCCCTTCTTCTTCTTTTTGCATAATAGGTAATTGCAATGCTTTTCAAGTGGTGTATACTGCCATCGTTTTTAACACAACTTAGGTTACCTTAATAAGCACCATCATAGGAAAAATTAAGCAAGGGAGAAGTGAGTGGGATCCATTTCTATCAATGAATTTCTTACGTGGTTGGCAGATGGACATTTTGGTTCAAAAGTTGTAATTTATTTCCCCAACTTTATTTTTCACAAGTTCTTCTAAAGCCTCTACTAAGTCATCTTATTCACATTTTCATATGAGATAAATCATTAACATTCTAAGAAATTTTACCTAGACATTGGCCTATATGTTGATGCTCGCTATGGAAATTTTTGGCATTTAGTTTTATACATAGAGTCCATGTGATCATTCATGGGATTATTGCCCATATGCTCCCCCCTTTTTAGATTTGAAATTACATAGGAAATAATTTGATATATGTATGATTTGTATGGTTATTATGCATTTCAATTTGAGCCATATAAGAAATTTTACCTAGACATTGGCCTATATGTTGATGCTCGCTATGGAAATTTTTGGCATTTAGTTTTATACATAGAGTCCATGTGATCATTCATGGGATTATTGCCCATATGCTCCCCCCTTTTTAGATTTGAAATTGCATAGGAAATAATTTGATATATGTATGATTTGTATGGTTATTATGCATTTTAATTTGAGCCATATCCCAACATCTATGACCTATTGTGCATGTTAAGAAGAGGTGATTGAATTATTGTTCATTTGTATAATATTTAGTAGGGTAAGGAGGTCCATCGATACCCCATTTACAAATATTATTTGAAGTTAATTTTCTTAAGCGATATAAGAGCCACAAAGGTTGAATTTTTTATCCATAAGTCTAAGTTCCAATCCTTTGTTTAGATCTTATCTCCCGCCCCCCCAATTTTCCTAAAGAATATGTTTTAAAATATGTTGTCTTCATCGTAAAACCTCTAGATTTATGATCCCCACATTTAATTGTATCCTCGCCTTCTTTGATTGAAATAATCATATTATATATTTATTTCCCATAATTTGGTTTTAGTGATCTATGACAACCCAAGAGGCCAAGAACCAAGGGAACTATGAATTCAATGCTAAACCTTCCCTTCTTTCCCTTCAATATAGGATTCTATTATTGATTGATTGGTAGTAATCCTTGTGGACCCCAACAATACAAGATAAAGGTAAAGATCTAGCTATAGACACTTCCCCCATGCAATTTTTTGCAAAGATATCTCCAGTTTCATCACCAAGCATAGGGAATCGCACTTGAAGGATACATTAAAAGAGCATGAGGACCAAGAGAAAGTAATTAATTTTAAAAGAGAGTTAGTGATGGATGAGGTTCTCTATGAATATGTTGCGATTTTTGTGAAGGATCTTGGCCAAACATAGGGTTGGGACACAAAAGTCCAATGTCTCTTAATTGTTTTTGGGTACAATAAGGAATATATTGCAACCAACTTGGAAGGGAAATCCTTCAACTCAAAATATTTGGGGAATACAAAAAAAGGATTGAAAGTAAGCTAAACTACATAATCAAAGAGATCAATAATCTAAAAACTAACTTCTTCCGTGCCTCAACTCAATGGGCATGCTTTGATTGAACTACACAATCAAAGAGATTAGTAGTTTGAAAATAAACCTCTTTCTTGCATCAACTCAACGTACATGCTTCATCAATACCAAGGAATGTGGATGTAATAAGAATCAGATAAAGCTTGAGGAGACTCAAATGGGGGGACGATGTTTGTTTTACAAATTTTATCTTGTCAACCTTCTACATTTGGTTTGGCTCTGTAATTTTATATTTTTTGTCATGTTGAAACTTATTTTACTATCACATTTAGTGGAATTTTGATTCTAGAGGGCTTAAAATGTATATTTTTTAAATCATCAACCAAAGCCTCAGATAGTCTCATAGTCCAAATTTTGACCGTGTTTAAAAAAGGTCAAATATCTAGGTTCCACACTCTCCCTCTCTCTAGGTTTTTTTGTAACACTATGTATTATTGATAAAATGTTTCTTCCTATTTACCAAAAAAAAATATAATAATCCTTGTCTTTCCATATGCCTTTTTTTAATTGAACGTCCTTATACATGAGAGCAGGATATTTCTCCGAGCCATCATCTAAGGGAAGCTCTAATCACCCATTCCAAATTACCCAAAAGTTTTCAATGAATTATTTGCCCACCTTGTTTGCATTGTTGTGCATGAAAGATCCTTCAGGGAAATTATATTGCCTTGGGAGATCTATCTATGAGAAATGAAGAGCATACTTTCCCTTCCATGTTGGCAAAAAAATTTGATTAATCATTAAGCTACCACCACATCAATTTTCCACCCAACTCAATGCAAAATAACTTAATTTTGCATAAGCTTAGGCCTCTAACATTTTTAGGGGTACAAATTTGTTTCCAAGCCACTGGTGGCCATTTGTTCTCTAATTGGAGACCTCCCCTAAAACAAATTCTTGAATTTTATTTATTTCTTTAATGATTCTCACAGGGTCACCAATGTTGAAATAAATAAAGAAGAATTGCATGCCAAGCTAGTTTTATTAAGATGATACAACCAACCAATGACAAAATAAAAAAGTCTATCATTTCAATTTAATTATAAATTTGTTTGTAACTTCTTCCCATCATAATCCTCTACTTCCTTATTAATATGCATTTGTATAAGTAAATGAATATAAATGAGAGTTAGAGAAGAAAAAACAGATTTGTCTTCATTAATCATACCACCATTTACTTCAAGAAACAAGTCAGTAGCATTTAAAGATTTAGCTTATGTTATTGTTAATTTCTCGATAAACATTGTATCATTTAGAAATTGAATATGTAAAATTAAGACTAGTTTTTTGAGTAGTCTTTTCCTTATTATCTCCCCCATTTCTTTAAATACATTAATAATTTTTCCTTGGACCTCTCTCCGTCATAATAAAAGGGTATAGCAATATAGGTCTCTTTATAGAGACCCTCTTTGTGGTTGGAAGGGCCCTGAAGACTTTCCATTTATAAAATTAGAAAATAAATTTTAAGATACATAAATTTGAACCCGCTGTCCAATTCTAGTTGAGCCGAATACCTACATCATTTTATTAAGGTTTACTTTAGTCTTCATATTGTTTTCACATATCTAGTTTGTTTATTGTACCACTCCTCTTTGCAATCATCATGGAATGAATATTCTCATGAACGACTAATTCCTTTAATGGATTCTCCTTGTTCTTTTAAAATAATTAAATCTCAAATGGATCTCAATCTATTATGCATATACATTTTATTACAGAAGGTTATTAGTATATACTTTTTTTTTTTTAAGAAACAACTTATTACAATTTTACCTTCTTCCCCATAATCACAATCACAAATGGAGGATAATATTAAACACCAATCTATGAGACATGGATAGTAACCTAAATGAATTAGTGGGAATGGATCTCAAGACCTTCCATATGAAAGGTGCCTTTGGCAATATGACTAAATCAATAAAGTTATCCCTTGGGGCTTAGCTATTATCCTAAAAAATTTATTATAGTAATGAGCATATTTTATATAGAAAAGGTTGCAGACAAACCAAATAGCATTATAATACAAAAATTAAGGAGTATGACCTTGGCATACTATCCAAAGCATAAAATTTAATAGCCATATACCCTTCATTCTAGTATTTAAAGCCCGTGTGGGTATACTACCTTAGTATTGCAATAGTAAAAAAATCATTCAACAATACATATGAAATACAGTAAAAATATAGAAAGTGTGCCCTTGAAGGGATTCAACTATCAACAACCCCAAGTCTTTGCTATGGCATCCTCAAAGTGCATCTCCACTTGAAAACGAGTTGCAAGGCTTACTTCACCTATGGAATCCACCAATTCTTGATTGAAGGAGCATAACATGTCCATATCCTCCTTATTGGCTATAGAAAAAGTACAAAGGGATTTGTCCCAAGAGGTCACAAAATCCAATGGGGGAGGAGATAAGAGAACATCTGAAGGGAGGTTAAGGTAGGATAATATATGTCCAACCATAGATTGCAAGGAAACCATATAGGATGTTAAACCTATATATTTGTGGCATTGGATCTGCATGAATGTGCTAACATCCTTTCCATTTCCTTAATGTTAGAACATCAGTTGTGGTCTCCACTTCACATTGATCCCTGGACTAATTTTATGCTTTAAACTTCCTATCAATTTCTTCCTACCAATGATTTTGTTGAATGGTTAAATTCATGACATCATGTTGTGCTTCTACTATCTCATGCTTATAGTTTTTAACCCTTTTTCGTACCTTCTTTATCTCATACAAAAATATGTCATTTACTTCTACAATGGCATCATGCCACTGTCACATGTGTTTTACCCAGAGTCCATGCAAAGCCGTCCATGGGTGAAGCACCCCAACTTGCATCCAACACTCGTTAACAACTAGAGCTGAGAGCAGAGATTAACAAGAACACCATTAAACAAATTCCCAATAAAGCCACATATATAACATATCTCTCCCATTGTACTAAACATAATCACACACAGAGGAGGGAAAGGGAAGGAGTTGAAGTGAGTGAAGGAGGATCCTTAACTCATTGTCCATTCTCGACTACATAATAGGACATAATCACCTTGATTCTCTTATACTAAAGATCATGGGAGGGGTACAAAGCATATAGCCCCTCAATTTGATTTATAGAACTCCCAATTCATCCTAATTCCTGAGTTGGCCTATGTGTTAACCTCCACATTTTGCTTTTGCAAAACATGGAACAAGTATACCTTCTCAAAGTCTTGAGTCCAATTGATGATCCATAGGTAAGTATATAGAGTTCAAAATTTTGAAGAGGAATTTGATGGAACAACGACCTTAAAATTACTATTAAATCCCCAACCATTGTCACTTGCCTTACTCATTTCACCTTTAAAGCAACTAAACCTTGATAGATTAACATTACTTCCACCTCATTGTTGGTTACATTTCCCAACCCACAAGTATACACCAATTCCTTTTTTCCTTCGAGATCAAATCCCTTTCCCCTGCAACTACCTCCCTTGGGCTATTATTCTAAATTTATCAAGATAAACATCTCCTATTTCTTTTTGGGATGAGGGAGATAAACGTGGTATTAAAAGCTCTAAGAATAATTATTGATTGTCTAGAATTCTCCATTGCGTTCCACAATTCCTCCCATGCAACATCTCGTCACTTATGAAAGAGACCAATGCAACATCTCCCTTTTCATATTCAAACCCAAATTTCCATTTTTGGTGGTCAATCACTAGTGGATCGTATTAATCAATAAATGTCATTTAATTATGGAGTTTTTTTTCCATGAAATGCATATCCCAAGGAAACCCACCGAGTACTTCCCCTCACTCTAATGATGGTATCTAAGGTAAATTGGATTCCACAGAAGCTCAAGGATTTGTCGACATATGGCTCAAGGCTATTACAATAATATACTCATTACAAGATCAACATGCAACCTACAGACATTGAGCCTAGGTGGGGGAAGATAACAATGCCAACCACCCAACCTAGACCCAATTGACATCTAATTATGGACATATGGAACTAAACATTAATTTTATGAACTTATAATATATTATAGTTAATGAAATAATGATTATTACTTAATAAGATCGATGAGATGAGTTCTTGCAAATGTATGTAGGTGTATACAAACACATTTGAATGTTCTTTCCAAGGTTAGTCAAGGCCTTTAGTGTATTGTGATCCTTAAGGCTAATGAAATGTCAAGAAATTTTTTGCACAAGGCAAGGACAAATGAAATTCAAGGAAAAAGAGCATCATTGATGTCCAAGTGGCATTGAGAACTACGTGATGACTAGTCAAATGATGTATTCTATGATAGATGTGAATAAATCACTTTATTTGTTTTTTTTTAATTAAAACCCATATAACATTTTTGGGTGATTTAATGGATAAAAGCAATTTTTAGACAAATGGGTGCCATTGATAACATAGTAGTATCAACGTTATGCAACATTCAGTCATTTGTCATATGCTATGTAAATTGAGGAACTTCCATTTAATTGGCCCACTTTTACATGGTTACCATTTAACAATATTAAATTGATAGATTGAGCCAAAGGACTTTAGAGCAAGGAAAATAACATATCATGGAGAAATCAACTTTGGTAAAAGATTAAAGAAGCATGTGTATATGTGTAGTGGTTGTCACTCGAGGAAAAGAGGCAACAAACTAAGTGGAGGAGAATGCACCATAAGCAAAACCAATCAAGCTCGAGGGATCGAGACAATTGTGGTATGGTCCTCACCATCGAGAGAGATTTTGTGTGGTACATGAGTAGTTGGTCAATTAGTGTCATAATTGCAAACCTCATTCCCCACATATATCATCATTTAATACAAACTATGAGAGAAGATTCACTCACCCAAGGAAAGGAAAAATACTAGCATAGAGAAAGGAAAAGGGTTATTTTTTTCTAAAATATTCAAAAGCAGAAAAGCTAAGAGAAATCTACAAGAAATTTCCAAAGGATGAGAAGAGAATGAAAGCTTGAGAGTTTAAGAACAAAATGTTCATAAGCATTCTTTTTTTTTTTAACAGAAACAGGGGAGTTTATATATATATAAAAAAGCTGTGCACAGCCATTCATTAGAAAATTTGAGCCAAGATTCTGCTTCATAGAGAGGGAAAATGCAGAATTTACAGGGGTTTTGGCTCTTAGAGTCTTTGCTTCTAGTCTTCCTGGATTTTCTATTCATTTTACTGGGATATACCCTTACAAACTGTTTACATAGTAATAGACAAAAAAACATTCAGAAAAAGGAGTTCATAGGAAACCTGTGGATAGAGCTTTCCAAAAATTTCTAAGAAGAGAAATTATCTGTAACTCTGCCGCAGAAAAGAAGCAGCCTCCAGCATTCCTTGATTGACGGATGGCGCTTCCTAAACATGGCTGAACTGGGTTTTGCTGATGAAAGCAGAGAGGTCTTCTTTGATGTTGTCAACCTTCCCCAAAATATCTATGGTATTCCTGTCAATATCATCTAGACGAGACTCTACACAAGAGAGGCGAGAGTGTATGTACTTGAATTCCATATTCTGTTCTTTGTTTTGGGCCACTATAGAACAAACAGCCGAATACGTCCTGCTCAAATAGACCTTAATCTCCGAGGTGAGCTGGCTGAGTGTGGCAATGGCTTGCCGAATCCCTTCCATGTTGCTGGGATGTGAATTGCTACAGCGAGGAATGTCTTCGAGTTGCCGAGAATCGAAATCTACGACGGAGAGGCTCAGCTGCTTGAGCTCAGGGCCGAGACAATGAGAATTTGGCTGCTCCATGCCTCGTAACGGAGCCCTAAGACCTCCCCGCTGCAATAAATGCTGGAGCGTGGGAGCATTAAAGCCCATGGTGAAGGCACATGGGCGAGGATGTGCCAACTGGAGAGGAACGCAGGAAAGCAAGGCCGGGTGCCCACAACGGGGAGAAAATGTTCATAAGCATTCTTGGGAAAATAGAACTTGGAGAAAAGTAAGAGGAAAATATTATAAACTTTCGAAAGATAGAAGTAATGGCAATGCAAAGAATATTGAGGGAAAATAATTCAAAAATGTGTTGAAAAAGAACAACTCTAAAGGCTTGGAAGAGAAAGAATGCTAAAGAATTTAATGATGAAAGGTTCAAAAGAAATTATTGGTAGTTAAGCTTGGGAAACTAAGGGAGAATTTTACCAAGCCATAATAAAAGAATATCAGAAACATTATATTTGTATACACTTCAAATATCTGTTAGAATTGGAAATCTCACGTGGAATGAGAAGGAATAGTTCAAGCATTGCAAAAATCAATTTTTCTTATTCATCAATATAATTTTTAAATATATTCATTGAGTTGTGTTCTAATGGTTGGTATAGGGCAATGACATGATATTAAAGAGCCAATTCAAACTGCGACGGGGAAATAGCCCCAACATGTTAAAAGTTGTACGAGTTTGATGGTTGCCATGCTAATCTCGATTCATGCAGTGGGTTTGGATGAACCCATAGATCAAGAAAAATGTATTTACCTGCTAATAATATATATTAATATGTAGTTTCAATTTGATACAATTGTGCAGGGGAGGCAGGTGCGGGAGTGGTCATATTTGACCCTGGAGGAAAAAAGACTCACTCCTTTTCTCGGGGCTTGGGCAAAAGGACAAAAAATCAGGTGGAGTGGGCAGTGCTAATGCAAGGAATAGAAACAATGGAAGAATTGAACATTGTAAGCTATCGGGTTTTCAGACACTCTCGAATAGTCATTCAAAATATGCGGAACCTTTAGTTCATTAAAGACAAAGAGGCTGGGAGAGTGCAAAAGAGAGTTTTGGACTACATTCCGGACATCTCAAAGGTCTAATTCTTCCATGTCAAGTGACATTCCAACAAGGATGTTGATAGAATTTCCAATATTGGTTCTAGACTAAGGAAAGGTGAACTAAAGATTAATAACTCTATCTCCTTTATTAAATGGACATCATGCTTCCAAATTTAGTTGGGGAACAACCTTTTAATCCGCCTTGGGCCCAACAAGGGAGAGGCCATGCCATCCCGACTCTCCTTGTTATAGGACAAGATGGTAGTTCCCACCATGGTAGATTGGCATGACGTTGGGTGGTTATGCAGTGGATTAGATGGAGAGTTATGATCATTAATAGCCCCTGTTTGGGGTCATTTCCTTGCGCCCCCCTTATTTGTGTTTCTTCCATTACACCCACGTGAAGTGATGGCTCTTGGATATGGGTTATCCTTTGCACACCTCAGGACTTTCTACTTCTGGAAGAGTTGAGACTCAATTTAGCATTCTGCGCATCTCTGGGAGAGGAAGAAGGAATTTGCTTCCCGAAGTATAAGAGGGAAGTAAGCCTGTTGATTTTAGAAATTTCTCGCCCATGGTTGCAGAGGAGAGTGCAACGTAGAATATATTGTGTGAGATAAGGGAATTGAAAAACATCATGTCAAATTATACAAAGATGTCGAGGTGTGTCTTTGAGGTTTCATCAGCCGTTCTAGATGTAGACAAAAGAATTTCAGTCGATATTTACTGCATTGACACCCACATTGACACATTGAAGGAAGCACTTGGGTTCACATTGGTGAGGTTGAGGACATTCGACGTAAGCTATAGGAGATGGAAAGGATGCAGTCCTCTCGACATAAAGAGATATGGAAGGCCATTGTTGACATGAACTAGGATCCAAGAGCAAAGTATGATTGTGAATGAGAGGAACGAGACTCGCTTTGTCCAGTTGAAAGAAATTATTAGCGAAATTCAGGGCGATATGGAAGGTTTAGGCAGGGGAAACATTGGACCATTGCATGAGCAAGAAGAATCCTCCCCGATGGAAGAAATCTCCTTAGTGTAGCCGGAAGTCGCGGGCGAGCAGCTCTATGAATGAAGCCCTTAATCTTTCCTCTTAAATTTTTCTATGTATTTTTGCCAATATTTATGTGGTCGGTTTATTAGAATCTATAGTGTTAGAGGAAGAAATATAGGAACTGGTAAAAATAGTAATTTTGAAAATCAGTAAGAGCAGACAGAAGCATAAATCTCCATGGAATGGTTATGTCCTACTCTCATTTTGAAACCTCTATGAAGGCCTGTAAGCGATTTGTGTATATATATATATATATATATATATATATATATATATATATATATATATATATATATATATATATATATATATATATATATATATATTCCTTTTTTCGTTTCTATTAAAAAAATAAAAATAAATAAAAATTGACACAATTGTGGTGAAATCCATTTTGTTGGTTTCTCTTCACATCAATTTATTGGCAAACGACATAGTAAGGCCAAGGTAATATATCTCTAAGTTCTACATCGGTGTTCATGTTGGGTATGAGTTTAATGTGAATATATTTTGGTTTGTAGGGGCAAGCAAATTAATTGAGAGAAGAATCCAACATAGTTGGGATTATGTAGCAACTTCTTGACATTAAATCATTGGTGAGAGAGACCTTTAGTAGACTAGTTGGATCATGGTCTTTCAAGGATATTAAGATTTATTTAATGTAAGTGATATTGCTTTTGCCCTGTATGAGAGTTGGTAAAGCTTGGATCATCATACAAACCTAGACATTCTAAATTGATTTGATTGGGTAACTAAAAGTAAGGGAGGATGTATAGTTGGGCAAACAATGTATATAGATTAGTCTAAAATAGATTTCCCCATACCCTTATAGACAATTTTATGCAAAATGATGGGACTTGAGGGAAAGAGAGTGTCTTTGGAGTTGTTTGGGGGGGAAATCTACGCCTCACTTAAAGTTGGTAAGAGCATCATGGAAGCTGATTCACACAAGAAAACAATATCACTCCCAGTGATCTTCTTTGAACTCCCCTTTTTTTACAATATTATAATTGTGTTATATTTTTTCTTACAAGTAATCTTAAGGTAGTTGTGAATATGATTTTAGGTAAGTGTACCCATGAGGCCTAGACCCATTATGTGAAAAAAAATCCTCCATATGTTTCTAGTGGAAGTTGTTTAAATGATGTACATATAGTTAATGCATCATTATGGTTATGATTCTTGCTTCCTTTTTTTCCAAACAAATAATCATAATTTTATACATAAAGACAAACGACTAAACACAGTTACCGACTAAGTATGGCCTTTTAGCCGCATGCTTTGATCCCAATCTCATAAGCGATATCAGTTACATTTAGCATATGCCTTTGAGCATTCAATATTCATTTGAAGAAAAAAAAGGATGTCAACATCTAGTGTATGAAGCTTCCAACACCTAGCATGGAAAGACTTTACAACCATATACATCACATTGCTTGACCTCATACCAAACAATTCTCAAATAGAAACAATCCCATGAAAGTTTCCTAAACAATAGTGAAAAATTCTAGCAACGATCCCCTTATACAATTGAAGACGAAAACATTACAAACACTTCTAAAAAACTTTCATATAAACTCTAAATACACCAATATTGTACCACTTTTAAAATTGCTAAACAAAAGGAGGACAAATATATTCAGAGACATGTTCACTATCCTCTTCCCCTATGATCCATTCACCACAAGCTAGTTGAACACCATCCTTTGAAAAACCATCAACAATTTGATTCCTTTCCTTGTAGATATGATGAAAATAAATTATATTAAAGACTGGAATTATACCTTTGATCTCAACTAATAAAGGTTGCAATATGAAATTTCTCAGTTCATATTCCTTCTTTAACCACTTTATCACAAGTAAAGAGTCCCTAAAGATTTGTAGTTGTGGTACACCTTTTCTGCTACCAATGAGAGAGTTAGCTTTAGGGCCATCAATTATGTAAATTTAATTGTGCCCTAACCCGATCCAACTCTAAATCTCAATCAATGGGAATCCTTTAAAAATATAACTCACTCGACTCCACTAAGCAATGGATCCCCTTGGGAAGCACCATCAAAGTTTGCTAAACCCTGGATTTATCATTATTCTCCTCCACTATTTTCCTAATAGATTTATCCCTTTTCACTTTATTAAAATCAATCAATATATTAATTCCTTGTGTAGCACACTAGAATGGAAGAATGACTTTGTCCTAAAAAAGGTTGGCATTCCTAGATAGCCATATACTCCAAGCTAATATCAAATGCGGAGATCTAAACCTCTTTACATTCTCATTTTCACACCAAGCTCTTTAAGGTTCTTTAAATGTAGCACCACTCCATACATTTCTTAACCCATTTAAACCTTCCACCTCCTTTGAGGCATGTATAGCATATGAACATGTCATTTTAAGGTGGTAATTTGTTTCTTCATTTTCCTTGCATAGAGGAGACCTCCTAGGACCATGTTTATTCCTTTTCAGGAGATTTTTCCATACAAGAACCTTGTTATTGGGAAACAACTACATGAATATGAAAGGCTTTGAAGAACATTTTAAATTCCACACTTTCTTCCACCACTATGCCTAAATCCAAAATTCACCCCTAGAGATTAAAGCTTTATATCACACCTTGGTAGTGTAAACACTTGAGGGATTTATCAACTAGATCGAATTATCATCATATGTAATCCTAGCATGATTTAGCAGTGTATGATTCCCAAATTATTCCATCCTCTCCTCTAAAATCGATCACCCCAACATGCTTTCATTATTGATTCTAGATAGAAGTCATATATGGGCCAACTAGATGGTTGAGGTTAAAGAACACTCTTTCTCTCAAGAATTGTATCATATGAATTGGTAGCATAAACTCATCCTTGTAACCAATTCAAGGATCCTCCCCCAATAGAACCCTATTTTTTGTGATTCTTGTATGTGATAAGCCTTTGAGAAAAATCTTGTGTAATTTGTATGTTGGAATGAGGTAAAACTTTATGTGAAAGAGGTCTTCAAGACTTCTAAAAAAATGGCCATTTCCACTAAGGGAAAAATTGACGCCTTTAGTCCTTCTTGAGTCAATGAGCAATTCATGTTGCAACAATGATATATTGTTGAATAAAAAATTAATTACATCATTTTCAAAATGTGGATCTTGTAAAAAATTATAATACTTCCCTATGATTCTCAATTCAACTTATTATATAATGAATTTTAATAGGTTGTAATTTTGGACAATGTCTCGAGAGATTTTGTAGCATAGAATTTATATAGGCGAATGTAGTTGGAAACTTGACATTTCACACGAATTGTACAACAATATTTATTTTGGGAGCTAGAGATTGTTTAGGGACTAAAAATATAGAGAAGTACAATAATATAGCCATGGCTTTCAAAGACCCTTCACTAGTGCATGAGTTGTTTTATAAACCACCATTTTTTTCAAAGAAAATAATTATTATATTGATATTTCAATGTTTGAAATCAATTATACATTCATCTATCCTATTCAAACTCAAAGAATCAAGAAGACACTTCGACATATTAATCAAAATACAAACATGTCTATTGTTTCCAATATTATAGTCTTCCTTGGTATATCAACTAGAGCGTTCATCAATAACAACTTCAAGTCTTCATTATCCTGAAAAGTTCAAATAAAACAACACAATAAACAAATTCCAAATTTGAGACATACAATATGAAATCATGGTCAAAATTAGGAGGCTACAAAAATCTTACCAATGTGAGGGTGGTTTTCAACATGTGGAGAGATTAAATTTCTTCATCATCCTAAACAAATTTCTCATTTATGCTCGAAAGACGTAGGAAATCATGGACTCTATCACTATAGTCCAAAATGAATTATTGTAAGAAGTTAGCTTTCCCTTGTAAGCTTTGCAATTGATGAAGGGTAGACAAATTGGTGGTGGGGGGGTAATGAAGCTCTATTGTTGACCTTGAGGAGATTGATAGCAATACCCTGCTTGGAAATTATGAAACATAAAAGGCATCCAATAGCGACACAAAAAAAAGTTAAGTGGATAGAGTCAAATTTTGTACATGTGAAATTGTTTGAATATGATTGTTAAATATGCTAAATGTTGTATCAATTTTTTGGATCGAGCCATGAGATCGTCTGAATAAGGCAAGACATTTTCAGTTATATCATGGAAAGCATGAGACATGGCTAATTGAAAGGTGATTTTGTTGGTTTGAAGGTCAAATTTCATGACTTTGTAAGAAAAAGTACCCTAAGATGTGTGCAAGTCAATCTCTTGTCAGTCCTATTTTCATCTTTTATTTTTTATTTTTTATAAAATGGTTCTTTAAAACTTTATTCCTAAAATAAATATGTATAGTATTTCATACAAAAAAGGGTAGTTCATATAAATACCTACATAAGATAAAAAGGTACCACAATCTAGAGCCCTATGGGTTAATCAAAACTAGCATAGCCTATGCCCCAAGAGAAAACCAAAACTAAAATGGTCCAAACCAAAGGGCTTATACAAAATACATATGGCCCAAAGATAGAATTATAAAAAATAAAAATAGACCAAGTGGCTTGAGGGCCACATTAAGTATAGATATTTTATCTAGGAAACATTGGTGGATCCCACGTCAGGTGAAGAGTCTTAATATTTAGGAGTGGATCCCCATCTAGTGGCAAGTGGTTGATCAATCTACTAGTCAATGTCCCATCCATCCTATGCTTATTTTTTCAAGTAATTATTCATGGATATATCCAAATCCAAGAGAGGGTACTAGCCATTTTTCAGGGCAAGGAGGAGGTGGTTCATTGTTGGGTTCTTTGCTCTAACTAAAACGGGGGTTCCACTTTTGGAGCTGCTATATTAGTGGGAATGGGTTGAGATAGGGATGAACAAACTTCTAGGGGAACCCAACTCATTGTGCAACGAATGTTCTTAAAAATTTTGTCAACCTACAAATGGGTGTAAGGTATATATCCATATTCCTAACTTGCCCAAAGATATGCAAGTGCAACTTGGCACACAATAGAGCTCTGTTAAACCATCACATACAAATTGGCTAAAAACATCATCATTCCTCTTTTTCCCAATAAAAAATAAAACTTCAATTCTAACAACTTTCTATGTTGCATGGAATTCGACTGCCCATGATAGTTTATCCTTGAAAAGAGTAGGTTTCCAAGCGATAAAGCCAGAGAATTTGGCCACAAAGATTGAACACCCAGACCTAGAATGACTTGAAAAATGAGTAAAAATAAACAATATTCTTAATTGTTTCATCTTTTAGATATAAGGGAAACTTGGGGTTGGGGAATCCTAGATATTTCCGATGTTGGCCTAAGGGCATGCCACAAAGAATTAGGGACTAGGAAAAATTATGCTTCGTAGTCTTAATGAAAATTTTCCAAATAGAGTGAAGTCCAAATATCCATGTAGATTGCTTAAATACCACCCTTTATAATTTGTTCAATTTAGCCCCAATCATAGGTCTAGGGTTGAGCCACAAGTAACTATCCATGATCTTATATTTTTAAAAACCTTTGGAACAATTTCATTACGAATCTACCCAGCATGCCCTAAGGGCCTGAACACCCAATTTAAGGAATAGGTCATTAGTGTCCAATTCATAAAAAAATTGCAATGATGTGTATGTCTAGTTAACCCAACCAAAACTCAATATTGATATCCTCTCAAGATTTTCAAGTGCGAGAGGAACAACCAAAAAAATCAATAAGTCTGACAATTCTTTTCTTGAATAGGCACTTGGATGAGAACTAGGATAACTTAGCCAAATATTTCCCCTCAAACTATATTAGGGGTTCCACTAGATGCAGTGGTCGTTGAACAAAAGTACACTTTGTAAAGAATCCCCTTCTGAATCAAGCAATGATTGATAGTCTCCTAGAATTTCCATATACTCTGGGCCGACCACAAAGGTACCTTTGATGTGGAATTTGAATAGAGTAAGAAAAAGTGCTTGGGCATCCCTTATTAGCTAGATTTCCTCAATGATTCCGCTTTTTAGATGTAACCACAAAGAATAATTTTCTAATTTTCATCCCCCTCAGCCATATAAATAACCCATTTAACACATATGGCTTGAGCTTGATAAAAGGACACAATTGTGCCTAGACTCCAACAATATTTCGATGTACAAAAGGTTCCAAGTGTCACATTGGAAGCTTTATCGTCCCTACAGGTTGACCTATAGAAAATCCCACAATAATTTCTCTAGCCATTGATAGGACACTGCATATGAAACCCAATAAGTGGAATAATACTAGCCATAATTTTGGAGCAAATATAAAATTAGGTTTCTAATTACAAAGGGGGAGTAATATGTTTGTCAACCTTATTAACAATTCAATGGAGCACAAATTCCCAAATAACCTTAGGAGAGGTTTAGAAGGAAAAGGGAATTCCCAAATAACCTTAGGAGAGGTTTAGAAGGAAAAGGGAATTCCCATAAATATCAAATTTTCTCTAGGTTTAATCCACAACCAACCCTGCATGTTGATCATGGATATCATCCTAAGGCATATTGTAACACTAAGTTTTGACCATTGGAGTTTTGATGTTCAAGTCACATTGAAAATGTGAATGTAGTTCATTGTGTTGTCCACAAACTCTTGCACATCTAAAATAGTGAGGACGGATCATCGACAAAATTCACATTAACTATTTGGCTCCCATTGGGGCTAGGTAGAGGGATACCTTTTATTAGACCACACATTCATGATGGCGAAGGAGATAACATAAGACTTTGATAATGTGCACATAAAGGGATGGAGAGAAAAGGAAGCGTTACTAGAATGAATGAAAGAACTACATTTCCTTAGATGTGGCTCGATGAAAAATAGATAAGCTAAGGTGTCAAAGAATTTAGTTTATGTCGCTTTCACAAAAAATGGTCAAAATATAGGTCTTGTAACATAGGAAAGATAATGGGCCACTCTACTCGATGATAGTATTTATCAAAGTCGATCTTAGTAAATAGATCCCTTATCCCTAAGAACCTAGCCCCTTTCATGCCTTCCAAACTACCATGATATATCTAAGATATACTACCGATGGATCAACCCATTTTATTAGGTCTCATATTTGGGGCAAAAGATATTGCAGTTCTAGGGTCTCCAACTAGTGGTGAGCTTAAGTTTGTGTGCTTTAGGAATGATTTTAAAATGTTAGCTAATGAAATAGCCCAAATACTTTTAGTGGATTCCTTCCTTGTATACTCTTAGCAAATCAATTCCAACACAATCCTATGTGGCATTAATATATTCACAAGGGTATATTTTTGTTGATGCTCGTAACAAGATCCAATCCTAACACTCAAAACCATTCTTGTAGGGCTCATAAAGGGAAAAGGTGAGGGTGGAAACCTGGGATCTACTTAAAGTCATAAACCAACTACATGGCTGGATTTATTAATTAAACATGTTATTGGACTCTTTCTCCTTAAGGGCATTAATCCTTTGATTATGTGCATGTAAATTTTAAATTGTACCCTATGCTTAGTAATTGATTTCATGAAATGCTTAGTTAAATTGAAAGCCTAGCTAATTAAGTTTTGATGCAAAGAATGCACTCTTGATAATGAACAAAAATTCCATATTGATTGTCAATTAGTTTAGGGTACAACATTAACAATTTGAATTACGATTTTGCTAGAAAATACAAATTAGATTGCAAATATAATCTGCAGTGGATGATAAATTCTAAATACCAAAGTGAACTTGAGTTAAAATTTGAATAAAACTGAGATTGCATAAATGATCATAATTTGCATCAACATTTTATGAATGTGTAAAATTTGATCATACTTATCTAATACAAAATGCATATATACAACAATTAGAAAAAAAGTACAAAAGTTAAAAGGTTCTTACAAGGTAAACAAAGAAATAAATAATCAAATAAAATGCATAGAGATAGATGAGTGTAGGTATGCCCAAGAATTATTTATTCATAAATAAATTTTTCTTTACAACCAACAATAACCCATAAATTCCCAACATTCAACATTCTTCTAGTAAATTAAATATTTATGAGACCATATGTTGTTGACACCAATATAAAGCCAGGTGAGTTGAAGCCTTAAACAATGTAGAGAATTTACTAACCCCACACTTAGATTCTTTGAAGGGCATATTCATTCATGGTAGTGTTAGTCAGATAAATATTAGTAGCTAAATGCATCAATGGATCAAATAATTAAAATTTACGTCCAAAGGGAAGCAACTTTGCTTTCACCCTAATGTTGGACCTTGAATTGTAGTAGGCTTGCCATTGCTAGCATTGTTAGTCTATTGAAGATTGAGATAATGAATTGAGATATGATGCAAGTAGCAAAAAAATCCATTCCTACTCTTTCTTTCTCCTCCCCCTTTAGACAAGTCCTCCTCCTCTTTATAGAAGGTTGGGTAGGTAGATAAATAGTCACCTCCACCTCTTGTTTTTTCTCCAAAACTAATTTTTGGGTGTATTTTAATTTTAAAGTTAGAAAGTAGGAATCTCAAAGGACACCCAGGTTACACTTGGGATCCTATGTCAACTAAGGGTTCAACTCACTCGTGTGCACTTTTCTTGATAGTTAAAGCAATGATTTCAACCATCATTAATTAGCCTATTGTTTGATTTTGAAATAGAAAACCATGAGCACATAAATGGCCATTTACACACACACACACACACACACACACACAAGTCCAATCGTCATTTTTCATTGACTAATTATACAAGTCTCAAAAATAATAAAAGAACCTTATCAAAATGTATCATCTAACTCTCCAAAATATATGCTACCACTAGTGTATCAAGAAAAATGTATCATAAATTTCTATGCATCAACTACACTACTTCACATGGTATAGATCTTCTTTAATAAATTTCCTCATACACGGCTTTGTTAATCTTGATAACATTCATGTCATTAGTTGTAATTGGGGTCCATTCTTGAATATTCTCCAATGAATTAACTGTGGGGTGTCCAACAATGGTTTCTAAGGTGAAAATACCTCACAATGTGTGATATGAACATGCAAACAACTGAATCAAATAGCCAAACATACCATAAATTTATCCTTTAGACATACATTCATGCAATATATTAGATGGTTAAGGAATTCATGAGCAGTTTGGATCATAATTTAAATAATGAAGAGATAAGAATCAAGAAGGTATAGACTTGTAGCATGTTGGTAAGCAAATTTCACCAAAGACCTATTCTTCCCATCCAACTTTCTAATCAATTCCAGGTCTAAACATATTCTACTTTTTCTTCAACCTTTGGATGTAATACTCTTCACAGGTTAACAAGATTACCTTTAAGGCTCAACATGTAAAGCTATATGATTTTTTAGGATATCATAATATATACCTATAGTATTGTGAGTTCAAATTTCAAGTTAAAATCATATGCATAGATATAAAAGATTGTGTTAGATTGTCAATTGGGTCTAGCACGAGTGCTTGTGGGATGGAATGTTTTTTTATCGTAGATAGTAAATTTCTTATTAATATAAGAGAAAATATATAGAATATAAAGTTGTTGGTTTGCCACTAGGGAAACTAGACCAACTGCAAAACAAGAGATTATCATTCTTGAGATACATATACCATTGTACCACATCTTCAGAAGTCACAAATCTATAGTTAAACAAGCTATAACTAGATATTAATATATGGAGACTAGAATGACTAGAAAAAAATAGAGTCTACACAGTATGAACTAAACATATTGATCATCATTAGAAATGGAAATCATAGGAACCTCTTGACTAGAAGCAAGTATATGAGCCTTTTTTGCAAATTTGATTCTATGGCCGTGTTTGGAAATGGTGTTGAGCTTGGAATCCAACTTTCCAATATAAACATGAGCATCATCCAATTGAAGTAGAATTTCACCATGGGATTCATTTCATTCTAGAAATGCCTTACCCACCAAAGTCTTCATTTGCCAATAAAATGCAACTATTTTGAGTCCTTTGCATGTGAGGTACATGTGTCTAGAACCCAAGGCCTCATATCAATATCAACCTCATCATTCTAGAGGAACCCTATTTTCAATCTAACTATGTCCTTGACATGAGATATCTTACACTATATAGGATTTGGTGTCAGTGTCCCTTGTGTGTTGTAGCATAGTTCATTATTTCTTGATTGACTCTTGATTGAGGGTTCTGATCTCTACTTTTGCGACCTCATCACCCCCTAACTTATCCAACCATGATGGAGAGAGTTGGGAGGAAGAATCCACCCGAGGAATGAGAATCCCAAGGGATTTGGGGATACTCATAGAGAGACTTCAAATGCAAACAACAAAAACTCCATCAATGCTCCAAAATGGAAGACTCCAGCCAGTTAAGAGTTGACATTATGTTTAGCTAAGCAAGGTAATCCAGTGCAATTTGAAAAACTAGTCCCTACAGTGTTACAAAGAAGCGATCAAGTAGGCAGGAAAACAACTGAAACAAACCATGGTTGTAGAGATATTGAAACTCATAGTGGGTGCCATGTATTGAGCCAATAAGTAGCTGAAATAAGGAAACGAGCTCCTGCCACTTATTGTAATTCCACTCCATCTGAGAAACAACAAAGGACTAGGTTAATCATAAATCTATCTTGAGCCATCTTGCCCTTGACCACCTTTCATTGAGACACCCCTTGAAACATAATGTCACAGAAATATCGTGTGCTACGCCTTCTCTGAGAGCCATTGATACCTACCAAACCCATGATCATGGCCATGCATAGGAAAATGTGAGACATCTCACCTTCAATTGACATCTAGATCCTTGCATGTAATCATTGGGCAGGGGCGTGTGTCTTTCATGGCTTACATCAACCAATTATCAGTCATGTTAATCCTCTGTAACATCCCATTTGGGGACTTGTGGGATGGAGTGTTATCCTCCCCTCTCGAGTTCTATTCATGTAAGTGATATGTTGAGCTCATAATGAGTATATTGTTATAATGCCTTTGAGCCTTGTTGTTGAATTGGAATTGTGCCTTGAAGAATCTTGGGTTTACCATAGGTACAATCTTCGAAATGAGGGGAAGTACTTGGGGGTCTTACAGATGTGTTTTAACTTGGAGAAAATAAATTAATATGCTAAATTGGATCACATACATAGGCTACAAATGACCATTTCAAACACAATAAATTTGTTGTGGTTGTAATGTCATATTCCAAGTAGACTCTTCCTATTCATGAAACTTCTAGGAATTTAGCAAATCAAATTAATAGAGGTAAGCAATCATTTCAAAGGTTTGAGCATCTACAACTCACCATGTGATGAAACTTTAGATCCCCGTCATACACCTATAATAACATATTCACATTATACAATATGTGTTAACCCGAAGCATGGTTGCCATAGTTCTTCCTTCATATTTATTTGAATCAAACATCTACAAGGAAGGGAAACTCTTTAGTTTAGATATCACCCATTTTCATAAGAGAAATTACAACCCATCATGGCCTACACTTCGAATCTCAAGGAACAACGTTTGACACAATCTATAAAATTACAACCTATTACACTAGGTCAAATAACAACTAAATGAACCCTTCTTAGCAGTGGGAAGTTGTCCAAAACCTTGCCAAGTAAAGGTTATAAATGCTAAAAACATGATACTTTTGAGGCATGGGTGATTTGATCCAATGAGGCATTAAAATATTAAAGTTGGGTTGTTCATATTACTACAAAAGACAAACTAGATAAATTGACCATAGTTTCATTCCACATACTTAGTAGTAAAACAAATTGCCATTCTCACCATGGGCATTCTTGGTCAAATAGTTGTTGGAGAATATCTCACGGGGAAAGTTAGCATGGCTTGAAAGTGTACTCATGAAATCCCAAAACTATAATTATTCCAACATTAGACACATAAATGAAGACAAAATTAGGATAGTTTCAAGACTTGAGAGTTACCTTCCTCCCATTTCTCATCAAAGTTGAGGGTTGAGATTTGTCTATGGTGTCCTTCCTCTTTTATATTTTGTCCTTTCTAACCACAAATTGCTTACAAAGAATTGTGCCCTCTCACACAACCCCATGGTGAATGCAAACTAAAATTAAATGTTAAAACTATAGATCCAAGTATGAGCATATAATTTGAACCTTACATTCCCCCTCTATAATAATTGAATGCTTTGGATTGCCATAACTAAGCACCATTTCATGCAAACAAAGGGATGGAAGTACCAACTCCAATGACGTTGAAATGGCTTCTTACAAGATGTATAGTATAAAAGTAATTCAAACAATGAAATAAGGAATGAAGTCAAGTGTTGAGATACAAGGTTTTTTCCCTTTACACCTCCAATGTTGGACATATTTAACAAGTCATGATCTAGTTCCTAAATTCATTATTAAAAACCTCATTTGTTAATGCGTTGATATGACAATGTTTCACTCAAGTTGATCCTTGTAAATGCTTATAATAACCTTGCACTATAAGGTTTGAGTGGTGGTCCCTTGTGTGTTGCGTGACCCTTATAAGATTACTTTACAAATGTCTTATTTGCTCATGACTTCAATGCCATACTCCTGTGTGACCATAAATCGTTAAGGCCATGAGCCTTTTGTAGATATAGAACCATGCTAATCTATTTTCAAGCGATCAAGCACAACTGAGCTAACATGTGGAAGCATATTGACAAAAATTATAAACATCTACTATTGCAATATGCTTGTAAGTATCATGGTTTCATATCATCATCATCATAAAATAATTGATTTGAAGTTGTACTTCATCTCTGTAAATTGACCACTTGCATAATCATTCATAAAACATAAGTAATCATGAATTAGTTGAATATATATCACATATAAAGGAAAAATTATCAGTAGCAATATGAATCCTATCGTGAACGTCCATGTATCATAGGCTTATCAGGAAAACCATCCACCAATAGAATTTAACTAATATTAGTTAACATTAGGAAGATACCCTATAACCTAATGGGTGAGCTAAATATTTGTAAACTAGGTGACTTTAGTATATTAGGACTCTAGAGGCATATTAGAAAGTTTATGTAGGCACGCTTCAATGCAAAACTTCATAATCATAAATATGTCAACCATTTTTAAGGTCAACACTTTTTAGATCCAAAGGCTTCTTGTCATCCATCGACATTGAGGCTTCGGTCAAGTTTAGTAGGGACAATTCATGGTCATAAATATTCCTTTGCTTAAGTAATACCTTTTGGGGAAGAAGGTTGGTGCAAGCCTATGTAGCCACCCTACATGAGGCTATCATATCACAGAACTAAAATATAGTGTGATAGTGCTCCATAAAATTCTTGCTCAACACCTTCTTGGTTATAAATCCCCTTGGACAAGGCTTTTAAAGCTATAATCTTTGTACAATCCTTCTTAACTGCTAGAACCTTGGGGAATTATTTGGTTGTTCAATCCCTAGATTTGAGCAATTGAAGTTTATCACAAGTTTGGCCTCTTTGGGCTTGCCAAATTTTGTCCACTTTCAAGAAATTCCTAAGCTTGGCCACCCAAGCCAAAAGGATTTCAAATGTACAAAATTGCAGCTTTT
This sequence comes from Larix kaempferi, assembly GCA_027924585.1. NCBI lineage: Eukaryota > Viridiplantae > Streptophyta > Pinopsida > Pinales > Pinaceae > Larix > Larix kaempferi. The sequence goes on along the minus strand of BSBM01000236.1, from coordinate 7,929,406 downwards.
TGGAAATAGCCTCAAACTCGCCCTTATTCACATTATGGAACAAGATTTGAAAAGCCTCAACTAATGGAAAAAACCTCATAAGAATGTAGCGACTCAACTAATTCCTTTATTAAATCAACCAATCCAGCCATCCTCCCCTAACGCTAAGGAAATAGGTTCCAAATCCATAACACAACTTGGATGCAAACCAAATGATGTGGATAAGACACATTGAGGAGAAACTATGACTTGCACACTTTCATTTTGCACCCCCTTAAAGATGGAGAAAGAATATATTGGTGGTTGAAGAGGGTGTCCTGCCCCAAAAATTTCACTGGGTGATTGCCATCGGAATAAAAGAAAAATGTGTTTTACTTGGAGAGTATGTCTCTTTTTAATCATTTCATCACTCACTAAGGTCTAGTCATTAAATTGGACTAGGTCTAGAGCTCTACCGAGTCATGCTACTGATATTTATTAGATTTGTACAACCCAAGTATGGCCTTAAGTCCAATCGAATCATAACGTTACCATGGTAACATTGAGGAGAAACTATTGCTTGCACATTTTCATTTTTGCATCCCCTTAGAGATGGAGAAAGAATCTATTGGTGGTTGAAGAGGGTGGCTTCCCCCAAAAATTTCACCCGATGATCGCCATCACAATAAAAGAAAAATGTGTTTTACTTGGAGAGTATGTCTCTTTTTAGGCATTTCATCACTCACTAAGGTCTAGTCATTAAATTGGACTAGGTAAACTAGATCTCTATGGAGTCATGCTACTGATATTTATTAGGTTTGTACAACCCAAGTATGGCCTTAAGTCCAATCGATTCATAACGTTACCATGGTAACATTGAGGAGAAACTATGACTTGCACATTTTAATTTTTGCACCCCCTTAGAGATGGAGAAAGAATATATTAGTGGTTGAAGAGGGTGGCCTCCCCCAAAAATTTCACCTGGTGATTGCCATCACAATAAAAGAAAAATGTGTTTTACTTGGAGAGTATGTCTCTTTTTAGTAATTTCATCACTCACTAAGATCTAGTCATTAAATTGGACTAGATAAACTAGAGCTCTACGGAGTCATGCTATTGATATTTATTAGGTTTGTACAACCCAAGTATGGCCTTAAGTCTAATCGAGTCATAATGTTACCATGGTAACATATGAACAATGTTGGTCTTGATTTTTTCAACTTAACATTCCACATTATTAAAGTCCCCATAGAGGATCTAGTCGACCTCTAGTAAATACTCAACTATCTAGTCCCAATGTCGAGCATAATCCTCTACCACATTAGGTGCATATAAATTTGTAAGGCCAATAATCCTTCTTTCCATCTTAAGGAGTACTTAGACCACTCGGTTAGATGGGTAAATTCCAAGTCCATTGCAAATGATTTAAACTTATGAGAGATAAGAGTTGTTTCCCCACCTTGACCTTATTCATGTAGGGTATGACAATCTCATATCATCATGATAAATATTCTTTTTGAGTTGAGATCGAGTTAAAAATGACAGCATTCATGTAAAATCAACCACGGTAAGAGAAGTAAAACAAACTCTAAGTAAACACAAAATAAACATTAGCGATTAATTACCATGGAAACACTTTATTGAGAAAACCAACTACAAAGATATCTTCATTAATCCTTTGGTCAATTCAACCAAGTTGTGGGCAATTTATCGAACACATAATATTTGAGACATTTTATAATGGAGTGTGCCAAGCCTTAAACAAGCTTCGTCACATTAAACACCATGGGGGAATACCATGATCCCATAAACTACCTACGATAAACTATCATTAACCCACCCTTGATTGAGTAAATAGTGTCAAGATTAACCTAACAATTCACATCCTACAAGCATAAGATATCTAAATCTAAAACCAATGAATAAAACATTCTAACCATGGCCTTCCTGATAAGGTCTATAAGACCCTTACATTCCATGATGTAACTTTCATCAAAACCCTTCTAAAATAGCTTCCATTTCCTCCCCATCCTTACTACTTAGCACATGTTAGGAGTTATGATGGACAATAATTTTCTTTTCTAACACATGTTCAACCCAGTGACTCTACATCAGTTTGTAGACCAAATTTAGTCTTTTGAAAAGCAATCTACATCTTAAGTATGTAGCATATGCACATGCTAGAAGTTATGGGAGACAATAAATTTCTTCTCTAGCAAATGTTCAGCCTAGTGACTCTACATTGGTTTGTAGTCCAAATCTAGTATTTTAAAAATCAATCTACATCCTAAGTATGCAACAGTTCATCTTGGTCTTTTATATTCTTCTTATGAATCCATAATGTCATGCCTTTCTAGCATTGAGGATAGTGTTTGGGTACTTAAATACTTCATATATGGGATGAATTATCCTACGGAGAATCAATATCTACTTTACTCATGGCTGAAATGGTCAACTTAGAGGTCGATGGACTAGTACTAGGTGCAACATCAGCCAAGGCCTTGGGGGGCATGATAACTTTGCCTATCTTTACTGCTTTATTCATTTACTAGTATCACTAGAGGATAAATATTTTTGGGCCTATGAATCAAGCGTGACAACTTGGGGGTATCAAAGGAGTCAATCTTTGTTACAAAATGGAAATCCCTAATCCTATGGTCAGGGTTTTGACAACGAAAACAAGTATTTGATAGGTGGATGTAGTGAACAAACTAAAGAATGACATTAGAGTTGACTTTGATGAAAACATGATGATGTAAATCCTTATATATGTTAAACCTTTTAAAAATTTGTATATGAGGTTAGGAATGAAAGAGCCATTATAGTTCATGGGAAAAAATCCCCAAGTTGTCTAGAGATATACTTCCAAGAAATCCCAATATTGTGCATGGGGAGGTTTGACAATTAGAACCAAACAAGTAAGTTCCTATGAACATGTTATTATATAGTATTTTATGTTTATATATAAAATACTATATAATAACAAGCTTCTATTTTTAGTTTATTTATTTATTATTACTATGATTTATCAAGTATATAATCCTTATAATCATAAATCTTATTCTAGATATCTTTAAACAAATTGAGGACTGTATCTTAACTAATATTTTCAATTCTCAATCTAAATTAAGTTATACTTCATATTAATGAACTAAATTAAATCAATTTCTATTGACTATCTCTCTTCCTAATCCTGATGATGGACCATATGAGCCTGATCTAAAATGTTGATTAAATTCATCTTAATGCGATGTATCTAGAATATTTTATACCTACTAACACTAATCGTAGAAGTTTGAGAGAAGAAACATGGATAAAATCCTCACGAAGAGAATCCATCCAAGTATAAGAGCATCTAGTAAGTGGTCATCGTTGGGTGAGAATATATTGAGTCTACTAGACAAAAAGAGAGGGCAGTCCTCACTCCACATAACTTCTCATCCACTTATACACCCCCTTTGCGAAAAAGGGATGGGCATATTCTTGAAAATTTATATAAATGATACACAAAGATTTTGTATCAATTATAAAAAATTTAGTCTCTCTTTTGTGGCCTTCAATTGTTAATTCGTCACACATAGTACTAAGTCCCTAATCTACTTTTCCAAAAAAGTCCCTAATCTACTTACAGTGGCATAAGAAAGCTAAAAATAAAAGTCCCTAGTCTTGATTCATTTTAGCATGTTACACATTTTCATTCTTAGGTTGGAATTTAACCAAATCACATAAAGCTATATTTGTTGCACTCTCTCTTGATTTGATGCTAGTGTTAGGGCCATAAGGCGATCCAAGAAATTGATGATTAAGGTGTAGTATGTGTGTAGCGGTTTTGCAGGAAAGTAAAGTGATTGGAAACAAAACATTTAAAAACAAGTAAGTTTTCTTTCTCTTTTTCTTTTGACTTTTCTTAAAACTTCAAATAACTAAATCAATAAGCAACATGAACGAAACAAATAATTGCAATTGGTGAATCCAAATACAAACCAATCAATCCCAACATGAAGTTGAAAACTGCAAAAATAGAAATATAAGATAGCTTATAAAGAAAATTCTCCCTAAATGGCTCTTTCTACTTTAATATATCAAAAAACATATAGAAATTGGTAAATGACAACAAATTTCTTCATGGTTAATTTAATTGTCTTATGTGAGATTTGGTGGACATATCGAGAAGATGATTGAAAGGTTACTCGTGCGCAATTTTGGGGGCATATTTTGAAAATAGAGGATTGTAATGGGAGAAATGACACCCAAAAGAAGGATATATCCTTTTGTAGAAACACTGTTGACTTGTTAGCTCAAAACAAAAGATGTTACCATTGGATTGTTTCTTGCAAGTGGTATTTAGATATGCAGGAAGAAGATCAAAAAGATAACCAAATTTGGACCACTGGGTTGGCAAAGATTGGCTACATTGTTGAGGTATTTGTTTTAAGAGAAGTTGTACATTGGTGCACTAAGCATTTTGATTCCAACCATAATCTAATGAATTTGAGGGAAGAAGGTAATATGTATGTTCCCCTCACCCCTCTAACATTCAACAAAATGCTTTGTCGATTAGAACCCACAAAGATTTCCAAAATATGCAAAGTTGATTCTTTCTTGTGAACACATGGATGTTGAAAAAACATTTTAAATGAGTGGTTTCTATGCTCAAAAGTGGACAGGCCCAAGGCATACTAGGTATATAATAGTGAGTCAACTAAACCTTATCAAGATATTGCTTCATTTTTGTTATGCAAAAAATTTCCAAAAAGAATATGAAAAGAGCAAAAATAGATCAGAAAGAGTACTCCACGACTTGATTGAAGAAAATAGCTGAATAACAAGCCTCTTCGAGGGGGAAACCTCCTTATACAATGTACTAAGTACACAATACAAGACAAGACAAGATACTCTAAATGAAAAGGTCTCCTTCCTATATATAGGAGACTAAGGGGTAAAATCCCAACTAACTGACCCAAGCTGACGTAACTGATATAACCATACTAATGACAATTACCACTAATGGGCCAAAGCCGACATCAAAACTAATGTAATGAACCACAATATAGGGGTAAATGTGCCCCTATTGAGGGCTTAACTTGCCCCTCCCCTTCAGACAAGTGTTGTCCTCAACGCTTGATTAGTTGTGGATGCCTCTGTATGAAGGAATCATCTTCCCATGTCGAATCTTCAATTGGTAAATTCTTCCACTTTATGAGGTACTCAGTAATAGCTCGATTTTGTAGTTGTTTGGTCCTTGTTTCAGTGATTTGTTTAGGTTCCAATATGAATTTTCCTTCTTCATCAAGCTCCGGAAAGATTGTTTGAATGGGGATCTTGTCTCCTATTACCTTCTTTAAGCAAGAAACATGGAAAACTGGATGCACTCTTGAAGATGAAGGGAGCTCCAATTTGTAAGCCATGCTACCAATCCTCTGCAACACTTTATAAGGACCATAATACTTGGGTTCTAATTCATTGTCCTTATTTAGTTGCTTGAGAGACATATGCTTATAAGGTTGTAACCTCAAAAATACCCAATCCCTTTCTTCAAAACTCCTTTCACTACGATGTTGATCAGCTTGTTGGTTCATCCTGTTTTTTGACATAGTCAGGTTGTCCTTAAGTATCTGGAGAACTTCTTGCTGGTGCTCTATGTGATATTCCACGGCTTGGACTTTAGATTTGCCTCTTAAGGGAGATGTGATAGATGGAGGCCGGTACCCATAAAGTGCCATAAATTGAGACATTTTTTATGATGTATGGAAGGAAGTATTGTACCACCATTCTGGAAAAGACAACCATTTCACCCATTGTGTTTGTTTATCAGATGCATGCAACGAAGATAGCATTCCAAACACTTGTTCACTATCTCAGTTTTCCCATCAGATTGAGGGTGGTAAGATGAACTGTGAGCCAATTGAGTACCTAAACAAGAAAATAATTCAGTCCAAAATTTTCCAATGAAAATTGGATCTCTATCACTTACAATAATCTTCGGATTTCCATGTAACTTCTGAACACTTTCCATAAAGGCTGCAACTACTGTACTTGCATTAAAGGGGTGAGAGAGTGCACAAAAGTGTGCATACTTTGTGATTCTATCAACAACCACCATAATAACATTCTTTCCTTCAGACTTGGGTAAACTTGTGATAAAATCCATGGAGACTTCCTCCCAGCGCTGGCAAGGTATGTCTAATGGTTTTAAAAGTCTTGGGGTCTTAACTGTTTCACCCTTATTTTGTTGGCAAACCAAACATTCATCCACGAATATTTGAACATCAGATTTAATACCTTCCCAAAAAAATTCCTTCTTGACCTTGTGATAAGTTTTCAGGAATCTGAAGTGCCCACCTATAGGAGAGGCATGTAATTATGAAAGGACCTTCTACTTGAGTTGTGAGTTTTTGCATAAATATAAGCGCTCCTTATACCATAGTGAATCATTTTTCCACACAAAATTATCTGATACACTCGGATCGTTCTGTAGCTTTTGAATGAGCGTTCACACCGAGAGGTAATTTTTCCACTCTTCCTTTGCTACTACTACCCAATCTGGTTGTAGAATGGAAATGGAACAAAGTAATGCCCCAACATATTCATCTTCTCTGGAGAGTTCATCTGCCACCATATTATGTTTCCCCTTTCTATAGATGATTTAAAAGTCATATCCCAACATCTTGGTTACCCACTTTTTTTGTTCTTCCGAAGATAGTCTATGTTCCAAGAAGTATTTAAGACTATCATGATTTGTTTTGACCTTGAAATGCCTACCTATTAGGTAAGGACGCCATTTTTTAAGAGAATGTAGTATTGCCAACATTTCCTTCTCATAAATGGGATTTTGTAAGTTCTTTCCCTTGATTGGATGACTTGTGAAAGCAAGTGTGTGTCCTTCTTGCATGAGAATAGCGCCAATGCCAGTTCCTAAATCATCGCATTTCACAATAAAGGTTTTTGTGAAGTCTGGTGTGGCCAAAACAAGAGTTTTGCACATAGCTTGTTTAAGTTGCTCAAAAGCTTGAGCTGCCTGTGGAGTCCAAGAATATGCATCTTTCTTCAATAATGTTGTTAGAGGCACTGCTATTCTTCCATAATTCTGAACAAACTTGCGGTAGTACCCTGTCAGACCTAAGAATCCTTGGATATTTTTCAGGGTTTTGGGAATCAGCCTGTCTATCATGGATTTAATTTTGTTCGGGTATACCTTGACACCTTCAAGAGATACAATATGACCCAAATACTCTACCTCCTTCACCCCAAAGAAACATTTGGAAGGTTTTACATATAGTTGTTGTTCTTGTAGTAGTTGTAGTACCCTGTCAATATGTTGAAATTCCCAAGACTTGCTATAGATTAGTATATCATCAAATAATACTAGCACAAATTTTCTAAGAAAAGGCTTGAAAATGGAATTCATCAAACCTTGAAATGTGGAAGGCGCGTTCGTGAGACCAAATGGCATGACTAGAAATTCATAATGTCCTTCATGAGTTCTGAATGTTGTTTTTGGGATGTCTTCATCCTTCATTCTAATTTGATGATACCCCGAATGAAGATCCAACTTTGTGAAGAAAATTGCTCCATGTAATTCATCTAACAATTCATCAATGACAGGAATGTGAAACTTATCTTTAATGGTGATCTTGTAGAGCTCTCTATAATCTGGACACATTCTCCATGATCCATTCGGCTTGTGTGCTATTACCATTGGTGCAGAGTAAGAACTTTGGCTAGGCCTAATTATGCAAGCCTTTAGCATTTCTTCAACCATACGCTCAATTTCACTCTTATGTCCATAGGGGTATCTGTAAGGTTTGATGTTAGGAGGAACACTTCCTGGAATTAAGTGAATAGCATGATCAAAATCTCAGAGAGGTGGAATACCTTTCAGAATATCCTCAAATACATTGGAATGCTTATTGATGACCCTTTGGAGATTTGTGGAAATAGGAGGCTTATATGTTTGAACATCTAATGAGCATAATTGTGCAATTACACCTTGATGTCCCTTTTTCATCAATTTTGTCATACCATTAGAGCTTATCATTTTGCTTGGTTTCCATGTGATACCTTGTAATTCATATTCCTTTCCTTCACATAAAAATTTCATGAAAAGCTTCTGAAAATTAAAAGCCACAGTTCCCAAGGATTGTAACCATTGAAATCATAGGACAACATCAACACAACCCATTGGAATAGCAATCATTGGACTATTCAATACATATTCCCCCATAGCAAGATTTATATTATGGCATTTCCATGAGCAGTTGATAGTTCCTCCATCTACAATCATTACTTGAAACTCTGGTGCTGGATATTCAAAGCAATTGAGAGCTTTTTCTAATTTATAGTGAATGAAATTATGAGTACTACCATAATCAATCAACACTGTTACCTTTTTCTTTTTGATATATCCTTCGATCTTGAGAGTTTGAGGAGTGCTAATTCCAACCAATGCATGACATGATATGGTGGGAGTAATCTCTTCTGAAGTAGTATCCTCTATTTATTCATCCGGAGATGGTTCTTGTTCTTTTGGTTCTTCCTCTTCACAATCTATGTAAAATAATTTATTCTCACCACACTTATGTCCCTTACTATACTTGCTGTCACAATTAAAGCATAGGCCTTTTGCTCTTCTTTCCTCTAATTTTTGAGGTGTCAAGCATTGAGGTGGGTTAGAAGAAGTAACAATATTCTATCAAAATGTGTTGGAGGTGGTATTTCTAGTAGCCATTGTCATATTTTTACTTTCAACCTTCCTTTCCATCATGAAGGCCTTCTCCAAGGATGGTGGTTCAAAGATACGCACCTCATGTTGAATTTTATCCTTCAAGGTGCCAATAAAGAGATCCAACAAATTATCTTCTGAAATTTTCTTCACTCTAAGACTTAGCTTTTGAAACTGTTTGATGTGCTCTGTAACTGGACCTTTTTGCTTGATATTTATTAACTGGCTGAAGAAGGTATTTCTATTAATATCCCCATAATGTGCAATCAATTCTTCAGTGAATATAGACTAATATATAATAGACTTCTTTTTACGGTCACAAATCCATTGGTACCATACAAATTGATCAGGCTCTAAATATAATGATGCAATAGTTACCTTTTGCAAAGTTGGAACCTGGTGTAGATCAAAGAATTGTTCTATTTGGAATATCCATGTTATTAGATCATTGCCGTCAAAATTTCTCATGTCAATCTTGGGAAGTTGGGTACCCCTTGGTGACCATCCCTGATGACTTCCATTAATATAATCATTTCCTCTTGGAAAATTCTTATTCACGGAAGGTTTCTCAACATGAGAATTATCTTTATCCTCTTGAGTATCTTGGAACACATCATCACCTATAGGGAGAGTATCCCTTGACTTTTGTATGAGATTAACAATATTTTTCATATTTCCCATCAAATTCTCATCTAATTGGAGTAAATCAACTATTCTCACTGAACCTTTCATATTTTCCTCTATTTTATTGAACTTCTCCTCTAAATTATCCAAATCTTTTTTCACATACCCTTTAATCATATCTTCCAACTGGGACACTCGAAAAGAGAGGTCTTCCCTTTCATCATATGTCGAGGATGGATCTTCTGGTGGTTTGGATGGAGTGTGAGTAGTTACACTTCTCTTTGGTGGCATTTTGAAAAATATAAATATATATCACACCCTAGGTTTCACCACAATTAGATCCTTCTACTCAAATTTCTTCAAAATTAAAAATGGCGTACCTTTTCAAACCCTGATTGGAAGATTATTTTATGGCCGACTTGAAATTGATGTAAATTTGAAATTTCTATTCCTCTGAGTCTGAAACTTCATATTTTTGTATCATGATGTGTCCTCTTTCCAATTCCATAGGTCTGGCCTAATTTGGATGTGCCAATAAGAAGTTATTGTGAATATCCCAACACTTCTTATTTTTGGTCCTCTGAGAATAATGAACTTATACGGTCTTCCACATGTCCAAAATTTTGTATCTAAAGTTGAAAAACCTACCACAGATACTGTGGTACGTCTTCGTTCATATTCAATAGTTCTCACTTAATTTCGATCTTGCATTCCCCATACATGACCTTTTTTCCCAGAACACCTGTTTTAGACTAGTTTTTGGACTAGTCAGAAACCATAGCTTCTGGAGTGAATATATACAAACCTGTAATGTTTTAGGATTTGAAATGTGGACCACGGTTAGTTCAACCTTTTTTCTAGGTGGGTTTTAAGTTTCACTCTCTGAACCATCGTATAAAAAAATTTATATCGAAAATTCCAAGATGACTCGTTTTGAAGAAACCAGTCCCATGGAAAGGGGTCTGATACCAAATGTTATGCGCCAAATTTCCAAAAAGAGTATGAAAAGAGAAGAAATAGATCAAAAAGAGTACTCCATGACTTGATTGAAGAAAATAGCTGAATAATAAGCCTCTTCGAGGAGGAAATATCCTTATACAATGTGCTAGGTACAGAAGACAAGACAAGATACTCCAAATGAAAAGGTCTCCTTCCTATATACAGGAGACTGAGGAGTACAATCCCAACTAACTGACCCAAGCCGACGTAATTGATATAACCATACTAATGAAAAATACCACTAATGGACCAAAGATGACATCAAAACTAATGTAATGAACCACAATATAGGGGGAAATGTGCCCCTATTGAGGGCTTAACAATTGTTTGTTTGGATAATTGGTCAAGAAACCCAACCACAAGTACCAAATATGTTTTGTAAGTTATATATTTCACTTTGCATAAGGACATGATCTATTCATGGGAGGAACTTATCCCAATTGATATTTCTCATCACTTGTTCAACTTTCAAAATACCATTGCTTTTTGTATACTTTGCTTTTGCACTAGTTTTTGTAATTCTCTTAAGAGGTTGTCTCCAACTGGAGATGTTAACTTTGAGGAACAAATATCCTTTTCATTTTGATAAATTTTAGGATGCTTTTGTCAAGAGATTCAGGCATATGTTAACTGGAAATGAGCTTGATCATTTAACCATGGAATCATAACATTTCCCCATAGGGAAGGGAACATGTTTTTATGAGGAACATTACACTTACATTAGGCTTTATGGATTTGAAGGGAAACACTATTTCCTTCCAAAATTCGTATTTGATCAATTCTTCCTTATTGAAATATGTAGATAGTACACAAAAATGGTATATTTTCTTTAACCAAAAGAAGAAGAAGCAATTCATTTCTACCCCTTTCATTTTTTTGGGTTCATCGTTAGAAGGATTGTACATTTTGTAGGAATATTGTATGGCTTTAACTCCTTTGATTTAAAATATGTAGGTATGGTTCAAGGTTTTAATCCCCAATAGTTTTCAAAACCTGCATGATATCGATGAAGTACGACTCATGTTGCCTTGAGTAGGACAAGTATGTAGAATGAGTTGGAGATAATTAAGGCCATGCCATGCAAACTAAAGGAGTGGATAAAACATTTGGTTCTATTCACAACTCTTGTGACAAAAAGAAAGGAGGATGGGATAGTAGGATTGATATAATATAACATTGAATGTAACATTCAAGTACTGGAAGAGAGGAGACGTTAGGTATTATTTAAAACTATTCATTCCATAAAGGATTGGAGGGAATTTCCCTTAAGTAGTGTGATAAAATTTCTACTAAGAGTTTGAAGCAAAGTTAGAGTTAGTTAAAATTACCATGTGCATAGTTTGATAACCTCATGAGTTTCCTTGAATATGATATAAGCAAATGGCTTAATGACTTTGTCATTGCCAATGTGAAGAATAACTATATTGCTAAGGAATAATGTGTCAACTTAAATAAGATTGAAAAATAAATGTTTTCATTTAGGGTAAAGGAATAAATTGTTGTGGGCCCTCTCCATAACTACATCAAAGTATGTGTGGACCATGTTTTAGAGTCTATATCCAAGATCACTTGAACATTAAATGCTTGATATGGTTAGGTATAATGAAGTGCATGGACCATAATTGGAATAAATTATTTAATCAACATTCTTCAACAAGAGAAGGGTTCAAATGACAATAACATGCCTACTTTTAATTTTATAAGTAAGAACCATCTATAATTTTCCCTTCACTTTGTTTCCTATAGATGCATCTTTACCATTTGGTTTGCATATGTGTTTACACAATGAAAATCAAGGACTTACTAGTTTTCTCCTCTTTTGACACCAAGAGTTCCCCGGTCTTGCAAGTCCAAGGGAGCTCCATCCTAACTCTTGGTAGCAAATAATTGTAATTTTCATTTAAGTACTAGTCATAGAAATTTTCTTGAGGTCTTCGAGTCCTATTATTCTTGATTATGTTAAATTATTCACATTGGGAACTCACTCTTTAATTTATCTCCACAATAACTATTCAAGCCTTTATCATTTTTATATTCAAGCCTTTATCATTTTTATAATTATATCTCAGTTGTTGTAAAGTGGAATTTTAAGCAAATGATTGTTTTCAAAACCATTTGATTGATAATATAATAGTACTTTAAAGTTCTCTATATGATATATACCATATTTTATGTTTACATTCTTCTTGCAAAGTCATGGCCATTTTATATTGCTTACATTGTGTGAGATTAATAAAATATATGTGTCTTGAGCAAATGTGATTATCATAAAATCTTGTTTCCTTTATTCATATTCTACTACCGATTGAATTTGCTTGGACCTTTCTCAAGTTCCTCTATTCTCAAAGAATATTTAGTTGTCTTAAGAACCTTTATATTTCCTTGGGAGACAAATATCACACGAGGTTTTGTTGCATAACATCCTACCATCCTATTAAGTAAATTAAAAAACAAAGATATGTCAATTGAAATAGAGGATTACCACCTCTATAAAAATGAAATAGGGCACTCCTTGTTTCCGTCAAGGATTTCCCTCGATGTTGATCCTTTTTGTTGCAAAGAAAAGAAGTGATCAACTCTCACATGTGGTGTGACAAATTTGAATCTCCTCTTTTGTAGGTTCCTTCCCTAATCAATCTCTCTTTAGTCTAGTACCATATCAATATATCCTCTCATTGGGAGAAGAATAACGTGTAATATTCACTCTTCAATCCTCACAAAGGGTCCATAGTGCTACAAACATTAAGTGAAAGTTGGTCACTCAAAGAGGGATGAAATTTTGGCACTATAGCTTTGGGAGGATGAGACCTATATTTGGATGGCTGAGATGATTTTTTTATTTTTATTTTGGGGTCCCAAAATAGTTCCCCACATACTCAAGTCCATTAGGTAACACATCATGCAGATGGTGGTTTAATAAAACCAATTGATTCCAGGGTAGATCATCTATTTTGATGCATTATTGACATTCAAGAAACCATGCATTTGTTATGCTTTTATGAGCACAAGCATGTGCTTCTCTAGGGAAAAGCATATGATCCTATTGTATGAATGCACTACACCAACTGATGACGTGTAAACATTGTAGCAAAGAATGTTAAATTTTGAGCATTAATTCACAATACTCTTGGATCTTTACTGAGAGAATAACATATACAGTATATCAATGCATAACAATCACAATAAGCATGACAAGCATCACAAGAATCAAAAGCATGAGAGACAAGAGACACAGAGTTTCCGTGGGGAAAACCCTAAGGTGAAAAACCCCACAACTTCCTCAGAGATAGAGAGAGCAATGGCTCAACCAAAGTACAACCAAAATACACTTGAGATAGTTTCCTAGAGCAGATGATCCTCCTCCTCACTAGTGCGCCACTTTCTGAGAGAGAGAAGTGTGTCTTTTCGAATGATACAAATAGATATCTCCCGATCTCTATTTATACTTAACCTGTTTTCCCAGTTACACTATGGGGTTGACTTGTCTATCTAGATACATCCACAATATAATATATATTTCAGGGCCGACCCCACACATGGTGGTCTAATAACCCATCGGCAAGTACACACACTTACGACACTTGTCAATCCACATGATGACACTTCCTTATAGAGGAATAACACATCTCTTATAAGGGTACAATAAATATATATGAAATACATAGATGAAATACATTCCAAAGTTACATATACATCAACAAATAATAATCACGGGGATACACATGAGTTTAACTTTTGAGAAAGTGGTTAAGGGGACATAATTAGTGCATTATCTAGGGAAAATGTGGATAATTTTGGGAGATAATAATACATGTCAAGTGGAACATCTATAACATCATTAAGCTCCTGTATTTTTTTTCCGCTTTGCAACTAGACCTAGAATTTGTTGTCTAGCACCTAAATACTTAGCATTTGGGCTGCTACAACGGCTATGGATCCCCTAGAACCTCCGAATTCGGACCCAAATATATTTTTACTGGACGAAGCATTTTAGTGTTATGCAGAGTGACAGAAAAATATGACTTTATCCCAGGTATCCACTGCTCTATTTGTGAAAAGGGTGAATGCGACAACAATCAAGATCTCTTCTGTAACAAAGAAAAAAAAACTCTAGGGTTAGCTGAGAGAGGATTGATCAGAATCTTTATTGGATTATGCCCTTCTCCAAGAGCTATGGATCTATGGTTACGTAAAAATTGGAGGCCTCTTTTGTTAGGTAGGGTGCAACATCATTTCTGTGGTATGGGATATTATGTCTTCCTCTTTGAGCATAAATTAGATCAAGATTTAATCTTTTGAAATGGACCATATTTAATGGGCCCTCGAGGTATGTATCTCAACAGTTAGAATATGTCTTATGACCCTGAAAATCATATGCCCTACATTGTCCCAGTTGGGTAAAGCTACCTCATCTTCCCTTACATTGTTGGTCTGATGAAGTTTTGGAGGCCATAGGAAATTATTTAGGGTGATATATTGATAAATATGTACCTAAATCTCCCATGTTTTTGTGTGCACAAATTTGTGTGGAGGTGGGTCTGGATAAGGGATTACCAAAAGTTATAAATCTTATCATGGATAACTGGATGCATTAGAAAAAGGTGGATTATGATCAATTGTATTATAGGTGTAAAACGTGTCATGAATATGGTCATTTTGTTAGAGATTGCCCAAGAAATGTGGTGAAGGAAACAAAAACAAAGCAAAAGAAATGATGGCAACAAGTCACAAAAAAAGGGAAACAAATTCAGACTAGTCCTAAGAACACAAATTTACCAGAGCCATCTCATTCAAATCAATTTCAACATTTCGGTGATGAAGGAGATAACGAAGAATAGATAGATCATTCAAATGAGAAAATTTAAGAAAATCTGTCCCCTGCTCTCCAACCAGTGTTGGAAGATATAGAAACTCAGGGATATGCATCCTCCCTTTCTTTATAACCAATATTCGAAATAAATGCACATAAGGGCAGTGATTAGTATGATTGTGTTGATGGAGAGCCTAAGCAACAGTCGAAACAATTACAAGAGGAATCCTTAGAGGATATGGAAAAAGATAGATTGTCATACAAAAAATTAGGTAGGAGTTCTCATAGGAAACTAAGAGAAGAAGAAGTGGATAGATAAAAGCAATTGGGCAAGCAAGCCTCCCTTGATACATTGATAAAAGGATCAACATCGAGTAAAAAGGGGAAAAAGGCGGAAGCATGAGGCAAATAGGGATCATAATAAAAATAATAATGAATATTGTCTCTTGGAATTGTAGAGGTCTGGGAGGACAGTAGAAAGTGGAAGGCTTTAAGAATATGATACATAAAGAAAGACTCCAATAGACAAAAATGGGGGCAAATGAAATAATTCAAGTGTTCAAAAAAATTGAAAAAATGGAGTAGGGGTAGTTGTAAGTTCTAGAGGGGCCTCGGGAGGCTTGGCAGTCTATTGGGACATGAATAAATTCACTCTTCAGTAGCAAAAAGATAATAATAATTGGATTATGGTAGAAATAGAAAATATCGATTCTCAGGAAATTGTAAAAATCTACAATGTATATGGGCCTGTTCAATATAATCTCAAACAAGGATTTTAGCGTTCACTAAATACGCTCAGAGAATATCATTGTAGCATTATAGCTGGATATTTTAATGCCACTATTTCGCATAAAGAAAGAAGGGGAGGCTCTTTGGTTTGAGATCCATATGGGGAAAATCTTGAAGATTTGATTGAATATTTTGACTGGTAGATACAAAGCCAAAAATAAGTACCTTTACTTGGACGAATAGGAGAATCGGTCTAGGTCATGTCGCTGCAAGACTGGATAGATTTTCTTGTCCATAGTGATCTGCTATAAACTGGATATTTTATGCATACAAAGATTCTTCCAAATGCAACATCTGATCATAAGCCAATTATGTTGTTTCTTGAAGAAATGGAAACTTTAGGTCCTATTCCTTTTCGATTCAACCGTTTGTGGTTGAAGCAAGAAGAATCATATTCAATCATTGAAAAAAATTAGAGCATTTATGTGGAAGGATCACCAGCATATGCGTGGGAGAAAAATCTCCGCTCAGTTAAAAAAACATGGGAAAAAATGTATCATCGATCTTCGCAAACAAAAAGAGAGACTATACAGAGAAATCTAAGTTCACCGCAGGAACAGATGGAAATTGCAGAAATTGCTCAAGAACATCTACATAGTGAACAACAACGAAATACAAATTTGAATGAAGCCTTCAGACATGAAGAAGAATTGTGGTGATTAAAACCTTATGCTCTTTGGCTTAAGGTAGGTGATTGAAATACGTCCTCTTTTCACAATCAGGAAAAAATCAGATTAAATAAAAAATGAGGATGGCATCAAAATCGCTAGCAGTGCTGATATTCAATAGGAAGAATTGTTGGAATTTTTTGTGTCTTTGATCTCCGACCAGTTATAAATACCAGCAGATTCAATCAAATTCTAGACCAGTCCTTGGGTGCTTCTGGAGGAGCGATAAATAATGAAAAAACCAAGATAGTTGGTTGGAATGTTTCCCATCAGTTCATGCAAAGTATCTCTCAAGTTATAGGATTTTTGGTATAAGTATTGGACAACTTTTAAATATATTGGTATTCCTATTACTTATAAAAAGGACCAAGTCTACCGAATGGAAGATCATTTTACAAAAATTAAAGGATAAAGTTCAAAGTTCGGGCATGCAATGGCTCAACCCAGAAGGAAAAGTTGTCTTAATCAGGTATGTCCTTTCTTCACTCCCTATTTTTTAGTGTTCATCTTTACTTGCTCCAATTGGTATTATGCAAAAGCTAAGTAAATACATAAGGAATTTTCTATGGCAAGGGGTGAAATCCAATAAGAAAAAATTCCATCTAGTAAATTGGGAAACAGTTAAAGCTCCAAAAGGAAATGGAGGACCCGAGATTCGAGATCCTAAACTTATGAATCTAGCTATGGGTGCCAAGCTGATAGGGAAAATGGTATTTGGAGAAAAAACTTGGTGGAAAGAAATACTTAGGAAAAAATATCTCTTCCAGCCTAGACTTTGCTCTATTTATAATTGTACTTAGGAAGGTGATGGATCAAATATTTGGAAACTATGTAAGTTTGCTTGTAGAATTATACAAGATGAACTGTACTGGATTTCTGGTAATGGAAAAAAGATAATTTTATGGACAGTCCGTATATTAGGAGCAACCCCTCTTAACAAGAATGCAAGTTTGTTGCCAATAAAATATTGGATAATGGAAAGAGGAATTCGAACTTTGTTTGATCTATCCGATTGGGATGAGGAAGGAAATTGGGCTAGCTTGAAACACATCGCTATTTCAAACCATTTGGAATTGTCATATGAATCTCTTTTACAATCTTTACATGGAGTAGCTCCGCTTAGTTTGGATAGTAAAGATATCATAGGTTGAGGTAAAAGAGGATTTTACTCAATAAAAGAGGGATATGAATCTCTATACTTGGAACATGCCATGCCCCCTTCTCTAGACTCCGGGCAAAAATATGGCAACATGATGGTATTCCAAAAGTAAGCATTTCCTGTTGGGTACTAGTGCATGGGAAAATTCTAAACTCTAAAAATCTTTTAAAAAGGTAGATTCAAGGACCCTCAAGATGCATCTTATGTAAGGAAGCAGAATAATCAATACCTCATATTTTATGTCATTGTGCCTACATCAAGCAGGTTTGGAACTGTATCATGAAGGAATTAAATAGGCATATCAACCTTCCATCAAAATGGAGTGAGTATTTTATGAACCGGAAAGACAGATTTCCTGGACATTTTAATGGTAATCCCACTTTGACAAGAATCTGGTCATCCACTGTGAAATATGTATTTTGGAAAGTACAAGTTGCACAAAATCTGTGAATATTTGATAATAAGATTATCACCACAAAGGACAAAGCTGTTAGCGCAAAATATTTATTAAGTGAAGCAATACAATTGTGAATTAATAAACAACATCTTACTAAAATTACGACAATGGAAGAGGAACAATGAATTCAAGGAATTTTTCCACAAACAACTTGGATGCCGTGTCAAAATATGGTATATCAATAGCAGACCTCTTATTTGAAGTTGAATTTGAAGCAAGATGAGTTCCAAAACTGGCTTCATAACCTTCACTGTCATTATCTCTTCTTTGATGTATCTTTGAAAGGTAATCCCGGGGAGGTAGGTGCAGGGGGGATCATTTTTATCCTGGAGGGAATGTAGTGATAACATTTGGTTGTGATTTAGGAAATGGTACTAATAACTAAGCAGAGTGATATGCTCTTTATTTGGGATTGAATCAATCCGTTTCACTTGGAATTAGATCATTAGTGGTTATTGGAGACTCCCTTCTCATTATCTCTCAAACTAGAAAAATAATGGAAATTGTGGATAAAATTGAGGGAATGTTACATAATCGCATCAATGGTCTTGTTTCACAAATTCTAAGCATCCAATTATACCATGTTTGGTGGGAGTATAATGTTTTAGCTACAAGTTAGCAAATGAAGCTTCAAACTTACCTTTTGGGGGTTTAAAAAACAATTGGGGGCAACATTCACTATGTTGGATCCCCTAATGCTTTTATGCAAGACATGATAAGCTCATCTACTAATAATTCAGTCCACTCAGCCATTAATGAGCAAGAATAATGGCGTGAAGGTTTAATGAATTCATCATCGCATCTATCCACGCAGAAGATTCTAGGATCTTTGGTTCATGAACCTGCTCGAATGCATTGTGTTTGCACATATGGTATTATCTCCCCGGTGGGTGGGATTCATTTGTATTGCTAGTCTAATTTTGGAAGCAACAGTGAGGGGAGGTGGTTTGGTAAGAGTCTTAATTTTGGAATGGTGTTGTTAAACCTTGAATAAACTGAATCCTTCTCTCGTGCATGGGAGGAGCGGCTTCTAGAGGTAGTCAATGTTGGTTATGAGGAGCCTTCTCTGTAGGTAATCTTCTGCTTACCTCGTTTGAATTCTGCTCTTTCTCTAACCTGGAGAGCTTGGGATTCTAGGATGTGGGAGGAAACAAAGTTTTCCCTTTCTCTTGTAATTGGGAGTGAGGTAGATCTTTGTTGTGGTTTGGATGCAAGGTCACTCCAGTGTTTTAATTGGGAATATTTGGAATCTCCACTAGATTTTTCTTGTGCAGTGGAAAGTGTGTCAATGGGTTCATATTATACAAAGCATACTATGGTATTTCCTTTATTTCTTTGCTAGAGATTTGGTGTCGGGGAATCCTTATAGTGGGGAGATTGGGATATTCACCTTTTAGAGGAGAATATGGTGAGAAATATTCAAGAACTTTCTAAAAGTATCCATGATACCCGATATGATATTCAGGATATCCACAATCAAATGTAGTGGATGAAATTGCAAATGGAGAGGTTGATTGAGGTAGTTCAAGAATTAATTGCTCATGCGCCAACTTTGGGTTCTCGTTTGAATGAAGTAGAGCAGGATTCTCAACAACTTTCAGTGCACACTTCCTGTATGGATAATCATATTGATGAAGTTGAAGGGAACACCCATGCTTGTGAAGCACATGTTGAGGAAATTTTGAATACTTTGAGAAAACATGAAGACCTCATCGCCAAGAAGCATTCAGTAGTTTCATATAACTCAGACAGGAAGAATACTAATGGTCACTCTATTCAACAACCTGTTGTTTACATTTCTATTTCAGGCAAGCGTGTTGATGAAGACCCAAATGAACATGTCATGGAAAGTGGAGACAACTCTACATAATTTTAAGTTTGAATGTTTAATTTTTACCAATATATATTAGGTCAGTTTGTTGAAATCTATCTCAGTATAGTAATAGCTAGCCATTTTGTAATAGTTTATGAACTTTGGATGACTGTGTATGGTGTTGATAGCTCTGTTGGAAGCTATGATAAACATGTTTTGACCTACTACTATGAAATTTTTTATGTTGATTTTTTCAATAGTTTATAATACAAAATACCTGTTTTCATTAAAAAAATTATACATGTCAAGTGGTGACAAAATTCAGTGTTAATATGTGGAACAAAATAAATAAATATAGGAAGTTAATATCATAAAGAGATAATGGGGAAGAACTAGAAAGAGACAAATCCAAGGCAATCAAATCAATCATGTTAGCATTCTTGTAAAATCAAATATAAGACATCAGGAGCACTATCTCAGAAACCAAGCAAAGTAACAAATAGGAAGAAAAATAACCATTATATATTGTGGAAGAGGATGGTATTAAGGGTAAACATAAGAAAAATAAATTAAACAAATTCAATGAAGGCATAAAGGAGCCCCAATAAATATATTAGAAACATTTTGATGAAAAAACTGAGAATAAGAAAGAAGCTACATTATGATAAAAAATCATTAGAAGAGGGAATAAAGCTTGGAGCATGTGGAGGAAATTACAAAGAGGCATCAAAAGAAGAAAAGAAATCAACACCAAAGTATTGAAAAAGGTTGAGGAATACTAGAAAAATAGAGTATACAAAGGGATTATAAGAAAATTGACTCACACCAGAGAAGATAGGTGAAAAGCAAATAAAATCCCTGGAAAAATGAAGATGTTATTACTCTAGATGATAGAGAATTGAGAATTATTAATTGAAAAAGGAAGGAAGAAGGAGCAGGATATAAGATTTGAAGAAAATTTAAATGAAAGAAAAATGAAGAAAAAATAAGAAGGATGCAAAATAAACTGGGCAACTTAAAAATCACTGAAATAAAAGGGATGATATAACGAATATAAAGAAAGCGTAGATAAACACAAAAAGTAAAAACAAGTAGAAATGTTTAGATGTTAGAAAATGTCAAAAGGAAAAAGAAGAAGGGAAAGAAAAATAATAATAAAATTAAGATCTAGAAGAAGAAATTAAAAATAAGATCTAGAAAAAAATGTAGAGGGGAATGAAGAAGAGGATGAAAACCAAGAAGGAAAAGAAGACATCAAAGGAGAAGGTGATGGGGAAATCTTGATGAGGTAAATAGGGATAAGGCAAATAAAGTGGTAGAAAATACATAAAGGGAGGAAAAGATAAAGGGAGGGGAATGAAGAAGAGGATGAAAACCAAGAAGGAAAAGAAGACATCAAAGGTGAAGGTGATCGGGGAAATCTCGATGAGGTAAATAGGGATAAGGCAAATAAAGTAGTAGAAAATACATAAAGGGAGGAAAAGACAAAATTTGATAACAAAATTGAGATGAAGGAAATAATAACTATTAATAATGACAATATATATAGGGATTTGATATGAAAAAGAGGATCGTAAACTAGAACCTCCACAACAAGCCCAAAAGTGAGAAAAACAAGCATTGCCCTTGGCCAAATACCCATTCACACATATTCTACATCATATTGTCCATGAACGTAACATAAAAACAAATAAAGGGTGGTTGCGAGAGGAAATAAACACTGGAAAAAAACATTGATTTAATGTATTGTAGAAAAAATATTGATTTAATGTAGGAAAATACGAACACATAGAAAGTAAGTTTGGAAGAAACTATGAAAGATAAGAAAAAGAGGAAAAAATTGGGATATAGGACACATCTATAATTTACTTTTGACAATAAGACATGTATAATTAACACAAAAATGGGAATGTCATGGATATATGATAAGCTCCAAATTCTAACGCAAGCATCATAATATGGATTTCAGAGAAGAGTCCGAGATTTCTAGAAGTGAAACTTTACAAATAGGTAAATTCGACCATAAGATGGTTGCATAGAACTACACAAACATACATGAAGAGCTTAAGTAGAAGGATAAGAAAACAAAAAAATTCGAAGGATCAATTAGAAAGGATAATAGTCGTACCTCAAAGTATTATGTAAGCAAAAGTAACTAGGTTGAGAAAGGAATCAACATCATACATAACTTTGATAAATACCATAGAAAAGGAAGAAAATATGACAAAAATTGATGTTCACATGACATTGATGGAGGAAGTTAAAGAATTAAATGTTCTAATACACGAAACATAAGAATCCAAAGAAAATAGTGATGATATTAGATGAAGATGATGGAAACTATTTTAAAATTATAAGATGGCATGCAAAAAAATTAGGATATCAATACGAATCTAAGCAAGTTTGAACATGAGACATATAACAAGCTTATTTTGAGCTAGGTAAACTGAAATGGGAGGAAAGATTAGCATAGATTCCTTTTATGGAGGAAGCCAGTCATCAAGGGAAGAATCATATCAAAGGTCAAACACAATAAGTGTTAAAGCTACAAGAAATCATGGGAACAAGTTATTGGTGCAAAAGAAAGAGTTTGACAAACTACCTATATACAACAAAATCTTAAAAGTGGTAGGAAACAAAGATGGAATTCATAGTTGAGGTAGATAACAATATAATTGAGACTATATATAGGAAATATTTTTTATTTTTTTAATGTCAATAGACATTGGATTAAAAAAATAACACTACTCTAATTGAAGTTAGAATAGGGATAATAAAAGAAAATTTGATAGTGTTATCTACATGTTTAGTAAATTGTGCTATAGAAGTGGAAGCAATGATCAAAGATATCAAAACAAAATTTAGGAATTGACATCACTAACTACATAAAGAGCAATATGAAAGATCTAAGTTACCAAAGGAACAAAAGAAGAAGAAGATGGGGACATGTTATAGGTCATTTATATAAGGGATGAAGAAACATAGAGAGCCATAATAATTGACTTAGAAAATGATAAAGGTTTTGATGTAATAATAGGGAAATATCAGTAGGGAGAGACAAGCCACAAACATAACCAAAATTAATATTTGAGTTATAGGAACACAAAATTTTCCTAATATCTTGATTATAACAAGCAGTGAAGATGTAACATACCCGTTACCCACAATATCCATTTGGTGTTTGGGGTAGAAAAAATGTCCTTTGTTTTCATAATCATGCATTCCCTTATAGTTGAGTAAAACATTCAACCATGTTCCTTGTTATTCATGCCTATGTACATAGTAGGGCATGATCACATAAAAATTATAACCGTAATATCAAAAACTATGTTATCATCTACAATTAAGTGCACTTGCTATAATCATGGATGTTAGCAAATACTAACCATTGAATCTTTATCATGAACTACTGAACTTATAGAGGGATAATTAATAATATGAATATCCATTCAAGGTTAAATAAAAACTAACTACTTTCTTGCAACAAGGATGTTGTCAATTGCAGATACACAATATATACATATGCAACCACATTTAATCTATAGTTGATGAACACATTAACAATTATGAGCAAGCATATCTTAGGGGAAGCATAACTCATAATCTCCCATTAGGGTTTCATCATCTTAAGCCTGCCTAAATTTATCCATGTTAGTTACCCAATTAAAATTACAACTAGAGATTACAACAAGATCACATTGTTTATTTGACTTAAACTTAATACATGTAGAGGTTAGATCTTTCACATAACAATCATCTCCATACATTATTAAAATCTGGGGCAGCAACAAGATGTTATTATAGTAAATCAATAGTATGCATTCATGTAATTACTTTATTCATTATGTAATACACTCATATTCCTTGCAATTACTAAATTCTAATAATGGCACATTCTCAACAATAATATCATTATATGATTATTGGTAGCTAATTTAATATGACTGAGAAATCTTGATATCTTGAATAGAGAATTAGCACATTCATTCCATGTCTACCAGTAATCAAACGTGAGTGAGTAAACACAATGAATAAAGAACATTCCAACTAATTAAATACAATTTAATATACAATACTGCAACATAAAATAAACTCTTAGTTTGATTAGATTCACTTGGCAACTAGATGTGTAAGTGCAATGTTCCTCCCAACCATATGCAATCTATCTAGCATATACTATTTATGCAGAGAGGCCACCCCTGAGCTGGGAAACGTATCCACCAGGGCGAAGGGATAATAGGAAATTCTCACAAAGGTTTCTCAGTGTGACCTAATCACTAAGCCACAACCACTATTGGACTTTTTGAGGAACAAAGGTCTGGTTTTGATTAAGATTGTCTTCTCATCAGAAACATTCCAAATACTTTTAAAAGAGAATTCCACTCAATTCCTCTAAAATAACTGGTGAAGTAGAAACATGATTGGTATTAAGAACATTATACATATTACCGATCAACGAGCTTCTTCTAGAGAGAAGCTTTATGAGGTCATGCTCTGTTTATGGTACTCTACTAGCATTAATTATCCTATTATCCCTCTCTTTCGACAAACACAATGTAAGGCTCAATTTGAATCGTATTAAGAAAAAACTACAAATATATTCTTTTAATTTCAGGATTATATATGTAATTTATAGTTATCCATGTTCTTTATGAATGGATGCATAAGAAAATAACGAATAACCTTAGAACATTTCTTATTGTTGAATCACAACAATCCCATTTCTGTATGGATAAAAGAAACCTCAAGAACAACAATTTTTTAATAAGGTTTGACATCATTCCAATATAGTTTATCTGATTGCACAACCAAACATAAAAAGGGAATCAAGGGAAATATCAGTGGACCAAGGTTTGAGCTCTGTGAGAAGGAAAAAATAATAACAATAAATTGATTGCATATCGTTGTGTTGGATGGGTTCCCTTCGTTTTCATAGAAATCTCTTACGACCTCAAAACAAAAACCATAGAAATTTGATTCTCTAAAAACTAATGACAAGAAAGAATGAATGAAATACTAATCGTGAAATGGACATGATTAACAATGTTCTAGGTGGTGCTAGTGATGCATCCAAAGAGAGTAAATTCAATGACCCTTGTGAAGAAGAGAAAGAGATTGTAGATCGTTCACCTGTTGGGATACATGAAACATTCTTGTTCAAATTCGGAGGAAGTATTGCCTCCACGTATAGGTTTCTAATGATCAGGAGGCTCAACCCACCTTCCACCATTGACAAATTGATTAAATGACAATTGATCTCCTTCCTCCTCCTTTTGTTGTCTCATAATGATACACAAACCAAATTTTTGATAATGATACACCATTTATATAATGGGTACACCATTCTAGTGGATGCCCATCTTAGATAACCTCCCAAGCGACGAGATCATTGTATCAATAATCCATACAACGAGCTTGGCACTTTAAAAAGCTAATACAACATAATTCAATTTGTAGCAACAATGCTTAATTCTAAATAATATATATATAATAAAATGGAAATTATGTTCCTTCAAGCAACACATCTTTCTTGCAACACAAACGAAATGAGAATCCCATCCCTTAAAGAAAAGCATGCAATTCTTTCTACATAAAATATATAAAAGTGGTTCCTTCCTCATAGAGCCCACCCTTCCTTTCCTTAATAAGAATGTAATGTGTGTGTGTAAAGATGGAGACGAGGGAAGTTGGTTCTCTTGATAAAGGCCACTCTTCCTCAACTCAATTGTAAGCAATACATAATAGAACAAAGATATATGAAGTTGACTCTTCTTGATCCACCCACACATAAATAACAAATCAAGAATGATATAAATGCAAATGGAGTGAGTCAGTTCTCATGGTGGAGACCGCCCCTCCTCTATATTGAGAGAATAATGAAAAATGAAAATGAAAACAATATTAAAGGGGATCGGCTGCTCCTATTTCACCAACAAAAAAAGCACATCAACAATGGGGTTGGTACTCCATAAGGAGAGACCACTCTCCTCCTTTTTCCACATAACACCTTCAATAGAAAGCAAACTAGATGTATATAACTGGATAAAATCGCTCCTCTTCCCTTCCACGACCAACAAGATTTACATAAATGGAGTCAG
Organism: Larix kaempferi; assembly: GCA_027924585.1. Classification (NCBI taxonomy): domain Eukaryota; kingdom Viridiplantae; phylum Streptophyta; class Pinopsida; order Pinales; family Pinaceae; genus Larix; species Larix kaempferi. The sequence continues at coordinate 7,903,309 of BSBM01000236.1, read as the reverse complement.
ATTTCTCTGTGTAGAAATCATTCCTTTTTCACCAACATCAAACAAAATATAAATTGGGTCATGGGGTCGGCTCTTTTCTTGGAGACCTTCCCCACCTCAACACAGAGATAAAATAATTAATTAAAAAAAATGGGAGATTGATAAGTAATGGAGCTGACCCTCCTTACCGGGATCTCTCCTCTTTCCAATAAAATAAAAACACCATCCAATGGGAGATCTCTCCCCCTTCTTGATAGCAAAACCATATATCAACATCAAGGACAGAAGGGTCGACGATTGGCTCCCTTTCCCCAGGCCATTTCCCTTTCTCGTTAGTAGAATTATATCCAACTGTCTCCCAAACTCGTGTGGTTATTCATCGTTTACTCAAAAAAACCCTAACTACAAACTGCCTCAAGTTTTTCATTTCATTTCTTATATATAACATTTTCCATTTCCATTATCTTATAAATTATTTCCATTGAATGTCTATGTTAAGGATTATGCCCTTATGACAAGTTCATAGAAATATTGAGCTTTATGATACCCTCATGAAACCATTCGATTTCCATCACAAGAGACTAATAAAGTTCCTTTAACTCATAATAATAATAAACTATTTTCTTTTCCAAATAATAATGTGTTCCTTCCTGGCTCACAACATGCTTTATAAGGATTCTTTCTTATCATCTTTGCTATCATGCAGTGAGCCGATTAAGAAATAGAGGTGACTCCACCTTCCATTCTCAAGGTTGAGAACAACATTAAATCGCCCTTATCTCATAAGCTTGTAATAATACTTATTCACTTTTCCTTCCACTCATATTATTAAATACTTGATTGATCTTTTAGACACATAGGCTCATTGTGATTCACTTTCTAAGTTGGGTGCTCACTCATAAATATATAAGCTTATAATAATGAGCTCATTACCGTAATAATAATGATTGTTATAAGCGAGTCCATTCGCCTTCTTATGAAACTGATGTGTTGTCTTGCAAGATATTAGAATTAATACTTCAAATAGGCGAATAATAATAATAATAATAACGATAATCATTGGCATTAAGCATGCAAGTACATAATACTAATGCGCTTCCCTCCTCTAAACTCATCGGCATCATGATGGAACCTAGTCCTCATTAATTGGATTCCTAAAGCCTTCCATGGCCTTTAACCTCTTCCCCCTAGTGGATAACGTTGCCCCTTCATTTTTGTTTCCTTTCACATTCAACCCTAGGTTTCATTTTTATTATTTTCAGCATTTACTCTTTACATAATGTTCAGGATATCCCCATGCTTGCCAGCGCATAGTTCCTGCTCATAGTAAAAAAATTGTTAATTGCCACAATGTTCATTGGCGGGGGCCTTGGCCTTGAGCTCTATGCCATGAAACTTTACATAGTACAAATTCATAAGTGGAATTCAATTACACAATAGGGCTTAAAGGTGAGGGTAATACATTCCTCTCCCCCTTTAAATAACACATCCTCATCGTTCCCAGTCTTTCACAACTTCAAAAACTTGTCTTTCAACTTCCAGCTTCTTGTACACAACAACAATTCTACTTTCATTTTCAGTTGCCCCTGCTTGGATTTCCAATACAACTACATGTCCGACATCTCATTTTTTGCATCCAACCACACCTATGCTCTACAACAAACACATACAAGTTTTTTTTTTCCAAAACCAAAGTGAAACATATACATATGTATGATTACTTTAAATCAACGAAGAAGGCATTAAAAAGATAAGTGGTTTGCTTTCATAGTTTTTCGTTGGATGACTATACTTTCATCTTTTTGTTTCTTCCTTTTAGCAGCAATTTCCTTACAACCAACTTTACCCTTAACATAACATAACATACATTTAAGTCAATGCACACATAACATAATATAAATTTCTGGGTGAGCAACCCCAAGGCATCGGTCTTTTATTGCACCTGCAATATGTGTTAACATCATAAGATATATAAATATTGTAATCGCAAGTTATAAATTAATACTTGAATACCCAAGTATTCCTATTATGGCACATTGAGATTGGCACTTCCAATCAATATGCTTATCATTAGGCAATTATGTCAAATTTTGATCAAATACACATATAATGCCATTAAGCAATGTTCATACACATACCTTCTATTTGGTTGTATTGTTCTAAATTACTTTTGGAGTATTCATGTAGGCATCCTCAACTTCTCCTGGAATTTTTACCACTTTAACACATCTCTAGTGTTTACAATGTGCATATCTCATCCAACACGAGGATGGTACCCTTCATTGGCTCTTACATCCCTCAGGTGTACCTCCTACCAGTTCTATTTAGGGTGTGCATCAAGCTAAGGCACTTCCTTTCATTGGCACATAACACAAGAGTGAATTCTCTTCACGGAGTCCCCCTCTCTCGTGCAAGTCCTCATGATGTTCGTGTGTGCAGAAAGAAGTCTAACCAGAGGTCTTACAACCAAGGAATCCCCATGGTTTGCTCAATGGGACTTAGATTGCTGAGGGGATATCATACGTCTCTTTTACTGAGTTATTTTTGTTAAGTTAGCTTTAGCTTATGTTTGCAGGGTGAGGATTTTATTTATTTATTTCCTCCTGCACTTCCCTTTTCAGTTTTGTTTCTTATAAAAACCAAATTTCATAAGTATGAAATTCTCCTCATAAATTTTGGCTTCTTACAACCATAGGACCTTGGTTCTCACTATGGCCTTATTGATACTACCATAACCAAGTCTCTTTTATTTGCAGCTACTTCAAGAGTATTCAATTACAATAGTATATAATCGATGATTTTCAAAGTAAATTGACTTCCAATGATTTCCAACTATTAATCAATTCGATCGTCTTGTCATTATTTGCAAACATGGCTTGCTTTCCCAAATTCATCGCCATTGTATGCATTGGTCCTGGTCAAGGCGATAGTTTCCTCCCTTTTAGTTTCCATCTTTTAGAATCAACTTTTACAACCATCCTTAAGGTTTCATTTGTTTATCTTTGCTCCCTCTTGATAAAGTTTCGTGTAGTAATGTACACATGACTACTCATGCTTACTTATTTTCACTTCATAGACTACAACTTGCAAATAATTGTTGGCATCATATTCAATTCAACAAATTATTTGAAGTGAAAATAAAAACATTTCGACATGCATAATCTTGATGCAATAAAACATATGTATCGGTATGCATGCATTTACACACACTTTCCATCACACTTGGCATTATTTAGTTATTTCTTCATATTTAACAAGGTACACCAACTTACATTAGCCACATATCATAACATGACTCATTATAAACATGAATATATGATTAAATTCATTTTTAGTGTAAGGTTTACTACCTCCACATAACTTTCATGGGCATCATTTACACAATGCATTCAATGACATAACGTACGACATGACCACAATATTAAATCATGGCTAAAATGAATGTGTACCTAATTCCTTTAGCAAAATTGTAATAAATTACACTTTGGCTCATACCTGCATTGTTGTTGTTAGTACCTCTTTGTCACATACCCACCCATCATACAAGCATGGGAGAGAACATCACTCTAATTCTGGACATCTAGCCCCATACTTAGTAAACAAACATTCATATAAAATGAAGATGGACATATGCAAATGCAAAAATATTTGAAAACACAGCAGAATTAAATTCTATTACATAACCATCATACATTCAAGAATTAGCACATGAGAGTACTTATCTTGAAACGAAGTAGTCACTGAGAAACTAGCTATGCATCTGCAACGTTCCACCCAACCATAGGCCAGTTGTGCTTATCAATCTCTTGATACAACTGCCACCCCCGAGCTGGGCATGATTTCTACAAGGAACCAGGGAACAGAAAACTCACACATAGCCAAACACACACCAAAATGAGCCAAGCCAATTTGCAATTGGGTTTATCAGCTACTAGGAAATGAAAAGGAAGAATTGCTAAGCTAGTGAGCTCAAGCACAGAGCCATGGATACCTCTACAAGATCTATCTAGCTTGGCACCCACAATGCCTACACACCCCACTCAAGGAAGTATTCCCTTCACCAATACACAGTCCCTCAAGACATAGCTTCCAATTTAGAGTGTCTAAGGTGTGCATAGAAGAGTAGATAGCTCTCTTAATCTTCTTGAGAGGTTATTTTCCCCACTAGGTTTATCAAGCCAATTTTGTCCACTACCACTCCAAATTTCTTGCTCACAGGTTCAAACCAAAACAGGGATGCATATAACGGAAAAAGTATAAGTGTTGGGCATGAAGAAACGTTTTTACAGTGAGATGCCCAAAGATGGGGTTTCTACTAGCTCAGAAAAACGTGGGCAACCAAAACGAAATGGAGAGATGGGAATTCAACCCCAGGAGAGCAGAATCATTTTCAAAAAAAGCTCATGGGCATTTCGTGGATAGAAACGGCCTCCATAACCCCAAAAATCGTGGCTCCCTTCCTCCCAGTCACTGTGCCATATAAAAACGAGCTCCCAGGCATGGAAAAATGCAGGAAATGGTGAAAAATGGGATGGAAAAAGTCCCAGCTAGCTCAGCTTGCGTGAGAGGGCAAAGGCCATGGGTTCAGAATGGCTTTGGGCATAATTTTATGGGTGTTTTCTTTCCCATGAAGAAAAAATACGATTTTCCAGGTTGATGGCTTGCCCATACACATAATTGACTGCCATATCTCCCCATCCCCAAGGCATTAACTGCCTCAACCAACTCTTGGAAGAATTTAATGATTGGGTGCATAAGCCAAAATGGGTAGTTGAGGGTTTATGGGTTTTCTCATTGACACATGGACTAACACCATTGGCTCATGGGTTTGAACAATTTCCCTCCCTATTCCTTATAGAAATCATGCCCCCCATCTCTTTGTTCCAGTGCATAGCTAGTTGTGGGTATTTCATTAAAATTCATATTTACATGATGTATTAATTTACATTGTGCATGCCCAACACAAGAACCATATGCATCTATTTTAATTTCCGATACATGAAATGCTAAATCGATGGTAGGGCCTTGTCCTTGAGCTCCTCACCATGATTAATAACAATATTTACATCATTTACAATTTTAATGCAATAGGGTCAAAATTGGGATATTACATTCTCCTCCCCCTTACATTAGCACTGTCCTCAGTGCTCATCAAAATTGAACAAAAATGGATATGCCACTCTCATGGCATCCTCTAGCTCCCATGTAGCCTCATTGGGACCGTAGTGCTTCCATTGCACCTTTACCTGTCCAATGGCTCGGTTCCGGAGCAATGTTACCCTCTTGTCTAGGATGCGCAATGGATCGGTTTGGAACTCTCCCTCGGGTTCCACCTGGATCACATCCCAATTAATCACATGGTTAGGATCATGTACATATTTCTTAAGCAAAGAGACATGAAAAACATATGAGCTCTAGTGCTAGCAGGCAATGCAAGTCTATATGCAACTGGCCCTATTCTTTCAAGCACTTCAAATGGCCCACAATATTTAGGTGATAGCCTGGCACAGCCCCCAAGCTTCAGGGAACTCTTCCTTGGCTTCACTCTAAGATACACATGATCCCCAACACTGAATTCTCTATGCACTCTAAGCTTATTTGCATAGCTTTTCTGTCTATCCTGGGCTGCTTTTAAATTCTGTCTGATCTTTGCAATCTCTTGTTCCATTTCCTCAAGCAATTCTGGCCCAAGTACAATTATGTTCACTGGATTATCCCAAGTCACTGGTGTCCTACACCTTCTGTCGTACAAAGCCTCATATGGACTTATTCCCAATGATGCTTGTTTCCCATTGTTATATGCAAACTCTTCCAAGTGTAGATAATCCTCCCACTTTGATGGTTTGTCCATAACATACATGCACCTGATTTACTCTTTCTGTTTGCCCATATGTTTGAGGATGGTATGCGGTACTAAAGTTCAACTGTGTACCCAAATCTGCAAAGAGACTTTTCCAAAAATTGGAAGTGAACTTGGTATCCCTGTCAGAAATTATTGCCTTAGGCAATCCATGTAATCTGAAAATTTCCTTCATGAAAATATTTGCAATGGCATTGGCTTTATGTGTGGACTTAACCGGTATAAAATGTGTTTCCTTTGTTAACTTGTCCACCACCACCATGATGGAATCATGTCGTCTCATCGTCATTGGCAAACCTATAATAAAATCCATGGAAATTACTTCCCATTTCCATTCTGGAATTGGCAATGGATGCAATAAACCTGTTGGGTGTTGGTGTTCAACCTTCACCTGCTGACATTTCATGCACCTAGAAATGTATTCAGTGATGTACTTCTTCATTCCTGGCCAGAAATAATATTTTCTTGTTGTAGCAATTGTTTTTTGATATCCTGGGTGACCGGAGTATGGAGTTTTATGGATTTCATCCATAACAATCCTCCTCAAGTCTGTCACCTTTGGAATATAAGCTCTATTCTTATAAGTAAGAAGTCCATCTTCTTCCAAATGGTATCCTTCATACTTCTTTTCAAAGTCTTGCTGCTGCAACTTGCCCTTTATCTACACATACACTTCATCTTCAACCATATGGTTAACAATCTGCTACCTCAAATCTGGTTAACAAGTGTTAAGCGCTGCCACATGCATTTCCTGTACTTTCCTACTGAGTGCATCAACCACCTTGTCTTCTTTCCCTTTTATGTGTTTGATTTCAAAATCAAATTCACACAAAAATTCCAACCATCTAGCTTGCCTAGCATTTAAAGTTGGTTGATCAAACAAGTACTTCAGACCACAATGGTTTGTCCTTAGCTCAAATTTCCTGCCCATTAAGTAATGCCTCCACATCTTTAAAGCATGTACTATGGCTGCAAGTTCTAAATCATGAGTAGCATAGTTTTTTCTCGTGCTCCTTCAACTTCCTCGACTCATAGCATACCACGTGGTTGTCTTGCATAAGGACTCCTCCAAGTCCTTGATTGCATGCATCGGTACATACCAGAAAGTCTTTTTCTAGGTCTACAATTTTCAAAATTGGTGCACTCGTAAGAAGATTCTTCAACCGCTGAAAACTTTCCTCACATCTTGGTGACCATTCAAACTTTATTCCCTTCTTTTGCAAAGAAGTAATCGGGTTTGCAACCTTGGAGAATCCTTCAATAAACCTCCTGTAGTAACCAGCAAGGCCCATAAAAGATCTCACATCTGTCACATTCCTTGGAGTTGGCCAATTCATAATGGCTTCAATCTTCTCACGGTCCACAGATATTCCTTCGTCTGAGATAATGTGACCCAAGTAATGAATTTTATCTTTATAAAAGTCACATTTGATTAACTTTGCATACAACTTATGCTCCCTTAGCAATTGCAATGTCATTCTCAAATGTTCTTCATGCTCTTATTCATTCTTAGAATAGATGAGAATGTTGTCCAGAAAAACAAGAACAAACTTGTCCAAATACTTGCTAAAAACACTATTCATGAGACACATGAATGTAGCCGGTGCATTTGTGAGACCGAATGGTACCACCACGAACTCATAGTGTCCATACCTCGTTCTAAAGGCTGTCTTGTGAATATCTTCCTCTTTGATTCTTACCTGATGGTAACCTGACCTTAAGTCAATCTTTGAAAATACCTTTGCTCCTATCATTTTATCAAAAAGATCGTCAATTCGAGGCAATGGGTATTTGTTCTTCACAGTGACCTTGTTCAATTGCCTGTAGTCAATACATAACCTGAGTGTTCCATCTTTCTTTTTCACAAATAGAACAGGTGCTCCCATGGGGACACACTTGGCCTGATATATTTCTTTTCCAACAACTCTTGTAACTGCATTTTCAATTCTAGCAATTTCGGTGTACTCATCCTGTACGGTGTCTTAGACACTGGTGCTGCTCCTGGCACAAGTTCAATTGTAAAATCAATGTCTCTCTTTGGAGGAAGTCCTGGAATCTCATCAGGAAAAACATCCCTGAATTCCTGCAATACATGATAGTCCTCTAACATAGGAGTTTCATTTTCCGTTGCTTCCAAAACATGGGCTGCGTACAATTGACAACCCTTTCTACAGAACTTCTTCAGCTGCATGGCTGAAACCTGCCTAACAGAAGTCACCTTTGGAATGCCTTCTACAACCCAGACCAGAAGATACCAGCAATAAAGAGTCCCCAAAGATATAGTAGACACACCAAACACCAAAGAATCCTCCTCACCTTTCAGAATAGGGCTCAAGCTCCTAGAATAATGTCGTATTCATTGAAAGAAGGATCCAGAACCACCATACTATACAAAAGGAGAGCACACCAAACCCAAGCAAAACTTTGAGGGACATCACTTATGTGAAATGTTAATGTGGTTTTAATGTCGTTGCTTTGATATCTGAAACGCCAGCTAGTGGCGTCCATGCAGGAGGGGGGATGAAATATACTTTCCATACAAGGCTTTAATATAACTATTAGGGGAGCCACTGATTAGATTGGCCCCCATTTTTAACTATTATGCCTTTTCCAACATTTGAGGCTTGATTGGAAAGCCAACAAGCATAATTTTGTGTTAATGTTCCTTTGAATGCACATGAGTTTTACTTGCTTTATTCCTTTCAGGAGATCGACAATTCGATCATGAAAGCTTCCAACTATTCGATCATCCAACTAAAATATTTTACAGGCTTGCGAGATAATGAGGAGAGAATCCCCAATGGCTAGGCTATTATGGATGCCCCAAGAGATGGAAAATTCAAGACCCAAAGACAAAGCGTATTATTCCACTATGTTATTAATGACTCCTCCCAAGCCCCATTGATAAAATATAAACATGTTTCCTCTAGGATCCAAGATGATCCCACCCGCACTTGCCGCCCCAATATGACCTTGATATATTTTTCAAAGTATAACATAAGGCTTTTTTGCATAGTGCTTGAAAGCAACTAAGAATGTAATATGTGTTTTTAGTTCTCACTTAAATAAAAAATATTGTTTTTTCATTGAAAAAACTTTCATGTGTAGATATAGAACATAAAATTAACATAAATTAGTGGATAATATTTTATTAAGTTTATGATATCATAGAGCTAAGGGGATGATCAAATGGTTGTAATCAGACATTAATATCAAGATAAGTACTTATTATTGTTTAAAAATAGGAATTTTCCTCTATCAATATTTTTCTAAATACAACTCTTATGTTATTGATTGGAATGTTGTTCTTTTCTATTGAACACAAAGATTGCATGCTAATTGTTGCATATTACTATTGATTGGATTTAAGTTGCATTATAATCCAATGGAATGTTGTTTATTCTATTAACTGTAACTATTAAGTGATTTTTATGGTAATATGATTGGATCTTAAGTTTAAGCATCATTGGTTAATTTTGTGGACAACAAGAGGAAATTTAGGAATGTTATTATAACCTTCATTTTACATTTTTAAGTAGTATTTATGAAAGAAAATATTGGGAAAAAAGATAATAAGAATATCTTAGAACAAAAATATAGTCAAAGGATTTAAAACAACAAATCATTCCCAACATCCACACAACACCATCTTCACGGGAGAAGCATCCACCATTACAAAAAGATGTTTTCAATCCATTTGGGAAAAATTCCTTCATACCTCAAGAGACAAAATTAACCTTTTCAAAGCTTTCATGTATGCTTAAAATGTGTTGGAAAGGGATATGATGCTTTGAATTTTTAAAAAGGGGAACCAAAAAGGCCTTTAATTTATTTGGGCAACCCCCTTAGTCCAAACTCATTGCACCAAGAGTAGCGAGGTTCTCTACACCCCAATATGGGGTAGATGTTGTAACTTTATGTAATGTTGCATAATGTTATCTAACGTAACATTACCAAAAATAAAATAAAAAATGTAAATAAAAATATAATGTCAGCTCATAAATTAAATTAAATAAAAACTAGCATAGATCCATGTTAAACCTGGATCTATCAAGCACCGAGAGGATTAAATTTCTTGAGGTGTAAAAACTTTAAGATAAAAAAAGTTACTCCTTAAGAAATTGGATCTCTCTTGGTGCTTGATAGATCCATGGTTAAGATGGATCTATGTTGGTTAAAAGATCCCAAGAACATCGGGGAGGTAGGTGTGGGTGAGGTCCTTTTGGATCCTGGAGCAGATACAATGTTAACCTTTGAATGGGGCTTAGGTATAGCCACAAATAATCGAGCAGAGTGATTTTATCTTTATCAAGGTCTTGTGAATGATGTCGCCCATGGAATCCAATAGATTGCAATTATAGGAGATTCTTTATTAATCCTCACTCAAACTAGGAAAAAAAATGATCTTGACGATAGGTTAGATGTTAGGGTACAAAAGCAAATCAATAAGCTTCTCAATCAAATCCCCGATGTTCAAATATTTCATGTGAAAGATGAAAACAATCGACAATCAGATCTCTTTGCAAATTCAACAACTCGTTTAACAATTGGGAATTTTTTCATCAATGGGGGCCAACAATCTCTATATTGGCTTCCTTAAGGATATATGGGTCACACCATTCCCCCAAGGTTGAAATTAAGTGTTTCTTAATGGGCTTGTGGGTGGATCGAACTATAAAAAAGCAAGCCCCATCATTCTTAAATGGGCGCAATCATCAAGTGTTAATGCACGAGGCTAGTTGTCTCCTTTCTTGTGTGAAGGTGTACATAATGATGGTTTGAGAGAATTATGTATCTTCTTATTCACAATTTGATGGTTCATTCTATCATTCGAGAGTCGAGGGAAAGAAGTGCAAGGCTTGTTGTGGTCTGGTGATGGTGTTGCAGGAAGTTGATGACATAGCCGCTTTACCGTATTCCCTAGGGGAGTGGCTTATGAGTGTAGTGTTTGTTGGGCGTGATGATGATATCTTTCTAGAAGTTATTCTTAGGAATGGTTCTGGGACTGACTTGTCCTTAATTTGAGAATCTTGGGATTTAGGAGCGTTGGAAGGTTTGTTTTGGATAATAACTATGAATCCATCGATGGACATAGAGGGAAAGTTACAAGATCTTTCATATGGTATCCATGAAACTAGAGAAGATATCCAAGACATACAAAGTCATATGAGGTGGATGAAATCTTAGATGGAAGGTTTTCTTGATGTGATTTGCTAGATAACATCGCAAGCGCCCTTGGTGGACTCTCGTCTTGAGGAAGCTGAATAGGACGTCCTTCAGATCACCTCCCACACATCTTGTTTAGAATCCCTCCTTAACGATGTCAAGGGAAACATTTGCACTCATGAGGCTCAAGTTCAAGCAATTGCGGTCACTCTGGAGTGCCATGATGCTCTTCTAGATGCAAAACAATATCAAATTTTTGGTTCAAGAAGCAAAGAAAATGAGAATGCCATGCTCTATTAGCCCATCAATGCAACCATGAATATCTCCATCTTGGATGAGTGCAATCAAAATGTCAACGACAATCAAGGTACTCAGGCCATGGACAGTGAGGAGGCCACCGAAGAGAACCATGAGAACTAGGAGGATGAAGCTAAGGACAATCATGAGGAAGATGAGAACAATCAAGATGTCCAGGTTATGGGCAGTGATCCTAGTACCTATTAATTTTGTTTTTGCATGAAGTTTTTTTGCAAGTTGCTTCTAGGACATTATGTTAGAATATATAGCAGCTTAGGAGAACATGTTTTTTGTTTAAGGCATATTTTATCTTGGATGAATGTTTACTGAGCTTCATGATGCTCATAAACTTTTGATACTATGATTGGATTTTTGTTTTGTAATGCTCTGTTAAATTTTTTCAGCCTTTTATAAATGCAAATTTACCCATTCTTGTTAAAAAAATATCCCAAGAACAAATGTACCCTTCTTACAAGGTAAAAATAAAATCAAATTCCTAGAGTAACTTCTAGCTCAACCTTTAGGTGTGTTCTATTATTGTCAAAATAGTGGAGGAAGACGACCCAAATTGTACATAATTTTTTAATTCTCTTTACCATTCTTTTTTTTAAACAAAAGGGGTTAATGGTTTTTATATGTAAATAGTTGAAACCAACCAAAATTTACATAGAAGTTGAGTATTCCCAACAGCAAAAATGTCTGCATTGCAAACCCATAAAATACAAAGGGGAGTTGGCCTATAAGGAAAAATGCCAGTTTTAACTGCAAAATTTACTATCCTATAAGTGTTATATATACATACAAACTAACCTAACATAACTATATATTTGCATTGCTTGAAATAAACAAGAAAATAGAGGCTTGAGAAAAATCTGCACCGCCATCCAAGCTTGATGGAGACTTGCTTTGGAAGGTGGAAAGAGTCCTCTTCCATAGATTTCAACTCAAAGGACAGAATGGACTGGGAATGGCTACACTAGTTCATCTTCAAAATATTGTCGAGGTCTCTTCTCAGCTCATCAACTTGGCTCCCTGCTCACACAAATGACCCTTGATATCCTCCATCCTTGCGTCCAACATTGAGATACAATGAGAGACCTACCTCAATGACTCCAAAATACCCCCCACTGTCTCATAAAATTCCCTCATAATGTATTTAAAATCATTGAAATCATTGTGAATACCATTGAATAACTTCCTCCACGACTACATTGCAACGATTTTCCAACTATGACGCCGAGGGTGACCTTGAGCCAATGAAGGTGTGTTGTTCAGGAATTCTACCCTATAGCGAGGAGAGGGACACTACCAACTTCTGGGGTGACAGGTAAATACATTAATCATATCACAAAGGCTTCTACAAAAGGAAAGAGATCAAGATTCTTGAAGGCATACCTTCTTAACAACGTCCGATCCTAGCTTTCGCTTGCTCCTTCGATCGATCCTCCACTTGATCTTCCGTTTGACGAACCTGCAATACAATAGATACCTTCCTCAGTGTATCTTGAGTGATATAACAATGATGAAATCGAAATACAATTTAGACATCAAATACAATCAAGCATTTAATCCAAACAAATATGCAATCCATTAGACATTTGATTGGAACAGGAAGGGTATTTCAACCTTTATTGTAAAAAGCAAATAATCGGTACAATTATACCTGATCATTCATAGTGCTTGTGCAACCGGATCCTAGGCTCCTGCTCTTCACACTAACTTTGGAATTCCTCCAGGGTAACAACCCTTAATGCATAGTTTCTCCTCCTCTCTCTCATCTATCCCCCTTGTATTTATGGGACAAGGTAAGCAGTTTGGATCGAGAGGTAGTTTGATTGGGAGGTTGGGGAAGTTGCAAAACCAACTTCAACTAATCTCACTTCGTCAAATTAATATATTTTTGATTACTTTTTAAGGTGTACACTAGTTTTCTTAAGTGGAGTAGCGTTCAATATGCAACTTTCCTACTTTACAACCAGCGTTTGCAAGAGTTTTTGAGTTGTACGCTAATCTATTGAAGCAGAGTAGAGTATTTCAGCAGGTAAACGCTAGTCTATTGAAGTAGAGTAGAGTATTTCAGTAAGTGAATGCTACTATAATGCTTATAGGGTAGCGTTTTTCTCAAAAAGTAGGTAGAATGAGTGTTTTGTTAGCTGCGAAAGGGTAAGTCTAGTCCATACATCATCTAGGTCAATCATGCTCTTCAACCAAGTTGTCCTTTTTTGTGATCGACAGCTAAAGGTGATCACAGACGAAGAAGTGCAGATTTGACCTATAACAGATGCCCCCTAATGTATGAGGTTAGAGGGAAGTGATGGCTGAAATACATTATAATTCCAAGTCAGATGAGGAGCAAGAAACCGCAGAACCAAGTCACAAATGTACCTGAAATAACGATCAAGGTCAGCGAGCAATTACAATATTGACATCATATAGATGTGTAGCATGATACAACATGATCTCCAATACATAACTAAGAGATGTATATATAGCATGGCCACTGAAAAACAAGCGTGGATCCATGTCAGAATGAGAGATCATAGCCATAACAACAAACTGGATCTATGTCTCATGGGGAGCCAAAATGAGTGAGGCTCAGTCTTGCGCAGCTTGGGTGATAACATAATGAGGTAATGCTATCAAAATCCCAAGGTCTTCATCCAAACAACCCAAGGTACAAACCATAACCATGTGAATAAATGAGCTGAGGTCGAACATGGGGGGAATCGTTTGATTACCGGTCATTGATGTATACCGTTAACAAATGTGAGGGCTTCCACCGATAATGATAATGGGGCCCAAGGTACCTAGTATGATCCAACAAGTGTGAATAAGTAGACTTGATATCGAAAACTTGAGGAACCTATCAAATAAGAGACATTGGTGTATTCTCATAATTCAACAGCGAGGGAAATTGCCACTGGTGACTGCAATCCCCAAGGTACTAACCGAAACTCTAAACTTCATTCCCAGAGAAAAATGAGTTGATGTCGATGGGAAGAAGTATGTTGGAAGGGAGGCCTTAAGACATCCTCCATCATCCAACACGAGGAACACTCAAATGGTATGAGTTGATGTGGAGTAGGACAAGTAACAAGACTGACACTAGGATGGCCGACACATGAGGTCAAGATAAACTGCAGAATGGCCGACACATGAGGTCAAGATAAACTGCAGAATGACCGACACAAGCTGTATCCTTGAACAGTGAGCACGACTCAAAGTGACTTAGGCGGTTTTCAACATGATGGGAAGTGATATAAGCCTGCAATGTAGGAGACATTAGCAGACCCTCCATATGGTTGGAAGAATAACCAACCGGGGGAGTAAACAACTCGGAGATCAAGTTCACCCTAAGGTCAAAAACTAAATCCAGCTGAAATGATAGACACAAATAGGTGTTGTGTTCAAGGATAGGACTGACTGAACTGCCTTTGAAACTGCAAGATGTGATATAACCTTCTTATCCCTTATTCTTTTTATATAAAAGAATACCTTTCTTGTTGTTTCAATGAGTCCAAGAAAGAATGAAAACTCAATAGATCCAACCATGTAAAGAGTTTAACGAGCCCATGGGAGGAAAACTCAAGACCTTCTTCATTGTTTACAGAGTTCGAAGAAGAGATAGAAGAATACTCTATAATACTGATCTCTGGATTTTAATATCGAGCCGAGATCTGTTCTTTCTCACCGGTGTTTTCAATTTTAAGGAGTCTGAAAAACTTAAACAATAACTCCATTCACCTACTCGTGGATTTTAATATTGAGACCAAGTAGGTTAATGGTCGCCGGTGTTTTCCTGTTTATAAAGTCTAAAAAACTTAAGCAATCCTCTATACACCCTCTCGTGGATTTCACATCGATCCCGAGTAGGTGAATGCTTGCTTGGTGTTTTCATATTTCGAGAGCCTGGAAACCCTAAAGAAGGCTCCAAAAGGTCCTTTTTTGTAAAGTTAGTCTCCTCCCCCGAAAAAGTGTAAAACAATGGAAGAAGAAATCTTCTAGCCATGGATGACTAGAGTATTCCTTTTTTGTAAGTAATCCGCAAAAGTCCAGAAAATGGTTAAACTTATATTTAAGCAGATGGTGCTTCAAATCCTTTAACGAGTCTGAACTATACTCGGCAATCTTGTCATATTTAAAGAGTCTAACAGGAGCGTGAAAGAACTCTATAAAGATCTTTTTCGTAAAGTTTTAACGAGCCCGAAAAAGTAAACTCGTGACCTCCTTACTGTTTTTAACGAGTTCGAAGGAGAGATGGAAGAATGCTCGTAACTTCCTTACTATTTTTAACGAGCTCGAAGGAAAGGTGGAAGATTTCTCGGCAGACTCCTTCAAGTAGGGTCGATGCCTAGAATCTCCTCATGAGATCGGGAAAATATGTCACGAAAATTATTAAACAAATTGGTGTACGGAATGATCTCATCAAGATAACAGTCCGCTCCAATAAAGATTTGTTCTGTGACCCCAGGTTCAGTGGGAATGTTAATGGGGATGGTTCTCACTGTACTCGTCCTATTCCCTTTGGCAAAAACAACTTTTAAAGTGGAAAGGAAAGAGGACCAATCAACATTCTCACTGGGTCTCGAAGGGAACTCACCTCTCTCTATCAGGTTTAGAACAGGAAGTAAATAGGTCCTGGGGTGTAAATGTTCCCAAGGGCGTCTCAAGCCTATCATAGCTTCAAAAAATGTTTCGTCGGAAGGCAAAACTGTGTCTAAACTATTAGGAGAGAGGGTAGAGTCTGTTGACCGTGCAGGAGCAGGGTCCATATCCGACTCGGCAAAGACTGGCGGAGTCATGATATGTTCCGTTGCATCATGTTGTGCTTCCATGTATGCTACTTCTGCAACAGATAAGGGCACTGATGGTTCTGATACAGTAGGAAGGATCCACGGATTAGTCCTTGAACCGACTGTGAAAGTTTCAGTAGATGTACCTTCATCAGAACGCATAAAAAGAATGGGAGAGGGTAGGTCAAAAGTGTCCATTAATGACCCGTAAAGCCCTGCTCCTAAACTCTCGCTTGCTGGGGAAGATTGATCAACCAAAGGAACTGTGGATTCCAATGAAGTCTGGTTGTTTCGCCGACAGAACGAAAGCTGATCGACCGTGACGATCTTACCTTCATGAGGGAACATAACAACTCGAAAAACTACCGATGGAATAGCTCACATGGCATATGTCCAGCTCCTGCCTAATAACATGTTGTAATCAAGCGGAGCGTCCAGAACTTCAATCTCTACAGCAACTATCTTACCCACGAGTGTGACATCAAATGATGGCAAGAGTCCGTGTGGATGGAAGGTTCTACCATCAAATGTAGTAAGCAGTGTGTTAGAGGGGGCTAACTCGGGAGAGCCCAAGGCTTTCCAGCAAGAAATCGACATTACGCACGTAGACACGCCCTCATCTACGACAACTCGTCCAATGGTCATAGGACCATGAACTACCTCTATCTGAAGAGAAACGTGGTACGGAAACCGATATTTGATATCAGACATATCAAAACGCACAGTCATGTTGGATGATTCCATACTTCCAATCGCTGCCAGAAGTGCATTTCGTTGTAATGGACAACTTTGCAAAACTTCTGAGGTGGACATAGCACAAGGGGTCTGGGCTAGATCTTCAACCACATTGTAGTTGGCAGTAGCCCGTGCGTTGGGATTGTGTGAAGCCCATTTCAAGACACCTTTCGGGATCTTGGGCAATGGGTCCGTAGGTATGTGGAGAGGAGTGGATGATTCAGGAACTTCTTTATCCTTATTCTGTGAATCTGAGGTATAATTTCTTGCCCGCATTTGTAAAAGAGCGTCCAAGTTAACCATATTAATAAAAGTTTGATCAACTGAAGCATGGGTGGTGCCAGAAGCTGATTCCTGCCCTTTGGGAAATGGATCTTTAAGGACGGTAGGTTTCTTTTCTTGAAGCAGCTTCTGGGCTTCTTCGATTAGAGGGCATTAGTGAGTGAGGTGGTCCTGCTTGCAAAGCTTGCAAGGGAACTTAACCTTCTTCTTTTCTATGTTACCCTCCTCGGCATTTTCTTTGTTTTTGGGCTTTTGTTGGTTCCCCTCTCCTTTCTTTCCCTTCTTTTTGTTGTTGGGCTGTCGAGGGCCCTTTTGATTAGTCTGAACCTGCTGTACAGATTCAGTAGTAGAAGGAGAGGTTGTGACGGGAGTCATTTCTACAGTCGATTGTTTGACCGATAAGGCATGAACCTGTTTAGTCAATGCTTCGAAAGCTACATAATCAACTGAACCTACTATGCCTTCAGCATGTGGTCCAGGTTTTGGTCTACCTAGATCAATGTTCGATCGCGGTGCATTAGGTATAATCTCGTAAAGGAGCCCAGACTGAGCATAAACCAAGTCGAGTTGTTGGGTCCTTAAAATGGCTTCTTCTTCCGATGACACCCCAGAAGTAGCTACTTCCTTAGAAACATAAGGAAGGAGTGATTTCAGATACCACTCTAATAAGAATTATGGGGGGATATTGGCCTTAATGAGCCTCTTCTGTCTTCGCCACTCCTGAATATGATCAGATAAATGGGTGGCTTCGTTTTACCTAAAGGTAGACAAAAGATCTGTCCTGGCATCGTACCGAACAGGAAGCTGGAAGTGGTTCAGAAAGACTATAGCGAGATCCCGAAAGTTAAAAAATGTGGCTACAAGTAACTCAATGTACCATTTGGCTGCAGCACTAGTTAAGGTTCTTTGAAAAAGTCTCAACCTAACGGAATCTTCATTCAACGAGTTCGAAGAACACCATAGATGAAAAGTGGTCACATGATCACCAGGGTCTTCACCAGTTTTACCTTCGAATTTTGGAATGTCCGAAGGTAGCTTGGTGGGAATTGGTGGCCATGTGACGTTATGGCACACTGGATCGTTTGTTAACTTGGAAAGGTCTAGCAAATTCAGAGTTGCCAGAAATGGTAAACAAGGTCTATAAGATGGCATTTGATAAGTTGGAGTCGTGAAGGGGGAACCTCCCATAGTTTGACCCATAAAATGTCGGTTAGGGTTAGCCCCTACCATCTGTTGGTAGGGGTTGCCCCCAGCCATCTGATGGTAGGGGTTGCCCCCTGCCATATCCTGGAAGGGGTTGCCCCCAGCCATCTGTTAGTAGGGGTTTCCCCCAGCCATTTGTTGTTGTGTGAAAGTGTTGTTGAAATTCTCCCACCTAAATGAAATTGGGTTGGTACCATGTGCATTCGTCCACTATGGCTGGGTGTTAGCCCCGCCATATTGTTGGTTAAAAATATTACCCCCTCCTCCATAAAACAAAGAAAAGGGGATATTTCCTGCATGTATATTACTTTGATTCATATTGTAACCTGCAAAGGTGTTAAAACCGAGGGTAGTCGAGGTGGACAACGCAATCATGGTACTCATGACATGCATGGTTGCAGAGAGATTGGGCCCTACATTGGGTGTGGAAATCCAAGTACTAGGTATACGGTATGACTATTGAGTCGCAGGAGATGGAGTGACACTCACTGCATTATTGGGTCCAAAAGTAGGGGTAGCGACTGAGGCAGATGTCAAAGTTGTTGAGCTTGGCATACCTAATGTACCAGCGTTGAAACTGAAGGACGGAATTGAAGCAGAAGCTGTCTGCGATGAACTTGGTGTAGCAGTGGAAGAAGGATTTACAATCCTTGTATTCATACCCATTGTGGGATTCTGTGGAACTCCCTGTTCGTCTCCTGGGTTAGTCATAATATGCCCAGGTGTGAAAATATATGCACTATACTCGGGTTGCTGGAAACCAACAGGTATCAGAAGCGGATCATTAAGTCCGGTAAGAGGATGGTTAAAAGGAGTGCTAAACTCACCAGAAGCAATATCCTCAACCTCGACAATATCAAGAACTTGTTGATCCGGGGTTCTAGGTTGTGGTTCACTAGGAACCTCTATTTCACCAGTAAGTTCAAAAAGACCACTGGAGTCTGTCCTACGTCGTCGTGGTGGCGGTAGTGGCTCCACACTAAGTGGGGGAAGGTTTTGCAACCTCCGAGACCTATGAAGCTGTTGGTCTTCCACAATTATATAAAAATAAACTAAGTAAAAACCTAGTGGCCACTAAGACTAAGGGACAAAAAACATACCACTAAAAAAAATCCTAGGTAATCAAACCAATCAAACGGATAGCAAATACTCTCGGAAGTAAGCCTGGGATGATTAGGGCCCAGAACAGACTAACAGAGTACCGATGGTCAGTTTCGTGGCATCCACCGAAGGTCCACTGGGTGCAAGCGCTTGAATCACCAAACCGCTTTCCTGGGATTACTGCCAAAGGGTTACCTTCCATGCCTGTCCGAGGTGAAGTAGGAATAACCTCCCACTCTACCTGTGTAGGATCCTAAAGGTTTGATACTAAGGCTACCATAAATATGAAATATCCTGGGGGGACAGTCGTCAGCCTAGTCAAAATGCATGGGCAGGGTAGCAAAGCCCGAAGTCCGAAAGGATCCCCATACGCGAATCGACTCTGGTTTATGGTCAAAAGGAAAGTGAGGGGATATCCTCAACAATTCCAGTCTCCCACGGCCTCGTGCTTAACTCTGGTTTGAGTAGAGCATCCCAGGGTTATTTGATATATATGGGTTTACCTAAATGAAAGTTGTACTATGATTGTTGCGTAATGAAGCCAGTTGTGAGCAGTTTAAGGTGATTTAAGCTCGTAAATCTAGCCTAAGCTAGTTGATGTCGTGTATACCTAAAAAGAAAATGTTTCTAATTGATTTCATTAAAATTTCTTTTTAAAGCAACTTTTTACTCAACGGGGTAGTGCATTGTGTGGAATGGATTGAGTAAGTAAAGTGCAAAAGAAATAAATTTCAAAGCAACAAAAGACTCTTTTTCTTTTTCCGTTTATGCTCTTTCCAAAATGAAAACTAAGCAAACCTAAAACAAGTTTCTTTTTTTATTTTCTTTTCGAATTCAAAACAAAGTAAACTACGCTACTTCGAAATGATCATAAGCCTTACTATTTTAAACTACCAAACTCATTTTTTTGCTTTTTCAATATATGTAAAAGAAAAAGGACTCGAAAATGGAAGTAAGTAAGACCTAAAAGAGAAATGCGAGCAAGGAAAACAAATCTAAAGTTCACAACAATCAAATCGATGACTTGATAAAGACTTGTCCTACAAAGTTTTTCAAAGGAAAAGACTTTGGGCTTGGAATCAAAGCGAAAAGAAAACAGGGATAAAAGACGCTTGTGACGGAAAGGAAAACCTCTAAGGTTTCTCCAAAGCACCAAAACCCTAAGAAAGCTAAGCCAAGCAAAACGTAGGCAAGTGAACTAAAGATGACCTTACAATCACAAAGACTCAAATGGAAGCAAACTAAACTACTTCAACTTATTTGAACTAAAACTAACAAAGCAATCAGGAAGTGTCTTGACTCAAAAAACTTTTGAAAACACCCTAAGGACTTAACTTGGGGTCAAAACCCTAAATCAAAGGACAAGACACTGTTGAAGCGTACTAGTGTTGCAACAAACAACAAATGTCGTAAACAAAGGTTTGTACACCTGCAACAAGCAACTAGGGTACGAACATGCAGCTATGTTCAACAAGGAACAAGGCACGGTTTCCAAAAAGAGTCACAAGCAAGCAAGACACCTCAAAAAGTACTCAAGCAAGCAAAAGATGACCTAAGGGACTTAGGAGAGATAAACAAGACTCAACAAGGGCATAAAGACCTCAAGGATCAGTTAAGAAGACAAGGCAAGAGGCTGGAAATCAAACCAAACAAGTGGAAATCAAATCCCAAAAGCAAATAGAGACTTACAGGAAAAAAATCTACTGTGTAGTGTACAAACCTGCGTACACTGGGAGGTGTACCCTACTGTGGAGTAGGGAAAGCAACGTTTTTCAGCATGTGTACTCTATTGTGAAATAGGTAAAGCAACGTTTTTCATCAGGTGTACGCTACTGTGTGCAAGGGATACCAGTGTTCATGCCAGAGAAGGCTTGAAACAAGCTCTAAAAATTCAAACTGGAATGAGTCAAGCAATGGAAACATGCTACAATAACCTACAGAGCCTCTCAAAGGATCAAAAAGATCAAAAATACTAGAAGGACAACTAACTATGTCTCCTAAAGCAAAAAACAACCGGTCCCCAGTAGAGTCGCCAGTCTGTTGTTAAGGAATTCTACCCTATAGTGAGGAGAGGGACACTACCAACTTTTGGGGTGACAGGTAAATACATTAATCATATCACATAGGCTTCTCCAAAATGAAAGAGATCAAGATTCTTGAAGGCATACCTTATTAACGACATTCGATCCTAGCTTTCGCTTGCTCCTTCGATCGATCCTCCACTTGATCTTCCGTTTGACGAACCTGCAATACAATAGATACCTTCCTCAGTGTATCTTGAGTGATATAACAATGATGAAATTGAAATACAATTTATACATCAAATACAATCAATCATTTAATCCAAACAAATATGCAATCCATTAGACATTTGATTGGGACAGGAAGGGTATTTCAACCTTTATTGTCAAAAGCAAATAATCAGTACAATTATACCTGATCATTCAGAGTGCTTGTGCAACCGGATCCTGGGCTCCTGCTCTTCACACTAACTTTGGAATTCCTCCAGCGTAACAACCCTTAATGCATGGTTTCTCCTCCTCTCTCTCATCTATCCCCCTTTTATTTATGGGACAAGGTAAGCAGTTTGGATCGAGGGGTAGTTTGATTGGGAGGTTGGGGAAGTTGCAAAACCAACTTTGTCACATACCCCAATTTTATTAAAATAATGTAATTATTTTTAATATTCCTGAGACATTATGATAAATTTAATGCTAAGTAGGAATGGATGACTCAGCAGAGTCTCCAGAGATGGAATGTAAATTCTGAATAATTATTATTAATAAATAAATTATGGAGACAACAGCATGGGAGAGCTGTTAAAAGAGGTTATTGGTCTAACTGGTGGATGGAATTAGGTGGAAGGACAAAAGACAAGTGGCAGCATCCTCAAACACTTCCTGAGTTGCAGGTGGCAACTTCCCTATATTTTGGGGTCATGATTCCCCAAGAAAGTGGAATCTGAGCAGGTGGCTCATTAATGACAGTTAGCCCAACTAAGACCTAGGCAATCTTTTAAATACTACTCAATGAACTGAGCTGGGGGTTCAGCAATTGTTCTAGAGGGAGAATACATTCAGGTGAATGCTATTCAGGAGTCCCATTGAGGAAGTGGGAAAACAGTAAGGAAGTGTTTTGAAGCAGGAAGTTGCAGTAACTTGGTTCCAGTATAGCTGTTTTGGCTGAGGGAATTGTTGACTGTACCTAGTTCCAGCCAGTTAGACCAGAGCAAGCTCGGGGGTCCTGAGAAGTGCTGTCTGGGCACTCTCCAGGAATTGGTAGGGAGGAACAGCCTCCCATTGCTGTTATTGTCTACCATAGCTACAGGTTCTGTCACTCTTCCTGCTGTTGGTTTAATTAATTTTCATATGAATAGACTAGTTCAACTATGTTTTGACTGTATTCAATTTCAGTAAATCAGTCTCTGTATTTTCCTTTGGTATAAATTTCAGAACTCAGATGTTTTAGAATTTTCCCTACTTTTATCTAAATAGAGTAATTATCCTATGCAGAACATATTTGTTACTGTTACAGTTAATAAATACCATGTTTATGCATATTCTAGAATTCCTGTTAATAGTAAAATATAGACAGAAATATTTAAACAGTAGATATTCCAGATTTATAGCTATTAAACAATCATAAGAACAAATAAAGATAAATCTTAGTTTTTACTTTGAGATAATTCCTGTTAGAGTAATCTACCTGTATATATATATGTATTGCATATTTTAGTCAACTATAGTTACAGTTCATTCTTATATCAAGTTAACAGATAGACAAAATTCATCTTAATATATTGTTTATACTCAGAACATGTTTGACAGCTATCGATTAACTAAAGGGGTGACTGTAACAACAATTCATTGTTACAAGCTTCCTTATAATCTTATTTATTAACACAGGAGTCAAATACAAACACATAGAAACTGTAGATTATTATTTTCTTTCAACCTGGTATTAGAATATATTAGCCATGTTATTATAATAGAGTTAACATAGTTGTTTTAAACAAAACAAACATATTATCACAACAGAGAAACTGTCGACGAATACAACCATTATTGGCTGTTACAAACCTTCTTAATTATACACAGTAATAATATTTATTTCATTATAAATATTCTACCTTAGAGTAGTCCACAAACCCTACACGGCCGTAGCCTTACAATATTCCTTCAACAGACTGAAAACAAATGAAAAGAATGCCTTATATGGCAGACAGAACCTACAGTATCTTTATACATAGTTCTATGTATATATTATTCTATCCACAGTTTTATTTAATATTTATATAAGATTCAAAATAAATTTGTTACAACTCGTTCCCAGTCACCACCGAGTTAACAATACCATACATATGCATTGAACACAAAACAAAACCCCCAATTCATCAGAATAACCCTATGCTATTAACTATTACAGTCATAGTCGATAAACTTCCACAATCTTTTATTTAATACTCCAAAACGGAGAAAAACGCAGAGAGACAATTATAGGGTTTCATTTATAAACAGAGTTATCATCCATTGCAGGTACCGAAGAACTCATCTCTCTTTACATTTCAAACACATTCTAACAAATTAACAAAACACAAAAAAATGAAATACGGCCGTATCAGGCTCAGTATTATATTAAGTATAAATCCTATACAGCGAGGCTAGAACCCTAGGTTTAGCCAATACGAGTACAATAACAGAAACCCTGGCCTCATACAGTCTGAGCCGTGAAGGGATCTCCAATAAACATAACAAGGTTTCAAACCCCTTTTCATTTCAAACAAAACAATTTCTTACAGATGACTGCACCCATGAACATCAAGTCGTTAATGACCTCACTACACAGGAGCTTTCCTCCAAGACTCAACCCTAACCACAAAACCAGCAAAGGAAGAGAAAGCCGTGGATAACCAGGCTTACCCGGAGGAGCCAGCATTGGAGATAAAACCCTGTACACCTTCAAAGCCGCATGACCTGCACATTCAATGCCGAGAGATGTTAATACACTATCAATACCAAGAATTGGTGAATATATAGTAAACCTGCACTTGCTTGCAAAACCGAAACTGCAAAAATAAAGTTATCACTTTACCTGAGCAATGTAACCATGAATAACCTGGAAGCCACCGGTGGAAGCAAGCACTGAAACCCCATCCCCCTCGTCGGTTGAAAGAGTAAGGAACACCTTCATAACATTTCTTGACAGCCGAGACAAAGTAACATTCCCGACGAAACCCTCACGCTGGGATTGAACCAGTCAAGAAGCACACCCAAAACCCAAAGGCATCAACCCTCTCATAACTAAAAGACAATAGAAAAACCCTGTCTCATATCCATACCAGCACAGTGATGGACTGTAAATAGCTGGGACTTAAACAAAGGATGAAGCAACGAGACCACTAAACAAAGAAACTGTAACAGACGCCATCACCAGAGCCGAGGACTTATCTTACTACAGAATGAAATCACGAGACCATAACCACAACACTTTGCACTCTGTTACAGTGCCCCAACTACGAAACTCAGACACGGAGGGTTTCATCCTTAGGACCCGAGCCCGAAGGCAAATACAATAACCTGGTAGGGTTTTCGATAACAGCTTATATATCACCAATTGCATGGAGGAGAGTCAACCACGTAGCATCCAAAATATATCCACGTAATATGGGTCGAGACCATATAGTTCAATTGCCATCCAAATCATTATTTATCGATTTCAAAAATCATTGCGTAGATACAAGTCAAACTCCAACGTATGGAATTATAATATGGAATACATTCAATCAACAAATAGTGCATGCCTTGCAATCAAACCTTCAATTTCCAAGGTACGTGTTATGTATAATCCCTACAATGATATGAATGAGATGTAGTCAACTTCAACCATAGAGTTTCTCTTAACCTAGTATGATAGATACAACCTTACCACTATATTGAATATAAAGATTGCCAACGTATGGGAACTTTATGATGGTTGCACAATCATTATACTATATATATATATATTGAAACCAAGCCATAGATTAATGCCATGAGCATATTACCTTTCTATGATCATGTAAGCATTAAGGTAGTCAACCTTCAAATGAAAACACCTTGTTACTTAATACCTTGAAATGTTACCAAGTCTTTATGACAAGATACACAATTGCCATTATATACTCTCATCGTATTTTCTACCAATACCATTGTTAACAGTAAACAATTTTGAATAATAATCTCTATTATTAAGATGTTGAAAAAGAATTCCATCTACAGGTTCACATCGTGAAGGTAGTTAAAATCAAGGCACGGTCAGGTAACATAAATTAAACTTTAAGTAGACATTGAACATTGCAGTATAGTCGAATATAATGGAACAACGCTAGAGGCGCCACATTTCCCAACTCACATTAATAATCCAGAATTACAACAATAATCACCGGTATTAGTTGACAACTTATCACATAAAGTTAACGTCGTTTATGCAGCCAAAAATTATGATATAACAATTGTTCCAGTGGTAGTTATAGCAGTAACATAGAGTCATATTCATAAAACAATAATTATAACTGAAACAAGGTAATCTGTCGCAAACCTGTTGATACTATCTGAATAAGAGAGATCATGTCGAGGCAGACTATCAATCTTAATTCAAATATAAGTTCATGAGAATAACTTCACTGTCTTGCACTACAACTTGCAATAGTAAATAAATCTTCTTAAAATTTTAAAGTACAGGGAGTATTGATGCTTACCAAGTTTAACATACAGTAATCCTTACTTCACCGGCGCACCTGAGAAACAAAAGACGACTTATGCATTAGCTCGTAAGCTAAGTAAGCCAGTCAGCTACGACTAGCTCTTCCCTTGCGGTTTGAAAACAAAACAGTCATTAATTACAATCACAGAAATCAAAATTTCAATAAGACAGAGTCTTTAAACAGATTATGTTAGTTACTGAATTTAAAACAGGACCAGAAATATTATTTAGTTAACATTTATTGTTAAGAATAAAAATTTTAAATTTTTCAGAAATATCGGGGTTTGACATGTGGTATCAGAGCATGGTTCAGACACTAGGCTTGGATGTGACTCCACTAAACTTCCGCAAACAGTGACCATAAAAGAAAAAAAAATTTATTTATAAAATACTAACATATATTTCGGTTTCATGAACAGAACAGAAAATTTCTCTTTTCTGAATTTTACAGACAGGTATGGAAAAACTGGGAGAATATGCTGAGGAGGAATCTCCCAATGCTGTGACAAGACAGATGTCAAAAGAACTTGAGACAGAAGAAGAAATTGCTCACACCACTGAGCTGATGCAGACCATAAGAGGATTAAAGACAGAAATGGAAACAGTTAAAAAGGATAATGAAAGAATTCTAAAGACTCAGGAACAGCTAAATCAGCTATTGATAGAAAAATTTCAGACTGAAGGAAGGAGCAAACCAACTAACTCAGAAGAAGTTAGTCATCAAAGAGGGTCAAAAAGGACAAAACCAACTAAATCTGACAGCAGTTCTTCATCGGAAGAAAGAAAGGGACAACCCAGTTATCACACTAGCAGTGACAGCAGTGAAGCTGAGATGCACAACCGAAGGAAAAAGTACAGGCCTTATGAAGAGATTTCCGGGGAGTTTAAGAAGATAAAGCCCCCAACTTTCAATGGAGAAGCTGAAACTGGAGAAGAGGCAGAATCCTGGTTATCCGGGATGAGAAAATATTTTCAGATCTATAACTACTCAAATCAGCTAAAGGCACGAATGGCCATCTACAACCTCTCGGGAAAGGCGGACATATGGTGGCAAGATCTGAAAAGGGTCAAAGGGATTAAAGAAAGAGAAGTTAATTGGAGTACCTTTAAAAGATACTTCAAGAAGAAATTCCTGTCCGAGCAGTATTATGAAGAAAGGGCCAAAGAATTTTATGAACTAAAACTCGGATCTATGACGATGAAGGACTTAAACAGTAAATTTTTAAGTCTGTTGCTTTATGTACCGTATTTTGTCGAAGAGAAACCAAAAATACAGCGGTTTCTTAGTTGCCTGCCCTATCATATCAAGGACAGAATTGAATATGACAATCCAAAAACACTGGAAGAAGCTATGCGCAAGGCAAATTTCTGTTACGAACAGAATAAAAAGAAAGAGGGGATAGCCAGCTGGAAAGCCAAAAAGAACAGCAATCTGATCGAGTACAAGAAAAAGGAATTTGTTCCCCATAAAAGTTTCAAGAATGGCAAAAACGGGAACCACTTTAATAGTAAAAGTTTCCAAGGAAACAAAAATGGAGCTGTCAGCCATTCAAACAATTACAAAAACAGCAAAGAGACTCCTAATAACCATGGAAACTACACTAAAAACTTCGAGCGAAAGGAACCTGTCAAGTGTTGGGAGTGTAATGGGCCACATTATGCTTCAGTCTGCCCAAACAAAAAGAAACAAATCAGCAATATTTATACTGTTCAAGATGAAATGACAGTTGGATATTTTGCAGGAACTATGCCCCGAATCAATGCAGCGTTGGAAAACCGTCAGGCTGACTACCAAACTTCCATGGTGGAAGTAGGAGGTATGATTAACAAAACCCCAGTTACTATATTAATAGATCCAGGTGCTAGTCTTAGTTATATTTCACCTCAGCTGGTAGAAAAATGTAAATTGACAGTTGAAAGGTTTGATAATTCTTGGTCTGTACAATTAGCTACTGGGGCAAAGAGAAAAGTAAACTGCTATGTAAAAGAATGCATCTTAAACATGACTGATTTTAGAACTACAGTTAAACTGAACGTTTTACCACTTGGCTCTTATGACATACTTATCGGAATGGACTGGTTGGAACAACATAGAGTCGTTTTAAACTGTTTTGACAAAACTTTTAGGTGTATAAACAGTAGTGGACATCCTGTAACTGTTAGGGGTATCCCTAGGAAAACAGTAGTTAGGCAGATTTCGGCTTTACAACTTAAAAGAGCAGTCAGGAAAGGGTGCAAGACCTATGCTGTAACTATTACAGATGAGACAGATAAGTCTGAAAGCAACCAGAAAACGGTAGAGAACATCCCTGTCGTCAATGAATTTATTGACGTTTTTCCTGAGGAAATTCCAGAATTGCCTCCCAAGAGAGAGCTAGACTTTACAATTGAGCTGGTACCAGGTGTTGTTCCCAGTTCAAAAGCCCCGTATCGTATGAATATTTTGGAGCTTAACGAGTTGAAAACTCAGTTGAAGGAGTTAATAGATAAGAACTATATTCGACCCAGTGTATCCCCTTGGGGAGCACCAGTGATTTTCGTTAAAAAGAAGGACGGAACCATGCGACTTTGCATAGATTATCGTCAACTAAACAAGATGACGATCAAAAACAGGTATCCGTTACCTCGTATTGATGATCTGTTTGATCAGCTACGTGGCGCTACGGTATTTTCCAAGATCGATCTGAGATCGGGTTATCATCAGGTAAGAATTAAGGAAGAAGATATTTTCAAAACAGCCTTTAGAACAAGGTACGGACATTACGAATTTGTCGTAATGCCATTTGGACTTACTAATGCCCCAGCTGTTTTCATGTGTTTAATGAACAACATAATGCATAAGTACTTAGATAAATTTGTTGTTGTATTTATCGACGACATTTTAGTCTATTCTAAGAGCGAGGAGGAGCATAAAGAACACTTACATATCGTTTTACAAGAACTAAGAGAACAACAACTTTTTGCGAAATTTAGTAAATGTGACTTCTTCAAAGATGAAATCCAGTACTTAGGACATGTAGTCACAAAGGAAGGGATTTCAGTGGATCCCGAAAAGATTCGGGCGATTGAAGAATGGCCAGTACCTAAAGATGTGACGGACGTTAGATCTTTCATGGGAATTACCGGTTACTACCGGAGGTTTATTGAAGGCTTTTCAAAAATAGCCAACCCAATCACTTCTTTGCAGAAGAAAGGCAAGAAGTTTGATTGGAACGCGAAATGTGAAGAAAGTTTCAAGAAACTTAAGACATTATTGACAACTGCACCTATTCTTAGAATAGCGGACCCAAATAAAGATTTCATAGTTTGCACCGACGCTTGTAATGATGGTTTAGGTGGAGTGCTGACTCAAGAAGGACACGTCATTGCTTACGAATCTAGGAAGCTGAAAATCCATGAAAAGAATTATGCCACTTATGACCTAGAATTAGCTGCTGTAATTCATGCTTTAAAGATGTGGCGACACCACCTAATAGGCAGAAAATTCACCTTGCTAACAGACAATAAAGGTCTGAAATACCTTTTAGATCAGCCAAATTTAAATGCAAGACAAGCCAGGTGGCTGGCATTCCTAAGTGAATATGATTTCGAAATCCAACACATAAAAGGAAAGGAAAATAGGGTAGCTGATGCCTTGAGCAGAAATGCAAAACTGAATTTTATATCAGCTAGCAGCATTTATACTTCCGACTTAAATGAACAGCTGGCTGAAGGGATAAAATTAGACGAAAATTATCAACATTTACAAATTACAGCCAAAGAACAGCCCACAGAAAGTTTGGTAAAAGGGTATAGTTTAAATGAAAATGGATTTTTGTTGTTTAAGGATAGGCTGTATATCCCTAATGCACCTACAGTTAAGCTGTTAATTTTAGACGAAATACATAAAACCCCTTACTCCGGGCATCCTGGCTATCAAAAGACTATCACTATGTTGAGAAAAGAATATTTTTGGCCTAACATGAAATCTGAAACTGCTGAATATTTAGCTAAGTGTTTGGATTGCCAACAAGTAAAAACAGAACACCAACATCCAGCCGGATTGCTACAACCTTTACCTATACCTAGCTGGAAATGGGAAATAATCAGCCTGGATTTCATTACGGGTTTACCCAAAAATCAACATCAGAATGATTCGATTATGGTAGTGGTAGACAAATTAAGTAAATCAGCACACTTTATTCCTGTTAAAACCACATACAAGGCTGCAAACATAGCAGATATCTTTCTAAAACAGATTTTTCGGTTACACGGTATTCCAAAAGTCATTATATCAGACAGGGATCCTAAATTCACAGGAAACTTTTGGAGATCTTTGTTCAAAGGATTAAACACCACTTTGAATTTCAGCACCTCTTTCCATCCTCAGACGGACGGACAAACTGAAAGAGTTAATCAAATATTAGAAGATCTGTTAAGGATGTATGTTAAAGATCAACCAGGTAAGTGGGAGGATTATTTACACTTAGCTGAATTTGCATACAATAACAGCTATCAATCATCAGCTAAGTTTAGTCCTTTTGAGGTTTTGTATGGACGAAAATGCAACACTCCTATCTCTTGGAGTAATCCAGTAGATAGATTAGTGTTAGGACCTGATTTATTGAAAGAAATGGAACAGATTGTGAAACAAGTGCAGGAAAACTTGAAGATTGCCCAGGATCGGCAAAAGAGTCAAGCAGATTTGAAAAGGACTCCTAAAGAGTTCCAGGTAGGTGAACATGTATTCATCAAGGTAAGACCAAAGAAGAGCTCCCTAAAATTAGGAAGTTGTGCAAAATTAGCACCACGATACTGTGGTCCATTTGAAATTTTAGCTAGAATTGGTCAAGTTGCTTATCAGTTAGCATTACCGCCAAATTTAAAAGTACACAATGTTTTTCATATCTCTGTTTTGAAAAAGTATGTTCATGATGCTACTCATGTTATTGATTGGAACATTGTGCAGGTAGAACCAGAAGGGGAAGTTCTGGTGGAACCGGATTGTATCCTCGGGAGGAGGGAAATTACTCTACGGAACCGCATAATTGGACAAGTGAAGGTGCAATGGAAGCACCTTAGTCCTGAAGAAGCTACCTGGGAGCTGGAAAGTAAGATGCGGGAAGCATATCCCCATCTATTCCAGCAGGTGGCTGAAGAAGAAGAATAAGTAACATCGAGGACGATGTTACATTTTAAGGGGGTGTGTATGTCACATACCCCAATTTTATTAAAATAATGTAATTATTTTTAATATTCCTGAGACATTATGATAAATTTAATGCTAAGTAGGAATGGATGACTCAGCAGAGTCTCCAGAAATGGAATGTAAATTCTGAATAATTATTATTAATAAATAAATTATGGAGACAACAGCATGGGAGAGCTGTTAAAAGAGGTTACTGGTCTAACTGGTGGATGGAATTAGGTGGAAGGACAAAAGACAAGTGGCAGCATCCTCAAACACTTCCTGAGTTGCAGGTGGCAACTTCCCTATATTTTGGGGTCATGATTCCCCAAGAAAGTGGAATCTGAGCAGGTGGCTCATTAATGACAGTTAGCCCAACTAAGACCTAGGCAATCTTTTAAATACTACTCAATGAACTGAGCTGGGGGTTCAGCAATTGTTCTAGAGGGAGAATACATTCAGGTGAATGCTATTCAGGAGTCCCATTGAGGAAGTGGGAAAACAGTAAGGAAGTGTTTTGAAGCAGGAAGTTGCAGTAACTTGGTTCCAGTATAGCTGTTTTGGCTGAGGGAATTGTTGACTGTACCTAGTTCCAGCCAGTTAGACCAGAGCAAGCTCGGGGGTCCTGAGAAGTGCTGTCTGGGCACTCTCCAGGAATTGGTAGGGAGGAACAGCCTCCCATTGCTGTTATTGTCTACCATAGCTACAGGTTCTGTCACTCTTCCTGCTGTTGGTTTAATTAATTTTCATATGAATAGACTAGTTCAACTATGTTTTGACTGTATTCAATTTCAGTAAATCAGTCTCTGTATTTTCCTTTGGTATAAATTTCAGAACTCAGATGTTTTAGAATTTTCCCTACTTTTATCTAAATAGAGTAATTATCCTATGCAGAACATATTTGTTACTGTTACAGTTAATAAATACCATGTTTATGCATATTCTAGAATTCCTGTTAATAGTAAAATATAGACAGAAATATTTAAACAATAGATATTCCAGATTTATAGCTATTAAACATTTATAAGAACAAATAAAGATAAATCTTAGTTTTTACTTTGAGATAATTCCTGTTAGAGTAATCTACCTGTATATATATATGTATTGCATATTTTAGTCAACTATAGTTACAGTTCATTCTTATATCAAGTTAACAGATAGACAAAATTCATCTTAATATATTGTTTATACTCAGAACATGTTTGACAGCTATCGATTAACTAAAGGGGTGACTGTAACAACAATTCATTGTTACAAGCTTCCTTATAATCTTATTTATTAACACAGGAGTCAAATACAAACACATAGAAACTGTAGATTATTATTTTCTTTCAACCTGGTATTAGAATATATTAGCCATGTTATTATAATAGAGTTAACATAGTTGTTTTAAACAAAACAAACATATTATCACAACAGAGAAACTGTCGACGAATACAACCATTATTGGCTGTTACAAACCTTCTTAATTATACACAGTAATAATATTTATTTCATTATAAATATTCTACCTTAGAGTAGTCCACAAACCCTACACGGCCGTAGCCTTACAATATTCCTTCAACAGACTGAAAACAAATGAAAAGAATGCCTTATATGGCAGACAGAACCTACAGTATCTTTATACATAGTTCTATGTATATATTATTCTATCCACAGTTTTATTTAATATTTATATAAGATTCAAAATAAATTTGTTACAACTCGTTCCCAGTCACCACCGAGTTAACAATACCATACATATGCATTGAACACAAAACAAAACCCCCAATTCATCAGAATAACCCTATGCTATTAACTATTACAGTCATAGTCGATAAACTTCCACAATCTTTTATTTAATACTCCAAAACGGAGAAAAACGCAGAGAGACAATTATAGGGTTTCATTTATAAACAGAGTTATCATCCATTGCAGGTACCGAAGAACTCATCTCTCTTTACATTTCAAACACATTCTAACAAATTAACAAAACACAAAAAAATGAAATACGGCCGTATCAGGCTCAGTATTATATTAAGTATAAATCCTATACAGCGAGGCTAGAACCCTAGGTTTAGCCAATACGAGTACAATAACAGAAACCCTGGCCTCATACAGTCTGAGCCGTGAAGGGATCTCCAATAAACATAACAAGGTTTCAAACCCCTTTTCATTTCAAACAAAACAATTTCTTACAGATGACTGCACCCATGAACATCAAGTCGTTAATGACCTCACTACACAGGAGCTTTCCTCCAAGACTCAACCCTAACCACAAAACCAGCAAAGGAAGAGAAAGCCGTGGATAACCAGGCTTACCCGGAGGAGCCAGCATTGGAGATAAAACCCTGTACACCTTCAGAGCCGCGTGACCTGCACATTCAATGCCGAGAGATGTTAATACACTATCAATACCAAGAATTGGTGAATATATAGTAAACCTGCACTTGCTTGCAAAACCGAAACTGCAAAAATAAAGTTATCACTTTACCTGAGCAATGTAACCATGAATAACCTGGAAGCCACCGGTGGAAGCAAGCACTGAAACCCCATCCCCCTCGTCGGTTGAAAGAGTAAGGAACACCTTCATAACATTTCTTGACAGCCGAGACAAAGTAACATTCCCGACGAAACCCTCACGCTGGGATTGAACCAGTCAAGAAGCACACCCAAAACCCAAAGGCATCAACCCTCTCATAACTAAAAGACAATAGCAAAACCCTGTCTCATATCCATACCAGCACAGTGATGGACTGTAAATAGCTGGGACTTAAACAAAGGATGAAGCAACGAGACCACTAAACAAAGAAACTGTAACAGACGCCATCACCAGAGCCGAGGACTTATCTTACTACAGAATGAAATCACGAGACCATAACCACAACACTTTGCACTCTGTTACAGTGCCCCAACTACGAAACTCAGACACGGAGGGTTTCATCCTTAGGACCCGATCCCGAAGGCAAATACAATAACCTGGTAGGATTTTCGATAGCAGCTTATATATCACCAATTGCATGGAGGAGAGTCAACCACGTAGCATCCAAAATATATCCACGTAATATGGGTCGAGACCATATAGTTCAATTGCCATCCAAATCATTATTTATCGATTTCAAAAATCATTGCGTAGATACAAGTCAAACTCCAACGTATGGAATTATAATATGGAATACATTCAATCAACAAATAGTGCATGCCTTGCAATCAAACCTTCAATTTCCAAGGTACGTGTTATGTATAATCCCTACAATGATATGAATGAGATGTAGTCAACTTCAACCATAGAGTTTCTCTTAACCTAGTATGATAGATACAACCTTACCACTATATTGAATATAAAGATTGCCAACGTATGGGAACTTTATGATGGTTGCACAATCATTATACTATATATATATATTGAAACCAAGCCATAGATTAATGCCATGAGCATATTACCTTTCTATGATCATGTAAGCATTAAGGTAGTCAACCTTCAAATGAAAACACCTTGTTACTTAATACCTTGAAATGTTACCAAGTCTTTATGACAAGATACACAATTGCCATTATATACTCTCATCGTATTTTCTACCAATACCATTGTTAACAGTAAACAATTTTGAATAATAATCTCTATTATTAAGATGTTGAAAAAGAATTCCATCTACAGGTTCACATCGTGAAGGTAGTTAAAATCAAGGCACAGTCAGGTAACATAAATTAAACTTTAAGTAGACATTGAACATTGCAGTATAGTCGAATATAATGGAACAACGCTAGAGGCGCCACATTTCCCAACTCACATTAATAATCCAGAATTACAACAGTAATCACCGGTATTAGTTGACAACTTATCACATAAAGTTAACGTCGTTTATGCAGCCAAAAATTATGATATAACAATTGTTCCAGTGGTAGTTATAGCAGTAACATAGAGTCATATTCATAAAACAATAATTATAACTGAAACAAGGTAATCTGTCGCAAACCTGTTGATACTATCTGAATAAGAGAGATCATGTCGAGGCAGACTATCAATCTTAATTCAAATATAAGTTCATGAGAATAACTTCACTGTCTTGCACTACAACTTGCAATAGTAAATAAATCTTCTTAAAATTTTAAAGTACAGGGAGTATTGATGCTTACCAAGTTTAACATACAGTAATCCTTACTTCACCGGCGCACCTGAGAAACAAAAGACGACTTATGCATTAGCTCATAAGCTAAGTAAGCCAGTCAGCTACGACTAGCTCTTCCCTTGCGGTTTGAAAACAAAACAGTCATTAATTACAATCACAGAAATCAAAATTTCAATAAGACAGAGTCTTTAAACAGATTATGTTAGTTACTGAATTTAAAACAGGACCAGAAATATTATTTAGTTAACATTTATTGTTAAGAATAAAAATTTTAAATTTTTCAGAAATATCGGGGTTTGACAAACTTCAACTAATCCCAATTCGTCAAATTAATATATTTTTGATTACTTTTTAAGGTGTACGCTAGTTTTCTTAAGTGGAGTAGCGTTCAATATGCAACTTTCCTACTTTACAACCAGCGTTTGCAAGAGTTTTTGAGCTGTACGCTAGTCTACTGAAGCAAAGTAGAGTATTTCAGCAGGTAAACACTAGTCTATTGAAGTAGAGTAGAGTATTTCAGTAAGTGAACGCTACTATAATGCTTATAGGGTGGCATTTTTTCTCAAAAAGTAGGTAGAATGAGTGTTTTGTCAGCTGCAAAGGAGTAAGTCTAGTCCATACATCATCTAGGGCAATCATGCTCTTCAATCCATGTTGTCCTTTTGTGTGATCAACAGCTAAAGGTGATCACAGACAAAGAAGTGCAGATTTGACCTATAACAGATGCCCCCTAATGTATGAGGTCAGAGGGAAGCGATGGTCGAAATACATTATAATTCTAAGTCAGAGGAGGAGCAAAAAACCGCAGAACCAAGTCACAAAAGTACCTGAAATAACGATCAAGGTCAGCGAGCAATTACAATATTGACATCATATAGATGTGTAGCATGATACAACATGATCTCCAATACATAACTAGGAGATGTATATATAGCATGGCCACTAAAATACAAGCGTGGATCCATGTCAGAATGAGAGATCATAGCCATAACAACAAACTGGATCTATGTCTCATGGGGAGCCAAAATGAGTGAGGCTCAGTCTTACGCAGCTTGGGTGATAACATAATGAGGTAATGCTATCAAAATCCCAAGGTCTTCATCAAAACAACCCAAGGTACAAACCCTAACCATGTGAATAAATGAGCTGAGGTCGAACATGGGGGGAATCATTTGATTACCAGTCATTGATGTATACCGTTAACAAACACGAGGGCTTCCACCGATAATGATAATGGGGCCCAAGGTACCTAGTACAATCCAACAAGTGTGAATAAGTAGACTTAACATCAAACACTTGAGGAACCTTTCAAATAAGAGACATTGGTGTATTCTCATAATTCAACAGCGAGAAAAATTGCCATTGGTGACTGCAATCCCCAAGGTACTAACCGAAACTCTAAACTTCATTCCCAGAGCAAAATGAGTTGATGTCGATGGGAAGAAGTCCGTTGGAAGGGAGGCCTTAAGACATCCTCCATCATCCAACACGAGGAACACTCAAATGGTATGAGCTGATGTGGAGTAGGACAAGTAACAAGACTGACACTAGGATGGCCGACACATGAGGTCAAGATAAACTGCAGAATGGCCGACACATGAGGTCAAGATAAACTGCAGAATGACCGACACAGGCTGTATCCTTGAACAGTGAGCACGACTCAAAGTGACTTAGGCGGTTTTCAACATGATGGGAAGTGATATAAGCCTGCAATGTAGGAGACATTAGCAGACCCTCCATATGGTTGGAAGAA
Source organism: Larix kaempferi (assembly GCA_027924585.1). Classification (NCBI taxonomy): domain Eukaryota; kingdom Viridiplantae; phylum Streptophyta; class Pinopsida; order Pinales; family Pinaceae; genus Larix; species Larix kaempferi. The sequence goes on along the minus strand of BSBM01000236.1, from coordinate 7,866,123 downwards.
TAACCAACCGGGGGAGTAAACAACTCGGAGATCAAGTTCACCCTAAGGTCAAAAACTAAATCCAGCTGAAATGATAGACACAAATAGGTGTTGTGTTCAAGGATAGGACTGACTGAACTGCCTTTGAAACTGCAAGATGTGATATAACCTTCTTATCCCTTATTCTTTTTATATAAAAGAATACCTTTCTTGTTGTTTTAATGAGTCCAAGAAAGAATGAAAACTCAATAGATCCAACCATGTAAAGAGTTTAATGAGCCCATGGGAGGAAAACTCAAGACCTTCTTCATTGTTTACAGAGTTCGAAGAAGAGATAGAAGAATACTCTATAATACTGATCTCTGGATTTTAATATCGAGCCGAGATCTGTTCTTGCTCGTCGGTGTTTTCAATTTTAAGGAGTCTTAAAAACTTAAACAATAACTCCATTCACCTACTCGTGGATTTTAATATCAAGCCCAAGTAGGTTAATGCTCGCCGGTGTTTTCCTGTTTATAGAGTCTGAAAAATTTAAACAATCCTCTATACACCCTCTCGTGGATTTCACATCAAGCCCAAGTAGGTGAATGCTCGCTTGGTGTTTTCATATTTCGAGAGCCTGAAAACCCTAAAGAAGGCTCCAAAAGGTCCTTTTTCGTAAAGTTAGTCTCCTCCCCCGAAAAAGTGTAAAACAATGGAAGAAGAACTCCTCTAGCCATGGATGACTAGAGTATTCCTTTTTCGTAAGTAATCCGCAAAAGTCCGGAAAATGGTTAAACTTATACTTAAGCAGATGGCGCTTCAAATCCTTTAACGAGTCTGGAATGACAACTATACTCGGCAATCTTGTCATATTTAAAGAGTCTAACAAGAGTGTGAAAGAACTCTATAAAGATCTTTTTCGTAAAGTTTTAACAAACCCGAAAAAGTAAACTTGTGACCTCCTTACTGTTTTTAACGAGCTCGAAGGAGAGATGGAAGAATGCTCGTAACTTCCTTACTGTTTTTAACGAGCTCGAAGGAAAGGTGGAAGATTGCTCGGCAGAATCCTTCAAGTAGGATCGATGCCTAGAATCTCCTCATGAGATCGGGCAAAGATGTCACGAAAATCATTAAACAGATTAGTGTACGGAATGATCTCATCAAGATAACAGTCCGCTCTAATAAAGATATGTTCTGTGACCCCAGGTTCAGTGGGAATGTTAATGGGGATGGTTCTCACTATACTTGTCCTATTCCCTTTGGCAAAAACAACTTGTGAAGTGGAAAGGACAGAGGACCAATCAACATTCTCACTGGGTCTCGAAGGGAACTCACCTCTCTCTATTAGGTTTAGAACAGGACACTAGACAACCAGATTCACCCTGCTAGTCTACAATATTCCTACCATCAAAGCTAGAGGTTTCTTCCTCTCGAAGGCACGAAAAAAGAGCTGAAGCACAGTAGGGGGATTCTTCATCCTTTCCCATTTCAAATGATACTTCCATCAAATCCTATCTGCGGTTCATAAATGTGCCAGACCATTCGCATGCAGGGGATGGTAAATCCCATGGGGATGGGGTGCCTTTCATTTCCACGTGCCATTCTTTTTAACTATGACTACCTTCTGTCCATTGAAATGCATGAGGTTCCATGGGGAAATAGTCCCTCTCACCCCTAACCTACTAACTTGTGCAACCCATATCCACTTGGCTAAGGTAGCCACTTTCGATGGGGTGTTCCCTCATTTCCAACCAGGACCCCTTGTGCCATTTTTACACCTTGGTTAGCTAATTTATTTGCCACCCCATTGTTTCTTCTTTGAATTTGGAATAGAGATACGTTCTGATAGGTCCTTATAAAGCTCATAATTGTACCAAGTAACCTCCCATGCCTCACATCATGGCTTCGCAAGATTTCTCGAGTCTTGTGAATAAAAATCATAGAGTCTTTAAAAATGTTTACTATTGGCAGGTCGAGGGAGGAAATTAGCTCAACCCCATGCAGAAGGGCATGCCACTCAGCTTGATTATTCATTTTTCACCCTAATCCCCACGCATAGGTTTCTATAACTACTCCTTTGGGTTCAAAGAGATCCCCCCTCACTTGTGTCCCTAGACTTGACCATTCTTGGTATATTATAAGAGTTTGATTTGTTTTTGTAATGTCCCCAATATTTCACTATGGACCACTGTATTCGACTAGGGAATTCAATGGTGTAAAGTCACTTGGAAAAAAATTAAAGAATAATTGTAAAGTGGTGATTTAGGTCACGAGGCAATATGGAAAAACCAAGGTACAAGGGAAAATTTTGATGAAGGCTCATGAGGTTGCATTAGGGAGATGGTGGGCCCATGATGACATGTGGAGCACTCCAAAAAAATACAAAAATCTCCATGAGGGCACATTTGTGGGTGAGAATCCCAATGTTGATGATAATCCCAAAATTGGTTATAATTGCAAGATGGTGAGAATCCCAAGGAAGTGTAACTCCCACCAAATGAGGAGGGAATCTCAATGTCACTCCCTAGTGACTAAAAATAGATATTGAGGTCGAATTTGGGAATGGAGGGGAATTCCAAGGAGTGTAACTCCCACCACACATAAAGAGAATCTCAAAGTAACTCCACTCTAGGCCCACATTCCAATTTGAGGGAGTTGAGATGTCATATGGGATTATTCTCTCCTAAAATTGAGTTTTATTATTATTTTCAAGAGAAAAATTCTAGAATGAGGTGGAATTAGTCACAAGGAGTCATTCTCTCCTAAAAATAATTTTATTTAATATTTAATTAATATTTTTAAGAGAGAACTCTAGAAGGAGGGAAAAGGTGAATGAAAAGTTATAAAAGGAAGGTGAGGGCACCTATTTGGGATCTTTTGGAAAAATTATTTCTGAATTGGAGAGCTCTTGAGGATTTCAAGCTTTGGAGATGTTCCCCTTGCATTTGTGACTGGTTTCAGTGGTGAAAGATTCCAACCTAGCTAGTGTGAGAGGAGAGATCATCCATATCTCTTCAATTGGGCTTCATTGCAGGTGTTGAGAGAGATCATCCAGATCTTTCTACTGAGCTTAGTTCATCAGAAGTTTGAGGGAACATTTGTGGAAGAGAGACACCATTTGGGAGCTACAAATCATATTCTCAACTCTCTTTCTCAGATTCGTTGTGTTTGGACTCTTGTTGTGCGGTTGGAGTAGCTCTTCCATGAGAACCAGAGTTGGTGGGACGAGATCAATATTCTGATTTTGATACTTTTGTGAATTTATGAACTGTGAGACATGTTCCATTGTGTCGGGAACATATTTTCCAGTGGGAAACACTTTTTATTTCACCGAAAAAGGTTTCTAGATGCCCGAGATATAGCCATTTTATTAGATCCAAGGGTTTCAACTAAGGAGAGTGCACATAGGCATTTCTATCTATGTATTTCTTGGGTTTCACATTGTTGTAAGAGCCATCTATTGTTGTAATCAGTATTATTATTGTTTCCATCCATTCATAATAAATATTTACAGTTACTTTCTCCTTATTGTGTTCAATGTTCAAGTTCCGGTAGATCTATGCACAAATCTGCTAGTATGGTTATGTAATATGTTGGAATTCTTAATGATACTGAAAGGAGGGGTGAATCAGTATCATGTGCAGATTAGAAAATTTTTCACTTTAAAAATTATGCACCAGATTAGAAAAATTTTCACTTTAAAAATTATGCACCAATTCTTACTTAAAATCACAATAATAAAAGACAACTATGCACCGAGTATTTGAAAAGTAACTTTATATATCTACACACACACACACACACAAAATTGAATTACATAGATAGATGGGAGACACAAATTTCTAATGATGTGAGCACCAAATCACTTAGACACCAATATGATTGAAAGACCAATCCCACATGCAAGCACCAACTCATTGATTACACACTCCAACTTGTGAGGACACCAATCCTCTGCGCAAGCACCAACTTGCTTATACAAGATCCAACCCGTGTGGATACCAATCCTCTGAGAAAGTACCAACTTGCTATGTTCAGGAACCAACCTGAGAGGAGATTGAAATCTCATTTCCTTGCCCCATCTGACCACCCTGATATATAGAATTAGATGTTCTTCTATCGCACTGCCTTCTGGTTTGCGCACACAACTTCACACTTGCCTTGTTCATTATTTCACTTTTATGCATACTTGTGTGCTTTACTTCAGTACTGCACAAATGCTATGCTTCCCTATATGTTTTGCACATTGATCCACTTGCTTCAGTCTGTGCTCTTTTTCTCTTGCTGTATATTTTGTAACTTCTATGATCCGGCTCACTGCTATGATACTGAGCACCTCTTCAATCTGTACACTGCTATAATTCTGCGCACTATTTGTTATTCTGCTTTTCTATTCTGTGCACTCGGATATTTACTGTTTATTTATTTTGGATCAATGACCCATTGATACCCCAATAAACCAAAGCTTCAAAATACTTTTACATCTCCATTCCACACTTGCCCCCTTCACTTCAATCTTGGTTTATTTATATCACTACTTGTTTCCTTGATTAGATTGATTTGTCCACAAGTGGGGGCTTCTTTTTGTCGACTACCTTTTTCTTCTTGGTCAAGTTAACCCATCACAATGCATTGAGTTGACTACCTTTTTCTTCTTGGTCAAGTTAACCCAACACAATGCACTTGAGCCGACTGAGTCTTTTCTGCGCACTTTGATATTCTTGCTTACAAAAGCCTAGTATATGTGCGACATGTACCAATCGACATTGCATGGGTAGGTAGCCTTGTTTTGTATGTATTTCTTCAAACTGGTATCAAGGCTTCATGCTTCTTGCTTGACATCATCATGCTTCTTGTTTGACATCAATGAAAACAACAAAGTTCAACACAATCTTAATGCAATGTGTATTAAACCTTCATTAAAGCACCCTGAAGGCTGTTAGTGAATGGTTTGGGAGTGTTTGGTCTGATTTGGAATCGTTTGGTACAAATTTGAGTGGGTCAGGAAGTGTTGGGAAAGAGTTGGAAACCAAGACCATCATTGTAGTAAATTTCGTGTTAGTTTTCTTAGATTCGAATTGATGCTTATGGGTGTTGTTCATGCTTGTTAAATTCTGAAATATAAGTCAATTCCTATTGTTATATTGATCCAATAAATATTCCTTTGAATCTAGTGATGAGATTTGTACTCTCTATGCTTCAATATTGATAATGAAGAGGTTGCATACAAAGTGTTCGAAGAAAGTCATGAATCGGATTTAATAGCCAGCCACCAAAACTTTATATCAGATATGATTTGGCACATTACAGTGGGTTCAAAGTATATTTAATGGTTTGCACATCATTATCCACATCTTAAATTATAAATACATTTCTCTGTTGATGAACCAAAACATTTCATAAGTTTTCATAAACCATTGTCTGGATAAAGTTGGAAACCAATAAAAATTATGTTGGAAAATTGGAGTTAATATTCCTAATTTTTTATTGGGGATATTACAGTGCTATTAGAGTAAGTTCCTCAACATCTGTGGGAACTCAAGAGGAATTTTGAAGAAAATTTTAGATCGTAACTGTCAGAAGAAGAAGTGCATTAGGAATTGCATCAATGGTTAGACTTGTAGATGGCATATTGTTATGCACTTTCCTTCCTGCCACACCCATAGAAGAGGAGCATCTTGAGTGGGAAATGTTAATGAAGGGCCATGAGAATTTATTGAAGAACTTTGATAATATGCAACAGGAGTTAGAGCATAACTTGCAGCATTGTAAAGCATTGATACCAAAATGTTCTGCATCTCGAATTATGGAGAGGATGTTAGGTGTCTTTACAAATAGAGCATTCGAAGGCTCCCATGATGAGTGGGGTATAGAATGTGAAATATTAGTAGTCTTTGGTCATCATGGAAATGGCCACGAGGAGAGAAAAAATCAACCATCATGTGGGATACCCAAATAAATTGAGACCATATTCACAAACTCTCTTCCGTAAGGTGATAAATTGGATCAAGGAGGATCACATGTTGCACACTTGAGCCTTTAGGTTGATCACAAAGTGGAGGAGCATGGCATCACAAGTCAACCATTTGAGGAGGATGCGGACATGATACCAAGCTATGACAACATTTTTTATTTTTCCAGTAGTCATATTTATTTGCAACATCATGAGATAGCACCCTTTTCACATGAGGATAACGGTATTGTAGAATCTTCTAATGTTGAATTGGTTGTTAAAGATGAATTATGTGATGTGGATTCATGCCACAAGCATTCTAATTTTTTATATCAACCATTAGAAGATGTGAAAAATACACAAAACTTGGGAAATGAGTGGTTACAAGGATCTAAGAAGGCAGAGTTGTTGGCAGGCCAAGCAAGACAACCAGGAGGAGCCTCATTTCTTCCAAGGGAAGAAGGTGCAGAATTTGAACCTTTAGCTATCCATACTAAGGATGTTTGGTTAGAGGAAGACAATGAAAGGGACGAAGAAATAAATGAGATCTTGCACGATCCACATTAGTTGGATGATCCTTTATGTGAAATCATACACATTGCTGATAGGATGACCTTCCATGGCCTAGAGAGCCAACTTTTAGTCACAGAGGAGAATATTTTTCAAGTATTGACAAGAACTAATGGTGCTCATAAGTTTATTGAAGACCTTATGTCGAGGACTCAGTTGGAGGAGAAACAGAGGATTTGTTGAAGGGGTCACTAGTGCCCAAATATGCATCATTAAAAAGTAACTAGAGAGGATGAAATCCAATTACTTGCAGTTGTTTATGAACATGGACCTTGCTCTCAAGTTTGTTGAAGACAAGGCAATGGGGGTTGAGCAGCTTCGTGAGGAAATGGGTGGGTTCCATCCTTCCTCCTACACCTTGGATAGTCAATTGTACATGGATGGTTGCATTCATGAGTTGATGGAGGAGCCTCGTGTGAGGGTTGAGCATGAGGAGCATTCAAATTTGTAGGTGCTTGAGGAAAGGATGGACATGAAGGATGTTGGCGAGGCACTTGTTTTGCATAAGGAGGATCATGAGATGCCTCTATGGGAGAGAAAATTAGCCATGGAGGATGTAGATAAATTCCATAGGGACCAACCAACAGAGGAGTATCTACATCTATGGATTTGGTGGATAGATGTATGGCAGAGATGGATTCACAATGGATATAATATAGATAAGAGCTTGGGTACATTACATTGGATACACATTGGGCTCAGAGCTTGGTTATCCTCAGTCAAGTGTTGGATGCAGCGCATCCCTTGATGGTAATTCTTCATCTGAGGTATCACTAGAGGAGGGACAAGGAGTATGATACTCACAAATATGCTTATAGACTCCATTGTGATCCTCTGATCATTCTGTTGGGGTTTTCTGGAACACCAGTCAATGTTCAGTCTTTTGAGCAGCATCATAGGCATCTATTGTTGTTATCTAATTCCTTGATTATACATAGCATGACATGGGATTTCCACCTAATTTAGTTGGATGGGATTGGTGACAGTGAGGTTATCCATGGGACCAATGTACAGATTGCACGAGAGGAGATTCATATTCTGTTGGAGAGGTTCATTGAGGTTCCAATTAGCATTGGGAGTGGTGGAATTATAATTTGGTGGTGGGATCCTGGCATTCCTCAGAGTGATAGATCGCTCTAGATGACATTGATGATTGGAGGGGTGCACCATCAACAATGGGATCCAAGAATTGCTTGGTTCAACAGTTTAGTAGATGGCATAGGAGAGAGAGCCAACCATCACTTTTAGGAGTCTATACTAGTGGAGCAGTGGATTAGAGTCCTCAGTGGGAGACTTTATGAGGGATGGATACCGTGTTTTCCTACTGTGTGGCTTGGGAGACTCCAGGAAGCTCCTTGTTTTGATACTATGCAGTGTAGCAGGGGATGCAGTAGGTACTCCATAGTTCTCTAGTTTATTTGGGACCCTGGGATCATTCTTGAACTCAATTATTTCAACTGGGATAAATATAGAGCAATATGGGGGATGGAGCTATCTCTTGAGGGGATGATTAGATTTCATGAGCATCCCATAATCATAGCCAAAGATAAAGACATATTTCCTTTGTTAATATTCAGGATTGAGTATGGAAACATGTTTATAGACCTCACTTGGATGCCTATGCATGCCACCATCCATGGTGGCAGGTTCAGCCTTCACAGGTATTTTAGCCTAGAGATCCAGGAGAGGAGGATGCAGACAGAGTATGACAGTTGGATGGTTATGATCAGAGTGGCGCAACGACAACATGGTGGTAAATTTATGAGACTATCTTGGGATCTTGGAATTCCAATGCTAGACAGTTCAACATCAAACCTAGAGGTGAGAGTTAGTCTTGGATTTCATATGATTGGATTCCTAGTAGGCCAATTCTTTTAGGAGCTGATCGAGTGTTTGCAGTATCAAAAGGTTTCCTATGTTAGCACCTTGCATAACCATATATTGAACAGAGGATACCTCACTTCCTTCCGACTGGGTTAGAACCATGACAACATTTTTAGTCTTACTGTGATTCAGTTTGTGGAGTATAGAGCTAGTGACTTCATCCACTTGAAGTTACAACTTTATAAACAATCATCACTAAGGAAGGAGGCAAAGAAATTATATGTGCACAAAGTTGGGGAAGGAGAACATGTGATACCACACCCAGATTCAAATTGCTTGAGGACAAGCAATCTTGGGTAGGGAGGATTTGTAATGTCCCCAATATTACACTATGGACCACTCTTTTGGACTAGGGAATTCAATGGTCTAAAGTCACTTCGAAGAAAATTAAAGAAGAATTGTAAAGTGGTGATTTGGGTCATGAGGCACTATGGCAAAACCAAGGTCCAGGAGAAAAATTTGATGAAATGAGCAGGGAGCATTAGGGAGATGATGGTCTTGGGATGACATGTGTAGCACTCTAAAACAAGATAAAAATCTCCATGAGGGTGCATTTGTGGGTGAGAATCCCAACGTTGGTGATAATCCCAAAGTTGGTGATAATTACGAGGTGGTGAGAATCCCAAAGAAGTTTAACTCCCACCAAATGAGGAGGGAATCACAATGTAGCTCCCTAGTGACTAAAAATAGCTATTGAGGTCAAATTTGGGAATGGAGGGGCATTCCAAGGAGTGTAACTACCACCAAACATGAATAAAATCTCAAAGTAACTCCCCTCTAGTCCCACATTATCAATTGGAGGGAGTTGAGGTGTCATAAGGGATTATTCTCTCGTAAAATTGAGTTTTACTATTATTTTCGAGTCTAAAATGAGGTGGAATTAGTCACAAGGAGTCATTCTCTCTTAAAAATCATTTTATTTAATATTTTATTAATATTTTCAAGAGATAACTCTATAAGGAGGGAAAAGGTGAATGAAGAGTTATAAAAGGAAGGTGAGGGCACATATTCATGATTTTTTGGAAAAATTATTTCTGAATTGGGGATATCTTGAGGATTTCAATCTTGGGAGATGTTCCCCTTGCATTTGTGATTGGTTTTTGTGGTGAAATATTCCACCCTAGCTAGTGTGAGAGGAGAGATCATATAGATCTCTTCATTTGGGCTTCATTGCAGGTGTTCAGAGAGATCATCTAGATCTTTCTACTGAGATTCATTGATCAGAGGTTGGAGGGAAAATTTATGGAAGAGAGCACATGATTTGGGAGCTACAAATCATATTCTCGGATCTCTTTCTCAGATTCGTTGTGTTTGGGCACTTGTTGTGCAGTTGGAGTAGCTCTTCCATGAGAACCGATGTTGGTGGGATGAGATAAATATTCTGGTTTTGATACTTCTGTGAATTTTTGGACTATGAGACCTATTCCATTGCATTTGGAGCATCCTTTCAAATGGGAAATACTTTTTATTTCACCGAAAAAGGTTTCTGGATGCCCGAGATATAGTGATTTTATCAGATATTGGGGTTTTAATTGAGGAGACCTATGCATTTCTATATAAGTATTTCTTGGGTTTCAAGATGTTGTAAGAGCCATCTATTGTTGTAATCAATATTATTACTGTTTTCATCCATTCATAATAAATATTTACATTTCCTTTCTCCATATTGTGTTCAGTGTTCAAGTTTTGGTAGATCTATGTGCATATCTGCTAGTATGGTTATGCAATCTTAATGCAATGTGTATTAAAATTTCATTATAGCACCCTGAATGCAGTTAGTATTGAATGTTTCGGTTTGATTTGGGAGTGTTTGGTTTGAGTTGGAGTTTTTTAGTACAAATTTGAGTAGGTCAGGAAGTGTTTGGAAAGAGTTGGAAACCAAGACCATCACTGTAGTAAATTTCATGTTAGTTTTCTTAAATTCGAATTGATGCTTGTGGGGGTTGTTCATGCTTGTTAAAATCTGAAATATAAGTCAATTTCTATTATTATATTGGGCCAATAAATATTCCTTTGAATTTAGTGATATGATTTGTACTCTCTATGCTTCAATATTGATAATGAAGAGGTTGCATACAAAGTGTTTGAAGAAAGTCATGAATCGGATTTAATAGCCAGCCACCAAAACTTTATATCAGATATGATTTGGCACATTACAGTGGGTTCAAAGTATATTTAATGGTTTGCACATCATTATCCACATCTTAAATTATAAATACATTTCTCTGTTGATGAACCAAAACATTTCATAAGTTTTCATAAACCATTGTCTGGATAAAGTTGGAAACCAATAAAAATTATGTTGGAAAATTGGAGTTAATATTCCTAATTTTTTATTGGGGATATTACAGTGCTATTAGAGCAAGTTCCTCAACATCTGTGGGAACTCAAGAGGAATTTTGAAGAAAATTTGAGATCGTGACTGTCAGAAGAAGAAGTGCATCAGGAATTGCATCAATGGTTAGACTTGTAGATGGCATATTGTTATGCACTTTCCTTCCTGCCACACCCATAGAAGAGGAGCATCTTGAGTGGGAAATGTTAATGAAGGGACATGAGAAGTTATTGAAGAACTTTGATAAGATGCAACAGGAGTTAGAGCATAACTTGCAACATTGTAAAGCATTGATACCAGAATGTTTTGCATCTCAAATTATGGAGTGGATTTTAGGTGTCTTTACAAATAGAGCATCTGAAGGTTCCCATGATGAGTGGGGTTTAGAATGTGAAAGACCAATAGTCTCTGATCAACATGCACATGACCATGGGAGACCCAAAAAAATTGAGACGATATTCACAAAATATCTTCCTCCAAGTGAGAAATTGGATCAAGGAGGATCACACTATGTTGCACCCTTGAGCCTTTAGGTTGATCACAAAGCAGAAGAGCATGCTATCACAAATCAACCATTTGAGCATGCAGACACAATACCAAGGTATGTCAACAATTTTGATTTTTCCAGCAGTGATATTTCCTTGCAACATCATGAGATAGCATCCATTTCACATGAGAATAATGGTATTGTAGAATATTCTAATGTTGAATTGGTTGTTAAAGATGAATTATGTGTTGGGGAATGTTGAATTGGATCTTAAATTTGAATTTTGTGATGTGGATTCATGCCACAAGCATTCTTATTTTTATATCAGCCATTAGAAGATGTGAAAAAGACACAAACCTTGGGTAGTGAGTGGTTACAAAGAGATAATAAGGCAAAGTTGTTGGAAGCCCAAGTAGGACAACCAGGAGGAACCTCATTTCTTCCAAGGGAAGAAGGTGAAAAAGTTGATCCTTTAGCTAGCGATACTAAGGATGTTGGTTTAGAGGAAGACAATGAAAGGGCTAAAGAAATAAATGAGAGTTTGCATGATCCACATGAGTAAGACGATCCCTTATGTGAAAATATACATAGTACTTATAGGATGACCTTCCATGAATTAGAGAGCCAATTTTTAGTCACAAAAGAGAAGATGTTGCGAGTATTGACAACAACTGATGGTGCACATAAGTTTATTGAAGACCTTATGCGAAGGACACAATTGGAGGAGAGACATAGAGGATTTGTTGAATGGGTCACTAGTGCCCAACTGTGCATCATTAAAAAAAAATGGAAAGGATGAAATCGGATTACTTGCAACTGTTTATGGATAGGGACCTTGCTCTCAAGTTTGTTGAAGACAAGGCAATGGAGGTTGAGCAACTTCGTGAGGAGTTGGGTGGGTTCCATCCTTCCTCCTACACCTTGAATAGTCAATTGTACATGGCTGGTTGCATTCATGAGTTGATTGAGGATCCTCATGTCAGTTTTGAGCATGAGGAGAAATCACATTTGTAGGTGCTTAAGGAGAGGATTGACATGGAGAATATTGGCGAGGTACTTATTTTGCATTAGGAGGATCATGAGATAACTCTATGGGAGAGAGGCTTATCCATGGAGGAGGTGGATGAGTACATTCCATATAGACCAGCCAACAAAGGAGTATCTGCATCCATGGATTTGGTGGATAGATGTATGGTAGAGATGGATTCATAGTGGGTACATTATAGATCAAAGTTTGGGTACATTACAATGGATACACATTGGGCTCATAGCTTGGTTGTCCTCAGTCAAGTGTTGGATGTAGGATATCCCTTAATGGTAGTTCTTCATCCGAGGTATCACTAGAGGAGGGACAAGGAGCATGATACTCATAGATTTGCTTCTAGACTCCATTGTGATCCTCTCATTATTCCGTTGGGGTTGTCTGTAACACCAGTTACTATTGAGTCTTGTGAGCAACACCAGAGGCATGTGTTTTTGTTATCTGATGCATTCATTATACATAGAAGGAACTGGGAGTTCCACCTAATTCAGTTGGATGGGACTGATGACAGTGAGGTGAGCCATGGGACCAGTGTGCAGATTACACAAGAGGAACTTCATATTTTGTTGGAGAGGTTCATAGAGGTTCCAATTAGCATTGGGAGTGGTGGACTTCCAATTTGGTGGTGGAATCCTGACCCTCCTTGGAGTGATATATTGCTCCAGATAACAATGATGATTGGAGGGGTGCAACATCGACAGTGGGATCTAGGAATCGTTGGTTCATTAGTTTAGCAGCTGGCATAGGGGAGAGATCCAACCATTACTTTCAAGAGTTTATCATGGTGTAGCAGTGGATTAGAGTCCTTAGTGGGAGACTTTATGAGGGATGGATATAATATTTTCCTACTGTGTGGCTTGGGAGACTTCGGGAGGCTCCTTGTTTTGATACTATGCAATGCAATGGGGGATGCAGTAGGTACTCCACAGTTCTCATGTTCATTTGGTACCCTGGGATCATTCTTGGACTCAGCTGTTTCAACTGGCTTAATTGTAGAGCAGTATGGGGGATGGAGCTATCTCTTGAGGGGATGATTAGAGTTCATGAGCAACCCAGAATCATGACCAGTGATCATGACATATTTCCTTTTCCAATATTTGGGATCAAGTGTGGTAGCAGGATTGTATACCTCACTTGGATGCCTATGCAGGGCACCATTCATGGTGGTAGGTTCAACATTCACATGTATTTCAGCTTGGAGATCTAGGAGAGGAGGATTCTTACAGAGTATGACAGTTGGATGGTTATGATCAGAGTGGCGCAATGACAACATGGTGGTCCCTTTATGATATTAGCTTGGGATCTTGGAATTCCAGTGCTAGATAGTTCAACAACAGACCCAGATGTGAGAGTTAGTCTTGGATTTCATATGATTGGATTCCTAGTAGGCCAATTCTTTGAGGATCTGATTGAGTGTTTGCAGTATTAGAAGGTTTCCTATGTTAGCACCTTGCAGAACCATATATTGAGCAGAGGATAACTCACCTCCTTCTGATTTAGTTAGAACCATGACATCATCTTCAGTCTTAGTGTGATTTAGTTTGTGGAGTATAGAGCTAGTGATTTGATCCACTTGAAATTACAACTTTATAAACAATCATCACTAAGGAAGGAGGTAAAGAAAAGATTTGTGCACAAAGTTGGGGAAGGAGAACATGTGCTACCACACCCAGATTCAAATTGCTTGAGGACAAGCAATCTTGGGCATGGAGGATTTGTAATGTCCCCAATACTACACTATGGACCACTCTATTGGACTAGGGAATTCAATGGTCTAATGTCACTTGGAAGAAAATTAAAGAAGAATTGTAAAGTGGTGATTTGGTTCATGAGGCACTACGGAAACACTAATGTCCAAGGGAAAGAAGAGGTTGGGCTTTCCAAAGTTAGAACAAATTTTTTATGACAGATAACATTAGGAGGTTGGGGTCTGAGTGGAGAGAAAATTCCCTAGCTTATTTGTTGAAGTGATCCGAGAATTTTTGTGAGAACTTTCTCAAACAAAAATATTCGATGAAGGACCTTTTGCTGACTTTAGTGCATGTCAAAATGAGTAATTATTATCACGTGCATCTTTAAACAAAATCAACCATACGACAATACAACATAAATTCAAGCACATAAATGAACACCCATGTGATACCAAAGTTCACTAGACTATATTGGCTACATCTTTGGGCCCGCTTCAATTGCGAACTGATCCATTAATATGATGAATAAAATGCATATAAGTTGATTACATCACAAATGGATTTCATCTGCAAGAAGTTTTTACCAACTGCTCTCTTCCTGGATTGCATATAAAGTGTCTCTGAAAAGCCACACTCTCATGAAGATCCTTCACCTTTGTTCTTAGGACCAAGAATGTCGAAGGCCAACACTTGTATCAATGCAAATCTGTAGCTAATAATACTTGCACAACAGCTGTCTCTGGAAAGCCACACTCCCCTTCATATCCTTCACCTTTGTACTTCAAATCAAGAATGTCGAAGGCCAACGATTGCATCAATGTGCACCACTGGAGCTGATAATCAACTGAACACGAATCTGCAGGATCTAAGCAAGTTCATACTTGCCTCATCATGTCCCAAAGAGATTATGAAAATCAGACAAGTTTACAAAGTTTCCCAACATAGGCTTTAGGAAAAATAATGCCTCTCACAAGAAGTTTCTACAAGCCCATTACATCATGGCAACATTCATCTTCAAGTCACAATAAATGTGCAGGAGTGGTAGACTCTATGGTCTCCATATCCACTACAAAATAATGTGCACAATTACAATATTGCCAACAAAGCTCAGGCATAGAACATAGAACCTTTTACAACATAACAATCCATCATTTTTCAAGTCATAATAAATGTCTACATGTGATAGACAATATGGTCTTAAAACCACTACAAAATATGTGTACATGGACAATTATCCTATTTACAATGCCATAAAAATGCATAAGTAGTGGACTCTATAGTCTCACTTCATTATGAAAATAGATGCAACTAACTCCCTTGATTGCCATTAACAATTCATATGGAAACCTTTACAACGGAGATACTTATGGCATCCTCTAAAAGTGCTAGGCTTAATAGATTTATATACAAAAAGGACTATAATAAAAATCCCATAGCACAAGCACCATGCAATATTACAAAGGAATGAAAAAGAGCGCATGGTTCAAAAGTGCATAAGCCATTACCCAAAGTCTTAGACCCATGTCGTGGTGTTCTTGCACATCTCCATGTCATGCGCTTGGCCTCCTTTGAACCTGCCTTTGTTCCTTGTCCCTAGCACCTAATGGATCTCATGGCACGTGTTCTTTATGAATGGCCATCTCCTTAGCTTGATAGTAAAGGCGTTTAAATAGTGGAAGTGTGGTCGGAAGGTCCAACCCTACCGACACTCTTTTCTCGGCAACCAGAACTGAAGGCAGTCCTAATTAGAACATTGTCAAGACATATGATATGGCATATAATGGTTTCATTGTTTTGGAACATTGTGTATGTTTGGTAAAGTGCCAACCATAACATATAGCCGCCACCAACCAACTTGGTGGCATGGCATTTGTTACAACGTTGTATATATAGTTTGTGTGTTTAAAACCTCCCGCCATTTATGGTGTTGAATTCCATGTGAACCATAAGATATACAACCATGGTTCGGCTGCTTTGCACTCGGTCCCTTTTCCGTCCACATAAAACATTCACAAACCTTAAATAAATATTTTGCCATATGGTTGTAAAGAACCACGTATAGGTGGACTAGTGATGGCATTGGGTTGTGTGGCGGGTGGTCCGGGGTTCGATCTCCCCAGCGTGCCAATACTTTGGTAAACATAACCACCATGGCCCATTTAGGTCTACCACGTGGCAGTTCTTCATTGGTCTAGTTGTGCCACTAATGCCATGTGTTGAACGATGATAGGACCATGTCATGCAACTAAGCACCACATTATCAACGTGCCATGTGGCACTACAAGGGCTGCCACGCCAGTGCCGTTTATGCCACGTGGCACTGATGCAGGGATTTTCGTGGGCTGAAATTTAAAAAAAAAAGAAAAAAAAAATAATGCAGGGATTTCCGAGGTTCATAACTTTTGACTCATTTATTCGTTACGGATCAAATTTAACAGGAAGTTGTGTTTTGAAGAGTTCACTGCAATGATCGATCAAATCCTTTTGGTTGGACCTTTTTTTACACTTTTACGGGGCCTAATTCCTTCATATAGTGCCTCAAATTGGGATTTTAGTGTTTTTGCAGCATTTTTTTAAATTGTAATTATCAATTTTATGTTAGTTTATGCACATAATCAGAAAAACGAGTTGACAACTAGTGTCACTCTAGTTAGATTTAAGTTTGTGGTCAGTTTTAGAGTCATGCAATAATTTTCTAAAATTAGCAATTTTCGAAAATTTCATATATTAGTTATAAGAGGTTGAACATTCATTGTGATAGTTAGGATGGAGAAGGAATAAAAGATTGTTATTTTTCTAATGTCATGTGTTTGCATGGTTTTTAGATCTCATGAATGAATTAAAGTTTATTAACTACATCATCTAGTATCATAGTAGGAAGTTGGTTGGGAGAGGAAGGGGAAGAGCAGGTCTTGGTCATATGCATGGAGATATGCAAAACCTCCAAAGACAAGTAGTGGATCTTACAAACGTCTGATAATTAGAGCAGGTCTTGGGTAATCAGAGAATAATATGAAAAGAAGTGTCTGATGAGGAGATAGACCAAGGAGATGCAAATCAACATATAGAACACAAAGAAGAACAATTAGAGTGCTTTCCTTTTGAAGAAAGGATGCTCAGGGCTCTAGAAGGGAGGAATGATGGGATCAAAATGGAAGTTTCAGAATATGCAAGGAGTCTTAAACCACATGAGTTAATATATTGGATGAACACCATGGATTTGTTTTTTGAATGGAAGCCTATGACAGAGGAAAATAAGGTGAAATTTGCATGCACCAAGTTGAAGGGTCACGCCATGATCTTGTGGGATCATGTGCAGACGGACATAACAAAAAAGGGAAAGACAAAATTAAGACCTGGAATAAGATGGAGAAAAAATTGCGAGAATTTTTTTTGTCTTTAGACTATGCACAGACCCTTTTTCGCAGATTTCATAATTTGAAGCAAAACTTGTCCACAGTGGAGGAACTCACACACGAGTTTTATTAGTTGTCCATTTGTGTGGATCACCATGAAATTAATGACCAACTGGCAGCAAGGTATGTGAATTGTTTGAAATTTTCTATTCAAGATGAATTGAGAATGCATAGGGTTCACAACGTGGAAGATGCATACCAATTAGCCTTAAAAGCTAAGGAAAAGCAAAACCAACAATTTGCTCAAAGGAATAGAGGGGCAAGGAGGGGTACATCGTCTGCCTCATGGGGTGGTTTTAACTATGGAAGAGGCGAATAATCCCAAGGAGCTAAGAAAGCAGAAGATGCTCGACAAGATAACTTGAATCAACCACGAGGAAGAGTATTTTGGAGGGGTATAGGTTACGGTGGTGGCACATCAAGAACTTATATTTGTTTTAGGTGTGGTGTAGAGGGCCATCGAGCATTTGAATTCCCAAGTTATAACATGCAAGAACTGAAACAAGGAAAACAACATAGTTTAAACTTGGTCCAAGCTGAGAATGAAGAATAAGGAGCTGAATCTGAAGTCCCACCCGGTATGGGGGAGGATCTCATGATATGGAGGTCTACGATGATTCTTAAAAAAGAGCAAAGACAACGTAGTAGCAATGAAGATTCATGGCTACGGACAAGTATTTTTCGAACCAGGTGTAATTCTGGAGGAACGGTATGCTAAGTTATTGTTTATAGTGGCAATTTTGAAAATATGGTTTCCAAAGAGATGGTAGATAAGTTGAAATTACGTTGTGAAACACATCCCCATGCTTACTGAATTACATGGTTCAAAAAAGGGAATGAAGTCACCATTAATAAAAGATGTTTGATCAAGTTTTCCATCGGTAAGACTTATAAAGATGAAGTATGGTGTGATGTCATTATGATGGATGCATGTCATCTATTATTGGGGAGGCCTTGGCAATATGCAAGAAAAGTCATGCATGATGGAGAAAAGAATACATACACCTTTTGGAAGGATCGATCAAAAGTTGTCTTATCGCCCCTTGAGGATGAAGGGAAAGCTGAGAATATGTTGTCAAAAAGAGAGCTTGTTAAGGAAATGAAGGCAACTGGATTCTGTGATGCATTAATAGTGCAAAAAGGAGATGAGAAATACATACCAATACCTACTGAAGTGGCCAAGGTACTAGAAGAATATGTTGATATTATCCTCGACGAACTACTTGATGGCTTCCACCGAATAGGGATATTAAATATCACATTGATCTAATCCCAGGATCATCTTTACCTAATCAGGAAGCCTATAGGATGAGTCCTACACAACATACAGATCTCAACCGACAAGTAACAGAGCTTATAAAGAAAGGTATGGTAAGAGAAAGCATGAGTCCCTGTGCCATACCAACATTGTTGACTCCAAAAAAAGATAATACGTGGAGGATGTGCATAGATAGCAGAACAATCAATAAAATTACCATCAAATATCAGTTTCCTATACCGTGCTTGGATGACATGATGGACGTGCTAACTAGATCTAAGTATTTTAGTAAAATTGATTTGCGTAGTGGATACATCCAGATCTGGATTCACGAAGGGGATGAATGGAAAATTGCTTTCAAGACCAGGGATGGACTATATGAATGGATGGTGATTCCATTTGGACTATCCAATGCAACTAGTACCTTCATGCGGTTGATGAATATTGTGCTTTGACCTTATATTGATAAGTTTGTTGCCATTTATTTTGATGACATTCTATTTTTCAATAACAACAAAGAAGATCACTTGCAACATTTAAAGATTATATTGGATGCGTTGAGAAAACATTAGCTTTATGCAAACCTGAAGAAATGTAGGTTCCTGCAAGAAAGTTTGGTATTTCTGGGTTTTTTCATCTCAGTAGAAGGAGTCAATATGGATTCAGAGAAGGTCAGAGCAATTTTGGAGTGGCATAGTCCTAGGAGCATATTAGAGGTAAGAATTTTTCATGGGTTGGCCACCTTTTACCGAAAGTTTATTCGAAATTTTAGCAGCACTGTAGCACCCATAACAAATTGCACCATAGGCAGTACATCCAAGTGGAACAATGAAGTTGAGGAAACTTTCAAGTTTCTAAAGAAGAAGGTAACTGAGGCACCCATATTAGCCTTACTATATTTTGATAAAGTGTTTGAGGTAGACTGTGATGCCTCACATGTAGGTATTGGAGTTGTACTTAGCGAAGCAGGTAGACGAATTGCATTTTTTAGCGAAAATTTGAATGAGGTAAGAAAGAACTACTCCACATATGACGTAGAATTTTATGCAATTGTGCACGCATTGTGACATTGGAGGCATTATTTAGTGCCGAAAGAGTTTGTGTTATTTACCAATCACATTGCATTAAAGTATATAAACACCCAAAATAAATTGAACAATAGACATGCAAAATGGGTCTCTTTCTTACAAGGTTACACTTTTGTTCTGAAGCACAAATAAGGAAGGCAGAATCAAGTTCAGATGCTTTGAGATGGCGCACTAGTCTTTTGACAACCCTAGAAAAACAAGTAATTGGGTTTGTTGCATTGAAGAATATCTATGTGTTTGATAACGATTTTGGGGGGATTGTGGAATAGTTGAAGAATCTAGTCACTGGGAACATGGATCTTATTTAGAGTGAATATTTTATGCAAGATGGCTACCTCTTCAAAGGAAAACAACTATGCATTCCAATTGGTTCCACGAGAGAAAATATTATCAAAGAACTTCACAATAGTGGATTGGTGAGACATTTTGGGAAGGATAAGACACTAGCCTTAATCAAAGATAAATATTACTGGTCGAAGATGAAAAATGATATAACCAGGTATGTGGAACGGTGCAAGACTTGTCAAATGGCTAAGGGACACTCACAGAATACAGGGTTGTACATGCCATTACCAGTGCCCACAAACCCATGGACAGATCTGAGCATGGACTTTGTGTTAGGGATCCCAAACACATAGTGAGGTAATGATTCTATTTTTGTGGTTGTTGATAGGTTCTCTAAAATGGTTCATTTAATTGCTTGAAAGAAAACTAGTGATGCATCAAGGGTGGAAGAATTGTTTTTTTTTTCCAGAAATTGTTAGATTGCATGGTGTTCCAAAAACTATTACCTATGATAGAGATACTCGGTTCTTGGGTCATTTTTTGAGGACTTTGTGGAAGAAAATGGGGACTAAATTACAATTCAACAGTTCCTATCACCCTCAAACAGATGGGCAAACCGAGGTAGTAAATCAAAGTTTGGGAAATCTGTTACGAAGCATTGTTGTAGAGAATCCAAAGTAGTAGGATTTGGCTTTACCTCAAGCAGAATTTTCCTACAATAGTTCAGTGAATATATCTACAGTAAATATCCATTTCAGATTGTTTACGGTAGAAATCCTAAGGGTGTCCTAGATTTGGTGCAACTACTGCTTGGGGATAGAATCAATGATGATGGGGAGTCACTTGCATAACACATTCAACAATTACAACAACAAGTGAGACAAAAGTTGCAGTCTAGTAATAAGCATAACAAAATTATAAAAGATTCTCACCAACGACATCGGGTATTCAATGAATATGATTTGGTGATGGTTTATTTATGAAAAAAAAGGTTTCCTAGAGGAACCTACCACAAATTGAAGTATAAGAAAATTGGTCCTTGCAAGATTCTCAAGAAAATTAACAACAATGCTTATAAGGTCGATTTACCAACTGATCTTGATATTTCCCCTGTGTTTAATGTTTTTGATTTATATATCTTCCATGGGGACGACTTGGGTGATGACAGTGGGGTGGAGGTGGATTGGCAATAGGCAATTATGAGAAATAAAAAGGAAAATATTGCACATATTTTAGATAAGAAGACCCTTCATACTCGACAATACCAACACAATTGATATCTGGTCCAGTGGGAAGGCTTAGCACCAGTAGAGAGTACATGGATTATAGAGGGATACTTGATGAATCTAGATCCCATTAAGTGGAAGCAGTTTGAAGACAGTAACTTGTAGGAGTTGCATTCTTTTCAACTAGAGGATAATGATGCAGGGATTTCCGTGGGATAAAATATATTAAAAAAAGAAGAAAAAATAAAACAAAAAAAAGAAGAATAAATAATGCAGGGATTTATGAGAGTCATAACTTTTGACTCGTTTATTCATTTCTGCTCAAATTTAATAGGAAGTTGCATTTCAAAGATTTCACTATAGTGACCAATTATAACTTTCTGATCAAACCTTTTTTCGACACTTTTCTGGGCCTAATTCCTTAATATAGTGCCCCAAATCAAGGTTTTAGTGTTTTTGCAAGATTTTTAAAATTGTAATTATCAGTTATCTATTAGTTTATGCACCTAATCAGAAAAGCGAGTTGAAAACTAGTGTATCTCTAGTTAGCTTTAAGTTAGTGGTCAGTTTTAGAGTCATGTGAGAATTTTCTAAAATTAGCAATTTTCGAAAATATCAGATATCGGTTATAAGAGGTTGAACCTTCAATGTGATAGTTAGAATGGAGAAGGAATAAAAGATTGTTATTTTTCCACTCTCAATTGTTTGCATGGTTTTTAGATCTCGTGAATGAATTAAGGTTTATTAGCTACATCAGGCACCCTTCCAGTGGTGCCACGTGGCATCCTTTTTGCCATTCTTCACACTTGAAGTATTGTTTTGCCGAAAATTCAGAACTGAATATCTCAGCCATCCAGAGTCCGTTTGAGGTGAAACAAATGTCAACATAAAGCTCTCATCAAGCCCTTCGCGATGGTACCACTTTCGCATCAACATTGAATAATTTTAAATTTTGAGTGATCTTGGATCCTCCTAGATCATGAAGGCTAAAAAAATATGTTCTTATGATACAAGAAATATTTCAATGGAGAATGTTATTATTGTCAGGACTCTCCTTTTAAAGCAATGGTATTTTTGTGCAAATGATGTTATAGGTAAGTTTGGAGGCCAAGTGACAACTTGGAATTTGTCATTATACATTCAAAGGTTGGAAGTCATTATATTTGGAATGTGGATATACTTTCTATCAAAGGAATTAGGCATGTTTTTTTAAATGGGTAATATATATGGGCGATACTCCAACATGCATCCATGACAATATTGAAGCCACTAATAATTTGGACGTCAACCCAATTGAATTGAAACCAACTTGGAGGAACTTTCATTTTGGAAGGGATGGGGTCTCAAAGAGGTTGGGAAGTTTCATTGTGTTCAAGGAAATGGAGGAAAGAGAAGTTATGCTTACAACTTGGATTAGTGTGGGGGTCCTTTAGATCATGGACCAGTCTTCTTCATATTGAAAAAGAATACCATAAACCCCCAAGTACTTTCAAATTTAGTTCATATTGATTACAAGATGTGTGTGTGTTTTCCAATAATAAAAAAGAACAGAGGAGAATTGGCTTCGAAAATGATGTATTTGAAATGTTTCAATTTTGTAAAGGCTAAAATAGGCCACCATTGACTGGGAAGAAACAAAGTATAATACCTACCAAAAATACATTGTTGTGGTAGAGAGTAATATTGCAAAGTTATTTTAAAATAACCACACTGAAATATTTTGTGAATAGGAGAAATAAGATTTGAAATCTCTAGAGGACATGAAAATTCATTTGTTAACGTGGGAGGAAGTCAAATGCATATTAAAGAGTAGGCTCTCTAACTAGAAAAAATAAATGAAAGCACAATATATTTTCAAAATTACACAAAATGAAGGAAGCATAAGAACACAATTTGGAAAATCTCCAATCCATATGGCAACATGGGTTCAACTTTCAAAGAAATTCAAACCATGTATGGATATTGAATACTTTCTAAACTAATGGATCAAGAGGTTAATGATGACTTGTATTCAACAGTTTCAAAAGAAGGATTAAAAGAAGGATCCTTTTCCTTTGCTAACTATAAGAGCCCAATACCTTATGGTTGGTCAATGGACTTCTTTGAAGGTTTATATGAATGTTTGGAAGAAGATATTTTGGCAATAGTAGAGGAATCAAGGATCTCATGCAATGTTTTGTGTACTCTTAATGCTACCTTTCTATCACTTCTCACTAAAAACGACATGATTTTCACTCCATATCTTTATGAAACTCCATTAATAAAGTTATTGCAAAGATAGTAAATTGAAGGCTCAATCGAATTATCTTATATGTAATTTAAGCATAATAATTTGGGTCCCTAAATAATAATAAAAATTCACGAATGAATGGGTATTTCCCAAAAAAGGATTGCAATCCATAAAAAAAGGATTACATCTATGGGTATGTAGCTTGACCGGTCAAACACCAATGATCAAGCCCATTGGATTTTCCGAGATTATTCTTAATTTATACTGATTTTGGGATCCCTTTCATTAATTTGATGGAAGGTCATCTAATGTCATCCTCTTTCTCTATCCCGATAAATGGACCTACATCAAAGTTCTTCAAATCCTTCAGAGGCATTAGACAATGGTGTCCAATGTCCCCTTTATTGTTTCTTCTAATATTTGAAGGATTAAGTAGAATAATTAAATCATATAACGGGATGACAAATTGAAAGGTGTAAAATTGGTAAGGAGTCTATCTCTTACCTATTTGTTATTTGTTGATGATTTTTTATTCGTAGTTGGATCAATTAGAGACATTGTTTATATTAAAGAAAGTATTTCATTCTATTGTGTTGCTACATTAATGGAAATAAAACTGTAGAAATACTTTGTTTCATTTTGTGGTCGATTTGATACACAACAGCTGGCAATGGCCTAGATTTTTCATTTTCAAGTTTTAAATTTTAGGCAATGGATCAAATACTTGGACTTCACTCTTAATGAAAATGGATATGGCTCAAGGGATTGGGCTTGGATTTATGTATGACAAGGTGTAAACAATAGTTTCAGGATAATGGTCTTGTTGGTTATCTATGGGGGGTTGTTTAACTATCATAAAGTCATTTATTTTTAAGCCACCCCCATTTATTGGCACTCCTTAGCATACATTCTAGTTCTAAGAATACTAGAAGAAAATAGAAGAAAATGTTTTAATTTTCTTTGGAAGTAGCTATTACAGTATTCCCCTAGTGAAATGGACTAAAATAAAGCCAAAAATATTTGGAGGTTTGGTCCTTAAAATCATCCACCCCTTTAGGAAAGCCTTGAAAACATTGAGCGTATAGAGACTGATCAAGCTTGATGGTTTATGGTAGCAAGTTATTAAATTGATACATGGATCCATTGACCATAGAATATAAATGGATAATATAGAGGATAAAAACTGAATCGATGCCTAAATTGTGTGAAAGCTTTGGTTCAAGCCTTCCCCTCTCCTAGCAAATTAGATGGGTTGGAAGGTAGGCCACGAATATAAAAGCATTTGGATAGGGGATAGAACCATGGAGAGGGTGTGAACTTACATGCACATCCTTTTTGAAGGAATGAAAGAAAATTTAAGACAACAAGACATTATTTATCTCGTTGATGCTTTAGACCTAGGTATATCTACATTCTGGTAGCATGGATGAAGGGAGAAGAGGCTAGACAAATGAATTCTTCGATAAGAACTCTAGTTGGAAATCACATTCACGTGGAAGAAGAAGATGATTCTTTGGTTTGGGCTTGGAACTCTTAAGGGGAATACTATACTAGCTCGGGATATAAATTCATGTTTATTGAAGGGGATCCAAATGAATTATGGTAGTGGAAACCTCAGTGCAAGCTCAAGTTACCACTAAATCAATACTTTTTATGTGCTTAGCTATAAATAAAAAATAATTAACATAGGAAAATTTCCAAAAAGAAGTTGCTAGATCTACGAATCTGTTAGCTATGTAGAATGAATGGTAAGGTCATTGAACACTTTTTTTTATATGGAAAATATGGGAAGTGGAAAGGATATTCTTTGGATGAAAATTTAAAAAATTGGTTAAGTGATCATGCCTTGGAATATCACAAAGCACTTTCCTGTGTTATTGCTTGGGGAATATGAATTACTCAAAATGACATCTTATCTAATGGTAAATATTTTTCCCCACCAGTAGTCAATCACAACATTAAATATATTTATTAGGACTTGAAGCAACCTTCTATTTAGAAGATTCCCAAAATTGCAAATCCAAAGGTAGACAAATATTTCCTTTGGGTTATTTTGATAGAGCTAACAAAGGAAACCCAAGTCCTTATGGCGTTGGAAGGATTTTTCATTTACCTAATGGTTCATCCTTCTCTTCCAATTTAACATTAGCTCATGGTACAAATAGTTCGACCAAATTGTATGAGAACTAAATCTTCTAAAACTAACATTGGAGAAAAATTAGGCCAAGTTACAGGTAATGGGTGACCCCAAGTTGGTAATTGAATGGATTTAATTGTATTTTAGACTACGCAACCTCACCCTTAGGCCATTGTTGTATCATGTTCTCAATGGGTTGCTAATATTTTTGAGGTAACATCCTTCAATCATGCGTTTAGACAATTCAATACTAAAGAAAACAAGTTCTGTAAAGTGGTAGTTCTAGGATAGCTATAACACCCATCTTGGTGATGGGTGTTAATTAAATAACTCTACTAATGTTAAACTTGTTTAATCAATCCTAAATTCTAAATGAGTATTTCTATTTTTTTTTGGTTTACTAGCATAATAGGTACAAATTTTGCATTATTTTTTATTATCCTTGTCACTAACAAAGCATAAGTTAATACAAATTTGAATGTAATTTAATTGAACTAATATAAAAAAGACAGGAATCATAGATTACCTTAGTAACTATTTGAATTAGCAATCCAATGGAAATACCAAGGTCTAGTATTCATCCCAATAGAATTAATGCTACCCAAAGTGGTATTAATCCTCCCAACCAACTAGCAGCTTAGCTCCTAGTTCTAGGAAACCTGTGGGGTTTCCTAGCCCTGTGTTCCTGCAAATCCTAATAACAACAATAGCGGTGCCAAAACCTTCAAAGTTCTAGACTCAACCTCAAGGTTCTAGTTCCAAGTTATATTAACCGACTGCTCTCTTCCCTCTCCAATAATTTCTTCCAAGTGTCAACAACCCCCCATCATCCCCCCAAAATTTGCTTTTAACAAATTTTTTTCCACTACTTTCATCCCTTATACAAAAGAACCCTGTGAAGGTCAAAATATCATAATAAAATAATTTACCTACTAACATAATGATTTGGAAACCCACTCAACAAGGCAAGTTCTCACATAAATTAACTTCATATCTCATAAATCTAAATATAATAAAATAATGAAATGTCTATCTATCATAAATAATGTTGGAGCAAGTCAAATTCCATTCACACAAATTTATATTTGGTAAGCATTAAATGAATCAATTTCTAAAATAACATGCAAGTGAGAGGTAATTTATACCTAATGAGATTTAATTGAACCTAAATGAAATGCAATGAATTGTAATTAATACAAATGAAAGGCTAATTATAATTATTTATTTTAACCCTTATTGCACCCATCATGCATCAATAATTAATAATAATAATTTAATCACTAATATATATTAGCCGATACTAGCGTATGTGTGCAAGGTATGTAAGCGAGGCCAACATACACATAGCTTGCGTGCATACAAAATATAACCATCACCACCTCTAATGCATAGTTTGTGAATAATCATAACCACACATGCAAGACAATAATCCAATAAACACAACACTATACAATCTTACTAACTAAGTCAGAATACACATGTACCAATTGAACATTATACTTAGGTTTACCCTTAATGAATTAAACAATGATTTACAGATGAAAGGAACCAAGTACAAAACTAAAGTGGCATCTCAAATCCCAAATAATATTCTAACTAATTTGAATCAACCTTCCTTCCTAACCTACTTCCATGTTCCACTTCTATTTTTTCCTCTACTGGAATATCCTAGAGTGTCGACAATATTGAACTAACACCAAATATAACACATAAGCAAAAGCATCAACTAAATCAACCTTACTTCCCCAATAAGTAACTCATAATCATCATCACACAACTTAGGGAGTGTGGCTTAGCATGTCCCTCCCATGAATCCAAGTTTTGAAGGATAAATGGCGGGGAATACCTCCACCCATCCTAATGAAACCAGGGTAAAAAACCTATCAATAGTCATGTTATGTTGCTATTGCATCATCAAACAACCAGTTTGGCAAACCTATTTTCCTGCATAAACTTGCACTAGCCCACATATCATAGTAATGCATCGAACCAATAATTAATCCAAGAATGAATGCCTCATAACTTACCCTTTTTTCTTTTGATGTCCAAAACATTAAGGTAACTTTAGTATCACAAGTATCTGGCTACTAGTTATCCCCTCTAGCCTATGAGTTAGTCTCATCCCAAACATAAGATCATGCATAATGTTTCATTGTCTCCAAGTAATTACCAAGTTATTAATTGTCAATCAATGTAAACAAGCTAATATATTCATCATGTGGATCGTATCCATTTATGTATTTATTCGTAATGTAAATTGGCATCCACATACCCTATCATTCTATTTAGTTTTGCATGTTGGAAGTAAATCACACAACTGTCATTATTAATAAAATAACGATAAACTTAAAAAGTAACTTCCACATATAGATAGGTTGATAAATCCACACATATAGTTTTCTCAGCCAAGTTGAGTCCAACATATAATAATCAAATGAATACAATGAGGATCTTAATATTGTTTAATATTGAGGAGGAGGCTCTAAATCCAGTGGTTTCACATAAGCCACTAGTGGACCAAGAATGCCAATAGCTCCTCGCTCCACTGCAATATCACGAGCCTACTAATGTTCTTTTGATTTAAGGAGAACTTCCCTTCCCTAGCGTGAGCACTTGCCTCATATTGGTAAGGAATTCTTTCTACACCCTCTCTTTACAATCACATTATGAGTTCATAGTTTATGAAAAAGCTTTATCAAATGAAGAAGTGGTATCGGACCTGCTCTTTTCAATCAATCTTGTTGAAAAAAAAAAAAAAAAAAAAAAAAAAAAAAAAACAACAACAACAACTTTGAATTTTGTGCCTTAAACAAGAATATGATTTGCATATCTTGGACCTCAATCAATATGGGGTGGAATTGTTGTTATACAACTTTCTTTTTTCCTCACCATGTTTTTGTCTAGTATAGACCTTGCTCAAACGATCGCGGTGAGGCCACCATGATGATGAGCCTAGCACCGGAGTAGAGGAAAAGAGGTATTGTGAGGATGATGTGAGTATTGTGAAGCATATGCTGGATGATATGATGTAACAATGTTTACAGTGGCTACTACATGGTGTATCAGGGCAAGGTTAGTAGAACCTCTTAGATCCTTATGTACACAACTATACCTGGGTTGCACCTGAGTGGTGATCGGTTATGCTAAAAAAGACAAAAAGTAAAGAAAACGATTTAATCCCAAAGGAAAAGTTATAGAGAGTCTTATAGAGGCGAGCTTTGCAGTAGCCACATCAACACATTTCCACTTCACCTTTCCATGCGTCACCTCCATTTCATCAAAGTTTCCACATCACCAAACTAATGTATATATCTCTGGGTCGGGATCTATCTCCATCTGAGGGAGAGGGAGAGGGACTTATATTGGCCATTAGAATATGTAACTAAGAACAGGGAAATTGATACAATTTATGCAAGCAATTATAGAAGAGAATTGTTCAAAATACAGCGGTGGTTAAGTCCAACCTTGCTGCAAACCATACTATTGCTTTACTTAGCTAGCTAGCATATCACAATTGTTGTACCTTCTACATGTATACTTATTGGAAAAGACAACGAGAGGGTAGCAAGGAAGCAAACATTATTCCTAGCTTAACAAGTAAGCTCTTACCTTAGTAATTGTTTCAACTTATGAATTATTTTAATTTATGCAAACTTGTGGCAGCTTCCAAATATGTTTGTAACTTGGGAGTAGCTTCAAGAAACACAGTGGTAATAGACGAGCAACAATAACTTGGAAATACAACCTGCAACTGAATGCTCCAGTGAATTGTTGGATGGTGAGGACATGAGTCTACTTGTTCAGATTGAAAGGTCGTAAGGCATTAATGAAAGGGCAAATAAAAGTGGAAGTATAACATGCAAGTTACCACGTAGAGAAAGCATGCATGCTAGCAAGTGGATGGTGGTTGTATCCTAGCAAGTGGAGGGTGATGGCAACAAGAAAGCAAGTGGAGGGTAGTGGTAGTGAGAATCAATTATAGTGAGGTAGTGTTGACTGCAGCTCATGGTCGCAGCCTCCAAACTAACTAGTTCAATTTTATTTTATTTTTAATTATTTGTTAATTCTGACACATACAGGAAAAAACACCACAACCACCAAGGCATCTAAGTCGTATCATAATCACTTAGAACCAATCAAAAAATGAATTTATGAAATTCGAAAATTCATAAAATATATTCCTTATTATTATATAATTAGTTAAACTTAGGAAATGTTTTGCAAAATAAATAAAAGTAAGAGCTTATTGACTTCTAACCAAATACAATAGTCCATTCTTTGGTAGGAACTAATAAAGGCCAATTCCCTTGCCAAATGGCATGTATAAGTGGTCAAAGTGTATTGTTGTCAAATGTTGTCCACTACATATAATAATGTTATGGGTAGATACTTGTGCTCATTGGGATTTTGGAAGTGCACTAAAGATATGCACCAACTGTGTTGTTGAAAGCATGCTCTAAATGTGCCAATTTCTTGCACCAAAAAAGTGATCACTCAAGGCAAGCACACTATAGACACTTCACAATTCCTTAAATTTTTACTTTTGTATTCTTGAAAATGACTAAGACAAAATAAATTAATTATTTATATACTACAAACTATACATGGTGATTTTCCAATAGCATGCAAGCTCAATATTAAAAGATTTCATTGTGTTCTAATTGTAAGGTGGCGATTTCATCTTTGTGTGCTTACTTCAAATGGTTTAAGGGTGCCTTATTTAGATTATGTTGAGAATGAAATGAAATATAGCATCAACACACAAAAAAGGAGATACAGTGGAAACCAATTTCTACTAATGAACAATAATTAGAAACAATGAATAAGCATAATGTTTAGAATGGTGGTAGCTATCTTTGAGAAGATATGTGTTTCCTATTCTCATTCACGAGAAGTCCATAACACGAGGTTGAAACTATATTTTGGATTCATGTAAAAAAAACATAAGATGCAAGTACCATAACCATAACATGAAATGATGGTTGAGCATGCACACTAAGTTGGATATAGTTGAGCTACCCACAAATAATGGAGTCCTATCGGGACAATAAATTTTCACTTATTTATCTATCTCGGTCTTCTTTAGCTCTCTAAAAAAAAGAATTTCAGATTGAGCCATATGTTCTAGTGAACCTTAAAAAACTCATGTGAAGACTCCAAAATATTCGTTGGAAATACATGACCCAGACATTGTTGGTATGAGGGCCATTTCTAAGATGGCCATAGACAACCACTTAAATAAATGCCCAATGTGAGATTGCATACAACTTATATCTTGTGGATATTTACTATAGCAATTGCAATCCATAGTGACTGTGTTTGATTTGGTTTATGCCTATGATCTATTCTCAACTACAATGGATGCGTATTCCATGGTAATGTTTGACCCTTTGAAGTACATGTTTACAACTTTAATAATTTTAATCCTAAGTTTTATGAAATAAAACTGCTTTGTATATTTGTATATATATATATTTTTTGCCGAGCGAACGAGCCACCCGAGCGAGCCATCTGAGCGAACCAATCGAAGCCTGTTGCTCCCATCTATGGCTCGACCCTCAAGCTCCACGCCCTCAATGGCCTCAAGAGGAGACTCAGGCCCTCCCCCCCCCCCCCCCCCCTTCTAACTTGTTCGATTTTATGAAGCTGATCGTAGCTCAAGGGAAAAAAACTCTATCTGCCTCCCAACATAAGTTTGTGAAAAAGATTGTCAAGATACCCACTGTAGCGCTGCCGGTAGAGCAACCCTGCAAGACAACTCTTAATCTGTCGGAGGAAGGATTGATTGGCCAGTTCACAGGTCTGTGGCCCTCTCCAAAAACCATTGAGATATGGATCCAGAAAAATTGGAGACCTTTGATCTCGACAGAAGTAAAATCTTACTTCCTAGGAAAGGGCTTCTTTGCATTTGTCTTTGAAAGCAAACAAGCTCGTGAATTAATCTTCAGGAATGGTCCATACTTCTTGGGGCCGCAAGGGATTTATATGAATAAATGGAACCCAGATTTTGACCCATCCCAAGATATCCCTTCTGCAATCTCGATTTGGGTGAGACTTCCACATTTACCCTTCCACTGTTGGAACCCAGAATCACTAGAAGCTATTGGAAATACCCTTGGAAAATACATAGATAAAGCAGATCGAAAAGATCAATTCTCATGTGCAATAATTTGCGTTGAAGTAGATATGGACATGGACTCCTAGAAGCTATAAAACTCACTATGGTAGATTGGTCCCACATTCAGGAATTAGATTACGAACAAATCCCATTTAAATGCAGGTATTTCCATGAATACGAGAATTTTGCTCGATCTTGCAAGAAGAAGCCCACAGATCCGGAGGCAGGAGGAAAAAACGAACAATGGACAGTTATTAAAAAAAAACCTATCTCCAAATCGAGACCAAAAACCGTACCAAAAGGTCAAAGTTTAAAGAAAGCAGACTATCAACATAAAAATATCTGGTTACTAACAATGGGAATAGATTCAAGGCTCTTGAAATTCCATAAACCCAGGAAATCGCCAAAGCCCCAGAAGAAGGAGAAATCCCTGAACAACAAGAATCTCAGGAAGCCCCCCAAATCCAAGAAGACCTGAAATAACTCCAGCCCTAGAGCACCCCAAGCCCCAAAATACCTAATTCAAATAAAGGTACGCTATCTCCTTCCTATGTAGAAATTACAAAATACAAACCAATGGTCTCCCCTGCATCTTCAGAAGAACTAGTAGACAGATCATCCAAAAAACTAGGACGAAAATCGAGCAAAGACCTAAGGGAAGAAGAAGCTGAATGCAAGAAAACCCAAGGATCTCAAGCAACAATATATATGGCATTTAGCATGAATAATAGAGCCAGAATAGTAGGGAAGAAAATAGGAGACTCAATAGGGGGAGGTCCCTCCTCTACTCACAATAGTAGATAATGAAGCTGGTCTCTTGGAATTGCAGAGGATTGGGCAGTCCCAGCAAAATAGAAGCAGTTAAAGACATCCAAAAAATCGACATGCCAGACATCCTCATGCTCCAAGAGACCAAGCTCGATGAAAATTCCATCTTGACCATTGGAAAGGAAAAATGGAAGAAGAACGTAGGTATAGCTGTCAGTGCCAGAGGGGCCTATGGCGGCCTAGCAACCCCCTAGTCTTCAGAAAAATTCCATCTACACAACTCCTTCGCCACTCAACACTGGATCTTCACGGAACTCATTCATGCCCAAAACAACACTCACATCACACTCTTCAATCTGTATTGTCCTAACCTATACTCCGAAAAAGAAGATTGTTGGAAGCTTTTGGAATATTTTCTAGATGCATACACTCCACAAAATCTTATTCTAGCTGGAGATATGAATATAAATCTCTCCACGACTGAAAAAAAAAAAAGGGAGGCCTCATTGGAAAGGACATATTCAAATCTCAGGTAGAAGCCCTCATCCAGACATGGGATCTGCTTGATATCAAACCCAAGAAAGGAAAATTTACCTGGTCCAATAAGTGACTAGGTAAAGGAAATATTATGGGCCGACTTGGTAGATTCCTCGTTCAGAGCAGTATTTTGATCGAAGGACAGACAGTAATCTCAAAAATTATGGCAAATCTGGCCTCAGACCACAAACCAATCCTACTCCAAATTCAAGAATATGAAGATCTCGGCCTGATTCCCTTCAGATTCAACCCCCAATGGCTAGATCATAGAATTTTTTGGGACATATTGGACAAAACCTGTAGAACTCCCATATCCGTCTCCCCAAGATTTGTTTGGGAGCAGAAGTTCATCATCACCAAAAAGGCCTTAAAGGAATGGGCCAAAACTAATTCCCCCCCACCTTCCAACTTCATAAAGAAGGTTGTAGATGAATTGGAATCCATTCAAAATTCGTTGGACGAACACCCAACTGATAATACAACACTCTAGTAAGAGGTCAAGCATCAAATCAAGGCTTACCAAACCTTCCGTAAAGAAGAGGAATTATGGAGATTAAAATATCGCATCACATGGCTCAAAGCGGACGACATGAATACTTCCTACTTCCACAAACAAACCAAAGCCAAGCATTCTATTAATTATATCTCAGAAATCAAAATGAACAACAGATCAACTGTCAAAGGACAAGAAAATATCAAAATCGCAGCGTATAACCACTTCTCAAATCTCTTCACGGAGGAAGACAACGCTGGGGAGGAAGGAGAGCAAATCCTCCTTGTGCACATCCCGAAGAACATCATGCCTAAATACAATGCCGATATCCTCAAGCCATTCTCTGAGAAGGAAGCCACCAATGAAATCTGGTCTTTTGATCCTGACAAAGCTCCAGGACCAAACAGATACTCAATTCACTTCTATAGAGCTTGCTTGTAGTACATTAGAAAAGATTATATGAGAATGGTCAGAAATTTCCACTCAAAAGCAAAGATCAAAGGCTGCACCAATTCCACATTTCTAGCTCTTATTCCAAAAAAGACAAATCCCAATTCCTTTGGCAGATTTCGACCAATTTCATTATGTAATTCATCCTACAAGATAATCTCCAAAATGCTGGCAAATAGAATGAATCCTCTTCTTGCTAAAATCATCCCAGACAATCAAGGAGGCTTCTTAAAAGGGAGACAAATCCTCGACAATGTCATTCTCGTTCAGGAAGCTATCCACTCCAGCAAGACTCGCAAGGAAAAAGGTATGTTGATCAAACTCGAAATGGCCAACGCATTCGATCGTGTCAAGCACTTATTCCTCTTTAAAGTCATGGAAAATTGGTTTTGGAGATACCTTCATAAATTGGATCTCAGCTTGCATAAGAGGCCCCCGGATCGCCCATTTAGTAAATGGCTGCCCCACCAAATTTTTCCAAGCCACGTGTGTAATTCGACAAGGATGCCCCTTGTCATCCTTTTTCTACATACTTTTGGTTGATTCCCTCAGTCGAAAGCTGAACTCAGACCTTAGAACAGGATCCCTAGCAACCTCAACTTAGCTCCTAACTCCATGCCCCTCAACCGCACACTCTTCGCCAATGACTCCCTCTTATTGGGAGGGGGCTCCTCCATCATAGCTCGAAAATTTAAGCAAAACATGGCCTGGTATTGAAATGCCTCAGGAGGTAATATCAACATCCACAAGAGTGCAGTCTATGGATTGAATCTAAACAACACTTCCGTAGCCAACATTGGCCAAATCCTCGGAATCAAAGTCCACAAGCAATGGGACAAATTCAAATATTTGGGCCTCCCAATAACACAAAGACATTCAAAATCTGGATTCTGGGAAGATACAATAAGCAAAATCAAATCCAAAATAAGGAAATGGGGAGGATTTGTTAAGTGTTAATATACCTCCAATGGATAGTCATTGATTGCACCAATGATCGATTTTGCTTTCAACCCTCCCTAACCACCATCTCCAATCATTTCTTCCATAACAATTCATTTTTAAAAGAAAACCCAAATATTTGAAACCCTCTTGAAAATTTATCAGCTTAAAAGGGAACAAGGCTAGCCCCAATTCTTGACCTAAAGCATTAAAGCAGATAGTTGATTTTTGGATATTTATCTCCATTCTTGTATCCACTCCATAAATTTCTAAAATTTCCTAAAACTTTCTATCTTCTCTTAATCCTTTATTGAGATAAACAACTCATGATGAACACGAAGTAGACGATTTAAAGAAACAGAGCTTCTGATTCTCACCTAGATTATTACTCTTCTTCTCTTTGCTTACAGAATGGCCCTGCTTGGTCCCTCTAATACCAAAAGGAAAAACAAAGGGAATATAGGGCACCCATATTTTAAACCTCTTCTTGGCTTGAAAAATTTGAGATGGAGACATTTATACAAACCAAAAAAGAGATAGAAGTGAGACAACACATTACCCTTTCAACAATAGGAAAATTGATCCTAACATGATGTGGTATCAATGTAAGATACAACCAATATGTTTTGTCATAAGCCTTTGGAAAGTCTAATTTAATTACCATTACTAATGACTTCTTTGTTTTAATTGAATGTAAACTTCCTTAGGTTGCTCCAATGGCCTCATGAATCTATCTCCCCTCAAGAAAAACAAATTGTTCTCTTGAATAACCACTTGAAAAATCATTTTCACTCTTACAACGAGGGTCTCAACTATAATCTTGTACACATAGTTGCACAACAAGATGGGTTGAAATTCATTAAAAGAATATGGCTTGTCCTTTTTTGGGATCAAAGCTATAAATGTAGCATTAAATGCGTATACAACCTTCCCCATTCCTTCTACTTCTTCAACAACCTTAATCAGATACTCCTCCATCAGATCATAAAAATCAATAAATAACTTCACTGTCCAATCGTTTGTACCTAGATTTTTATATTTTTTAAAAGAGGCCAAAAAAATTTTTAGTTCCTCTTTTGAGATTTCTTCCTTTAGCATCATGTTATCTTCTTCAACCATAAAGCTTTAAGTGAAAGATATGAGTTCTAGGATTTTTCCATATTCACTATGTATGGTTCTTTGTATATTGATTGAATGTGGGGGACTCCAATATCAACTATTTCAGAGAAATTGTTAACTGTTAGACCCGTTGAATTCTTCATTCCCATGTTGTGTTGACTCTCTGTTGATGATTTGTAAAAGTATGGAAAACTTCATATTCTCATCTCCCTTTTCCAACCATACATCTTTGCTTTTCATGCCCCACTTTGCCTCCCTTTTATCCAAAAGCTTTCTTTCTTCATCTCCATCTCCTTTCACCTTATTTTTTCCTCTTCATTGAAAATACCATTTTCATTCTTTTAAAACAAGACCCCTATTTCCATGTCCACATCCTTTAGGGTTGCTTCCATTCTTTTTCTTTTTGGCTAGCCATCAACCACTACTTTGACCCTTTTTAGTGCAACTACAAATTGACAACTTGCAAAAAGTGCCTAGTGTCATGATCACAATGAACCCAATCCCTTATTATTAATTACCCAACATACTCCTCTTCTAGCCACGTTGGATTAACCTTGAATAGGCTTCTTGGATTATCATCTCATTTACCTATCTATTATAAGATCAAGACATGTTTCAAACCACCCATGAACTTTGTCCAAGATCAAACCTGATCTACCATTCAAGAGCAATTTTGAAATTAAAAATTTGTCTAAATGCTTGGATACTTAAGCTTCCGTGGACCCATTGTTTCTCCATGTAGGCACTAGTTTTATTGGCTCAACATCCACAAGCCTCACTTCCTCGATCTTGTGCCTAAACAAATCTGTAAGAATATTCACTCTAGCATTTACCCCACATACTTTAGACTTATGCAATGTAAAATTTAAATCCCCTCCCACAATCACTCTTTCCTCATTGATAAAAACTCGAGATAAAGGATCCTCCCAAATCACAAGGGCCATATCAATTTAGCACATGATTTTTTTGACCCAATTCCTTGAAATAGAACTCCGAAAGTATACCCAAGGCTAAAATAGCAAAATTATGCAAAGTTAAAGTTTTTTCTAGCGTGTGATTAAATCCCTAGAATTTCCATCAGCATCCAAAGCCCCAAAATCCCAATCTTTTAGTAGTTTTTAAAGAATCCCTATTAGCATTTAGTAGTCCTTCTAAAATTGTCTTTGCATCCTCCTTGAATGAAATAAAAAACCTAGCCATCCTTAGCTTGGGGTATGGAAGATGAGTCCATAACCCAAAATAGGGCTCCATGATTTTTGCATCTAATCATCTAAGGTTTCCTTTGCAATTTGATGACCTTGGAACCTACCAATGAGCACATTACCTAAGTATCCTAGCCCCTGCTCTAGTCTTACATCCTCCCTTGAGACCATCCTTACCCTAGTTTACTTGTTTGTTTCATATATGTTTGCTCAACATGTCTGGATGGAGGTAGCAAAGTGCCTTCATATACGGTTCTGTTGGACAAACCTTACACTTGAAGAATGCTTTTTGCAGTGGTTTACGTTCAATTTCTTACATAAGAAGTTACCTCTATTTATTATGTGGGGTATTTGAAGGCATAAAAACAATGTTTTGTTTGAAGATTCTAAGGTAAATCCTACTATGGTTGTCTCTAAAACTGTAGGGGTATATAAAGAATTCCAAAAGGGTATTATAGAGAGGATAGTCAAACAATATACAACTCCTTCTTTTTTATGAAAATTACCATATTGGGTTTTTTGATGGGGCATCACAGAATGGTCTATGTGGAGCAGGAATGCTTATTGATATCAACAATTTGATTAAATATCAAATTTGGATGGGATGTGGGGAAGGATCAAACACTAGGGCATAACTCATGGCACTCCAGGGTTTATTATTTTTTGCTTAGATAAAAAAATCTCTTTTCATTATAGGTGGTTGGAGACTCTTGAGTTATTATAGACTGGGTTGTTGGGAAAGCTAATTTTAATGTCTCTTTGTTGGATCATTGGAAAGATAAAATTGAAGGACTAAAATCTTTGTTCAACTATCTCGCATTCAATCATGTGTTCATGCATTTTAATTTTGAAGCTGACTACCTAAAAAAGCTTTGGGATATGATTAAGGTTATCTTCATTATGAACTCTTTGAAGGTGAATATCTGAAAGACAAAGGCATCATTAAGATCTCTGAGATTATGATGAATTTTGTGTTGTGGCAAGTTTTGGCCATATTTTAAAGGCATTTTTGTGTGACCAGAATAGTATTAACAAGCTCTATAGTTAAGAGTTGTTTAGTAGTTGGATATAGAATATATATGCTTGTAATTTTTACTCTCAGAGAGTTCGAGACTGTGTAGTAGTTGGAGATAGAAGATATATGCTTGTAAGTTGTACTCTCTAGGACTGTGAAGCTATAATTAGTTTTGGATTAGGTGAGCAGGCTGAATGTCTTACTCTTTTGATTGTGAATCTTAGTTGTGATAAGTGACTGTCTACTAGTGAGAGAAGACATATTTTGATTTGCAGATGTAACTTTGATTCATTATTATGAATAACAAGTTATGTTTTTTTTTTCCTTGAAAAAAATGAAATAGAAAGGGGAGTTGATTGTGAGATTAAAAAGGGGGAGAAATTAAAACAAAAATGGACACTAGGAAGAGAGCTTAAAACTAAAATGAGTAGTAAACAACTTAAATCCTAACAAATTAGTCAGGAAATAATGGGATCGAAATAATAATAATGAACAATTTAAGTAAAATAATAAATTAAGAATGATAAGGTTAGCTTTTTGTTAGGATTAAGACAATAAAGAGGATTTTGAAAAAAAATATTACAAATGATTTAAAAGGGTTGAAAACTCGATCAATTTAGAAATTAAATCAAATTGATGAGGGGTGATCCTAATAAATTGTTAGAGTGGGGATGACCAAAAAATTAGTACGGTAAAATAAGATGGAGAGAGAAGGGAGAGACAATAATGCTTAGGTAATAAAGTGGTTTACAATTTTTAGGATTCTTTTATATTATAAATATAATCTTAAATTATATTTATAATTTATGATTATAAATATAATAATAATAATTTAATTTAAAGTCACATTTAATTAGACATCAAATTGAGATACAAAACCTTTGAAGTAGTTGATACAATAATTTCAGTATTTAATTTGTGAAAATATAAAATATCGTAACTTAAAATATTATGTTTATTGATTGAAAGTAGCGTTTATGTTTGAGATATATTACATTAATATTTTAATAATAATAACAATAATATAATTTATGATTATAAATATAATACTAATAATTTAATTTAAGATCACAATTTTTTAGACACTAAATTAATATACCAGATTCTTGAACCTAATTTATATAATAATTTGAATATTTAATTTGTGAAAATATAGAATATCTTCTTAAAATGTTATGCTTATTGATTGTAAATAGCTTTTATGTTTGAGATATATCACATTAATATTTTAATAATAATAACAATAATATTTTTTCCTTGAAATAATAATAACAATAATATAATTTATGATTATAAATATAATAATAATTATTTAATTTAAAATCACAACTATTTAGACACTAATTAATATACATATAACCTTCAATATATTTAAACTATACATTATACCATACACACAAAAAAATACCCAGCAAAATAATAACATTTCTTCTCAACATCACTTTTCTATACATTTTTTACTTTCAAACTCAAATTTTTAGGGTGCATTTAAAGTGATAATGTAGAAATTTAGAACCAACAAGAAGCTCTTTTTGGTCATGATTCCTAAATATACCATACCCAACTACAAGAAGCTCAGTTTGGATCCATGTCACAAGGAGCAATCATGGTGATCTAACGGAAAGCTCGCCGATGGGAATTTTACTTCTTTTTAGTGGCCATGGCAATGGCACCTCCGTGCTTGTGTCTCTCCATTTGTAGGGTATGGTAGATAGGAGTACTATAAATATACACGGTACGATTTCATGGTAGGAGCCCCTCGAGTGTGGGTACTGTATATGATCTCTATTATTATATAAGGTACCCAATGCGGAATATAGGTGAAGTCTAGCACATCATAACCCTCAGCAGAAACAAAGCGAGGCGTATACACATATACCCCGGGGGTTTGCGAAACTCTCCTAATGCTGCTGCTTTTGGTGCTGGTGGCAAATGGAGATGGAGATGCCCTGCTCCTATTGAAGAAGAAGGGAGGGCCGACGAGTATTGGAGATGGAGAGATCTCTGACTCGAATACCCCCTCTCGACACGATCGCCAGCTCTCGTGTTGAACGGGAGAGGTTCGAGTCAAGGGACTATAAAAGCAACAGCAGCAATATTATTAATAACAGGGATAGTAGAGGAGGAGGAGGATTGATAATGGAGAGGAATATAAATGCGAATGCAACTGCAAACACGAGTAGCACCAGCGGCGCTAGGGCTGGGGCTGGGGTTGGGGCTGGAGAGAACAGCAACAGCCAAAGGGGGGGGTCCTTTGCTTGAGAGGTTCAGGTCCATTCTCAGAGAGAGGGAGGAGGAGGAGTTTAACAGACCTCTCAGGGAAGACCAGATTGTTTCGCTTTATAAAAATGCACTCTCAGAGCTCACTTTTAACTCCAAGCCCATCATCACCGATTTGACCATCATTGCGGGAGAGCAATCCCATGCCGCCAAGGGCATTGCCGCTACAGTTTGTGCTCACATCATGGAGGTCAGTTTAATTGACTTTGATTTAGCTTTACTGAGGCCCTCATGTTTCTCCATCTTCTCTTCGCTGTCGCAATTGTTTGTGTTTATTTATCCTTATTAAATTTTTTTGTTCGTTTTTTAGTCTGGTTTGATGCATTGCTTATAGTTGTGGTTTGACAGACATATCAGATGGGTTTTCTAGGGAGGGTTGCATAAGTGGGCATCTTTTATTTATATTCGAGGGTGAACCCAAGCGTTTCTGCGAGCAGACCCAGTTTCTCAGGGTGGATGAGAGCAAACCCACTTCATCGAACCCTCTTGTTTGTTTGCAGAAACCATCTTTCTTAAGCATTATTGGATATATATGTGACCTGGTTTTTTCAGACTTGCTCAGTTGTCCATATGATGTTTGTAAGAACATGGGCTTACTGCCTTCAGGTCATGCAGATTAATATTTCAAGCGGCTTTGTATCGATCCTTTTGTAAAAGTCTCTTGGGTCACTAGGACTGATATGAGCTAAATAGTAAGTGGATAAATGTGACAATTTTTGTCAGCAGTCGGTTTAGACCTCCCAGGCCAAGATGGAAAAGTTGGGGCCTAATAAGCATGGAGTTACATTTTAGCTCCCAAATCTTTGAGGCTTGAGCTTCACCAACTGAAAATAAAAAGAATATTTGACAAAAGACTAGCACGCCTACTTATTAGCTTCCATTAACTTGGAACTATTCTACAGAGATAAAAGCTTGGCTACAAAGTTTGGATGTTTATTTGAGCTCAAACTGTGTATTTTAACTGCATACTTAAGGATAAATGAAAAAAAAAAGGTATACAGCCGCAATTTCTGCTTGATTTAAGAGCAAACTCACTCGAGGGAATATACCAGTGTGTCTGTACATGTTAGAGGGAGAGAGATAATGCTTATACCCACTTAAACAAATAAAGCCTACCTTCGCAAGGAACTCTTTCAACTCCAAACGCTTCAGATACGCAAGATAGAAGAATTGAAGAGTAGTGAGAAGCATAACTTACATTTTGACATTTTTCTTTTTCTTAAAGCAAGTTTCAGTAATGCCCCCAACTACTTGATTGGGTGGCTGAAACAGAAGGTTTCTTATGAATCTACATAGTTTCATCATTCATGTTAAAAACAGTGTAAAATTTAAAGTGCTATTACAGGATAATATTTTGGAGGTAACAGTTGCACACCATTAAGGGGGTAATTGCATTGCTTGTTTAGATTTGTGTCTGCTATTACCTCTGCAAGTATTCAAACATACAATCCACCCTATAATTTTTTTTTGTCAATTCCAGTCTGTTGCATGATAGTACACTAGTTTAG
The DNA here is from genome assembly GCA_027924585.1 of Larix kaempferi. Lineage (NCBI taxonomy): Eukaryota > Viridiplantae > Streptophyta > Pinopsida > Pinales > Pinaceae > Larix > Larix kaempferi. The sequence goes on along the minus strand of BSBM01000236.1, from coordinate 7,824,131 downwards.
AATATAACTGTATATCCTCAAATAAATTATGTTGAAAACTTTCTAATGAGATTAAAATCTAAATTACAGTAACCACATGAAAAATATTTGAATAAATTGTCACTTAATTTCAGCAGAGGGAATGAAATGCAGATTTTTGGTTAAAAGTTTGAACAAATTCAGTAACAAAATCATCTTGGATTGGACAGTGACAGATAACATTCGTCTTAATTGAGTAATCAGTGACAATTGGCTTTAATCGACTGCACTATTGCTGGATTTACGTAATGATTGCAAGGTGTTGGAATCTGCTCATGCTATAATGAAATGTTTATCTGACTACATGTTATAAAGTTTACTTACAAGAAATCAAATTTGGGTCCCATGTTTCAATGTTTTAGTGGGCACAAAAAGAAGGATCGCTTTTCAATTGGCTGGGTGGCATGCCTCAAATTTAGTTTCATGTTGACAGTACATTCTCAGGAATCTCTTGAACATTTCTATTCTTTACTTACCAGGATGTCCTTGGTCAAAAGTTAAAACCACTAAAACATAGAAGAAAAATCAAAGGATGAAAACCATAGACTGCTATCAACTATTCCCTGCCTATCATCTTGAGAGACAGTCATTAATGGATCTATATGGTTGTATATTTTTCTAATTTATACAAGTTATTCTAGTTTTTGTTTTGGAGAGTTTTTTGGTCTTTTTGTTGAATTTATTGTTTTGGTGCCATGTATGTGATGACATTTTCTATCCATTTCAATTTTCTGGTAACTGAGCTGTATGTTTACTAACCGTGACAAATAGTAACTGCAAGAAGTGCTGGGATCAATATAATGGGTAAGCTTGTCCACCAGGAAGAAGGGCTTCCTGATTTAAAATGTGATATTTGATGAAAATTAATGCATGATTATTTCTAGAAGCTGAAACTGAAACCATGCTTCTGCTAAAATTAACAGGTTAAAATATTTGAATTACTTTGGCATGCAAAAATGAGTTGTTGCTTCTTATTTAAATGTCGAAATAATATACAGCTTTGGTTATTTGAATATGATGCTCCCTGGCAAGCGTAAAGATTGCAGATATAACCCCTAGGATGCCCCCCCTCAAGTTTGCTTTACCACCTCTTCTGAATCTTTCTGCAATTAAGTGATCTTATATGCCAGGTATGGTTCATTATGCTCTCCAGCCCATTATGATTTGTAACTTGTTCATGCCAAAACTGGCAACTTCTGCGTGCGACATTGCCTAACACTTCTGTATTAAAATTTGAACATCTGGATGCACTCGCACATTGCATAGCATCAGTATGTTCCTCTCTTCACTCTGTTCACGGGGATATGGTCAGTGCCTGCTTTTACGAGGTTAAGTATCTGTTTTTAACAAATTCAACAAAAGTTGCATCTTAGTGTCATTTTGTTGCGTCATGCTATCCTATCCCAATGTTCTTTAAAAAAGGATTGAAAGGAATTTTGTATTTGCTGCATAAAATTTTTTCCAATGAAAATATCAAGATGCCATGTTTCTTTATAGTCAAAATGTTGCCACTATTCTTTTAAATTGATAACTTTATCTGGCAATGTTTGCCTTGTTAGAATCTATCTTGCTATGCTTTTCTTTTTGTTTCTTGTTTAATTTAAGCTTGAGTTCAGCATATTTTTTTTACCATGATTTTGTTGCCTTAAACATGCATTTATTGCTTTGAATATGTAATTTACATCTCAGCAGTTTTCTTTGATTTATTTGCAGGTTCCTAGTGAGCAGAAATTGCCTTCACTTTATCTTTTAGATAGCATTGTTAAAAACATTGGTGGGGACTACATCAAATATTTTGAAGCTCGGCTTCCTGAGGTGAGACATTATGTTTTGGTGATTTCATGTCACCTTTCTGTAATTGTGGGCATTGCCTTTCTTATCAGATTTGAAGATTTGTATTGTGGTTATTTACTTTATGAAATCTAAAGGTATTTCTTTAAAACTTTCACTCATTGTTGGCCTTCAACTTTAAGTCTATTTTACTCCTTATATGCCGATGTTTCAATTTCTCTTCTCTGAAGGTGTTTTGCAAGTCATATATGCAAGTTAATCATAGTTCCTGCCATGCAATGCACTTTAAATCTATTTTTTTCCTTATGTGCTGATGTTTCAATTTTGCTTCTTTGAAGGTGTTTTGCAAGTCATATACGCAAGTTAATCCTAGTTCCCATCATGCAATGCAACATCTTTTCCGGACATGGGGAGGAGTATTTCATTCTGCACCTCTCCGTATCATCGAGGCAGATCTCCAGTTTCCTCCTGCTGCAAATGGTCCATCCTCTGGGACTACATCTTCAAGACCACCGGAGGCTCAGGCTCAGCGTCCAGGCCACAGCATCCATGTAAATCCAAAGTATTTGGAAGCTAGGCAACAATTTGAACAGTCAAGCATGGTGAGTGGCTTTACCCACAGGCTGCATTAGAGAACATTATCTATAAATGCATTCAAAATTGAGTTTCCAGCTGGAACACCTGGGCTATTGATGTTGTCTATGCAGTCTGATACATCTCTATGTAGCACAGTCTCATATTCTAATTTTCTAGAGGTATAACAAATGAACTTGGCTGCTAAATGTGTACATGGTCCACATGTCAGGTAGAGGGGTCAAATTCAGAAATAAATGAGGATTCATCAAGTCCAGAACCGGAAAGATCTGGCAGATCGATACATGAAAGTCCCAAAAGGTGGCCTGAAGATTCCCGAAGACTACATGTATGCTAATCTTCTATCCTTTTCTGGGATAAACAGCACTCAGTCGTAGGTGACTTCATGTTAAAATATATTTTTAGTTTAAGCATGTAGCTTTATAGTCGCTTTGCAATTATTACGTTTTTTTATTCCAAGTACCTAGAATATTCTTCTATGATCTGTGGCCCAATTCTTGAGATAGTGCGCAGATTGAAGTTTACATGTAACCGATTTTGGTAGAGGTTTGTAAGATTCTTTTTGCTATGTTAATATGATCATTTATGTGTGAAAATTACCTCTCTATATGTGGGACATCTAAGCACATGTACTTTTTTCACAGTTCTAACCTTGTTGATTCTGACTTAGCTTTTGCAAGTTATTCTTACAGTAATTTGGAAAGCAATGATGCTTGTGCATTTTTTAGAAAATCTCATTCGGAATGATGTCTTGCTAGCTTCTTTCATTACTATGGACTTCAAAGTTCAAATACCCAAAATTTGTTTTCAGAATGTTTAGCATCTTACCATTTGGATTGCTGAACATCTCTCTGTCTTTCAGCATGATTCATGATCAAATTTACTTGGTTTGTTCACTGATGCTTGGTGTTGTACTATTGTATATATATATGTTTTTTATGAATGCTTCTTACAATGGTTTGCTTCCCCAAGTGTGCTCGGTCCCTTGAAGGGAAAATCACAAAGTTCCATGTAGCTGGTCTGCAAAAACAGATGTCTTCTCATACTATCCCGAACTGCATGTTCGGTTAAGTTGCCACAACAGGCGGGTACTACTATTTTTCATTTTTGTCAAAGTACCCCAGGATTTTAACCTAGTCCCAACTACTATAATCATTCCCTTGTAGAGTTGAACCTTGGTGGGTGGCTCCACACGCCACTATCCTCACCATCAGATCATGACCTCATGGGGGATGTTGTATATTATGCATATAGGACTGATTTCGGCTTCTGGGTTTCATATCTTTCTACATTACCACTGAATATTATTTCTTATTGCCAGAATGCCCATCGACCAGAAAGTGCAGATGCTTTTCTTGAACCTGGATATGGACAGAAGCCTGCTACAAGCTATAGTGACTATGATTTCAATATATCTCCATCGAGGATTAGACTTGGAAGGCCTCTGTCACCATTGTCAAGGATGGGAGTTGGAAAGCCTTCCTCTCCTCTCTCCAGGTTAAGAAGTGGAAGGGTTGCCTCTCCACCAAGAGTTGGAATTGGAAGGGATCCTCCTCCATCAAGCATTGGAGGCAGAAGCGCTCCTCCTTCTGCATCGTCAAGAATTGGAGTTGGAAGGACTCCTTCTCCGTCAAGGATTGGAATTGGAAGAACTCCTTCTCCGTCAAGGATTGGAATTGGAAGGCTGAATGACAGGAGTGCAGAGCAGGATAATGGGTGGGAAAGGCCTTGGTATGGGAAAGGGGATGGAGATCGCCTCCGGCAACATGACACTGCTAATATAAATGTAGCATATGGTCAAAGGAATGGCTATGATTGGAGACATCAGCCAATGCATGGTGCTCTGATAGATGCCTATGGAAATATCAGGGGCCAGAGATCTTCACGCGGACTACTTTCACATGTACAGCCAACTCAGGAAATTGACACAATAAACAGTAGACCGGTGTCTAGAAACTGGCGAAATTCAGAGGAAGAAGAATACTCGTGGGAGGATATGAGCCCGAGATTGGAGAATCATGGCAGAGGAGGTGATAACTCGAGGAAAGATGATTATTTTCCCAGTGACCTAAAGAAGTGGCCAGGTTTAGAGAGAGAGAAAAGAATGGCCCTGGAACCTGCTCTTCATGATAGCGACTGGCAGATGCATGGACCCTTGTCTCATATGGATAGACCTATGATGAGTGAGAAGGACAAGCGACCTCCTAGAAGGGTATGCTTCTCGTCTTCCTGTTGTCTTTTTTATCTAATTAGTTCAATGAGAAAGTATTCCCCATTTCCCTTTTTCATTGCTTGCTTTATTAGTGATTTCCTTACTGTGGAAAGATAAAGGATGTCTGACAGAATAATATTTTTCTTAATGTAGGAGTCAGAAGAGCACCAGCCATCTTCTCTTTTGCAATCAGGTATTGTGTCCCGAAATATTAGAGATACTTCCACTGAGACGTCGTCTCTGCTGCAAAGTAGCCAAGGTGCACTGGGACATAGACCTCTAATGGGTCGGCCTCCTCATCTGGCACATCAAAGTCATAGCCCAACTTCACAATCAAGGCCGAGACCACTTCATGTGTCTATTCCTGGCCATAGCAATTCAAGTTCTGGCCTGGCTTCTTCATTCAATTTAACTCATTCTGCTGGTCACCCTGTGGCTTCGGCAAACGACTTTAGGTCAGGAAGTACAGAAATGCCATTGGGAATGGTACCAAAATCTCGGGCAAATGCTGGATCTGCCCTTGGCTCTGATCCCTTGAGCTTTGAATTCCTGTCGCCTGTGACACCATCATCAAGCAGTGTTCCTTTCCCACAAAGGCAGCAATCACAGAGACATGCTTCTCCATCTCCAATCACACAATCTGTACGGCCTTCTATGCAAACACTGCCACCATTACCTCCATCGGCACCACCCCTTCAAAATCCACAGTTTCAATCACTACATCATCAGCATCAGACTAATTTCATGAAGTCTGGTCAATCACAAGTTCAGCTTCCTACTCTTCATTCCCAAGGTCATTCTTCACAGTCCTTTCAACAATCTCCACATCGATCACAGCCTGTTCAACAAATTCCTCAACAGCTACCACAGTTACAGCAAGTGTCACAATCCCTAGCTGCTCCAGAGTTGTTGAATCAGTTACCACACAATCTTTCACAAGGTAGCCATATACCACAGCAGTTACCAGTACCTCAGGAAGTACAGCCAGTTCTCCTTACTTCATTTCAACAGAATACTTTGCCTCAGGCGTTGATGCAATCCCAATCTCTGCAACAATCACAGTTAAGCTATGGAGCTTCTCAAACAGTGGGATCTGCTGTGAGCAGTAGTGTGACAAATCCCAATTCAGGTTTAGCATCAAGGCCTGCTTTACTTCCTGTAGTTCCCAATAACTTGTCTTCCCAGGTTTTAGGAAGAGTGCAGCCTCCTCTTCCTCCTGGCCCACCACCAGCTTCTTTATTGGTAGCATCAACATCACAGCTGACAAGTTCAAACACTACTCTACCATCTTCGGTAGGTAACGTGTCGTCTCTTTTAAGGTCACTGATGGCACGGGGTGTAATATGTGCAGAAGCTTCAGCTGCCTCTGCTTCTTTTCCATCTATACCTGTTTCTTTGGCTGCAATACCAAATCAATTCCCAGATAACAATGCAACTATAGCTGCAGTTTCTACTACCGCATCCTTGTTTCCAGCCCCATCTTCAAATGCAACACCTCCAAAGTCTGTTCCAGCTGAAGCACCGACTACTCAGGATATCATTGGAACTCAATTTAGTTCAGATATACTCAAAGTTCGTCATGAATCTGTTCTTAGTGCATTGTATGAGGATTTGCCAAGACAGTGCACAACATGTGGTCTGCGCTTCAAGTTTCAAGAAGAGCACAGCAATCACATGGATTGGCATGTGTCTCGCAATCGAACTGTGTCTAAGAGTCGTAAGCAAAAGGCTCCACAATCAGTGTCTCGAAAATGGTTTGTGAGTATCAAGGAATGGCTCAGTGGAACAGAGGTGTCAACATCCGAGGTTGTTCCTACTTTTTCCCCTGTGGAAACAACTTTGGATAAAAAAGATAATGAGGAAGTGGCAGTCCCTGCTGATGACAAACAGAGTGTCTGTGTACTATGCGGAGAACTCTTTGATTATTTCTATAGCGATGAAACAGACGAATGGATGTATAAAGGAGCAGTGTATATGAAGGCTCCTGGTGGGAGCACTGAAGGCACAGACAGGTCTGAGTTGGGTCCTATTGTCCATGCTAAGTGCAGGTCAGAATCTGTGGGAGCTTCTTTTGCAGATTCTGAAGAGGATGAACAGGTAAGCAAATTTTAAAGTGCATCTAATTTTCATTTTCATTTCCTTTTTCTATTTACTGTTTGTGATGTTTACAGTAGGAGTATATTAACACTAGCATGTAATTTTGCTATTAAGATATTCTAGGGAACAGGATAGCATAAATTCTGTACTTGTACGTATAATTCTGTCCTAGAACTTCCTGCTATCGTGAGTCTACTCTGTCAAGATTGCTTTGGGCTGCTGTTCTGTGTCTTCCTGTGCATTTTTATCTTGGATTGTCCAGGTTTGGTGTTGGTCTTGTTTTCTTGACATGGTATCTTATCTATTCTAGCCTTGTACTTGTAGACTGTAGTCACTCGTTGCATTTGTAAATAGCATATTTGTGTTTTATTATTATCATTTATTGTTTTTTTTACTTGAATGAGAATCATCAAGTCTTAAGGCTAACATGTACCCTTCTATGATATTTTGACAAAGTCGAGCAGTGCCGCATTTATGTGCTTTTTCTCCTTTTTTTGTATAGTGTGCTCAGATCATGAAGAAACTGGTTGTTCATGGGAATGAATGTGGGCATATTTGATGAAGATTTTCCTTTCTGGGATCGTCCTTGAAACAATTTGACTTTTACAAATATATTTCTGCTTAGGTCATTGCTTTCTTTCAATATCTTATGCCTTCAAATGTGGTTTGACATTACATAAGATGCCTGACACCATATAATGTTAAGAGTCATCATTAACTTGGAAGATTAGACTTGGGAATTATTCGAAAATAGATCTTCGTGAACTGTATCATGTCTACGAGTACGGACTTCGTTCTTATTGAATCTTATGTGGAACTTCATTCCATGTATTAACTTGGTGCTTGGCACCTTTCATACCTAGCTTATGTGGCTCCAAATGAATGTATGGACATGAGCATTACATTGCTTTGAGTGATTCGATTGTTTAATAGGTATTGATTTCAGCGATCTAACTCAAACATTATTCTACCATAGAAACGATTTTGAGTTGCAGAATATCAGCTTTTAATAATAACAAAACCACAAAGGATTCATAACAAAGAATTATTCCCGAAGTTTTGGAGATTGAGTGGGTTGTTTAGAGTCGAGCATTTTCAATACTTTCTTCTGGACCTTTACGTGTTGTAGGGCATTTACCTAATTGAGTTTCCAAGTCTAAGTTTCTCTCGAAAGCCATTTTATGCACATTTCTTTTATTGGTGTTCCTTCTATAGTTCGAATTTTCTATTTTCTTATTCTATCGGCTTTATCAACAGGGCTTGTCTGACAATCTGGGAATCCACAGTTTTCTATTTACGAAAAACTGAGCTGATGTCCTTCTGGTTTATGTTATCTGCAGGATGGTATTGATGATTCAGGGAATAGAAGAAAGAGAGTAAGGTGTTAGTAGTTTTAGTGCAGATGTAACCTCGAGGTGTATGATAGTGAATCCCTAAATCTGATGTTCTTGTTGGAGGTTAAAAAGCTGCATTCTAACATATCACATTATTCTTGTATCTGTAAATGAGAGGTGCTTGAGATTCCCAGAAAGGTTCTGTAACAAAGATATGGATCCACAAATGTCGTGTTTTATGTGAGCTTCTGAATTTGCTTGACCATGTTGTGTTTTATTATTTTGTTTTTTTAACTTAGTTTCGCAACCAAGCAATGAGAACAATGGTAATATATGCTCAACCATTCACATGCTTGTAAAATTAAGCTTCATTGTGATGCCACTTAACTTTTAATGGGAGCATTCAACAAGTGTGATATAATGGCCGGTTTCTATGTTCGACGTGATCAACAATTCAACTGCAAGGGATTTTAATTTCATATTAAAACAATCCCATGTGTCCTGATTGTTAAGATCACATAGTGAGTTCAGAATCTCATGCCATTACTTGTGAGACAGATGTTCCAAAATGTGATTTGAAGTTAATTTGCCTTTTATTTATATTTATATTATGCTATGTTGTTACTTTCAATCCGCCTCTTCACGAGGAGGATATCTGATTGATATTTATGGTATATTGTATGTATATCGGCAACCACTATTTTAAGCTTTTATGACTCGTTTCTGAATTTTTATTTATTCTTTTAGACACATTTTAAGATGGGATTGTCAGAAATTGTACGAGTTTTCCGAAGCATATCATGTACTTTCCGCGCTTAAGTTAATATAAAGCTTTTAAAGGCAAGGTGGCATGATTCTGTAATTATTATAATGGCCCAAATTGTAAATTTGCTGGATCATACTGATGGCTGAAGGTGTTAAGAGGATCAGACATTAAAATTTTGCACGGTCTTTGGTGCAGTATCGCTAAAGTTTTAGAGAACGAGGGCACATGTTTTAAGGTCATTGCAATTCCCGGCTACACGAAATTCCATGTTTTTTCAAAACAATGTGAGGATGACGTGGTATAATGGAGCAGTAACACCTGCAGTTTATACAAATTTACATTTGTTAGGCATAATTTTATTTGACTTTTTTAATTGAATCTTGCAGAAATTAAAGTACTTTCTCATCTACCTTAGTGAATTCAGAACTTGGCATATGATGTCAAGAACACCATATTTGATAATAGACAAAGTATAGTTGGTCTTAAATCAATTAACTTATTAATAATTAACTTATGATAATAGACAAAGTATAGTTGGTCTTAAATTGACTTCTGAATGTTGAAAGAGGGAACCTTATATTATATCGTGAAAAATGTGTTATCACTCTAGAATAAGGGTGGGAATCAAGGTTGCAATCTAAAATTTTGATGCATGTTGCGCCGAAATTTGTTGATGGTTTTAGTGTTTAGACTTTTAGAGTGATCTCTGTTAACATATCTATAAAATAATAGATGAGCACTAAACACAAGGGAAAATAATCGTGCTGATTATCGCTGGTTTTGTTTTTTAATTTTAAATCTTTGTAAAATATTTCTGTATGATAAGTACTCTTGTATATATATAATAATATATATATATTTTTAATCTAATTTGATGATACCTTTCATCTTGAGCTAAATTTTGGTGATGGTTTTAGTGTTTACAGCGCTATCAGTAAATTATCACTGGTTTTGTCCTCATTTTAAATCCAAATTAAATATATTGGTATGATAAGTATTTTTGTTTTAAATAATTTGTTTTGAAAGGGGCAAAAGCTCTTTTATGAAAATTTTCGAATGTATAAACTATACATGAAAGATGCAAATTTTTGAATGTATAAACTATACGTGAAAGATGCATTATTGATAAGTACACGCATAGTTGGATTCTACAATATATAAATAGTGATGGTTAACAATGAAGTGTTGTCACTTTATATTCAAGATATAAAGGTTTCTTTAATTAGGATGGGGCAGGTCTCTTATCGAGAAAAAAAAATCAAAAGTACTATAATTTACACATTTTTTAATGTGTATATGCATAATGCATAGTTGTTACAATAGCTAAGGAGTGTATTTTAACAAGAAAGTGTTTATGATTACATATTTGAAGGTAACATATGTATTTTAACTTTGAAATGTTGAAATTGTGATTCATCTACATTTTTTCAATGAAAGGGAAAATGATCTCTTATCATGAGAATAACTGTATTGTACTTCTGGTTATTAGAGAATAATTGTATTGTATTTCTGGTTATTAGGTTTAATGTCCTGCTTGTATGACACTTTATGGCTCTTTATATGGGGTGCTTTAAGGTTTATGTCATTCCTTTTGAAGGGGTGTATATGCCAATGCCATTATGTTGGGTCATTGGCAGGTAAAATAATGATTTTCAAATCCGTTTAATGTTATGTTGGATTGAGGGTTTAAGGAAATGATGTTCAATTATTTTGATTTATTGAAATAAATAATAATAATTTTTAAGATCATGGTTTAGTGAAACACCAAATTGATGTATGAGATCCTTTTGTCTTTGGAACAAGTGACTCTCTTTGTGCAGCCATATGATAAACACTTCCAAGCACATTTACAAGGTCCATCTTTAATTGAGCCATAAAAAATGAAGTAGATATGCTAGTCATGTAATGATCAATGGTAATGAAGTGTAAGGGTACCCTCTACCTTTTTAGGAATAAACAATATTAGATGAAGAGGATGGGTGCTTTGTGAATGCAATTCGATGAGCACTTCCAAGCACATATATAAGGTATATTTAAATTAAATCAGAAAAAGTGAAGTGGATATGCAAGTCATGTAATGATCAATGGTAATGAAGTGCATGGATACTCTCTACCTTTTTAGAAATAAACCATAATGGTAATGAAGTGCATGGATACTCTCTACCTTTTTAGAAATAAACCATATTAGAGGAACAAATTGGGAGGAACAAGTTGGGTGCTTTGTGAACATTTTCATGGGGTTCTTGCATTTCTCTTGCCAATGCCATTATGTTGGGTTGGGTCATTGGTAGGTAAAATATTGATTTTCAAATTCATCTAATGCCATGTTGGATTGAGGATTTAAGGAGATGATGTTCAATCTTTGATTTAGTAAAATAAATAATGATAATTTTTAAGGTCATGGCTTAGTCATACACAAAATTGATGTATAAGATCCCCTTGTTTGTGGAACAAGCGACTCTCTTTGTGCAACCATATGACAAACACTTCCAAGCATAGTTATAAGGTCTATTTTAAATTGAACCATAAAAAGTGAAGGAAGTAGATATGCTAGACATGTGATGATCAATGGTAATGAAGTGTAGAGGTACCCCTACCATTTTAGGAATAAACAATATTAGATGAAGATGGGTGCTTTGTGAATTCAATTCGAAAAGCACTACCAAGCACATTTATAATGTATGTTTTAAATTGAATCAGAAAAAAGTGAAGGAACCATATATGCTAGTCATGTAATGGTCAATGGTATCTAAGTGCAGGGATACTCTCTATCGTTTTAGGAATAAACAATATCAGAGGAACAAGTTGGGTGCTTTGTGAACATTTTCACAGGGTTCTTACATTTCTATTGAATATTTTTTTCACACTTGCATTAGTAATAAAGAGTGGGTAATCTTTGGTAATATCTTAATTTTGAAATGGAGAGATGAATTGTAGAGATTTTTTATTTTATTTTTAGGGATGTTTTTTTCCAAGTTTGCTTTGATTATAGTTATGTTGAGAATTATCATTGCAATTTGAATACACCTACAATAGGCCTTGCAAAATAATTGTATTGATAAATTCGAGAGATGTGGATTTGCAATCATAAGGATTTCCCATAGGCAAAAGAACTTCCAATTACCTTAGGGAGTCTAACATTTTGCTAAAATGAATGTTTTCATATCCATAGCCCAAACAAATACTTGGGTGTGAGGTTTGTTAAAATAATGTAACTGCGGAAGATATTCTATTTATATTATTGTATTTCTCCTACGGGAGTTGATGGTCATGTAATTAATAATGTAAAGGTCATTGAAAGAATCAATGTAAGCCCTAGGACATGTGTCGGCTTAGAAAAGCCCCTAGAAGATTATTATATTATGTAATTGACCAGTCAAGTAGACAAGTCGGTCCTGTTGGGGAATTTGTCACCCCAACGAAAGAATATAAATAGAGGACCTCTCTCTCACTTCTAACCACTCATTCACTCAAGCAAGTTCGCATAGGTGAAGAAGAGAGGTGCGCACAAGTGGAGTAGTTGTTTTGTCTTGGGGCTATCTTGTACTTTGTGATTTCTATATTGAGGAAGGCTTTGCTGGGTTTTCTACCCCAAGAGGGTTTCCCAGGATAAATTGTGTCTCTTGTCTTTTATGCTGTGCTTGTTTATCTTTCAGTAATTGTTTATATGCTATATGCTGCTCAAGTAAAAACTAACAAGGTTACTATTTGTGAAATGCTAATCCCTTCCGCACTAGACGAGGCAATGGTAGTTGGAAATGAAAAATCTCTATTTACTTTGATGATCACTTCCAATATGCTATGTTGTCTAGCCAATTCATATTTATAAGTTGTTACCATGGTAGTCTCTCTTGGTCAATGTTATTAGTGGGTTATGGAACCATGTATCTATGTGTAATTGGCTTTACCATAGATAAATTGGTTAGCATAGGGAAGGTCTAAGGATACATTTTTATTTCAAGACTTCTAATGTCTAATTGGCTTTATCATAGATGAATTAGTCAACAAAGGGAAGATGTAAGGATACATTTTTTTTAATCACAATGAGTTGCTCTTTTGTTTAGGGACCATGGAAAACCATAATTGATAACATTCATTGAAATACCATTGTTGACCATAAAGAACCAAAAATATTCTTTGCCATTATTTAGTTATATTTGGATTGCCTAAGAACAACGAGATTTATGCTAAACATTTTGTGGATGTTTGGACACTTTTGGAGTCTAATTGGGTTTGGTTTTGACGTGATAGACATTTAACAAGAAAAGATGCACGTGGATGATGATTTAGTACTAGTGGAAAACTAGTGAGAGACTATGGTATGATGTCATGTTCACAATGTAAGATTTATTGTGAAATAGCCTTTCCTTACCTCACACACTTGTAGCTTTGAATGACCTTTAAATTTGATAATCAAATAGAAGGCTTCCTTATCGAATCATAGAGACATATTTGATTTTTACAAGCCTATAATATTTGCAAGGTAAAAAAAAATTTGATTTGCAATTATGGTAGTAGTATGTAAGCAAACTCATGGATAAATACAAGGTTGTGTAAGTGTTATTTGGAACTAGGTGATCTATGCATAATTTAAACTAAACATTAAGTTCTAGATATTTTAATTAGTTCAAAAGACAATGGTTGCAATAGAGTAAGACTCATGATGCATCTTGTCTATGTATTAAAGCTCCAAAGCCCCATTGTCCATACCCCTTGTAAGGAAGAATGCAATCAACAAGGGCACATAAAGGAAGATCACTGAACATAATGGGAGCCAAATTTGTTGAGTTGTTGAAAGCATGGAAAAATAATTATTTTTACTAGGGAAGATGTTTTTTTTACTATAAAAGTACTTTCCAATCAATGTTCACAAGAACTAGTTACTAGTTTGCTATTGACAAACAAAGTGGACTTCACCCCATTTGAACTATAAACCATCACTACTTACATTCTACATATATAATTTATCTTTGTAAATTATATGCTAGGATAATATATATTCACATGCATCTTTGACACCTACATGCTGTAAAAGAATGTGCATCTACATGTGAGATTCATGGTGTTGAATCTACCATATAAATTTCTCTCTTATCCTCTTTAAATGAAAATAATTGGGGTACAAAGAAGTGAAGGGAGCTTGGATATGAAATGACATGTTCTTATTTTTCATATGAAAACACATTTTCTTTGTAATTTTTGAAATTGGAGTGATTAAAAAGTATTGCCTAAAATATGCACTTATATGTAGACTCCAATTTCCCTTCATTCCAACTAATTTTTTTTTTTTATTACAAAAACACCATTTTGAAGAGGATGATCCAAGGTTGTGTAAATAGACGTTTTCATATTTTTCAGTTGTGTATTTTTGACAATATTGAATTTTGATTTAGTAAATTTGAAATTCTATTAAACTGAAACATATTTTCTTTTTATGGGAAATCTTCTAGATGCTTCCTCACATTCCATGAAATGGCACCTAGGGAAAATGTTGTGAGTGCACAAGAAAATATGCATCTAGAATGCTGTAAAAGAATGTGCATCTACATGTGAGATTCATGGTGTTGAATCTACCATATAAATTTCTCTCTTATCCCCTTTAAATGAAAATAATTGGGGTACAAAGAAGTGAAGGGAGCTTGGATATGAAATGACATGTTCTTATTTTTCATATGAAAACACATTTTCTTTGTAATTTTTGAAATTGGAGTGATTAAAAAGTATTGCCTAAAATATGCACTTATATGTAGACTCCAATTTCCCTTCATTCCAACTAATTTTTTATTTATTTACAAAAACACCATTTTGAAGAGGATGATCCAAGGTTGTGTAAATAGACGTTTTCATATTTTTCAGTTGTGTATTTTTGACAATATTGAATTTTGATTTAGTAAATTTGAAATTCTATTAAACTGAAACATATTTTCTTTTTATGGGAAATCTTCTAGATGCTTCCTCACATTCCATGAAATGGCACCTAGGGAAAATGCTGTGAGTGCACAACATGTACTTCCAACCCCAAGGGACTTAGGTGGATTCAACTTGATGACCTCCTTGGCCAATATGACTTTGACATGTGAAGTCAAACCACTTAAGCTAACCCTCTATACTATTGAATTGAAGCATATAGAGCTTTTAAAAGTAAATCAATGAAAAATAGAAAGCATAATCAAATTTCGAAAATACATATTTAAGCAAAAAGTAGATTCAATACCAAGTCTAATGGTATTAGTTTCCACAACAAATTTGTAAGTTTGGCAGGGTCTCTCTATTTGAGCTTGAAGAAATTTCGAGAAACCTTGCAACTTTGTTGTTCACTGGGTTTTTGATTGAAATATTTTTCTTGATTGAGAATTTATTTTTTTAGGTTGAGAGTTAGTTTAGTGTTTCATCCAAAAATATCAACTAGCACTTAACCGTAAATTTTTTTGGTTGAAATTTAAAAATATCCTTGGCCAAAATATTGCTACATTGATATTGTTTTGTTCATTTTTTTTTTCCAATTCATTCTCATTAATGAAAAAAGAAACCACTTTGGCAAAAATGAAAAGAAAGGGTTTTTAGGTTTTTGTTTGAATGAAATCCCATAGAGGAACAAATTAAGATTAGAGATTTGGAGTTTAAACAAGAATAGGGAATACAAAAAATTATAATCATAGTTGAAATGATGCTGTACATAACGAAAAAAAAACAAAGATAACTTTATGTATAAAAAGAGATAAAAATGTTTGAAAATTGGAGACACATATGATGGTGATCAACAAAGGGTTTTGTGTCTTAATGATGAATATGCTGTTGAAGAGTGAACGAGCTCTAGCTCCAATGAGGAAGAACTTGAAATTGAAGACCTAATTGGAAAAAAATCACAACCAAACTATAAGTCAATTTTCATAGCAAGGGATCATACCAAACACAGGGATGAATGCTATAGTTTCTACACCATGTAATGAATTAGATATTTGAACACATTCTTAATATATGTGGCTATCTAGTTGATTCCAAGTTTTTTGTTTGTTTTAGTATTCATTTAATATTCAATGTATATATGTATATGCATATGTAAATTTGACTCACTTGTAGATTTGTAGGGTGACCATGTCATGAACAAGAGGAGGCTAATACATAAAGGATTCCATAACAAATTGATAGTTGGAGTGGTATCCAAATTGTTGAGTTCATATAGAACATTGACACAACTAAATCAAAGAGTATGGGCCCAATTTTTTTGGTTGTACTACACAAAATAAAGTGAGTAATTTATTCAAAACATTTTGTAAGAATCAACGAGTCATAGCACAAGCTCAAATATTATTTGGCTTGGTGAAGCACATCAAGTTAAAAAAAGATACCGTGTTATTGGGTGTTAAAAAGTCTAGAAAAGAGACAAAGGTAAATCAAAATGTATTTGAAAAGTTAGTTATGGTAATTAAATCATTTGGAAGATGATGAACACGTGATGCTAAAGTTGCAAATAGAGCAATACATGCAAATTTCATTACACCGACAACTTCAACAAAACATTGGTTGACATGCATGGTAAAACATTGAAACTATTCCATAGATGTAACACAAGAATACAAGTTTAGGATGCAATTAGATGAGAATGATGAGCTTGCTTTTTGGTCCATTATTCGTAGGAATTTCTATAAGGATATAATACCAAAAGGTGTTAGAAACTTAGAGCTACAATGCAAGAGTAATGGGTTTTGATTTGTCATGCTTCACCAAATGAAAAGGATGTGTTGTGGCACCGAATATCAAGAGGCGAGTATGAACATGGGAAACATGTATTGGAGATGACTCAAATTGAATTGTTCAATAAATCTCAAGAGAGTCACCATGATATCAATATCCCAATCACACATTTGTGGAGATTAAACCATGATATATTATGCCCGGTCATTGTTCATGACATGTGTTGTTGTCGTTAACATATGGGACTTGAGATATATTATGACAGTCCTTGATTTTGGTAAAAATTATTGAGCAAATTCACCTTCTCCTTGCACAGTTCATCCTTTTATATATGACATTCTACATGGAAGAGTAGTTGAGTTATTGTACCAAAAACAATGTGTTGGTGGAAAAAATACAATTGCTGAGCTAATTTGGCTTTATTCCAAACTAAGTATCTTATTGATATCGATGATCAATCATTGTGAAATATAACTATCAATTGGAAGAGATACAAATATGTTACTCTTAATATTGCATCTTATTCTGGTGCTCCCTCTAAAAATGATTCTCTAGAGGAGTAAATATTTGTGACATATTTCTTGAAGAAGTTTGAAATAAAATTTATAAATGCACAAAACATTTGCATAGAGCCAGGGAGCAAGACCTCTAATTCAAACTATCTCATAAATTTTTTCCATCGGGGATGATTTTGTTGGGGTTTGATTTTGTAGAGAATTACACATTTCCTGCACAAAAGGATATGCAAAGTGAATACTATCATTTTGACCAGGTATGTTTTCTTGTCCATGTTCAATGTAGACTTGCACAACTTAATGACGATGGTATGGAAGACAATGGTGAGAATACACACCATTTTTATATTAGTGATGATTGTACACAATAAATATTTTTTCAACAATGTTTCAATGTAATTTTGAAATCGTTGAATCTACATGGGGTTGACTTTAGTAACCATTCAATATGGACAGATGGTTGTGTTAGTTTAAATCATCACTATCATTTTATTTCCTAGTTCACCTTTGCAAGAGAACTTTGTCATATTTGGAATTTCTTTAAGGTTGGACTTGGAAAAGGAGTGCATAATGGTGTTGGGGCTTGTGTAAAATGAGTTCCTATGAGGTTCTAGGTGACCCACCTTGCTGAATGAATTTTATCCTCTAATCAAGTTTTTCTCTAGGGAAAATCAAATTTAAACCATGAAAATGACAAGAGGTCTAGTGATGTGTATATGTATATATTTCTTTTATAGATTTAATGAACTTACACATGTACAATACTTTCTTATGTTAATTGGGATGGACCAAAGTATCTTTAAAATATATCGAAAACCTTTTTATGTTTTCATGTCTTTTACATGTTCTTTTATCATATTGTAGTTGAGGATGTTGACATATTTATTCCATATGATAGTACACCCTACGTGGACTAAAAATTTTCACTCTATTTTTTTTTATTTACTCGAACTCCCTCGATGCTTGGCGGGGGTGGCCTTTGGTATGAGAACCATGACCCAGGGGCATCTATTCCGTCAAAATCACTTGGGGATCGCACCTGTCCTAGATTACACCAGTCGTCAACTTGGCTGGATTTTGGGGTGTCTCGTCCCAACTAGTTCACCCCTAAGGGGAATTGAACCCGAGTCGGCTTGATGATGAGACCCACATCTTAACCGAATGATATAGCAGGAATTAACTAGAAGTTTTCATTCTATTAGGACACAGGATGTTAGCATTCTATTTGCAATATATAAAATATGGCATACCCATATCCTACTTATGAGAATTGGGCTATAGTTTTAGTTGTAAATATGAAGTAAAATTTTCTATCATCACTTCTTAGTTGTTTGTTTGTAAATTATATCCTTATATTTGTGAAGTGGATGGATGCCAAAGAATTTGAAAAGATCACAGGAAATTGTACTTTTCTACTCATTCCATTTAAGACTTAATGCAAATGACAAGAAATAAACAAATTATTTTGGAATATCATAATCTTCTAATTCAAAATTCTCCTAATTTATAGTTGGGGAAAAAAATTTCATTTAAGATGGAAAGACTCGTTATGGTTGGTAATGACCTATTACATATAACCAACCTAGGCACCCTATGTTGGTAACCCAAGATATACGTACAATGCATTCATCTCCAACCAAAGTTTGAACTAACAATCTTGAACAAAGTTTTATACAACAATATGTAACACTAATTTACATTTACTTTGGGAAGAATATTTACTAACTATACATGGAGAGTTCCAATACTCCATAAACAAATTACAATAGCCAATTTATACATCATGTCGAAGAATACAAAAGTAATTATCTTTAGCAAGCACAATACAAATGGAAAGTAATTGTATAGGATCTATTCACCACCCAATTGTAGGTATCCTTTGAAGATACAACCATCAAGTTGGTCTATGCAACAATGAGGGAACACTACTGCCATATTTCCACCTTATCCTCATCTTAATGAAATACCGTAGAGCTCCACCTCAACTATACATCCACTATCAATCCTTATGTACCTGCACTAACACCCGATCTACCACTTTCAAACCTTCCTCTTAGCCTCTCTTGATCTCAGGGTTGGCAATTCCTTTTGCTTCTACAACTCAGGCAATTCCTTCATTTCCCCAATGGACCATGCATGAAGGTTATAGAACACAATGTAGGGGATTGAAAGGATATCCAATACTAGTGCAATTTGTCATAGTTCTAATAGCCAAGATAAGTCATTGACTTAGTTAGATAAATGGGGATATATCTCAACTTGACACAATTAGACTATGGGTTATTCTATGGCAACTTAGCTCTCCATGACAATCAAGAAAATGATAACAAAACGTATATGGACATACTTTTGGCATAATGATACAAGATGGAAATGTAAACTTAAGAATACCAAATGAACTTAGATAATAAAATGAGGGAAAACTTCTCTTTTTATAAGGAAAATTGACAAATAGAGGGCCAGGATGAAAAACTATTCAAGTTGGAAAAATACAAGAAATTAAGGAATCATGTTTCAACAACTAAAATTGTATCATCCACATTTAAATATTGGAAGTGTTGCACTAATTCAATGATCATAGGGAGAAAAGTCATGGATTATTTTTGTCATATATTCCCACTTGAAGGCAAATGGAGGAATATTAGTAGTGCTTCACTAATTCAACAACCACAAAGAAAAAGTCATAAATACCTTTGATATGAGAGATTAAGTCTCATTTTCCACCATTATCTTCACCTCTTGCTAGTTTACAACCCTTGAGTGCTCTTGGTAGTCTTAACCACATGCACATTTGATTGTATTATATATTTTTTTATGATTTTTAAATATAATAACTTGACATGTTAATTGGTAAAGAAGGGACTTATATCCCACTCACTTCACCAACATAGATCCTCTATGGAATTTACTTTTGGTCTTTTTTCTATGTCTTGTGCAAATATCTCTATCTTGTGAATGGAAACAAGGTCTGTTCTAACACTGTAATGTCAAGTGAAAATACTTCTTTGCTCTGTGTTCTGCAAGAGGCATGTAAATTTGCAATATGCCAATCAACTACCCATTATTTCTTAGTGTATCATGCACATGAAACAACCAACTAACAAGCAATAATCATCACGACTCAAGTGACGTCAGTGACCTTAATGGAACCCTAATAACCTTAACAACATTTGGGTGACCCTAATCATTAAGGGTGACAATTAGGGTCTCTATACAAGGTTAGAGGATCACTTACAAGAGAATATATACACCAAAATCTCAAAAAATGGCTCGAATTAATAAACTTGAAACTAAAAATGTAGTGCAAAAGAACTCAAGAAAATAATATGCATGAGCTGCCCTTATGAATTTATCATGGAAAAATTGTATTTCATGTGTCCAAGTTTGATTAAACATAATGAAAGAAAACTGAAAGCATACAATTGCATTCATGCATGTTGATTGCATATGGATTTTTGTATGGGTAATATTTGATGGTTATGAAGAGGCATTTCTTCCACAAGAAACATGATGAAGGATGGTATATATGAAATTTTCATATTAAAGAGGATAAGTACAATCAAAAGGAAGTTATGCAGTCAAGTGATAAAGGTAAATAACCAAACAACCTTCATAAAACAAGATTGGGTAGATGAAACTAGATCGAAGAGGATTCCTGAGGATGAACAAGTTCTAAGGTTAAAGAAAAGAGATACATATAACTTGCAAGCCACACGAATGCAATGAATAAGGAAAGCTATTTTTGTGCATAGAGGCACATTTCTATAGCTTGGGTGGGGGGAAAGTGTCCGCCTGTCCAAAACATTAAATTAAAAATGAAAAAAGAAATTCTTATGTCGGTCATAAAAAAATTAAATAAATAAAAATAAAAAATAAGAATGCAATCATCATGTTGATTAAATCAATATTATATCATTAAAATTAAACAAATATGGATAGAACTAACACAATAAATAACGATATAGAATTCTACCCCGTGGAAGAAGGAAAATTCGGTTCTGCGAAAACTCTGTCGAAGAAAATATTCAGAAATTTGGGTTTGTTCGGCTCTGTAGAAGAAAAAGGGTACATAAAGTTAATCTATGTCTATGGCTTAGATATGTTATACACATGCAATTATTTTCCTCATAAAGTTTCTTCAGCTTAATCTACATCGGCATACAGCTACTCCTTTTTTTAAATGAACTACTGTTTACCCAATGGTGTGCTGTAGTGCAGTGGTGAGACTTCCATGCTGTGACTTTAGAGTCTTAGGTTTGAATACTGGAAACAATAGTTCTTCCTTTTCTTTCATCCTTTTCTGGTAAGTTGGAATATAAACTATTGCTCACCTAGTCGTGTGTTGTAGCATTCGATTTTTCACTCAAAAAGGGGTTTGCACCTTTGATCCCTCTCGACACTTCGTAGCACTGGAGTTAGATGGGTCTATACTGGTATACTATTTTCCATAGTCATAAGCCCATGGGATGAAAGGATTTTCCATCTCTGCAAGACTATGAGTGTTGAGGATGAAAATCACTTTCTCATAATGCCTTGCATACACCCACATTAGATCCTAGTTTCAAAATATTTGCTACAATATAGACATTTCTAACCTTCTAACTCCTCAAAACTATGGTAAGTTACGAATGCTTCTCTTTAAGCTTTTTGAACACAGGAATACAATTTTAAAGAAAACCAAATAATTTCTTTCTTTTCTTTTCTCTTAAGGTACAATAAACCAAATTTGGTCTCAGTGGATGTTAACCATAATCATCATCAGTTACAAAAAGACAAATTATTCATTGAAAGTGCCTTGTGAATTGATGGTAATTGTAATATTGAACATTTTTATTAAACAATTTCCTCATTGATGATGAAGACAAAACTATGTAAGGCTAGAAAACCAAGTTAGATAGGAAGGCCAAGAGCTTAGGAACTAGAGGGAAACGATTAATTGGCATATCATATAAATGGAACCATTGCAATCATGGAAAGGGTTCTCTTCCTGAACTTGTAAGCTATCTTCATATGTTAATAAGAGGCCATTGTTGGCCCTTTTTTGACACTCTTCTAGATATGGGTTTGGTTGTGGATTATTCCCTCCTCTATCATCACCCTTGGTGCTTGTGGGTTTTAACATTGTATCATCTATACCATTTTGTTATTGCTTTGTTTATTGCTCACTTAACATTTGATTTCAAATATAGTCTCAATATAATTTGTAGTCTGTTCTAGGGTGATTAAATTGTCTAGTTCTTCACTTGCATTTAGTAGTGGATTATTCTCTCTTATGTTGTGTGAGTAACTTGTTTCATTTCAATTTGTTGGTTATGTGATAAAGAAGTATTCCAAACAATTAAGTAGTTTCATATTTACGAGGAAAATGGGAGTTTAAACCCATGGTTTCAAGCAAGTTGTAATTTTAACCTTGAAAAAAATGGGGGTGCTACTGGTAGCACCACTTTTTGATTGGGGGTTGGTTTTAAGGTTTTTGTTGCAACACTATCAATTCTTAAGGGAACGGTTTCAAAACGGTTTCCATTTAACCCCTGTTATAGCACTAATTGGCACCCTAGTAACCTTAAATGCACCCTAATGACCCTAACAACATTTGGGTGACCCAAATGGCACAAGAGCCTCTCAAAAAACATCAAACCCTAATATGAATTAAGTGATCCTAATCACTGGATAAGTCCCTAATAGATGCTAATGACCTTGAATTTCACATTCAGGGTTAATATAATTGATGGTCATCAGCTCATAAGAAGGGTTTAAGTTCATTTGGGCCTATTTTATATTTAAAAAACCCAGTTTTGGACCCCCACATGCCTCTCCCTTTGTAAAGGTGCATGTCCACAAACTTCCCCCTCTTGTAGGGCTCGTGGGCCTTGGATTTGTTTTTTAAATTCACAAAAGAACATGAGATTTGATAGTTAAAAGGACAATTCCCTGGTGGTAACCAATCCAAACGACCTCCTAACCATCCTAACTATGTAAAACACTCAATAAAAAGAATCTATATGAAGGGGGAAGGGGAGATTGAGGTGAGAGAACACCCAGGTTATGCTGCTAGAAGAACTTGCCTTGTTTTTGAGTTTTTATGTGATCTCTTACCCACCGAGAGGCCCTTATCCTTGTGTGATATTCCCTTCTGCATGGAAAGGTTATATCATGATCTTTTCCTATATGTGAGAAGAATATTGAAAGAGAAAGAGTAGTACGCATGAGTGGCTCAAGGTTGCAGAGGAATACAGATTGTAGTTCCAGAAGTGTTAATAGTACAATCAAGTAAATTGATGTATTGTTTCCATTATTCTTAATAAATATCTATTCCCCCCACCAATTCATTTGTTTTTGGAAGAGTAGTTTTGTTTCGATTACATATTTAGGAATTGTTTTTGAATGGTGCATGGTTTGTTTATTTGTTCAGTTTAAATTTCTTCCATTTCGAGTCAAGGTAGTTGACCAACCTCTCCACAAGTCCAAAAGGACTAGAAGCCTCTCGCTAGAGAGGGAAAAGTTGCTTCAAAAGAGGCTGATCTAGATTGTATAGGGAATGAAATGAAACACATAGAGAAGCATAACAGAGAGCGCAATAATACAGTAAAAACCCAATTTCTATTAATAAATAAAATAGCAGAATACTGTAGAACATACAATGGCTAAAATGGTGGTAGCTTATCTCTGAAGAAAGATAGATGGCGGCTACACTCATTCGCACAAGCTAATACAAGAGAACAAAGAGATGGCGTTTTAAAATAAAGAAAGAACCCTAAAGTTCCAAAACCCTAAACCTAGGGGGAAAATGCCGAAAAGTTTTTTTTTAAAATAATGCCAAAAGGTATTTTTAGGTGTAACTTTTACATCAATTTCCTAGAATCATAACTTTTGCATACGAGCTCTGTTTGGTGCATATTATAGAATTTGGGGCTTATGCTTCTCTTACT
Organism: Larix kaempferi; assembly: GCA_027924585.1. Taxonomy (NCBI): domain Eukaryota; kingdom Viridiplantae; phylum Streptophyta; class Pinopsida; order Pinales; family Pinaceae; genus Larix; species Larix kaempferi. The sequence goes on along the minus strand of BSBM01000236.1, from coordinate 7,800,180 downwards.
TTAGTAAGAAAAAATAAGATCGTTAGCAATATGATTCAAATTAGCTTGATGAAATACCCCCCTTTTTCCATGGAGAGAAGGGACAATAAAGCAAGTTCAAATTTTATGTTTCATAACAAATTGGACTACACTAGTCTTGTCTCTTCCAATGGGGAGAGTCCATTAATTAGTAAGCATCAAGGAACTATTTGTTCATTTCATAGCCCATTGGAAATCTCTAACTAAGCAAAACAACTAATTATTGTCATATCAATACAAATAAATGCATATGTCGTGGAGGTTCCTTGCCAAAAAACATTGTTTAGGCCCTCAAAACAACCCCATAATTTTAGGACCCGAAAATTCCCTAAAAATCCTAGAAAACCTTAAGGAAACCGCCCAAATAGAGAATCATGTTGAGTCAGTGGAAGAGGTGGGTGGCCATTGATATCCACTTGGATAAGTCCCCCCCATTAGAAAGCAATAGTATCCATTGCGTTAAGTTCCCGTAGAAGATGGGGAAACTTTTGCTGAATCTGAATTTGGGTGAGCCATTTTCCTTGGTAAAGAAGTTGTCCTACTTTGAATACTCGGTAGAGTTGTATGGTCTGTTGGTGGATGATTTTCATCTTTGTGTCCATGATCCGATACACTGTAGCTTTATCAAGGTAGTCAGGATTAAGTTGTGTAGGATCCAATTGCTAAACCATGTCCGAGGTGGAAAATATGGGCGAAGAAACTCCACATTAAATACTGGGTGTAATCCAAGGAAAGGAGGAATACTCAATTTGAAATCATTTTCACTCACAAAATTTATGATGGTGTAATTCCCATAGCGGAGTGGTCAGAGCTTCCTATGGGGCCCTGTGAGGTCCTCTTTCTGCAAATGCAACTAGACCTTGTCACTAACCTGAAACTTGTGGGGAACCCAATGCTGATCATGTCGCTTCTTGTACTTAGCACTGGATTTCTCCAAAATGTCATGGAATTGTTGGAGAATGTGTTGAATCCGTTCAACAAATTTGGTTTCCCTATCAGCCTTTGTTTTAGAGTGGGAAGATTCGTTTTGTGTGGATGAAAGAGGGATAGCTACATCAATTGGGACTAATTGTTGGAATCACAAGCACTCCTGAAAAGGGAGGTGACTAGTGGAACTATGAAGAGCTCTATTGTATCTATGTTGAACATAGGGAATGCTTTCATCCCATGTGTGGGGATGCTTGGAATTGTACATTATCAGAATCTGCACAATAATCCTATTGACCAATTTTGTCTGTCCATTTGTTTGTGGGTCAAAGGCAGTCGATTTTGTGAGCTATGTGTCCATCAATGACCATAGGATGGACCAAAATGTGCTCAAGAAACTATTGTCCCAATCTAAAATGATAGTTTGTGGTATCCCGAAATGAACCCAAACACGTTCAAAGAAGATTTTAGTAATGGCCTCGACTATGATACTTTTCTTGAAGGGTGTCAAAATGGCCATCTTAGAGAAGCGATTGTTGATGTATATGTAACTTCGGAATGTATTTCACATATATGTATATTGTATTCCTATAGAGATGGTATTATTCCTCTATAAGGAAGTGTCGTTATTTATATTGTAAGTGTCATAACTTATACTTGATGGGTTATTAGACCACCTTATTTGGGGTCGGCCCTGTATAAGTCATGTGGGTCAAAGGGTTATTAGACCACCCTATTGGGGGTCGGCCATGTGGGTCAAAGGGTTATTAGACCACCCTGTTGGGGGTCGGCCCACTCAGCATTATGTTATGTGGTAAAGTTCGAGCCTACATGAGTTAGGTAAAAAGGCAAGTCAAGTCAAGTATAAATAGAGTGCGGGAGGCACTCTATTTACTCACTCACTTCACACATGCACTCAAGGAGGAGTGGCGCACTTATGGAGGAGGAGGATCTGCTGCTAGGTTATGGCTATCTCTCTTGGTTGGTTGTATCATTGCTCTATCTATCTCTGAGGAAGTTATTGGGGTTTTTCACCTTTATGGTTTTCCCCAAGTAAATCTTTGTGTCTCTTGTGTGCTTGCATTATTGTCTCCATGATTGATATGCTGTAGATATGCTGTACATGTTGTTCTCTCAGTTAAGATCCTAGATCATATTGAAGTAAATTCAGAAAATTTAACATGGTATCAGAGCTAGCCTGAAAGAAGGCATGATATGGCATGTATGACACTTGTTGCACTTACGATGCTAGGGCTTGATATAGCAAAAACCAGTCATCGTAGCACATTCGCTATAAATATGTTTTGGCGAATTTTTCGGATCTGAAATTGTTACAAGACGAAGCTAAGATCTCCAGGTATCTTGTATCCAAAGGACAACCTCTAATTCGTTGTACTTTGTGATTTATGATCTGTGCAATATAGGGTTTCTGCCTCTTCCAGATCTGAGTTAAAATCAGGTGACCTTGGGAAAAAGGTCATAACTTGGGCTAGGAAGCTCCAAATGAAATTTCGTGAAAAGTGATAGGTATTACACAGACTGTACTATCTCAGAAAGCTTTTTCAGAGGCCGAAGTTGAACCCGTGACACGTGGCACTCCGTACAAGTGCGCTCTCCTGTATTATCCCATAAACAGGTCATGTTGCGACATTTGGCATAACTCTCTCTCAGAGAGTCCAATTGAGGTCAGACCTGTCAGGATGGAAAGGTGACAGGCCGAGCTATCATAAGAAACTTTTTCAGATGCCGAAGTTAAAACAGTGACATGTGGCACGTCGTACAAATTCGCTCTCCTGGTTTATCCCAAAACAGGTCACGTTGCGACATTTGGCATAACTCTCTCTCAGAGAATCCAATTGAGGTCAGACCTATCAGGATGGAAAGATAAAAGGTCAGTCTATCTCAAGAAACTTTTTCAAACCCTGTGGATAAAAAATTTCAGAGTTACACCAGAAACAATCAGGTACATATTTCTGTCAAAACAGAATTATTTTTGAGTACCTTCATTCATGGCTTCCAGAATTTAGGGCTTCGTAGAAAGTTGGAATTTTTGTAATCCGAGACCACGACTGGATGCTACTCATCAAAATAGAAATTTAGAGACCAAGATCAGAATTTTTGGTTGGGCAGAAGGCTGGGCTTGATTAGACCCTAGTTCGGGACTTTGATCAGAAAAGTGGAAAATTAGGGCTTCTGTAAAAATGGGAATTTTTGAAATCTGTGACCATGGCTGGAAGCTCCTCAGAAAAATAGAAGCTTAGAGCTTTGGATCAAACATTTTGATTGGGAAGAAGAGTGGGCTTCATCAAACCCCAGCTCAGGGTCACGTCCAGTGAATCCGGAAGTTTCAAAGGCAAAATTGAGGAGTGAAACTTTGCAGTTTTCAAATTCTGAATATACCAACTTGATCAGCTCATCAAGGCACATATTTCTATCCTGTCAGAAGTTTGAAATTCAAAGTTTGAATTTTTGGGGCTTCTCTGACAAACCCATATCCAGCTCAAGGTCCAGTTCTTGCAAATCAAGTGGATTGGGTTAATCCTAGAAGAAGATGGATTGATCACCTGCATAAGTGAAGAAGTTCCTGTCTCAGAGGGAGATGAGGATAAGGCCTTACACAAGAAGATTACAAGCGATCTCGACAGGTATGACTCATCGAGGTATGTTTCGATATTTGTCCATGATTAAGTTTATGGTATGTTTGTCTTCATGTTATTACGGTTAGTACAATTTTGATTTTAGATTTGTCGTATAACCTTAACAAAATTATGAATGCATGATAGAGGATATTCACTGGTTAGGGTGTTGACACTTATGATTGTACTAATGCATTATGGTGTTGTATGAGGTTTATGTTGTATACTAACATGAAAGGTACACCAATAAAGACAAATCATGTTCTGGTCCAAAAACATATGATCATGATAACATGAGGACAAAGATTCATCCATTGTCATGGATCTCATAGAAGATCCATTTACGAGGTATGTATAACTTGATTTTGTAATGGCTAACCTATGAGATATACAGGTTACTAGCACAAGTCATTGAAGAAGAACAAGAATACATCTTGTGAGTATGTTAGACATAACTAACTAGCATGCTAATCCAGGTATGTTTTTCCTATATCAAGATAGAATCCTACCTTGGGTTAGGATCTTATACTGTTGTTGATAATGATTATTCATGAAGTCATAGGTTTGAATAATCATGATTGTATGCATATTATGTTTCTTACCATAATTGATGATATGACTAACCAGAAAAATCATGATGTTATAGGTTTGAATAATCACAGGTTTTATGCATTTTATATCTCTTATCTTGATTGATGATTCAACGAACCTGAAGAGTCATAAGTTTGAGTAATTATAGGTTTAGACATGTTATGATTTGACTAACCATAAGAATCCTACATAAACCTTGAATGCTAATGCTTATTATTTATGTTTGAAATGATCATGACTATACATGCTTGAGATTATTGTGTTTTAATAGTATACTAATGAATGTATGATTTTATATGAGATCACAAGGATAACACATTCATGATACTAATAAGCATGCATAGGGACCAAGGATGAATATGAGATTCAAGAACAGATAATCCAGGAAGCAAAGATCAAGAGGGAGTACACTCCAGTGGTTTATGCAAGGATGCAGATATTCAGAGGGAGTTGACCATCTCTCTACATCCCACAACAGAAAGGTGTAGAAGAAGCTACTTCAGATTAGGACTCCAGCAGCTCCTGCAAGGAAGCGAAGACTCAAAGGGAGTCCACCCAACGAACAAACAAAGATAAGTATTTGAATTGTCATTTCTTAAATAATACTGTTCAATAATGTATATACTGATGTTCCTAGAATTAGGTTGTGTATTATGCATATTAGAATAATTGCATTGATGAACAGTATACTCCTAATATGCATGGGTAAGTGGCCTATGGAACTGTACAACATTCCATTGCTACTTATCTAGAATGAAACCTCTTTGCTGACATGTTGGGAGTTGTGCACACTCTTAACAATGTTCTGGTAGAGATTGGAAGGCATCTAGAAAGTTACGGGATATGGATAAATGTTGTATTGAAGCATTGGATAAGATAACTACATGACTGTATGACATATTTATTTATGTGTAAGAATTTGTTCTGAAAACTATGAGCTGTTTTCTAATCATGCAATTTAACTTGTTGTGTAGGAAAGATCGTATGCCATCTCCTACAAAAGAAGAACTACAACATTTGTTCAGCAACAAATTTATTTATTGAAGATATTGAAGTTCCCAGGATCTGGGATGAAGAAATGGAATGTCATGATCCATCGATCATGAAGAATTATGTGTGGGATGTAATCCCAAGACATGAAGGGAAGTTTGCTATGACTTCCAAATGGAACTATCAGATCAAGCATGTTGCAGATGGCAGCATTGAGAAATATAAAAGTGATGAAATAGAAGATACACCAGATGGATTCAAGACAGCTTCCTTGAATGGTGTAGTTGAAGAAGAACTGTATGTGGAGCAGCCACTTGGTTCTGAGACACATGATAGGAAATCATATATGTGCAGAACTTGGTATGGTGAAGATAGATTGATTGCCGACACGCAGCGGAAGCTTACTACCGAGTTCGAGATGAAGAACTTGGGATGATGCACTATTTGTTTTTGGTATGGAGGTGTGGCAGAGTGATAAAATATTCCTTGGACAAGGGAAGTATGCAGTAGAGATCCTGAAGAGGTTCAGGATGATGGATTGCAAGGCCATGGCCACACCTATGGCATCGAATCTGAAGCTTCTATGTGATGCTTCATCTGAGCTGGTTGATGTCTCTATGTATCGTCAGATGATTGGGTCATTGATGTACCTGACGAACACGAGACCAGACATTTGCTTTGCTGTGAACACATTGAGCCAGTTCCTGACGGATCCTAGGAGTGTTCACCTGGTTGCTGTAAAGCATATTATGAGGTACCTTAAGGGTACAGTGGATTATGGGCTCAAGTATGAAGCGAATCAAAAGTTTAACCTGCAGGGTTATGTTGATTCAGATTGGGCTGGCAGTGCTGCAGATAGGAAGAGCACATTTGGGTGTTGCTTCAGTATGGGATTAGGTGTGATCTCTTGGTTTAGCAGGAAGCAGTCCTGCGTAGCACTGAGTACAGCTGAGGCAGAGTATGTTGCAGCCTGTTCAGCTAGTTGTGAGGCAGTATGGCTATGGAAGCTACTGTCTGAGTTATTTGATCTCCTGTTGGATGCTACTGGTATCTTCTGTGATAACTAGAGTTGTGTGAAGCTGTTCAAGAACCCAGTGTTTCATGACAGGTCGAAACACATAGAGATAAAATATCACTATATCAGGGATATGGTGCAGAGAGGAGCTATGAAGCTTCTGTATGTTGTGACGGACGAGCAGATTGCAGATGTGCTGGCGAAGCCACTAGCCATAGTGAAGTTCGAGTACTTCAGAGAGAGGCTTGGCGTTCTTCAGATCGAGGACACTTCGAGGAAGAAATGATGGACACATTTGCTGAAGCCATTCCAAGCATGTTGGAAGGAGGATCCTTCACATGGCTGTGGATGTAAGCGCTGGATGATGAGCATCAGGATGATGTTCTGGTTTCTGCTTGGATATGATCAGTTGGATCATTTATGTATGTACGCATCATGTTGGATGTTGGATATGATCAGGTAGATCATGGATGCTGTTGGATACATTGTGTGGATCATGTATCTTTGTATGATCAGGTAGATCATGGATGATGTTGGATACATTGTGTGGATCATGTATCTTTGTAGATCATGGATGCTGTTGGATACATTGTGTGGATCATGTATCTTTGTATGATCAGGTAGATCATGGATGCTGATGGATACATTGTGTGGATCATGTATCTTTGTATGATTAGGTAGATCATGTATGTTGATGGGTACATTGTGTGGATCATGTATCTTTGTATGATCAGGTAGACCATGTATGATTGATGGATACATTGTGTGGATCATGTATCTATGTGTGCATCAGATGGATGCATTGTATGATCAGGATGATCGTGGATGACGAGATTCTCCAGATGACATGCAGCAGGATGTTGCAGTGATGATGATGAGTATCAGATGATACTTTGTGGCCGTGGATCAGGTTGTGTAGGAAAGCATGTAATTTGTGCCCTGGGAGATTTGCAGATGGTCTTTCAAGGTTTTGCCTATGGCATGTAATTCGGTGCCCTGGGACATCTAGCAAATGCTCTTGCGAGGTTTTGCTTGGGAGGACATGTAATTTGTGCCCTAGGAGATCTGCAGATAGTCTTTCGAGGTTTTGCCTATGGCATGTAATTCGGTGCCTTGGGATATCTGGCAGATGCTCTTGCGAGGTTTTGTCCTATGGCATGTAATTTGCTCCTGGGAGATCTGGACAGGATGAAAAAGGCCTCAGATGCTTCAGCCAGGTTTTGCCATGACCACATGTAATTTGCTCCTGGGAGATCTAGACAGGATGAAAAAGGCCTCAGATGCTTCAGCCAGGTTTTGTGGTGGACCACATGTAATGTGCTCCTGGGAGATCCGACAGGTAGAGCTGTGTGCTCGTAACAGCCTGGGATGCTTCAGCCAGGTTTTGTGGTGAGATCACATGTAATGTGCTCCTGGGAGATCCGACAGGTAGAGCCGCGTGCTCGTAACAGCCTGGGATGCTTCAGCCAGGTTTTGTGATGGGTCACATGTAATGTGCTCCTGGGAGATCCTACAGGTAGAGCTGTGTGCTCGTAATAGCCTGGGATGCTGCAGCCAGGTTTTGTGACGCACGTAATAAGTCCTGAGGATTCCACAGTATGGCCAGTGATGATGAAGACCTGCAGGTGGTGGGCCTACATCCAGTATGAAAAAGGACCGGCTCTGTAGAACTTCCTATGACGAGTAGATTCAGAGATTGATTGAGATAGCAGCAGCAGTGACGATGATGATGACTCGATGACGATTATCCAGTGACGATGATCCAGAGAAGATGACTTGTGCTAGAAGAACTGTGCTGAGAAATACCTTCCTAGTTAAGAGGGAGTGTTGATGTATATGTAACTTCGGAATGTATTTCACATATATGTATATTGTATTCCTATAGAGATGGTATTATTCCTCTATAAGGAAGTGTCGTTATTTATATTGTAAGTGTCGTAACTTATACTTGATGGGTTATTAGACCACCTTATTTGGGGTCGGCCCTGTATAAGTCATGTGGGTCAAAGGGTTATTAGACCACCCTATTGGGGGTCGGCCATGTGGGTCAAAGGGTTATTAGACCACCCTGTTGGGGGTCGGCCCACTCAGCATTATGTTATGTGGTAAAGTTCGATCCTACATGAGTTAGGTAAAAAGGAAAGTCAAGTATAAATAGAGTGCGGGAGGCACTCTATTTACTCACTCACTTCACACATGCACTCAAGGAGGAGTGGCGCACTTATGGAGGAGGAGGATCTGATGCTAGGTTATGGCTATCTCTCTTGTTGGTTGTATCATTGCTCTATCTATCTCTGAGGAAGTTATTGGGGTTTTTCACCTTTATGGTTTTCCCCAAGTAAATCTTTGTGTCTCTTGTGTGCTTGCATTATTGTCTCCATGATTGATATGCTGTAGATATGCTGTACATGTTGTTCTCTCAGTTAAGATCCTAGATCAGATTGAAGTAAATTCAGAAAATTTAACAGCGATCAACGACCACAAATACACAATCATTACCATGCTTGGTTGAAGTTAGTCCTGACATGTAATATATGGAAATGGAATCCCATGGATGATCGGGAGTATGAAGCAGGGTGTACAACCCTTTCTTCCTAATGGTGGGATTAGCTATGTCACAGGAAATGAATGATCTGATATACTTGCTGACATCTTGCTGAATCTTTGGTTAGTAAAAATACTTATGCAATATTGCCATTGTCTTTTCCACGCTAAAGTGCCCTGCCACCCAATTTTAATGAGCTTCGCAAATCATCTTTGCACGCTTGCTAGAAGGAACATGGAGATGTCCTAGATAGCATAATATTCCATCCTGGAGATCAAAGTCCGCAACTGGTGTGCCTGTGCCCAATGCTTGATAGGTGGTATGGAATTCATGATCACTTTCATAGATTTGGGACCACCCTAAGGTTTCATGGCCACATGATTTGAGCACTGTTGTCAAGGCTACAATTGAAGGGAAACTATGGAAATCAATGATTCATATTGTGCTTCCCTTCTTATATTTAATGTTCAGGTGGAATTGCTGCAAATCTGTTGAATAATTTTGATGGCGATCATTCTGTAACTTTCCCTGTGTTTGCATGAACTACAAGGGGCTTCTGATCAGTGTGAATGATCGTCTCTTTTCCTAAAAAGCAATGTTTCCATTGGTGACAAGCTTGTACAATGGAAGACATCTCCTAATCGTAGGTGGGGTATTCGCATACTACATCTGAGAGCATCTCACTGTGGTATGCCACTGGATGGACATGCTCAGTGAGGATTGCGCCAAAAACATAGTCCAAAGCATATGTATCAATCTCAAATGGTTGTGGAATATATGGTATGGTGAGTACTGGTGCGGAACATAGGTGGTGTTTCAGATCCTCAAATGATTTATGTTGTGGCTTAGCCTAAACAAAATTGGTTTTGGAACCACCTTTGGTCACTTGGATGAGGGTCTAAGCGACATGAGAGAACCCCAATACGAACTGACGATAGAAGTTGGCAAGGCCCAAGAAACTATGGAGCTCAGTTAGAGTTGTTGGGGCTGGCTAATGACGAATTAAGTTGGATATTGGTTGGATCCACATGCACACCATGCTCATCCAAAATGTATCCTAAATATTGGATTCTTTGCATTAAAAAAGAGCATTTATCTATATTAACATGTAATTTATGTTGATGTAGGGTGTTGAGGACCTGTTGAATGCGTTGCAAATGCTCGACCCAATTCTTGCTGAAGATGAGGATGTCGTCCAGATATACAACCACAAAAGAATTGATTAAGGGATGAAAAATGTCATCCATCATCCGCATGAAATTTGCTGGAGCATTAGTCAAGCCAAAAGGAATGACAGACCACTCGAAAATACCTTCCATGAACTTGAATGCAGTCTTCCAGACGTCAACTTTCTCAATTCGTACCTGGAAGTAGCCACACTTTAGATCAATCTTACTGAAATACTTTCCCCCCTTGAGCTGGTCAAGAAGATAATCAATTCGTGGAATTGGATATCGATTCCCGACTGCGATTTTGTTTATATCTCTATAATCAATACAAAGTATCCATGTACCATCTTTCTTCTAAACCAACACAATTGGGCTCCCACAAGGTGTGGAAATCGATCGGATGTGCCCCCTTTTGATTAACTCATGAATCTGGCATTTGAATTCTTCATTTTCTAGTAGATATCACCTATATATTGGGCCATTGGGAAGAGGTGCACCGAGTACCAAATCAATTGAATGCATAACCTGGCAATGTAGAGGCACCTCTGATGGTGAGATGAAGAGATATCTGTATTCTTCTACTACTTTGTCCACCTGCTTTTAATGTATGGAAAGCTCTTGTGTAGAGGTCATGGATGTTGTTGTGATATTCCGTTCAATTCTAGAGCGTATCATGGAGAGGATGAATTTCCTAGTTTGGGAGATTACCTTCCTGCACTGCTTGGCTGAGATCAAAGAGACTGCAGTAGTTGGCACGAACTCTGGTATCCTATAGAGTTGTTTTTTGTAAGAAACAAAGACATTGTGAGGTAGAGACTCATATATAGCATGACATTTCCACATATATGGTTGTCCTAAAATAACATCACAAACTTCAAGAGGGGAAACATCACACAATAACTCATATTTTAAGGGATTTATGTTGTAGGGAAGGTGACATTATTGACTGACACAAATTTCACGACCCTGGCTCAACCAACCGATGGTGTATGGTTGGGGGTGTGGCATTGTCGATAACTTTAATCTCTTGATGACCTCGACTTATATTAGGCTCTTTTGGCTCCTGCTGTCAACATTGAAATGTAGTGGGGTCCCCTTCACCCACCTTTGTGAATGGAAGAGGCGCTCCCCCTCTTCAAGATTTTCTTGTTCCTCTGGTTGGATCTTTGTGGTTACGATGGTAGCATTGGGTTCTGCATCAATGACCCATTTCCCCTTATCCTGTTCATAATCAAATTCTGAGTCAGGTTTCAAATCTCTTTCTTTAATCTCGGCCAACAATGACTGTTTCGAGCGGCATTCGTTAGTGTTATGCCAGGGGATTTTATGGAACTCACATCACTTCCCAGTGTCCTTTTTTGACTTCTCATTGCCCTTATTTGCTTGCATCTTTGACTGGCTGTATCGAGATTGAATCTCCTTGATATATCCCTTTTACTGCAAGTTTGGGCCGCCTTTACCATACTTATATTGTGAGAAATTTTTTGACCCAAACTCTTGCTTGTTCCACTACTTAAACTTCTGCTTAATCTTGACAACATAGCAGTAAGTAGATCCTAGTGAGGAGGTGTCCAAAAAAACCATATTTGCTTGGATGTACATGTGTATGACAATGCAATACTTCAAAACCAAGTTCCACTCAAAGTCTTTGATACCCAACTTTGAGCACAAGGTATGAAATATATTGGTGTACTCCAGCACCGCCTGGTCTCTTTCTTGACGCAGAGTCTTCCATCTCGTGTATTTGTCATCATATCTTCGAATGGGGTAGAATTCATCCTTGAGGGAAATCACAAAGGCTACCCTAGTGGGGAATGCCATGAATAGTGTGGATTCGTCTTTCTTCTATCTCTCCCAGTAACCGTCCCACCAATATTTGACATGGGGAAGGGCTTAAAGGAGTGCAAAGGTGATACTTTCAGTGTCAATTTTTTTTTGAACAGAGTAATAGCCTTCTAACAAGTTTAACCATTTTTCCAAAGCATCTTCATCTATCTGTCCTTCAAATAAAGGGATATCGAAGTTCACTTGTACCTTGAATGGTGTCGCACCCACGAAATGGTTGCTTGTTGAAGGTACCTCGTTCCTCTATGGTAGTCATTGAAGGATCTGGGCAAAGTTATCCATCATCTCGTTCCTCTGTCGTGCGAGGGATTCCTCAAGCAACACTTTGATAGGTTCTCCTACTCCTTCATCTAGATTTTACCTTTCCATGGGAGGTCGCTTGTGATCGCGAGAGCGACGGTCTTCTAGTGAAACTAGCTCAAGACCAAACTCTCTATACTCTGACCTTGTCGGGGACATGCACCAAGAAAAAAAAGAGCAAATTGATCCAATACCATTGATCTAGATTGTACAGGGAGAGAAATGAAACACATAGAGAAGTATAACAGAGAGCACATTAATATAGTTAAAACCCAATTTCTATTAATGAATAAAATAACAGAATACTCTAAAACATAAACTAGCTAGAATGGTGGTTGCTTATCTATGAAGGAAGAGAGGTGGCAGCTACGCTCATCTGCACAAGCTAATACAAGAGACTGAAGAGATGGAATTTTAACATAAATAAATAACTCTAAAGGTCTAAAACCCTAAATCTAGGAGGAAAAATGCCAAAAAGTATTTTCTCTAAAAATAGAGCCAAAAGGTATTTTTAGGCATAAATTTTATATCAATTTCCTGGAAGCGTAAATTTTGCATATGAGTTCCGTTTGGTGCATATAGTATCCCATTGGAAATATATAATTAATAAGAACAATTGATGCTCTCCATATCGATGCGAAGAGTGACATATGTCGTGGAGGATCCTTGCCAAAAAAACACTGTTTAGACCCTCAAAATAACCCCAGAATTTTAGGACCTAAAAAATCCCCAAAAATCCTACAAAATATTAAGAAAATCGCCCAACTAGAGAACCATGATGAGTTAGTGGAAGAGGTGGGTGGCCACCAATATTGTCTTGGATCAGTCCTCCCTCATTAGGAAGCAATGGTCTCCATTTCATTAAGTCCTTGCAGAAGATGGGGAAACTTTGCTGAATCTGAATTTGGGTGAGCCATTTTCCTTGGTGAAGAAGTTGTCCTGCTTTGACTACCTGGTAGAGTTGTATGGCTTGTTGGCAGGTGCCCTTCATATTTTTGTCCATGATATGATCCACTCTAGCTTGCTCAAGGTAGTTAGGATTAAGTTCTGTTGGAGCCAACTTCTCATCCATGTCCGAGGTGTCCAAGATAGGTGGAAAATATGGGCGAAGCAGCTCCACATTAAATACTAGGTGCAAGCCAAGGATGGGAGGAATAATCAATTTGAAATCATTTTTACCCACATCCTTTATGATGGTGTAAGGCCCATATCAGAGTGGTCGTAACTTCCTATGGGGGCCTGTGAGGCACTCTTTCTGCAAATGCAACCAGACCTTGTTACCAACCTAAAACTTGTAGGGAACTCGATGTTGATCACGTTGATGCTTGTACTTGGCATTAGATTTATACAAAATGTCATGGACTTGTTGGCGGATGTATTGAATCTGTTCAAAAAATTTGGTTGCCCTATCATCCTTAGTTTGAGCATGTGAATATTTTTCCTGTGTGGATGAAAGAGGGATAGCCACATCAATTGGGGCCAATGGTTGGAAACCCAAGCATGCCTGAAAAAGGGCTATAACCAGTATAAATATGAAGAGATATTGAACATAGGGAAGGCTCTGATCCCATGTGAGAGGATGTTTGGAATTGTACATTCTCGGAATATGTACAATCATCTCGTTGACCACTTCTGTATGTCTATTTGTTTGTGGGTGAAAGGCAACCGATTTGGTGAGCTTGGTGTCCATCAATGACCATATGCTAGACCAAAATGTGCTCAAGAACCTATCGTCCTGATATGAAATGATAGTTTGTGTTATTCCAAAATGAACCCAAACACATTCGAAGGAGAACTTAGTAGTGGCCTTGACTGTGATACTCTTCTTGTAGGGTGTCAAAATGGCCATCTTAGAGAAGCAATCAATGACCATGAATACATAGTCATTACCATGCTTGGTTGAAGGTAGTTCTGAAATGTAATCCATGGTGATGTACTCCCATGGATGATTGGGAGTAAGCAGTGGGGAATACAACCCTTGCTTCTTAGTGGTGGGTTTAGAGATGGAACCGTCAGTGCATGATCTGATATGCTTGCTGACATCTTGCTAGAGATTTGGCCAATAAAAATTCTTCTGCAATATTGCCACTATATTTTCCATGGCAAAATGCCCTGCCACCTAATTGTAATGAGATTCCCAAATCATCTTTGCATGCTCGCTTGAAGGAACACAATGATGCCCTAGATATCATAACAGTCCATCCTAGAGATGAAAGTTTGCAACTAGTGTTCCTGCACCCAGTGCTTGATAGTTGGTAGATAATTTAGGATCACTTTCATATAGTTGGGTTCACCCTAAGGTTTCATGAACACATGAGTTGAGACTGTTGTCAAGGATACAATTGGAGGTCGACTAAGGTAATCAACGAATCGATTTATGCTTCCCTTATTATATTTAATGTTCAGGTGGAATTGCTGCAAGTACGTTGACCGCTTTTGATGGCGATCATTCTGTAACTTTTCCTGTGTTTGCATGAATTGTAGGGGCTTGTGATCAGTGTGAATGACTATCTCTTTTACTAGAATGTAATGTTTCCATTGGCAGTAGGTTTGTACAATGGAATACATCTCCTTGTTGTAGGTGGGGTATTTATGGACTACATCTGAGAGCGTCTCACTATGATATGCCACTAGATGGCCATGCCAAGTGAGAACTACGACAACAACATAGTAGGAAGCATCTGTCTCAGTCTCAAATGGTTGTGGTAGATATGGTAAGGTGAGTATCGGTGCAAAAAATAGGTGGTGTTTCATATCCTCAAATGATTTCTGTTGTGGCTTAGTCCAAACAAACTTGGATTTGGAACCATCCTTGGTCACTTGGTTGAGGGGCCGAGTAATATGAGACAACTCCAATATGAATTGACGATAGAAGTTGGCAAGTCCCAAGCAAATACAGAGCTCGATTAGATTTTTTGGGGCTGGCCAGTCACGAATGACTTGGATCTTGGCTGGATGCACATGCACACCATGCTCATCCACAGTGTATCCTAAATATTGGATTCTTTGCATTCCAAAAGAGCATTTCTCTAGATTAGCATATAATTTATGTTGATGTAGGGTGTTGAGGACCTATTGAATGTGCTGCAAATGCTCAACCCAATTCTTGTTGAAGATGAGGATTTCGTCTAGATATACAACCACAAAAGAATTGATTAAGGGATGCAAAATGTCATCCATCATCCGCATGAAATTTGTTGGAGAAGTAGTCAAGCCAAAAGGCATGACCAACCACTCGAAAATACCTTCCCTGGACTTGAAGGCAATCTTCCAGACATCATATTTCTCAATTGGTACTTGATGGTAGCTGGACTTCATATCAATGTTATTTAAATACTTCCCCCCCTTGAGATAGTTAAGAAGATCATCAATTCATTGAATTGGATACCAATTCCAAACTGTGATTTTTTTTAGAGATCTATAATCAATACAAAGTCTCCACGCACCATTTTTCTCCTGAACCAACACAATTAGGCTCCCACAAGGTGAGGAGATCGGTCAGATGTTCCCCTTTTTGATTAATTCATGAATCTAGCATTTGATTTCTTCATTTTCAGTAGAGAGCGCCTATAGACTGGGACATTAGGCAGAGGTGCACCAGGTACCAAATCAATTGAATGCTAGACTTGACAGTGTAGAGGCACCCCCGATGGAGAGGTGAAGAGATATCTGTATTTTACTACTTTGTCCACCTACTTTTGTTGTATGGAAATATCTTGTTTAGAGGTCATGGATTTTGCTGTGATATTCCGTTTACTTCCAGAGCGAATCATGAAGAGGATGAATTTCCCAGTATGGGATATTACCTTCCTGCATTGCTTGGCTAATATCAAAGAGTCTACAATAGTTGGCACGACCTCTGGTATCCTATAGAGTTGTTTCCCCAAATAAACAATGACACTGCGAGGTCGAGACTCATATAAATCATGAAGTTTCCACATATATGGTTTTCCTAAAAGAACATCACAAAATTCAAGAGGGGAAACATCACACAGTAACTCATCTTTGAAGGCTTTATGCTATAGGGAAGGCGACATTGTTCATGGACATGGATGTCACGACCCTGGATCAACCAACCGATGGTGTATGGTTGGGGGTGTGGCATTATCAATAGCTTCAATCTCTTGATGAAATTGGTTGAGATCGGGTTCTTTTGGCTCTTGCTGTCAACAACGAAATGTAGTGGGTCATCTTCACCCTCATATGTGAATGGAAGAGGTGCTCCCCCTCTTCAAGCTCTTCTGGTTCCTCTGATTGCATCTTTGCGGTTGTGATGGTAGCAATGGGTTCTACATTAATGATTTGTTTCCCCTTATCCTATTCATAATCATATTCTGATTTACGTTCCGACTCTATTTAATTAATATCGACCAACAATGACTGTATTGAGTGGCATTCATTAGTGTTATTCCTGGGGATTTTATGGAACTCACACCACTTCCTAGTGTCCTTTTTTGACTTCTCATTTCCTTTATTTGCTTGCATCTTTGAATGGATGTCTTGATATTGAATCTCCTTTATCTACCCATTTTGTTGTGAGTTAGGGCCGCCTTTACCATACTTCTATTGTGAGAAATTTGTAGACCCAAACTTTCGCTTGTTCCACTGCTTAAAATTCAGCTCAATCTTGACAACATAACAGTAAGCAACTCTTAGTGAGGATATGTCCAAAAAATCCATCTCTTCTTGGATGTACTTGTGTATGCCGCTTCTATACTTCAAAACCAAGTGCCGCTCAGAGTCTTTGATACCCAAATTTGAGCGCAATTTATGAAATATATTGGTTTACTTTGGCACCGTTTGGTCTCTTTCTTGATGCAAAGTCATCCATCTCATATATTTGTCATCATAGCTTCCAACATGGTAGAATTCATCCTCGAGGGCATCCACAAAGGCTTCCCAAGTGGGTCCTGTCCTGAATAGTTTGGATTCATCTTCCTTTTGTCTCTCCCGGTAACCATTCCACCAATCTTTGACATGGGGAAGGGCTTCAAGGAGCACGAAGGTGATCCTTTTGGTGTCATAATTTGTTTGAACACAGTAAAATCCTTTTAACAAGTTTAACCATTTTTCCAAAGCATATGTATCTATCTGGCCTTTAAATAAAGGGATATCGAATTTCACTTGTACCTTGGATAGTGTCGCACCCCCGAAATGGTTGCTTGTTGAAGTTACCTATCCCCTATATGCTAGTCCTTGAAGGATCTGGGAAAATTTATCGACCATCATCTCGTTCCTTTGTTGTGTGAGGGATTCCTCAAGCAACATTTTAATAGGATATCTTACTCCTTCATCTTAATTGTTCCCTACCATGGGAGGTTGCTTGGAATGGTGAGAGCGACCATCTTCTAGTGAAACTAGCTCGAGACCAAACTCTCTATACTCTAACCTTGTCGGGGACATGCACCGAGAAAAAAAAAGAATATTGCTCTGATACCATTGAACAGATTATATAGGGAAAAAAATGAAATACACAGAGAAGTGTAACAGAGAACACAATAATACAATAAAAACTCAATTTCTATTAATGATTAAAATAACAGAATACTATAGAACATACACTAGCTAGAATGGTGGTAGCTTACCTTTGAAGGAAGAGAGATGGCGGCTATGCTCATTCGCACAAGCGAATACAAGGGACTAAAGAGATGGAAATTTAACATAAATCAATAACCCTAAAGGTCCCAAACCCTAAACCTAGGAGGCAAAATGCCAAAAAGTATTTTCTCTAAAAATAACGCCAAAAGGTATTTTTAGGCATAGATTTTACATCAATTTCCTGGAAGCGTAAATTTTGCACATGAGCTTCGTTTGGTGTGTATTGTGTCCCATTGGAAATATATAGCTAAGAATAACAACTAATGCCCTATGTATTGGTTCGAAGAGAACCATTTCCGGAAAAAAAAACTATTTAGGCCCTCAAAACAGCCCTAGAAGTTTAGGACTCGAAAAATACCAAAAACTCCTAGAAAATCTTAAGAAAACCGTCCAACTAGAGAACCATGTTGAGTCAGTGGAAGAGGTGGGTGGCCACCGATATCCACTTGGATCAGAGGCACGAGTTGGATAATTCAGATTCCACTCCTCAGGATCCTAACAAATAAAATCAATCAATTCCAGACAATCCCACTTAAGAGGAAAGAGAGGAAGGAATTAGTGATTCTAACAAACCATCACATAAAGGGTCTCCAAGACTCTCTGAAGGTCACATTGAGATACTTACTAGGGGTACATCATGTTGGTTGTGGAGCATGATCTTCCTGATTCAGATATGTTGTTGTTTAGCCATGTTGTACCCCAGGTTTGGTTATGATCCCGACACGCACAACAGATTTCGGGCCCATGGTATTTTCCCGTGGTATTTCCTCTTTAATAGAAAGACATTGTAATATGGCTATGGTTGATGTATTAGGTATGGTGTAATGTAAAATATATCTGAGATCGTGGAAGAGAGACTGAGAGAGAGTGAAGAGGAAGTTGCAGCGGATGTGTTGCGGGTTGTATCCCTTCATTTTGCTGGATGGTATAATAATAAGGACTGACAATTTCTGTGTGGACGTAGCCCATCTTGGGTGAACCACGTTATATTGGTGTCTCTCTTGTAATGTGTTTGTGTATTTATATTTGCATCTTGTTTATTGTTATTTCTCTGCGATCCTGTTTTTCTAATAATTGGTATGATCGGAGCCAAAGGTCTATTTGGCATATAAACTCGTAGGAAACTAGGGTTTCTGGTTCGAGTTGGAGCAATGGTGGAATAAGGAAAGTTTAAGGTCGAGAAGTTTAATGGAAAAAACTACCAGTTATGGAAGATGCAAATGGAGTACTATCTGTACCAGAAGGATCTATTCCTCTTGTTGGGAGGAAAAGCAAAACAACCGGCGACTATGAAGGACGAAGAATGGGAGGTTCTTGACAGAAAGGCACTGATAACAATACGATTGTCCCTGGCTTCGTCGGTGGATTTCAATATCTCAAAAGAAAAGACAACGGAGGGTTTGATGAGCGCATTGGGTAAGCTGTATGATAAAACCTCGGCCTCCAACAAGGTATTTTTAATGAAGCGTTTATTTAATATGAAGATGTCAGAAGGTGTATCTGTTGCTAATCATTTAAATGAATTTAATACGGTTACAAATAAACTAAGTTCTGTAAGTGTGAACTTTGATGATGAGGTTAGGGCTCTTCTAATCTTGTGTTCATTGCCAGAAATATGGAATGGGTTGGTCATGGCTATAAGTAACTCTGTCTCTGGTTCAAACACCTTGAAATTTGATGATGTTGTTGGTGTTATTCTTAGCGAGGAAATGCGAAGAAAAAACACAGATGAGACATCAGGTAATGCGTTGACCATGGAGAGCAGGGTAAGACAAAGTGAGAGAGGAAAGATCCAAGGTAATCGCAACAAGTCTAAAAAGGGCAGATCTAAGTCCAAAATAGGAAATATAGAGTGCTGTAACTGTGGAAAGAAAGGACATCTGAAGAAAGACTGCAGATCTCTAAAGAAGAAAGAAGATGGACAACAAGAGATTACTCAAGAAGCAAATGTAGCAGGTGATGTGTTACAAGATGCTTTGATTCTTGCATTAGATAATACTAGTGATTACTAGGTAGTAGATTCAGGGGCTTCATGTGATGCTACACCCCATAGTAAATACTTTCATGATTATGTTCTAGGCAATTTTGGACATGTTTTATTGGGTGATGATGAGCCATGTAAAATTGTTGGAATGGGTAAGGTATGGATAAAATTTAAGAATGGAACTGAATGGATGCTGAAGGATGTAAGGCATATTCCTGCTGTGAAAAGAAATCTGATCTCAACAAGGCAGTTGGGAGATGGCGACTGTCTATCTATGTTTGGAGAAACATGGTGGAAAATCACTAAAGGATCAATGGTGATAACAAAAGGAGACAGGATAGGTACGTTGTATTTATGTCCTCATAATGCTGACCATTCTATCTCTTTAGCTTCCACAGGAACATATACAACATTGTGGCATCATAGGCTTGGCCACATGAGTGAGAAGGGGATGCATATTCTCCACTCAAGGAAGTTGCTGCCAGATTTGAAGCAGGTAAGTTTGGAATTCTGTGAGAACTGTGTTTATGGAAAACATAAGAGAGTCAGATTTCTCAAGGTTGGGAAACAGAAGAAGAATGAAAAGTTAGAGCTTATGCATACAGATGTATGGGGACTGACTTAGGTACAATCTCTTGGTGGCTCTCATTATTATGTTACATTTATTGATGATGCAACTAGGAAACCTTGGGTTTATTTCATTAGACAAAAATCTGATGTGTTTGCTACTTTTAAGAAGTGGAAAGCTTTGGTTGAGAATGAGACAGGAAAAAGGTTGAAGTGTCTCAGATCTGATAATGCAAGTGAGTACTATGGCAAGGAGTTTGATAGTTACTGTTCGTACCATGGGATTCGTAGAGAGAAGAAAAACTCAGGAACACCACAAGAAAATGGTGTGTCAGAAATGATGAATAGAACGATCATGGAGCGTGCAAGGTGTATGAGATTGCATGCAGGGTTTCCCTTACAGTTTTGGGCAGATGCTGTAAATACTGCTGTTTAATTAATAAACAGAGGGTCTTCAAGTGATTTGGATGGTGGTATTCCAGAGGAGGCATGGACATGTAAAAAGGTAAACTACTCATTTCTGAGAACTTTTGGTTGTGAAGCATTTGTCCATATTGATAAAGAAAATAGAACAAAGCTTGAAGCTGAATCCAAGAAATGTACCTTTATTGGATATGGGGTTGATGATTTTGGTTATCGCTTATGGGATTATGAAAATAACAAAATCATTAGGAGTAGAGATGTGATATTCAATGAAAATGTCATGTATAAAGATCAGTTGCAGGGAAAGAATAGGAAAAGGAAAACAGAGAGTACACAATACTTGATGAAATTAAAGAAAATGAAGTTCCAAAGGTGCCAGAAAATCAAGAACAACAACAAGTACTTGAAACTCCTACAAGTGTAAGAAGATCTACCAAGTTAAGTAGACTCCCTGAACGATACTCTCCTTTAATGTATTATTTACTGATGACTGATTCTGGTGAACCATAATGTTATGAAGAAGCAATGCAGGTGGAAACTAGAAAGAAGTGGGAGCAAGGCATGAATGAGGAGATGGACTCATTGGTAGGAAACCAGATTTGGGATTTGGTTTAGTTTCCTGCTGGTAAAAGAGCATTGCAGAACAAATGGGTTTACAGGTTGAAGGAAGAAGATGGAGGTAAGAAGTGGTACAAGGCCAGACTTGTTGTAAAGGGGTTTGCACAGAAGAAAGGTGTAGATTTTAATGAAATATTTTCTTGTGTTGTTAAGATGACTTCAATTAGGACTATTTTAAGTCTAGTGGCGGTAGAAGATTTGCATATTGAATAGTTAGATGTAAAAACAACCTTTCTCCATGGGATTTGGAGGAAGAGATATATATGTAGCAGCCACAAGGGTATGAGGTCAAAGGGAAGGAGAATTTGGTATGCAGGTTGAAGAAGAGCTTGTATGGATTGAAGCAAGCTCCAAGGCAGTGGTATTTAAAATTTGATAGGTTTATGACATAACAAGGTTATAGTATATGTCATTATGACCACTGTGTTTATTTCAAGAGGTTAGATAATGGAAGATATATTATCTTGTTATTGTACGTGGATGAAATGCTTATTGCAGGGTCTAACATGTAGGATATAAATGTGCTTAAAAGGAAGTTAGCTAATTCATTTGCGATGAAGGATTTGGGTGCTGCAAAGCAAATCCTTGGTATGAGAATAACAAGAGACAAGAAAAATTGCAAATTGACATTGTCTCAGGGTGAGTACATACAAAAGGTGTTGGAGAGGTTCAGAATGCAGAATGCAAAACCAGTTAGTACATCTTTGGCCAACCATTTCAAACTAAGTAAGGAAATGTGTCCCAAGAAACAAGAAGAGATAGATTACATGTCCAATATTCCCTATTCATCAGCAGTTGGCAGCTTGATGTATGCCATGGTGTGCACAAGACCAAATATTTCACATGTAGTGGGAATTGTGAGCAGATATATGAATAATCCAGGTAAAGAACATTGGAAGGCAGTACAATGGATTCTCACGTATATGAGAGATACTACCACTCATGCATTATGTTTTGGAGGTTCAGACACTGTTCTACAGGGATATGTTGATGCAGATATGGCAGGTGATAAGGATAGCAGAAGGAGCACCACAAGGTATGTATTTATTGTAGGTGGAACAACAGTAAGTTGGATTTCGAAACTACAAAAGGTTGTTTCACTTTCAACAATGGAAGCAGAGTATGTTGCTGTTATAGAGGCTAGTAAAGAGATGACTTGGTTGCAGAGGTTTATGGAGGAATCGGGTAAGAAGTAGAAGGATAACAGGTTGTATAGTGACGAC
Organism: Larix kaempferi; assembly: GCA_027924585.1. Classification (NCBI taxonomy): domain Eukaryota; kingdom Viridiplantae; phylum Streptophyta; class Pinopsida; order Pinales; family Pinaceae; genus Larix; species Larix kaempferi. Next base: position 7,777,731 of record BSBM01000236.1, on the reverse strand, counting down.
CAGACTGCCATTCATCTTGCAAAGAACTCAACCTTGCATTCTAGGACTAAACATATACAACTCAAGTACCATTTCATTGTTCTAGAAGATGAACTGTTGAAGTTGGAAAAGGTACATACTAGCCAAAATCCCACAGACATGTTTACAAAGGTAGTGACCAGAGAGAAACTGAGTTCTTGCTTGGTTTCAGTTGGCCTTCTAGCGTGAAGTTGAAGATGATAAAGTTTCCAAGTCCAAGTCCAACAAGTACAACAATGGTGGAGTTGCTGTGATCAGTCCCCAAGTGGGATATTGTTGGTTGTGGAGCTTGATCTTCCTGATTCAAAGATGTTTTTGTTCAACCGTGTTGTACCCCAGGTTTGGTTATGATCCCGACATGCACAACAGGGGGTCCGGGGTTTTTCGCCAACAGATTACGAGCCCATGGTTTTGGGTAACCTGTGGTATTTTCCCATGGTATTTCCCCTTTAAAAGAAAGACATTGTAATATGACTAGGGTTTATGTATTAGGTATTGTGTAATGTAAAATATCTCTGAGATCGTGGAAGAGAGACTGAGAGAGAGTGACGAGGAAGTTGCAGCGAATGTGCTGCGGGTTGTATCCCTTCATTTTGTTGGATGGTATAATAATAAGGACTGGAAATTTCTATGTGGACGTAGCCCATCTTGGGTGAACCACCTTATATTGGTGTCTCTCTTGTAATGTGTTTGTGTATTTATATTTGCATCTTGTTTATTGTTATTGCTTTGCGATCCTGATTTTCTAACACGTCCCCTCTTGTCTCTGAGAACCTTGGTTCATTTGAGATCGTCGAGGACTTGACCAACCACCTACCACTACATTCCTTCCAGGAGGTTCTCGATCCATGTCGCTAGAACCCCAAGGGTTAAGTCCTAAAGGTTATTTTCTATAGAATCGAGATTCCTCGTGGGAACCTCCCCAACATGGGTTTGTTTCCATCTAAGTCATGGTTAACCTGTTGGTCGTACTGGTCCCACATCTGCATCGTTGAAACTTTTGTTAATTTTTTTACATGCTTTTTTCTTTTTCTTTTTATCTCTTGCTTTCAAAACATAACAAAACAAAATGATGTATTTCAAAAGGAAAATTTTATTACCGATGCACCCCTACTGTGTGTTGGGATGATCCGAATCTTGGGGGCTGAGACCTGGAAGACTTGAATGCCGAGAGAGGAGGATAAATGAAGTGATTGGGAGGTGAGGCTCAAAGAGGAGCCCCACCTCTGAGACTAATTACTAATAAATCACTCAGATCTAATTAATCTCACAATGAATAATATAAAATATGAGAGAAACCAAATGAGTAACTTGTTATTATGAGAAGGCTTGTTAGGCCTTTATATAACATTATTACAATGTGTCTTGAGGCCATACCATGGGCCAAAACTATGTGCTACCAAATACCATGGATGGGAGAGGGTGGCCTCTCCATTTAATGCTTTTATGATTAAATGGGAGAGGGTGGCCTCTCCATTTAATGTTTTTATGGCTTATACATCCGAATTTAGACCATATGCCCCCTAAAATTCGGATCATGGGAGGTAATACTTTTAGGTTATCCATGGTATTCTAGTACAATGTATGGTAATTATTCAATGTCAGGAAGCTGATGCGTCCACCACTTGAATACATAATTATAAAAGGTAGTGACAGTAGGTCCACCTCCTAACCTATATGTCATATCCGTCCAATGGAAAATCCTAGGTATATGAGGCTCAAGAGGAGGGATACTAATACGAAGGCATATCTAAGGGAGTTTCTATAAGAAGAACGAGACTCGTGTGCTCCCATATCAAAATTTATTTTTCTTTCCAGTCTTGCAATTTGTCAATTGAGCCTTCATGTTTACAAGAAGACCCATGCACCAATCAAATACTGTATGCCTTTAACACTCAACACCGTAGAACATATGTGTGTGTGATGCTTGATGGAGCGCAGTTGAAACTGGCACTCTATATTTGGTGGAAAGAATCGCCTTCAATGACAATTTTTAAATACCGTTGATGGGAACTTGGGATCCCATCTTTTGGGTCCCCGTGGTGCAGTAAGTGTCCTCGCTGGCGGGTCATTTCTCATTGATGACGACACATTGCTTTGAGAAGTTGACCTAGATATGTTAGCATTCTAGGTCTTCTTTCATCATTGATAGGTAATTACCTTATGTTCGATAGATGACACCCCGTCATTGGTCTCTAACTGAGCGATTTCCCATATGTTCGACGAAAAGACCTTTATTCACATATTGGGATTTGTTTGTACCTTGGATTCCATTTTCATCATTGGTGGAAGTCCTCACCTCTATCAATGAATTTCATTATTGGTTGTTGTCCAGGGGGTCTCTTTTTTGCACTATTTATACCTAATGCATATGAGAGATGTACTCGGTGGTACGTCCCTACAAAAATTTGTTTGAGACCTTTTCAAAACAAATCAGTTCCTAATACTTTCTTGCATTGGATGATGGGGGATACCTCAATGCCTCCCTTCCAATGGATCTCTTCCCAATGAATTCAACTCATCTTGCTCTAGGAAAGGTATTTATATACTTTTAGTGCCTTGGGGATTGTAGTCATCAGTGTAAAGTTATCTAGCTATTGACAATGGGAATGCATCAATGTCCCCTTATTGATAGATTCTTCAAGTGTTCAACTTCAACACAACTATTCTCACTTGCTAGAATATGATAAGTAAAACCTTGATGCCAATTATCAACTTTGGTGGGTTGTCTTGTGTTTGTTGACGTATACATCAATGACCTGAGTGACCCTAATGGAACCCTAATGACCCTAACAACTTATGGGTTCCCCTATTGGAATCAAATCCTTCCAAACAACATCTAATCATCCCTAATCTGGATCCAAGTGTCCCTAATCATTGGATAATCCCCTAATAGATGCCAATGACTTTGAATTTCACAATCAGGGTTAACCCAATTGATGTTCATCACCTCATAAGAAGGGTTTCAGTTCATTCCAATTCATTTTATCTTAAAAAAACCTATCTTTGGACCCCACACACCTCACCCTCTATAAAGGATTGTGGCCATGCACTTCCCTCTCTCCTGTATGGCGCGTGGGCATGAGAAGATGCATAAAAAATAATAAAAATTCACAAAAATTAGACAGTTCCTCAGTGGTAAACTATTGAAATGACCTCCTAACCATCCTAACTGTGTCAAGTACTCAATAAAAGGCATACATGGGAAGGATGAAGGGGATATTGAGGTCAGGGAACACCCAAGTTATGCTGCTGGAATAACTTCCCTTACTTTTGAGTTTTTATGTGGTCTTCCCACCACTCAAAGGCCCTTGTCCTTGAGTGATATTCCCTTTTGCATGACAAGGTTATCTCATGACCTTTTCCTATATGTGAGAAGAAGATTGAAAGAGAGGGAGTAGTACATGTGAGTGGCTCAAGGTTGCATAGGAATCATATCACTTCATAAGTGATGAAAGTACAATCAAGTAAAATGACGTCGTGTTTCCATTATTGCTAATAAAGATCTCTTATCCCCCCCCAATTCATTTTTTTTGGATTAGTTTTGTATTGGTATAAAGGGTGTCGAATTTATTGATTAGTCAACTATAGATAGTTGTTCATGTTTCATATTTCTCATTTTCTTTATGATTCAATTAATGCCAAAAGCATTTGAAAAATATTTTTTGTATTCTTGTGTGCAAGTGTGAGAAGAAGCCACACTGAAGCATTGGGGGAGAAGAAGAAGTGAGGACAACTATCATATTCCAGGTTCTTTTCTCCACTTTACCATATCCTTTATGTTTTCCTTCCTAGTTTTTAGTGCATTAGGTTGAGTCTAAGCTACTACCCTAGGGAATTGCAATAGTTATGTTTCTTTCTGATCTGTTGGAATCCAAGCCCTAGCTGTTAGGTATATTCCTTACAAAATCCCCCGTAACAGGGGGTGCTATTAGTAACACCAATTTTCATTACGGGGGTTGATTTTAAGGTTTTGGTTGTGTTAATGGGGTGAAATTCCCTATCCACCAATAGTATGGGTTCTCTCCCATGAGAAGTACCAACTAGAGCCCACACTATTTAAAATAGGGAACCCATTCAGATCTTGGCCTAACTACCATTATTGATTTAATGATATTATGTATTTTAAATGCAGGATGGATATGCATGCATGAATAATATATATAGATAATGCAAAATTATTCTACTCATCCTAGCTAGGAGCAATGATTAAAGACAACAAACACATAATCAAAATGTAATTTTACCACTTAATCCCTAGTAATAAAGTTACTATATGACTTAATGATATAAAATACAAATAGCCAACTATTTATCAAGAATAGTCCATGGATAACAATTAGTTAGAATTTGATGTTTATGAGCTATAGACAAATTGCAAACTAGAAATAGTAGTAATGATGCATTATTTATCATATAGAATAATCTATATGTAAAGAAACACTCTTCCAGTAATTCTAATGAACAATGGATGATAGAAGGAGTTCCACACAAATCACTATTGGAACTAGTTGAGTCTTTTTCCCAATAGCTTTGCTAGAAAATGGATTATACTTATTAAAATTCTGCAAAGAATTTTTACAAGACATACAATAAGAAGAAGCCCCATTTTTAAATCAAATTTCCCTTTATTTATAGATATTCTACCCTATTTAAGTTACAATAAGTTGAATAGTTTCTTAGACCATTTGGAGGATTGATATTTTGTGTAATTGCCTCTTCTTCTTGGGTATGCATATACCTATAATGTTCCCATGCTTCATAAGTTTCATTAATGATATAGGTTTAAATAAATATTGGCAAGGTTACACTTTGACATTGAAATATTTTTATCCAATTTTCTAGAAAGGCTTTTAATTACTCATATTTGTCTGGTTGGAGTTTCAACATGCATATTGAACTTTGGTATGTTGGCATCGAAGATGGAGAGGATAAATTGATTTTTTTCTTGGATTTCATCCTCCTATGTCTTACTTCATATTGTGGTAGAAACTTCTCCCATGCCCCAATTGGAAAATTGCATTTGCTGATGACTTGTTCCACCTCCTTCCACAATCTTTTCTTATTGGAAAATTCTCTATCTACATCCTCTTGTGTTTCTTCACTACAACTACGCCAAATGTTTAACCACATCTCCATGTTAAGCATATTATTGACTGGTAGCATGGGAAGCTTTGGTGGAATGCTAATTAGCTCTTTTTGATGTAGATTCCACATACAAATATGATTATAGATATTGACAAGATCGCAACAAACACTATGACAAATTTGTGCTTTATTATAAAAACCTCATATTCCAACATGCAACTCATTTTGTAATTCAAAATAATAAGAGATAAGCTTGGCTAGATTCCCCCTAACTACTTTGTAGTAGGCCACTTGATTCTTGAAGATATCAACTTGCTCCACGATTTTATCCAATTCCTTCCTTATCTTTTGAATGGCACATAGAGTGGCCACAGAGAAGGAAAATCCAACTGTAGCTATCACAATAAGATCAGTTTCCTTAATATTTTGATTGTTACATTAGTATAAATTACCCAATCTCAAGTTTCGTTGAGATTCCTCTTCCTATGCGACTGCTTTCCAACCCTATGAATTTTCCCGTCGAACATTAACATCTCCAAATTGTTGACTTCCTCAATTTTTTTTTTAGACCATATGAAATCATGTAAAATAGCATATGGGGGAACGCAAGTGATCTCCAATGAGGATTCATATGTTTGAAGTATTTTCAATATATTCACAAATGTGCACTAGTTGCATTGATTCTTAGCATTCGGGTTCTTCATATTTAGTTTGATTTCCTTGATATTCTAGTACATTTTTTCCATCCTCCTTTTCTCATTTATTTCTCTCTTCCATAATTTTTTTGGCACAATTTTCATATTCTTGTCCTTTTCCTTCTTAAGTTCCTTTAGAGTCTCTTTTTCTTCTTCAATAATTTTCTTGTGTCCTTCCTTTCATCTTTGGTTGTACCTTGTTTTTTTGGCCCTTTCTAACCATAAACTCATTGCAATACTTGGCTCTCCTATAAAATTCTTCCTCCTAACAACATTCATGTTTATATGGCCATGGATACTTGAATATAATGTCATGATTGGCCACTACACCAAGAGGATCATGTCTCAAAAATATTTCTCCACCGAAATGATATGCCCCTAAGGCATCACTTTCCTCTTTGGTTGATTTAGCACCGTTTATACCATATGCTCCTATATACAAGGGTAGAGGAGGCCAAGAGACCTTATTTTCCCAAGGTGAGAGAAGCTCCAAATCCAAATAGATAATATTAATAAGATATTTCATTGTCCAGTTTGTCTAGCACAAACTTTGGCAACAAATTTGGAGGTCTGGTGGCTCCAAACACCTTGATGTATGTGATATCCTTCATTATATACTAGTCACCAATGTTCCCATAATTTACATTGCCTCTTCGGTCATACACATGGTTTTTTTGCGGAATATAAGTGTATATATTGGAGCCATGAAATGATTGAATATTTGCATGTAGTTACTTAGATTCTTATGTTCACATAGCATTTGAAAATACACATGAAGCAATGGATATCTCAACTGCCATTTATACCCTATCTTGGGAAAACTGTTAGCTACACAAAAAATATCTAAAATATATAGTAAGTAAGAAGACATGAATAACTATGCAGGGATTCTTGGAGCCCAATACTTCACCCTTGAAAGTGCATCTCTCATTGTAGTGCGCATGGTGGTTGACCAATTGAAAATTTTACCATTCTGAGTCCTTTTAGCCATATAATTTTCCGATTAATTTGATTACATAGTGGTATGGATGTCATATACTAACAACTAGTTACATGCCCATTGGTGTGTACTTGAATACTTTTTGTCCCATCCACCAAATTTTCATCATCTCACTGTGATTCTTGTCCTTAGTGAACCACACAACCCATTCATCTGTCATGTCGATTTTGATTTTGTTTAGCTTATAGTAAATCTCAAGACTCGATGGCTAGAAAAAAATGATAGTTTTTCCTTGATCATTTTGAATCAACCTATGCTTGATATTGGTGTGGTCCACCAACTGAGAGATGATCTCTATACATGGCATGATTGCTGGAATGGCTACAATTTTATGGGATATGATACCTCCAAATATGTTGAAAGACCTCAAACTCAGGACTTTGTTCCCTGTACCCAAATCATCCACTTGATAATCTCCATATTAGCCTAATTTGCAACCTTTGTTTAAGAAGCTAGTTTTGATGTATTTATAAAAGGGAGTTTTTAAGGTTCAAATTGAAGGTATAACACCATGGAAATGTTCGATAGTCATGAAAAAAATTCATCACATTTAATTATTGACTTGATTTCTTATGTAGGGTAGGTTATTCATTTTAGTGACAATTGTGTGCATTTTTATAAGGCAATAAAAAACATGAAAAATATTTGAAAGCACCATTTTGGTAGAGATAATACAAAAATAAAATTACTTTTCTTACTTACATGCAATTATGCTATCTTGGTGTGCATTTTATAATGGACTATTGTTTGTTGGAAATATTATGTTTTTGTTCTAGATTTGCATTGTTGAGATATTAAAGGAGTTTATAATCCATGGGAGTGAATTAGGATATTTTGTAATCCAAGGGATTGGGATTACACAGGTAATTGCTGATAAATAAGTCACATAAAATACATCAAATATCACATAAACATGCAAATATACACGGATGCAAAAGAGTAAATAGGAAGCCAACAATAAGTAGTCTTTATTGTTAGATAGTGAGTGATTACAATCCTGTTCAAAACATAGATATTTATAAATTTACATCCCCGAGTTGTTGTAACTGTTATAACTATGTTAGGTGGTCAAATGACTTGACCACTTGATCAAGTAATTTACATTATTCGATCACCAATCTAATCGATTAGGCTCCTACAATATCTCCCCTAACCTCACAATCTTCTTTGACTTGAAGAACTAAAGAGAGAAAATTACACATAAATACAAAATTTAAAATTTACAATAAAATTTGTTTTCCTTATGGGTCTTCCATTTCGATGTTTCAGGTGGCATTCATCGGTTAAGGTTGATTCACTAAAGAGTTGGGGTTAAAAACTTGAATGCTAGTCACACTGGTAGTGGTGGTGATTGGGATAAAAGTGGAGGAGGGGATTTATCGACAAATTATGTGCATACTTGATGGATATGGGTTGCAATTTGTTTCGATATGAATTTAAAGTCATCCCATTCCTCAATAGTTTGTTATGTTGTAGTGTTTTCCTTACTCATTTCATCCAAGTATTACATATTTTGTTGTAATGAAGCTTCTTGAATTTCTACGTCGCTTGGGTTAAATTTTTCTTGCACTTTAACAATTAGTCAATGTAGATCCCATATATGATGGACTTATATAGCAGGTTCTAATTGTGCATTGTTCCCTTCTTAAAACCATTCTTGTTCCTGAGTCATTAATTATGTTTCCTTTTTCCTTTCTTTATCTATTTGCTTGCTTAGTACATCCCAATTTTTGAGTTCAGTTGTAGTTTGACATCTATTATCCAACTCTTTTATCAATAGCCAAGGAATTTTAAGTCAGATACAAACATTAGCATATTACACGGGCCAATTGGTTAAAACAATGTTGATATTTGTTGCACTTATTTTTGTGATCTTGTAGCTTTTTCTTCAATTGCTCAAACTTTTCAAACTTGTTCCCAAAAATTGTTTTTGTTGTTTGGTCAAATTTTAATTGCTGATTTTCTACCATTAAATTATGATGCTTATTGATAAGGTTGAAGACTAACTTATTGATGCATCCGATTAGATTCCTTGAGGGATTGACTAGCATCACACCAAATTCACTTTCTTCTTGATCCCGACAGCTCCTCCATACTTGCTCTTCTTTTGCTCTCCTTTTCTTGAGTTTCTTAGCAAAGGTACTTAGTCTTTTATTTATTTCTTGTTTCGACTACCTTATAAAATTCTTCGATTTCAAATTCTAAAGCATTGTCTACCTCAAAATTTACTACAACCCTTCCTCGTTTTTCAAATTTTATTCAAAAGGTGATAAACACCCTCTTCGAATTATCCTTTTTGTCTTTTTCCTCGCTTTGACACTTTGGTCCTTCTTTCAATTGCCATGTTTCCATTTTCGCATTATATTGAGTAGGTTATGTTGGTTGCTTTCCCCACTCTTGTGGGTTTTCTATCTTTGGCTTGGAGTTTTTATTTGTTGTTCCATTGTTGTGGTGTTTGATGTGATTTTGTTGGCATGTGTTCAATTTGCTGCTTGCATTGGCCTTTTGTTTGTTCATTTTGCTGCTACGCTCATCTATTTGGTTGTTTTCCTACTGTTGCTCCATTTTGTTTATTTCTTGCTCTGGTTTTTTCCTGTGTTATTAGCATTGGCGTAGTCAAACTAGGGTCTCTTGTAAGGTCAATGTGGTGTGTCCAACATTTATGTGGTGCAATATCTATTGTTGTATATGATGGCTTGGTTGGATGTATACTCATGAACTTAGGGCCATCTATTTTCTTCATCTTCGTTGTTTGCTCAGATTTCTACTTCCTCAATAGATTGATTTCTTATTGGAACTATTTCTCAATGGTAATGTTGTTCTTTAGTGCCTCAATGACAATGGATTTTGGTTTCTCAATGGATTTTGTATATCCTATTCCACATTAGACTCGAAGACTTATTTCTTTTTTCTTACTTGTTCAATTGCCATTTTTCCTTTTCGTTCATATTCAACTGTTAATACTTTCTTTGCTATTTCCTCCATTTTTTCTTCAATCTAGTGTCCTCAAAGTTGATCTACTCTTTTTATTTAAGAATGATTTCAAAATCATCCTTGGTCAACTAGATACCAAACTCAACATTCCCTTGGTTGATGTTTCCTTTAATTGGTTGGTCTTCTTGATAGGGAAACTTGTTGTAATTTCTGCTCTAATTACAAATGGAACCATGAAAAGTGTTGCTTCATTCTCCTCTTCTACTTTTGCTTCTATTAAAGGTGTAATGATTTTATTCATTCCCCCACTATATGATTTAGGTATTGAGATAAATGTTGTTTGACTAACAAGTAATCTCAACAAATATATGCTCAACTTGTAGGTGGTAGTCGAGTTCCTAATTTGGTTTTCCAACTACTTTATTGATGTACTATAATTTAGTATACTTGAGTCATAATTGTATATGCATGTGGGGTGGACAATTTTGATGAACATTATAAGTCACACTCCATCTATTACAAGTCAAATTCACATTTTTTAGGCATAAACACATTATTATTGTGGTTTTGGGTCATTGGGCTTGCTTTTCTAGTTTGGTGCAAAGCGCTTTAAATTCCACATTGTTGGTATGTTTGGGGAAGTGAACGTAGGCTCACCATCTGGGATTTTTTTTCCCTATCAATCTAGATAAGTAGCAATCAACACCTAATTTCTTACTAATTTCTTGACATTCTTCATGGTTGACCCTTACTATATAGAAATGTATATTGTCCCTTCTTCAACAATGTGTTCTATAGCTTCCAATATAAGCAATGGGACATATTAGGCTCAATTAAATCTAGATAAACATAGCACGACTATAAAACATGTCCATTTCATTATTTCTTCCTTGACTTGACTGATTACCAATCCGTTGGAATTCTTTGTTGTGTTTCCTCCAACGAGCTTCTCAATCCAATCCATTGGGTTAGTCATTTGGGATATATATTCTCCTACATTTTGGTAGCAGAATCTAATGAAGAAGTTCTTCAAATAGTTGATGATAAAAACATGGAGGAGATTCATAATGAATGATAACATTACCATAGAGTTTTCCATTTGGAGACAACATGTTTTGATCTCCATATTTATCTTCATTGTGGGATGACAAATCATCACTCATAAAGACGTTGAAAGAAGAAGAAGGATAAAAAGAAAACAATCCACTATGAATGGTCTTGGTTCCATCGCTAAGAACTTATCCATTCATAGTGGATTGTTTTCTTATTATCCTTCTTCTTTCGACATTTTTCCAAGTGATCATTTGTCTTCCACAATAAATACAAGGGTGAAGATCAAAACATGAAGTCTCCAAATGGCCAACTCTATGCCAATGTTGGCATTCATTATGAATTTCCTCTATGTGTTTATCACCAACTATTTGAATAACTTCTTCATTGACTTCTGGAGCCTTCAAATTTTCGTTAAAAAATCCTCTACTCACAAACTGAACTGGTTTTGAGTAATTTAGAATATGAAAACTGTTGTCTTTTTCATACCGGAATCGATATCAATTTTTGTTGGATTGTAATTCTTCCCGAGATCTGATGGACATCTTGGAAATATCATGTTGTACTTGATGATATCCTTCATTAATGTTTTCTTCAAATTCAAATTAATTGCTATTACTGTAACTCTGTGCCTTTTCTTGTGACTCATCTTCAGAACTTATCAATTCATTGAATGATTCATTCTCATGACTAGTGAAGGAATCCTCAATCATAACATTTTTTCTTATTACATCACCCAGTTACACTAGTTGTTAGGAATAATGTAAAATAGATAATCATCATATAAGAAAAAACACACACACAATGAAGAAGAATATTTTTATCGAGGAAACCCACTGAACTAGGAAAAACACCAATAATAGATCTATTACCATTGACCACATTATCCAATACATGGACAGTTCAACCATCATTGGCCACTCACAGACCAACACCGAGAAAAGTTCCTCAAGCCCTTAAGTAAGCTTCATCAAATGCAATACCATGGGACACCAAAAAACATGGTCCTGTAAACCACCAATGTTAAATCCAACTTTGACTCTTTTACTAAGTCAAGTTTAACCTAACATTCCCCCCTTTAAACTTGCCTTGGGGTAATCACCAACCCCCCTCAAAGTTTTAACTAGGTATCCAGGAATACGACATGCCCCCTCTCTTCAGTCTACCTAAATCTACCTCTAGAATTTTCATAGGTAACTCACCAAGCCAAGGGTAGGAATGCCTAATATGGTCTTACAGCTGTATGCCCATTTACATTGTGATCAAATTCCAACTCCATTAAAATATTACAATACATTGATCCGATCGCTTCTTCATCTGCATATTATGTGTGCTCATCCTCAATTTTTACCATCCTTTTCTAGCTATAATTTACCATGGTTCACGTACCCATGAACCATCACTTTCTAAGCTTTACCGCATTCATTTAGTTTTCCGATGGACCAATGCAAGAAATAACAACTTGCAAGACATTTACATTTTCCTTCAACCTCGCTTTGATACAGGTTTTTATGAATAATATAAAATTAATACATATAAGAAAAAAGAACACACACCGAAGAAGAATATTTTGTGACTATGGAAACCTAAAACTGGGAGAACCACCAATAATAGAACTATTACCCTTGATCACTCCGGTCCAAGCATGGCCAATCCGGTCATCACCGACCATTCACATGGCAACACCGGCCAATTTAGGCACTTTACAATGGGGTTCCTCAAGCCCTTAAGTAGGATTCATCACATTCAATACCATGGGCCCATAAACCACCAATGATAAATCCATCTTGACTCTTTTACCTAGTCAACTTTAACCTAACACTAGGTCACTTGTATCACACCAAGCATCAATTTTTTGCATTAGATCATGTGTATCAAAAGATGCATCAGCCATATGCATTCTTACCATTTCCTACTCATGTTCAATTAACTTCAATTGGAATGTTTCAATCAATTTATCCTTGAGATCAGATTGTTTATGAAGATCAAGAATCCAATTATCTAATGCATGTAAGGAATTATCTAATTCTTTGATTTCTTGATTTGCATTTTGTAAGCGCTTTCCACCTTTACCCATTTTAGATTTTATCATGCTCACTTGAACTTATTCGCTTGTACTTGGTTGTTTTCATGCTCGCTTGATTTGATTTTAACATGAGGGTGTCAGGTACTACCAATCATGCACTACCAATCATGCACTCCAAGTTGTGATTTCACAATGATTTTGACTTTGATTAACGTTGAACTCCTCATTCAAATTTCAAGTAGGTCTCTTTTTTTGACATTTTTCACAAGGGTTTGCAACCTCACCATTTTTACAAATGAATGACTCAGCCTCGATTCAAAGAGAAACTTGAACTCAAGCAAATTTTACATGGATCACTAGTGATTATGATTTTTGAATTTTTGACAATGGTCAATCAAATGTCAAGGAACAAGCACACTTTTGTCTCCTCTTACATGAGATTACAAATTGTGTTGTGGATGCTTTAAATTGAGGTCTTACTTTGATCAAATTTTTACGGCTTTCTTACACCATGTGTGTACTGTTTTCCAAATTAAATGTATCAAATAGCTAGACACAAAATACCATAAGAATCTAATTAAATAAGTAGTACATATTCAGTTAGGGAATGTTCAGACATTTGAAGATGTTTACTTCCAAATTTCAACTCATTCAAATTTCAACATCCAGTTTGATTGTTTTTCAAGCATATCTTCATCAAAGCTTAGTTCAAAAGTTTTGTATTGGAGATGATACCAGTTCTTTAAATAAACACATGGAATAAGGAGTTGGAGGCTCTAAAATCTAATTAAGAAGTTATTCAAATTGTTGATGGTAATCACATGTAGGAAATTCATAATGAATGCTCGCATTTTCAGAGAGTTGGTCATTTCGAGACAACATGTTTTGATCTCCATCCTTGTCTTCATTGTGGGAAGATAAATCATCACTTAGAAAATGTCGAAAAAAGAAGAAGGATAAAAAGAAAACAATCCACTATGAATGGAATACAAGATCCCGAATGATATCCTGCAGATAATCATCATGAAGTTAATAGTAGAAGATGGTGCTTCATTACATTATAACTAGAATATGGTGAATGATAGTACATTAGATTCCCCCTTGAATGACAACTTCAACCATCCGAGATAAAGATGCAAATAGAATCACACTTTGCTTCCAAGGATAAGCTGATCAATGAGGAACAATGCTGGAAGAATAGAGATAATCACAACACATGCTTAAGATATGAAGGAATGCTAGAACCAAGCTACCCCACAACTCTTCACAAATACATAGGAAGTGAAGTAAACAATGAGCTAATCTACACAAACAACTTCCAAGAGTAAAGCATATAATAATCATGATAATCCCATAGAATTAATACATGACATATATCACTTACAGATAGAAAATTGTATTCATCAAGCACTTGTTAGAATATAAAGCATTAAATGGTTTCTTGCTCTTGTCATGAGAAACACTAATGATACATGCTCCTAAAATGTCAAAAAATACATCTATCACAAAGATAGGATTGTGACAAGTAAATAGGAACAAGTGATAACCTCTAGAAACATCATGAAATAGACTAAGAAACTAAAAAACTATTGCAACCAAGGACAAAACCCTACTGACCAAGAGCATATAAAAGATGTCCAAAATTTAAATCAAACACTAAATTTTTAGAAGTGAAAATATTTAGGAAAATTTTGAATTTTGAAAAATGACATATAAATATGCAAGAGCATAATGTGATATTAAGATAAAATATTGAGCAAAATATGACACCATGTTTGAAGCATCTTCTTCATTATTACAAGAGTGAGACCATGTTAGAATATGATTAAACAAATTTGATCAAATAAAACAATGATATCACATATAGATATGAAAATATAGCCATGAAACAACTAAGTCCTAAGCATAGGTTCATTTCCTAATGTCATCATTACCATACTAGAGATCCATGCCCCTGAAAATGTCAAAACATCTTCCACGCAAGAAAGTTAGAGACAAGTAAAACAAGAACAATACAACCTCTATAAACATGATGAATAAACTAAGAAGATAAACCCTAATGCAAAGATAACAAGAAGCTCATGACAAGAATGTCAAAATAAGAGATGAATAAATCAAAGTCTCACTAATGCTGAAACCTTAAAATGACCATAACTCAATCAATATTGCTCAGAATATTTATTATAACTAGTTTTCGGAAATGGAGCCATTGTTATGCATCCATATACTAAAACAAAACATAAATTTTGCCACTCAGTCAAAATATATTCGCCCTGCAGTCCGTGCGGCCATCACAAAAAAAAATGGAAAATAACCGATTTAAAAAAAACGATATATACACTTTATGGACTCCAAATGTGACAATTGTTTTTTGAAATTGATTATTTTTGCGAGAGGAACTCAAATATGCACATAAAGTTACCAAATTTGATCTAAAAGTTACCATCCAATTTTACCTTGTACATTTCTCCACAAGGGTTAGGGTTTGAAAACAAATTTGAAATATGTAAAATAAGGCCCAGATACGAAAAAATACTACTTGGGTATTGTAGATCGGGTCACAAAACTACAAAATATGAAGTGCTCAAGTGTAAACATGAGGTAATGTTGCTTGAAAGCAAAAATCTAAGATTTTACTGAAAAAGGTAGAGTATAGCAACCTGCTTTGATACCATGTTAGAATATTGAGAATATGAGAAAATCATGCAACAATACAAAACATGCAAGCATGAGCTATTATAGCCTTCTATATAACCAAACAACAAAGAACATGAATAAAAATAAAGATAAGATATTAGACAAGAGAACACTAGATATACATGGTAAAACCCCAAATGGGGAAACATCCACGGGAAGGGAAAAATCTTCTTATTCATTAATAATCTCCAATCTTAAAATCACACTCCATCTTCACAACAACACACAAAGTGTGTCTACAAGATGACCATTAGATGTGTTTCATTGTTTCCATGTCTTGATAAGACTCTCTTGAATCTATTATATACCAAGAGGTAAGGAGGAATTGCATCCCAATATTACATGTGGAATAAATGTAATTTCACCTTTTTATATAATAAATGGTATCAAGAGTAAATTATTACATAATACATGTGGGATAACTCTATAATAATAAGAGTGGACATTATTACCTTATTGATTAATACAATCAGTCATCATTACATATTCCAACACCCCCCCTCAATGTTGACTGAGAGATAGAATAAAAAATGGAGGAAGATCCATCTTCACAACAACACACAAAGTGTGTCTACAAGATGATAATTAGATGTATTTCATTGTTTGCATGTGTCTTGATAAGACCCTCTTGACTCTATTATATACCAAGAGGTAAGGAAGAATTACATCCCATATTTTACGTGTGGGATAAATGTAATTTCACCTCTTTATATAATAAATGGTAACACGAGTATATTATTACATAACACATGTGGGATATCTCTATTACATAGGAGTGGACATTATTATCTTCCAAATTAATACAATCCGTCATCATTACATATTCCAACAAATTGATGATCGTTACCTTAAAAATGCTTCATGTGTGATGCTGATAGAGAAAAAGTCCAGGGTGATCTCTATGGAAGAGATGAGAATTCAAATTTAAAATTGATGAAGAAACTTAGAGGCTTAAAAGTAGGTCCGTGTGGCTTGCGCATGGTGACCAAAACACCAAGTTTTTCCACAGATTTGTGGAGCGTAGGAGGATTATTAATTCCATTTGAGATATTGTAGTTGAGGATGGGAATGTTCTTTCTGACCAAAGGATATTAGAGGATGATGCAGTCTCTCATTTCCAAAACCACTTCATGG
Organism: Larix kaempferi; assembly: GCA_027924585.1. Lineage (NCBI taxonomy): Eukaryota > Viridiplantae > Streptophyta > Pinopsida > Pinales > Pinaceae > Larix > Larix kaempferi. The sequence goes on along the minus strand of BSBM01000236.1, from coordinate 7,761,089 downwards.
ATCTCAGGGATCATTCTATAGTCTATCAAATGAATGTTATTCAGAACTATCCTAGATTCTTCTCAGCAGAAGAAGGGAAATGCATTGTTGATCCAATTACTTTGGAGGACAATAAAAATATTTTGTCTGGATTTGTAAATTTGAAAATTCCCGGTCTAGATGGGTGGACCGTAGAAGTATTTCTGGAGTTATTTGAAATCCTAGGACAAGATTTGCTAGCTGTTGTGTAGGAGTCAAGGCTAAAAGGTAAGGTGTTCAGAGTTTTGAACGCTACATTTATTTCTTTAATCCCTAATAACTTGAAGCCAGGAGCATCTTCCGATTTTATACCTATATCCCCATTAATTTGGTGTATAAAGTTATTTCCAAGCTGATTGTTGACATTATCAAGACAATTGTATCATAGTTCATTTCTAAAGAATAGTTTTGTTGAATCTTAGAAAATCAACAGATTATGGATGCAGTTGGGGTGGCTCAGGAGTGATTACATAGTATAAAGTCAAAAAAATTGAAGGCCTTGGTTCTGAAACTGGATGTAGTTAGTTGGGATTTCCTTCATCTAGTTTTGCTTCATATTGGTGTTAGTTTGGAAGCTACAAATTGGATAATGAGATGCGTGTGTTCAACAAATTTTGTGGTCATTGTTAATGAGGTACCTTCTAAGTTCTTTCATAGTTCTAGAGGGCTTCGACAAGGGTGCCCCTTGTCTCCCCTACTATTTTTATTAATTGTTGAAGCTTTAAGTAGGATGATCGACAAAGCTAAGGTGGAAGGAAAATTGGAAGGGGTTAAAATTTTGGCTATTCTCATAATCACTCATCTATTATTTGCAGATGATGTCTTGTTGTTTGGAAAAAGGATAAAAAGGTGAATGGAATGTATACAAGGATATTCTAGAGTTGTTATGTGCTACTACAGGAATGGCCACCAGTGAATCTAAGTCTTGTCTCTTTGAAAATGGTGTATATTAGGATTCTCTAATTCATATTGGTACTATTTTTCCTTTTCAAATTAATGGTCTGGATGGAGGAATGAAGTACCTTGGATACTTTTTAAAGCCAAATAATTATATTGCTATTGATTTCCATGGATTTTGATAAAGATAGGAAAAAAAATAGAAATTGGTGCTACAGGTGGCTCTCAATGGGGGGAAGATTAATTCTTGTTAAGGTTGTTCTTGAGAATTTACCTGTATATTGGCTATCTTTAGCCAAGATTCCAAAATCTATCTTGGAAAATATCAGAAAAAAATAATTTCCAACTTCTTGTTGACTAGAAACAAACAGTGGGAAGGTATTATCTTGATGAGGTGGGATAGATTAGCCAGGCCTAAAAAAATTGGGGGCTGGCCCAGATTAAAAATATACACTATTTTGGTCAAGCATTAGCAACAAAGAGTCTGAGGTGAGGTTTATACTCTTTAGGGCCGTGGAGTGTTGTCATTATGGAAAAGGCTAAAGCACAATTCAATGATTGATTGGATTAGATCATTATTAAACAAGAAGGTTTCTGGTGCATCAAATTTCTAGAGCTGCTTGATTAATTCTTTCCACATTTTGGGTGAATGACTGTCCTGGAAGCCAGTGAATGGAAAAAGTATCGAATTGGGGAAAGATCCTTATGTAGGTGGTTTTGTCTTTTACCGATTGTCTTCAAATCTTGTTACACATCTTAGATAAGGAGGATTTCTTTTTTCAGCTCGGGTGAAATCGTCTGAGGTTGATCAACTAGGTTGTCATAATGTAAACAAGTGGATAAACTAGAGCTTCATGGGTCTTTTATTGAGAAATGGAACAATTATTTGCTTGGGCTTCAGAGAGGAGGCATATTTCATCTTAATGATGAGGAGGATTTCTTAGTTTAGTCATGGAATGTGAAAATGGGATGGTAAGTGCCAAGCTTTCCTATGAAGCTATATTTTGTTCAAATTAGAGTGTGGATCATAAATGGTGGTATTCTTCGTTATGGAAATGGCATATTTCCCTTAAATTAAAATATTTTGTTAGTTGTATTTGGAAAAGAGGATATCAACGCGGGATAATTGGGTTAAAACAGGAGGGCAAGGTCCAAGTATCTGTATTATGTGCCATAATGAAACAAAGACCATTGACCACTTATTGATTTACCATTATTTTACAAAACAATTTTTCCAGTTGGTTAAAAATGAATTTGTAACTGTTCATCAGTGGAACCAACAATCTTTGAATGATTGCTTTTAGAACTAGGTTCAAGGTGTTTTCTTTTGGAAGGAATTGCCTTCTTATATATGTTGGGAAGTTTGGAAACAAAGCATTGGTGCATTATTTGAAGGGAATCTTAAGACTGTGAAGGAATTTAGTCTTAGAGCTATTGGAGAGTATCTGGAAAATCATAAGGACATGGAGGGAGGACAAGTAACTTTAGATAAGATAGACATATTGACTAGATTCCCTTCTTTCAATAATGCTTGGTCGGTTGGATTTTTTTATGGGGCTTCTCAGGTGGATGGTTTAAAGTGTGGTGTTGGTGTTTACTTAAAGTTAAATGAGTCCTATGCTTTTAAACCTAAGTTTAATGTTGGGAGGGGAACCAATACTAGAGGTGAACTACTTGCTCTTTGGGGACTATTATTTTTTGCTCATTTCATTCATATGTCTCATCTTCAGGTTGTGGGGGATTCCAAAGTAGTTATTGGATAGGATCTTTGGAAATGCCAGTTGTAGGTGGCCTCTTTAGATGGATGGAAGCAGAAGGTTAGGGTCTCCAAAGATAGTTTTTTGAGGTTTCATTTCAACACATTTTTAGAGAAGTTAATGTTACTGCAGACCTTCTATCAAAGCAATTTTGGAGCTGATTGAAGGATTCATTTATTTTTGAGTTGTTGAAAGATTCATGTCATCTCTAATAAATCTCTTCCTGTAGATATATCTAATTTATGGATTTGACTGTGTGCAAGTTTCAGACTAAAACTTGCACGCAGTTAAATCCAAAAATTATATATATCTACATGATGAACTATGAAAATCTACATGTTATTGTAACTTTCTTCCTATATGCTGAATCTTCCTTTGTGGTAGTTGTGTTATTTGGTTGTCAATCCAAGATGTTTGAGAAGTTATTTGAGGGATTTACATTTAGATTTTAGAATCAGTGAATCTGCCTATGGACTATTAATTTCTTGAATCTATCATGTTTTCCCTCTATAAGAGACCAACTAATGGATTATGTAATAGCCATATAAGTTTCTAGATTTGAGTTGGATAAGAGGAGGCAATCTCTTTCATATTTATGTAATGATATTGTATTAAATTTTTATATTAGATTTGAGTTGGATAAGAGGAGGCAATCTCTCTCATATTTATGTAATTATATTGTATTAAATTTTTATATTTAATAAAAGTATAATATTTTTTTTAATTGAAATTTGGAAAACAATCTATACATTATCTTGTTATCTTTTTTATTTGATACATTTATTATTATTATAAATATTTATCAACATTAACCTCATTAACCTCATTTAAAAGGAAAAATACTTTATAAGAACAATTGTTATTCAAAAATTTTCAAATTTAAATACAGATTTATAGCGAAAATCTTATATTTCTAGCCCATTAAATGTAACTTAAAACATGGGTTGAGGTGTAAATAAGCATACTTTTGTGGAAGGACATGAACATCTTCGTTCTTTTTTATTTTATTCTTATTAATTATAGATAAAAGTTTTTTTAAAATTTATTGATAATGATTAATACATGGGTTGAAGTGTAAATACGTATACTTTTGTAGGAGGATACGAACATCTTCGTTTTTATTTTATTTTATTTTTTTATGTAAAATTAAATTATATATATAATATAAAGATAACAATTTTTTTTTAAAATTTATTGATGATAATTAATTCATGTGTTGAAGTGTAAATAAGTATACTTTTGTGGGAGGATACGAACATCTTCGTTTTTATTTTATTTTATTCTTTATTTAAAATTAAATTATATGTATATATATAATATAGAGATAAAAGTTTTCTTAAATTTATTAATAATATTTTTATTTTATTTTTTTATGATGACGATGGACTCTAGTTTATGAGCATTTTCATTCTTTTTTATTATATATATATATATATATATATATATATATATATATATATATATTATTTTATTCTTTAGTTAAAATTATATATATATATAAAGATAAAAGTTTTTTTGTAAATTCATTGATAATAATTAATTTGATGATGATGATAGTGGTGGTGGTGGTTAACATCAACTCAAGGATCGAATCTCAAGATGATTACTTGGGTTGCTGTAAAATTTTATTTCCATGCTCAAAAAGTTTAGAAAGAAGTGTTACTAGGTCGCCATAATTTTGACATGTTAGAAGGTTAGGGAGGTTTGTATTGTAGCAAATATTATGAAACTGTGATTTCACGTGGGTGTACACAAGGGTGCTTCTAAGAGAAAGCGACTTTCATACTCAACACTCGTAGTGTCATAGAGATGGCAAATCCTTTCCACCCATGGTGTTTTAGGAATTGTCCAGCGTCATGTTTCACTATGAATCTCATGAGATATCATTCTTATCTTGGCTATAATAATTTTCTTCTTCAAACTAGTTAAAACAGAGATATTTTTTATCTTCCAAATTAGGGTTAATGACCTCCCTATAGTATCTTATTTTTATTTTAACCTCTAATTCTTTCTCACCCCACATTTTCTCTTTAAACTTAGATGTGATAATATTTTTAATGTTATTGATATCTTGCAAAGTGGCATTTTCGTCAATCCCCCAATGGTCTAACTAAGCAATGTCGTCTTTATACCATCCTCTATTGCGCCGTAGTTGGTCTCCCATTTTAAAGCAATTTTAGAAAGTCTTTGGTCTCCCATGTTATGTATAATGTACTTGTACATCAGGTGCCTAGTCATAGTGATACTCTTGATGGGGGGGAAGAACCACTTCTAGAAGGAGAATAGGGTAGGGTGTATTGCTTTTAATTTTGAGGTTATATGTTATGCGATGCTTATGGATTTGTTCAATCTTTCTCCAGGATTCTATAGAGATGATGCAACCCTAAACTTCACAACCGTACAAGATAACTGGAGTGGCGAGAGTTTAAAAAAGAAACTTCTTTTTATCCCACATCACAAGGTTTGTTGATTTACAATTGTTTTCAAGACCAAAATAAGCTTTCCACTCTCAATTAATCATTTTCTCAATGCTATAGTTCCAATTGAGTTTGTGATGAATATCAATTATGAGATATTTGTAGGAAGACACTTCCTCCAAGTTGTTATTGTCATATACAAAATTAGCGTAAGTGACCTTTTTGGACTTGATAATCATAACTTTTGTTTTGTCGGTGTTAATAATCATCCCATATTAGAGCAGAAATCCTTGAGAGTTCTTAATTGCTTATCAAGGTCAAAAGGACACCTTACCATAAGAACGATATCGTCAACATAGAGGAGGAGGACGACTATTCCAGATAAGGTCATGCCAGTGCAACCCGCTTATTCTAAACAACCTTCTAGGTTATAGATGTATATGTCGAAAAGGGTAAGGGAGAGGGGGAAACCTTGGTTAACTTTAATATTACAATTAATATCTTTCGACCATCCCTCAATGCTCTTATATTTTGCAATGACAGTCTCGTACAACCTTATTGCAACAACTCTCAACTCGAAAGGAACCTTTAGCTCTTCTAATCTATTCCACAAATTATTTATAAGCACTGTATTGAAAGATTTCCTAAATTCCACAAAGCAGTTTTATAGGTTGGATTTACTATTACAACATTCTTTCGAAATGATCCTAAGAATAACAAGGTGGTCCATGGTAGAGTGATGTCTTCTAGATCCCGCCTGACCTTTAGTGTGCTTACCTTCACTTTCTAGCCATACACTGATTTTCTTTTCTAAAATGATACCGTAAAGTTTGGTTAAGAGAGTGCTAATCATAATGGTATGATAATTGGAGGGGTTATTTTTATCACCGCTCTTTAACATAGGGATAATGAGGCTCCGAGTCCAATGATTAGGGAAATCTTCCATGATCGCTAGATTGAAGAGTTTTTGGATGTGAGGAATGAGAACCAGATCACTAATTTTTAAGATTTCTACTTTGTATCCTACAATGTCCTTAGCTTTTCCATTTGCAAGGCACTTAACCCCAAAATCAATGTCTTCTAATGAGAAAACTTCTTCCATTGTAAGGAAGGTTTGAATGTTATCAATGACATCCAATAATTTGTAAAGCTTGTAAAAATATGCATTCCAATCTTCCAAAGAAATCCTATTATTATCTTTAGTTTTACTAGTGAGAATTTACCTTTAAAATTTCTTAGAGGCTCCCTTAGAGAGGTGTAGAAAATTTTATACTATGGTATATTTAATGTAACTTTTTTTTTAATAGAAACAAAGTATAGATGTATATATTCAAAAAGGTTGTGCACAACCATTCATTACAAAAAAGGAAGCCTTGTGTCGAAGAGAGAGTTCAAAACGGGGAATGTAAGCTTGCCCATATTAGCTCTAATGTCTAATGTTTGCAGTAATAGAGGAGGGATATACCCTTACATACTGAGAATTTAGCAAAATACATAAATACATACAAACTTAAAACTGAGAAATGAACCCAACAGAAATGGATTGTTCTATCCATAGTTTTGCTGCTGCACAGAGGCATCTTCTGCTATTTCATGTCCACTGTGGGGGATTCCTAGCAATGGCTAAATTGAGACATTCTAGCCTTTTTTAACACTTCATTGTTGATGACATCTACAGTTCCCATTAGTTCAAAGAGATTTCTTTCTAAATCATCTATCCTAGAGTCCTGACAAGTTAATTGCTGGGTAATGTACCTGACATTCATTGCCGTCTCGCTGTGCTGTTTGATTCCTATGCATATTGCTTCATACACCCTCCACATATGGTCCTTGAAGTCCGCGATGCTTGCTCTCAGAGTCGCTATTCCTTCTGCTACATCAACCATGGAACTGTTGTGAATGTCGGGACAAGGGGGAGGAGTAGGGAAGCGGACACGAGGAGGAGAAGAGTCGGCACGAGGAGGAGAGTTAGGTAAGCAGGCTGATAGGAGGAGGTTATCCAGACCATCGGAAAGCAGGAGAATAGAGGAGTACGAAGGCCTCATCATGACGCCGAAGAGGAGATAATCGGGGGGAGGGAAGGGCCTAGTTAATGTTGAAGCAAGGCAACTGACATGGAGAAGACAGGCGTAGGGCCTCGCCATGTGAAGGCTCACATGCCCTCACCAATCTGATAAGTGGAGGGAAGGCCATAATGTCCATTATGAAATAAATTATCCCTTGAGACTTTTGGCTAGGGAATAAACTTAAAATCCCCCTTTTCATTGTTGTATTTGATTTTCCCCATAGGGAGAATGGCTCCTTGGTTGGCAGCTTCATCTGCTTGAGTATTGTTTTCCTGAAGAATATGGAAGTACTGGATTTCATAGGGAAGAGAGAGTTGGTTGATCCTCCTTTGCATTCTATTTCTTTTTGAGTCTCCTTTATATGTCCCCATCCTCATTTTGTGAATTAGATGTCTTGAGTCACCAAAGACTTTTAGCTTATTGATTTTGAGGGTCGCAATGAGTTCCATTCCATGGAGTGAAGCAAGGCTAGCCATTATGATTCGTTGTTCATTTTCTTTCCTAGTCCCCAAGCAAAGGAGATGATTTTATTTCCTTTTGGATCAAAGATAATCCCTCCCGCACCTACCTCCCCTGATATATGGGCTGGTGCAAGCTAATGCTGGCCACTCATGACGCGTTAGTCGCAATGGACTTCTGGAAAAACATAAATTTGAACGTCAAAAAACAATATTAGAGCTACCTACACAACTTTTTGGAATATGGTGCAAGAAGATCAAACGTAGAAAATCGGATTACCTTCCAGAATATATAAATATTATTTATGGAAATTAAGAATAATTCCCCAAAAATGGGGTTCTCCTAAGGTTTGTATGTTATTTTTTACATAAAATATAATCAATATGTTTACGTTAGCCCTCTGGTTCGGTATTCAAATGGTGGATTTTTGTTAAAAAAATTATATACAGTCGTAGATAACAGGTCGTTCTAGTGCGGCGTTATTTTTCCATATTTATTTATGTTAATTTTTTTTTTTTTTTTTAATTAAGGAAGTCAGCCCATCCCTAAAATGATGAAGCCTAGCGTTAGCCCTCGATATCATGGTCTTAACCTAATCAATCAACAATTTTTTTTTTTTAGGATGTATGTTTTTGTGTGTACTTGTGTGGGTTCTTTTCCATTTTCAAAATAGGTGAGCCAATAAAAAGTTATAGACGGAAGAAATAACCTACTCTTTGTGTAAGATTGACGTTAGTGCAATTGAAATTAACTAAAAAATAGGAACAAATAATAGTTTTAATAAAAAATTACATATTCGGAATCTGCACACATAGTTCTACAAGTGTGTGCAATTTCATTTGCAGTGGACAAGTGTAGCATATGCAGAATCATGCTCGAAACAGAAGAAGTTATAGAATAAGATGTATTTTGTTATAAGATGTATTTTTTTATATTATTATATGTATTTGGCAACCCAAACCTAAAACCATAGCAGCCAAGTCATCCACCACGTTGGTGGGAAATGAATTACCCGCCAAAATTTAAAAACTAAACTTGCGCATGCGCGTGTATTTAAAAAACACGTACGCACAAAATGGTGCGTGCACGTTGTTTTTACTAAAGTTTGAAATTTTCCATATTGATTAAATAATTTTATAAAATATATATATTTTAATAATTAATAATGTTTTAAATTGAATTAAATTAAATTTATATGATGATGAGGAGGAGGAGGATGGGGATGATGACGATGATGTTGATGATGATGATGATGGGGATGATGATGATGAGGATGATGGGGATGATGTTGATGATGATGATGGGGATGATGGGGATGATGACAATGATGTTGATGACGAGAATGAGGATGATGATGCTGATGATGACGAAGATGATTATGATGATGACGATGGAGATGATGATAATGACGTGGATGATGATGATGACGAGGATGATGATGATGATGATCATATTCGTCATCATCAGCATCATCATCTTCATCTTCGTACTCATCTTCATCATCATCCTCATCGTCGTCATCATCATCATCATCATCATCATCATCATCATCTTCGTCATCATCATCATTATCAATGATGATGATGAAGAAGATGATGATGATGTTGACGATGATGATGACGATTGAAGATGATGATGTTGACGACGATGATGATGATTGATAATGATAATGATGACGACGAAGAAGAAGAAGAAGCTGATGATGATGATGATGAGGAATAGGGCGATGACGACGATGATGATGATGATGGAGATGATGATGATGATGACGATGATGATGATGTTGACGATGAAGATGATGATGATGTTAATGATGAAGACGATGACCAAGATGATGATGATGATGATGATGACGATGATGATGATGTTGATGATTGAGACGATGACCAAGGTGGTGATGATGATGATCATGGCGATGATGATGACGGGGATGAGGATGAGGATGATGATGATGATAAGCAAGTGGGTGATGATGATGATGATCATGATATTCGTCATCATCAACATCATCATCTTGATCTTCGTACTCATTTGCATCACCATTCATCATCTTCATCATCATCATCATTAATGATGATGATGACAACGAAGATGATGATGATGATGACGAAGATGATAATGATGATGATGACGAAGATGATGGATGATGATGAAGATGATGGATGATGATGAAGATGATGACGATGACGTTGATGATGATGATGATGAAGATGATGGCCAAGATGATGATGGTGATGATGATGAGGATGGGGATGATGACGAGGAAGTGGGGGATAACGATGATGATGACTATGGAAATGATGATGATGATGTGGATGATGACGATGACGAGGATGATGATGATGAGGTTGATGATGACGAAGATGATTATGATGATGATGATGAGGAGGAGGATGATGAGGATGATGATGGTGATCATATTCGTCATCATCAACATCATCATCTTCATCTTCGTACTCATCTGCATCATCATCCATCATCTTCATCATCATCATCATTGATAATGATGATGATGATGAAGATGATGATGATGACGTTGATGACGATGATGATGATGAAGATGATGGCCAAGATGATGATGGTGATGATGATGAGGATGGGGATGATGACGAGGAAGTGAGGGATAACTATGGAAACGTGGATGATGACGATGACGAGGATGATGATGATGAGGATGATGATGACGAAGATGATTATGATGATGATGAGGAGGAGGAGGATGATGAGGATGATGATGGTGATCATATTTGTCATCATCAACATCATCATCTTCATCTTCGTACTCATCTGCATCATCATCCATCATTAATGATGATATCCATCATCTTCATCATCATCATCATTGATAATGATGATGATGATGATGTCACCATTGATAATGATGATGATGACGAAGATGATGATGATCATGATGACGAAGATGATGGATGATGATGAAGATGATGATGATGACATTGATGATGATGATGATGATGAAGATGATGGCCAAGATGATGGTGATGATGATGAGGATGGGGATGATGACGAGGAAGTGGGGGATAATGATGATGATGACTATGGAAACGATGATGATGACGTGGATGATGATGATGACGAGGATGATGATGATGAGGATGATGATGATGAAGATGATTATGATGATGATGATGAGGAGGAGGATGATGAGGATGATGATGGTGATCATATTCGTCATCATCAACATCATCATCTTCATCTTCGTACTCATCTGCATCATCATCCATCATTAATGATGATATCCATCATCATCATCATTGATAATGATGACGAAGATGATGATGATGATGTCATCATTGATAATGATGATGATGACGAAGATGATGATGATCATGATGACGAAGATGATGGATGATGATGATGATGATGGCCAAGATGATGACGGTGATGATGATGAGGATGGGGATGATGACGAGGAAATGGGGGATAACGATGATGATGAGTATGGAAACGATGATGATGACATGGATGATGATGATGACGAGGATGATGATGATGAGGATGATGATGACGAAGATGATTATGATGATGATGAGGAGGAGGAGGAGGATGATGAGGATGATGATGGTGATCATATTCGTCATCATCAACATCATCATCTTCATCTTCGTACTCATCTGCATGATCATCCATCATTAATGATGATGATGATGATGATGTCATCATTGATAATGATGATGACGACGAAGATGATGATGATCATGATGACGAAGATGACGGATGATGATGAAGATGATGATGATGATGATGATGATGATGAAGATGATGGCCAAGATGATGATGGTGATGATGATGAGGATGGGGATGATGACGAGGAAGTGGGGGATAACGATGATGATGACTATGGAAACGATGATGATGACGATGACGATGACGAGGATGATGATGATGAGGATGATGATGACGAAGATGATTATGATGATGATGATGAGGAGGAGGATGATGAGGATGATGATGGTGATCATATTCATCATCATCAACATCATCATCTTCATCTTCGTACTCATCTGCATCATCATCCATCATTAATGATGATGATGATGTCATCATTGATAATGATGATGATGACGAAGGTGATGATGATGATGATGACGAAGATGATGGATGATGATGAAGATGATGATGATGACGTTGATGATGGTGATGATGATGATGAAGATGATGGCCAAGATGATGATGGTGATGATGATGAGGATGGGGATGATGACGAGGAAGTGGGAGATAACGATGATGATGACTATGGAAACGATGATGATGACGTGGATGATGAGGATGATGAGGATGATGATGACGAAGATGATTATGATGATGATGAGGAGGAGGAGGATGATGAGGAGGATGAGGATGATGAGGAGGATGAGGAGGAGGATGATGGTGATCATATTTGTCATCATCAACATCATCATCTTCATCTTCGTACTCATCTGCATCATCATCCATCAGCTTCATCATCATCATCATTGATAATGATGATGATGACGAAGATGATGATGATGATGAAGATGATGAAGAAGATGATGGATGATGATGATGCCGATGATGATGATGTTGATGATGAAGATGATGTCGAGGAGGAGGAGGAGGATGAGGATGATGATGAGGAAGTGGGTGATAACGATGATGATGATGACGATGACGAGGATGATGACGATGATGAGGATGATGATGATGAGGATGATGATGTTGATGCTGACGATGACGAAGATGATTATGATGATGAGGAGGAGGAGGCTCCTTGTAGAGGGATAGTGTCATGGATTCTATGTGTTATTGATGACGCGTGAGGTCTAGAATTTTCAATTAAGGCCCAGGTGGAATTCAATTGAGCTCAATATGTTTCAATAAGATCTCGAGGAACCCGTTTTCATTCTTCGATGATGTTCAATGCTTCTCAACATATCCATGGTCTTGCATGGTAGGCTGAGGATGCATTCATGGCATTCGATCTTTACAAAAGATTTGTTTTGTCAAAATGAAATTCAATTTGCCTCTTTGATGAATCCTCCTCTACAAGACTTCATTTATTGCATGAATGTCACAGACTCACGGAAACTCTAAACAACACTCAATGGCATGCAACTATAACCACAAACCAAGCAAAGGTTGATTTTATGCATTGATATAGAGAGGTGGCAGTAGGCAGACAATATGGAGAAACAATGAGTTAGAAAAAACATTTGGACCAAAGTACCACAATGCTTATTAATAAAATTTAAATAAACAATTTTTAGCTCAGGAATTGTGGATCACCACGTTTCTCTTCGACACTCGCCATCAAAATACGTATAAAAATAACACGTCTTTACATCCTCTTCCTTTTAAATCCTCATCGCAGAGTAATAAATAAAGATTATTATGCATGCAAATCCTCACCTTACAATGTCAATTGGGTCCAGGTGCATAGACAACCATAAATTATCAAATGTGTCAAAGAGTAAGCCTTTCCAATAAAAATTAAGACCCACCCTTCAAACTTTATCACCGAGTCCAATTTATGCAAATATTTTCGAAGTGGGGGGAAGGTTTGACATTAAATGGTGTAAACGTTGGGGAATAAATGGTTTATATGTTGTACAAGGGCACGTGCACGGGTTTGGGCGCGTGCGCGCTCCTCACGTGTACGCGCGAAAAAACACGCGTGCGCGGCCCTGTTATTAGTTTAAAAAAAACAGAGCTCTCTGTTTCTCGAGAATTCTACCAAAATCACGGGTTTCACTTCTTCCACGGCTTTCAAGCTCTCACAGGTTGCTCATTGGCTCACACTCATTGATATTTTGGACACTCTTTGATCTATTGGACACAAAATCACCCTTGGAATCTATCAAACATCTTCAGTGTTCTTGGAATCTTGTGGATTCATTCAAGCTACTAGTTTCCATTGCAAGTGGAGATCATTTCTATAGAGGTATGGTGAATTGTAAATGAGTCTTTTCATTCACAAGATTTGAGATGAGTCCATGCCTTTTTGTTTTTGTCATATTCCCACAACAATATCCATTCATAGACAACAATGAATTTGACAAGAAGATTTCCCAAGTTCACATCTAAAAAAACTCATATGAACACTAGACAAGATGAAGTATGCAACCTCCTCATTGTGTAATTAGTTCCCAAGTTAATTTTTTTCTTTTCACCTCATATTATGCTAGCAAAAAAAACCACACACTCACTAAACATAACTAAAAATATCACTTCAACTCATCCACAAAACCTCAACTCTCTCATCTCTTATTCAATACCTATTACCATTGTATGGAATGAGGATATCTGTAAGTATATGCACCTTTCCTTTCTCTATGAATCCAAATATGATAATTTTCATCCATATTTACAATATCCGTTCACCTGTCCTTACAATATCCCCTCACCTGTCCTTACAATATCCCCTCACCTCTAATAATGATTTTTTTTCCAAAAACCAAGACTTCCCCACTTCATGCTCTATTCAACATGATGATTGTTGGTATAGTCCCTAGTTCCCCACTCTCCAACACCTCCCCACCCTAGATATTGCACATTGAAAGGTCAAATTATATTTCTCCTAATCACCCTTCCCAAGACCATGATCTTTGTTAGAAACCTTTGCATCCTCCTAAAGGTTTTGCACAAAATAAGGTATACATTCATTCTATTGTGATGCATTGTTGAATTCAACCATGGGTATTTTAAACTCAAAGCCACATTCTATCATCTCAAGGTTTATAGATCTAAGGAAATAGTTTGTTGTTGTTTCTTCAACTCCTTAATGTGTTATATAACCTAGTAATTTACGATGGTAAAGGACATTGCCTCAAATGGAAGGATATACCATTCCACTAGGAAGACAAAGCAATCAAACTAGGTGCAAAGTCCTAGAATTGATAACATTAGGGGAGAAAGCAAAAAATGAAATTAATTAAGGTTACCTTATTTGATGTAGAAAAACTATCAAACTATTCCCAAGGCATCTCTAGCCATTTCTGTTGTAGGGTGTTACTACCATAATTTTTATGAATTCATGGCCAGGAAAGACACTAGTTTCTCCTCTCTACACTTGACCAAACATCATCTATATTGATTGGAATTGTAAGGGATAATGATGTTTATTCTAACACAAATAAACCAACATAGTCTGTAGTTGTATATGTTAATTTGTAAAGTGGTAAGTTATGTTGGAATGTGTCAGGTTCATTATATAATGGCACTAATATCTTATTTGTTGTTTCTTTTGCAGGGGTAGGCCTGATAGTTGTGTTAAAGAGACTTTTGGAGATGGGAAGCTCACGAAATGCAAAATAAAATAAAATAGAAGGAATCTGCCCATTGAAAAGGTCAATGACTTAAGAGAAAAGGCCAGGTTGGGAATGGAAAGATTGAGACATGGTCCTATCATTGCCCCAAATCCTGCCACTGATCCTAACATAGTTGTTGACATGACAACCTCTTGTTCAGAACCACGGTTAAAGCGGTCGCGTCCAACGGACCCAACTCAAATTCCAACATCAACACAATCTCCAACCAACAATCCATCAACGAGTCATTCTGAAGTTCCTCACGACACAAGAATTTTGGGAGATGCTGCATGTGTAGATATGGACATACAAGCCTTGCTTAATTTTCAATCTCCCCAAGAAGACCACAACCCTGTCGACCACACTCCCATTATGGCCCAATCTATGAACGAAGAACCACAACAAACAAGCTCCAGTATTCATGTCTCATGTCCACCCTCCCTACCTTGACTGTCCAGTGCAAGAAGAAGAACTCCTAGACGTATTCATGTGGATGAGAGTGCTATGTTGCGGCTTGAAGGCAAGTTGCCAAAACGCACTATCGAATGGCAATGCAACAAAATTGTCAAAGAATATTTTGAATCCAAAGGTGATGCAGGTAAATGTCAATTATTGCTATGTTTGTTAAAGTCACGTTCTTTAGCTGTTGTTAGGAGAATTTTGGGAATAAAGATGGTTAAAAATTCAGAGGCCAACAATCATATTGTTAGAAATATCCAATCTGCATTTAATGCGATTGGGAAGAAGTCTCGTACAAAAGATCTTTGTGCGGCTCGTCGTGTTTTAGCAAAATCAGTTGTAAGCAAGTCCACAAGGCAACATCGCCTGCTATCACACACTTCTCACATACTCAAATTAAATAGAAAAAATATTAAAAAGTAATATGTTATAAGAGAAAATCTTAACACTCCGGGTGGAAACGATTGTTGGGCTTTTGTTAGTAGGTTGCCTCGTGCAGATAGGAAGCTAATTGATGCTGTTAAGGAGTTAGTACAAAATTTTTGGCATTATCATACTAGACCTTCATCAAACCAAAGAGACGTGCTAAAACTGAGAAAAGGTTCTACTGAACGTGAGCCCCATGTTAAACACTTCCTTAACACCACACAGACTGAACTCTATGAGAGATTCAGGAAGGAGCACACACAATTGAACCTTGGCCAAAGGTCCTTTGAGAAATGCAAACCATGGTACGTTCGTATATGCATTGATCGGAACACTTGTTGTTGTAGATACCACGTAGAATATGAATATTATTATGACACATATAAACATATATTTTGTGATTTGCATACTAACATTGTGCAGGGCTGCAATGAATCCATACTACCACCGAATGCTTCAAGAGACTTTATCCACAACATCATGTGTCCAAGGCCCGAAGGACAAAAGTATTATAAAAAATCGTGTCTATATGGGACATGTTCTATGTGTAGTGGGTTTTCTCTTTTGAACCGTTGCATTCATGAAAGCAAGGAAACTGAATTTGGCATGATGGGTGTGGAGATGCAGAGCTTCAAGTACGTGACCTATCAATTAGACAGTGTCAGAGAATGTAAAAATATTGCATTGGTAAAGTCACAGGTACAAATGAATATTGCATATTTTTCATATTACACATTCAATTTATGGCATATACATTTTTCCAAAGGCCACATTGTAATATTTCCCTTGTTTCCATGGTAACAGGTATCGGGATGTGACTTCTTGACGAAATTCTATGAGAAAACCGAGCAGTATGTTCAACATGTGCATGTAGCGCGATGTCAAGATGAGCAGTACAGAAATTGCAGGGACACATTTCCCGTTGGAACCATAGTGTCAATTGTGGATTTTACAGAAAATTACACCCTTCAGCCACAAAACGAAATCTAGAGTCAATACTACCATTCAGACCAAGTGAGCATCATGGTACATATTATGTATAGGCATGGGCCAGAGAGCAGCAATGACAAGAGGATAATACTGAAGGAGACAAACTTTTACATAAGTGATGATAGAACCCATGATCTGCATTATGTGCAACATTGTTTTCGAATTTTCTATGATCAGTTGAAGGAGAGAGATATACAGATGGATCAGCATTGGATATGGTCGGATGGTTGTGCGGGCCAATTCAAAAATGCCTGAGTATTCAAATGGATGAGTACTTTGCATAAGACTTGTAATGTGCCGCATATCTGGAACTATTTTGAGACCAAGCACGACAAAGGCGAGCATGATGGGGCCGGTGCATGCATCAAGATTGCACTACGAAGGGAAGATATGAGGTTTGACAGGGAACCTCATATCCGAGATGCAGAATCCATAGTTCAATGGTGCTCCGCAACAATGTTAGAACGAGCAAGAGATCAACAAACATCATCGGTGGCAAGACGTGTGGCGAGAAATTTTTGGCTAGTGGTTGACATAGATCGACCGTGTTCCTATAGTTGCAGCACAGTACAAGGAACACGTGGATTTCATTCAGTTCGAAGCTCAAACAACCACATATTTGAAATATGGACGCGAAAGCTTGCATGCTTTTTCAACCCTTACAGCAGCGGCGAATGGGATGAATGCGAATGCATGGATTGGGTTGATGAATGGGATCGTGTGTCACTTGTAGTAGACCAACGTGCAGTTGTTGAAACAACCCATTTAGAGGAGGGCCAGTCAGCGATTTCTACAGACTACGAGCATATCTCAAATCTTGTACAACCAGGACACATATACGCAGTTGTTGCACCGAAAGACAATGAATGGGGCGTGGATTATTGGTTGGCACGGTGCATCCAAGGTAAGAAAACCCTCTACAGATCATTAATCGATGATGAAGGAATTGAATTTCCTACTGGATCAATGGTGGTTAAGGGGGAATATCTTACACTAGATGGGAAGTCAAGAAAGACTAGCGGGCATGTATTCATGGATTACAGACCAGGTTCAGTGGTGTATCACTTCACAAACTTGATCGTTGGCACAAACATCCATCTTTAGACAATGTCAAGCAAGATCTCAACCAAGGTACGCTACTACCTGCCTCATTCAGAGCACGAGAGATTGATGGAGACAATTAGCAACAGAGAGGATCCAGATGGATTTATTGAATGAGGCGAGTCAACTTTACATAAGAGAAAGAATTGCATCAAAGAATGTTATGTTCTACATCGAGGTATGTGTAGTTTTATGTTATTTCGTTGGTACATGCATTTTTTGCTGATACATACATACATACATGTCTTTGCCTATGTTTTTTTATTTTTCCTATATGTATTAAACTGTTCCATGCTTCTCTTTTATGTTGAATAAAATGGTGATGTGATTTGGATCAAATTTGAGTAAATTGAGTTAGTATTTTCTTAAATATATCTATTTATGTTTGTAGCATTTGAAGATAGTGGTTTTGATAGGTTCTCAAGATTAGAATTACCTAGGTTTTAGGAAATTTTTTGAAGTACATTGTCTATTACAATGGTCTTGAAAATTTAACTTGGTAGATGAAACCTTCTAAAAATCCATGTATGGATAGAAGGGTCTTCCACTTGGGGTAGGGAGTTATCATAAGGTTTCAAGGGTGGTATTTTTGAGATCTATACTTGAGAGGGACTTGTCATCATCATTGATAACCACTTAGAGGGACTTGTCATCATCATCACCAACATCATCTCTAGGCTCCTCATCAACATCTCCATCATCATCATCTTCTTCATCATCACCATCACCATCACCACCATCGTCAACGTCTTCATCATCGCCACCATCGTCAACATCTTCATCATCGCCACCATCTTCATCATCATCATTAACTCTAACTCTAACCCTAATTCAATTTCCTTCTATAACTCTAGCCCCAACCCTCACCCAAACCCTAGCACTAATCCATCTTCTTCACCATCACCATCACCATCACCATCACCATCACCATCACCATCACCGTCACCATCACCATTGCAGAGTTGACCCCCGTGTGCAAAAATTGCACACTCCCTCACTGAGCAAAACCCTACTTTCCAAGATGGACGTTAAATATGGCACCGAGGCCACGTGATCAGAGGAGAGGGGTGCCCTTGGCACTATCCCGACGTCCTGAATCCAACGGAGTCGACGGTTCGTCGATCGGAGCCACGGTCATCATTCTATGGTTCGTTCCGTCTCGCATCCAAAAGGCCTTCAGGGACACCTGCTGGATACCTGCCGGGGGCATAGAAGTCCAACCGTGCAGCAAAACCGGGCTCCAGGGACTCCTATAGGTGTGTCTAGGCAGGTTCCGGCTGGTAACGTTGGTCATAAGTGCCCAACAGATGATTTTGCAGAGTTGGCCCCCGTGTGAAAAAATTGCACACTCCCTCACTGAGCAAAACCCTAGTTTCCAAGATGGACGTTCAAGATGGCACCTGGGCCACGGGATCGGAGGAAAGGGGCGCCCCTGGCACTATCTCGGTGTTGAATCCAACAGAGTCGACGGTTAGTCGATTGAATCCACGGTCGTCATTCGATGGCTTGTTCCGTCTCGTATCCAAAAGGCCTTCAGGGACACCTGCTAGATACCTGCCGGGGACATAGAAGTCCAACCGTGCAGCAAAATCAGGTTCCGGGGGAGTCGTGTAGGTGTGTCTAGGCAGGTTCTGGCTGGGAATGGTAGCCATAAGTGCCCACTGGACGATTTTCCAAAGTTGACCCAAATGTGAGGGCCATCCAAATTTGCTCAAGGGGGCCATTTCTCGTCCGGATGCCCCCGGGCATGCGTGGCCACTATGGACAAGTCCACAATGGCCATGTGGACCTGTGGGAGGTGACGAAATCCAAGTCCTCTTGTTGGGTTGGGTTGCGTGGCCCCGGGGCAAATCCTCTAGGTGTCCCTGAACGGCCCCGGGGGTGCCCGACTAGAGAGCCCATGGCACCTGAACCGTGGCTCGGTTCATGAATCCGTTGACTCCGGCGGGTCCGGGACGACGGGTTTCAGCTAAGGGACCCCCCACGGCGTCCCCCGAAGACCCGAAAGCAGTGCCAATGAGCCATCTCCGAAGCTAGGGTTTTGCTCAGTGATGGCCATTCTAGATTCGCTCAAGGGGGCCATTTCTCGTCCGGATGCCCCCGGGCGTGCATGGCCACCATGGACAGGTCCACAATGGCCATGTGGAACTATGGGGGCCAACGGAATCCAAGTCTGTTCGCCGGTTTGGGTTCCGTGGCCGCGGAGCAAATGCCCAAAGTGTCCCTGAACGGCCCTGGGGTGCCCAACTAGAATGCCCGTAGCACCCGGACCGTGGCTCGGTTCGCGAATCCGTCGACTCCGACGGGTATGAGACGGCGGGGTTTTAGCTAGGGGACCCCCCACAGCGTGCCTCGAAGATCCGAAAGCGGTGCCAATGGGCTATCCCCGGAGCTAGGGTTTTGCTCAGTGAAGTCCATTCCAGATTCGCTCAAGGGGGCCATTTCTCGTCTAGAGGCAGAAGAAGATCAATTTTCAATAAAACAATGTAGTTAGCAGAAGAAAATCAATTTTCGACAAAACAATGTAGTTATTACATGTGGAGGCAGCGGTTTCCCATGGAAAACGAGTGTAGGGTTGAGAAGAGGAAAGATGTTGGGAAATGGTCTATTACATTAGCTTTTTCGATGGGAAAGTGGTTTATAGAAGGAAATATGGCGGCTGTAGGTATCTATGCTTTTCTTCCGACGAAAATAGGATTTCCCTTGGAAGAAAAGCATGGATACCTACAGCCGCCAAAGCATAGATACCTACAGCCTCCCATCGGAAAAGCTAATGTAATAGCCCATTTCCAAACATCTTTCCTCTGTTCAACCCTACACTCGTTTTCCACGGGAAACCACTGCCTCCACATGTAATAACTACATTGTTTTGTCGAAAATTGATCTTCTTTTGCTAACTACATTGTTTTGTCGAAAATTGATCTTCTTCTGCCTCCGGACGAGAAATGGCCCCCTTGAGTGAATATGGAATGGCCCTTCGGGTGCTATGGGCATTCTAGTCGGGCACCTCGGGGCTGTTCAGGGGACACTTTGGGCATTTGCCTCCGTGGTCCCGGACCCACCGGAGTCGACGGATTCGCGAACCGAGCCACGGTCCGGGTGCCACGGGCATTCTAGTTAGGCACCCCGGGGTCGTTCAGGGACACCTGGAGGATTTGCCTCGGGGCCACGGAACCCAAACCGACGAGCGGACTTGGATTCCATCAGCCCCCACAGGTCCATGTGGCCATTGTGGAATTGTCCATGGTGGCCACGCAAGCCCGAGGGCATCCGGAAGAGAAATGCCCCCATTGAGCAAATCTGGAATGACCATCACTGAGCAAAACCCTAGCTCCGGAGATGGCTCGTTGGCACCGCTTCCGGGTCTTCGGGGGACACTGTGGGGGGTCCCCTAGCTAAAAATCGCCATCCTGGATCCGCTAGAGTCGACGGATTTGCGAACCAAGCACGGTCCGGGTGCCACGGGCATTCTAGTCGGGCAACCTGGGGCTGTTTAGGGACACCTAGAGGATTTGCCCCGGGGCCACAGAACCCAAACCAGCGAGCGAACTTGGATTCCGTCGGCCCCCACAGGTCCACGTGGCCATTGTGGACCTGTCCATGGTGGCCACGCACGCCCAGGGGCATCCAGACGAGAAATGGCCCCCTTGAGTGAATCTGGAATGGCCATCACTGAGCAAAACCCTAGCTCCGGAGATGGCTCGTTGGCACCACTTCCGGGTCTTCATGGGATGCTGTGGGGGGTCCCCTAGCTGAAAACCGCCGTCCCGGACCCGTCGGAGTTGACAGATTCGTGAACCGAGCCACGGTTCGGGTGCCATGGGAATTCTAGTCGGGCACCCCGGGGCCGTTCAGGGACACCTGGAGGATTTGCCCCAGGGCCACGGAACCCAACTCGGTGAGAGGACTTGGATTCCATCACCTCCCATAGGGTCCATGGTGGCCACGCACGCCCGGGGGCATCAGGACGAGAAATGCCCCCTTGAGCAAATTTGGAATGGCCATCACTGAGCAAAACCCTAGCTCCGGAGATGGCTTGTTGGCACCGCTTCTGGGTCTTCGGGGGACGCTATGGGGGGTCCCCTAGCTGAAACCCACCGTCCCGGACCCGCCGGTGTCGACGGATTCGCGAACCGAGCCACGGTCCGGGTGCCACGGGAATTCTAGTTGGGCACCCCGAGGCCGTTCAGGGACACCTGGAGGATTTGCCCCGAGGCCACGGAACCCAAACCGGTGAGCAGACTTGGATTCCGTCGGCCCCCCACAGGTCAACGTGGCCATAGTGGACCTGTCCACAGTGGCCACGTACGCCCAAGGGCCTCCGGACGAGAAATGGCCCCCTTGAGCAAATTTGGATGGCCCTCACATTGGGGTCAACTTTGGAAAATCGTCCAGTGGCACTTATGGTTAGCGTTCCCAATCGGAACCTGCCTAGAAACACCTACACAACTCCTCAGAACCCGGTTTTTGCTGCACGGTTGGACTTCTATGCCCCCGGCAGGTATCCAGCAGGTGTCCCTGAAGGCCTTTTGGATGCGATATGGAACGAGCCATAGAATGACGACCATGGATCTGATCGACGAACCGTCGACTCCGTTGGATTCAGGACGCCGGGATAGTTCCAGGGGCGCCCCTCTCCTCCGGTCCCGTGGCCCCAGTGCCATCTTGTACGTCCATCTTGAAACTAGGGTTTTGCTCAGTGAGGGAGTGTGCAATTTTTGCACATGGGGGTCAACTCTGCAAAATCGTCCACCGGGCACTTACAGCCAGCGTTCCCAGCCAGAACTTGCCTAGACACACCTGTAGGGCTCCCCGGAGCCCGATTTTGCTACACGGTTGGACTTCTATGCCCCCGACAGGTATCCAACAGATGTCCCTGAAGGCCTTTTGGATGCGAGACAGAACAAGCCATAGAATGACGACCGTGGCTCTGATCGACGAACCATCAACTCCGTTGGATTCAGGACACCGGGATAGTGCCAGGGGTGCCCCTCTCTTCTGGTCTCGTGGCCCCGGTGCCATCTTGAACGTCCATCTTGGAAACTAGGGTTTTTCTTAGTGAGGGAGTGTGCAATTTTTGCACACGGGGGCCAACTCTGTAAAATCGTCCGCCGGGCACTTACGACCAGTTTTCCTAGCCGGAACTTGCCTAGACACACCTACAGGACTCCTCGAGCCTGGTTTTGCTACACGGTTGGATTTTTATGCCCCCGACAGGTATCCAGCAGGTGTCCCTAAAGGATTTTGGATGCGAGACAGAACGAGCCATAAAATGATGACCGTGGCTCCGATCGACAAACCGTCGACTCCGTTGGATTCAGGACGCCGGGATAGTGCCAGGGGCACCCCTCTCCTCCGGTCCCATGGCCCCGGTGCCATCTTGTATGTCCATCTTGGAAACTAGGGTTTTGCTCAGTGAGGGAGTGTGCAATTTTTGCACACGGGGGTCTGTCAAGCACTCTATATGCAGATAAATTGTTACCAAACACACAAAGCATATGAAATTTATTGTCAACCCGAGAAAGTCTTTTTATTTCAAAGGATAAGTGCACAATATATGCTTAAACACCAAACCATTAGAAGTAAATGCTTTTATCTTATATCATCCATGTTCATCCCAAGAATCTATGCAATCCCAATTTCCTTCTAACTGCTATACTACAATTCTTCTCTATTATGCATCAATAAGAAATAGTATCAGATCTAATCAACAATTGCAGAAAAGAAATCTCATTCGTATTCTAGAGCAATCACTTGTCTGATCTAATCAATCTAGGAATCATAAAGCACAAACTGAACATTAATCTAGAATTTCAATTGTAAAAGATTGAAGCAACTGTTCTAAGAAACTGAATTGCAGAATGGAATTCAATCAACACATAACAGGAAAGCTAAATTATAAGAGCTCCTGGGATCACGTCTCAGCTGTAAGATGAACACGGCAGTGTGAACATAAATTGAAATGCATAAAGCAAACCTTACTCAATCGACTGTTATTCTACACCATTCACCAATCTCACAGAAATGTAATCTCTTACTGAAGAATCCACACAATAAATATTGCTGCTGCGTACAAAGGAAAGAACAAAGCATCACACAACAAGAAAGATAAAATCATATTTTAACTCAGCAATCTCTGTGGAAGACGGGCCCAGTCTTCACATAGAGACGTTGGTTGAACAACACACTCTTTAGCTCAGGAGTAACCCCTTATATTAACAGAAGAATGAGTACACAGTTTTGCTTGGCTGCTAATACAAATGAATTAATTGCTTGCTGTTCAACCCCTGAGTCGAGGCAACTCCCCCTATTTATACATACAAATCGTAACATCTAATCCCATAATTGGGCAGCCATGAAGTTCTCTGATCTTCAGGCGCCCTAAATAATCTAGCTGTTACAATGCGTGGCAGAATAGAAACATCCAAATATGAGAGAGTTATTAATTGACCCAAGAGTGGCGGTCCTTCCAGCTCACAGCTAGACTCGAGCAACAACATACTTAAGATAGCAAATTCTGTTATAGCTGCCCTGTCACGACTGTGCCTTGATTGATGATTCGAGCCCCAAGGAACCTTCTACAAGGAACGAACACCCCTTTCTTTATGACTTGTTCAACCCTGATCTTCCTGCAATCCATTTGTCTCAACTACCTTCATAAATCGCAACATGTTAGCACAATTTGAGAGATGCACAGCTTTAATTATCACAATCATAAGCATTAATAAAATAAAACAATGATCAGCCATACCTTGGTAATTTGGGGGATAAGGTAAGGACAATAGGTTTGATTGCCATGATAAATGGTGTAGGACAGGGGCAGGAAAGATGAATAATGATGACTAAAAAGGGCCAATTCTGGGCTCAACATCTCCCCCCAACTACCCTGTTGCATGTCCTCATGCAACAACCTGCATCTGAATCGTGTACTGAGCTCTATCCAAGGAGAGAGGAAGAAGTGTAGGAAACTCAGGCACCTTATCTATGTTTTGAAAGGCCTCTGTGGGTAACCCAGTATCTTCCAACCTTACTGTTCCCCTTCCACTGCTATTTGCTGATATCTGGGAATGCACTTGGTGTAGTGGGAATCTTCCTGCAGTCTCATTATGCTATGCCTGGGGGAGTTGAAAAGAAATCCTCAATCTGAATCCAACTCAATGACATCTCTAGGAGGTGGAAGCACTGGTTCTTGTGGGACAGTGTCTTCCAGCGCATCTAATTTTAACAGGAGAGTTGCTGGTTCTTGTGTAACAGCAACATCCTTTAAACCTTCTTCAGCAGCTACCTTTATTGATTTTGGAGACACTGGTTCTTGTGTAGCAGCGTCTTCTTTGTCCTTCTGCTGCTGAGATAGGATATCCTTCTCATCGTGCAACCCTTCCTCCAAGATTTCGGTGTCACCTGAGCATGGTGTCTGTACCTGTTCATCTTCACTCCACTGTATATCGGGAATGATATCCACTCCAGGGTTATCTTCTAACTGCAATTCAGGAGTTCCTGCTGCAGCTTCCAAGGATGTTGGTTCTTGTGTAGCAACATCCTGGCTTACCTCTTCATCCTTCTTTTGCTGCAACTCTTCTCCTATGAGTTCTGTGTCATGGGAGTCCTCTGGAGTTACAACCCGGAGTTCATCATTAAACTCCAGAATCTCCTCTGTCCCAGGTTCTTCCCCCATCTGTTTGGCAGATTGGACAAGTATATTCAGGTTTGTTGGTTCTTGTGTTGCAGCTTCCTGTTCCAATTTATCACTGTCCTGCCTTTGTATCTCTTCTTCTAAAATTTCTGTGTCCTGGGAGCATTCTGGGGTTTCATCATATTCCTTTATAAGCTCCAGCGCATCCTTCATTCCAAGTTCTTCTCCCATCTGCTCTATAATCTCTGTATCGTGGAAACATTCTGGGGTTACCATACATTCCTTATTAATCTCCAGAGCGTCCTCCATCCCATGTTCTTCTTCTTCTTCTACCTGTTCCATAATTTTTGCATCATGGGAAGTGGCAGCTGCAGCAAGGATGTTTAAAAGTGCTGGTTCTTGTGTGACAACACCTTCTTTTTCCACTGCTTTCCCTACTGTGGCCACAGGCTGTTGTGCTGAATAAGTGCTAAGTAGAATTTTATGGCCTGCTTCCTCAAAGATTTCTCCACATGTGGGGCAGAGTATTCGCTCATCCTTTTCTCCAGCTCCAGCAGAAACTGATTCCTCCACTTGATCTGCAGCCTCTATTAGTGTGTACATTTTTCTTTCACCCTGCTTTCTGCAGGTTTCCTTCCAAGTTTCCAGCTCCCTTCTAAGTGCTTGGAGGTCCTCTTTCAACATTGCATTCTCATACAAAAGTCCTTCAATTCCAGGTTCTTCCTCCACTGGCCTTTGTGGAGCATCCATCGGTCTTGGTGTAAGGATTGGGGGCTCAACCTGTGTCTCTGGGGTTGCCCATCTTTTCCTAGCTGCCTCTGCTGCTGTGGTAGATCGAGTTCGTTTCCTTCTGATTGGTGCTGTTAGATCAAATTCACTGGTGGCTCTCTTTCTCTTCTGTGGCGTTTTCTTTTGTGATTTTTCCTTTTGTGGTGTTCCCTCCTATGGAGATGGGATATAGGGAGGAAAAACTAAGGTCAAAGGAATATTTCTTTGCCCCTCATGTTGTTCTTCTTCAATCACAGCTCCTCCTCCTACCCACTCAGGTGAAGACTCAATTGTAACCAGCTCAATGTCTTCTTCCATTGCCCTAGCTCCGTCATCTTCAGGTTCCATTGTCGCAGCATTTGATGCTGCCTCCAATTTCACCTTCTGCTATCAGAGCTGTCCTGTTATCTAGGTTTTCCATGAAGGTTTCACCTACATTGTCACCTAATGGCTCTGTTTGTGCTTCCCCTTGCTCTCCTTCAAATGCAGTGTCATCCCCCACTGGTTCTGCTTGTGCTGGGGATTCATCTACCCCGAATGGCTCTGACTATGCCCCTGGTTGTTCTTCCTCTGTGATTTTACCCACCCCGGATGGTCCCTGCCTGTGCCCCCGATTGCTGTTCTTCTCCCATTTCATCCCTCCCCCAACTTCACTGGAGGAACTCCGGTCCTCCTGTTGTGGTGGAACCTGTAATTGCTGTAATGGGATGACCCTCAAGGGAACAGGTTGTTGTGGTCGGGTTATAAATTGTTCCCAAGTTATATTATGTTGGGAAAGGGTTCTTACAATAATTAACTTGATAAGGCCATGGTGGGTGAGAGAGGACAGTGGGTGCTTCGCAGACTGAACAAATGTTGCCATATGACGCAAGTCGTGTAATAAATAAAATGGAATGTTCAACAAAATGCCATGGCGGAGATGAGAAAGCAAAGGAAGTTTAGAGTTATACACAGTTTGGTATCTACCTTCGTAGGTAATGTATTTCTTGAGGAAGACAGCAACCTGGTCCCATGGCCGCGGCAGTGAGTTCAGTGCAATCCCTCTCCTGGATGCTTCAACTTGCTCCCCTGGAAGTAAAAATTGTTCTCGTGCAACCGTTGCAGGGACTCGACGTTTAAACCAAGGTTTTCCCACCATCGGGATGGCTGTAACCTCGGATATAATTACCTCAGAGACGTCTATACACAGCCCCCACACCGTGGAGTTAGTTTTGGTAAGATTCAAGGCAAATTGCAGGGCTGCGTCCCGATCGAATCCGTCCAATTGCTCAAAGAACTCGACCCAGCCAGCAGTTTGAAAAATGGCAAGAACTTGTGGATTCCGTCTGAGTTCCCGGGTATTGAAAGGTTCATGGCGAACTGGAATGCCCATGGTCCCGGCTGCAAACTGAAACTGTTATTCCACAGATTACAGGATCCCAGAATGGAAGTTGCAGCACAGAGGATGCACGAATCGCTGAGCGGAGACGTTGAGAGAATGACCAAATTTGGAAAGTTGAGCACAGAATAGTGTTTGAAATTTTCATGCCGAATTGGGGAAGGTGGAAGTTATTAGCGTTTACGTCGTACGAGGGAAAGGTTTAATCAGGTATAATGGTGGTACGAGTGAAGGTACGACCAATATCGTTTAAATGATATCAATGCTTAATCACGTGATAAATGAAAGCCATACCTCATAAAACTGTGCATCGGAAAGCTGCGGAAAATGGTGGAGCATGCAGTTGGTGACGTCACGGAGCCGAATTCGTGCACAGTCGGATGTGTGATCATGATGACTCGGATAAGGCAATAAATTCTTCCACCGGTGAAACACAAACCGTCGCTTCCTCGGGGTCGGAATGATGAGTTTGCCGGCATGACTGAGGTGAATCAGCACCATGATTAGCATGTTTGAAACAATTCTTCTGTTAACACGGGAGTTACCACTGCAAGTTGCCAAAAAAAAAAAATGATAGCACGGCCGACGAAAAAGATGTTGCAGTCGTCAAAAAAATATGTTGCAGCCACCGGGAAAGAAGTTGCGGCCACCGAAAAAGGATTCACGGCAGCAGGAAAAAAAAATTTAAAAGTTTTACGGTGGCGGGAAAGATTACAACTGGCGGGAAAAGTTGTTGCAGCGCTGTGACGTGATGTTGCAACCGCTGGATTGAAGTCGCGGTTGCCGGGGATGATTTACAGCTGACGGGAGAAAAGATTTTAAGGTCGACGGAAAACAATAACGGCAAAATGTTGCAGCCGCCGATGTTGCAGCCGCTGGATTGACGACCGACGAAAAAAGGGATATTACGGCTGCTGGAGATGAGGTGGCAGTCGCTGGGAAATGAGATGGCAGCCGCGGGGAAATGAGGTGGCAGCTGCTGAAAAAGATGTTGCAGCTGCGAAAAATGGTTACAGCTGCGGGGAAATGATGTGGCAATGGCTGGTAAGTGAGGTGGCAGCCGCTGGAAGATGAGGTGGCAGCCGCGGGGAATGGGGTTACAGCTGCCGATGTTGCAGCCGCAGATGTTGCAGCCGGCGAAAAAGATTGACGGCAAGCGGGAAAAAGGATTTTACGGCTGCTGTGGAAAAAGGATAATGTGGTTGCCGGAAAAAGATATACAGCTGCTGGAAAATATGTTGCAGCTGCCGGATTTTATTTTTTTTTATTTTTTATTTTTTAAGCAAGGACGGCACAGGGAGATTTTCGTCTAACGGGCCCAATTGGTCGTTCTCCTGGCGCTTCCCTGAAATTTTTTGAAAAACGACAGCAAACAAAAAGATCAAATGCAAAGAGGAAAAAAAAAACAGTGATACGCTACAACAGAAAATTATTTATGTACAGCAAATACGATTTTCAGTTTAAGGTTTGGCAAAGTCAGAGAAAAGTTCCTGCTCTGGTGCCAATTGATAGTCTGGATCAGCAACAATTTGTGAAATGAATGCATCTTTCGAAATGGGCTTACGATACAGTCGCAATTTGTGGCCGTTAGCAAGTAATGGTATACGGTTTTCATCAATGGTCACCAGGCGAACAGTGTCGTTGTCAAATACCCTGTCGACCAAATATGGACCCAACCATCTTGTGCGTAATTTTCCTTTAAAATCCTTCTTGAATTTGGAGTCGTATAATAGTGCCCAGTCTCCTTCACAGAAGATTTTCTTTTTGATGAATTAGTCATGCCAGTTAGATCTCTGTTGCTGAAGCAGCAAAGTCTGGTCTACTGCAGCTAACCGTTTCTCATCCAGTTCATTTAATTGATTCAATCTTCTCTTCTGGGCTTCTGTTACATCCAGATTCATTTCGGTGGTTGTTTTCAGGGTCTTGATCTCAAATTCAATTGGAAAGATGACACTCTTTCCATACACCAGATCATAGGGAGAAAACCCTGTGGTGTTGTGCCAAGTTGTGCGATATGCCCACAGTGCTTCTGGAAGCCTGTCAGCCCAATCCCTTCGATGGCTTTTAACTGTTTTAGTAAGGATTGCTTCAATAACTTTATTAGTACTTTCCACCTGACCATTGGCCTGGGGATGATAAGGTGAAGCTATCCTATGCTGCACATGAT
Organism: Larix kaempferi; assembly: GCA_027924585.1. Classification (NCBI taxonomy): domain Eukaryota; kingdom Viridiplantae; phylum Streptophyta; class Pinopsida; order Pinales; family Pinaceae; genus Larix; species Larix kaempferi. The sequence goes on along the minus strand of BSBM01000236.1, from coordinate 7,731,267 downwards.
ACTTCCGGAGCAAGGATTCAAATTGGTGTGAGATGAATTGCGGTCCCCCATCGGTAACTACTTCCTTTGGTACCCCAAAGCGGGTAAAAATTTCACTGTACAGAAAATCAATCACCGCCTGGTCATTAGCCTTAGCCAAAGCTACAGCTTCTACCCACTTGGTCATGTAATCTGTACACACCAGAATGTAAACCTTCTGTCTGGAAGGAGGGTTGATAGGGCCAACAAAGTCCAATGCCCATCTATCAAATGGTTCTAGTACCACTTGGGGCTGTAAAGGCATCTGATCTGTCTTATTAGGTTGGCCCATCCTTTGGCAGCTGTCACAGGACTGAACATATCTTTTAGCATCCCTAAACAGTGTCGACCAATAATAGCCCATCTGCAGCGCCTTATGCCCTGTTCTTTTGTCTGCAAAGTGTCCTCCGCAAGGTTCATCATGACAGGCCTTCAGTATATGAAAGATCTCATATTCCCTTACACATCTTCTAATCTCAATATCGGGTCCTGTGTAAAAGAGATGGCCCTTGAGCCAACAATACCTGGCACTTTGCTGAATAATTTTTCTTTTCTCTCGTTTAGACATATGTGGCGGAAGTTTTCCTGCAACCAAATAATTAGCAACGTCTGCATACCAGGGTGAATGAGCTGAGAGTGCGAATAAATGTTCATCCGAGAAAGCATCCTCAACAGGCGAACTGTCATCACTGTTAGTAAATCGTGATAAAAAATCAGCAACAACATTTTCTTTTCCAGGTTTATCTATAATAGTAATATCAAATTCCTGTAATAATAAAAGCCACCTGGTTACTCTGGCATTAGTGACAGGTTTGTTCATCAAATACTTAATGGCAGAGTGGTCAATGTGCACAAATGTAGGATACCCAGTAATGTAATGCCGAAACTTATTAATAGAATAAACAATAGCAAGGAATTCTTTTTCAGTAACAGTATAATTTAGTTCAGCAGGGGCTAAGTTTTTACTAACATAATAAATAGCATAAGGTACTTGACCATCCTGCTGTCCTAGTACTACTCCAATGGCAGTATTAGAAGCATCTGAAGAAATGTGGAAAGGTATGGTCCAATTAGGTCCCCTTAGAATAGGGGCTGTGGACAGCTTCTCTTTAAGCTTATCAAATGCTGTCTGGCATGCTGTACTCCACACAAACTGTGCGTCCTTCATTAACAATGAAAACAAAGGAGAAGCAAGTTTGGAGAAGTTTTCTATAATTCTCCTGTAATATCCAGCATGTCCCAGAAAACTTCGCACCTCTTTCTGAGTTGAAGGGGTTGGTATATTTTTTATCACCTTAATTTTTGAAGGATCCACTTGAATACCATCGGTAGAGATGAAATGTCCTAATACCACCCCCTCACTCATCATCATATGGCATTTTTCAGTGCTTAATGAGAGGCGAGCCTGTTCACAGCGAATTAAAACTTTCTTTAAATTTTCCAGTGCTTCCTCAAAATCCTTGCCATAGGGAGTAAAATAATCCATAAAGACTTCCATACTATCATTAACCAATTCAGAAAATATGCCAATCACAGCTCTTTGGAATGTTGCAGGTGCATTGCACAAGCCAAAGGGAAGCACCCTGTAGGCAAACGTTCCCCAGGGGCAAGTGAAGGTGGTCTTATCCTGATCCTCCGGAGCAATCTGAATTTGATTGTACCCACTGAACCCATCCAAGAAGGAGAAGAACTTCTTCCCTGATAGGGTATCAAGTACCTGGTCCATAAAGGGCAGAGGAAAATGATCCTTTTGTGTAGCTTTGTTCAGCTCCCTATAATCAACACAGACTCTCCATTTACCATTTTTCTTGGGCACAATTACAAGTGGGGAAACCCACTCACTATCTGAAATAGGATAGATAAATCCTGCTTCCAAAAGTTTCTGGATTTCCTCCTTCACTATATCCCTCAGATTGGGGTTCATGCGTCGTTGGGGTTGACATACAGGGCGGGAGTCGTTTTTAATATAAATATGATGAGTGCACAGATTGGAAGGGATACCCTTCATGTCTGTATACTCCCAGGCGAATGCCCCCTTACGTTCCTTCAAGAGATTGGTTAGGCGCATCTGTTCTTCTGAGGAGAGACCAGGGTTGATGTTCAAAGTTCTTCCAGGCTCTACCTCAATAGGAATGCTTCTCGAATTTTTCAAAACTGGGATTATGTTTGTGTCATTGGCTAGTGTTTCCTCCGTAAGCTGTTCTTGTTCTTCCTTACCAAGGGTGCTGTTCAGGAGTTGATAAACTTCTTTATCTACTGAAGCAGGTTCGCTAATGAAATTACTAATGGCATCGTCTTCTGTTTCATTTTTGAAGGTTAGTGCCTTCCCTATTGTTAATAATGGCTGAACATCCTCCTCCTCTTCCTGTTCTATCCAAAGGGAAGTTTCAGTTTCTAGACTCGGCCGTGCTGGAGGATACAGGGTGAGGTTTTTGGTTTCCATACCATCAGATATAGTCATAGACCCCGATCGACAGCTGATGCAAGCATCAGCTGTAGCCAACCAAGGCCTCCCCAAGATCAATGGGTGTCCCCCCAGCTGTGATTTTGGTTGTAATACCAGAAAGTCGGCAGGGTATTCCCATGAGTCTACTGAAATGACAAGGTCGTCCAAAATCCCTTCGGGTCTGATGGTGGATCTATCTGCCAATTCTAAAATGGTAGGGGTCGGTCTAATATTGGTGAATCTGAGCTTCTTTACAGTCTCAATTGTTATAACATTGATCGCTGCTCCTAAATCTACTAGTACGTTGGGTATCTGTGTCTGTCCTATGTGTACAGTGACAGTAGGATTTCCAGGGTCGTCATACTTGGTCATAGGGGTTTTTCCTGTCATTAAAGCAGATAAATTCCCTATGACATGAACAGTGGGAGGATCTCTGGGCTTCCTTCCCGGTCTTTTAGTGCATAGGTCCCGAACAGTTCTAGCATAAATAGGTACGTCTTGAAGAGCTTGCAAAAGGGGGATCTTAACATAAAGATTCTTCAACTCTCCTAGGAGATTGAACTGAGGTTGCCCCCCTATTTTTGGCAGCATTAGTCTCTCAGGGTATGGTGGTTGCCTTACCAGCTGGGTAGGCTGCATATTATCTGATTTATCTTTTAATGTTTCAGCCGTCCCATCTGAGGGTTGCTCAGCACCTTCAGTAATAGGAACCGGATCAAATGGATGCTGGGAACTCTCTTCTTTGTCATGCACAGAAGGTGGAGTATCTTCTGAAATTACACATTCTATTATCTTCCCAGACCGTAGGCGAATATCATTACAAAGTACAGGGGAGAGAGAGTAGGCCGGCATATTGAGAGCTTCCAATTGATGGACTGTTTTATTATTTGGGTTAGGGTTAGGTTGGGCAGGCAACTAAGGCCGTATTGGTATATTAGGAACAGGATTATTCTGCAGCTGCAGCTGCGACTGCTGAGGTGGGTATTGAGGATACTGATGAAATTGAGGATATGGAGGAGAATATGGTAACTGCTGAGGTGGAGGTGGTTGAGGAAACTGGTTCCCAGGATGGAAGTTCCTCCATCCAGGAGACCATGACGTAGGTTGATGTGGTGGCTGTGTCCAAGGACTCCATGCGTTATAACTTTGTACTGCAGGTTGGGAAGGATTCCACTGAGCATAATTTGAAGGGAATTTTGTATTCATATTTTGCATATTATTATTCCAATTGTTCAAATTATTCAAAAATGGAAAGGAATCTGGAGACATACCTTGATTTCGAGGCTGCCAGGGTTTCTTCAGTGCAATGAAGTAGGCTGATTCCACTTCTGGAGTTGATGCCTGCAGAACAGCCTTCACTTGGGGAAGTGTGGGACATTCTTTCATATCATGGTTCAGCTCGCACAGCTGACATACTTGTATTTTGTCAAGAGGGCATTCTTTCAGTTGATGAGTCTTTCTACATCGGAGACAGAACACACCTAGTGTGAGATCCTCCACTGCCTGTCTTTGCTTGGACTTCAAGACATCAATCTCCGAAGAGATAGAGCTCATCATTTATGTTTTAAAATTTTCAAGAAGATTGCTTATCTCTGCACGTGTAGCTCCCCCATTGGATGACTTCTGAGTTCTGTCGAAGACATCACGTTCCAGCTTATCTCGTTTGTCCCGTTTGTTATGCCTAGAAGATCCCCTGGAGTATCTCTTACATAATTCCACAATTGTCTCAAAAGGTTCTTTAGAGATATCTCCCTTTCCTAGCAAATTTAACATGTCTAAACAATCATCCCTGATCCCTCGAAGCAGGATTATCTTGAGCACATCTAGTCCCATGTTCGTCTGCCCAGCTCTTTGCACATTGTACAGCAGCCTCTCTATAAAATCCTCCAAACTTTCATCCTCCTTCTGTACCATCTTGAATAACTCCTCTGTTTTGTCCCTAGTGTTGCAATATTCTTGATATTTTTCCAGGAACACTTGCTTCATCTTATTCCAATTAGCAACAGTTCCTCCCCCAAGGCTCATGAACCATCGTAATGCATTGTCCTTCAGGGTGGCAGGAAAAAGCTTCAGCTTTTGGGCATCTGTGACATAATCATAGCTACGACAGAGGATATCGAATTCAAAAAGGAATTCGTTTGGATATTCTGCCGCCCTGCCATGGAAGCGAGGCAACACCGATGGTGAGATGTTTTTCATAGGAGCTGTCCCTTCTAGCTGCTGTATTTGGAATTGTAATGTAGCCATAGTTTCTTCTGGAAGGGAATCATTTTCATGATGGTATTGTACCACTGCTTCTTCCTCTTCGTTCTCATGTCTGTTATTCATCTTTTCTTCTGTATCCTCTTCTTCGTTCGTTCCTGCGTTCCTTACCTCAGTTGTAACAGCTGCGTATTCTTCAGTTGTAACAGCTGCGTATTCTTCAGGTGTAGCAGCTGCGTATTCTTCAGTTGTAACAGCTGCGTACTCTTCAATTGTAACAGCTGAATCAGCCGTTCCTTCTTTAGCAGGGGTATATGCAGGAATCACGGCTGCTCCTGTATCTTCCACTGTGGATCCTGATGCTGGCGCTCCAGGATCAGCAGGGCCTCTTCTGATAGGAGTCTCCCGTTGACGAGCTCTGACAGCTGAATCAGTTCTGTCAACAAGGTCGTCGATGAATGTTCTTCTACCCAATGGTGGACCTTGACCACGACCCGAACCACCTGCACTGTTAGTAATTTGTGGGGTTTTGGGGGTTGGGAGGTGATCGCGTTTTACCCTCCTCGTATTCATGCGAAGCAGATCATTTCAAAAACAAACAAAAAGACTGTCTAAAAGCGATTATCAGATGCAACTAATGACTAGTGTTTAATTTTTATCCTTCCCCGGCAACGGCGCCAAAATGTCAAGCACTCTATATGCAGATAAATTGTTACCAAACACACAGAGCATATGAAATTTATTGTCAACCCGAGAAAGTCTTTTTATTTCAAAGGATAAGTGCACAATATATGCTTAAACACCAAACCATTAGAAGTAAATGCTTTTATCTTATATCATCCATGTTCATCCCAAGAATCTATGCAATCCCAATTGCCTTCTAACTGCTATACTACAATTATTCTCTATTATGCATCAATAAGAAATAGTATCAGATCTTATCAACAATTGCAGAAAAGAAATCTCATTCGTATTCTAGAGCAATCACTTGTCTGATCTAATCAATCTAGGAATCATAAAGCACAAACTGAACATTAATCTAGAATTTCAATTGTAAAAGATTGAAGCAACTGTTCTAAGAAACTGAATTGCAGAATGGAAGTCAATCAACACATAACAGGAAAGCTAAATTATAAGAGCTCCTGGGATCACGTCTCAGCTGTAAGATGAACACGGCAGTGTGAACAGAAATTGAAATGCATAAAGCAAACCTTACTCAGTCGACTGTTATTCTACACCATTCACCAATCTCACAGAAATGTAATCTCTTACTGAAGAATCCACACAATAAATATTGCTGCTGCGTACAAAGGAAAGAACAAAGCATCACACAACAAGAAAGATAAAATCCTATTTTAACTCAGCAATCTCTGTGGAAGACAGGCCCAGTCTTCACACAGAGACGCTGGTTGAACAACACACTCTTTAGCTCAGGAGTAACCCCTTATATTAACAGAAGAATGAGTACACAGTTTTGCTTGGCTGCTAATACAAATGAATTAATTGCTTGCTGTTCAACCCCTGAGTCGAGGCAACTCCCCCTATTTATACATACAAATCGTAACATCTAATCCCATAATTGGGCAGCCATGAAGATCTCTGATCTTCAGGTGCCCTAAATAATCTAGCTGTTACAATGCGTGGCAGAACAGAAACATCCAAATATGAGAGAGTTATTAATTGACCCAAGAGTGGCGGTCCTTCCAGCTCACAGCTAGACTCGAGCAGCAACATACTTAAGATAGCAAATTCTGTTACAGCTGCCCTGTCACGACTGTGCCTTGATTGATGATTCGAGCCCCAAGGAACCTTCTACAAGGAACGAACACCCCTTTCTTTATGACTTGTTCAGCCCCAATCTTCCTGCAATCCATTTGTCTCAACTACCTTCATAAATCGCAACACGTTAGCACAATTTGAGAGATGCACAGCTTTAATTATCACAATCATAAGCATTAATAAAATAAAACAATGATCAGCCATACCTTGGTAATTTGGGGGATAAGGTAAGGACAATAGGTTTGATTGCCATGATAAATGGTGTAGGACAGGGGCAGGAAAGATGAATAATGATGACTAAAAAGGGCAAATTCTAGGCTCAACAGGGTCAACTCTACAAAATCGTCCGCTTGGCACTTATGATGATGATGATGGTGATGATGATGGTGATGGTGACAGTGATGGTGATGGTGATGGTGATGGTGATGGTGATGGTGATGGTGATGAAGATGATGACGATGGAGAAGATGATGATGATGGAGATGTTGATGAGGAACCTAGAGTTAGAGTTAGAGTTAGGGTTAGAGTTAGAGTTAATGATGATGATGGATATGGTGGTGATGATGAAGACGTTGATGATGATAGTGATGGTGACGGTGACGGTGATGGTGATGGTGATGGTGAGGATGAAGAAGATGGCTTAGTGCTAGGGTTTGGGTGAGGTTTAGGGATAGAGTTATAGAAGGAAATTGAATTATGGTTAGAGTTAGAGTTAATGATGATGATGAAGATGGTGGTGATGATGAAGACGTTGACGGTGGTGGTGATGGTGATGGTGAGGATGAAGAAGATGGTTTAGTGCTAGCATTTGGGTGAGGGTTAGGGCTAGAGTTAGAGTTAATGATGATGATGAAGACATGATGATGATGGTGATGGTGACGGTGATGGTGATGGTGAGGATGAAGAAGATGGCTTATTGCTAGGGTTTGGGTGAGGGTTAAGGCTAGAATCATAGAAGGAAATTGAATTAGGGTTAGAGTTAGAGTTAATGATGATGATGATGAAGACATGATGATGATGGTGACAGTGATGGTGATGGTGATGGTGAGGATGAAGAAGATGTCTTAATGCTAGGGTTTGGGTGAGGGTTAGGGCTAGAATCATAGAAGAAAATTGAATTAGGGTTAGAGTTAGAGTTAATGATGATGATGAAGACATGATGATGATGGTGACGGTGACGGTGATGGTGATGGTGATGGTGATGGTGAGGATGAAGAAGATGGATTAGTGCTAGGGTTTGGGTGAGGGTTAGGGCTAGAGTTATAGAAGGAAATTGAATTAGGGTTAGAGTTAGAGTTAATGATGATGATGAAGATGGTGGTGATGATGAAGATGTTGAAGGTGATGGTGATGGTGATGGCGAGGATGAAGAAGATGGTTTAGTGCTAGGGTTTGGCTGAGGGTATGTGCTAGGGTTTGGGAAGATGGTTTGGAAATAGTTCTTCATTGAATCTCATAATTTTCCTATAAATCAAAGCCATGGGGTAGACTTGAAGAAGAGAATAATTGTAAGGTCATGTGGGAAGAAAGAGCTTGGAGATCAAACACCTCATTCTCTCATCTTTACCATTCATTATATTCATTCTTACTTGAGTTATTTCATTAAGGAAGTAAGTGTTCTTCAGTCACTATAGCTAGAGAGAGATTTTAATAAGGAAAATGACCCATCCCAAGGAGAGTGCTGGAGCTAAATTGGCTCAAATAATTTTTTCTCAAATGATGTTACACATTTGTATGTTTTTCCATTTGAAGAATATATGAGTTTTTTTTTTCCATCCATTTATTGTATTTGAATTACATTCTTGTATTTAATATTATGATATGATTGCTTGCATGCTTCTTAGTTATTTATTTTCTATTATAGTACTCTCATGCTTGTCAAATAAATAACCATTGTATATTGTCTCGCTCACAACTTGGATATATTAACAAATTTTTCTCATCATTGCAACAAAATCCCTAAAATAGATTGACTACTCCATTTTGGGTTTAGAATCTAGATCAGTTAATCTTACCTACTAGGTTGTTTTTAGTTGTTTTCTAACCTCTAGTGACATGCAAAGTCATTAACTAGCATGCAAAATCACTTAGCAACCCTTGTAAGGAATCAAGGTTTTTGGAATTTTATTTTGCATGATCTTGGTGACTTGCACATTTTTTCTCTTTTTCTCAGAAGAGTTCAATGGTAGAATCCCTAATTTTCATTAGTGTTCCATAGTGGCCAATGTAATATGCATGCAAATTCATTTCATAGGAAGTGTAACTATTTACTTGTGTAACTTGCATAGTTATCTTTGTAACAAGTCGTGAATTTTTAGTTAGATTTAATTGTATGTTTTGTCAGTAGCTTAGCTTGAGGGAAACTTTAAATTTTCCAAGAATTGTAAGTTGATGTTCTTGTCATTTTACATCTCATCAACCATGATTATTAATTAAATCACTTAAGAGATAGAAGGTGGAATCATAATTCCTAAGTGTCTAATCACATAAATGGATTATCATTTGTCATTTGCACATGGATTCATAACTAAGGGCACTATATAATACCTTTTGAATTGTTATTTTTATTTATATTATTTAAACTCATCTCAAAAGAATAGTTAAGAAGTTAATCAATTACCACTTGCAGTCATTTCCATTATGTCATGTCCCCTCCCATCGTTCCCGAGCAAGGCAGAGAACATGACACTAAACCACTTGCGCAGGTTTGGTAACTTCTAGAATGTAAATGATTAGATGATTGTAAACATTCATTCAATAAACCATAAACATTTAGGATATGTTGTGTGTAATTGCTTAAGACAAATTTGTGAAATAATAACCATTCAAATAACATGCAATTAACACTATGATCCACAGATGAGAGTTCTGAATCGAAGACAAAATCATGTATGCAAAAATGTAATCAAGGACAAACTCATATACACAAGTGCAGATCCATCTATTAATATGCAAAAATGATCCAATCATGTACAATTTTTGGAAAAATGGAACATCGTTCCCAATGTCTATATAATGGCAATTCGTGCCCCGTACAAAAAAAGGCAACTCGTGCCCTATACAAAATATGGCCCATGGTGCCCTGTACAAAATATGGCAACTCGTGCCGAAAATGCCACATCGTGGCTACTGTACATAGGAGGGTCTCTCAATCCTCCTGCCCACCCTAAGAGCTCCCAGGTGCATCTCCAAAATCAATCTTCCTCTTCTTCGTGCTAGAGGAAGCTGGGTCCTTCCGTCGTCTTTGAGCATGTCCCCCTGAGCCCTGAAACAACAACAATAATATGTCAACTTTTCCTGGCAATTATACAAGTATAAAACATAATTTCAAACTAAAAATAGTTTTCAAATCTTGGATAACTCACCGCATGCGAGACTGTAAGTCGTGAGGGGGTCTCCCTCCTCCGTGATCCAAGTCTCTCGGCAATGCCACCCTATAACATTTAGAACAATCAGATCAATGCTGAAACTAGATGCAAATAGTAATTTTCGTTAAAATTGAACGAGAGTTAAATGATAAACTAGTCAATCTCACCATGAACAAAATCGACTGGTCTTCGGGGCTGGCGGATGGACTAGTCGGCTGGATAGCCTGCTCCGATGCTAGGGTGGACGGTAAAGGGGAGGATGTAGCCACATCAATGGTGGCTACACCACTGGGGGTAACAGTGGAAGAAGGGGGCGTGGCAGGAGGAGGCATGGACTGGGGTGGGGGAAGTGGAGATGTACATCTAGGGCTATAAACCCCAACTGGCTGTAGTATGGATGGGCGCACCCTAGAAGGGGAAGCGAGTGTGGTGGGGGAATGTGGGGGGGGGCGAGGTCTGTGTTGTGGTAGAGGGATGGGTGACTGTGGATGGGTGGTGTGCTGTGGTCGGATGCGGGAGGGTGGGAACATGGGAAACTGATATGGAGGTGGAGCTGGATATGATGTGTAAGGGGGAGCTGGATGGAATTGTGGTGCTATATAGGAGGGGGGGGATGGATGGAATGATTTGGGGAATGGGGCATGTATGCCAGGGGATACAACTGGCATATAGGGTGGCCGAAAGGTCGGGGAGGGAGGAATAACGACACTGGCAGGACGAGGTGCTCGCACCTGCATACACATTTATAACCTCATAGTTTAATATACAAAAATATAAATATACACAAACAAGTCGTCGTATTTGAAATTAAATTTATGCTTTAATACACACAATACCTGCGCACGGGGAGAACTGCTAGTTCCCGGTGGCGGTGGTTGGTCGTTGGATCCCGCGGACACCTATGCGAACACTACAATTTTTAGACTAAATTTATAAAAACAATATCAACAATATTAAACACAATGAAAATGAGAATGACAACGATGGTACTTAGAAAACATCACTGCAATAAATTTATATTCAAGTTAGATGACATCCAATATTCTGAAAGGATAGAAGGTGGCATGGCATGAAATTAAAATTAAATAAGGTGAGAGGGCATAGAAGGTGAAATGGTGAGCTTTTCCTTTTCTAGAGTCATCTCCATTAGTAGGTGAGCTTTTCCTTTTCTAGAGTCATCCCCATTAGTAGGTGAGCTTTTCCTTTGGCCCTAGAGAGATGTGTAGTGTCTCATAAGCAAATGAAATTCATGTCCATTTACAAATTTGAATTGGAAACCTATGTAATGTGTTTGGGTTCTTGGTGAAGAGTTCCTAGGTTTTGATGTCTTCTTATAGATTTGTAGTTTCCTAGAAGCTTGATTCACCCAGTGGAAAAGTATTTGCATCCCTAGAGTGAGGATCTTGAGTCCCTTTATTTTTATAACATTTACATCATCAAATAAAATGGCATCTCATTGTTTAAATTTGCAAAGAGGTGCTAAATAGCAGTTAAGTTAGTGTGCATGTTATTTAATACACTTTAGAATGTTGATCGTTAGAAAAAGGAAGAAAGAGAAATCTTTTTCATGTTTAACTTACTTACAAGCTTGAATGTGCCATGTTCTTTTGCATTGAATGAGTAATTATGTGTTCTTGATTCAATAGCTATGTTGTCAGAATGATATCACTTGATTGAAATCAAAGAAATCTGGAGTGAAATGAGTTAAATGAGTATTCTTGATGCCAAATCTTTTACCGAGTTGAATTTGAATCAAGATAATAGCAAGGCCCCATAGACCATATTTGTAAGATTATCTCTCTTCCTTATGGGCCTTACATCATTTTCAAAAACTTTAGTGACAATACATGTGATAAGTTGTTTTACATTGTTTATATGTCTTTCCTAATAGCATGTTCTAGGAGTAGTAGTATGATTACTTTCAGTCTCAAGTATTAGAATAAATTGGAAATCCCGTGATAATAAACTAGGGTAATAAGGACATGAGAAACATCAGGTTCTTGAATTTCTAGAAGCTTGGCCACTATGATTCTCTTTTGGCCACTATGAAGATGTTGACGGTGATGGTGATGGTGGTGACAACATTAATGACAAAGGCTTGAGGAATGGAAAAGAAGATGATGATGTGGATGGATTGAAGAACACACATGGCATGAAGAACCATGGGGGTGGGAATTGGAGCCATTGGAACACCTAATGAGCCAAATGACCCATTCTGTGGTCATTTGTGGTTTGATGGGGCTATGGAACCCTTGGTGATGGTCCATGCTACCATTTGATGATGGGCTTGATGTCCATTGAAAGCATCTTGATTAAATACTAAATGATTGACTCTTGATGGTGGAACCCACATTGAAACCCACATACAAATTGAATCAGCCCTTATCTAATGGCACTTACGATGGATGTTGAAGCCCTTGAACCTTGAAGATGTCCATATGTGGAATCCTTGATGTATGGTGATGAAGACATAATGTATTGTTGCCTTGGGGTTCTTGGAATTGTTTGTGGTCTATTGTTGTGGGTGTGATGGAGCCCTTGCCCTTATAATTGCTTGACGAAACCTTTGATGCTGAAGTATTTAAACATGATGATGTAGAAGCCCACAAAAAAAATGAGGAAGCCCTAAGTTTCTAACGTGGCCTTTGATGTGGTTGTGTGAAGTCAAACCAAAACAAGCATGCAAATAAAACATTGTATGTGAACTATTATGTGTCCATTCCAAAATACAAAGTCGGCTCAGCAATTAAAAATAAAAATAAAATGAAAATTACATAGACAGGTCGATTGAATATCCCGTGATATGATGTGCATGTACAACAAAAAGACATGACGATGTAGATAGTATGAAGATACTAATGATATTTTGGGCAGCAGTTTGGTGAAAGGAGAGAATGATGTATTTGTGTATATGTTGGTTAAAATTATAACCGAGTGATGATGAGTAGAAAGTGATATAAATGTGGATATGTTTGATATCTTGACAGTAGAATGATAATTTTCCTACAGTTAATGACAGTTTGATGACAAGTTAAAGATGTGCATGTAGATAGAATATCGATATGTTTGAGAAGATATTGGACATGATGTAACAGGGACAGAATGATGATTGAAGACAAGGTGCTGTCAACGGATTGATGAATGAGATGATGTGAATAATGACATGACTGTGATATGTATGATATGTGACAAATATGTAATCGTAAATACAAGCAGGGTCTTGTATCCATTTTCTTAGTAGGATCTAAGAAAAACTAGGCTGGGTCCTAGATGATGAGTTGGTGCTCATTGTATCAGTTGGTGCTAAATTGTCTCACGGTTGTAGTCGTTGAACCAAATACAAAAGATTACAAAAACTATATCTAGTCTCGTATTATGTGTTGACGTGTTTCATTAGTTGATAGTTAGTTCATTGATGAATATGATGTGAATGTGAAATGATGATATAAGAGTTGGTGATTGAAGTAGAAATTAAATAAAGTATAGGCTCACTGATTCACCCCCCCCTCTCAGTGAGCATTGTGTCTAACACAAATGTTTATAGTTTTGTTACATTTTCATGTTTTATAAGGTTTCATTTTTTTGGGGGTGGGATTATACGAATTTATAGCTCTCAAATAAATTAGACAATATTATAAACACAACTGTAAAATACGATGATAATATGGTAATTACTCAGTGCTAATTAATTTGTAATTACTGAACACAAATTACTTGTAACTGGATCTAATTATTCAAAGTAAAGAAGTTACCTGTGTGCATGGTGCCGCAATCTCCTTTGTTGCCGCCATGGCTCAATCGAGGTCAAAGGAACCGACGTCCTCCCACCTGGGGGATGGAGACCCGGCACCCAATAAATGAACATTAAAACAAATAAAGTCAACAATGTGTAATTCAAAGTTAAATATATTAAACAATACGATATCAAATAAAATACAATAAATACTTGAACATTAAATAAAACAATAGCAAACCTGATCCATGAAGCTCCCTGTGGCATGCTGCTGCGTATCACCATGGCAAGAATGACCACAGTGAGAACAACGATGTGCCGTTGTTCCAGCAGAACTAGAAGGTTCCGTCTGGGTTCCACCTGTACCCGGCATGTCTTGGTCACCACCCATAGACTGTGCAGCTGTCTGTGTCTCATCGATGTCCTCTTGGCTCTGGGAAGACATGGCCACAAATCTGGTATGTCTAAGCAAGTCATGTGTGGCACGTCTAACGGAGTCATGAATCTCATCTAGACTGCTACCAAACCCGGGTGGCTGAGGAGGGGGGGTTTGGCTCTCTCCTGGGTGCAGGAGGTCCTCTAAGTGGGTTGCGGTGCGCCTGAGGTTGATCTTGAGCAGAGCCAAGACTGACACCCTGAAACTCAGTGATGTCAAAATAGTTGACATGGTACCCTAGCTCAAACTCAGCCCACAATTTCCGAAGGAAATACTGTGGGACCTCCAAATTGTTGCACGGGGGCGTGTCAAACACCATGAACCACCTCTGTCTCCAGTTATCTCTCCATGGCTGGTAAATGCACTAGTCCATGCAAACTCGATCCCTCGTCACAGCTGGAGGCTGTCCAATCGAGGGAACTATGAACTTGCTATACAATTGGGATTTGGTGATGTTGAGGTCTTTTATTTTCTCTTTGGACAACCTAGTGGAGTAGTGTTCCCTCATTCGAGCCCTGTATTGGCTCAAGTTTGTTATCTCACTGTGTGCAATAGTGATTGATTCAATAATGTTTTGAAGTGATGAAGCCAAGGAAACTCGAGAGGGTTCCCTGGTACTATTCAATTCATTACTTAGTTCCCTTAATTGATTTAAGTCTTGGTGTAATTGATCTTTAGGGTTTTCATTGGGTTCATTGGGTTCATTGGGTTCATTGTCGGTTCCCATATTTTCTTCTGGAGGCCGGGTTTCATCGGATGGTGGTGGTGTGTCTGACATCTTGTTAGGTGTGTAGATGGCCTGCAATTAAATTTCCTTGGTTTTTTAATGGATTGTAATTTAAAAAAAAAATTAAAATTCAAATGGAAAACAAAAAAAAACAAAAATAAAGACAAATTTGTGCTTTGAGGAGCACTTACCTGGAGAAACGGATGGCACCGTGGTGTAGGGGCGACTGCTTGGTGTTGACGACGACTGGGGTGCACGAGGACGCGTTCGCGGGTTGGAAATTTGGCTCACGGGTTTGTCAAAAATGACAAAACCCGTGAGCTCTATTTTTTTTATAAAAAAATAGAGGCGCGCACGCGCCACTAACGCGTGCGCACCAATTTGTGTGTACGCGTCAAGGACGCGTGCGTGCCCCTTTTGTCCACGTGGGATGAACCATGTGGACGTTCGGCATTGCCAAAGCAGAGACTTGTGCGCGCCTTTGGAGGTGCGTGCGCGTCCTTTTTTTCCGCTCATGTGCCCTTATTGCGGTTATTTTGGGTACCAGCTTCGTGTGGGTACCCATATTTAAATGTAACTTAAAACTTGGCTTGAGGTGTAAATAAACATACTTTTGTGGAAGGACATGAACATTTTTGTTATGTTTTTTTATTTGTTAGTTAAAATTTTATTTTATATATATTAATATTAAGATTTAAAAGTTTTCTTGAATTTATAGAAAATTGAATTTAAATTTTTTTAAAATTATATATATATAATTTATTTTTTTAAATATTAATAAATAATTGATATATATTCATATATATATATATAAAAGACCAACTATATATATATGAAATTTTAATAAATTAAAAATATATGTTTCTAACTGTTAAAAATATGTGGTATTATTGTTATTCAAACCGAATCAAATAGTACAATGATAGTTCAAGAAGCAAACAAGTGATCTTGATCTCAAAAAAGTGACATGCTTATCTGCTATACAGAGGAGGAATTTACCTATCCAAAAGTCTTCTCAAAAAGTCTTAGATCATTTATAAAAAATTAGGACCAAATTTAAAAGAAAAAAAAGTTACCCCTGTCCAACAGAGAGGAATCCAACCATTCTTCCCAAAGCAAAAAGCCTTCAATCCCCTCAAGTGCCTGTTTAGAGATATGATCAGCAAGAATATTGTGTTCTCTGAATATATGTTCAAATTGAATGTGCTCATGTCTGGATATCTCATGACGAGTTCGAAAATACCAATTCCTGAGAGCAGTAATATCCAGAGTTGATGGTCACCCGTGAGTCGCCATATACTTTGAGATTGACCAAACCAAAGATATTTGCCACTTTTAATACCACCCAGAGTGCCAGCAACTCAGCCTTCATATTGGTCCCTCTGCCTCCATTAAGACTAAGGGAGAAATAATGACCTTCATTTAAGAAAATAACTCCACCTATTTCACAAAAACCATCTTGGGCCGCCCCATCAAAAAATAATGTCGCTGTGATATAGAAAAATATAGAGAGTTCCTTATTAACCAATAATTTTAAAAATAGATTATTATTATCATTATTATTAAAATTTAGATGATTAAAGATTTAAATTATAGGTTTTCAAAATATTTTTTAAATTTTTTAATAGTGAAATCATATATTTTCTGTTAGTATTATTAATAAATTATATATAACCTTTCACATATATCTATATATATAAAAAAAACACATTATAAATAAAAAAATTTGAATGCTCTATTTTTAAAATAAAATATATTTTGTATTTTTTAACAAATTTATAAAATGTCATAATTTATGTCTCCTTTAGTTACAAATTAATAAAATTGAGAAAAGAATTACCGTACCCTAATTCAACCAAATCTAATTTTTGCATCCCTACAAGCTGTATATATAAGAGTTATTCCTGCTTTTCTGTTAATTTTTAAACATCCCCACAAAACCGGCCACCATGATCCAGAGGAGATTCAATCTTCTGTGACAGGCACTGTGTATGGACAAGTGTTGGACTGGTGGAAATATTCTCAGGGGAATCCTGGGGCCCAGGAATACTATGGTTATTCATGGAAACTGCCCCCTGATACACCCACTCGTCTAATTCCTGGTTGAAGAAATATTCGAACGCTTCCCCGCACAGTGCACAACAAGGATGGTTTCCGTCTACAGGAACGCAGGGAAGAGGCGCAGTATTTTCCTTTATTTCTACTGGTTCAGATTTTCTAAATACTTCAATTGGAGGAACTAAATCTTCGTCGATTTCCTGACTATTGAACTTAACCCATTTTTTAGCATTTAAAAACCATTTTCGAGTCTCGAAGGTTCTCCTGCACTTAGTATTAATTTTAGGCTGGGATTTATTTTTAGTGGAATTCCAATGCCAATCCATGTGCTTGCTGTGCTGTGGCTGAGACTTGAATCTGAGCCCACAGACTGTGCACTGGCGAGGGAAATCGATATACAGTGCGTTTATCACAGATTCATCCCTCTGTTTCAGTACTTTACGATTAAATTCATCCCCGATAACGTAATTGGGATGGGGCTCCCTCGGTAGATGTGAGATTAGACCCCGCGACGCCAGGGATGAGAGAATATTTGAAGCATGAGTAGTACTAGTATTAATGCTAGGATTTTCTGTATATCTACTGTCACGTGGACACGCTCCCACCACCCTGGGTAGCAGAGAAGGAACAGAAAAGGAGAGCCGAGTAAACAAGTTATTACAGAGAGGGGGATTTGAAGCTCGTGTAGCTACTGTTTTCAACTTTTTGCAAGGAGGGGGTATTTCCGATGGATCGATTTCATGGCTATTTGTCATCACTTGGTTTGCTCGTTTCATCAGATTTGTGATTGGATGCGAATACTTTTACCAAACCAACTTAGCTCCTGACTAAACTAACTGTGATTTTTAACGAATCTAAGACAAATGGCCTGCAGGATGAAGTATCGGCAATGGCGACTTCTCTATGACGCATAAATACGCCATGCAGGGTTGCGTCTCTTGCGAACGGCGGCGTTTAAATATTCTAAGTTTTCAATTTTTTCTGAATATATTTTTCGTCTAATTTTGTTTGTATTTAGGTTGAAAATCTTTAAAAAAATTTACAATCATATATATTAGATATTGAAAAACTGTGACTGAGTGGAGAGTCATTAAGAATATTTTAAATTGTTTCGGCCGTGTCTCTGGGATGAAGATTAGCCTTTCTAAATCATGCTTTTATTTTCACAAGGTGGATGATGTTGTTAGAAGGGAAATTGCTACTGTTCTACCTTTTAATTGGCTTCCTTTGGTAGAGGGCTTCAAATATTTGGGTTTCTTCTTGAAACCTAACAACTACCAGATAAATGATTGGTGGTGGCTAGTTAGAAAAGTGGAGGCTCGTATTACTCACTAGTCATTCCGTTGGCTCTCTGTTGGTGGTAGACTTACACTGCTAAAGGCTGTTCTGTCGGGAATACCTGTTTATTGGTTATCACTTCTGGAGATTCCTGTTTACATACTTAATGTTATCAGAAGATTGATGTTCAACTTCCTGTGGTCTGGTGGTTTGGAAAGGGCATCGCTGGTTATGACAGGATGGGAATCGGTATCCAAACCAGAGCGATTTGGAGGTTGGGGCATTAAGGATTTACAATCCTTCACCTTGGCACTCAGAGCCAAAAGCCTGTGGAGATGTCTTTTTAATTATAATCCTTGGTCAAAAATTACATTTGCAAAATATATTAATACAAATTTGGTTGACTGGTTCCGAATGAACATGCCTGCGAAGTCAGGTCGCTCAGCTCTATGGAGAGGATTGCTCAAGGTTTCAAGCTGGATAATTGGAGATTTAAAGTGGCAAGTAGGGAATGGCAAGTGCATTAGAGTGGGAAAAGACTCTATTTTGGGCATAGATGATCCTGTGAGACTTCCTCCAGTGATTTTGGATTATTTAAATATTTATGGTTTGAACACTTTAGAGCACATCAGGAATCCTGTTGGCCAATCATATTGGTATAAATCTTCTGATTTAGGTTTAGTCGGAGAAGATGCTTACTCCTGGGATTCATATGTCCAATCTCTTGGCTCAGCCGGCGTGATATTATCAGAAAAGGATGATAAATTGAAATGGTGTGGAAATAAAAAATTTGGTATTGTCACAGCAAAGTCGGCTTATGACAGAATTATGCAGGGATTCTACATCTATCCACAGCATTGGTGGTATAAGAAGATATGGAAATGGAAGTTGGCTTTAAAACACAAGTGTTTTTTATGGCATGTTCTACAGGGTACACTGAAAACCTGGGACAATCTCTCAAAGCGTGGCTGGTATGGTCCAAATCGGTGCATCTTATGTAAGGAAAATGCTGAGTCTATTGACCATTTGTTTATTTACTACTCTTTTGGGAAAAAAGTTTGGGACTTTTGTTGTATTAAGCTAGCTTCTTCTCAGACATTGGAGGAAGTGGGATTTTGTGAGGCTCTATTGAGATAGTCTCGTAGATCTTTGGACACTGTTCAGATCCCTATTTTCATATCTTGGGCTCTTTGGTTCTCCAGGAACTCCTCAATTTTTCAAGAAAAAGAACCAGATATTACCTCCTGTGGTATTTTGGCATTGAATTTACTTCAACAATATCCTGGAAATATCACAAATTCTGTGGAAAGAAGTATTGGACAGTTCACATTTGTTGTCAACCAACCAACTCTTTTCTTTGATGGGGCTGCTCAGAATGGTTATTGTGCTGCAGGAGGCGTAATTTATCTGAATGAGGTTCACTTTTATACTATCCGCCTCAATTGTGGTTCGGGAAGCAACATGAAAGCATAATTGCTCGCACTATGGTGCATTCTAAGATGTGCAAACAGTTTTGGGCTTGTTAATATCAAGGTTTATGGTGATTCTCAGGTTACAATAAAGTGGGCTTCTAAAGAATTTGAACTAAATGTAATTGACCTCTCACACTGGTGTGAGCGTACGAGGATGGAGATTGACAAGCAGGAACATATTATATTTGAACACATCTACCGTGAATTCAATGCTCAGGCTGACACACTCTCCAAACAAGCATTACTGGGCATTGAAGGAACTTTGGTATGGGAGGAATGGATGGATTCCAGCATGCTGGAATGTGGGGAAGTTTTATTTTTGTAGGCTATCATATGGACAGTATTTGTAGTGGTAATACTTTTTGTAAGACATGTTTATTGTCCGATGTATATCGCCTTTCATGAACATATATTTGCTCTAAATAGATGGCAGGAAAAGGTCATAGATGGCTGAAACTACCTTTCGCAGGAGAGGTGACAATTTTTGTACTATTTGATTTTAAGAATAGCAATAGTACGTTTTTTTTCGGTTGAAAAAAATATTAGATATTGAAATTGCATAATTTGGGTACCATGGGTTGAGGGTGCTGAATCTATTTATGGATTCAAAAATACAATTTAAACACGTAAAAATTTAGATTTTATCCAAAAAAATTACCAAATTCCAACCAAACTCCCCCACCTCATGCTACTGTAATTAAATGGTAGATATTAAGCAAGAATTATTATTAAAAATGAATCAAAACAAAGTTATTGATATATGTCAGAGGCTTTTGAGCCTTTTCAACCCCAGTTTTATATATATATATATATATATATATATATATATCAATTTCTTTTTTTTTTCCAAAAGAAAAAAGCATAATATATATCAATTTCTTATATAATAAAAAAAAGAATTTGATATCCCACAAAAATTAAGAAGCTATTGAATATAGGTAAGAATTTTTTTTTTTTCTTTAATGAAATTTTTAACAACATGGTGTAGCTTTTTATTTGCATAGACTTATTTTTCTATATTATTTATTTGTAATTGGTGATTCATTCTCAAGATATTCTCAAAAGTACATAATCCATGTAATTATTACATAGTCAATACATAAGGGTTTAACAAAAGCATCATATAATAACAATCATTCCTCCCAACCACCCTAGTTACATTCAATGGTGGCCATTTAGAATTATAAGATATTTATAATTTGAAATAAATAATTATTGAAAAATAATATTAAATATGTCATGAATTTGAAAATAGTGGAGCGTCAAAATAATGGAGTGAAGTTTCAAAATATTTGATAGGGATACAAATATTATAGAAAAAGTGAAACAATAGTCTATATATAGAAAGAGTGTCAAGTTCAAAATATTTGATAGGGATACAAATATTAAAGAAGAAATGTAGACTTTTAAATTGAATTTTTTTATACAAAATACTAAACTTATTAATAATAAAAAATTAAATACTTAAAAAGATGTTAATCAAAAGTCTGTGCTTATATGCTATTGAAAAATAGACCTCTCTCCAATATTTGAATGCAAAAAACACTTCAAGATTTGAATCAGAGACGAGCTCGGCTGTGTAGTTGTGCAGGGTTTTCTCAGAATCTGAGGCGTCGTGCTTCCCCCTGGAGCTTTTCTAGGTCTGGTGGAGGACCCTTCTGTGTGCTGGAGTGAGTAGTTTTAGAGTGTTTTGGGGTTTTGATCTAGAATAGCCGAATTGTGGAGATTGTGTTTGAGATCAGACCCCTTGGAGCCGAGCTGTTTTCCTGGAGACGAGTCTTATGAGTCCCTAGATTCGTGACCAGCTCTCCTCTGCGTGGGAACTGAACAATAGTGTGGGATCTTTTCTGAGGTTCTTTTTCCTGAGATAGGATCTTGGTTTTTTTGTTCTTGAGGATTATGGGGCTCGGTTAGAGCTCTCATTGGGAATTATGGATCCTGAGGGGGGAGATCTCCCTCCACCTGAGATATTAGCATTTCGAAAGTTGGTAGCAACCACAGGCAAGAGGAAACAGCGGGAGGAGACACAAAAGTTTGTGAGAAAACTGGATAACATCCCAACTATAGCATTACCTGAAGCTGAAACTTGCAGATCCGCCCTGAACCTTGCTGAGAGGGGTTTAATAGGACAGTTTACGGGATTATGGCCCTCTCCCAAAGTGATAGAGGCTTGGGTTCAACGAAATTAGAGACCTCTTACGTTGGAAGGTATCAGAAGTTACATGGTGGGCAAATGATTTTTTGTAATTGTCTTTGAAAGTGCAGATGACAGGCACCTAATTTTTCGGAATGGAATGTATTTCATGGGACCCTAGGGCTTGTATTTGAACAATTGGACTCCAGATTTTGATCCCACGCAGGATGTGCCGTCGCCGGTTCCGGTCTGGGTGCGCCTACCCCACCTGCCCCTTCATTGTTGGAATCTGAAGTCACTAGAAGCAATTGGCAACACCCTGAGCAAATACATTGACCGTGCGGACCGAAAGGATCAATATTCTTGCGCAAGAATATGTGTAGAGGTTGATTTGGAAATCGGTCTCCCAGAAGCCATCAAATTAACAATTAGAGACTGGATTCATATCCAAGACTTGGATTATGAACAGCTTCCCTTTAAATGCTGATTCTGCCATGGATATGGCCATTTTGCCAGGGATTGCAAAAAGAGAACTGAAGAAGAGGAGGTAACAAATAAAGCTGGGCAATGGTCCCAAGTGCAAAAAACAACCAAGTCAAAGCTTAACAATAGTAAAAAAGGGAAAGAGACAAAGAAAGTGCCCAATGCATCTTCAGCAGGGCAGCAACAAGGTGATGGAAGCACATCAGCAGTAAAGCCAAGGGCAGAAGTCAAAATTCTGAAAGCTCCAATAGCAACTAAAAATTCCTTTGTAACTCTCAGCACCTTAGAAGATATGCCAGAGTCAGCAACATTGGACACTGAACAGCACACCACATCTCTCGAAGGGGTACAAGATAGGACTGAAAATCTTACACCTCTAGCTCAATCCCCAAGTGGAACTTCTTCCCCTCTCTCATATGCGGAAATGGCAAGGAAGAAACTGGTGGAAAACTCTGGCTCATCTGAAGATGAGATATTTGACAAACCTACAAAGAGAGCAGGAAGGACATCTCTCAAAGATGTAGGAGAGGAAGAAGCGGAGAGACACAAAAAAAATATCATTTGGTTAGTTGGGACATGGTGAAACGGCCTTACTCCGAAGGTGGTCTTCAGGTGCGTGATCTAGGGATTGCAAACCTGGTAATGGGAGGTAAGATTATGTGGCAGCTCTTCTCAAAACAAAGGCACCCGGTCAGCCAGATGCTAAATAAAAAATATTTGAACGGGCTCAACGTGGCTAGCATGGATGATGGCATCACCAGCAAGGGAACAACGATTTGGAAGTTATGCAGTCGAGCGTGGGAGTTCTTCAAAGCCCATCTGTACTGAATTCCTGGCAACGGTAAGCACATTTGGTTGTAGGATGATAAAATAATGGGAATTCAACCTCTCAGGCAGTCTAGCGAGTTTGCTGAGCTGCATGAGTGGCTTATTCACCGTGGCATTCATAAGCTGGCTGATATATCAATGGGGGATCCCAGAGGAAATTGGATCGACTGGCTCCTCCCACGTCCTCCAGCAGAGATGAAAGACCAAGAAATCGAGTTGATGAAATCGCTGATTGGGCTAGCTCCGGTGCACGCTTGAACTCGAGACAGTTGGGGTTGGGGCTAGATAGGAATCTACACTGCAACACGTGGGTTTGCATCTCTTCAATTGATTCAAACAGTGATCCACACTGCTGCTCTCTGGAAGCACATTTGGGATCCATTCAGCATCCCAAAAATCAATTTCTTTAGCTGGGTCCTTATGCATCGAAGGATTTTAACAGAGGAGAATTTAAATAAGTGTGGAATAGTAGGACCACACAGATGCCCTCTATGTTGTATGGCGCTGGAAACAATAGATCATATTTTTATTGATTGCCCATACACTCAGGAAGTCTGGCAGCAGATGTTGCAGGGGCTCAACGTTCACTTGCCTTCGCAGAGCACGATAGTCACCATTTTCTCTACTTGGAAAGATTGGTATCCACATGCTATCACAAGCAAATATCTTTGGTAAAAAATATGGCTAGCTCTCCCTAAATACATTTGCTGGGAAGTGTGGCTAGCCAGGAATGAAGGTATCTTCCAAAGCAAATTGGGTCCCCCTTCAGCTGTGGTAGCAAAAGTAAAAGCATTGTTGATAGAAACTTTGAATAGCAGCCACTCTCACCAAGATAAGCAGCTCCTCCCTGAAGAGATTGGATGGCTTGGAGTACCCTTGCAGCAGGCCAGGAACAAGAACTACCAGCGTCCAGGCAGTGACCCTTTGTGGAGAATCCGAAGTACTGAAACAAAATTTCAGCAGTGGTAGCAGAAACAGGGCAAACTCACGATTTTCTTTGATGGTGCAGCAAAAGGAAACCCAGGGATTTCTGGAGCAAGAGGAATTATCTATGGTTCGGATGGGAAAAGGAAAGACACATTTAGCTGGGGTCTTGGTCATAGCTCAAATAACCAGGCTGAAACTCTGGGTCTTTTCAAAGCATGTCAGCTGGCTCATAGGAATGGTGGGCAAGCCATTCAAATCTTTGGGGACTCGGAAATTTTAATCAAAATCTTAATCATGAAAGATAGCTTTAAAAATGTAGTGCTCAGTCAGATATTGCAGAGGGTCCATTCACTGCCGCAAAACTTCAGCTCTATCTCCTTTTATCATATTCTCCGGTCGCATAATAAGGAAGTCGATGCATTGGCAAACAAGGGTTGTCTTTTAGCTCAATCAGAGTTGATCAAGAATGCTGAAAATTCTATAAGGTCTCCAATTCCATAAAAGGAATGTTCTTTTCTCCTTTTGTAACATATTGTAAGATTTTCTTTTACAAATGACAAGCTGTAAGTAGGGTTGTTTAGGCTGCGGCCCAACCATGTTTTTTCCAATTATCAATGATAAAAAAAATAACCGTTCTTGTTAAAAAAAAAAATATGTGCTTGAATTGGTCTCTATGAGTTGGTTTCTTTGATGGCGCTTACAAGAATGGTTTGGGAGGGGTTGGCATCTTATTACATATCAAACCAGGCCATTTTTGCAAATTAAAGATGTCAAGAGGATCGAGTTCCAATAATAAAGCAAAAATTATGGCTTGTTGGAGGCTCTTGTGGTTTGCAAGAAAGCAAGGAATACAAAATCTGCAAGTTGTTGGAGACTCGAAGCTTATTATTGGTTGGGAAAATGGTTTACTTCTTCTCTCAACACTCCATTTGGATACGTGGAAATGCAGAATTCCCGAGTTAAATAATTCTTTCTCAATTTTATCCTTTTGTCATATTTACAGAGAATTCAACATAGAGGCGGATATGTTATCAAGGGAGGCACTGGGGTTATTTGATGGCAGATTAGTTTTTGAAGAAACTGTCGATGATATTTGTATTGAGAAAGGCTTCTTCTCTTTCTTCTAGTTCGCATGTCCTAGTCTTTTGGTTTTGGTTTTGGTTTTAGATGGTAGCTTTCCTTGTAAGATTTTGTTGCTATTTTGGGGGATAGCTTCATGTCTAGTTTACTGTTTCGAAGCTTTTTAGTTTGTAAGTTGGTTATGCTAGACTTTCCCCATAGTTAGTTCCTTTGACGGGGTATTTTTGGAATGTATTTTCAGTATGATGTAACTTTGATTCTAAATGAATACCAAGTTACTTTTTTTTCAGCTTGAAAAAAAATTAAATACTTAGCACGGTGGGCTAGCTCAAGTGGTTGAATGCTGTAAGTTGTGAGCAAAATATTTGGCGTCAAATCCTCGGGTGACTGTACATTACTATATAAAGACCTCACTTGATGACCCCACCTTGGTTAAACCCTCTAATCAAAACCAAGAGTTTCCCATAACATGTTCTAATGAAAAAAAATAAAAAATACTTATCACTAATCTTAAAGATTAGGTCAATGTCCCATCGCTTCAAGTCTATGTCACGTATTCTTTAATTTAAAATTATTATATTCAATAAATTAAATCAAATTTTATGTCATCCAAGTTCGGCATAAATAATATAAATTATTTTAATATTTAATTATATATATTTGAATGACAAAATATTTTAATACTGATTTTTATATATATGAATGTTAGGATAATGTAGCTTTCATGTGACATTAAGGGTATCCTTTAGGATGTGGTGGCCAAAAGATCGTCCAAAATAGCTTCCGTTTTCTAATTGCGAGTGGATAATATTTATCTAATTAAAACAAATTGCGTTGAACAACGTTGCGTTTATTGATATTTAAAATATATGTTTATTGTTGTTTTATCATCACATCTCCTTGACAATCACGGCACTGAAATGCAATTATTAATATTTTAAATATATGTTTATTGTTGTTTTATCGTGAAATGCAATTATTAATATTTAAAATATATAAAATATATGTTTATGGCTGTTTTATGGTAACGTCTTTGTGATAATCAAGGCATTGAAATGCAGTTAATGGTTATCGTTATTGATATGGAAAAACATTTTTTTTGTCTTAAGACTATAAAAAACATTTTGTAAGGATTTTATCCACTATATAAGGAGTGTTACTACACAATACTAGGAGTGCTTTAAGAGTATATTTATTTAGTGTCTATTTTATATCTTAAAAGCTTAAAATGATGAAACTTTGTTGAAATATTGTAACTTTTAAGAATATTATATTTGTACTTTATTATTTCAGAGATGTTTCATTCCTCTGTGAAGACCCTATTGTATATCCAGAGATGTTTATTCCTCCGTCGAAATGTGGTAACTTGGGTTATTAGACTTCCCTAGTGGGGTCGGCCCATAGTTAGTTGTAATGGGGTGTTTAACCTAGTGGTTAAAGTTGGGGCCGACCTAGTTAGTGTAAAAGTCAAGTCAGAGTTGTGTATAAATAGAGGAGGCGTCTTCCTCATTTAACACACATTCACTCACTTGTGATTGGCGCATAGGTGAGAGAGAGATCTGCTATGGAGGAGAAGGAGCTCATGGTTGAGGATTACACCTTTGTATTTGCTGGTCATCTATATTGAGGAAGCTTTGCTGGGTTTTCTACCCCATGAGGGTTTCCCAGGATAAATCTGTGTCTCTTGTGTTTATGTTGTGCTTGTTGTTCTTTCAGTGATCCTATATATGCTATTGTTGTGAAATGGAATGTAATGTTGATTTTTTTGTCTTACAATATTGAATCTTAACATGGTATCAGAGCTAACCTGAAGGAAGGCAATGTATGGCACTTACGACACTTGCTTCACTTGCGACAATTTGAAGGTTAGGGTTTTATATAGCAAAAACCAGTCATCATGGAACTTTCGCTATAAATCCATTTTGGAAAAGGTTCAGGATCTGAAACCTTTACAGGTCGTAGATAACATCCCACTATACCTTGTGTCCAAAGGACAACCTCAGATTCATTGTACTTTGTGATTTATGATCTATACAAGTTAGGGTCTTTGCCTCTTCCAGATCTCAGTCATAAACAAGTGACCTAGGAAAAAAAGGTCACAACTTAGGCTAGGAAGCTCAAAATGAAATTTCGTAAAAAGTGACAGGTAGAGCGCGGACTGTAGTTTCTCAGGTAAGGTTTTCAAAGGCCGAAGTTGAACCAGTGACACGTGGAACGACGTACAAGTTCGTTCTCCTGTTTTATCCCATAAACAGGTCACGTTGCGACACTTGGCCTAAATCTCTCTCAGAAAATCCAATTGAGGTCAGACCTATGGGGTTGGAAAGATGATAGGTCAGGCTACCACAGGAAGAATTTTCAGAACCTGTGGATTCGTAATTTCAGAGATGCACCAGAAACAATCAGGTGCATATTTCTGTCAAAACAAAATTGTTTTCTAAGCACCTTCATTCTTAGCTTATCACTACTGCGGGAATTTAGGGTTTCGAAGAAAGTTAGAATTTTTGGAATTGGAGTCCACAGCTGAATGCTACTCATCAAAATCGAAATTTAGAGACCAAGATCGAATTTTTTGGTTGGGTAGAAGGTCGGGCTTGATCAAACCCTAGTTCAGGATTTTGATCGGAAAGGTGGAAAATTACGGCTTCTGCAAAAGTTGGAATTTTTTAAATCCGTGACCACAGCTGGAAGCTCCTCAGAAAAATCAAAGTTTCAAGATTTGGATCGACCCTTTTGATTGGGCAGAAGGGTGGGCTTCATCAAACCCTAGTTCGGGATCCTGTCCAGAAGATCTAGAAGTTTCAAAGGCAATTTTGAGGGGTCAAATTTTGCAGTTTTCAAAATTGAAGTATACCAGCTTGATCATCTCAGCAAGCCACATCTTTCCATCCATTCAAAAGTTTGGAATTCAAAGTTTGAATTTTTAGGGTTTGTCTGACAAACCCTAATCCAACTCCAGATCTAGTTTCAACAAATCAAAGTGGATTGGGTTAAAAGCAATCCTGACATGTATGTGTTGAAATCTATTCATGATATGTTTGTCTTCATATTATTAAGGTTAGTACAATTATGATTGTTTGATAATGAATGCATGTGAATGATAGAAGACATTCATTGATTAGGGTTATGACACTTATGATTGTACTAATGTACCTGTGGTGTTGTATGAGGATGATGTTGTCTGCTAACAAGATACAGGTACATCAAGAAAGACAAATCAAGTTCTATGACCATGATGACATAAGGACAAAGACTCATCCATAGTCTTTGACCACATAGAAGATCTAGTTACGAGGTATGTATGACCTTGTTCTACTATGCTTAACCCATGAGATATGCAGGTTCTAGCACAAGGTCTCTAAATCATTGAAGAGAACAAATAAGATATCGTTTGGGTATGTTAAGACATAACCAAGCTTGATAATCCAGGATGGATAGAAGTTCAAAATAGAGATCAAGCGGGAGGCAACCACACAAACATAAAAGATAAGTGTTTAAGTTGTCATTTGAATTACTTCTTGAATCTCTAAATAGTAAATGATATTGCTTGTAGTAGTTGTATCCATTCCTAGAATATATCATGCTGAGTGTAAGCATTCATATGGCATTGAACAATATACTACTAATATGCATATGATGGGTAAGTTGGACAAACTTTCCATTGTTGTTTATCTAGAATGAAACCTCTTTGCTGACATGCTGAGTGTTATGCACGCTCTTGATAGTATGTTCTAGTAGAGATGGAAGGCATCTAGATAGCCACTGTATGCATACAGGATATGGAAAAGTGTTGTGCCAAAGTATTGTTCAAGATAGTTGCATAACTATGTGAATCATATCTGTATGCATAATAGGTTATCATGTCAACATGATTTGATAATTATGAAATATTACTAATCATGTAAGTAACTTTGATTTGTAGAAAAGACCATGAAGAATAATGAACACCGAACAAGTGATGGATGTTCAACAAGAAGACTTACAAATCAAACGTAATATAGAAGACTCGTGGATAGAAGATTCTCTTAGAAAGAGGAAGAGGATCATAACGAGATGTTTGCTCCAAGTGGCTAGATAAGACCATTCTCTTAATGGTGTAATTAAAGAAGAAGTGTGAATTGAGAAAACTCCCAGGATTCAATTGAAGAAAGCTATGTATGGGTTCAACAGGTACCCAGGATCGATAGTCATTTGATGAGCTTAATGATCACCATGGGTGATGCAGATTTCAACCTTTGCTACAAGGTTGACGATGGTGTCCATATACAGATGGAATTCTTCTCTTAGATGGATGCAAGAAGGAACTTACCACAGAGTTCGAATGATCTTGAGGCTCATATCAGTAGACCCATCTAACGAGAAATGGCACAGATAGATATGCAGAAGAACACTCAATGTAGAGTGTGAATGATGTTCAGTCACAGAGGGAGATTTGTTAGCTTCTTGACAAGCTTGGGCTTTACCAGAAGTAAAGCTGATCCTAACCTTTACCTTAAGGTTATGGATGATACTTTTATTGTATGTGGATGATCTCTTTCTGACAGGGAATGATAACAGATCATGGAAAGCAAGAAGAAGCCAGCTACAAAATTTGAGATGAAAGATCTCGGATTGATGCATTACTTCCTAGGACTGAAAGTATGGCAAGGCTCAGAAGGAATCTTTCTCAACCAGGGAAAGTATGCTGTGGAAATCTTGAAAAGATTTGATATGTTGGAATGTACAACCATGGCCACTCTCATGGGTTCCGACTTGAAGCTGTTAGTTGATGACTCATCAGAGTTAGTGGATGTGACTCTGTGCAGACAGATTATTGGGTCATTGATGTATCTGACAAATACAAGGATAGATATATGCTTTGCTTTGAACACCTTGAGTCAGTATCTAGTGGAACCTAGGCATGTTCACCTGATAGCTACAAAGCATGTGATGAGGTACCTAAAGGGTATGATAGACTTTGGTATATGTTATCGTGGAGATCATGACTTCAAATTGTATGGCTACACAGATGCTGATTGGGTAGGAAGTGTATCAGACGGGAAAAGTAAATCAGGTGGATGTTATTGTCTGGGATCTGCCATGATCCCGTGTTTTAGCAGGAAGCAGTCTAGTGTGGCTCTCAGCACAGCTAAAGCGGAATATATAGCTGCTTGCTCTGCTAGTTGTGAAGCGGTATGGCTTCGGAAGTTGTTATCAGGATTGTTTGACTTAGAGATGGAATCCACTGTGATCCTGTGTGACAACCAGAGTTGTATCAAGATGACAGAGAATCCAGTGTTCCATGATAAGTCAAAGCACATAGAGATCCGATATTTCTATATACGGGATATGGTGCAGAAAGGAGCTATCAAGCTCGAGTATGTGAGCACTGACGAACAAGTTGCTGATGTATTGACCAAACCTCTGTCTCGAGAAGAGTTTGAGTATTTTCGAGACAAGCTTGGTGTAGTTCAGAAGGACCCTCCTCGAAAGGGGGAGTTATGTGGTCGATGATGATATTTGGATACTGGTATCGATGTGGATACCTATATCGATGATGAGATTGCCTATATTGACGGTAAGGTCAATGATGAGGATACTTGTATCGATGATGAGGATACTTGTGTCGATGATATGGATACTTGTATCGATGATGAGGATACTTGTGTCGATGATGTGGATACTGCATTGATGTGGATACTTGTATCGATGATGAGGCTACCTGTTTCGACGATAAGGTCATTGTATGGTCCCTAGTGGACGTGATAGGACTACATTGTCACTGAACGCTTGGTTCAAAATGTACATGATGGGGATTGCATCATCCCGGAACCACTAGTTCAAAATGTACGTGATGGGGATTGCATCATCCCAGAACCACTAGTTCAAAATGTACGTGATGGGGATTGCATCATCCTGGAACCACTAGTTCAAAATGGACGAGAGGGGATTGTATCATCCACGGACTTCGGTCCCTGAATTGATCCGTAGACAGATGTCTCCAAGAAGTGGTCCTTAGTGGACGAGAGGGGATTGTATCATCCCCAGACTTCGGTCCCTGAATTGATCCGTAGACAGATGTATCTGAGAAGTGGTCCCTAGTGGACGAGAGGGGATTGCATCATCCCCGGACTTCGGTCCCTAAATTGATCCGTAGATAGATGTCTTCGAGAAGTGGTCCCTCGTGGACGAGGGGATTGTATCATCCCCGAACTTCGGTCCCTGAATTGATCCGTAGACAGATGTCTTCGAGAAGTGGTCCCTAGTGGATGAGAGGGGATTGTATCATCCCCGGACTTTGGTCCCTGAATTGATCCGTAGATAGATGTCTCCAAGAAGTGGTCCCAGTGGACGAGGGGATTGCATCATCCTCGGACTTCGGTCCCTGAATTGATCCGTAGACATATGTCTCCAAGAAGTGGTCCCTAGTGGACGAGAGGGGATTGCATCATCCCCGGACTTCAGTCCCTGAATTGATCCGTAGACATATGTCTTCAAAAAATAGGTCCTTAGACTCTGTCTAAGTTGACGAGTGGATTGCATCGCCCCTAGACATGTTATGTTGTCTTAAATGGATCATGTGTATTGCAGGGTATGCTGCTATGATACTATTGATCGTGATGACGATGTTGTTGATCGTCATGGTCTAGATGACGATGTTGCTGATCGTGATGATCTAGATGATGATGTTGTTGATCGTGATGATCTAGATGACGATGCTACTGATCGTGATGATCTAGATGATGATGTTGCTGATCTTGATGGTCAAGATGACGATGTTGTTGATCGTGATGATCTAGATGACGATGCTGCCGATCGTGATGGTCTAGATGACGATGTTGTTGATCGTGATGATCTAGATGATGATGCTACCGATCGTGATGGTCTAGATGACGATGTTGTTGATCGTGATGATCTAGATGATGATGTTGTTGATCGTGATGGTCTAGATGACGATGTTGTTGATCGTGATGGTCTAGATGACGATGCTATTGATCGTGATGATCTAGATGACGATGTTGTTGATTGAGAGATCCAGATGATGATGTTGATCAGTAGATCCAGACAATGAGGCTGTTGATCGAGTGATCCAGATAATGATGATGTTACTGTAGTTGTTCGAGTGCTGCAAAAGATGAAGATTCAGTACTGAAGATGTTGATGTTCCAGTAACTGCTTGAGTTACTGATGATGTATAAAGAAAGCTTCAAATGATTTATAGATGTATCATGTATGATGTAGTTGATGACTCCTTGATCCTGCAGATGTTGTTATAATATCCTTCTTGTTAAGGGGGAGTGTTGAAATATTGTAACTTCTAAGAATATTATATTTGTACTTTATTATTCCAGAGATGTTTCATTCCTCCGTGAAGACCCTATTGTATATCCGGAGATGTTTATTCCTCCGTCGAAATGTGGTAACTTGGGTTATTAGACTTCCCTAGTGCGGTCGGCCCATAGTTAGTTGTAATGGGGTGTTTAACCCAGTGGTTAAAGTTGGGGCCGACCTAGTTAGTGTAAAAGTCAAGTCAGAGTTGTGTAAAAATAGAGGAGGTGTGTTCCTCATTTAACACACATTCACTCACTTATGATTGGCGCATAGGTGAGAGAGAGATCTTCTATGGAGGAGAAGGAGCTCATGGTTGAGGATTACATCTTTTTATTTGCTGGTCATCTATATTGAGGAAGCTTTGCTGGGTTTTCTACCCCATGAGGGTTTCCCAGGATAAATCTGTGTCTCTTGTGTTTATGTTGTGCTCGTTGTTCTTTTAATGATCTTGTATATGCTATTGTTGTGAAATGGAATGTAATGCTGATATTTTCTGTCTTACAATATTGAATCTTAACAAACTTATCATAATTAAGAATTCAAATTAAGAAGGTATGCTACATGTATGTGGGTCTTAGATAGTTAATTGTTTTCTTACATCCCAAACACTCTTAATAAATCATATACAAGTTTAACTTTTACTCTAAAACTAGTAACCTTTGCGATGGTTGTGCAGTGGACCAAAGAGTACAAGATAAGGGAAAAGGAGAGGAAGCTTCGACTATTAGTGTATCCAAACATAGACAAGCAGATCCTGTGGGCATACTTTGATGGAGCCAGTAAGGGAGAACCGCCTCTTGGAGGTTCTGGAGCCATTCTAAGTTACATTACTGAAGAAGTGAAGATCAAGATCCGGTATGGACCAGGCCATTGTTCCAACAACAAGGCAGAATTAGATGCTCTTTGGATTGTTCTCAACTCTATAATTTCCCGAAATATTTGCAACCTGCAAGTAATTGGAGACTCGAAAATGGTCATAGAATGGGCCAACAACATGTTACAAATCAGAGCTCCACATTTACAGCACTTACTGACAAACATCAGAAACCAAATTAGGATGTTTGAAACCATTTCCTTCACACATGTGTATCGAGAATTGAACGAAGAAGCGGATGCATGCTCAAAGAGTGCGTTGCTTTGTGAAGGAAAATCCATACCACTCAGGAACCTCCTTTTTGAATTATAGAGTGCAAGGCCATCCTTGAGTTGAATGCAAGCACATGGGTGGAGCATGGGTTGAAAATTTTCATCATAGAGGATGTTAATAACCATCATCATCATCATCATCATCATCATCACCATCATCATAAATGAAGGTCACATCCACCTATTATCATAAGTTCATTTGATGAATGGTTATACCCTTATTCTTTTACCATTAAATATTGAAAAGTCCATTGATCTATTTTTTCATTAAAGCTTCCATAACTGATCGTGATATGCATTTATCACTCTTATTTTCCATTCTATAAATGGAGGCGTTATTGAATAGTTTTTGGATAAAATAGTGTTCATTGGAGAAATTAAACACCCTCCCATGGTGCTAGCTCTACAATAGACCTAGGGTCCATAGAAGGTGTCCAACGTATGTTGGATGTAGTCTAGTGCATTGTGATAGTCAACCTTCCAAAGGAAGGAGGTCTCACCCAAGTTGGATATGATATGCGGCATGTTTAATCATGTATAGAGTATTGAAGATTTAGTGGGGGTGTGCCATCCATCATTTATCCTTCCTTTAATCACATTCATTTGAACTAACATAAATAATGGCATGCACATAGAAGATAACACCATATAGATCATCAAGATACACCACAAACAAATACACATGAGGATAATAATTCTCCATTGTATTAGCATATTAACCATTACAAAAACAATCACACACACAACTCATATCAGAGCATAAATCCCACTAGAACTCCAACAAATACTAACAAAACCATAACTAACTTCTAACCTCTCATTTGCATTCATTGCAATCCTCATATATATAAGCAATTGCAGTGGTTACTTAATATTTTTGAATATACTAGAGAATATATTAATTTCACCAAGAGTAGCGAGGTGCTCTACAACCCAGTATTGGAGAGATGTTGTAACACATAACATTATGTAACATGTTGTTCTAATGAAAAAAATACAAATGATGTCAGTTTAAACAACAAAATATTATTTTTATTTCGTTTTAAAGCTAGATATATTAAGCATGGATAAGGATCAAATTTTTAATTTTTTCTTAATGTATAAAAATTTAAGATAAAAAAAATTACACCTCAAGAAATTAGATCCCTCTCGGTGCTTGATAGCTTTGGGTTTAAGATGGATCTATGTTGGTTGTAATCCAATCATAAAAAAGGATTCATGCCTTTAGAAACATGCACAAAGTGTCATAGATACTAGCTGCATAGGATGCATAAGGTGGCTCCTTTGAATATATGTACTTAGGCTTTTATAGTTGATCTTATGCTAAATTCATCTTTGTTCCAGTACTTAGAAA
Organism: Larix kaempferi; assembly: GCA_027924585.1. Lineage (NCBI taxonomy): Eukaryota > Viridiplantae > Streptophyta > Pinopsida > Pinales > Pinaceae > Larix > Larix kaempferi. The sequence goes on along the minus strand of BSBM01000236.1, from coordinate 7,696,487 downwards.
AAAATGGGCAAAACAATTCCTTGACAACACCTTCCAACTCCTCTTCGAATTTGTTCTAACATCCTACTATTCTGTGGTCATGTCCCTAACCAAGAGTTCTTTCGAAGTGGGACTCCAAATAGTGATAGATTCTTAGATTTCCTAGGTGTACTCTACTATAGATACATCATTCAGGTATTCTAAAACTAGTACAACCTATATTAGATATTCCATCACTACGTTCACTTTTTCCTCCCTTCTCTTAATTGCCATGAACTAAGACTATGTCTTTCTTGTAATCTTCCTTCCTATGGCTCATAACATGGATGATATTTTATGAGGTAGAAGTGACAATTTGAGGAAATCCTTAGTGTTTCCCTTAATACTTGGTAATTATTATGAACTGCATCCATAGACCCACAAAATATGTGTTATATCCTCTCATATAGCCCATAGGTTTCCCCAACCTTCTTAATTATAAATGTATAGCTACCTCAAGAAGAATCACATACAAATATATAAATGTTGGTGTTCCCCCCAAAACTTCTTGTTCTTTATATGTGTTGTGTGCACCTAGTTGAAGGAATTAGGAGGACAAATACTCCTAAGGAATCTCCACCCTAAATAGTTTTCATGTGTCAACTCCAAGGTTGATGTGATGTTGCAACTATCATAATCCATAGCTAAACGGGCTCCACATATCCTTTCAAGTTCCTCTCTAGATTGACCAAATGATTATCCAATACCTACAAGCCAATATTACCTAGGTTTATGTGTCACCCTAGTGTCCCATCTTGCTCACCAACAAAATTCTTCCATCCTATGGTCATAGCCTCCTAGTTTTGCACTCCTTTAATAGTATTGTGTTTGGGCTTGGCACATAAATTATTACTAGGGAAAACTCATTCTCTAATTGTAGGTTCTTTGCAAACTTGCTTTTGACACTAAGGTCTCTTGATCCCTCTTAATAAATTTTGGTTGGATTGGGAATTGACGTGACTTGAAGAATGTGACATCTAATTTGTCGACCTTTCCCTCCTAACCATTTGATGTAACTTCTTGACATATCCTCTTATATATAGTCGTCATTACAAGAAACTTCATACCTTTTATAACATATTTGTGGACCATAAATGCAACATTACTGGCTTGGCCATGGCCTATGCATCATTAATAGCATTAAAATCCTATTCTAGTGCCACCTAGTTTCACTGCATTAATGGTGACAAGTAAAAACCCTCAAGTATAACTTTATGATGTAGAGAATTCCCTCTTGTAGAGACCTAACCCTTGATAGACACATCCAACTATCAACAATCAATTATCTCCATAGTTCCCCCATTTCTTGTGACATCCATTCCATCCCAAGTTCTCATCGACATTGTTATCATGCGAATCTACACAAGAAAAAATGCACAATAATTATAGGTAGGCCAACCCTTGTCATGATTGGCGGGCCTCTCTGTTTGGACTAGTACTTCATTTCCAGTCATAGAGGGGTGTCCCTAAAAGGTGTATACTACAATATGATATGAAAATATGCACATATTATGAAGAAATACAACATACAAACCTCCATATTTCACTATCCTATCATAACTAAGAGTGAGGGTTATTTCAAGCACTTAATTTAAGTAGTTGAGATTGGGTTTTGGAAATGAATGCAACATGAAACCAAATGGAAATGAAATGTAATGAAAGAATTGCACCACGAGTGAAAAGAAAAGAAAAGAAAAATAAAACTAACTACCAATTAGTACCAACAATTTAATATTTAACAACCAATGAGTAGATAACTAGAATAAGAATAATTGATTCAATCACATATTACCAAAAGATTCTCAACATCATAATGAATGATAGGTGATAGGCTGCTAAATATCTCCTCGCTAGCAATGATTTTAGTGGTCTATGCGTGGTCAATGAGAGTAACAGTTGTTTTTCTATTGCAATCAATGCTCCAAAACTAATGTCCAACCTTTCTTTGTCTTCAAAACCTGAATATAAAGACCTCTCAGTAACCTCCCTAGTAGGTCAACCTAGTTTTTGGAAAAAAAAGAAAGAAATTACAAAATCCTTCAAGACTTTTCATGCAAACTGTTTTTTTGGAATTAGTGCAGGATTTTGAGGCTTTATTGGCTATCAAAAGTACTTTTATACAACTGCATGTTAGCTTTCACAATGTTCTTCATCACTGTCTAAGGAGAAGTTAACCTTGCCTTCTATTTTTTCCACACAACACTCCATACTATTCCTTCAAATGCACACTTTCAACTTATTTAGGAAAATGTTTCTTACCAAGCCTTTACTTTACTATTCCTTCAAATGCACACTTTCAACTTATTTAGGAAAGAGTTTTTTACCAAGACTTTACTTTGTTTCTCTTTGTTGTTATTAAGGATTTTCTCTTAAAAGCAAGGCATTTTTTTTCTTTATCTACATGACCTCTTTTTAGTGGTGTTCACCCTCCAAACTTCACCTTATAGCTTCAAAGAAGAAATAGCTTCTTTGTTGTCTTTCCAACTCTCATGACAAGAGTAAACTTTCGTGTACATCAAGGGATATTTATATTGGATAATGTAATAGCAATTTAAGAAAATGGGTGATTATCTAAGAACCTATGTAATGTAACTCCATGCAAGAGTATGGTGTCATGTCATGCCATATCACAGTGTTGTTATCCATATTCCCCTTTTAAGTTGTTGTATTCTCAATTTACTCATTCACCTTTATTGTTGAGAGGATGGTGAGGATGGTGTCATGTCATGCCATATCACAGTGTTGTTATCCATATTCCCCTTTCAAGTTGTTGTCTTCTCAATTTACTCATTTACCTTTATTGTTGGTTATGTCCTTTAAACTTTGATTTCAATCCTATTAGTATTCCTTTCTTGCGAAAGTATGCAAACATGCCTCACTAAGTGTTGACATGACCAATGAAATGTTTCAGCTACAAGAAAAAAGGAGATTTGACCCCAAGAGATACACCAAAGTTAGATAACAAATTGCATAATTTCTCTTTGACCATACTAGTAAAAACACTCTCCCTTTTTGCCTTTCTTCTTGGCAAAAACTAGAATGGATTTGGTGAAAATATTGTAGAGAATCACCTCTTCCTTTATCTATCACAAACTACAAATGAACTCATCTTAAACTGGATATAATTAGTGTTCAAAACAACCGTCATCAAAGTACCCTGAGCTAAATTTCTTACCAGGTTGATTTGATAGGGCACAATACGAATGATCAAAGGTATAATTGTTCTAGATCTGTATGACGTGCTTAGGAATGGGCAAGATACTTTCACCCTTTGACATATTTCTGGTCACTCGTGACCAATGCTAAATCTATCCAAAACAATTCCCACATCTATGTCGTCCCTTTTCACAAGTACTTGTTGATGTCCATGTAACTAGGACGTTGAAAGACCACAAACTAATTCGTGCCACTTATTGAAAGGGCATAATATGATGATATATAAATAATAATTTTTTGGCATCCGTTAAGCAAGTTCGTCCCAAACATAATTGTTAATATATAGGTTGGCTCGAACAAAAGGTTCCCAAACAAAAGGTACTCTAACAAAATGTGCTAATATTTAGGGTACAGGATTAGGCACTAGGGAATATCATACTCATTAAAACTTCATACAAATTGCCACATGCCACTTTGGGAAACAATCCATCCACTCAAATACTGCTCTTTAACTCAACACTCATTACTGCTCTTTAACTCAACACTCATTCACCCATTGAGACCTTAACCACCATCTTCACTGCTTTCTTAGGATATTAGAATTGAACCTATACCTACTACATAATTATAGACATGCCTAAGAAAAAAAAAATTCCCAAAAATAAAAATAAAAAAGGAAAAAAGCAAGAAAGACTAGAAAATAACACCAATCTAGCTTTCTTGCAAAAAAATAAAAAATAAAAAATCACTCACTAGACTTGCTTTCTTTTACAAAAATCATGAATGTATGAGTATCTATGTCATGTGCCCCCCTTATCTAAGATTCCCCAAAAATCAATTGCTAAATATAGTAGTCTCAAACTCTTATGACTCTGGCAAGAAACCCTGATCAATGTGTATGCCTGTATCAATGAACAATGTAATCAACATGATGGAATCTCATTGGATCTTAACCTTGTAGTAGGGAAAGCACAACTATGGGTTAACATACACCCCAACCAAAAATATTTTCTCTAGTTGTAAACTTTCAATCCCCCGTAACCATGGATATATTATGTTGTTTTATTCCTAGACTTATAAAAAGACAATCAACCAAAATGATTAAAACTGAATTGAACTTGTTGAATGGAAGGTACAAAAATTAACTTAAATAAATAAAATTGTTGTAAAGAAATGTCGAAACTTATTTCTACTATGGTACACTATATCTTATCCTCAATATCTTAGGTTGGTTCCATGGGTTGGGACCAAATAGAGATTTATGTGTGTGCAATTCATTGGTCGCTTTTTTCCCTAGCCATCTAACTAAGTAAATTGCACTACACCTTCACCATTGTTCTACACAATTCTATAGGGTCTTTGCAAATTGCATCCTCAAATTTCTCGGATGTTTCCAAAATACTATTTCATACATCATCACAAGATCCACTTATTGAAACTACTTATTTTTTATACGATTATTCTATCATGGTTTCTTATGACTCTTTTGTACATTTGATGACATCTTGCACAAAAACCATGCTCCTGCAATTATACTTACATATCTATCCAATATGGTTCTAATTCTACATGGCTATGGCTACACATAGGCTTGGTATCAAATATTCTAGTGGCGTCACCACCAACATTTAATACACCAAGTTGAATGGTGTGTGGTCTTGAATGTAGTCCCATAAGCCATAAGCCCACAGAACAACATGAATTCTTTTATCTCAAACATCCCTAATAAATGAGAAAACCTTGGTCTATCCACTTTACAAAATCTTGTTAATTACCTCCACCATTCTATTAGCCTATGGATGATATGATGATGTCTTTGGTGATGGATCACGAATTCATTTACTGATGCAACCATAACTCCAACAAGAAAATGTTGGCCTTGATTATTGGTGATGCTATTCAAGCATCCAAATCTTGTGATTATCTTCTAAAACATGAACATGATAGTAGTGCGTATTGTGCAATCTTGGGTTGGCATAGCACGTACTCATCATGCCAAATAATTTTTGGTAGTGATTATATATTGAGCCCCTAAATAGCTCATTGATGGATGTATAGTCCCAATAAAATATACTACTCATCATTGAAATGACAACATAACCACAGTGGGTTCCAATGACATTTATACCATGTAGAGGGCCATCCCACTTGCTGGTAGGATTCACACAAGTTTGCATATAGCATCTATAAAAAACGTTGACCATCAAATGCCTAAGCATAGTATTCTTACCTTTGTAGTATACACCACCCCGGCCATCATGGGCTTCCCATATTATTTCTATACACTCATGATCCAGCGCACATCTTTTTAGAATCCCATTTTTCACGAATTTATGTAGTTTCCCCATCATCGATCATAATCCTTGGGTGCCAAAACTAAACTGAGGAAATCAATGATCTCTACGAAGAAGTTTAGAATTGATTCCATGTGAAGAGATCGACTTCGGGTAGCTCATTAACCATCCTCATAATTTTCCCATTCTAGATCTTAAAAAGATGATCGAACCCACGTTTGGATTCCATGACTTCAATACCACCTCAAAATTGAAATTTTGGAATAGGAGCATCCATTGGTAGATCCAACCCTCCAAAACCAACTTGTTGAACAATTAATCTAAGACATAATGATTTGTGAAAACCTTAAATGGGTGACCTGTAATACCCCCATTTTGACCCCTAGAATGTATTGGCTTCATATGTGAATATTGTGCATATACGATGTATGAATTACTAGCATGGAGCTAAAGGACAAGGCCCCGCTAGTGAATGCACGGCTTTAAAAGGAAAGTATTTTATAGTTTGTGAGCCATGTGCTAGTAAACCATGGGAAATTGTAAAAGCATGTAAATATTTATAATGCAAATAAAATTCCAAGAGATGGCTATGGAAGCAACTAAGAATGAGGGGAGTGTATGTATCCACTAGGGAGAGATGAGGGGTTGGGGAATTAAATCATTTGTTTCCAAATGTCACCTTGAGAACCCATCTTGAATAGTTATGCTGACATTTAATTATGTTGTAAGGAGGCAGCTGAGAAGTCAACCCATGAATTTAATGGAGCATGGACAAACTTAGAAATTCGTATGGCTGGGTATGGGATCAGTTTACTTGACCCATAAGTTAATTTCCTCATGGGAATTTTTCCATCATTCCCATTCCATTGTGGAACAACTAGACATCAATTCTCAACCTATCATGCATCCCCAACATTGAAAAATTGCAACTAGGAAAGAAGCCATGATTCAGAGTGTCAAAAACAACCATAATTTGATGTGACCAACAAAATATAGTGGGGAATCCATATACATAAACCCTGGGGCGAATTTGAGAGTATCAAAGGCCCGAAAATCCATAGGAAGACTCAGATTTGGAAGTCGGGAATTTGAATTTCGTGATTGAGAGTCACGTGGCCAGAATTCGGAAAGACCCGGAGTGGATTGATTGGGAGAGAGATCAGAGGTCAGAATTGCTTGATAAACCCAGTGAATGCAAGAATCTCTGAATTTTTTGCAACTTTGACCTTTCTATGCCCACCCTGAAGAGCACTAGAGGGAAGGGGCGCCTGAGGGATTTTGTAGAAAAGAAGGGGACCTTCCTTGTGTTGGGTGTGGTAGGTATTGTGGGTACCAAGGATGAATGAGATCAATTGAGATGCCTATATCTATGTGGTTGAGCTCATTGGCTTATCATTCTCCTTCTTTGTCTCCCTGCATGTTTGACAAAACCAGTTGTGTTTTGACTTAGCATGAATGATTGTACCTATGGCTGTGAGTGATCCTGAGTAGTTCCTCCTTAGTGGATACATAGAGCAACTCGAGGGTGGTCTCTCAGCTAAATTAATATAGGTTGAACAGAGACCTACGGTTGGGTGGAACGTTTCTCCTCCATAGCCATTTGCTCAAGAAATTTCAATTAAAAGATAAGTGTTCACTGTTGTTCTTAATTATGCCAAATTTATGTATTATGAGTGATTGCTTGTTTATGTCAGATTGAATGAAATGATTCAATTTGAATTGTTAAAAATTGAATGCCTGTAAATAGTATAAGTTGAGTTTATTTATGTGCATGATTTTATCGTTATGCTTGTGAGGAACACGCTAGTATATGCATGTTGTGTGTACATTGATAGTGTTAATTTCCGATGTGTATGTTACTATGCATCTGCACACTCATTGAGATGTTAATGAATTTGATAATATGGCCTTGGAGGTGAAATTTAGCACCCCCGATATCCTTCATGTTCCTTCTGTTGGTCGGTTTGATGGGAGGGTACATGACAGAGTGGTATATATACTTCATGTTCCCTCCATTGGTCGGTTTGATGGGAGGGTACATGACAGAGTGGTATATATCCTTCATGTTCCCTCCGCTGGTTGGTTTGATGGGAGGGTACGTGACATGACCTACAGATAATCGATAAAATTTTGAAATGCATACAACATGTACAATTTTTCTCATTCCATGGCAGTGTAATTATGCTTAGATCATGACATTTCCCTAGTTACAAAATAGATATGGTGATCTAGTGTGATTTCCCACGGCTATGCAAAAAAAAATTACCTCTACAATATAAAATGCACCCACATGTACATGATTTTTTTTACCACAATATAGAAACACTAAATTTTGAGTGATTACCATTTTTTGTTTTAATTATGAAAATCCTACCTCACAACATATTGTCCATAAAAATAATACTCCTTCGTATGGTAATTTCTCCATTGGCATCGTCAACTCCATGTACCTCCTTCTAACCTTGTAGTAGTACTATGTTTGTTCCATTATAGACCTCAATGTAGATACATTATTGACTAAAAGTAAATTGACAATGATTGAGATCTCAGTAGGACCAACTAGTAAACCTTCCTTGTAAACAATATACCTCAAAAGTACCTTGAAAGAAGAATAGAAAATGATTATTTTTTATTTAATGGAAGCTACACCTATAAATCATTAACATAATCTTTGCAATTTGATATATTACTAAATTTCATATTGTCTAGACATCCAAGTAAAGCTCCACAATATTATGAATGTATCCCCTAAATGCAACAACTACAACTCTATAAAATATAGTTAATGGATTCTTCAATTATAAGGGAGTTACATTACATGTATGCAACACCCATTATGTAAGAAACATAGTTTTCTTCTTGTCTTCCTTATCTATCTAGACCTAATAATAATCTGAAACACATTTGTAAAAGAGCATGCCTCATTCCCTACAACTCTATCTAATATTTTATCACTAAATGGAATAGAAAAATGGGTCATGTATGTTGGCCTCATTGAGTCCATAGGAGTTGACACACATTCATACTCCACCTATATATAATCCATGTATCACAATCAAAATGATTCAATCCAACTCCTTGATGGAAAATATTAGCCTAGCTTCCAACTCCTTGATGGAAAATATTAGCCTAGCTTCCAACACCTTCTCTACTCCCCATTTCACCTACTCCTTGTAGTGTGGGTTCATAATGATCTCTTCTTTATCAAATGGGAACCTAGCTTCAACTCAATCTTTGACCTTGGTAAAAATCTAAAGGAATATATCGACGTATTCACAAATCCACAAGCTACAATCTCTGTGATTATATGTTCATCCCAACCGTACCTTTCACAATTAGTGTTGGTACATTTTCAATCCCAATGTTGAATTTATTCAACTGTAGTTGCTCATTGTAATGCATTGGACTATCAATATCCCATGTATCCTATATGATGTGGTGACCTTTTTCTTCCTTGAATTGCAAATCTTGGAGTTCCTTTATGGGTTCTACATCTATGAGGTATGCTTTGGTAGGTCCCCCTCCATGGAGTCTACTTCAATGAGGTCCTCCTTTGTAGAGGCAAATTTTGTGAGGTCCCCTGTGTAAAGCTTATGGTCAGACATTGAAAGTTATCTATCTGTAGGAACATTAAATGCATTGAATCACTATTGCAAATGATGTGTGCTTCCCTTAGAGTTGTAAAGTTTCATAGAACCTTTCTCGTAGTTTTATCCAATGGCATGTATATTGTTTCATTTGTTCCTATAGATACAAATTCTTTAAAAGGTGTGTACAAATTTATGCATGCATTATTAAACTGGAGCATCTTGCACCATCCACTACACCTCACAACTCTCCACATTTTTTAGTGGGTCAGAAGTACTATTGAACTATAGAGACAAATCAACAAGGATGGAATTGGAATTTGTTGGTGGAACCTAATGTTTGGATTGAAGCAAGTCTGTAGTGCTTTTGTCATATCATCCAAAGAATGCAATGCACTCTTGTGTGGCATGAACCATCTCATAGGGGTCTCTTCCAGTGACAGATCGAGTATTATAATCCTCTAATTTAGCATGATATGTTCCTCCACTTGGGCCACAAATACGACTGTGTCAATCACACCATCAAACTTCAGTGATTCGTTAAACTATGTACCAATACACCTTCATATATGCAACACCACACATCATTGTGTGGAATGTTTAGTCTCCAGTATGTCAATGATTAAAGGTAGATTTCGATTGCATTGTAAACAATCACACACTTCACCAACTTAACTCTCCATCCACCATGGTAGTTATGTAAGCCTCCTAGTTCTTGGTGAGAACATCACATAATTGATCCAAGGCACCCTCATACAAAACTTATTCCTTTGGTTCCATGAAGCACTCACTTGATGTTGGGTCCAATAGGTGAACGACTCTAAAACCTTCTTTCTCAAATGACATTCATTAATTTAAAAAAAATATATAGAATTGTTATCAAAATCCCAACCAATCCCTAGAAATGTAGGGTGGGGATTCTTATGATATAACATCTTAGTGAATTTAAAATACACAGGTCTTATAAACACCATCCAAATCAATCTCCATTTACTCCATCATACCAATTAGAAAGATACATAACTTGTTATCCATCCAATATAGTTGGATCTATGAGTAAACAAAGCTAGGTTGTCCCATGAACTCTAAGGACATCTTGGGAAATATGTTCATGTCCTATTACATATTGAGCGTGACCTATCACATCTCACAACATCCAATTAATTCATTTAGTCGGAATTCCTTTCCACCAAGTGTAAGGGTCAATCAAATCCCTTCGTGGGTGATCCTACCACCCATTTTAGTACCTCCTTTAGACTCATTCCAACTTGATCATATTCTAGAATCCATAGGAATGTCTTCATAAACCCCTAGACTTCCTATTAAACTCATTGCATCAATATGATCGAATAAATTCGTAGTGGTTAAAGTATAAATAGTGGTATTTCCACTCTCATATAAATGACATATATGCCTAGAAAACTTCTTGCATCCCCTCTACCACATTACACAAAAATAACTTATGCTAATTTGGATAAATGATGGCACTTTATGTAAACCTCTACATATAGGCCCTTAATCCATATCTCTCCGCCTCAAGGGATGATATTTATGCTTGTATATGCATAGAATCTTAAATCACCACACAGATCCATGGTTCTAAATTGACCATGTTCTCATTGTAGTATGTCGTATCCCATGCCTCTCACTTTTTATATAGATCCAAAAAATCCCTATTGTTATGTCAAGTCTATTAGTACTGATCACAATAAGGATAATGTGGATGTGGATAGTTGCATGCAATGTGCCCCACTTAATTGTAGTTGTAACAAAATGGTAGAGGATGATTCACATCATTCTTTGGTGCTCAATTATCTTGTTTCTAATTCTTCCCTCTATTCTCATCCTTGAATGACCGTGCCACGAGAAAATTATTCTCAAATATCTTGGTGAGGGAAGATAATGCTTGACAATCCCTTATATGGCGAGTGTTTTCCATGTAAAATTTTCATTTTACTACAACCATAGTGCTATTGTACTTCTGTAATAGTGAGCAGTCATGTAGAGCATGTCCAAGGTTCCTACATATTTCATAGAATTTGGAAAAAAAAATCTCAACATAGTGCCCATTGGTGAGCTTCTATTTTACACAAAGTGCACCATACTACCTATCTTGTGCCTTGATTTCCCTTAAGCAACCCTTAAATCTTATCAAACAAAGGAGTCAATTTTACTAGAATTTTGCTAACCTTGGATCCAACTCTGAAATTGAAGCTTTATCCAATACATTGATAGATTATAGTTGCATGGTGAAGTCCACGACTTCCCATTGCATAGATAATGGTTGTTGTAGCAATTTTTTTTATAAGTGAGATAACAAGCCACCAATAAAACATTATTTATGTTTCACTTCTTGAATGGTGTATCTCAATCAGCTCATGAAATATTGAAACCATTGGTCTTACTCCTAGATGGTATCTCCAAAAAAATTCTTGGTCTCCTTTAAATCCAAAATTATTTATTGTTTCAACTTCAACTTTTGAAACTACTTTATGAAGTCTTCCCTCAATTGAACCAAAGTCACACCATGTAGGGTGGGAACACTTTCCTTAAACTTCATATACCATTTCAACACTCTTCCTCACAACAACATTTTAAATTCCACCAAGTGCATTGCATTCATGCTTCTTTATGTGTTCTAGATGGCATAGTTAAGGAACTAGTGTTTCTTTGTCTCTTCATCATCACTGCCATGAAATAGAGGGAGTTGTTTGGATGAATCCTTCTACTGAGTCACCACGATTGTTTGATGATTCTATACCAACAAAAATCCCTTGGGTATTAAGTATTGTACCACTAGCATTGATCCTACAACAACACTTAAAGAACTACCAAATATGGATTTTGTTTCCTTTTAGAATTCACACTTACCTTGTTTAAAGCCACTTAGAAAAGGTACTCAAACTACTAATCAAACACACACACACACCTAGTCTTGAAAAAATCAAAAGATGTAAGGGTAAGGACATAGCCTAGGGACCAACTTCATGTGATTTGGTTTTCTTCCTCCATGGCATGGATTTCAAAGGGGTTAAAATACATTAAAAACACCAAATTTAGAGCATCTTTAAACATCCTTTTTTAATTCTTCTCTTCTGTGGATTTCACAATAACACCTCACTCAGTAGGACCATAAACTGTCTCTACACCTACAATTAAAGTATATGCATCGTGCACATCATTATGTAGTTTCCACCTCAATAATTGAGAAGTTCCTTCCACCTCTCCAGACTCCTAACTTCTTTGCATCATCACACTTTTTTACTTTTTTCCTTTTGTGACCAACTAAATCTCTTTCTTACACTTTTGTCAATATCTACATTCTTCCACACTTGGATTCACCTCAATATCATATCCTCTTGTCAATCACTTCTACATAGCATATAAATTTTCCATTTCCTTGTGCTACCATCTCCATAGAAAATTTTAGGGGTGACATTTCACTCATGGGCGAAAATAGGGGGTTCCAAATTTTCATTTGGGAATTTTGTAAGTTTTAAACCTATGCAAAGAAGCAAATCATACATATTATTTTAATAAAAATAGATATTACATCACATCAATCACACATAATGCATAGAAATTTACCCTGGAAACCCTTAACCGGGAAAACCATCAAAATTTAGAGTCGCACCTCTTATTTTCTCATTATGATTATTTACCAGTCACAATACAAATATAGGTATTCTGTAGCATACAAAACCCTAATATGTTAACCCATATTAGAAATAAACCCCAATCCCTTAATTGGTATTAAATTACATATTTTTAGAAAAAAACCCAAAAATAGGCCGCAAATAACCCAAAAAATCAGGTGCACGGTCAAAGACCCCCCCACCCCACACACACACATGCAAAGAATATAACATATACCCAAAATTATCCTACTTGTTGTTTTCTTTGCATACAGGGGGGAAAATATTTTATTGGATAAAAAATCCAAGGCATGAATGCTGATTGCTTCTTTACACCAAGAGAACTTCTCATTGCTCACGGATTTTGTCAATGAATCTGCAACATTCTTCAAAGTGTCAACTTTCTCCAGTAACACCTTCTTGCTTTCAACCATGTCTCTTACAAAGTGATATTGCACATCAATATGCTTTGTTTTTTAGTGATAAGCATGGTTCTTTTCCAGGAAGATTGCACTATGACTGTCACAATCTAACCTTATAGCTTCGTGTTCTAACCCAATGTCCGAACACAATCTTCGCAATCATACCGCCTCTTTACTTGCATGAGTGGCTGCCATGTATTCAAATTCTATAGTTGATAGTGCCACTACAACTTGTCTCTTACTCATTCAACTGATAACACCTCCAAATAGATTGAATACATACCCACTTGTAGATCTTCTACAATCCATATCTCTAGCCCAGTAAGCATCAACAAAGCCATGTACATTCAACCCTCTATCCTGTCCCAGTTCTTCCTTGATAACGGATTGCATTATTTGTAGTTCCATGCAAATACCTAAACACCCTCTTCACAACTGTCTAATGCTCCTTCCCTAGTTTTGACATATACCTACTCAAAACTCCCATTGCATGGGTAATGTCTGGTCTAGTGCATACCATGGCATACATCAAACTTCCAACTACACTAGCATAAGGAACATGAGACATATCTTCTTCCTCTTCCTATGTATTGGGATACTGTTCTACAAATAATATTACACTTATATGAATAAGAACTTTTACTGGTTTACATTCCTGCATATTAAACATGTGCAACATTGTTTCAATATATTTTCTCTACTTCAACAAGAGTTTCCTTTCTGCACGGTTTCTCTTGATCTCCATCCCCAATATGAAATTGGAAGCACCAAGATCCTTCAAGTCAAACTTGGAGGATAGTTGTGTTTTCACCTCCTTGATAACCTTCATGTTGTTTCCAACCAACAACATGTCATCAACATACAACACTACATAAACAAAATATTCTCTAATCTGCTTGCAATAAACATAGTTATCAACTTTGCTTCTCACAAACCCTAGTTCCAATATGTATGTGTCGAACTTCTGGTACAACATCATTGGGGCCTGTTTTAGACCATAAAGGGGCTTCTTCAGCTTGCAAACCAACTCCTTCTTACCCTTTACTATAAATCTTTCAAGTTGATTCAGGTATATTTCTTCTTCTAGGTCCCCATGTCGGAACGTTGCCTTCACCTCCATCTGCTCTACTTCAAGATCAAAAGCAGTAGCAATAGATAAAAGGAATCTAATAGAATTTAATTTTGCAACTAGAGAAAATATTTCACCAAAATCAATTCCCTCTACTTGAGAATATCCCTTCGATACCAAGCGATATTTATACTTCTCCACTTTACCTTCTACATTCAACTTCTTTTTAAACATCCATTTGCTGCCAATGAATTTTGTTCCAGCTAGTAACTGAACTATATCCCATGATTCATTTTTTTCCAAGGCATCTATTTCTTCAACCATGACCTTCTTCCAGAGATCATTATCCTTTGAATTAGCAACTTCCTTCACATTTTTAGGATCATTGTCAGTAACAAATAAAGAAAAATTAGACCAAAATCAGGAGGGGGATACCTTTCCGGTTTCCTTCTTTCTTGATATGATATCCTCAAATTTGGGGTATGAGGTTCTTCTTCTTTTGATTCAGCTTCTTCCGTTGATTTAGATTCTTCATCTTCTAACTCAAGCTCGATATTCTTTGGTTCATTTTCCATTGGATTCACTTCCTGTCTGGGAAATTTTTTGATATCTCTAACACAATATCTCGACTATAAATAGTATTCTTAGTTATAGGATTCCAAAGCTTATAACCTTTCATACCGTCTTTATAATCGATAAAGATATATTTTTCATCTTTATTATCCAACTTACTCCTTTTCTCCTTTGGAACATGTAGATAAGCATCACAGGAAAAAACTTTCAGATGTTTAATAGAGGGTTTTTTACTAGTTCATACCTCATGTGGAGTTTTATCAACCAATGTTGATATGGGTGATTGATTTACCAAGTAACATGCAATAGCCACTGCCTTTGCCCATAATTCTTGTCCTATTCATCCTTTCTACAACTCCATTATGTTGAGGTGTGTATGGAGTAGTCTTCTGCCTTGGTATAACACACTTCTTACAGAATTCCTCGAATTTATTCCTGCAGAACTCCCCTCCATTATCTGTCCTCAACACCTTTATTTTCTTTTATGTATCATTCACTACAAGAACCTTAAATTCTTTAAACTTAGAAAATACTTAGTATTTCTTTCAAAGGAAATAAATCCATGTGTTCCTTGATAAATTATCTATAAATGAAACATAATACAAATATCTACTTAATAATGGAACAAGAACATGTCCAAACACATCAATGTGTATTCACTCTAAAATTCCCTTTGCTCTTGTAGCACAAGATGCAAATCTTACTTGATTATGTTTTCCATATATGCAATGTTCACATAAATCAAAATCGAGTGTGCAATCATACATACCTTCAACCATACCTTTACCTTGTAATGCTCGAAGGCCCTTTTCTTCGATATGCCCTGATCTTTGATACCATAGCATTGTCTTTCCTCCTGATGCAGTTAGGTTTATGTCTTCTTTATCTCCTCCCTTAGGCACAACAAAACTGTTACATTCATCAACGATGGTTCTTCTCAATAGTTTGTACAGAGTTCCAAACCGATCTCCCCTCGTTAATACCATTGATCCTCGAACAATTTTACATTTTCCATTTCCACATAGTTTGTACATTTCCAACATCCATCTTTCTGTCAAATATCAAGTTTCTTGCTAGATTTGGAATGTGTAGTACTCCAGGGAGAGTTTTGATCCTTCCATCCTTGAGTTTCAACTTGACTCTTCCACGTCCAATTATATTGGCTAGTGAATCATCTCCCAATAACACATCTCCTCCATTGTACTTTTCATATTCACAAAACCACTCCCTATGAGGGGTCATATGACTCGATTCACCTAAGTCGACCAACCATATATCACGTTCTGAATGATTACCTATGGAAGCTAGGTACACATCCCCTCCTTCTTCTTAGGAGGTCTTCGCCTCTATGGACGGGGTATCCTCAAATCCCTTCGATTTCTCCACATTATTAGATCTACAATCCTTTTTATAGTGCCCATCTTTACCGCATTTCCAACACTTCCTTATAAATTTTCCTGGGGATTTAGATCTCCCCCCAGATCCCTTATTTTTGTTTCTCTCCTGGGGGAAACCTCTCACAGATAAGGCATCCATGCTATGATTATCCATGGATTTCCACCTAATCTCTTCTAACAATAAGGATGCTACTATTTCATCAAATTTTAAGATTGCTTGACTAGCACTACCTATTGCTACAATCAAGTTATCCCATGAATCTAGCAAAGAACACAATAATGTAATACATTTATCTTCTTCAGGCATTTTAATGCCAACAGAGGTCATTTGACTTACCAAAGTATTGTAGACATTTAGGTGCTTTGTCACTATGTCATTATCATCCATTCTGAGGTGATACAATTTCTTTTGCAAAAACAACTTGTTTACTATGGATTTTGATTGATACAAACTCCCTAGCTTCATCCACAGCTTTAATGCACTATCTTCTCCAGACACGTTCAACAACATAGAATCTGATAAGCACGGTGGGATTTTTCTCGTTGCCCTCTTTATAATTTTTCCCAATCTTCTTTCGACGTCCCAGTGGGTTGTGGACCTGGATCCACAACAATCCACGGTTCCCGATCTATAAGAAGATCCTCCATTTTGAGCTTCTATAGCTCAAAATTTTGTCCTTTAAATTTCTCCATTTTGAGCTTCTATAGCTGAAAGTTCTTGCCATTCTCTTTCAATGCACAAATCAATGTTGCAAAGCTCCCACTGAACCCAGGTTTATCACAAACCCAATATCTATCAACCGCACCGAACCCTCAACAACAAAGGCGTCCCCTAAAACCCATAATCGTGCTCTAATAACACATGTAAGTTTTAAATCTATGCAAAGAAGCAAATTATTTTAAGAAAAATAGAGATTACACCACAACATTCACACATAATACATAGAGATTTACCTTAGAAATCCTTAACTGGGAAAACCAACAAAACTTAGAGCCGCACCTCTTATTTTCTCATTTTCATTATTAACCACTCACAATACAAATATAGGTATTCTTCAGCATCCAAAACCCTAATCCGTTGACCCAGATTAGAAATAGACCCTAATCCCTTAACTGGGATTAAATTACATATTTTTAGAAAAACCCAAAATCAGGTGCGCAGTCAAAGACCCTTCGCCCCCCCCCCCCCCCCCCCCCCCCCAACACACGCAAAGAATATAACATATACCTAACAAAAATTTTCTGCCCAAAATCAGCATTTCTAGCTCACATTTGGATGGGGGTGGGCCAAGGGTATGTTGGGAATAACTTTTGAGTGGGGGTGACTCCAAGCATCACCCCCTGTCTCCATGCAATAAATTTTGAAAGTTTTGGACAAAGCGATTTAATGACGAGTTAGGGAAGAATGTCAAAGGAAACAGGAGCTCGATTTTGGTTTTGCACAAATTCGGCACTTGGAACTATCACTACCGATTTGAGAGACATAATTCAAGTGATTAGAAATGGAAATCAAAGTAGTACTATGGAATATGTTGGGCACTTTCACAAGGGAAAGAAAAAACCTTCAACCTTTAAAGAAGATTTGGAAAGTATTAATTGGATTGTAAGAATTTGTCTAATGAGATTGGTGAGGGAAGGAATAAGATGCTACAGGTACTTGTGGATACTATGTAAGTAATTTTGGTATATATTCTACAGTTGTTCTATTGACACCAAAGATCACTCTGAATATTTAACACTACATTAGAATTTCATTGTATTTTCGTTCATTTATATATGTATTTGTCATCTAAGCAAATGATCAGTTAATAAAAAAAATTAAGTTCTTTAATCAACACTTTTCAAATAATAAGATCATATTATTTATGCTTCATGCAACCTTAATTATGTGTATACTCATTATGTTATTTCCATTACAGTGGATGGAGTTCAATAATTACAATATATTAATTTGACTTTTTAATATTTGTTATTGGAAGTTTTTCATTCTGTACCAAAGTCTTTGGACTCTCATCTTTATATAAACAAACTCGGAAGGAAATTGTCTTTCAGTAAATTTGGTCAAAGTTTGCTTAACCCAAAATAAAGAATTGTTTTAATTTGTAATGTGAATTTTGGGTGATTGGAAGGCCTCTTAGTGCCAATTCTTTTGTAGATTATTGTCCAAAAGGTTTAGCGGCAACCAAATTTGCTTAATCCAAAATAAGGAACTTAATGTTGCAGGGCTTAATAAATGTGTGTTGTTAGGATGGCCTCTTAATGTCAATTCTTTTGTAGTTTTGAATCCAAAAGGTTTAGCAATTCAAGAAAATCACATCATTTTCTTTCAACCAAAACATATTTGGTTTGAAAAATAAAAAAGTAAAGGATGTTTTACTTTATAACGTGAATGTTTATGTTACTACAAGCCTCTTAAAGGTAATTCATTTTTTTTCCTTTAAGAAATTGTAATCCTTTAAAAATTACATCATATTTTTACTATATTATTATGTTAAGTACTAGAGTAGATTAGTCTTAATTTCTCAATGGATGATAAGTTTGGAATTAAGATGAATCTAAGTTGTTAGTAATTTCTATATTTATAGAAATTGAGATAGAAGTTCATTGAAAATTAAAAGAAAAGAATATGACAAATCGTTAAAATTGTGACAAAAAAAAGTGACTATAGTGTATTTGAATTCAAATATGATCAAATTCAATTGAAATATCCATTTAAAGTAATGAAATGTGATGATGATAAGACCAAGTTTGAAATTTAAAGATGGAATAAGTTGCAATACTACTTCATCTAAAAAAGTGTAGGCTCATCAGATCGAGTGCTCTAGAACTGGAGATATATGCGAAAGTAATGATATTAAGAATCCTGATAACTTTAAGATGAAGGATAATCATTCCAACTATACTCGCACCGTGAAAAATTTTGGGGCTATTGTGAGTGTTTCCAACCTTATTTGTGACCCATTTTATTTTATTGTATTTGAGTGTAGATATTTTAGTAATAATTATTAGCGTTTTCTTTGTGATAGTATGGGAAAGCATATCTATAGAGGATATATGTAATGTGTTGAAGTGGTAACAATAATGAGAATATTTTGAAGAAATTTTATAAGATTACAAATTTTTGGTGTGTGTGTTAATTTTAATTAGAGTTGATATTGCATTTTTGTTAAGTTATATATGTCAATTATAAGTTGATCACTCAAGGAATTACACATCTTACATACTGGACTATAGAAAGCACCCCTTAGTGTAAAAACATGATATAAATTAATTATTGTTTTTTTCACTGGAACAATTAAATTATGGATTTAAAAAAATTGTGAATAAACGTGTACAACAACGCAATATAAAAGAGAAAAATGATCGCCACATCCAACTAACAAAAAGCATAATATTTTTCCAAAATTTCTTATAAATATTATCACCCAAGAAAACATTATAGCTATTAAAATAAAGAAGAAATCTAGAATTTTTGCCCATTTAAGCCCACCTTAGTTTCCATTGTCTCCTCTATGTGCATGCCTACTTTAAATAGTTCCATAGGGTCGAATCCTCCATACACATGTTTTTAGTGTGTTGTGCATGCAGGCTTCATTATGAAGCTAAGATAAATCATTGAGCAAGAAGTCCACAATTGATGAAGTAGTTGTAGGAGGAGAGTGAACTAACTCGTAAGGGAGGTTTACTAGTATATACATAACTAGTGATTTTATGATTAATTATATAAATAAGACTCATCCTAGTTACGACATAAAGGTAACATGGACCACATGTTAGGTTTTGATGCTCTCTTTTGTATAAATGGGGTCTTACCCTTTTTTGTAATCATTTAATTTGATAACATTAATCATAATATTATTCCAAAAAAAAATGGATTTGCAATTTGTCATCAGTTAGGCATTCTTTACTATAGCATATTGCAATTTTCATTTGAGATGTTGTTACTTATCTCGTCACTCAAGTGTTAATAAAACTCTCACGTGTTATTTTGGATTTGGATTTTAGGTTTTTAATTCTTTGAACATGGGAAACCAAAAGAATTGTGCAACAAAGCATGATTGCGTGAGAACTGATGGATAGGAAAGGAAAGTGAGAAAACATGAGAACATGAGAAAGTTAAAAGGAAAAAGAGCAATGGAAAAAAAAATTGGAGGCACGTGGCATTGACGAGGAAATGAAAAATGGTGAGGAATATGTTGATGAAAGAAATGAACAACATGGACATGGCAAGGAAATGAAAAATGCCAAGGAACGCATTGATGAAAGAGATGAACATATCACCCAAGTGGGATGTGAAAGGTGGGCACAAGGCCCACCCTCACTGTCCTAGATCATGACGCGAGCGGTCGAATTATGGACCATACCATCTGCACGAGATAAATGTATAGAAGAGGGCGTGGGATAACTGGCACTCAAATCGCCCCACTTTTCCGGTGATTTGTTCCCTAGATCCAGTTATAAAAACCGGCGGAATGGTAGTTCTACCCCATTTACTGCGGAACTATGCCATGGAATTGTGGCCCTAGAGGTTTTGGCCCATTTTAAGATGACCCAGGTCGTAGAAATTCCAAAAAAATAACGAGAAGGGGTGGAACTGTGCCTCACCAAAAAAATTTCCATCGTCGACAGTGGGCGATTTGAGTGCCAGTTATTACACGCCATAGAAGAGGACACGCAGCAGCCTCTCTCCCTGAAGAGAACGTGGATATAGAAGGTATTTATTAATGTCTCACGCTCCCAATATTCAGCACCCTATGGAGGCGTATTGCAGCGGATTTTGCAGAGCACGGCAAGGGGGGAGATAGTACAGAGCCATGACCGCACTCTAAGTTCACTTGTGCGGTGCAGGACATTCCAATCCTGGGGGAATTCTTGTTCTCAATAGGCCCTATATGAGCTGTCTCTCATCCCCTTTTGGACATGGAAGATTATTCTTAGCCACATCTCGGAGGAACAGAAGGAAAACTCAGACGCCCTAATGGAAGACCTAAAGATCCTGGATGAGCTTTCGTGGCAACACCGAAATTTTCAATTTCAACCTGACGTAGCTCGTACGTCACCTGCGAATAGAATTCATTCAACATATGTTTTTCTCCACCTACCAACTCCGACGACGCAGAGAAAGGTGCAGAAGGCGATGAAAGAGAAGCTTGGGCACTAGTCCAAAGCAACCCCGTTCTGAAAGAAACGACAACCTCTCATTCGTTGGCATATTGGATGCAGAACCCTGGAGGCACAAAGCAAAGGTTCATGCTCTATGAGAGTTCAGTGGTTCTTCATTGGGTCATTAAAATGTTAACAAGAAGGGTCTTGATAGAGGAAAATCTAGTCATGTCCAGCCTCAAACAAAAGAGTGCAGCGATGAAGGACCAACACAAACTAAACAAATTCATGGAAAGGAAAATGGTCATCATGGGAAAGCGCTCGGACAGAAAGAAAGTGTGAGTTTCATATTCAATTGGAGATACTAGTGACACCCCAATAATCATCAATGATGATACAGATCATCTAACAATGTGAAGCAACTCTCCTCCTCAGAAACCCCTGGCTTTTTGTCACTCTGCCCCTATGGGATCTTTTGTAATAATCATAACTTGTTATCTAGGCTCAAGAATATTATGTTCAGGCAGGGAGAATGACATAAATAATCAACAAAATCAGTTTTTTGACAGCAATATCAAGAACTTTCTAAACATTCTCAGCATGCAAGCCCTTTTTTATGGCCTGGTCTCTCCTCAAGGAAGGCCGAAATATGTAATCAAGATAAATGTTGTATTTTTTGTTTTCACGGCTTAATAGAAAGGTCCTTCTCTTATTTACAAAAAAATGAACAACATAGAAATGATGAGGAAATGACCAACAACGTAGATGATGGGGGAGTTTTTTTATATATGTGATTTGAAAGTTTACAAATTTTTAAAATTATTTAGACATATACTTGAGTTCAATTTACAAATTTATATATTTTTATGCAAGGTCAACATCTAACTCATAACAGATCCTACCATGCATAGCAAACTCACACAGATTAATTGGAAGTTGCAGCAATATCACCATTGACAACAATTTTTTGGAGAATATGGATTCAAGTACAATTGAAGAATTGGGACCACCTATGCATGATTGAAAAGCTAGATATAAAGCAAAAGCGATGTTCTAAACATATTTTCAAGGTGAATCTGTCATAGCACAAGCTCAATTGCTACATACATTGTTAAAGCAAAAAGTTCTAAGAAATGCAGTTAAATTACTGGGAATTAAAAGTATCAAACATGTTAAAACAAATAATATGGTATCAAAAAATGTTATTGCCACCCTTGCCACACTTACAAAAACTATCTTGTGTTGAAAAGAATACTCGTAGAGCATTGCTAACAGGTTGTTATGCAGCTGAAGTCCCACAAAGAGCATGAAAAGAGCATAAATAAACCGGAAAGAATAATCCATGCCTTAATAATGAAGAAAAGAGTTGAATAGCAAGCCTCTTCAAGGGGGAAACCTCCTTATACAATGTACTAACTACACAAGAAAAGACAAGATAAGATAATATAATATTATTTAAATTAAAATGACTTCTTACTATATATATAGGAGACAAAGAGGTACAATTATAACTAATAGACCCAAGTCAACATAACTAATATAATAATACTAATGACAATTACCACTAATAGACCCAAGCTGATATCAATAATATGTAATGAGCCACAATATAGGGGGTAATGTGCCATCATTTAGGGATTAACGTGCCCCTCCCCTTCAGACAAGTGTTGTCTTCAACGCTTGATTAGTTGTGGATGCTTCTATATGAACGAATCATCTTCCCGTGTCGGATCTTCAACTGGTAAGTTCTTCCACTTGACTAGGTACTCAGTAATATCCTGATTTTGTAGTTGTTTAGTCCTTTTTTCATTGATTTGTTTATTTTCCAATATGACTTTTCATTCTTCATCAAGCTCCAGAAAGATAGTTTGAATCGGTATCTTGTCTCATATTACTTTCTTTAAGCAAGAAACATGGAAAACTAGGTGTATCCTTGGAGATGAAGGGAGCTCCAATTTGTAAGCCATACTACAAATCTTCTACAACACTTTATAAGGACCATAGTACTTGATTGATAATTTATTGTCTTTATTTAGTTGCTTGAGGGACATCTGTTTGTAAGGTTGCAGCCTTAGAAATACCCAATCCCCTTCTTCAAAACTCCTTTCACCATGATGTTGATCTGCTTGTTGTTTCATCTTATTTCTTGATATAGCCAGGTTGTCCTTCAGTAACTAGAGAACTTACTGAATACAAGATAATATTATTTAATGAAAATGACTCCTTACTATATATATAGGAGACAAAGAGGTACTATTATAACTAATAGACCCAAGCCGACATAACTAATATAATAATACTAATGACAATTACCACTAATAGTGTAACGTCCCCTCCCACCATACCAGTGCGATGGAGAGAAGGTGAGGCTAAAACCAGGCACCTAGCCCCATCATTATTAACATAATTCACATAATATAAAAGTGGACATATGCAGATGTATATATATATATATATATATATATATATATATATATATATATATATATATATATATATTCTTGAAAACACAGCGGAAGCAAATTCTATTACACATCTATCATACATTCAAGATATTTATGATAGTCATCAAATAAATACATTGTAGAATTAACACAAGAGAGTATTTATCTTAAAACAAAGTATTCCTGAGCAACTGGCTATGCAACTGCAACGTTCCACCCAACCATAGGCCAGTTGTGCTCATCAATCCCTCAACACAACTGCCACCCTCGAGCTGGGCATGATTTCTACAAGTAAAAGGGGAACAACAGACTCACACATAGCCAAAGATACACCAAAATCAGCCAAGCCAATCCACAATTGGGTTATCAGGCTACTAAGGAAATGGGAGGGAATGAATTGCTAAGCTAGTGGGCTCAACCACAGAGCTATGGATACCTCTACAAGATCTATCTAGCTTGGTACCCACAATTCCTACACACCCAACCCAAGGAAGTATTCCCTTCACTACTACATAGTCCCTTGGGCCATACCTTCCATTCTAGTGTTGTTCAAGGTGTGCATAGAAGAGAAACCAGCCCTTTTGATCTTCTTGAGAGGTTACCTCCTCACTAGGTTTATCAATCCAATTTTGTCCTCTTCCACTCCTAAATTTCTTCTCACAAGTTCAAACCAAAACAGGGATGCACACAACAACAAAATCACAAGTTCTGGGTATGAAGAAAAACGTGGGTAACCAAAAACGAACTAGTAGATGAGGAATCAACCCTGGGGAAGCAAATTCGTTTTAAGAAAGCATTCATGGGCATTCAAGGGGCAAGAACGACCTCTCTAATCCCCCAAATCGTGACTCCCTTCCTCCCAGCCACTGTGTAATACAAAAACAAGTTCCCGGCTGTGGAAAATGCAGGAAAATGATAGAAAACGTGAAGGAGAAAGTCCCAGCTAGCTCAAACTACGTGAGAGAGCAAAGACCATGGGTGAAGAATGGATTTGGGAACAATTTTGTGGGTTTTTTCTTTCCCAAGAAGCAAAAAATACGTTTTCCCAGGTTGATGGCTTGCCCATGCACGAAATTGGCTGCCATACCTCTCCATTCCCAAGGCATTAACTACCTCAACCAACTCTTGGAAGAATTAAATGATTGGGTGCATAAGTCAAAATGGGTAGTTGAGGGGTTATGGGTTCCTTCATTGACATTTGGATTAACACCATTGGCTCAAGGGTTTGAATAATTTTCCCTCCCTATTCCTTGTAAAAATCATGCCCCCATCTCTTATTGCATTGCATAGCTAGTTGTGGGTATTTCATTAAAATTCATATTTACTTGATGTCATAATTTCTATTGTGCGTGGCTAGCACAAGAACCATATGCATCGATTTTTAATTTTCGATACATAAAATGATAAATCGATGGCGGGGCCTTGGCCTTGAGCTCTTCACCATGATTTAATAACGATATTTACATCATTTACAATTTTAAATGAAATAGGGTAAAGATGGGGACATTACAAATAGACCCAAGATGACATCAATAATATGTAATGAGCCACAATATAGGGGGTAATGTGCCATCATTTAGGGATTAACATGCCTCTCCCCTTCAAACAAGTGTTGTCCTCAATGATTGATTAGTTGTGGATGCTTCTATATGAAGGAATCATCTTCCCATGTCGAATATTCAATGGGTAATTTCTTCCACTTGACGAAGTACTTAGTAAAAGCCTGATTTCGTAGTTGTTTAGCCATTTTCTCATTGATTTGTTTAGGTTCCAATATGAATTTTCCTTCTTCATCAAGATCCAACAATATAGTTTGAATTGGGATCTTGTCTCCTAATACCTTCTTTAAATGAGAAACATGGAAAACTAGGTGTACCCTTGAAGATGAAGGGAGCTCCAATTTGTAATCCATACTACCAATCTTCTACAACACTTTATAAGGACCATAGTACTTGAGTGCTAATTTATTGTCTTTATTTAGTTGCATGAGGGACATCTGTTTGTAAGGTTGTAGCCTTATAAATACCTAATCCCCTTCTTCAAAAATCCTTTCACCATGATGTTGATCTGCTTGTTTTTCATCCTATTTCTTGACATAGCCAGGTTGTCTTTCAGTAACTGGAGAACTTCTTATTGGTGCTCTATGTGATCTTCCAAAGCTTGAAATTTAGATTTTCCTTTTAAGGAATATGTGATAGATGGAGGAGGGTATCCATAAAGTTACATAAATGGAGACATTTTTGTATGACGTATGGAAGGAAGTTTTGTACCACCATTCTACCAAAGATAACCATTTCACACATTGTGTTTGTTTATCAGATGCAAAGCAGTGAAGATAGACTTCCAAGCAATTGTTCACTATCTCAATTTTCCCATCAGATTGAGGATGATAAGAATAATTGTGAGCCAACTGGTATCCAAACAATAAAATTAATTTTCCAGTGAAAATTGGATCTCTATCACTCACAATAATCTTTGGGTTTCTATGTAACTTCTGAACTATTTCCATGAAGGCTACAGCAACTGTACTTGCATTAAACGAGTGAGAGAGTGCACAAAAGTGTGCATACTTTGTGAGTCTATCAACAAACACCATCATAAAATTCTTCCCTTCTGACTTGGGTAGACCTGTAATAAAATCCATTAAGACTTCCTCTCACCGCTGACAAGGTATTTCTAATGGTTGTAAAAGACCTGGGGTCTTACATATTTCAACCTTATTTTGTTGGAAAACCAAACATTTTGCCACAAACCTTTGAACATCAGATTTAAGACCTTCCCAAAAGAATTCCTTCTTGACCTTGTCGTACGTTTTTAGGAATCTTAAGTGCCCACCTATAGGAGAGGTGTGTAATTCAAAAAGGATCTTTTGTTTGAATTAAGAGTTCTTACATATATATAAGCGATCCTTATACCATAGTGATTCATTTTTCCACACAAAAGTATTTGATACATTGGGATCATTTTGTAGCTTTTGAATGATTGTCCACACATATACTTCATTCTTCCATTCTTCCCTTGCTGCTACTACCTAATCATATTGTATAGTCGAAATAGCACAAAGTAATGCATCAACATCCTCATCTTTTATGTAGAGTGCATCTACCACCACATTCCGGTTCCCTTTTTTATAGATGATTTCAAATTCATATCCCAACATCTTTGTTACACATTTTTTTGCTCTTTTGAAGATAGTCTTTGTTCCAAGAAGTATTTAAGATTATCTT
The DNA here is from genome assembly GCA_027924585.1 of Larix kaempferi. NCBI lineage: Eukaryota > Viridiplantae > Streptophyta > Pinopsida > Pinales > Pinaceae > Larix > Larix kaempferi. The sequence goes on along the minus strand of BSBM01000236.1, from coordinate 7,669,562 downwards.
GATTTGTTTGACCTTGAAGTGCCTACCTATTAGGTTAGGACACCATTACTTAAGTTCATGTAGTGTTTCCATCATTTTCTTCTCATAAATAGGTTTTTGTAAGTTATTTCCCTTGATTGGTCAACTTTCGAAAGCAAGGGGTCGTCCTTCTTCCATTAGAACAATACCAATTCCATTTCTTGAGGCATCACATTCCAAAATGATAGTTTTTGTGAAGTCTGGTGTGGTTCAAAACAGGAGATTTGCACATTGGCTCTTTAAGTTGTTCAAATTCTTGAGTCCACAAAAATGCTTCCTTATTCAATAATGTTGTTAGAAGTGCTACTATTCTTCCATAGTTCCGAACAAACTTGCGGTAGTACCCTGTCAAACCTAAGAATCCTATAAGATTCTTCAAGGTTTTGGGAATCGGCCAATCCATCATGCCTTTAACTTTGTTAGGGTCTACCTTGACACCTTCATGAGATACACTATGACCCAAATACTCTACATCCTTTATCCCAAAGAAACATTTGGAAGGTTTTGCATATAGTTGTTGCTCCTTTAATAGTTGTAGAACCCTGTCAACATGTTGAACATGTTCTTCCCAATACTTGCTATAGATTATTATATCATCAAAAAATACTAACACAAATTTTCTAAGGAAGGGCTTGAAAATGGAATTCATCAAACCTTGAAATATGGAAGGTTCATTTGTAAGGCCAAAAAACATGACCAGAATTCATAATGACCTTCCTGAGTTCCGAATGTTGTTTTTGGGATGTATTCTTCCTTCATTCTAATTTGACGATACCCTGAACGGAGATCCAACATTGTGAAGTAAATTGATCCATGTAGTTCATCTAACAATTCATTAATAACAAGAATGTGAAACTTATCTCTAATGGTGATCTTGTTGAGCTCTCTAGAATATGGACACATACACCATGATCCCTCCTTCTTGTGTACCATTACCACTGGTGCAGAGTAATAACTTTTGCTAGGCCTAATTATCCCAGCCTCTAACATTTCTTCAACCATATGTTAAATTTCACTCTTTTGGCCATAGGGGTATCTATAAGGTCTGATGTTAGGAGGAGCACTTCCAAGAATTAAGTGAATAGCATGATTGAAATCTCGATTAGGTGGAATAACTTTTGGAATATCTTCAAATACCTTGGAGTGCTTATCAATGACCCTTTGGAGAACCAAAGGAATAGGAGGCTTAGATGTTTGAACATCTAATGATAATAATTCTGCAATTACACCTTGATTTCCATTTTTCAACGATTTTGTTATACCATTAGAGCTTATCACTCTACTTGGATTCCTTGTGATACCCTTTAATTCAAATTATTTTCCTTCCTAAGAAAATTTCATGAAAAGTTCTTTAAAATGAAAAGCCATTGTTCCCAATGATTGTAACCGTTGAACCATAAGACAACATCAACACCAACCATTGGGATAGAAATCATAGGACTATTCAATACATATTCCCCTATATTAAGACTGATATTATGGAATTTCCCTGAGCAATTGATAGTTCCTCCATCTGCAATCATTACATGAAACTATGGTGCTATATATAGAAAGCAATTAAGAACTTTGGCTAATTTACAATGAATGAAATTATGAGTACTACCAAAATCAATCAACAATGCTACATTTTTATTTTTGATATATCATTCGATATTGAGAGTTTGAGGAGTGCTAATTCCAACCAATGCATGCCAATATATGGTGGGAGTAATCTCTTCAATAGTAATCTCTTATATTTCTTTAGTTGGAGATGGTTCATGTTCTTTTTCTTCTTCCTCTTCACAGTCTATGTAGAATAATTTCTTCTCACCACACTTATGTCCCTTACTATACTTGGTGTCACAATTAAAGCATAGAAATTTTGTTCTTCTTTCATCCAGTTGTTGAGGTGTCAACCTTTGAGGTGGGTTAGGAGAAGGCACATTATTCTCTCTATATGTTTTGGAGCCGTGGTTCTTTTAGTAGCCATCGCCATATTTTTAATTTCAACCTTCCTTGCCAATATGAAAGCCTTCTCTAAGGACGTTGGTTCGAAGAGGCATACCTCATGTTGGATGTTATCCTTCAAGATTCCAATAAATAGATCCAACAATTTATCATCTAGTATTCCCTCCACTCTGAGACACAACTTTTGAAACTGTTGAATGTGCTTTCTTACTAGACCCGTTTGCCTTAGATTTATCAATTGGGTAAAGAAGGAATTACTCTTAAAATCATCATGATATGATATCAATTCTTCTGTAAAAATGGACCAAGAGATAATAGATTTCTTTTTTCATTCACAAAGCCATTGTTACCACATAAACTGTTCATGTACTAAATCATTGGTACCTTTTAGAGACTTGAGACTTGGTGTATATCAAATAATGGCTCCATCTGAAATATCCATGCTATGAGGTCCTTTCCATCAAACTTCCTAATGTCAATCTTGGGGATTTGGATACCCATTGAGGACCATCCCTGGTTACTTCCCTTACTAGAATCAATTCCTCTTGGAATATTCTTATTAATGGAAGGTTTCTCAACATGGACATTATCTTTATCTTCCTCAGTACCCTGGAACACATGATCACCTATAGAGGGATTATCCTTTGAATTTTGGATGAGCTTAGAAATATTTTTCATATTTTCCTCCATCTTATTATCCATCTGTCCCATCATCTTCTTTGTCATCCTTTCCTCTAAATTAAGTAAATCAACCATTTTCACAGACCCTTTAATCATATCTTCCAACTTGGACACTCAAAAAGATAGGTATTCACTTTCATTGTAGAGTCAGGGATGAATCCTTAGGTGGTTTGATTTGAGTGTGATTTTTTCCACTTCCTTTTGGAGGAATTTTGAACAATATAAATAGATATTACACCTTGGTTTCACCTCAAATAGATCCTTCTACCAAAAGTTATTCAAATTTAAAAGGGTGTGGGCCTTTTTCAAGCCCTGATTTGAAGACTAATTTTCTATCTGACCTTCCAACTGAGGTAACCCTAAAATTTTGTCCTCTATGAGTCTAAAATATTTGCTTATGGTGTTCTTATATGTCCTCTTTCCAATGCCGTAGGTTTTCTTGAATTTGGATGTGCCAAAAAAAAGTTGTGCCAATTTTCCCAACACTTGTTATTTTTGGCCTTTTTCATAAGAGCGAGAGTGTACGGCCTACCAAGTGTCCAATTTTTTGTGTATGATTCTGAAATTTCTATCCAATATAGTGTATTTTGTCTTCTTTCTGATGCAACAAGTCTCTCTCAATTTGGATCTTTCATTCTCCAAATATAATCGTTTCTCCCAGAACAGTTGTTTTAGACTATTTTTTGGACTAGTCAGAAACCCTAACTTCCAAAGGGTATATCTCCAAACCTATAATGAATTAGGATCCAAATTTTGGACCATAGATAGTTCACCCTATCCTATGTCTCTCCTGCAAGTTTCACTATCTGAATTTTTTGTAGAAAATAATTTATAGCGGAAATTCCAAGATGACTTGTTTTGGAAGCATCCATGATCTGATACAAAATGTTATGCAACCAAGTCCCAGAGAGAGTATGAAAATAGCATAAATAGACCAGAAAGAGTAATCCATGCCTTAATAATGAATAAAATAGATGCATAGAAAGCCTCTTTGAGGGGGAAAACTCCTTATACAATGTACTAAGTACACAAGACAAGACAAAGAGGTACAATTATAACTAATAGACCCAAGTCGACATAACTAATATAATAATACTAATGACAGTTACCACTAATAGACCCAAGCCGACATCAATAATATGTAAGGAGCCACAATATAGGGGGTAATGTGCCAACATTTAGGGCTTAACACAGGTGTTGTTGCAAAAAACATTGCATCAAATTGTTTGATGGTGATGATTGCAAGAACATTAAAAACATCAAGAATAAGTTTATTTAAGTATAACAAATTTAGTATTAATTTAGATGAGGTTGACAAAGTTGCATTTTGGGTTGTTATCTATAGGAAATCCTATCAAGACAGGCTTCCAGATAATGTGAGGGATAGGGTGAAAGTGTTTTGGCATTTAAAATATCGTGTGTTACCAAATGAAAAGGACGTTTTGTGGCACCATATATCCAAAGGAGTTTATGAAACTCATTCCAAACATATAAAAGAGATCACTCAAGTGGAAATGTTCAACAATTTTATGGAGAGTAATGTTGATGTGAAAATTGTGCTTAGCACATTTGTGAATCTTAAACCATGGTATGTCAGGCCCATCACTGTTCATGACAAATGTTGTCGATACCACGTAGAATTCCAATTATATTATGAGACATTTCTAAATTTGGGCATACAATATTGGCCAAATGACCCACCTCCTTCGAGTGTTCATTAATATTACGTGCACAAGAAAATGATCAAGTATTTTATAAGAAAGAATGTGTTGGTGGTAGAAAATGAAATGAATGTGCTCATTTGGCACTTTTTTATGCTAATATCCCATTGATCCAAATGATCCTCGACTTCCAAATCTCACTATGAAATGGAAGATATATGAATGTTCAGTACACTCTTGTTACAGATTCAGTGAAAACATTAAAAAAAATCAATTTACTTGAAGATGATATTTTGGTGACAACTTTTATGGAGAAGTTCAGGGAGCAAACATATAGATATATTAAGCACTCCCACACAACATGATGGCAAGAGGTACAGTTCAAACAATCACGAGATGTATCCCCAAAAGGAACATTATTATCAATGGTTGATTTCATTGAGAATTACACTTTCTCTCCACAAAGAAAATCCAAAGTGAGTATTATCATTCAGAATAAGTTCTATACTTGTGCACAGTATGTATAGACATGCATAGCTCGATGTCAATGGTTCTAATAGCAATGGAAATAATCATGAAGTGATTAAAGAGTATCATTTCTACATCAGTGATGATCGTACACATGATACATGTTTTGTTCAACATTGTTTTAATATGCTTTATAAATAATTATCAAGACGAGGGGTCACTTTTAAAGAACATTGGGTGTGGTCAGATGGTTGCGTTGGTCAGTTTAAATCAACATGATCATTTTATTAGTTGTCTCTCCTTCATAAGACAATGGATATTTGTCACACATGGAGTTTTTTTTAAACATGGCATGGAAAAGGAGAGCATGATGGCGTTGGGGCCTGCATAAAGCATGTACTTAGAATATATCAATTGAGTCACTCTATTGCTTGACTTGTAAATTCACTCGATGTTGTTAACTAGTGCAAACAAAATTTAAGCCATGAATTCAATGAAAGGATAGTTCACGTGAGAAGGTAGAAATGTTTCTTTTACCCTTAATTTTTTATATAAAGTTTCATTTACTATGTTGTTTAGATATATGTATGTGTATTTTAGAGATATATCGAAAACATATATGTATTTATTTATGTGAAATTTGATTTTTTAATGTGTTCTTTATTTTCCTTAAACAGGTACTTGTTGAGATATTGTAACTTCAAAGAATATTATATTTGTACCTTATTATTCTGGAAATGTTTCATTCCTCCTTGAAGATCTTATTGTATATCCGGAGATGTTTATTCCTCCGTCAGATTGTGGTAACTTGGGTTATTAGACTTCCCTAGTGGGGGTCGGCCCTATATGTGTTATGTGGGTCAAAGGGTTATTAGACCACCCTATAGGGGTCGGCCCAGCCAGTTGTAGTGGGGTATTTAACCCAATGGTTAAATACGAGCCTACATGATTTGTGTAAAAGACAAGTCAGAGTAGTGTATAAATAGAGGAGGTGTATTCCTCATTTTACACACACTCACTCATTTGAGAGTGGCGCACTTATGAGAGAGAGGTCTGCTATGGAGAAGGAGGAGCTTATGCTCAGGGTTACATCTTTTGTATTTGTTGGTCATCTATATTGAGGAAGCTTTGCTAGGTTTTCTACCCCATGAGGGTTTCCCAGGATAAATCTGTGTCTCTTATGTTTATGCTGTGCTTGTTGTTTCTTCAGTGATCCTGTATATGCTATTATTGTGAAATGGAATATAATGCTGCTATTTTCTATCTTAGCATATTAAATCTTAACATGGTATCAGAGCTAACCTGAAGGAAGTCAATGTATGGCACTTACGACACGTGCTTCACTTGCGACAATTTAAAGGTTTGGGTTTTACATAGCAAAAACCAGTCATCGTGGAACTTTCACTATAAATCCATTTCTGTGAAGGTTCAAGATATGAAAAGTTTACAGGTCGTAGATAACATCCCCAGGTACCTTGTGTCCAAAGGACACCCTCAGATTCGTTGTACTTTGTGAGTTATGATCAGTACAAGTTAGGGTTTCTGCCTCTTCCAGATCTCAGTCAAAATCAGGTGACCTTGGAAAAAAGGTCATAAATTGGGCTAGGAAGCTCCAAATGAAATTTCGTAAAACGTGACAGGTAGTACACAGACTATGCTATCTCAGAAAAAAATTTCAGAGGCCGAAGTTGAACCAGTGACACGTGGCACGCCGTACAAGTTCGCTCTCTTGTTTTATCCCATAAACAGGTCACGTTGCGACACTTGGAATAACTCTCTCTCAGAAAATCCAATTGAGGTCAGACCTATTGGGATGGAAATATGATAGGTCAGGCTACCACAGAAAAAAATTTCAGACCCTGTGGAGCGAAAAGTTCGAAGTTACAGTAGAAACAATCAGGTAAATATTTCTGTCAAAACAAAATTATTTTTGGAGCACCTTCATTCATGGCTTCCGGAATTTAGGGTTTCGGAGAAAGTTAGAATTTTTGGAATCGGAATCCACGGCTGAATGCTACTCAGGAAAATCGAAATTTAGAGACCAAGATCGAATTTTTTGGTTGGGTAGAAGACCAGGCTTGATCAAACCCCAGTTCAGGATTTTGATCAGAAAGATGGAAAATTAGGGCTTCAGCAAAAGTTGGAATTTTTTAAGTCTGTAACCACGGCTGGAAGCTCCTCAGAAAAATAAGAGTTTAGATCCTTGGATCGAACCTTTTGATTGGGAAGAAGGGTGGGATTCATCAAACCCTAGTTCGGGATCCTGTCCAGAAGATCCAGAAGTTTCGAAGGCAAATTTTGAGGGGTCAAATTTTGGAAATTTCAAAATTGAAGTATGCTAGTTTGATCAGCTCAGGAAGACACATCCTTCCATCCATTTAGAAGTGTGAAAGTTAAAGATTGAATTTTTAGGGTTTCTCTAGCAAACCCTAATCAAGCTCCAGATCAAGTTTCAGGGGGAGTTGAGGCTAAGACCTTACATAAGAAGACTACAAGAAGTCTCGACAGGTATGACTTAAGGAGGTTCAGGTATGTCTTGAAATCTGATTAAGTTCATAATGTGTTTGTCTTCATATTATTTATTAGTACAATCTTGATTACTGTTAGAATTGTCTTATCACCCTAGTAACAATATGAATGCATGTGAATGATCGAAGACATTCATTGATTAGGGCTATATGATTGTACTAATGCATTATGGTGTTGTGTGAGGTTGATGTTGTCTTCTAACAAGATACAGGTACATCACGAAAGACAAATCAAGTTCCATGACCATGACAACATGAAGACAAAGACTCGTCCATAATATTTGTTCTACTTACGAGGTATGTATGACTTTGTTATATTATGCTTAACCTATGAGATATGCAAGTTCTAGCACAGGATCTCTAAATCATTGAAGAGAACAAAGAAGATATTGTTTAGGTATGTTAGACATAACTAAGCAGGTATACTAATCCAGGTATGTTTTCCTATGTCAAGTTAGAATCTTACCTTGTGTTAGGATCCCTTATATAAGTATACTTGGTATGATTGGTTATGCTTATTCATAAAGTTAGTAATCAAGGGTTTATGCATATTATGTCTCTTATCTTGATGATTTAATTAACCAGAAGAGTACTATGATCAAACAAGAATATGCATGAGTAAAAGAAGACTTCCTTGAAACCCTAAATACTAATGATCATGACTATACATATTCAAGATTATTTAGAATTATAATGTTTTGATAATATTGAGAATATATTAATGAATGTACGTTTGTGTATGAGATCATGAGGATGACACTAGTGCACACTTGAGCATGCACAATGGTACAGAATGAATAGAAGTTCAAAAGACATATAGAAGATCAAGCGGGAGGCAACCACACAAACATAAAAGATAAGTATTTGAGTTGTTATTTGAAATAGTAAATGATATTTCTTGTATGCATATTTGTATTCCTAGAATATATCATGCTGAGTGTAAACATTCATAGAGCATTGAACAATATACTACTAATATGCATATGATTGGTAAGTTGGACAAACATTCCATTGTTGCTTGTCTAGAATGAAACCTCTTTGCTGACATGCTGAGAGCTGTGCACACTCTCGATAGTATGTTCTGGTAGAGATGGAAGGAATCTAGATAGCCACTGTATGCATACAGGATATGGAAAAGTGTTGTGCCAAAGTATTGGTCAAGATAGTTGCATAACTATGTAAATGATATTTGTATGCACAATAGGTTATCATGTCAACATGATTTCATGATTATGAAGTATTACTAATCATGTACTTAATTTTGTTTTGTAGGAAAGATCATGAAGAATGATGAACACCGAACAAGTGATGGATGTTTAACAAGAAGATTTACAAATCAAACAAAATATAGAAGGCTCATGGCTAGAAGATTCTCTTAGAAAGAGGAAGAGAATCATGACAAGATGTTTGCTCCAAGTGGATAGATAAGACCATTCTCTTAATGGTGTAATTAAAGAAGAAGTGTGAATCAGGTTCTGTATGGGTACCCAGGATTGATAATCAATTGATGAGCTTAATGATCACCATGGGTGATGTGGATCTCAACCTTTGCTACAAAGTTGAATATGTTTCTATACACAGATGACATGGATGCAAGAAGGAACTCACCACAGAGTTCTAATGATATTGAGGCTCATATCAGTAGACCCATCTAACGAGAGATGGCACAAATAGATATGCAGAAGATCATTCAATACAGAGTGTGAATGATGTTCAGTCACAAAGGGAGAATTGAAAGTTTCTTGATAAGCTTGGGCTTTACCAAAAGTAAAGTTGTTCCTAACCTTTACCTTAAGGTTATGGATCATACTATTATTGTATGTAGATGATATATTTCTGACAAGGAATGAGAAACAGATCATGAAAAGAAAGAAGAAGATGGCTGCAGAAATGAAAATGAAAGATCTTAGATTGATGCATTACTTTCTAGGTCTGGAAGCATGGCAAGGCTCAGAAGGAATCTTTCTCAACTAGGGAAAATATGCTAATAAATATTAAAAGGACTTGATGTGTTGGAATGGCCACTCTCATGGATTCCAACTCGAAGTTGTTAGCAGATGAATCATCAGAGTTAGTAGATATAACTCTGTACAGACAAATTATTGAGTCATTGATGTATCTAACGAATACTAGGTCATATATATGCTTTGTTGTGAACACCTTGAGTCAGTATCTAGTGGAAACTAGATGTGTTCACCTGATAGCTGCAAAGCATGTGATGAGGTACCTAAAGGATACGATAGACTTTGATATATGTTATCTTGGAGATCATGAATTCAGATGGCTACACAGATATTGATTGAGCAGAAAGTGTATCAGACAGGAAGAGCACATCGAGAAGATGTTATTGTATGGGATTAGCCATGATCTTGTGGTTTAGTAGGAAGCAGTCTAGTGTGGCTCTCAGCACAAGCGGAATATATGGCTGCTTGCTCTGCTAGTTGTGAAGAAGTATGGATTTAGGATTGTTTGACTTAGAGATAGACCCAACTATGATCCTATGTGACAAACAGAGTTGTACCAAAATGGCAGAGAATCCAGTGTTCCATGATAAGTCAAAGCACATAGAGATCTGACATTTCTATATACAAGATATGGTGCAGAAAGGAATTAAAGTTCGAATTTGTAACAAGTTACCAATGTACTAACCAAACCTCTACCAATCCGATGTACTAACCAAACCTCTACCTCAAGTAAAGCTTTCCGAGATAAACTTAATATATTTTAGAAGGACCCTCCTCGAAAGGGGGAGTGATGTGGTCACTTATGATGAGATTTCCTACATCGACAGAGAGATCGATGATGTGGATACATATATTGGTGATGCCGACAGAAAGGTTGGTGGATGGTCCTTAGACAGAGTCTAAGGTGACAAGGGGATTGCATCATCCTTGAACACATGTTCTAAAAGGAGCCGTAGATAGATGTCTTCGAGAATGAAGTCCTTTGTGGTCATGTGAGGATTGAATCATCCTTGGATTTCAGTCCTAAGTGAGCCGTAGACAGATGTCTTCGAGAAAGAAGAGGGATTGCATCATCCTTGAACACATGTTCTAAAAGGAGCTGTAGACAGATATCTTCGAGAATGAAGTCCTTCGTGGACATGTGAGGATTGAATCATCCTTGGATTTCAGTCCTAAAGTGAGTCGTAGACAGATGTCTCCGAGAAAGAAGAGGGATTGAATCATCCTTGAACACATGTTCTAAAAGGAGCCGTAGACAGATGTCTTCGAGAATGAAGTCCTTCGTGGACATGTGAGGATTGAATCATCCTTGGATTTCAGTCCTAAAGTGAACCGTAGACAGATGTCTCCGAGAAAGAAGAGGGATTGTATCATCCTTGAACACATGTTCTAAAGAGAGCCGTAGACGTATGTCTTCGAGAATGAAGTCCTTGGTGGACATGTGAGGATTGGATCATCCCTGGACTTCAGTCCTAAAGAGAGCCGTAGACATGATGTCTCCAAGAATAAAGTCCTGAATGAACAGGTGGGGGATTGTATCGTCCCCGGACTTCGGTCCCAGAATTGAGCCGTAGACATATGTCTTCGAGAATAAAGTCCTGAATGAACAGGTGGGGGATTGTATCGTCCCCGGACTTTGGTCCCAGAATTGAGTTGTAGACTGGGTCTTCGAGAATTGAAGATAGGACTGCATCGTCCCTGGACCTCGGTTCAAAATGTACGTGAGGACTGCATCGTCCATGAACTGGGTTCAAAATGTACGTGAGGACTGCATCGTCCATGAACTGGGTTCAAAATGTACGTGAGGACTGATCGTCCATGAACTGGGTTCAAAATGTACATGAGGACTGCATCGTCCATGAACTGGGTTCAAAATGTACGTGAGGACTGCATCGTCCATGAACTGGGTCCAAAATGTACGTGATGGGATTGCATCATCCCTAGACATGAGACTTGTCTTAAAGTTACGTGTGAGGACTGCATCGTCCATGAACTGGGTTCAAAATGTACGTGTTGGGATTGCATCATCCCTAGACATGAGACTTGTCTTAAAGGTACGTGTGAGGACTGCATCGTCCATGAACTGGGTTCAAAATGTACGTGATGGGATTGCATCATCCCTAAACATGAGACTTGTCTTAAAGTGATAAGGATTGATCATCCTGGGACATGATATGGATTGTATCATCCATGGACCTATGTCCTAAAGAGAGCGGGATTGATCATCCTATAATATGATCGTGTGTGTTGCAGGGTATGCTGCTATTATCACTGATGAGGATACTTGTATTGATGTATTGATACTTTTATTGATGATATGTATTGATGAGGATACTTGTATGTATACTTGTATTGATGATGTGTATACTTGTATTAGTGTGGATACTAATACAGATGATCCAGATGTTATAGATCGAGATGATCCAGATGCTGTAGATCGTGATGATCCAGATGCTGTAGATCGAGATGATCTAGATGCTGTAGATCGAGATGATCCAGATACTGTAGATCGAGATGATCCAAATGCTGTAGATCGAGATGATCCAGATGTTGTAGATCGAGATGATCCAGATGCTGTAGATCGTGATGATCCAGATGCTGGATATCGAGATGATCTAGATGCTCTAGATCGAGATGATCCAGATGCTATAGATCGAGATGATCCAGATGCTGTAGATCGAGATGTTCTAGATGTTGTAGATCGAGATGATCCATATACTGTAGATCGAGATGATCCAGATGCTGTAGATCGAGATGATCCAGATGCTGTAGATCGAGATGATCCAGATGTTGTAGATCATGATGATCCAGATGCTGTAGATCGAGATGATCTAGATGCTGTAGATCGAGATGATCCAGATGCTGTAGATCGAGATGATCCAGATGTTGTAGATCGAGATGATCTAGATGCTGAATATCGTGATGATCCAGATGCTGTAGATCAAGATGTTCCAGATGCTATAGATCGTGATGATCCAGATGCTGTAGATAGAGATGATCCAAATGCTGTAGATCGTGATGATCCAGATGCTGTAGATCGTGATGATCCAGATGCTGTAGATCGAGATGATCCCGATGTTGATGATCGTATGATGACGATGCTGATGATCGTGAGGATCCAGATGTTGATGTTGTTGTAGTTGTTCGAGTGCTGCAGAAGATAAAGACTCAGTACTGAAGATGTTGATGTTCCAGTATTGAAGATGTTCCAGTAACTGCTTGAGTTATTGATGATGTTGAGAAAGCTTCCAATGATTTATAGATGTATCATGTATGATGTTGATGATTCCTTGCTCGTGCAGATGTTGTTATAATATCCTTCTCGTTAAGGGGGAGTGTTGAGATATTGTAACTTCAAAGAACATTATATTTGTACCTTATTATTCTGGAGATGTTTCATTCCTCCTTGAAGATCTTATTGTATATCCAGAGATGTTTATTCCTCCGTCAGATTGTGGTAACTTGGGTTATTAGACTTCCCTGGTGGGGGTCTGCCCTATATGTGTTATGTGGGTCAAAGGGTTATTAGACCACCCTAGAGGGGTCGGCCCAGTCATTTGTAGTGGGGTATTTAACCCAATGGTTAAATACGAGCCTCCATGATTTGTGTAAAAAACAATTCGGAGTAGTGTATAAATAGAGGAGGTGTATTCCTCATTTTACACACACTCACTCACTTGAGAGTGGCGCACTTATGAGAGAGAGGTCTGCTATGGAGAAGGAGGAGATTATGCTCAGGGTTACATCTTTTGTATTTGTTGGTCATCTATATTGAGGAAGCTTTGCTGGGTTTTCTACCCCATGAGGGTTTCCCAGGATAAATCTGTGTCTCTTGTGTTTATGCTGTGCTTGTTGTTTCTTCAGTGATCCTGTATATGCTATTATTGTGAAATGGAATGTAATGCTGCTATTTTCTATCTTAGCATATTAAATCTTAACAATAATTTTGATATACCAATGGGCGATGTTGATTTGATTCCATATGATTGTGTTGCAATCCCTGGAACAAGGGGTTTACATTCCATCAGGACTGAGAAAGTAACAAATATACACTCAATTCAGAAACATGAGTACTCTTGCTTTTGCCTTAGATGTATTGATAATGGGGAATCCATCGATGAGTTTTGAAATGAAACTAACAAGTTTGTCAAACCATGGATACATGAAGAACTAACACCATTGCCCCCACTTCTAAATTTCACTAATGCAGAGTTTGACAATGAAGTGGATTTGATTGACAAAGATTATAATCATCTTTCCGATATGGTTAGAGAAGGCGATGTCTTTGTTTTCAATGCACCTGAGATAATCCATAAAATGTGCATTATTATTTATTGAGATGCACTAGGCTGAAAAGCACATTGATGAAGAATTCAAATATCCATCAAATTATTCATATGTAGTGGGTTCAGTGGTTTTAATAGGACATTTCTTTGAAGAAGTAAAGAAATGTAATGACCATATTGTTTTTCAATACTACCAGTTAGATGTTATGTGTGCCCAATATAGTCATTTGGTCGTAGCAGCTCGATTGCAGTTGAATCCAGTGAAGACTAATAAAAATTCCAAGCATTGACAATGAAAATTGTCAATAGAAGATCAAGATGTCATTCTTGAAAATGTGTTGCTAGAACATTTTGTGTGAATGGAACAAATTGATTGATAAACTTTTCTTTAATTGTAGGGTTATAACATAGAACTATTGCTATTGAAATATGTAGTGATGATTTGTGGGGTATTGTTGGTGAACTATGGAATGTGATGCTTATGTGAGGATGCCTTGAACTATAATTTTAGATATTTCTGAACAATAAGAAGATTAAGCAATGTACCATGGATGTTTCATTTGGGGTTTTACCACGTAAATATGGTGTGTCATTTCTTTTCTCTTGTCTCTAGCTTGCCTACTTTGATTATTTGATCACTTGTATGGATAGAAGGCTTGTAAAGGCTTGTGAAGATGAAATATTTGTGCATGTGGCCATCATGGTTGAACATGTTTAAAAACTGATAGCCAACAGTCAATGGTAGAACATGATTAAAAACTTTAAATAGTTAATTATATTTACATATGTGTTTTTATAGTAAATAATTATTTATTTATGAAATTTGATGTGCAATTTTTTTTTGTCTCAAGCAAGTTCTTTTGGAATAGTACAATGAGCAAGGTTGATAGATCATTTCCATATAATCATGTTGGGGTACCTATAACAAGCGTTTTATGCATAGTTAGGAGTGAGAAAATGAGAAATGCATAATAAATTGAGGAATAGAAATGATGTTGCTTTTGTCTCACTTGTATTAATGATGTGGAGTCCAATTGATAAGTGTAAAACCAAAATAACAAGTTTTTCAAACCATGGAAACATGAAGGACTAAGAGCATAGCCACCATTTAGAAATGCAATCAATGCAAACATGGATAATGAAGAGGCTATAATTGAAAATAATCGTGTTCATGTTTTTATATGGTTAAAGAAGGTGATGCATTTGATGTCCTTGCACCAAAAAATAATCTACAGAAAATTGCACTACTATAATGTGATGCATTAGGTCAAAAAGCACCTTGAGATAAGATTTTAAAGGTCCCTCAAGTTTTACATATGTAATTGTTTCAATGTTTTTAATTGGACATTTCTTTGACAAAGTAAATGTATTCATGGATTACAATGTTTTTCAATATTTCGATACAAATGTTATATGTGCTCAATATAGTCATTTGTTCATAGCAACTTGATTGCACTTGAAAAAAGTTCAAGAGCTAACAATGGAAATTGTCAATAAAAGATGATAAAACTATTATTGGGAATGTGCCACTAACACATTTCTTATGAATGGAAAACATTGCAAAATGAACATTACTTTGCTTGGGGTTGGAACATGGTTGTTATATTAAACTTTATAGCATTGGGATATATTTAAGTCATTTCATGAATTATGGCTCGAATATCTATGAATTTCTACATACTTTTTGTTTAGCTAAAAAATTTTGTGCATCTTAAAACCAAGGTAGTTATAATTATAATGTTATCTTTCTTTACAATTTAGTATATAAAAAAAAAATCACTAGTTTACATTTTTTGGATGTGTTATTCTTGTCATGTCATAAATTGACTTAATGGCTAATGACATTTTATCAAAGTTAATTAATATTGAAAAGAACAACAAGAATAATAATTGGTAATGACTATGCAGGCTTCCATCTTCCAATGCTATATTACACTCTCATACACTTTAAATTATGACATGAAAAACTACAACTATTCTTGAGAAAGTGCCACTTTAAACAATGGAAAAAATAAACACAAAAATGAACAATTCAACCGGGCTTCAGATTCAAAGTTATATAATGGTTGTTTTGGGTTGGAAATCCAAATTTTAGTGATGCGACTCTTTTGAATTTAGAATTTATATTGTCTCAAAAATTGAATAAATTTTAAGGAAGCATCATGGTTTTTCATGTTTTACTATTCCTAGTCTTTGTTCTCATGTCATTGCTTCCCTAGTTTACATGGAATCTATTCCAATCATTTTGGGATTCTTTTTGTTGCCATAAACCATCCAAGCATCACAAATAGACTAGGTACTATTCCAATGGTTATGTTAACTGCTAAAACTACACTTAACCAAATCACTTAGGGACATGGGTAATGATCCCTTTCTACATGGGAATTCCCTTGAAATCTAACTATATGGGCCATGTATGGCCCCTTTTTAGATAAGATTTTCTCTTTTATACTCTAATAAATTTCCTCAAATAATGGATCTAATTTGAATCTAATAAAAAAAGTGTGAGGATAATTAATGATGGATCTCCTTGATGTTTGTGTAATAACTGAGTTAAATTTCCTCCTTCATCCATGTGTATTTATTTGACCTTACACTCAAGGGTTAAACACAATTTTCCTTCCCCAAAGTTTAGATTTTTGGTATTGATCATGTTCAAAATATCTTGTAGTCACACCCTAAACACTCTATGAGGATGAATCTTCCAAAAAATTGATATATAATGCATATCTTTATTTTGTTTACCTGGGTGAAGTGTGGTTACAATATCATCATTCATTGATTATATACTTTGCACAGGTGAATAGATCCTCCAAATAGCTAAATAATTAAGTGAAATCCTCCCAAGAAGAGGCTTTTGTCTGAGCCTTATGGTTTTTTATATCCCCACCTTCTCATTCTTGTAGAGTTGGCCTTAAACATGCATCTAATGGAAATATATCAGATCTGGAATTGGTTTATGCATGCTAGAAAATTCTTATCGATGAGTCTTGGATCTAGGATGCATCTGGAATACAAACTTCAAGCTACAACTTGATGATGGGAAAGATGAAAATCAATTACCTATCATGAAGGTTAAATATGTCGAATATGTGTCTCTTCCAGCTGATTAATCTCTAGAAGTCAGTAAATCAATGGGTGAATTTTTCAATATTAGACAATAATGAATATTAATGATTCCCAAACAATAATTTATCCCTTCTTCATACCTTTTGAATATGGTTTTGATAGTGAAATCACATGTAGAATCTGCTTGCATTATGGTAATTTATAGCTTCCTAGATTGATCTACTAATGTCTACAGTATAACTGTTGCTACAAGTTTTCTACAGAAGCACCATATTACCATCATCAATGTTGAAATGGATAAGAAGGGAAACATTTATTGTTGAAACTGTGCCTACTATCTTGTTTTCCTTTGCCTAAAATTTGGAATTATTCTCATTGATGGTACCATGCCTACATAAGAGATAGTAATAAAAAAAATTGACAAACCTCAATAGGTAGGATCCTTTTAAGACCTGTCATCAAAGTTTAAATAAAGAAAAGAAAGATCAGACCATTCTTGCTTAGCTATGGGATATTGTAGTGAAAATAATGCATACAACCCAACTAAGATGGTTTAACCCACAAATTTCAAAATCCAATATATAACATTGACCTAATTTATCATTTCCTTGGATTTAGGTGAATCTGGGTATGAATATTTTTGCATTGGAATCCTTCGATCAATGTTACAAAATACATTAGAACTATTAGGAAATATGCTAACATATCCATCATAATAACATGAAGATATCCCATCCAATAGCTACTAGTAGTAACCACAACATCAAGCAACATATCTAAGCCATAGATTACATTCACCCCAATCCATTAAATGAATCACCTTTCGAGCTCAATCTTTGCACAACACAGAGGAACAATAAGCAAGACACAACACTTTATATGAAATAGAATGAGTAGAGATATAATGTTTGCGGTAGTCTACAAAATATAAATACATGTTTTAAGAAAATATATGTATGACAAATAAAAGACCAAGGAATTTGTTTTAAAGTTCACCCAATTCAGTTAATTCATGCTCTTAGAGCTTTCAAAGTTTACAAATCAATTGTTCAACAAGGACCTTTCAAGTCACACTAATAAGTTATCATGATCATAGTCAACCTTGTTCTTTTCAAATAAATAAATAGCTCACTAAGTCCCACCAAATGTATTGTCCAAAGGTAACTTGCTTGCATAATAACAATACATCTAAAGAAAAATAGCTCTGTAATTTCACTTATTGGCATGCCCATCTCAAGTTTATAGTATGACATTACCTACAAACACCATAATAGGATTTAAGTTAGTATAATTCCAAGCAATAAATATGTTATAAAGAAAAAATGCTACTCAAATATGAAATCAAATATGAAGTCAAGCCAAATTCAAGCCAACCCACTTGCTTATGTCAAAGTTTTCCTGTGGAAAATCCTGCAAACCAAATAACTATCATTTAGGGTCTTGTGTAAAATCGTGTAGACCAAATAATAGCAACATGTCACTCATATACCAAAATATATAAAGAAAAAATATTATGTGATTGATATGGATTTATGTTAACAATTAAGTGTGTTGTTGAACAAAAAACAACTATAATTCCATATAATAGTTGTACTGCGTCCCAATTCTTATTGAAGAAAATATCTGCAGCAACTCCTACCTCAGTTACCAACAACAGGCAAACAAAGAGTAGCATTAAAGAGTTTAAAAACTTAAAACATCCATTCTATAGTATCTCCAATAATTAACATCACTATTTGTTGATTACTATAAAGGAGATGTACTTGAATATTTGCCTGGACTTGTTGATTTCACTATTAAGTTGAATATAAATGATAAGCACATAGGAACAATAAGAAAGATACAACACTTTATAGGAAATAAAATGAATAGAGAACTTAAAACATCCACACTACATGATATTTGTTAATGTTAATGCTACTCAAGCATTAACATAACACCATTAATTCAAGCATTCATTAATGTAGTCAAAACACAAGCAGGTACTTCACTGGGAAACAATAAATATCATAACACTATAATGTTTTTGATTTTATGTAAGGTTCTTTGTTCTTAAATAAACTAGTTTTTTGCATGCAAGCCTTCGCACGCTTCACACCACCAGTGTTGTACATGATAAGTATCCACCATCACTATTTCTTTTTTTAATTTTACCTCAGCAACACCAATATCCATATATTCCAATCTAGTCTATGATCAATGACATTCCATTGAGTATCCTTTTTCCTTTGAAATAAAACTTGTATCGTTGTTACAAGAACTTGCTCGGAACTTATCACTTTCACCATTGCCACTAAATTGTTCAACAAATTGGGACTTTGGTTCTATCAACACAAGAAGTTTTATCCCTTAACGCTTTTTAGGCCCTAATGATGCAGGACATGACCATTTTCCAGCGATTGATGACCACACAACATCACAGCTTGCAACAAAAACACCAACAACAATTGCCACATTAACCACACACTATACCATTCAGTATCCTTATTGGACAAAAATATCTCAAGTTGGACACCAAGCAATTTTTTCAGGGACATGTTGGATTCAGGTTTTCACAACGTTGAGGCTTAGTTCAAGACACATGCCAATATGGCAAACACACAGAAGATTTAGGTAGTTAAGGCACACATGAAGAACAATCCATCACCTAGTTGTATACACACACTCAAACCTTGACATTGACAAACCAACCATTGATTGATACCTTGGATACATTGAAGGTTGGTCTCTGTAATTGATTCTACCCATTGGGGTATAAGATTCCATGATGGCTCAATGGATGCAACTTAGAAAAACCATGCACAAACTGTGCAACAATTCCTTGAAGTCTTAAACAATATCCCCATTAAGCTTGTGGTAAAGAATTTCAAGTAAACTCTCCACATTAAATTTATTTTAGCAACAGTCTGTCCATCTACAACAGAAATTGGAGACAATTTTGTCACATGGAGGAAATTATCAAACTTACTCTAGAGGACTTGTCCAAATACGTAACTTTACCTTTTGTATTTTTCGTTTTATGGACAACTTGGTAAAAAATGATCACTCACCTAATGCTTGCATTTTATATTTGTGCATCTAGAAGACTAAAACAACATGTTCTCACACCAAATCCCTTATCAAATTTGAAACATGCCTCCAAATATGTAAAAATGGCTTGGAATAATGTGTCCTTACCCTTAAATACCTCAAAAGGTTAAATATGCTACCAAACATGTGAATACCTTTTGTGTGAGCCTAAATATCAAGGATTATTGGAGTTGTACAATTACAACTTCCTTGGGATCTCTCCTATTTGTAATTATCCTTGACCTATCATCTCTAAGTTGTGGTCATCCATACCACACCAATACCCCCTTCTCATGTTTTTATGTCATTTCCATACATATAACCCCTTGTCTCTTTAACTTCTCTATCCATTTTTTGGCATTTTTTGCAAGTTTATGCAACTCTCTATAGTCGCAGTACCACACTCTTTGTAACTTTCAATGTCGCAAGTTAGTTTTACTACTAAAAATAAGTGACACTATCACCAATTAATATCCATATTACACAAATTCTACCTCATATTAGAATTGCAGT
Organism: Larix kaempferi; assembly: GCA_027924585.1. Taxonomy (NCBI): domain Eukaryota; kingdom Viridiplantae; phylum Streptophyta; class Pinopsida; order Pinales; family Pinaceae; genus Larix; species Larix kaempferi. The sequence goes on along the minus strand of BSBM01000236.1, from coordinate 7,649,358 downwards.
ATCATGATTTCCACTTGTGGTTCCACATTTTCTAGCTTCAAATTTACATAATTTGTCTCAAAATTGTGTTATGGCTCTTGTAACTCTAGAAATTTAGGTATCTCTCAAGATTTTGGTATTGTTCAATGCTTGGTATAACAAATGTAGTAGCCTTATCATTAACAAAGACAAATCTACAGGATCTCCAATAACTAACATCATTATTTGTTCATGACTATAAAGGATATGTACTTGAATATTTTCCTGGACTTGTTGATTTCACTATTAAGTTGAATCTAAATGATAAGAACAGAGGAACAATAAGCAAGATACAACACTTTATAGAAAATAGAATGAGTAGAGAACTTAAAACATCAACTCTACAGGATGTCCAATAACTAACATCATTATTTGTTCTTTACTATAAAGGAGATGTACTTGAAGATTTGCCTGGACTTGTTGATTTCACTATTAAGTTGAATCTAAATGATAAACACAGAGGAACAATAAGAAATATACAACAATTTATAGGAAATATAATGAGTAGAGAAGTTAAAGCATCCACTCTATAGCATATCCAATCACTAACATCATTATTTGTTCATTACTATAAAGGATATGTACTTGAAGATTTGCCTAGACTTGTTGATTTCACTGTTAAGTTGAATTTAAATTATAAACATAGAGGAATAGTAAGAAATATAAAACACTTTATAGGAAATAGAATGAGTAGAGAATCAGAGATATAATGTTTGTAGTAGTTCGATTTGACCAAAGAGGGTCAAGGAAGTGAGAGCCAAGCCAATTCATAATTGACATATCTAAGTTCAAGGTCAGATTTATGTTGCCAGAGGCTATAAGGTTGAGTGTCATAAGTTCTACAAGGTTGAGTGTTAGACCCCCCAAATTTCATTAGATTTCATGGTACATCTAAGGTATACCTGAACATAAGGCAACCTTCGTTGATTATATAAAAATGTATATTTGTAGAGCTTGTCTAAGAGTTGTGATAGTTCCATCTAGTGACTCCTCTAAATGAACTTGAACAATAAATAAATCCCCTAGCATGCCCCATTAAATAAATCGTATGGCATGGACATGGGGGGCCAACCTTTAGTGAGGACTTACATTGCTGGAATATTGCACAACCCTATGCAATAACCTAAAAAGTAGGAAAAAGTATATCTTCAAATAACATCGAATTGTGGGCAATCCAAATTCCCCAAAGAACAAGGAATGGAAGGATCGTGAGTTTATGTAGGTATTGTCCCTCAAACCACTTCTTTAGAAATTCCTCTACACTCTCCTCTCTCCATATGTTATTTAGGCCCATCTATTGACTAGTAATATTCTAAATATGCTTAGCACAAATGCAATCAACAAACAAATGGGTGGTTGCTTTAGTACCTTGTCTACATAAGAAAAAAATACTAGTACCTTGTCTACATAAGAAGATTCTTTTTTTGTAGAATCTTCCATGTAAGTACTTTGTTGCTCAAATCAAGCCACATAAAGAGTTTGGTCTTCATATGAGCCTTATTCTTCCATATTTTTGCTCACCACCACTTAGATTTATGATGGGCATTGGCCCAAAGAGTCGTATAACCTAGCTTAGTAGAGTAGTATCCACCTATTTTTTTCTTGGCCCAAAGAGTCTAATAACCAAACTTAGTAGAGCAGTAGAGATTGCATGGATGGATAAGGTTTTGGCCACAAAATATTCTTTAAGGAAAGGTCCTCCTTCAACTTTTGTTTATTGGGTATTTGCTAATGAAATAGACATTGCAATCAAGTTGATTGAACACAATTACAATGCAATGATGTTCAGGGAGGCCTTGAAAATAGGTTTCTATGATCTTCAGGCAACTCAGGATGAGTACTGATTGTCTTTTGCTTTAGGGGGGATGAATAGAGAATTACTATATAGATTCATGGATGTCCAAACAAGATTAATCACTCCCATATGTCCTCATTATGCAAAACATGTTTGGAAATTTTTTTTGAAGAAGGATGGATTTGTAGTCAGGGTGGGGTGGCCAAGTGCAGATTTTCCTAATCTTACCCTTCAGCAAGCCAATAAATATTTACAAGATATAAATTTTTCTATGAGGAAGCTTCTTCAAAAGAAGACATATGCTCCAAAGAAGGCCAAGAAATTTCCAACAAACACTGCAACAACAATTGAAGAGTCAAAGGAAACTATTGGATTATTCTATGTTGCATAAAAGTATGAAGGTTGGAAAGAAGAATGCTTGAAGTTTTTCCAAGCAAATTACGATAAGGGAAACCAATCTTTTGCTCATGACCAAGACATATCAGCTGCTTTGAAGGAAATTACTATTGGACAACTTGTTGATTTTAATATAATTCTTAAACAATGCATGTCTTCCTGAGGTTCAAAAAGGATGAAACACTTGTTGTTGGGCCTGAATCCCCAAATGTGAAGCTACCTTTTGGTGAGATGAAAGTGTTAAAAATGCAATGTTGACTTAATCAAGAGGTAGATAGGACTTGAAAAGTTGGAGACGTTTTTTATAACAGATGAAACTCTAAGTCGTACTTGAAGAAGAGAAGAAGAAAAGGAGACATCTTGCCTTAGAGGACATGCTTGTGTGATGCATGCTTCTTGGAGCTCCTTGGTGTGAGCTCGGGTTTTCTTGGTTTTCCCTAGATACGGTTTTGGAGAGCTAGTGATTGTACTAGCCTTGTGGAAGAGATCCATTATGTGCTCATACAATGAGGATCTCATGGATATATATGCCAAAAAATGTCCACTAGTTGTTATAACAACTCCTCAAAATAGGAGGACCTCAACATGTGTGTTGAAAAAATGTGAGTGGTCATCTAATCATGCTAACCAATCCCATATAAATTAGATGTACATAGATATGTGTGCAAAGTGGGCAATGGTTGTTAAAACAAACCCTTAAAACAAGGATTCCCCTCAAAGAATGTGCATTAAACCTCAATTTGTGCATTATGATTAAGTCAGACTACTCATCAAACCACAATGATGGAACAACCTTAATATATGTCCAATGGGTGGAGTGCTCCTCCTCAAAGCTACAAATGACAAACCAAATATCAATAAAAAACATTAGGAACCCCTTAGTTGAAGTGTGTTCCTCTAAAAATAATGTGGGACATGTGTGGATGCATCTATTTGTTAATCCAACCGTTAATGTGTATAGCACTCCTCTCTAAGAGAAAAACCCTAGCCACTTAATAATTTGGTATTCCCCCAAATATGTGAATGCATCAAAAACTATGGCATGGATACATAAGATTCGAAGTCGACATATGTGTAGTGAGGCCCTAAAAAGATGAACAACCATGAAATAAAATACATCAACATCTATTACAAAGACCTCCATAAAGGAAAATCTCCATGTGCAACCTATTGAAACAAGGATTTCAACACTAGTTCAAGGCCTCATGCCATATGAAGGGTGTCATGCCACACAGCTAGAGGAGGAATTCCTTGCATGAGGACACTTGGAAATTGAAATTGAGCAAAACTTGTTGGTGAATTAATGTAAGTGCATGTTTTATGTTAGCCTCCCTCACCTATTGTATATAAAGGGAAAAGATAGATTTTGTTATCACACATCATCATTATACTTTATTTTATATTTGTAATTGTATGGGAGAATTATTATAGGAAGAAAGACACTACGTTAACTTGTGATGTAAACCTTGGGAGAAGACAATTAGAAGATAGAGATGTCTTGGATGTTCTTAGAGATTTTTCTCTTACGAACTACTAGGGTTTTCTCTTGTGAGATGCTAGGATTTGTGCTATGCAAGTAAACCATCGAGAAGAACATGATTATATGCATGGAGACAATTTGTCTTGTAGAGCTAATGCCTTGGATGGTAGTGTAGCCTTGTTCTGGTTTGATGCTTGGATGCTATGGCAAGATCATGGAGAACCTATCTTGATGAGTCTTGAGCTTAATGTGATACCTATCTTGGAAGAAGACTTGTTTATTATACTTGTGATGTTCCATGAAGGTCATGATTTGAAGACCTAGGGTTTGAGGACATAAACTTTGGAATTGACAAGTAGACTTAGAGGCTAGTGCTTGTCTTGTAGGCCATGTGCTTTCCTGATGCAAGATAGCTAGGGTTTGTAAACCCTAAGGAAGACAAGAGCACTATCGCGAAGACCTTGAGCATGGTGAGATGCTTTGTTTAGAGTACTTGGAGCTTGATGGGATGCCATGCTCCATGGATTTTGGAGAGATTCATTTCTTGGTAAAGTGATGTGATGATGTACTTGGATGTTCATTTGTGTGATATGAATGATGGAGAAATCAGCTTTGGTTGGAATTGATTCCTAGCTAGGGGGATTCTGTGGCTAGGGTATTCTCATGGTTTCCCTAGCTATGGCTTGGAGAGATTGACTTGTGCCAACTTTGTGAGAAAGCTATGGTATGTAATTCATATTTTTAATATATATGAAGTGTTCCAGGTGTCCAAAACTATGTGTTCTTGCAAATTTGAATTTCAACTTATGTTATCTTCTTGATTGGGTAGATTCTAGTATCGGTCGTGCACACTGATTTGACATAACATAGACCTGAAATGGTAGAGTGATTTAGCACTTCTAGAAGATAAGAGAGAATATTTACTGTTGTTATAATATATTGTGCTAAGACATTTCAGATCCATTATATGCTTGGAAAATGTGCCCCAAGGGTTGTAGCTTTGTGGTATTAAAGTACACTTGAATGGTAGGGTATTGTCTTGAGCTACTTTGTGAAATTGGGCCAAAGTGAAGTGAAATATTGCTGCTATAAATTCTTATTTCAGATTCATCCCTAAGGCTGAAATCTCACAAGAAATAGATCCAAGAAACCTTGAGGTTGAGGTGAAATTTTTGAAATTGCATTAAAATTTAAAACTCAGGTTCACAAAATTTTTACATGGTATCCAACCTTATTGGACATAAATTTCCTTATTGTTGTTTTGAAGGCCAAATATTTCAGTTGGTGAACCTAGGAGTGGTTTTTGAACGGTGAAACCCTAGTGTGCCTTAATAGATGAGCACTTGCACGTGTGAAGGATTTGACGGGTTGAAAACCTAGTTTCTCTTGTGATAAGAGTGTGGTCTCACCTATGATAGGTAGTGAAGCTACTTCATTGATGGATGGTATAGGTTTATTCTCTACATGTGGGATGCCTAGGAGGACATGTGATGGTTGATTTCTTCCAATGGATGCTAATGTGTTTCACCTATGATAGATGGAGGATCAACATCATTAATGGTTGGTATGTGATCTGTTTTCAACAAGTGTGTTTCTTAGGAGGACCTGTGATATGTGGTCGATTTGTTCGGATATACGCCAATGTTTGGAGTGGATCGATGCATGTCATAGGCATGCTTAACCATTCAATTGTTTTGTTGATTTTTGGAGACCATGAGGGGTTGATTGATTCTATTATAGATTGATAATTATTGGATGATCTATTTTTGGTGGAACTGTGACTCAAGGGTTTACATAGATGGTGACCTTACTCAATTTCAATGATTGTTACAGTGGTGGAAGCTTCCAACGTTATTCCTTGGTGAGAGTATTGGATGTACATCTTGCACATTTGTGGAAAGAGTGATCATGGATGTGAAAGATACATGATGCTAAGCTATTGATGAATCTTATAGGTCACTTTATGCATTGTAGTATTTTGTACTTGATCTTAGAGAGTGGATCTTTCATGTTGTACTCTTCATATGTGTACTCTTGTCTTGGAGTATTTTGACACTGAAGAAGGTTGTGGAAGATCTAACTTGGAGATAGGTTCAAAACCTATGGTAGTGGAATTAGTGATTGATTCCAAGCTTACAGTCGGTGGGAGCAGTGATGAGTACCCAATACGAGCTTGTTGGATTCTCTCAAGAATAGGGGTTTGAACTTAATGATAGTTTTCTACATGTTTCAAGAATGGTGTGACTATTGTTACCCTAAAACGAGCTTAGGAAATTCCAATGTTTGGAGTTGGGTATTCCTCACCACTAATTTGAATTTTAAATTAGGGTTAGACATGCCCAAAACTTACATTATGTAATATTAATGTTCAAGGAGTTCCTAGGAACATAAAAATCTTAACAAAAATATATACCTATGCCAACAATCTAAGCTCCCATGCAGGAAGATTGAGAAACCGCATTACAATTTGGGACATGTATGTTGAAATACTGAAATTGAGCTTTATTCATAATATGGAGGAGTCGAGGAAAGTACCTAAGTATTTCTATGAAATATTTCCTTAACCATATCCATTGTTCTCATTTTCCATCTCACCGTTTCGTGGGACCTGAAAAGTGAAAATCAAAGTTAAACTTAGTATATATAAGTTTGGGAAAAAAGTATACTGAAATGAATAATATCTTCCCAAAAAGATATTAACATTACCTGTGTCCCCAATGGAAATTGTGTAGCTAATATTTCCTCACCATACTCTACATTAGTACCACCAACCTACAAATAAATTAAAATGCAAGCCACTAACAACATAAATTCATTTGACTTAGGCATTTGCATGTTCAAGCAATAATCTATATAGATCACTTGATACCTGTGCTACTTGTTCATCGCCAAAATGTTCATCGATGTTGAGACAGTCATCATTATTTAGGAATTGTGTATACTACATAAGTTTGAAAATATATATATATGGACATGAGATTAGGTGAGCAAATATATATACAAAATAATATATACAACAACATAGTATGAAGCATGCATTCTAACTCATCTTCTAAATGTGTTTTTTTAACATTAATTGTAGCACCCTTGTGTACCTCACCCATGGAGTTATTTTCTTGAGCAATGAATTGCTTATATGTATCCCTATACAACCCTTATCAAAGCAACCTGAACACAGTCCTTTATTTTCTCCCTCGTAGCATTTGCTACTTGGGAGTTGAGTCCAACTCCTCCTGCAATGCAACCACTCTAGATGGCCGAGCTACTAAGCGATGTAGTGGAACCCTAAATTGAACATCTCGCATGGCATCAGGTCATTCATATGTACAACCTTTTCCAACACCATAAAATTTGGATCTTGTATCTATATAATCGAGGTCCATGTGAAACTGAAATTCTATGTAGAGAATCCTAGCAAAACATTGAGGCGCCTCATCGTTATTTGCAAAATTGATGTATGCACACAAGAACCTCTCATAAATATAAGGTACAATACTGGAATAATTAAATCGTGCAACCTTTAGACATTTTTTTATCTTCATATCACAATTCAAACAATGACAAGGTCATTTATTTCGTTACCACGCTTTTAACTTCTCTGTAGAAGTGGCGACCAATCATTAACAATGTCCTCCTACTCATCATGTCAAAAAAACATGGGTCGACGGTCCAATACCACGATAAGTCTCTAATAAAATTTCCAAATTGTGCAAAACAATTTGGAGACTCTGTCGACTACTAATAAACATATTGTTGCTTTCAAACTCGGTCTGCAATTTGGTGGAATGCCCCCTCATCCCATCAACAGTGAGCAACGCAATGTTGTCTTCCCAAGGATCCTTCTCGGGAATATCTCTGGGATAAGGGTGCAAAGGTTCATAGCTTGGAATGAGGGAAAAGTCTTACGCCCTACGACCTTATCCCCCCCCCCCCCCGAATATGTTCACCAAGAGGCTGAGTAGAAAACCCTATAAGATGCCAAATGTGCAAGTAAATTATGAATATTTAAATAAAATTTGTTAATTGAAAATACCTAGTGGAACCATTTCCTCACACTATACACTGGGTGAACCCAAAACACCCAATTGTATGGAAGGAATATGTCCACTGGCACCTATACAAAACAATAAAGTGTCAACTACACAAGCAAGAGAAACTTCATAATTTATTGTGCATTAAACATGTCAAGCAATATTTATGTTTAGATTTTACCTAAACTAGGTCTATGAGACAGTGGGTTGGATGTGCTAGCTGGAGTAATAGAATAAGACACTAAATGCACAAAAAAAAAGAAATCAAGTTATATGCATGTAACTTCAAAAATTGTTAAATATAACCAACTTGAAAATGTTAAATAACAGTACAATTTACTTGAGCGTGTCCTTTGGGAATTTGTGTGTACAGTAGATAGGCCATCCCAACATTGACTCCGCTCACCTCTCACCTGTAGTGTGTCCAGTAGACTCCTCAGAATGGCATCTGTCGAGATTGGAATTACTACCAATATCTACAAATGTCTCCCACTGATCCATGTGTGATGAGAGAGATGGGGACATATGTGTCCTCTCGCTATGTGGGTTCAACGCAACCGGGTTTCCTTGATGTTGACCATGTGCAGATGTGCACGATGATATTTTAAAAATATGTCAAAGAACATTTATATTCATATTTTTTCACAATAAAGATTTAATATAACCTAGACTTTATTGTGTTAAATAATAGTCCAAAATACCTGATTGTGCCCTCCGGGAATGTGGGTCATCAAAAGAAACCAAGTTGACCTGACCCGAACCCTATGCACCTGTGCATGACAAGAATTCTTCAAATTATAAACATGTCAAACAACATTTATGTTCATATTTCTTCGCATTAAACATTAAATACAATGTACTTGAACATGTAAAATTATAATCGATTCTACCTGAGTGTGTGGAATGGTTGTGTGGCTTTGAAGTAGACAAGCGTGTTGGATGTTGAATTTGTGCACCTATGGTGCATCCAGTAGACCCATCAGAATGGCGTCTACTAGGGTTCGAACCATTGACAACACCTCAAGATGTATCACATCGATCCATCACTGAGTAATGAGAGTTATATAGAGGACCTGGTATGGGGTTGAATGCAATGGATTAAAGTAATTATAAAACTACAATAAATTTTTGAAAGAAATACTATCAAAGAAGACAAAATGTGATACTATGATGTACTAAATAGAAAAAATTATTTTTGAAAGAAGTAAGCACAGGTATTAAATGCTATTTCAAAGCCTTGGTTAAAGCCTTGTTTTCAAGCCTTGTAAAATTTCATGTATGTGAAGTTATGGACAAGTTGAAGGAGCTTGGTAGCTCCACTCTTTGTATTAAAGGAAAAGATTAAGGCATAGGATGGAAAAATGTACTAAGGGAAATTTTATGCAGTGAATAGACATATAAATGGATCCTACTTTGCACCCCACACCCCAGTCCTTGTTACTTAGTAAACGTTAGAATAAAACAAGGTAAGACATGGTGCAAAGCACATGGAGATTTGGACCACACCGAACATTGGAAGTGACATGGAGATGAGCTTGCTTTTGTGCTCTATGCTTCACACTTCACAAAAGGCTAATAAAATATCACGTGGAGGAAGGTATTTGCCTAACCTTTGCTTGAAGACCTCCTTATTATGATGGAGCTCTATCTCCACATATAAGGAAGAAGGAAAGAATACCTAAGGTAAAGAAGTTCTAGCAAGCTGCTTGGTAGTTGGTGTGGCTACATAGATTGATGACATCTATACAACTCAACAAATGTGAATATGCTATGTACTTTGACACTTTACATTTGAGTATGATTTTAATTTTCATATTTGTACAAAGAAAAGTGCTTCAAAGTAACCTCAACTTCTGAGTGACATATCAAGCATTGACCTCTTGATGATGTACTTGTTGGGGAATACTTTCTTTCTTTCTGTTTTTGTCTGATTAGAGAGGGGGTGGGAGGATATGCTATGCAAGAAGGTGGATTATTGAATGGAGGTGGGACTAAGTTCTATCATGGATATCATTACTCCATTCTCAAGCGAGATCTTAAAGGGTTTCCTAATAGCAATCAATTCAAAAACATGTCAAACCTCATTCTCATGGATATGAAAGCAAGTATTTGAATGCATCAAGATGAAACCAACAATTCAATCTTATGTTTTAAAGGAGAGATTCATAATTCAATTTTATATTGTAAATTACTCTCTCACAAAAGAAAGTCAACCTCACAATGCATCCAAACTAATTTCTTCATAACCAAACCATCACAAATAATGAATGATGATTCCAGGACAAATATATCGCATGCGCTCATATTTAATATCAGTCAAAAAATTTACATGGCATCCCAATGATTGGTTTCATTTCCATATTCAAGTCATTCAAAACAACTTGACTTTAAATCCCAAATGAATGCATTCAAGTGAAATAATATTCAACCTTTGCATGAATGTTTCAAGAAAATAATAATCATGTATATGTGCTCAAATCACACCACCAAAACGTTTTTCATATTTTGGGTTATTTACCATTCCTAGGAGAGTTTTTTCTTGCATATAAAAGCTAGGATTTATATCCTTATAGTAGCTCAAAGGAGGAAATGCAACTAGAATGTAAAGTCCTTTGTTTGGGGAGCTTCTAGTAATTAAAGATGTTGTGCATCTACAATTTCAACACAAGCTTGCAAAGGGTACATGTTACAAGTATTATGCCAATTTAAAATTGAAACCAAAATCAAACATTCATGAGAACTTAATTGTTATATAGACTCTAGAATTGTGAACTCAACCAATTCATTATCCAATGCTCTAAATATAAAATCCATCTACATAAAATGCCAGTTTCCACAATTGAATTTCAACATTATACATTACTAACTTCTCTTACATACTACAAACTGGTATCTCTTCTTCCACTTAACTACTCCTACAAACTACGGCTTAGGAGAATTTTCAATCCTCTATTGGCTATGGGATATGAGGCATTTTCTAGTTAGGTGCCCTACAAATTCAAAAGCAGCATTAAAGTAAGACAAATTGCAGCAAAATTTCCTCAAAAGCCAAACTTCTATAGTTTGTCTAATATTATGAACTATGAATATTAGATTGACACAACTTGGAATAAAAATGGAGCAATTGACTAATGCATCCACACCAATACCCATCTAGGTTAAGTGTGATAAGCCTCTTGATTTTTCATCTATAGCACATGAACATGAATAGGCTTCATTAATTGTATCGGGGAGTGTGCATGTAAAGTGACTTCCATTAATATGAACAAAATGAATTTGATAAGCCTTATTGACTTGTTTTCTCTTAAAGTATTAATAGTATGCTCAATAACATTCAACTAAACAAATTAAATTGTAGCGACCAGGAATTTGATTTCTATAGGGAGGAGATTATACAATTGTTCTTAAGAATTGTAATTTAATCTCCTCCTATTGGATAGGTCATGATGGCCAATTTGTGAACTCTAAAATTTACGGCCACTTCAATAGCTAATGAACTCATTCCTATAGTATTGGAAGTCCTTTTAAATTTTCATAATAATAGGCATATAATTAAACAAGCCTAACAATTAAAGCGGCAATAGTTTGCCTCCTTTTATTTGTAGTATGAGACTACGTTTCATTTATTGATTTTCCATCACAATTGCACTTACCAAATGAATTATACACACACTTTTGATAAGCACAGTTGCAAATTGGCATGCCACCCAAAAATTCATAAAATAATCCATATTACAAATTAATTATACACACACTTTTGATAAGCACAGTTGCAACTTGGCATGCCACCCAAAAACTCATAAAATAAACCATATTACAGGATTCACTTGAATTTCAAAGAAATAACAAATAAAACAAAAGATATTAGGGTGCAAACTACTAAAGTTGGGCATTGGACACCAAATCTAATATTTAGCATTATCTAGGAATTCAAATAATGTGCACATACATAGGTGGAATATGATTGGTTGTAGGGATGATTATGACATTTCGCCCATAATGAAAACTAACATCATTTTGACCAAAATTATCCATTAATTTTTTTGACATGGACACCTAAACTTATTTAGCAAGTTTTTGGATTATCAACATTCACAAGTTATTACATGTAATACTTTGCATTCACTTAATTTTGCATCTTAGCCATGGTCCTTAGATGCCACAGCATAGGCATGCCTTACTCTCTTACTATCTTAGACCATGACATATTTTGAATGAATGCTAAGAACTAATACTGAAGCATTTTTAGAAGAAGTCTAAGATGATTTTTGAAAACAAATCTTAATAGAAAGTTGCAACAGAGTTTTAAAAAGAACTTTGAGAAAATTTTAAACTCTCGGTCGAGAAAAATTTTTTAAGTCCAGCCAAACTCGAGTAAACTCTCGTCCAAGAAAATTTCAAATTCTCGGGCGAGAAAATTGTTGGTTGTGGAGCCTGATCTCCCATATTCGGAGATATTATTATTCAACTGTGTTTGTACCCCAGCTTTATATGATATGCAAAAGGACTGTACACTCACCCCAGCAGGGGGGTTGTGGGGGGGGGAAAGCCTCCCCCCACTGGGGTCCGGGGGTAAATTTTTTGGGGTTGTTTTACGGGCCCATGGTTTTGGGTAACCTGTGGTATTTTCCATGGTATTCCCCTTTATAAGAAGGACATTGTAATACGGCTAGGGTGGATGTATTAGGTATTATTCATTGTAAAGATCTTTGAGATTGAAAGGAGAGACTGTGAGACAGTGAAGAGGAAGTGCAGCGGATGTGCTACAGGTTGTATCCCTTCATTGCTGGATGGTATAATAATAAGGACTGGCAATTCCAGTGTGGACGTAGCCCATGTTGGGTGAACCACAATATATTGGTGTCTCTCTTGTAATATGTTTGTGTGATTGTATTTGCATCTTGTTTATTGTTTATTGCTCTGCAATCCTGTTTTTCTAACAAAAATTGCAAACTCTCAACCAAGATATTGTGTTGAATTTTTTCTCGGTCGAGAAGTTGAATTTTACATTCCAAGCACCCCCTTGTCAAAAAATATTTACCCAACTTCACATTTTCACCCATTAGCTACATCGTTGATGCGTACATTTCATTTTTGAAGATCAATTTCTCACCTTGGGGACTCCACATTTGTTGGCTTTTTTTTGGAGGTGATGATAACTAGAAAAAATTTGAAGAACTCAACTTGGTGACTCCACAATTTGAATATAAAGTAGAATGACCATTTATTTTTTCAAAGTTCTATTTAGTTTTGAATATAGAAGCTTTGAAGTAAAGAGGCATTTCATTACCCATGATTAACTGGATGGTATGCCCCATTTGATTCCTCAAGCATCTTGGGATTTCCAAATGAGTATCTTGATACATATTGGCTTGATCATATTGCACCATTTCATGGATACACAAATTTAGTTATATTACATATTTCATCCTTTATGAAAAATATTTAAGATATTGGTATTGTTCACAAGGATGTTATGAATGTTATGATGTTGATGTTTCCACGTGCCAATAAATATCATATTTTGCAAGTTTGATTAAGGAATTTTGCAAGAAATGGGACCCTGGCTACGAAGAGTATGTGGTACATGACTTTTCACCTCCAAAGGAAGAAAAGGATGAAGAGGATAATGAAGATCTTATTGTAACCCATGTGAAGAAAATTAAGGTAGTAAAGTAGACAAGGGTTTGATAGGTTGTATTATTTTCCAAATTTCTAATTTTGATGATGTACATGTTGATGATTTGGATAAAGATATTTTTGAAGACAAACCCTTGGGAGATGAGAAAAGTTCAAATTTGTTTAGAGACATCCAAGAGTGTGAAGAAAGTATAGGTTTTTTAACCCTTGGACAACGTAACTTTGGATGTATATTCAGAAATTTTCATAATTTATTTCCATCCATGGTCACCCACAAATATTGTAGATTTTTTCCAGCATTCAGAGCATTTTTATGGACATAAAAGTAAATAAATTTTCCAGGCACCAACATCTTCAATTTTGTTTTTTTGCATGTGACTTTTTCATTGGAAAGTATGTTTTCTAGGCTAGAAATTGTATGGGGTAGTAGGGTGCTTAGTTTAATATGTATTAAAAAATATTTCAACCATCAGAAATGGGGCAACAAACCCTAAATTATGGTTTGGAATTTTTTTTAGACATAAAAATTTGTTGTATTCTTAATCCTTATGCTTATTTGAAGGCATTTCATTAATGGAGCAGCCTATACCCTTGGTGCTTGAGGTGCTTGAGGGTGTTGATGATGTTTGTTATGTGTATCAACATTTGGAAAACCACATAGTGGATGTTTTGTAGATTGATGATGGGTTGTCAACATTGCATTTAAAACCTTATATCTGACCTTTTCATCATTGGATTGAGTTACATGTGTGGGAACATGCTATCCTTGTTTATATTTTTGTATTGGTTGTTGTTCACATCATGTAATTTCATTTTGCAGTCGCATTGTAATAGAGATTCCAACATACAAAGGACTTATTTTTTACATGGCCTAGCTTTGGTTTTCCAAACACAAGGGAAGAGTTCATGCCCTTAACGAGATGCTTGGATGGTTACATTTGCTATTTGATTTCGAATGGAGAAGTGGTGCTACTGGTAGCACTCTTTTTTTCGGGACTAAAATTACAACATTTTTTAAACCTTAACCATCCATGGTTGGTTCCATTGCAACCAAAAGCATAAATCAAGCCCTGGATCAAAACATGGTCCTCCTATAATCACCCTCATTTTTATTAAGGGTTAAAATTATATTTTGTTTGAAACCTTGGCCTTAACAATTGGTGTTGTTGTAATGAAAACCCAAAAATTATGCTCCCAAAATCACTCAGAATCACTATGGCACCCTCATTTTTCTTCCTGCGGCTAAAATACAACTTATTTGAAACCGTAGCCCTAACAACCAACGTCGTTGTAAGGAATATGCCAAAATCAACCTATGAATCGAAAAGAGATGCTACCAATAGCACTGCTTTCTTTGATCGGGTTAAAATTTGCAAGCATTTGGAAACCACATCGTAAAAAATACTTAATTTTGTTTTTTTTAATAACTATAAAAATGATTAGCATGAATAAGCACATGGAGAAGAGGGGAGCGTTGAAATATCGGAATTGAACTCACGCTAAGGTTTCTGCGGCGCGTCGGTTTTGATTTCTCTACTGTCTGAATAGTGCCCTGCCATGCTGGGTCCCCAGTAGCTTGCTGGTGGAACGCCCCAGGACGGATCCCCTGATGGGCTAATCACCCATGCGTAGGAGAAGATTGGGTATGGCGATGCTAACAAGGGGATCGGAGGAGTGCGGTGGTTGCCTCAGGGAGGCTGCATGCCTAAATCCCGTCTGATCCCGGCGATAACAATTCGAGCAGAAAAGGTGAGAGAACGAGTAGAGAAGTGGAAGGAAACAGCCCTAACTGGTAAGTTCATTGGCATCTGGCCCAAGGAACGGGATTTGATTCGGTGGATCAAGCAAACCTGGAACCAAAAAGGTCAATATGATCTCCAGCTAGGTGCAAAGGGCTTTTTCACCATTATTTTTTTTTAATATGGAAGATCGGGATAGAGTGCTTGAAGGAGGGCCTTATTTCTTTTTCTCTGTGGGATTATATCTCAGACCGTGGAGAGAAAGATTTAACCCGGACACTGAGGCAGTTAAAATGGCACCAGTATGGATCAAGCTCTATGCATTACCATGTGAATTCTGGGATCTGGAAATCCTCCAAGACATTGGTAATGCCCTAGGGGAATTTGTCAAATTGGCAGATCGAACCCGGCAGCTAAGATATACTGACTGTTCCCGGATCTGCGTTTATATGGACCTTTCTAAGGAGTTACCAAAGGCAATTACTCTGAACTATGAGGATGAGGAATGGGTCCAGACGTTGGACTATGAGCAGCTCCCATTTAGGTGCAGATCCTGTCATGAATATGGGCATTTCAGCAGGAATTGTCCTCATAATGCGCTGGTGACTCCTCCCCCAGATTCGGATCCTAAGGGTAGCAAAGACAAGGATGGCTTTACGTAGGTAAAAAGCAGACGAAGATCTAAACCGGGAGAAGCTCAGAAGAAGGGTGGGAAAAACAAAATGGAAAATGGTAAGGCTACCCTAAATCCTTTCCAAATTTTGGAAGAGGTGGATGAGAATGGTGAAGAAAAGCAGAAGGTGAAGGAGAACATGGAGGTGAACTCGAGAGAGGGAGAAAGCAGCAAGATGGATGAGCTGGATGCAAAACAATCGGAAGAGATGTTTATCTCTCCCCCAGCCCCTTCTACAGAGGATCTGTCGGTGATCATGGAAGATGATGGGGAGGAGGAAGTTGATCTGGGGGATCTGGATCTCGATGCAATTGAGAAGGAATGTGAGAAGAAGGGAAGGGGTTATGTACCTAGACGACAGCTCAAACTTCTCCAAGAGGCCATCATCAAAATGAAAGCCTCCCAGAAATTGGGTATTAGGGTTGATCCCCAATCTGGGTTTAAACGTAAATCCTCCTCGGATGACCCAAAGAAAGGCAGGAAGTCAAACAAGCAGCGTATTGCCAAGGTTGGGGTGAAGCTCATTGAGTCTGGGTTGTATCCTACGATTAGGGAAGCTCTGTCTGAAACCCCCAAAGTTTCCCAATGAGGATTGTGACATGGAATATCAAAGGGTGTAATCACCCCAGGAAAATCAAGTCGCTATCTAGAAAAGTGAAGCAGGAGAGACCGGATGTTTTATTCTTACAAGAAACCAAATGCTCTATGGAAGTAATGGAGAGAAATGTCCAAAAGATTTGGAAAGGTGCAGGCGTCATGGCAATTGATGCCATTGGCATGGCAGGAGGCATAGCAATCCTGTGGAACCCTAGATCTATCTTTTTATCCAACTGGCGGGCCAACCGTTTTTCTCTTAGCTGTGATTTCCATATCATGGATACTGCCATTAAGGGCTCTCTTGTCAATGTCTATGGCCCTAGCATTTCCCCTTTAAAAGATTCCTTCCTTCTGTTTCTGTCTCGGTTATCCCTGCAAGCTTTTGCGGGCTCATGGATTGTGGGGGGAGACTTTAATTTGATTTCTTCTCTGGAGGAAGAAAAAGGCGGACACAGAACCTTGGACAGATTTCAAGAGAATTTTCGAGACATTCTTTCCCAGAATCGGTTGGTTGACATTGAAACTGGGAATGGATGGTTTAAGTGGAACAACAAGCGTGGTGGGTCCCATATTGTTGCTTCTAAGCTAGACAGATTCCTGACATCGGAAGATATTGCGCGCGAAATGGGGGAAGTTAACTCCTGCGTTCTTCCCAATGTTGGCTCTAATCATTGGCCTGTCTCCCTCTCCTAGGATCTTTCTTCCAATAATTGCCCTAAGCCCTTTTGGTTTGAACAGTTTTGGTTGGACCACAAGGATTTTAAAGACTTGGTGGGGAAATGGTGGGAGGAATGCACCCCGCGGGATGGCTCAAAAATGTACCAGTTTCAGCAAAAACTCAAAATGCTCAAATCCAAGATTCGCTCCTGGAATAAGGACGATTTTGGGAACATTTTTTAGGATAAAAAGAAGCTAATTTTGGAGCTAGAGGTGATCCAGAAACAAGGGATGGAAGGTGGATGGAATGATGAGTTGAGGGAGCGTGAACACACCTTGCTAGGGGAACTTGACGCTCGAGAAAGGCAAGAAGAAACTTACTGGAAACAAAAATCCAGAATTTAGTGGCTACAAGAAGGAGACAGAAACACCAAGTTCTTCCATAACTTTGTAGTTCAGAATAGACACATATCCAAAATATCCCAACTTCTGACGTTTGATGGAGGCACTGCTGAATCTAGGGAAGATATCGAGGCTGAGCTCGTCCAGCATTTTGAGACTGTTCTGAAGGAAGACAGACCTGATAAAAGTCCGGAAATTGCCCAGATCTCTTCCCTTATCCCTCGCATTATTTCTCCCGAGCAGAATGAGATGCTAAATAAAGCTATCTCTTTACTCGAGGTGGAGGAAGTTGTGCACCAAATGGATTTGGGTAAGGCCCCTGGTCCAGATGGTTTCACCACCAATTTCTTCTCTCACTTTTGGGACTTGATTAAGGTGGAAGTGCACCAGCTGGTGGAAGAATCTCGCTGGTGTGGCGGAGTCCTGCGTGCCTTCAACGCCACCTTTTTGTCCCTAATCCCTAAGGAAGAAGGGGTTGATTCGCCGGGCAAGTTTAGACCCATAGCCTTATGCAATGTTATCTACAAAATCATTTCGAAAGTCATAGCTAACAGATTGAAACCTTTGCTCCCAACCCTTATCTCCCCCGAACAATCTGGCTTTGTTGAGGGAAGGCAAATTGTGGATGGGATCCTTCTGGTCCATGAGACTCTGTGGAGACTCTACACTCTCTCAAAGTTCTGAAGAAACCTGGGATGATGGTAAAACTTGATATTGCAAAATCCTATGACAAACTAAGCTGGCAATACATGCGGGAAATGTTGCTTGCTTTTGGCTTTGACTTAGTCTGGGTTCAATGGGTCATGAATCTTGTTTCAACTCCATTCTTCTCTATTCTTCTCAATGGTTCCCCTACAAAGTTGCTGCAAGCCTCACGTGGTATTAGACAAGGTGACCCTCTGTCTCCCTTCCTGTTTATCATTATGGCTGAGGGTCTCAGTAGACTTATGAATCACAATGTGGCCACTGGGGTTATCAAAGGGTTCAGACTTCATGATGGGATGGAAAGAAAAACTCATCAACAATTTGTAGATGACACCATGTTAATAGGGCACCCTTCAGTCCAAGAAGCCAGAGGTTTTAAGAAGTGTCTGGATTTATTTGCTAAAGCATTTGGTCTGGAAGTTAACCCTCGGAAGTCTCAAGTGTTCTTTCTAAATACCCCAAGGGTTACTCAACTCAACATTATCAGAATCCTAGGCTTCTCGATGGGATCCTTCCCTTCTAAGTACCTAGGGGCTCCTCTGACAGTGGGCTTAATTCGATCGGCTTCCTGGAAAGAGTTGTTGGATAGAATGAAAAGGAGGCTAACAAGTTGGATTGTGCATCCCTTGAATTTCCCTAGCAGACTAACTCTTGTCAAGTCGGTTCTCCAATCCATGTCGGTTTATTTGTTTTCCATGCTCTCAGCTCCTAAGTCCGTGTTGAAGGCTATCCGGGGCATCCATAGATCCTTCCTTTGGGGTTGTAGGGAATCAAAGGGGAAGTTTTCCTTGGTTGGTTGGGATAATATCTGTAAACCAAAGGCTAATGGTGGTCTTGGCCTCAGAGATCCAGAAGTCCTAAGTGAAGTTTTTGGGGCCAAAATCTGGTGGCGCTGGTGCACCCAACAGGGGGAACTTTGGGCTAAACTGTGGCATATCAAATATGCTAGGGATAGGGAGATTGGGCAATTAGTTCAATTTAATGAGGTTCATTAGGGTTCTCACATTTGGGCAAAAGATTTTGCATCTAGAAGTCTGGTGCAGGATCATTGCTTTTGGGAAGTTCAAAATGGGAGGGAAGCAAATTTCTAGGATGATTCCTGGAACCAGTTTCCAATTTTGGGCTCTGATCCATGCTGGCAGCTTTTGAAGGAATCTGGTCTTGCTCTCGAAAAACTGAAAGTCCACTAATACTGGGATATGTTTGTTATGGAAGGGCCTAGGGTTTGGCTGAAAGCAAAAGAATGGGATGATGCGTCGGAGGGGACCGTTTTAGAAGATTTTGACCAAATGATGAGGGACAGATTCATCCGACACAATGACGCAAGTGACAGACTTCGGTGGGGGAATTCTCCTAAGGGTGCCTTCAGTATTCATGAAGCCTATAACTTATTCATCTAGGAGGAGGAGGAACCAAGGAAAGTTTGGTCAAAGGTTTGGCAAATGAACAAGTGGCCAAAAGTGGCGGTCTTCTGCTGGTTGGTGGTTTGGAAGCGTATACTCACTAGTGAAAATTTGAGGAAAAAGGGTATATGTGGCCCATCTAGGTGTCCTCTCTGCCTTCAAGCTAAGGAAAGCAGTGGTCATCTGCTTGATTCTTGCTCTTTTGCTTCATCTATCTGGGATCGTGGAAGTTCAATTTTTCGCAGATGTTATAGGGTGAGAGGCAATCTAGACATGTCATTGGATGCCTAGGACCTCAAAGCCTTCTCTAATCCCATCATCGGAATGTTTTGGCTCATCTATCCGAGCATGGTCTTATGGGCTCTGTGGAAGGAGCGCAATAACCAAATTTTTAGGAATCTCATCAACAAGGAGGAAATTGTCTGGGCTAACCTTGTTAGAAATATGGCGGAGACCATTCGCAGTCAGCAATGGACGGACAAAGATAAAGAGTTGTCCATTGAAGATAAGCGAATTGCCGAAGGGTGGGGATTAAAGAGTTCGGATTTGGAGGGTCTTCGTAGGAAGTCTATGGCACCTTTGCCAAATGTGCAGTCTCGTTGGTCACCTCCACCTCCTCGGTGTTTCAAGATCAATTTCGACGGTGCTTCCCATGGAAACCCAGGAGCAGCAGGGTTTGGGGGAGTTTGCAGGGATTGGACAGGCAAGATAATGAAAGTTTTCTATGGCGCCATAGGCCATGATTCGAATAATTCTGCCGAGTTGGATGGGCTTATCCATGGGCTCAGTCTGGCTCTTTCCGAATCGTGGCTTCCCCTGGTTCTGGAGGGAGATTCTCTTATCATCGTGAATATGGCACGGAAAATGTCATTTGGCAAATCCCCGGAGCATGTCTCGTCTAGTTGGTGTTTATTGGCCAAGTTGGAACATCTTAGATCTCTTCTGGTCAATCATCCTGCCATTTCTTTTGCCCATGTAAAAAGAGCGACTAACAAGGTGGCGGACCACTTGGCCAATCATGGAGTTGACACCGGTTTATCGTTTTGGTGTGGTAAACTGGATGATTTTGTCGTGAGCGAATGGGGCCAGATGTGTTGCCAACTGGCTCTGAATGACGCGGCAGGGGCGGGGGTGGTGACGTCTGATGATAGAACTTCAACCCACCATGGAGCAGACAACGTGGCAGGTATTGTTCAGGATTCTCGTGCTGGGCTACATCAGCACTAGTTGCACTCGGAGTATTAATTGCTTCATCAATGAAAGTTATGAATTGGTACTCCCGAGATAGGGATGATGTGATCAATAAGACCCGTGGCAATCTTCATGCTTGTCCTTTCCATAGCTCTAAGATTTTGATGGCTCTTTGGATGATGACGTTCTGGTACTGCCTCGTGTTTTTCCATCATTTTTTGGGAGATGGCCTATGTCGCCTTTTCCTTATTAAATCCCCTTCCAGGTCCGGTTCTTTCCCTATTCCTTATCTTTGCTGGCAGTCTAGCTGTTGTGGTTGAGTTCTACGGAAGTTTGCTTGTTTTATTTCCCAGCTGCAAGTTTGGTTTTGCTTGTCCCCTTTGTCTTATGGATCCGAAGTGGAAATCCGCTGAGAAAGAGGTGGGGGGTTTGTCGAGGTCCCTAGGCCCCCAGTCTAGCAGAACTACCCGTGCCTTTGCTCGGTCGCGTCTGCGAGAGGAGGCGTATTTCCATCAAAAACGCATCCCTCGGTTGATTCAGGAGGAGCTTGGGGGTATGGAGAAGGAACTCTGGAATGAAGTTAAGGATTTGTCAATGGACGAAATCCGCAGGGACACTGAGGACTGGATCCTCGACCCGGGTACGACCACTAGCAGAGCTTCGCTCTATGAGAGAACGCTTATGAACTATTGGGTTACTAAAAATTTGATGGCTAACGTCCTCATGGATGCGTTCAATAAACGGCGCAGGGATGACGAACCTGTCCGCTCTTGGAAAACGCATAACCTTGACAGCAGAGTTATGCATTCCAAAGTGGATGCTATTGCTAAAAAGATGGGCATCACCTTTGTAGTTCAAGGTGGCAGCAGTGGAGATGGGGGCGGTTGCAGTCGAGCTGATACCTCACGACGACAGGAGGAGATTTCAGATGTTGGTCAGTCTCAGCCCATCAATTCCAGTCCGAGCCCGGTAGCTGCTGAATGCTGCTTGAAGATTATCACCCTAGACTAAGGTGCTTTTCGTCAATTTTTGGTTTTATGGCAAGGCAACCATGGAAGCTGTGACGGCATTTAGTTTTTATATGTCTGATGTCTTTTATGATAGCATAAATGTCGAACTTGAGTCAAAACTGTGTAGTTATGTTATCTTAGACATGCTGATCTCCTGTTTGGCATCTGAGCCGGGAGTTTTTGATAGCCTAATTCCTTTTTGTGAACTGAAAGGGGGGACCCTGTTTGACCTCTGTTGGTCGGGGTCACCTCTGCCAAGGATGAATAGTTATGTATCTTCTATGAACCAGTAATATATACAAGTTTTTATTTACAAAAAAAAAATAACTATAAAAATGATTTAAAAATAGTCAAAATTGATAATAAAAACAAATTTGGAAAATTTGGAAAATAAAACATTTTTTTTCAAAAAAACACTAAAAAACATTATTCCTTCAAATACATTCAAAACATTTAAAATGATGGTGATGATGATGCTTAATGTCCACTAAGACCAACTTGGTTTATCGAACCTTGAGAGAAACTAAATGAATTATTTGGATTGCTATAAAATTTTATTCATATGTTCAAAAAACTTAGAAAGAAGCGTTCCTGGGTCACCCTAGTTTTGACAAGTTAGAAAATTAGGAAGATTTACATTGTAGCAAAGATTATGAAACTACAATTTAATGTAGGTATATAACATTAAAAAAAAAATATAAATAAAATATTATAAAAAATTAACATAAAAATTTAAAAAACATTATTAAAAATTAAAAATTAAAACATTATAAAAAAATTAAAAATTAAATATAACATACAAAAATTAAAAAACATAAAATGAAGTAAAATATTAAAAAAACACACATTTAAAAAATAATAAATATGTTTAAACTAATGTCAAACATGGGGTCATAGGTTAGCAGGGGCCTGGTCTTTGTGTGTTGTGCAAGCAAAGCTTGGTGAGTCTATTGATGATTTGTTCATCTTTTGCAATTTCAGTAGAAACGTGTGGATTGATATTAGGGAAACCTTACATATCTATCAAAGTTGGGGCACTTCTAATTTAGAAGACAGTTTTAGACAGTGGGGACTGATGGTCTTTCATCATAATTTGCTTCGTATTTTTGTCTATTGGCAAATTTAGAAAACAAGGAATAAGGTAATTTTTGAAAATATCCTTCCAAATTCCCAAATCTATTGTTTCAAAAGTATGAGTCTATACAAGTCTTATTGTCCTATTTCTAGGACTAGTACTTCATCATATTTTCTTCAATAATTGGTTTTTCTTTGTGCTTCCTCTTTAGGTTCTTGTGGTTGTGGTGTGGTCTTGAAATTAAACGAAGATCATTTATTTAATCTTCGTTTGGGGTGTGGCATTGGCATTAATACAAAAGTTGAGTCGGTGGCTCTTTGGGGGATGTTGTATTTTTCCCTTTTAAACGGAATTATTTCTCTTCGGGTTTTTGGCGATTCTGAAGTTATTATAAAGTGGGAAATTTTTTTATACAATTTACAGGTGCTGCAGCTAGATTACTGGTGCTTAAGGATAAAAAACATGTTGAAGGAGTTCTCAGATATTATATTTTCTCATCTATTTATATCGTTCAATATGGAAGTTGATTCTCTATCAAAAATAGTTGTGGATCTCCCAATTGGATTTTTATCTTTTGAATAAATTATTGAAGGCTCGGTTAGTTTGATTAGATGGCTTAGTCAGTTTGACTGGTTTTTATGGGCCAATTTTGGACTGCAATGCCTTTTTGTTGATTTGTTTTTGGATGGATGATTATGAAGACTTTTAGATTGATAGTTGGTTTCGATTTCTATGTATTTGGTTGGGGGTTTAGATAAGTTTATTAAAATGTATGGATGGATATTACTACTACTTATAGTAACGTGGATGTAAGACTTTCTTTTTCTTTGATTCTCTGAAATAGCAACAAAAATATTTTTTTCCTTTGAAAAAAGGATCATATGGGAGGACCCTCCCCTTCCCTACGTGAACCCTCATTTTATTTTAGTTTAAATGTTTTTATTTATTTTGTTTTTTAATATGTTATAATGTTTTTTAAATTTTTATGTTATATTTTATTTTAAATTTTTTATAATCTTTTATTTTAAATTTTATTTTGTTTTTAATTTTTTTTAATGTTTATATCTTTCATGTTTTACTTCATTTTTAATATGTATAATATTTTAATGTTTTATTTTATTTTTAATTTTTTATGATGTTTATAATTATTATTATTTGAAATGTTTTAAATTTTTATAATATTTTAATGTTGTATTTTATTTTTAATGTTTTATGATGTTTATTATTATTATTATTATTATTGAACTGTTTTAAATGTATTTAAAGGATTAAAAAGCTTCTGGCGACTTCAAAGTGATAGTGAATTGGGAAAATGTTATTTCAAGGCTGCAAGTTATTTTATTGGAATATTGGTGCCAAAGGATAATTTCTATACTTGTCAACTTCAACAAGATCTCTATCCAGCGTATTTACAGGGAATTAAATCATGTTCCATATAGCCTTTCTAAAAATGCTATAGATGGTACTGAAGGTTCTTTATATTTTGAAGAATACAATGATGATATCCTTGTTTCAAATGGCTCTATGCAAGCTCATTAGATGTTGTACTTATTTTGGAGGATTGAAATATTCTCAGTCAACTATATTGTTTTCTTTCATAGTTAGTTGGATTTCCTAGCAACTTAGTTTGGTATGGTTATGTTATTACATGGCAGTCATATTTTGATCTTGAAGGTTTTAGTTGTAAGCTTCGAGATATAGTATGGATATGTAATTTTGGCTTTGGTGGAAAATACTTTTTCCCTAGTAAAAAGATGTAAAAGCAGTTGCTTTCTTTGATTCTGATAGAATATCAAGAAGCGGGTTTTTCTTTGTGAAAAATGTTTTATAATGGTTTTTTGGAAGAAAAAAAATTAAAAAAAGTAGAATTTTTAATTACTTTTGTCTCTTTTTTATTATTTTTATAGTGATTTTTTTTACGTCGTGGTTTCCAAATGCACGCAATTTTATCCCAATAAGATAAAGCGGTGCTACTGGTAGCATCTCTTTTTAATTTGGGGGTTGATTTTGGCATTTTCCTTGCAATGGTATCCACTATTAGGACTACGATTTCAAACAAGTTGCAATTTTAATCTCGAGGAGAAAAATGAGGGTGCCTTGGTGATTTTGGGTGATTCCAAGAGTATCATTTTGGGCTTTTGATTGTAGTGACATCAATCAATAAGGACAAGGCTCCAAATAATATGTAGTTTAACCCCAAATAAAAAT
The DNA here is from genome assembly GCA_027924585.1 of Larix kaempferi. Classification (NCBI taxonomy): domain Eukaryota; kingdom Viridiplantae; phylum Streptophyta; class Pinopsida; order Pinales; family Pinaceae; genus Larix; species Larix kaempferi. The sequence goes on along the minus strand of BSBM01000236.1, from coordinate 7,624,338 downwards.
GTGGATGATCATGAGAGAATCATTTTTTGATTTAGGGGTCAATTTACAATTTTGATTGCAATGACATTGACCATGGTCAACTGGGGTTTAAAAGAAGTTGTAATCTTAGCCCTAAAAAAAAAAAAAGTGCTACTTGTAGCACCACTTTTCAATTCAAGGGTAAAAAACCACTAAATTTAGTCTATAAAAAACTAAGCACTCTAGAGGGTTCTCCTCAAGTTGTATAATATGTTCATTGTATTTATGGGGTTTGCAGCTTGTACTATTGGAGTATTTGGATGGACTTGGGGGCATACATATTCATGGATCCTTTCCTCTTGTTGACATTGAACTACTTGACAAAGATCTTATGTGGAGGAGATTCACTCATCTAAGGTGGAAGGTCATAGATGAAGGCCATCTTATAGTTTGGAACTACTTTCATGCTTTTGCTTGATGGATCACTCCTATAACATATGGATGATTGCTACCTCATGTGTCGTATTTTTCTTGGAGCATCCTAAAGAATATGTATGATGGTATTATGATATTGGTTATCACTCAAAGGGAGTGTTCTACATGGTCCCCTTTTGTTACGTTCATCATATTTCAATTGTGGTGGAGACATGTTATATGAGTAGGATAAAACACCTTTCGTATGCCTTTCCTATGGTGTTGGATGTGGTGTGGTGATGTACATTTTCCTTAGTGGGATTTCCATACATGATATAACTTTATAACATTTATAGACGCCGCCTAGAAGGTATGTGTGTTTGATAAAAAAAGTTGTAAGTAAGAAGGTTTTTATATTATATAAAAGGAGAAATTACATCTGAACAAAATTGGCCCATGATAGAATGGCCATCTTGACCCATAACCTCGCTATCCTCAGACCTTTAGAATGACCAAAATGATTCCCACACCAGATTTGCAGTCTCACTATTTCCTTTCTTTTGCCCACAAAATTGAGACCCCTTACGGACCAGCCGACTTGGCTTTCACTACAGACATTAATAGTAAATCTAACAGAGTAACAACAATTTAAAAACATCACTTCTATTCTATATCCCCGAAACCCATTACATAAACTAGTCAAAAATAAAACTTGATAAAGCCTATGAATTCTTCAGAGCATAATATAAGGAATGTCAGGAAAACGACCTCAGAGACCGCTGAGAGGATTACCTTCCGCATTCGAGGGAGCCCCCATTGAAGCCGAAGGAGGCACTGGTCGTCGGATACCCAGCGAAGACATAATTGCATCAATTTTCGGGTGCATCTCGCTTGTTTCAGGATGATGGTCTTTCCAGCACTGAACCAGAACTTCATCACCTTGCTCTTTCTTCATGTACTCCCATAAAACATGCCCCATTAGGTTCTTCATCACCTAGAAAAGAGAAATTATTCACTCATAGAGGCTGAGGAAAGCCGCATTGTTTCCAAGGTCCATGACCCAGTCTTCAATATTCTCGCTCTCCGTCTTCAGGGTTTCCTAGTCAAGCTCTTGCCAAAACCTCTGTTCGACGACATTCAACTCTCGTTGAACTACCGAAGGTAGTCCCATATCGAACGAGTGATCCTCCCACATTTCTTTTTCCTGCGCACTAGTAACCCTTCAACATTCACCCATGGGTTTCCCCATTCCACTATGCCTAATTCTCTGGCATTTAGTCATGCCCTCTCCCTCACCATCTCTCTTTCTATCCATATCTATTCCCCAGTAGAAAGCACTCTCTTTTGATAGCAAGATAATGATCACTAGTTGCATGCAAGATTGGTCCTTGCTTCCACGATGCTTGTGGGAACCTTTCCATTGAATATATAGAAGGTCACCATATTTTTCCATGATTACCATGGTACAAATACTTAAGACTCACCTGTGTTTCGTAGTCCTTCGCATATTTTTCCCTAGCTAGATGACGGATCCACCACCCTGGAAACTCATTACATCACCTGCTGCCAAGCTCTTTGAAATGAACGCGCGTAGCTTATATTTATTGTAAGTAAATTCTCTCATTCCTTCATTCATACTTCTCCACCTAGCGTCTTCGTGGGGTGGTTGCAGGTTCTTTGCATCATGTGACCTAAGGTTGGCCCACTTGTTGTCCTCTCTCTCCAACTGCATCATTTTGTGACATGTCAAGGATGATTAAGGCCTCACATCTGTCATGGGATGTCTCGTCACTTAATGCCTCCCACACGTTGGCTATGACAGATCGTTGGGAATTAGTCTCAATGTTGGCCAACAAGTCCGCCAATTTATTTCCATTTCGTTTGACATGGATAAAGGTAGTATCTAGTGTGGTTCAAAGGATTTCTGCCAGCCTCTCCAATCATATTTCTAGTCTCTAGGATGATGCCACCTTAGTACTTGGGGTCCCATTGTGTATCTATGTGTCCATGTCTAAAACTCCCTTTGAGTCTCCTCCAATTATGAGCGGTACACAACTGTGTCTAAAGGTCATTTGTATACCATGTATCAATCCTTCAACTTCAGCAACATTGTTTGTTTCAACACTAATGAAACCTATATTCTACCCCAGCATGCCACTATTATGATCTCTGATGATACTCTCAAACCCAGCTAGCCCTAGATTTCCTTTAGAAGCTCCATCGAAATTTAGGTTGATAATACCTTCAGGGGGGGTACCACTGGTATGGGTTGAAGCAACCAAGATGGCCCGATTGGGATGATCGAAACATGGCAATGGTCCAACAATCCCCTAGGAATTCAAGATGGAGGATTCAACCTCATTAGTCTCCCAATCCGCCCTATCCCATGCCCACATTTTGACATTTTCCAACATCCTGATCTTGATTGTTCTCCAAACCACATATTCTACTCCAGATTTTCCTTGAAACGTTCTGGAGTTTCATTCTCTCCAAATTTCCCAGACCAAGAAAATTGGGAAGATTTTCCATAGAGGGTTAACTATGGGGTTCTGAAAGGGGTCTTTTGGCCATGAGCTAATTGTCAGGTCCAGGCGCCCTCTATGCCTACCGGTTCTTCTAAAAGTAGTTTCTCCATAGTCCCATAGATTCGCAACAAAAGGGAAAGAGTCCAGGAGGTGGTTTAGTGTTTCTTCATCGTTGGCACACAACAACATCAGTAAGGACCCTACATTCCTCTTTTCATAAGATTGCCTCCAGTTAAAATTCGTATTCTCATCATGAGCCAAACAAAGGTGGTAATTTTAGGCCATAATTTGGATTCCCATATATTTTTCCATTTTTTCTCTAGTTTCGGTTAATGACGACCGACCATATATTGTAGGCTTCTTTAATAGTAAATCCGCCCCTATGTTTGAAGCCCCAGTGTAGTTTATCTTCCCCTCGTGGCAGCGGATGTTCCAACATCAAAACGGTTTTTTAACTGGGATCCCAATCCACTCCACAATAAGCCCATTGGCCATTGATTTGACCCTGCAGAGGGGAGTACCGTGGCAGATATATCACCCCCCAGATCCATTATTGATTCAGATACTAATAATCTGTATAGTTTTGAGGCTATATGACGGTCTCCACCCCTTTTGTTATTCCAAGTGTAAATACCCTGCCCTGGGACAACATCCACCAGCCTTAGCTCTTCAATGGTATCTCTAAATAATGCATTTTCCTCCTCCAATCTTCGTCTGCCTCCTTTCTTCTCCTCCAAGGATGTTATAAGATTAAAATCCCCCCAAGGATCCAGTGATTCCCCTCAGTCCATCTATGGAGTTTCTTTATGGTTTCTATGAAACTCAACTTCTCCTAAGTTAAGTAAGGGGTGCAAAAATTTGTTAGGATCCCTCTTACTGGAAAACCTATCACCCCAAATTCAACGGAAATAACTCGAAGGTTCCTTGCAAACCCTGATAGGGTGACTTTGTTAGGATCCCAAAGAATGCCAATTCCTCCTGCTAATCCTCAGGAATCAATTCCCATTCCTTCACACCCCTTCCAGGCTTTCCTCCCAACCACCTGCGGGTGATCAGCTGAGCACTTGGTTTCTTGTAGAAAAACAAATATTGGGGATTCTTTCTGAATTTTCTTCCTAAAGATATTTATTTTTTGAGGGTTGTTCAATCCTCTACTATTCCAAGTAACAATTTTCATTGGAAAACTGATGAGAGATTAAAGACCTAGAGCATCCTTGATTGTGGGATATTGACTTGATTCCACTAATTCCAGTCATGCTCCCGCTATGCGCTACCTGATAGATTTCCTGCCTATTTTTTTGAATATCTCCTCGTGCTTTCATTTATAGTCCTTATGGGATCCCGAGTTTATCCCTAGAGGGTTTGAAGACCTTGCTTTGATGATTTCCTCTTTCAGCAAGATAACTTGTTCCTGGGTGACATATCCTTTTTCAGTGTCTTCATGGGCCTATTCAATGCCTTACAGATCTAGATCTCCAATGTCCATATCTTATCCTTCCTCGTCAACTTCCAGTTCTTGTTGTGGGATGATCTGCTCCTCTTTCTCTTTATCAGCTATCCCTACACTCTCCTTATCCTTCTTTGTTGGGATATAATCTTGTTGAATTTCAGTCTGGGGCTCCTTCCCCGAGTCATCCTCAGGTTGGTCAACTAGGGCTTCAAATTGATTGGATACTGAAATTTTTTTATGGACATCCATATTTTCATGCTTTCTTCATCCCCTTTTGCGGGATTGGACCTTTGAGAACCCTCGGTAACCTTTTTCCTCTTATTGCTTAGATTGGGGTTTTGGAGTATTCTGAGGGTAGTCTCTAAACAGATGTCCATATTCATGGCAGCGATGGCATCTGAATGGGATCTGGTCGTAGTTTAGGGTTTGGATCCAATATTCATCTTCCCATGACAATTTGATGACCTCTGGTATCTCCTTTGATAGATCAATGTACACACAGATCCTAGCATAGGCCGTATATCTTTGAGCCTTTGTTTGCTCTGAAACCTTGGTGAAGGAGCCTGAGTTGTTACTGATATCTTCCAAAATTTCTAGATCCCGGTATTCACCTGGTATGGAATAGATTCTGATCCAAACCCTCATATCCTCTTTGTATGGGAAAAACCACTCTCTCCATGTCCTTAGGAATAGACCTGCAGAGTAGAATAAATAGCGCCCCTCGTCAAGAATATGGTTTTGATTTTCCAAACTCAGAAAACTGATAGTGAAGAAACCCTTAGATCCTAGCTAAAGATCGAAATGGACTCTCGGCTTCCAGGTGGAGAAGATCCACCAGATGAGGAATTTTTTAGATGGCAACATTTCAACAAATTTCCCTATTAGGGCATGATCTTTCATATACTGAATTCTATCCCTAAGCTTGCTTGACTTGATCTGCATCGAAGTTATTTGTACCATTTTGGGCATGCATTGTCTCGGCTTCCTTTCGTCATTCAAATGCTTCATACTAGAGCTCTGATTTCTGGTTCCCTCTCCTCCCATTGCATTCATGGGTATCGGAATGCCTCCGACCTGAAGCCCCCCGTTCAGATTTGCAAGGGAGGCCTGGGTTCCCCCCCCTTTCCCTGCATCCATGATCTCCGTTGGACCTTTCGCCTCTCAGAAATGCTCAAATCCGTAGAGCCTCTCAAAATATTTCTCATCACAACATTGACACCTTCTTCCCATGTGTGTTTGATAATGTTAGTACCCTTGTTGATGTGCATTATTTTCTAAGTTAGAGTTAGTGTGTTGGGGGGGTGGTTCTACATGGTTTTAATGGCAATTTAACCTTCTATAAGGCTTAGTGATGCATTATTGATGTATTAATCCCTTGGTGGTGGTGCACCCTAGGTTCAATACTGGGTTGAGCTTATGTTTTATTGTTACCTCAGTGCCATGGTGGGGCTTTGCTAGGGACAACAACTTTATTTCACATTGTACAAAACTTGATGTCATGCACCTCTTCATTTCCACACACATTGATGTAGATAATCATATTTTATTATTATTTGCTTCAATGGAGGGCCCATCCCATTGGTCTTGGAATTAGTTGGGATCCTTTTTGACTTGGTGAGTGGATAAAGTTTATCTTCATTGGTTATATCCACTTGCACATTCGTTGATGGGTTGTAACCAACTTGGAGCATTTTATTATTATTTATTAGGGTATTGGCACGGTCAACTTGGATAAGGATGACGTGGCTACACATTGGAAAAAATAACTTTCTATTTTTGGAAGCTTGTTGAAGGTCCCAGGACCTTTGACGTGTCATCATGCATGTGAAGTGATCCACCTACTTGGCACCTTGCACACCTTTCTATGGATTTATATGGATCAATCTACTTTGGTCCCACATGTGGGAAGGAATTCATAATTGACTTGGTTTTTGCACACCTTTCCAAACCTTGATCACATGTGATGATGGGACATAACACTCAAGGAGACCCACACCTACTTCATGGATGATAATTAATGCACACATGTTCATGCACCTTGTGGACCACACTTGTTACTTTGAGGAGGTGGTTGAGAAGTGGTCTCCTAGAGGGAATATTATAGTATTTTCTTATCTCATGCGTCTTGGAAGGTGCATTTGGAGATTTTTTTGAAGTGGAGCATTGAGCACACTCTTCTATGTCTTATAGTATTTTATTGTCACTTTTTAGCCATGCATCTTGGAATGCACACTTGGAAATGGACATTTTATCATCTTGACATGTTTAAAGCCTATTTTTAGAGTAGGCGCCCTCTCTCTTGAAGTTTATCTTGCTCATTATGTCATATTTTTGGATGGAGTGACCTCTCTTGGAGAGGGATGAAGACCTTTTGACTTGTCAGCATGACTAGGTTAAGGCCTGACTACTCCACTATTTTATGATACTTTGACTTGTCATGGAGTTAGTTAGAAAATATTGTACTGTAATTGTAAGAGATGAAACTACCTTTATATAAAAGAGCTTCCTCTCCACACATTTGTAGATGGGGGATTGAGGATTTAGAGTGTGAGAAGTGATGGAGAATACTCGGTTGGAGTTGAATCTTGATGGAGTTTTGTTGTATATCAAAAACTTGAAAATTAATTAAGTGAGGTATTGCATCTACTTTGTTGCATCATTATGTTTATTGACAAGATTTTCAATCACCTTCCAATAACTCAAAAAGCAATCAAGAACTGTTCATTAATAATCAAACTAGGGGTTCTAGAAACTTGTGAGCTACCAGACAAAATCTATGTCAGACACTATAACTACGTAGTTTTTTAAGCGTAAGATTATAATTTTATATGTTGGAGCTTAATTCAGAGAGAAAGGAATAGCCTTGGAAGGAAGATATCGACTATCTATACATAAGTAAGGGAATGTTTTTAACTTAAATATTTAGAACCAAACAATGATCAAATGCTTATTTAACTCAAAAAAACCATACTGATCTAATTTTGGAAATGATCCAAATCAAACCACCTAATTAATTTTGTAGAAGGAAATTGAATACATCTAAATTAATTTTGCAGAAAGAAGGTAAACCCTTATCTAATATTGCAGGAAGAAATCAACCCCTACTTTATCTTACAGCAAGAGAATCAACCCTATCTATCCTAATAGAAGGAAAGAGATTATAAATTCACTTAGCACTTCACAAACCAACAATCTATTTCTATAGGAGTCTTTATAAAAATGACTACAACAAGATAACATCAACTTATTCACACGAGATTGATCAACATCTACAGAACCCTACTTCAACTACCAAGATGTTCACACTTATGAATTTTGCATCCATGTCATGAAATAACCATTTTACATCACACAACAAATAACCAATCCAAATATTAAAAGGAATAGACACACCAATTAATAACTGTAAACAAGAAGTAAATCACACAAATCAATCTGTCACCAACCTGAATCTAATTATATAAAAGAAAACTAATCTACAATCAGTGCATGTCCTCTGAAGGGGGGCCTTCCTTCGAAGAAAGGATCTGAATAAGCCACTCAATCACATAGAGCTACTCCACCCATAAAAACCAGCAACAACAATATTTTTTATAAAAATAGCAGAGTTTTGAATACAATAAGAGTACTCCAAATCTGTCTGTTTAGGGCTAACCCCCACATGAGGAGGACGATCTCCTTTTATACATACAATAGTTACTCTAATTGTTGCCCAACAATTAAGGAGATGTTGATAATGCAGGAAAAACAATCAACAGTGTAACAAATCTAAAACAATATTCTAATCATAGCCTACATTGTGAGATTTGATCTTCTTCACATGGATCAACTAACAAAATGAGAGCATTAATGAAAAATTAGCATGATGATCATAACCTCACTTTGACAAAAGAACAAGATTCCCCGCTGGCACACGAGGAATCGAACTGTATGCAAAACAAATTTAAATCTCCAAGCTGCAGAATGACTTTGCTTTGTTCCGCAGCTCCACATATGACCCTAAAGGTTGGCCCATAGATGAGCATCACGAATTATTTATCGAACTGGTCTCTTAGCTTACTTGTATGGTTTCGTAGCTTTATTGATATGCCCATGTAGGTTCTGGAGCTCCTATAAAATGATGCCCTTCCTAATTCCAGAGTATCAAAATATCATTAGTGGAGTTTGTATATACATAATCGACACTCATCCGTCAAATGTTAGACAAAACATGCAAAAATGCACCTTACTTCATATCACTACCAAAAGCATGGATATTAAGCATGGAGAGACACATACAAGGGTTTTATAGAGGTCAAAAGGTAAGTTATGGTAATAAAAAGCATGCTCAAAATATTCCAAATGTACAGCTCGTCATCTCCCCCCCACCAAAATCTTAGTGTGTCCTCAAGCCAAGCAAAACTATCCTTTGCTAGTGGAGGTATTGGGAGTCCCTGTCTTTTGTTCATTACTCCACTGGTAAGGAGAATGCCATTACTCGTTTTTCTTTATAAAACCCCATTTGTTGAGTGACTGTGCTCTGGAAATATTCCTCTTTATTCTCAGTAACTAGCCTCCATAACAGGAGGTAATGGAACTAAAGTCCAACTCAGTCTGCACCATATACCTTAAGGAAATCGAAGTACAATTGTAATCTTTCCAGTGCAATCTCAAACCGGCTAAAATTAAATGGCTCGTTTTCTTTCAGCTATGGATCTAGTATCTTAGATCTCTTTTTTAAACACAAAAGGGATTCCATCCTATGGATATCTATCCATCCTTGACATGACTCTATAGCTACCCTCTAAGCTTCCTTCAGCCTAATGGCAACACCTTATGGGCGAAAGGTCACACTTCTTACGAAAGGACACCCTGCATGGGTATATATATGAGCCCATATTTGTAATTTATTATCATCTCATCATTTTACATTTAATATATATATATATATGGATTTATGTTCTTTGTCTTATTTACAGTGGATATTTCTTTAGAATGGACTTTGTTCATCTCATTATGTTGTGAGCTAAATTGGTTCACACGCCAACTATCTAAAGAATAGGTCAAATAAGTAAAATCCATAATGGAGTAAATATAAATAAGTAAAATGTGAATCATAATTTACAAATATACAAGGCCCATATATATAATCGTTAAAAGGGCAGATAGTAACTCTTATAAGAGTTGCGACCTAATTTATTATTATTTTCATTTATTATTTATTCTTTGTATTATTTTATATATATTTTATATTTGTAACATTGCCTTCCTCTTCAGAAATGCTTTGTCATCAAAGCATAATTTTTTGAAAGACTTTGTCTCGTGATCTTCGAAGCGTGTAAGTGTGATGCTTGATGAAACAAGGCGATATAATCTTCAAATACTTGAACTTATGTGTTGCATTTTCTGGGAACTAATCCACGCCAAATCTACTTTCATTGGAACCGTTTGATGATTAACTATTGGGATAGAACTTCTCATTCTAGGCTTCCATAAAAAAAATTTATTTTGTCTTTGCTCTTTTTCAATGTTGTAGTTTGTTTGTCTGTAAGAACAATATTATTTATTTTCTTGTTGACTTTGTCGCGGGTTGTAATGATTCTTATGATTTGGATGACAATAAAGCGTCGTAATCTTTTGTAATTGTTCTTTATAACCATATTGTCTTGATGTTTGTAGTGATTTTCCCATATAAACATTCTTCTAATTTTGAACTCCATTTGACTCTATATTGGTTCCCCTTTCTGGTGTTTGAATTTGAGTGTTTGATGACTTGTCTATTGGGTCTATCATTGTTTCCTTGTTAGCTAATGATCTCTTGCGACCTAATTCTTCTTGTAAATATTTATTATCATGTTTTAGTTTCTAATTTGTTTAAGTAAGTCCTGATTATGTCTCTTTAAACATAAGAGTTCTTCCTTATAGTTTGACTTGTCGACTTCATTTTCATTGTCTTGATTTTTGTGCTCTCTTTCTTTTAAGCTTTTTATTTGCTCTAGTAGTTCCTCATTAGCCTTTTTTAAGGAAGAGCTTTCTTCATCCTTGCTTGATAATTATTTTTGAAGATCTCGATTATCTTCTTCTAACTTTTGATTACGTTGTGCTTTATCCTCTGCCTTCTTGATTTGAAGAAGTAATTTATGATTATGATCTCTTCGACGAGAGATCTCTTCTTCTTTATCTATGATAACTTTGTCGAACTCTTTATATGTCTTATATATTGATTTATAATCTTCTTGCGAAATCACCTTGGAGATATCTTTGAAGTCTTCAAATGACACAACTTCTGAATCTGACTTCCTCATAACATCATGAAATGTAATTTTCTTCTTTTTATAAGGAAATGTCAAAAACCTTTTCCTTGCGTTGAACATGAAGGTACCTAAAGTATCCATCCAAGGTGACCCTAAAATTATATCAAATGTGTCTTGATACATTGATATGACATGGAATTGAGCTACGACCTTGTAATCCTCAATAGATAGTTGTAGGTTTTGAATTTCATATTTCTCATCAGAATGAAGCATGTTATTTTCAATTACACTAATTCTGAAAGAATTATTTGGTTTGCTAGGTCAACGTTTATGTGATTTTTATGGGAGGTTGGACAAATGGCGATGCATACCTTTTTCCCTTGAATAAGCCCATGGACTTTTAATACGGCATCTGAAAAAAATTTAAAGTTTTAGGGAATCTTTCTTGATTTTCACCATGAGACTCCATTTTCTTTCACCTCCTTAAAAAATAATATCTTCTTCTTCTTCTTTTTAATGGGACTTTATCACCCTTTTTTCTTTTATATATATATTTTTTAAATATGATAAAAATTATTATTATTTAAAATAATAATAATATTATCAATATTTTTTGGAATGGACTTAAATAAGGGTTTAAAAATATAAGAGTAATAATGTGTATTATTATTATTATTATTATAAGACTTGATAATAATTTTAATAAAAACAATATTATAATATAATAATATTATTTGTTTTTTCTTCTTCTTTTGGTTGTGTATGGTTACGTTGAGTGGCAACGGGATGGAGTGGCACGAGATGGTGAACGGAGGAAGGTTTGGGTGGGAATGGAGGTAGGAGCAGGGGTGGAGGGGAGGAATCCGTGCGGAGTTGGGCACGGTCGTGGAGCAACGAAGTTGGAGGGGGGCGCGTAGGTGGAGTTTAGGGAGTATTGTACTAGGTGCAATGAATGGGGAAGGAGCCAAGTAGTGGGGGTCAGAAGCTAAAGGTAGAGTAGGCATGGAGAGGAGGGAATGAAGGTGCATGGAGCAACCGGGGGTGGTGGGAGATGAGGACAGGGATAGCTATGGATAGACAGCGCGGGAGTGACAAGGAGGTAGCCTGGAGTGGAAGGAGGTAGCATAGATTGGGGGTAAAAGTAGGAGGACGATGTATGGGGGTGTTGTGGATAGAATCAGAGACTTGGAGCAACGCGCGAAGGGGGTGCAAGGTCTGCATGAGTGAGGGCACGAGGATAGGGCGAGAAGAGGCAGAGGAGGTTGGAGTGATGGGAAGAAGAGGCAATGGAAGCACTGGGAGAAGCTGTAGATTGTGCAGGAGAGTGAAGGCATAGGAGATTTGGAAGGGCGTGCAGAAAAAGGGGGAAAGAGAATGTCACGTGGGGAAAGGGAGGGAGACGTAGGGAGGAATGGAAGAGAGTAGGATCGCGGGCTATGTGCAGGGATGGATAGGGGTGCTATGGCCAAAGGCCTCTTGTCGTCCAAAAACCAAAATCCAGAGAAACTCTGAAATGATGGCTACCTGCCGGATCAGATTCCGCTCTGATACCAATGTTGCGAGCTAAATTAGTTCACACGCCAACTATCCAAAGAATAGGTCAAATAAGTAAAATTGATAATGGAGTAAATATAAATTAGTAAAATGTGAATGATGATTTACAAATATACAAGGCCCATATATATAATCATTAAAAGGGCACATAGTGATTCTGCATAAGAGTTGCGACCTAATTTATTTTTATTTTCATTTATTATTTATTCTTTAAATTATTTTAGATATATTTATTATTATATATATTTTATATTCGTAACATTGAAAGCTCATAGTTGTACCTCTCCTACATGTGGATTTGGATTTCGGTCATCAATGTTGACCATAACCATATTATGGAGGTAAAGTTCACACAACAGGTTCCAGTCTTCTTCATTTATCATTGAGAAAGATCTTATGAATTGTTCTCAGGTCTCAATCTGATCGTCATTACTTGATGCCACCAACCTGATGTGAAATGAAATAATTTGATCCTTAAGATACACCAAATATAAATTCGAAGGAGGCCGCAAGTTTCTCATGGCATGTGCCAGATGACTCAAATATTTCTTATCATGTTGCAATTTCTCGATCTGCATATTGAGCCACTGGAATGTGAGGACTGACTCTCATTTTTTATCCTTCTCACTTTCTCCCCCCTGAACTTTTCTTTCTTGATCCGTCATAGCCTCCACGAGTCCCTTTTCCAACTCTTCTGCTGCTATTTTCAGTTTGGCCAGGTCTCTTTCCAAGTTCTATATCCTAATTAGATCAGATGTTCGACTACCCTTACTTTCCTTGAAATATTCTTCTTCGTCAAAATCTCCTTCTTGATGAATTCCTTCTTTTGTAACCGTCAATTAGCCCCATGCCTTCTATCTCCATGACCTTCTTCATTGGTGACACTGCTTTTTCTTTCCTAAGCTAGCCTTCAGCTACTTCTGGTAGAATCTCCATTCCTCCTCATTCTTCAGAGTCTCTCAATTCCCTTTGTAGAATTGCCAATTCTTTTGATTGCTTTTGATGGGACAATCTTAACTTCTGATATGATTCTTGAGTTGCAGGTATACCCTTCTATATTTGGTCAACAGGAGTGGGTGATATTTTTCAAACATCAAGCTATGTGGTTTCTTTTTTCTAGCTTGAGGAGGTAGTTCAACCCTTTTGTTGTCTACATTTTCCTTCTATTCCGACCCTAACCCTTTCTCTATTGTTGTCCTTGATTCGACTTCTTCCATGGTCTATTTTTTAGGCTGTACAATATCTTGTATTTCTTCTCCTCCACTTAGGACATTCATAACTTCAATATCTTCATTAATTTCAACTTCTTCCAGGTTTATTACTGTTATGGACCTCGTTCTAGGAAAAGTGAAAGGCTCAGCCAGGGATTCCTTGCATAAACTTTTCCTTTTCAATCTAGGGGTTTCGATAGGTATTACAGCTACATCTTGCAACAATTTTGTTTCCTCAGGTGATTCCAAGGCCCTTTGATCCTTAGGAGAAGAAGGGTTCTTTATAAAATATTCCCATGTTTGGTTTACTTTTTGTAGAGCATCTTCAACCAATAACCTAATCACCCTGTGGTGAGACAAACTGGTTTCAGGGTTGTTTCTTTCCTTTACCTACACATTGACTCCAATGATTTTGAAAGGAAATATGGAATGTTTATGAGCTTTCGATGCCTAAGATGATTCAAAATCTTGAAGTGATAACCAAAAAGTAGGTTGAACCTACCTTCGCAGGTCATATATTTAAGTATATAGTAGGCTACTTGGTCCTAAGGAGTCGGAAGAGAGCTTCTTTCCATTCCCTTGTTTGTACCTTCCACATTTTCGCCTTCTTCCAAAAATTCTTCTTTCAACGCCTTTGTCGTTGTTTTATTTTCAAACCATTGTTCTCTAGTTGGCGGAAACCCTATAACCCTTGCAATGGTTGTCTCATATTATTTGATTATGACCCCCTCTTACTTTTGCAATTGTCTAATTTTAATACTGTGCGAATTCCATGGTTATTTCTTTATCGCTTCTATGCAGTTTTTCAAAATATCCCATCCATCCTGCTTCAACAAATATTTTCCTTACTTCGGGATGTTTCTGAATCAAGCTCACATCCTCAAGTTCACTTCGAGACAACAACCCCATTATGAATGCAAGTTATAGGATTGAATGGGTTTTCTACAGGTTTAAAGGTTCCAGGAAGAGAAACTTTGGCTTGTCAACTCAGTTTAAGAACAATGAAATGGAATTTTAACGACAAAGTGAATCGAGACTATGTTTTCTCATTGTCACCTAGTCTCAAAATCTATTGGGCATTTATCCCCCCAACCAAAATTGAGACCCATCCTCGAAAAAATATACAAGGTGGCATGATATTCCATAAGTAATTCATGCATGATTATGTTAACATAAGACGAGAGGTCGATTACATACCTGAGATTTACTTGTAATGAGATCGAGCTCTAAAAACATCGTGCAAAATCATTTGAGGAGTAAATTTTAATGACTTAATACACTACGTCGAGCCATCATTTCATAGTTATGTTGGCCTGGATGATGGACTTAGTCTTCAAGGGAGTCTCTTAATCATGACTGGTGCAATCCCGTTGTTGAGGTGGTCGAATGATAGTGAGTGCATTGTACTTGACTTTATTGATGAGACGGATCTGTAGAAGGTCCATAGCATGATGATAGGGGTCCACATTCCTTCTTAATGTCAATATGGGATGATGTTGGTATTAAGACATATCAGTATAATGACATAGATTCGCAACCCTACTGTTGTGAAATGACAACCCATTGCTGATGACAAGACTGATAGGCCCAATTTGGAGCATGATGCCATAGCTCCGCAACCATTGTATAATGAATCAAATGGATCCTTGTGCAATGTTGAAACAATGTCCATTGGATTTGTAGTGGGGCCCGTACGCGCTGACATTGGTTCTGTAGTAGCTGGATCCACTGCTATTGAGAATGATGATGTGGGATCTGCGATGTAATGGAGGTTGGAAACCAATATGTTGTTGATGTAGGATGGATAAAAATGTTGTTGGTGTTGATCTGTAGTGAAAATAAATCTTGAGAAGTAAAAAATTCTTAGAATTATCTGATCTATAGGAGAGATTATGACTGCAGTGATGAAGCAAAATGGAGGGGTGTGGATTATGAAGGATGAGGCAGATCAGATAGGTGGATTTGAGATGTGAATAGGGGGAAGACCAGTAGTGTATAGAAATGGTATAATTGGTCTATATATTGAGCAGGGGTAGAATGAATGTGGGATATTGTTCAGAAATGATGGATGGAAAGTTTGATAATAAAACTTAGAACCACAGGAAAAAGACTTAGTAAAATGAAAAAAAATCCTATCTACGAACCAATATTTAAAGAAGATTTATACTTTATTTTGTATAGGTTCTGTAGTTGCTGAGGATGAATGTTCTTTTTGCAAAGTGGATGATGTAGGGTGATTGTGGGTTGAAAGAAAGATGAAACTATGAAACCTACAATGGGAATTTATCCGGGTGGATGAAAATTCTTAGAAGGCCTTCTGCAAAGAAGAAATGTAAGCTATCAGTTCCTTTTGATAGGTTCCATAGCTTGACTAAATGTGCCTGCGGAGACCTGTAGAAAAGATCAACTGTTAGTTCAAAATGATATTCTTTTTCTTAATGGTTGTGACCTAGGGAGATGTTTTCACAATCATTGGAATTTTTTTTTAATTTTTAGACTGCGCTCCGAAAGGAGTTTTCATAATCACAAGAAATTTATTTATTTTTATTATTATTATTATTATACATCAGAAAAAGTCATACCAGAGTTGAATTCGAGACCAAGATCTCAAAATATTTGTTGTCGCAGTAGGTGGAAATGTTGCAGACGAATGCGTCTCATGACAATGGTTTCTTGTAGAGCCTTAGTATGTGCACATTGGCCATCAACAGGGTCCGATCCTCGTCAATAGTGTGCAATATCACTATCCCATTGTCATAGACTAACTCAAGCTCGTATGGTCCCAGCCACTGGGTGTAGAGATTTCCTTTAAAATCTTTAAACTTGGATTCATATAGCAATGCCCAATCTCCTTCCTTAAACCTTTTATTCTTAATGAAGCGATCATGCCATTTATCCCTCTATTGTTGTACAATGGTAGCATGTTGAAATGCAGATTGACGGAGCTCATCGAGCTCATTAAGTTGCTTCAACCGACTCTTCTAAGCATTAGACATGTGTCCTCAAGGTTTTTGACCTCTATCTCAATAGGTAGAGTGGCTTGCTTCCCATACTAATTCATAGGGAGTGAGTCTTGTCATGCTCCTCCAAGATATTATATAATCCCACAGGGCTTCTAGTATCATGTCTGCCCAATATCAAAGATGGATCTGCACTATCTTGGTCAATATTGCTTCCATAATTTTGTTAGTTCCCTCCACTTATCCATTTTCTTGTGGATGGTATGGTGAGGTCACCCTATGCTTGATTCAATATTTTTTGTAATGGAAGCAATGAGATTTGAAGTGAATTGAGTTCCACCATCTGTAACAATCTCATGAGGGACTCCAAATCGAACAAAAATTTCCCCAAAAAGGAAATCTAAAATTGCTTGCTCTGTAACCCTTGGAAGCACCTTTGCTTCTACCCACTTCGTCACGTAATCTGTGCATACTAGAATATATGATTTTTTCCTTGATGGAGGGTTGATGGGACTTACAAAGTCTAAACCCCATTTCTCAAAAGGTTCTACCATCAGCTGGACTTGTAGTGGCATCTCATCTATTTGGAGGGGACGCCCCATCCTTTGGCAACTATCACAACTCTTGACATACTCCCGATCATCTTTGAAGATGGAAGGCCAATAATATCCGAGGTGGAGCACTTTATATGTAGTTCTTTTATCTGCAAAATGTCCTCCACAGGGCCCGTCGTGACAAGCTTGCAAAATATTGTAAACTTCATCTTCTCTTACGCAACATCAGATGATCAAGTTCGACCCTATGTAGAAAAGATACCCCTCTATCCAAGAAAATATGTTGTTGTGTTGCACAATTCTTTGCCTCTCTTTAGTGATAGGTGCATCAGAAGTCTCCCTGAGCCAAGTAGTTGGTGATGTCTACAAACCAGGGTGTTTTAGTAGACACTGCGAACAAGTGTCCATCTAGAAAGACATCTTCAACAAGAGGTGATTCAATATTTCTAGTCATCCTAGAGAGGAAATCTGCAACCAAATTGTCCTTTCCCGACCTGTCGACAATTGAAATGTCGAATTCTTGTAATAACAATAGCCACCTTGTCACTCTACCATTAGTGATAGGTTTGTTCATAAGGTACTTAATGGCAGAGTGATCAGTGTGCACAGTGACAGAGTATCCTATGATGTAATGACATAACTTATTGACAGCATAAATGGCAGCCAGGAATTCCTTCTTTGTCACTGTGTGATTCAATTATGCATAGGCCAAATTTTTGCTAATGAAGTATATGGCATAAGGCTTTTGGTCTTCTTGCTACCCCAACACTCCTCCAATGGATGTATGAGAAGCATCTGTTGATATTATGAAAGGTAGGGAACAATTAGGCCCTCATAGAACATGTGTTGTTGAGAATTTTTGTTTCAGTGTTTCCCAGACTATTTGACAAGATTTAGACCACTCAAATTCTGTATTTTTTTACATCAACAAAAACAAAGGGCAGGTAATTTTTGAAAAATTATGAACGATCTTCTGTAATAGCTTGCATAACCAATAAAACTGCGTACCTCTTTTTGTGTTTGGGGCACTGACAAGCTGAGAATTACCTATATCTTTGCTGGGTATACTTTGATACCCTCCGGTGAGATTATTGTCCCAACACAACTTCCTATGTTAGCAACATTTTGCATTTTTCATTGCTGAGACATAGGTTCACTTCCTTGCACCTTATAAGCACTTTTTTTGTGTGTTTGGGGCACTCACAAGCTGATAATTACCTATATCTTTGTTGGGTATTCTTTGATACCCTCCAGTGAGATTATATGTCGCAACACAACTCCCTATGTTAGCAACATTTTGCATTTTTCATTGTTGAGACACAGGTTCACTTCCTTACACCTTATAAGCACTTTTTCCAAATTCTCCAAAGCTTCCTCAAAGTCTTCTCCATGAGAGGTAAATTCATTCATATAAGCCTCCATGCTTTCATGAATTAGATCCACAAATATGCTAAGGACTATGCACTGAAATGTGGAAGGGGTGTTGCATAGTCCAAAGTGGAGAACTCAGTATGCAAATGTCTCCCATCGACAGGCGAATGTCGTCTTCTCTTGATCTTCTGGCGCAATACTGATATGATTGTATTGGTTGAACCCATCCAAGAAGGAGAAGTACTTTTTCCTAGCGAGTGTGTCCAACACTTGATCAATGAAAGGTAGCAGAAAATGGTCCTTGTGAGTTTCCTTATTGAGCTCCTTATAATCCACACAAATGCGTCATTTCCCATTATTTTTTAGAACTATAATGAGTGGGGAGACCCACTTGTTCTCTAAAATGGGATAAAAAAAAATTGTAGCCAACAATTTATGAAGTTCCTCTTTGAATACCTCTCGTAATGTAGGGTTCATTATGCGCTAAGGCTGTTTAATTGGCATGCACTCATCTTTGGTGTATATATGGTGTGTGCATAAGTCGGGGTGGAGACCCTTTGATGCCTTTGTAGTCCCAAGCGAATGCCTCTTTGTGTTTTTGCAACACCTTAGTGAGCTTATTTACTTGCTAGTATGTTAAGATAGAACTGAATTTTAGCTGCTTCCCAGGTTCAATCTATATTTCTTTGATGGTCGTGTTTGTGGTATTAATAAGGGGCTTAGGAGTATCTTCTGGATTTGTTGAAGAGATTGCTAAAGCATTGTCCTTTTGGGCTGCAAGATCAAATACATAATTCAAATTATCAAAAATTTCTAAATATGTAGGACTGGAATTTACTAGGAGTCGATTAACCATGTCATCTTCTGTCTATTCCTTTCCAACAAGAAATTGTTCAATTGCGAATAGTTGTTGAGCATTCTCTTCTAAGTCTGATTCTTCATCATCTGGACACAGTGGAAGTTCTCGTTCTGTAACAACATTACCATGAGAGATCCACATATTCCCTAATCGGCAGTCGATGTAGGCATCAACAATGGCCAACCAGGGTCGCCCGAGAATCAGGGGGTATCCTCCAAGATTAGATTTGGTCCGCAAGACCATAAAATCTTTTGGGTACTCCCATGATTCCAATGAAATGAAAACATCCTCTATGATTCCCTCTAGTTTAATAGTAGATCAATCTACTAACTGTAGAGCTGTAGGAGTTTCTCTTGGATTTGTGAGCCCCAATATTTGCATTGTCTGCTTTGTGATCACATAGATGGTAGCTCCCAAATATATCAATGTGTTGGGAAGAGAGACATAATTTATTTGTAATTTCACCATAGGGCTTCCAAGGTCTGAATATTTAGTAGTGAGAGTTTTCTCCAACATTAAATCTGCTAGATCACCAATAACATGGACTATTTATGGATCCTTACGTTTCCTTCCTGGATTCTTGAGGCATAGTTCCCTTACAACTTTAAAATAAATAGGAATGTCTTTAATAGCTTGAAACAATGGGATCTTCATGCATGCATTCCTTAGTTCCCCAAGAAATTCAAACTTTGGTTGAGTAATTGGTTTTTCTACGTTTAGCCTCTCAGGGTATGGAGGATACTATTGTTTTTTCTGCTGGTTGTGGCCTCATGGGAGGAGAGGGAGGGATATGGTCTTATGGATGGTCTGGTATAGTTTTTGGTATGTTTATTGTATCCTCCTCTATAATTACAGGAGAAGTCATTTTATTGATATTCCTCCTAGAGCGTAATTGAATATCATGGCATTCTACATAAGTAATGGAGTAAGTGGGGTAATTCATTGGTTTTGCAGCTAATGTTGGTCTCACAACTTTATTATTGGGGTTAGGGGCGGGATGTGCAGGGAACAATGGCCTAGGGGGTGGGTTCACCGGAGCTAATGTTATTTGAGGTTGTAGAGGTAGTTGCATCAGAGATAATTGAGGCTATTTGAATTGTCGTTGGTTTGTGAAAGCAGGGTTTCTCCAATTTTGTTGCCATGGAAAATTATGGGGTTATGGAGGCATCCACTATTGTAGTTGTGGGGGAGGAGGAGGGGGATGACACCAAGAAAGAGATGGTTGAGACAGTGGTGCATTGTTCCAATATGGATTATATGCTTGCATAGAGTCAAATGTCATAGCTGGAGGTCACGACTGCCATGGACATTTTTGAGATATGAAACAAATAGGTTCCCCTTCTGCTCTTGCTTCAACATATATGAATTTTATCCTTGGAGGTGAGGCGAATTCCTTTAGGGGATTTTTTTTTTTCATTTAGGGCATAAGATTTCCAAGGATCGATCTTCTTCTTCTTGTCTCTTCTTGGCCTGTAATGCATCCAATTGGGAGCTCAAATAACTAAGTATATTGGTTTTGAAGTCCTCCAATAAGTTACCAATCTCCATCCTTGTAATACCCTCCCTATATGTATTTCATGTTATGGCTAGTGGATCACGAGGTCCTCCTCTTGATCTAGAGGCATTTCTTGAATATTGTCTACAGAGTTCACAGATCTCACCACACTTCATATATCTCCTGAGCCCATTAAGTTCAAAATTTCAATGCAATCATCTATGATCCCATGTAGTAGAAGAATCTTCAATGTCTCATCATCAAGTGTACTCTGTTTGGACCTCTGCAAATTATACATGAATCTCTCCACATAGTCTTCCAGGCTCTCGTCCTCATTTTGCGACATTTTGAATATGGATTCTTTCATATCTTTATTGTTGCAATAATCCTAATACTTATTGAGAAAATCCTTCTTCATTTCTGCCCATGTCGAAATACTGTCTCCACCCAACACCATGAACCATCAAAGGGATGCATTCTTTAGTGTGGATGGAAATATCTTTAATTTCTGAGCATCAGTGACATAGTCATGGCTTTTGGAAAGAACATCGAACTCAAACAGAAATGTGTTTGGATCTTCGTTGGCAATGCCATGGAATTTTGGAAGTATTGAATGAGGGATATTCTTCATTTGTGATGTAAGTGTAGCCCCTGGGTTTTGAATTGGAAACTCGAAAGTGATTGTTTGTGTTTTCTTCTTCTCCTACCACGTCTTTCCAAAAGTTCCTGAACCCTTGTAGAGTTGCAGATTCTGCAAAAAGTTGGTGAATCTGCTATCTCATGTTCTTCATTGCTTTGTGTATCAGAATGAGGTTGCCCCCCATCAAGGTCTTCTATTAGCAGAACACTCCACGCTTGAGCTGAGGAAGCAGTACCTTCTACAAGGTTAATGGGATGCTCCAATTCTCCAACATGTGACCTTCTCCTTGAGTTGTCACTCCTTGCACCTATTCCTCTTATTGAACTCCTTGCACGGTTCAATTCTTGGGGGATTTGATAAGCATACATGAGTCTGCCTGTGTGATCTCTAATTCTACGCATGAATCATGAACATAATGAAAAACTTCACACAAAATCAATCAATCAATCCAGCTAAAGCAATAACACACCCAAAACTAATTCAACCAATCAGGGCTACAATGAATTTGGCAGCTCCCTGACAATTATGCCAAAATGATGAGATTTTCAATCACCTTCCAATAACTTAGAAAACAATCAAGAATTGTTCATTAATTGTCAAACCAAGGGTTCTAGAAACTTGTGAGCTACTAGACAAAATCTATGTTAGACATTGTACCTCCGTGGTTTTTTAAGCGTAAGATTATAATTCTATATGTTGGAGCTTAATTCAGAGACCAAGAAACAGTCTGGGCAGGAAGATATCGACTATCTCTACAGAAGGAAGGGAATGTTTTTGAACTTAAAGATTTAGAAACAAACAATGATCAAATGCTTAATTAACTCAAAAACCCTTACTGATCTAATTCTGTAAATGATCCAAATCAAACCACCTAATTACTTTCACAGAAGGAAATTCAATACATCTAAACTACTTTTGCAAAAAGAAGGTAAACAATTATCTAATCTTGCAGAAATAAATCAATCCCTACTTTATCTTAAAACAAGAGAATCAACCCTATCTATCGTAGCAGAAGGAAAGAAATTATAAATTCACTTGACACTTCTCAAACCAACAATCTATTTCTATAGGATTCTTTATATTAATCACTACAACAAGATAACATCAACTTATTCCCACGAGATCGATCATCATCTACATAACCCTACTTCGACTGTTAAGATGTTCGCACTTATGAATTTTGTATCCATGTCATTAATAACCATTTTACATCACACAACAAATAGCCAATCCAAATATTAAAAGGAATAGTCACACCAATTGATAACTGCAAACAAGAAGTAAATCACACAAATCAATATGTCACCAACCTAAATCTAATTGCAAAAAAGAAAACTAACCAACAATCAACGCATGTCCTCTGAAGGGGGCCCTGCCTTCGAAGACAGGAGCTGAATAAGCCACTCAATCACATAGAACTACTCAATGCATCAAAACCAACAACAACAATATTTTTTATAAAATAGCATAGTTTTGAATACAATAAGAGTGCTATACATGAGGAGATCGATCTCCTTTTATACATACAATAGATACTCTAATTGTTTCCCGGTAATGAAGGAGATGCCGATAATGCAGGAAAAACAATCAAGAGTGTAACAAATCTGAAACAATATTCTAATCATAGCCTACATTGTGAGATTCGATCTTCTTTACATGGATCAACTAACATAATGAGAGCATTAATGAAAAATCAACACGATGATCATAAACTCACTCTGAAAAAAGAACAAGAGTCCTTGGTTGGCACATGAGGAATGGAACTAGATACAAAAAAGAGTTAAATATCCAAGCTACGGAACCACTTCGCTTGGTTCCGCAACTCCACGTAGGACCCTAAAGGTCGGCCCATAGCTTAGCATCATGAATGATTCGTCGAACCAATCTCGTAGCTTACTTGTATAGTTCCGTAGCTTTGTTGATATTCCCATGTAGGTTCGCAGCTCCTGGAAAACGATGCCCTTGCTAATTTTAGAGTATCAAAATCTCATTAGTGGAGTTTGTAAATACATAATCGATACTCATCCATCAAATGTTAGACAAAACATGCAGAAATGCACCTTACTTCATATCATTACCAAAGGTATGGATATTAAGCATGGCGAGAGACATACAAGGGTTTTAGAGGTCAAAAGGTAAGTTATGGTAATAAAAAGGATGCTCAAAAGATGACAAATGCACAACTAGTCATTTATGCTCTTAATTTGTTGTGATCATGTGTAGGAAAACTTTGTTATCATTCCAATTTGAAAGCCTAATAATGGAAACACTTTTTATGTAGGAGTAAAGCAATGTGAAGAGGTTTTCTCTCTTATTTTACATGCTGCTTTATTTATGCAGTTGTTATCCAACTTATATCAAATTCAAGTTGCTAATTGGAATTTTAATTCAACCATAAAACCATAGATGTTCTTATATATATGATAAAATTGTACTATTTGATGTACTGATGAATGTTACTTTGCAATGTGCCTAACAATGCTGTTCAATTTAGAATCTTAGAACGTCTATTTTTATTCTCATTGTTATTGTTGCTATGATATTATTACGGTGTGCCCATGTATGAATCCTATAAGCATGAGTTCTGTCATTTTTTTTATGTTGTATATTAATATGGATAATTATGTAAACTCTCTTTAACCTCTAAAATTGTACTTTATCAATGTTGGCAACTTCATTTCATTCAAACAATGGCTTTTCAAATAGAGAATTCTATGAGACTGTTATCAACTCTCCTTCATTGAATGTTTTTTTTTTTCCATTTACCCTAAAATTAATCTATGGAACAAAGTATTTATTTTTTTAAAGATACATGGGATGCCATCTTAATACATAGGCATTCACCCCACACTATATATTAGTGTTGTTTGACTCAGCCAAGGCTCACAAGTTTTACCGAGTCTTAGTTAGGTCAAGTACTCGCACCATACTTGGCCATGAACTTGCCACTCACCAACACTGGCTAAGATTCTTCAGATTATCCTAGACTTGGCTAGACTATATTTTGAGTTTCATTTTTTTTGGTATTTTCCAAGTCTTTCCCAAGTCTTACTTGATTCATCAAGTCTTGTTGAGTCTTTCCTAGGTCACCGAGTCTCGTTAAATCCCCAACTAGCTGAGTTTTTGTTGAGTCTGAGTGTTGACATCTTTGCTATATACAACTCCATTGACATGTTTTCAATGTGTTGAATATCTATCATGTTTGGTATGCTCAAATACATGTACTCTTAATCCCCATTTCATTGCAAAACCTACATAATTCACTCCACTAGCATGTTTACGATGTACCATAAATTGCCTTCTCTACATTCAACTACAAGTATTTTCTACCCTTAATCCTCATCTCATGGCGAAACCTATATAAGCCACTCCACTAACATGTTTACGATGTTTGATATAGCATTTTTGGGATTATATGCATCAAGTCATTAATTTATGGTCCATATCCCATGAGTATAGTTGCAACTGACCAATTTGTCATGGTTTTAAATACTCCATTTAGCACTCACTACAACGGGTGATGCTCAAAGGGGTGAATAAGTGAGATTGAGACTAGTGAAATGAATCACATAGCATCAATTTCACCCTCGGGGTTTGCACCCAGTAACCATGACTTTCCTGAAGGTCACCTATCCCAAGATTCCTCTAGCTCAAGCGTGCTTAACTGTGGAGTTTTACCCACAATCGAACCCACATAGGTTGCTACCCCCTTTGCAAAACCTTAACAAGTATTGTACCTTATGAACTATTTAGTTTAAGCTCCCTTAACTCTTTTATTCAAGTATTGAGAGGCTTTTGCAAAAATAACATATGATATATCATTTTTAAGATTATTTACATAGTATAAATGATTAATCTATAATTATCCCATAAATATAGTTGCAACTAACCAATTTTTCATAATTTTGATGTACCAAAAAAACCCTATATTGACCTATATTCACCACCAGGGGTTAAATTTGACGGGTGCTCTTACCCATCACTAAAATTTTTTTATGAAGGCTTTCCTCCTCAGAGTGCCCTTTATACGACGTCTATTTTTTGTGTTTACCTGTAATAAAAAAATTGATTATAATAAAAATATGTAAGTCATGCATTCACTGTCCTTATCATCTATCTTTGCTTTTATGATTAACTCAAAAATTGCCCCTGTCTCAACAACAATCTGAAACTAATACGCTTGTATACCATCAACAAACTGGACATAATGAAAATGAAGGTTTCAGTATGATGTATTACAAAACTCTAGTGCAATTACCATTTTAGACGTGGAAACTCTAGTGCAATTACCATTTTATACGTGGATTTTACGCCAACAATAGGAACTAGGTGCAGTCATTCATCAATCAACTTCCAAGGCATTCTCTTATTCATTCAATCCGTTTAAATCCCACTTAACAGGCCGGGTACCATTTCCTATATTGCAATGTAATCCATTTGTGATGGGAAGTACATCAACAGGGCTCATCTCTAGTCACAAACATGAATGTTTTATTCTCCCACACATAGTGTTCAATGCAATCCAATACAATAAAAATACTCCACACAAAAAATCATATATAAATATAGAGTACTCTGTAGAGAAAAGGAAAATAAACATGAATAGAAAGTTTCAAAAGTTCTTTATTCATTCTTGAAAGCCACTCCTCTCTACCTCTTATATTCTCAAATAGTAGTTTTTATCATAGAGAAAATTGGTTTGCTCAAGTCTACAAAGATGGATCAAATCAACTAATTCTAGATTATTGATGTTAGATCAATATTAGGCAACTACAATAGTTAATGTGCCTTGAGTGTCCTTTTTGTTGCCTTGGCTGGTATTCAATCAAATAATACCTAATTTTGAAATAGAGACAGATGCATAAGGAAAAAATTTAAGTGCAGATTGAAGGTCTGCAAAGTTTAAAGGAAAAGCCAATATTCCTCTATCTTTAAAATTTCATCAATTAAAGTGCCAACAAAAGTACAGGAAACCCAAGAGGAGACAAGAGGCCTTCACACTGTAAATTGTTTTCGAAAAAAACCTCAAAATACAAACACCATAGGCACAGTTATGTCCATCATCGTCTGAATATGAAAGGCGTTTAACTGTTTTATGAATAGTTCACATGAATATTGCTCGAGAGTCTAGACCGATAGTGTATAGAGGTTAGGTAGTCGGGTCGGACCTATAGTTACATTCCCACGATTCTCACGACAGGGGAAGTGGAGACTAGAGTCTTTCTTTGGAATGTGGCGACAAGAGTAGTGGAGGGAAGCGGCACATACAACCAGCTAGGCAACCTCACATCCATTCATTGTATTCCTTTGTACAATTTGCATTTGTAGGCTACAACAACAACAAAGTATGGATTGATCAATTTGAGGCATTATATGCTGTCAAAAACGTTTTCTATGGTGGTGGCTCTACTTATGCTTGAAAAGTTTCGATTTTATATTTGAAGGAGCTTCACCAATATCTATTGTGGCAGATTCGAGACCCAGGGGCTGGAACTTGTAATTTCACTGCAATTTTCAAATTTGGAGACTCGAATTCTGACATAGGCGGCCTTGTGGCCGGCTTGGGGTTGCATTCTCTCCTTCGCAACCAGGAAACTTTCTTCCACAAACCAACTCGAAGATACTGCGAATCTGGGGAGAGCTTGGTTATCGATTTTTTTAAGTACGTGGATGTTTTATATATTGTGGGTAATTTCTTGATGTAAAGATTCGAAAGTCTAGACTGACTCTTTGTTAATGAATGAATTACGAGCGAGGCAATGAATTTGACATTACTGAGCTAGTATTTGAAATTGGTGGGCTCTGACTTTAAACATGGATCAAACTTTGCATGCGTTGGTTCTACCATTAATCCAACCGCCACCACTTTCCGTTTGTTTGTTCAAGTAAATCATTTGAATAGATTCAGCGCTGGGGTTATGGATATATTTTCCCAAGGTAATTTTTTCTTTTCTATTGTCATTTTTCATCAGCATAGGTTTATCTATTTGACTTATATTTTTAGTCTCTCATTTAACACATTTTTTTTTTTAACAGAAACAGAGGAGTTTATATATATATATAAAAGGCTGTGCACAGCCATTCATTACAAAAATTGAGCCAACATTCTGCTTTAGAGAGAGGGAAAATGCAGAATTTAAAAAGGTTTGGGCCCTTAAAGTCTTTACTTCTTGTCTTCCTGAAGGTTCTGTTCATTTTACTGGGATATACCCTTACAAACTATTTACATAATAATAGGCAAAAAAACATTTAGAAAGTGGAGTTCAAAGGGAACCTGTGAAGAGAACATTCACCAAAGTTTTTAAGAAGAGAAATTATCTGTACTTCTGCTGCAGAAAAGAGGCGGCCTCCAGCATTCCTTGATTGACTGATGGCGCTTCCTGAACATGACTGAACTGGGTTTTGCTGATGAAAACAAAGAGGTCTTCTTTGATGTTGCCAACCTTCTCCAAAAGATCAATGGTATTCCTATCTATATCATCCAGACGAGACTCTATAGAAGAGAGGCGAGAGTGAATATACTTGAATTCCATATTTTGCTCTTTGTTTTGGTCCACAATGGAGCAAACGATCGAGTACGTTCTGCTCAGATAAACCTTAATCTCCGAGGTAAGCTGATTGAGCATGGCAAGAGCTTGCCTAACCCCGTCCATGTTGCTGAGAGTCGAGCTGCTGTAGGGAGGTTCTTCTTCAAGAATTTGCAGAGGGTCGAGAGCAGAAACCGAGAGGCTCAACTGCTTGAGCTATGGACCGAGGGAGAGAGAGTTTGACCGCTCCATGCTTCGAAACAAAGCCCAAATATCTCCATGATGCATTAAATGCTTATGCGTGGGAGCTTTAATGCCCATGGTGGAGGCACATGGGCGTTATCGTGTCAACTGAAGGGGGACGCGGACAGGAGGGGCCAGGTGCCCACAACGGGGGGATCGTCCCCAATAGACCATAGGAAATGGGTTTAATCTCATTGTCCAACTCCTCAAGGGATAAACCTATACTCCAAAACTTTATTTTGCAATAATTGACCTTTTTCCAATGTGGCTCCTATGTTGGCAAGCTTGTTAGCTGTGGAATTAAGATTTCTAAGGACATGGAAAAAAAGAGTGTCGGTGGGAAGAGGAAGGAGCTCGATTCTTTTTCGAAATATTTGGCTCTTAGATCTTCTAAGGGAGCCATTCCTCATAGCTTGGATTACATGCCTGGAGTCTCCCAAGACCTGTAGCTTTTCCATGTTTAAGGTGGAAGCTATCTCAAGTGAATGATGCATCGCCAACCATTCTGCTTCATTATTAGTTCTTGAGCCTAATCCCCAGGAAAATTCAGCAACTTTGCTTCCTCCGGGATAAAAAATAATCCCCCCTGCACCTGCCTCCCCTGCTCTCATTTAACACAGTTAGTGTAGTTAGTATGGGGAATTAATCAAGCCCTCAAATTAAACTATTTTTTTGGGAATCTATATCTAAAAAATGGATGAATTTTGTAAACAAAAATTGCATTTGTAAACTGCAAAATTGTCTAAATTAAGCATAAATATATTTCTATTTCCTTTAAATTATTAAATTCGAAATCATGCTTTCAATATTTTTTTTTTAATTTTTTTTTTTAAATTACAAATTTATCTAGAGTCTAAATTGTAAACGCTGGTTAGTAGGTTACCTTATTTTTGATATGCTGGCTACCATCAACCTCCCACAACCTAATGTATTCGACAAGGCCCTTTACACCATGGATATAAGCTAGAACGATATCTCGCATGCCTTCAGTTCCAATATCAGAGAGAACCAAATAAATACCCTAGTCATTCCCCATATTATTAACAAATTAACATCTCAACTGAAGGTTACTACAACTTTCTTCACCAATGGAATCTTATAATTATAGCTTTAGCTAATGGACATTTGTAATGTTACTATTTTCTAGATTTTGTGCTAGCAAGGGGGTTGAAGTTTCATAGTTCACAATACGGTACCTCTGAGAAGGATGTTTGCCCCAAGGGCTCGAACCCTTGCATTCGTAACGATTTATTGTAACTTGATGCAGATGCCTATGGGCTGTAGCGAGAGAGTCTCCCTTAAGCATAAAATGCGATCAGCCAGAGTACTTGATCCAGAACCCTTGATGGTCCAATTTTGGTTCCAAAAGATCCGGTTCCCGAGGGCGTGGTTGTTTTAGTGCAATGATGTTGTCTCTGGCATGCTGCATGCCAAGCCATAAGGAGAATAATATGACTGCCATAGCTTCTTAGATAGCTCAATACCCTAGAGATAGAGCCTGCCAAACTTTTAATCTGCAAATGGAAAATGTGGGCGTGGGATAACTAGCACTCAAATCACCCTGCTTTTCCAGCGATTTGTTCCCTAGATCTGGTTATAAAAACCAGTGGAATCGTAGTTCCACCCCATTTACTACGGAACTATGCGATGAAACTGTGCCCTTAGGGGTTTTGGCCCATTTTAAGACAACCCAAATCGTCAAAATTCCAAAAAAATAACTAGAAGGGTGGAACTGTGCCTCGTCGGAAAATTTTCCGTCGCCAGTCACCGGAATACCGGGGCGATTTGGATGCCACTTATCACATGCCGAAAATGTGTGCCCAATGCCATGAATCACGATGGAAGAAGCTGGGAAATGGCATTGGCAATTACACATTAATTATGGTGTTCATTCAAAATTTATTATCTATACGTTGGACAGATATGATGTGAGAACCAAAGATCGCACAGTAGTATATGAGGTGAAATTAATTAATTATAGCTTTAAAAAGGGGCATGGTTGAGTTTTACAGTCTCAAATAATATATGTCAATTGAGTGTAGATCGGGTGGTTGGGAGGAATGTTGTTATCCTCCCCACCCGGGTTCAAATCTTGCTTTGTGACACTTGCTCCTTGGGAGCCGAATTTCTATGTAATGATTGTAAATCAGGCCATACCTCGATTCTTTCAGAATAGCAGGTGTTGGCATTTTCCGCTGAAAAAAAAAAGTTTCAAATAATATATACAAAATCCATCATTAGTTTGCAGATTGAAGAAATCTTTGTATGGATTGAAATAGGCCCCAAGAGCTTGGTACGCAAAGATGGACTCCTTCCTTCTTTCTCAGAATTTCAAAAGATGCAAATCTGATCCTAATGTGTACCTACAACAAGTTAAAGGTAATTTGTTGATTGTGGTTTTATATGTTGATGATCTTCTCATTACTGATAGCACTCTCCTTACAATTAACAAGCTGAAAACCGCTTTAAATCTAGCTTTTGATATGAGCGGTTTGGGCTTGCTTAAGTAATTTTTGGGCTTGGAGATAGCTTAAAAATTTGATGGGATCACATTATCTCAGAAAAATTATGCTAAAGACCTGCTATTAAAGTTTAATATGGCAGAATGTAAGGCTGCTCTGTTTCCATTCCTCTTAGTAATCAGTTTTGAAGAGGGAAATACTACACCGCTTGCAGATTGCACTATGTATTGATAGTTGATTGGTTCACTTCTCTACTTGACACACTCAAAGCCTGATATATCTTATGCCGTGAGTGCTGTATCAAGGTATATGCAGTAGCCCCATGAGCTTCATTGGAGGGCAGCCAAGCGGATCTTGCAGTATGTGCAAGGTATGAAACATTTTGACATACATTATGCTGTAGATTCTGAGCTAGATTTCATTGGTTTTACTGATTCAGATTGGGAAGGTGATAGGATAGATCGGAAGTCCACTTCCGGATATGTTTTCATGATTGGACATGGGCCTATTTGCTGGTCAAGCAAAAAGCAGGCAGCCATTGCACTTTCTTCAGCAGAGGCAGAGTATCGAGGGGTAGTCAATGCCTGCATTCAGGCAGTTTGGTTGCAGGGTATTCTTTCCGAGTTTGATTTTGGTAGCACTACTTCGACTGTCCTATTTTGTGACAATCAAAGTGCTATTAAGATCTCCACCGATCCAGTTCAGCGGCAGAGGACCAAACACATTGAGATTCATATGCACTACATTCGAGAGTTGGTGCATGATCACACCATCATTCTGCAATATTGCCCTATCGATGAGCAAATTGCAGACATCTTCACCAAGAACTTCACTGAGAAGAAGTTCTCTTACCTTCGTTCACTCTTAGGGGTGAGTTCCATCATGGTGGAGACCGATTAGAACCATTTTTATGTTTAGCTTGAGGGGGGGCTTTCTTCCCACTAGGTTTTCCCTCTTTCCTCACTTAGCTTATTTCAACATTTTTTTGGATTATTGTATTAGGGTGACCTTTGGTCTCAGTAACCAGGGCCTTGCATTTTATTTTTTACATCATAGTATAGATTGAGGGGGGGGTGTTAGGATATCTCATCATTCACTTTTGTACTTTTCATGCATTTTGCATGCATGCATGCATTCTGCATGCATTGCATGCACCCGCATGCTGCCCAGTCATCAGTATGGTACCTCCAGCACCTAGTCCTTAGTCTCCCAGCACTCGGGAGCTACTTTCCACTCATATTTAGCCCTCCTAGCCTGTCATGTGCCCAGTTCTCACCTTCCACTGAAGAAGGGCGCCTTTCTCACCTACCAGTCCAGTTACACTTCAGTTATCACTCCGATTGACCCATAACTGATGTTATCACTCCGATTGACCTCCGATAAGACATGACTGACAGTTCTGAGTGTAGTTAATCCCTCATGCGCCCTCCACTGAGCCTCCATCCCTAGATTAGTGCCACTTACCATCAGTTACACTTATTACACTCAATTAGACTCAGTGAGGCTCAGTTTGACACATGTTTGACAATGACTTATACATTGATGACCACCACTGATTGATGATGAAGACTCCTAGTTTAAAATAATATATACAAAATTTAAAAAAAGTTTCAAATAATATATACAAAATTTAAATACGATCGTAGTTGACGTGTTAATTCCGAGTACACCTGTATTTTAAGGATAGAAGGTGGAAAAACGGGTAAACGGGCGTCAATTTTAATTCTATTATCACCACCACTATTCTTGTGTTACTTTACACCATTGCCTTTTTAAACTCTTGGACACTTATTGACAAAGAGTCAAGTACCCGACCTATTTTGCAAAGTCTGAATTTTCACCTGATCTCGCTCTCTATATAATACCATTACCATCGTTAGAGTTAAAATTTTATTATTGAAGATCTCCAAATGGAGGACGGAAGAGCAACTGCGGTCGGATATTCCAACGAGCGAAGAAGGCTTGCCTCAAAGGTTGAGTATGCAGGGCGTAGCAGCAGTGATGGAACCATCGGCCATCGAAGGGACCACGAGGGTTTCCGCGGACATTCAAAAAACTATGGCCAGAGCCGAAGCCGCAGCCCAGATCCATCGAGGTATGAGCATGACCGTTACCCCTCCAGCAATGGTAAGAGATCGACTTCCCCTTCCCCTTCCCGTTCACGTGTTTGTTATAGCAAAGCCCTAAGTCCAAATTCTAGGGTTTCTGATCATTGTTACAGTCCAAATGAGATTCTTGATGAAAACCCCAGGAGAGGGGGAGATACTCTTCGGTATGAAAGAAGGCGCAGCAGGAGCCCTGATTTAAGATATGATTCAAGGCCCAATCCGAACCTCAGCCATAGACAGAGGTTCGAGGACCGAAGTTCTAACCCTCCTCCGCGACATAATAATGGGTCCTATGACAGCCGCCGGAGTCCAAACCCTACTGACAGACGCCGGAGTCCAAACCTAAACCCTAATGGCAGACGCCGGAGTCCTAACCCTAATGACAGACGCCGGAGTCCAAACCTTAATTTTGACAATGAGCCGCAACATCGGGATCGCAGGGCGAGTCCCAGTTATCATCCTTACGATCCTTCTACTGGAAATCGTCCCCCAGCATTTCTAGACAGAGGCGATGCTCGGCGTGGGCGTGGGAATGAACAGCTCGAGAGCGATGACGAGGATGAGGATTTGAGGGCGGTGGATTTCGCGGAGTATAGGAGATTGAAACGGCAGAAGCTTAGAAAGAAATTGAAGAATTGCATATGGAGAATCACTCCTAGTCCTCCCCGGGACGAAATTGAACAGGCGGTGGCTAGGCAGATGATGGATAATGAGAAAGGTGGGCACGGGGCAATGTTTGGCAACGTTGGTAGGGCTGTTGAAAGCAAAGAAGAATCCCATGGAAGATCATCCAAGGGGGATAAAGGGGATGATGGGGATGCTTCTCGCAACAAAGCTTCTGAAGACAGCGGAAAGAAAGCAGGGGATTTGATGAAGAAAAAAGGCAGGCGTAGGAAATCTTCTCCTCCTACTAGTGGAAGTGATTATTCTGAATCATCTGATGATGGCGGGTCAAGGAAGGACATTAAGGGCAGTAGGTCCAGTAGGAAGAGAAAGAGAAACTCAAAGCATTCTCGCAGGAGCAGGAAAAGGAGATCTATTAGCGAGGATGATAGTGATAGTGTATCAGAGGATGACTCGTCCTCGTACTCCAGTGAAAATGAAAAGCTGAAGAAGCAAACGGATCGACGAAGGAACAGACAAGAAAAGCGAAAGAAATCGGGGAAGAGAATGTCTGGATCTAAAAGATCACGAGTTCAAAGTTCTGAAGATGAAGAGAAGTCTGAACCCCTTTCCGAGAGTCATGTCTCATCGGATGATTCTTTAGAACTTGAATCTATCAAGCACGAGGAGAGAGCAGATGACAATGAACCAGTTGAAATAGACAATGAAGCTCTCAGGTTCAAGGAGATGATTGAATCTCAGAAAAGAGTAGCGGCAGGGCTTGAGAATGAACCAATTGTGGGGCCGCTTCCACTTCCAAAAGCAGAAGGGCACATAAGCTATGGAGGAGCACTTCGGCCAGGAGAAGGTGATGCAATTGCACAATACGTCCAACAAGGAAAGCGTATCCCACGAAGAGGAGAAGTTGGTCTTTCTGCCGATGAGATTCAAAAGTTTGAGACCCTGGGCTATGTCATGAGTGGAAGCAGGCATCAACGAATGAATGCTATTCGTATAAGAAAAGAAAACCAAGTGTACAGTGCCGAGGACAAACGAGCATTGGCAATGTTCAATTATGAGGAGAAGTCAAAACGTGAGCATAAGGTCATGTCAGATCTTCAGCGCTTGGTACAGAGGCACATTGGGCAAGAAGTTGCTCCAACACATGATCCTTTTGCAAGCAAGGAACCTGAAGTGGCAGATGGATAGGATAGGTTCTTATGAGTTTGTCATGATCATTACTATTTTTTTGTAATTTCTTCAGTTTATTATATTCAGTGTGATGTGCTAAGCTGTGTATTTTGTATGACGACAACATTTACAATGTCTTTTAAACTTATCAGGCAGGATTTTGAAAATTATCTCATCACTCTGATTTCGTATGGATGTAGATATTAACATTGGAAACTTAACCTTCAGTTTGATCAGTAGCAAAAAATGTAAAATGATTCTGGAGAAGATTTACACAAGAAGAGAAAAATAATATCGTATCTTTAAAGTGCTCCCTTCTTATACTGAAGGCAAGAATAGAGAAAATAGTTCGATTTGCATAATAAATTTGCCAGGAAACAGATTTAACATGAAGTATAAACAAGAGGCAAGGTATGATCGAAGTGAATTTTAATATTCCAACTCAGAAATACAAAAACTGCCAATTAGAAGGCAACCGGTAATGGAGGTCAAATTGTAGCTTGGTTTTCTTTAAACATTGTTTGGTGGCTTATATATGAGGTGTCATTGCAGCTTCGTTTTCTTTTAAACATTGGGCTTGTGACTTATATATGAGGTTCCATTGCAGCTTGGTTTTCTTTAAACGTTGGGTTGGAGACTTCTCTATGACCAGATCTGCTACCCTTAATAACCAGTTTTAGTGCACTTCCTAACTTTAAACTGTTTTATTGGTCATTCTTTTTCTTACTAATTAAATATGAAAGAATATTTGGTTGTAGTAGTAGAAAACACATGCTAATCCCCTTCTTTGTACTTGAATTTCGTAACAACTTCTGCGGAACTTGTTTGACATATGCTCAATATTCCAATTGTTCTAGCAATTATTCTTTGACCTAGGATGAGTTATAAACATGCCTAACACTACGACAACCAGATAGTTCTTTTTCGCACTCTCTCTGTGTTATGTTACCCTTTTCATTTCCAATGCGTTTCCATTTTGGAAAGTGGCATCCATTTCCCCATATCGTGCAACTTAGTGTGAAATCAATAGTAATCTTCGATGTGGTTCTATAGATCCACATCGCTCCTAGAAGTTTATTGGTTCAATCTCTTCAGTGAATTTGCATTGTCCTGTTTAGAATATTTTTTAGTTCCTATTTTGTTCTACTGGTCTATTTTCTTGTGGATGATAGGGACTGGCTTTTTTTTATGGCGAATCTTATACAAATTGATAAACTTCTCAATCAGGTTGGAGGTGAAGGTGAAGTGAAGACCTTGATCTGTAACCATTTTCCATGGTACACCAAATCGAAGAAAAATAGGTTTGCACAAAAAATTGGTACGCAAAATCGAAGAAAAATTGCTTCGTACAAAAAAAACTCTTTGTTTTATCTTGCATGCTATAAAGGTTTAATTACTCAAAATCGAAGAAAAATTGGTTCGTACAAAAAAAACTTTGTTTTATCTTGCATGCTATAAAGGTTTAATTTCTACCCATTTAGTAAGTTAGTGCAAACTAAGGTGTACTATCGTTATGAAAAACTAAGTGTACTATATTTGATTTGAAGATTGATCAATAGGATCGACATAATCCAAGCCCCATTCTTCACAAGATTCTAATTAGTAATGAACATGGCTCTAATTAGTAATGAACGGTGTGACTATAGTGGAATATCGTTTGATTCTGTGGGTTTACCCATGTACATGAATCCATCACACTGGAAGACATGCTCTCTAGAATCCCTGTATAATGGTTACCAATAGCACTGTCCACAAAGAATTTACAGGGAATTCTCTTTGCAGCGAAGTGTATGTCACAAGTTTCATCATGACATTTGTACATGAATCCATCGCACTGGAAGACATGCTCTCTAGAATCCCTGTGTAATGGTTACCGATAGCACTGTCCACAGAATCTTACAGGGAATTCTCTTTACAGCAAAGTGTCTGTCACAGCTTGAAGAATGTCGTATATCGCGGCCTTTCATACACAAAGAC
The DNA here is from genome assembly GCA_027924585.1 of Larix kaempferi. NCBI lineage: Eukaryota > Viridiplantae > Streptophyta > Pinopsida > Pinales > Pinaceae > Larix > Larix kaempferi. Next base: position 7,588,003 of record BSBM01000236.1, on the reverse strand, counting down.
ATAACACATTATTTGTTCTTGTTTAGAAAATTTATCCATGAATACATGTATAGAGACTTTGTTTGATAACTATAGCATTTTTCGCTGAGAGAAAGTGTTGTGGAAATATCTCTGCAGCCAATTATTAGCTATATTTGTAAACCAAGGGCTGTGGACAACCACTGTAAAAAAGTGCTTATTTGGAAAAGATTCTATTCTGGACTGTTAGAAATCCTGGAAATAAGATCGAGAACCACATTCTCACAACCAAGCTTATCAATTGTAATTAAATCAAATTCTTGAAGTAATAATAGTTGAACGGTTTGTCTATTCAAAACAACTTTATTCATCAAATATATTATTGAATGATTTGTATGTATAAACATAATTCCAGTGATACAATTCCAAGATTTAATGATGGCATACACCACTGCAATGAATTCGTTGTAATTGTATAATTTAACTCCGTACTTGAGATTTTTTTGATATAGTATATGGAGTTGGAGTATGTCTAAGTACATCTCCCAGAGATTTTTCAGAAGCATCAATGTATATGTGAAAAGACGATTTTCAGTTTGGGCCTTTTAACTCTGGTGCTGAATCATCTAATCTTTGAAGCTTCAAACAGTTGCTAACAAGTTGGAGTGCAAAGGAATTCAACATCCTTGGAAAGGACAAACATGGGTGTTAGATCAGCCTCAGTGATTGTTTATGCTAAATGGTGTCCCAAAAATATCCTCTCTGTTAACAACCTCAGTGATTGTTAACCAGCTTTGATGAAATGTTTAAGTTTGTTAACTTTTCTATAGGCATTTTTGTATTTTTTAGAAAATTCATGTCTATTTACACTGTACATGCTCACTATGTAAATGCAGACGCTCAAGAATTTGAATGCATGGAGGGTACAAATTCTCCGTCAAATTTGAAGTGATCATCTCTTCAACTAGTTCCTTTAAGGCCAAGGCTTTATCTAAAGTAAGTAAAAGTTGTATGGCTACTCCATCTTGTCCTTGATTTACTTGTGTTTGTTCCTCGGTTTCAAGAAAGTGTTCGATAGGAGGATACAAACTAAAGTTTAACTTGATGGAATTTCAATGCAAGATTGTCATATCCCATGATCTACAACTAATATATGCATCAACTATTGCTAACTAAGGTTTCCTTAGTATCAAACAAGATCCACTAGGTCCAATCTTTTAGGAGCATTATAAAATCTATAGAATACTCCCAAGATTCAACAAAAACTACTACATCCTCTATGATTCCTTTTCATTTGACGGTAGGCTGATCATCCATTTGAAAATAATTCTAGGCCTTTGTATCAGTTCACAAAGGTGTAGTTTGTCCATTGTTTCCTTTGCCATCACATTGATGGCTACCCTTAGGATCAAAGTAATTTTTGTGTAGATATACATTACAAGAATTCTAAGATCAGAACATTTGGGACTTATAGCCCTTCCAAGAATGAGATCACCAAGTTGATCTACCACTTTAATAGTTTGAGGATCTCTTTTCTTCCTTCCTGGTTTCTCGAGGAGGAGTTGCCTTACAGGTTTGTTGTAATCAGTTACATGTTTGATTGCTTGAAACAATGGAATTCATACACATGTTCCTTAATTTTCCTAGAAGATCAAATTCAGGTTGGGGTTGTGGCTTTGGTTGATCTAACCTTTTTGGAAAGGGTGGAATTTTTGGTAGTTTTTCTTATTGAGAGGGATTTAAGACTTGGTCTTAATGTTTAAGAGGTGCCTTCTACAATTTTTCTTCCTTACCTTAGTGATAACCAATGGTGAGATTTTTCTACAATCCTCCCTAAGTGAAGGTGATGCTCATTACAATATACAAAAATCAATGAGTAAGTTGGATAATTAACCATCTCCTTGTTATATATTGAATGGGTTGATTTATTGTCGGGTTTTTGTGTGAGATTGACGAGTAGTTGTGGTTTCTTGGGGGGTGGTTGATGTTTTCTTGAGGTGGTGGTAACAAAGCTTGATTTTTAGGTTGCCAATTTTGTTGTGGCCTCCATGATTCTTGTTGTTAGACATTGTTGTGTTTAATGGTAATTTTTGTACCCAAGGCATTGGGTAAGATTGTTGTTGTGGATTTGTGCGTGGTAATTTTTATTGCTATAGATTTGTAGGTGGATACCAACTTGAACAAGTCAAATGATTCATTTGGTTAGCCCAAAAAGAATTAAAATACTAAAGATGTTCATAAGGCATACCTAGAGGCAATTGTTGTGGCTATCCTCATCACCTTTCTTGATGAAACACGCTTGTTTCACATTTGCCACCACTACTTGATAAAAAACCTTCAAACCTGGAAGTGATGAACATTAACTTGTATTATGATTTTCAACGCATTGTAGATTATTGTTTTTTGTCCAAAAGACATTTCTGTTGTGCATTTTTCTTCATACATTTTGGACAAATGATTGTAGGGCCTCTTTTGTCTCCTCATGTTTCTTTTAAGTTTGAGGAGTATCCAATTGCATGGCTAAAGGAATTCAAGATGTCCATCTTCATGTCACCCAACAGATTCCCAATTTTAATTTTGGTAATGCTTTTGTAGCTTTTGATGATTGGGTGGAGATTTCTCCTGGCCTCAATTCTTTTTTTTAACTGGAGCAGGTAAATTTTATTGATAAAAAAGAAAAAAATGAGCTGTGGCTGTAGCCAACCAGCGTGTTACAGCGATCAGAATCAGAGTAGTGCTCAAACTATACTTCAGAATTTTGATGTTCCAGCAATTCCAGAAAAGAAAGCCATATTACAGGTGTTGATACTCCATGCTTCAGACGCTTAAGCTCCAAAATTCTTTTGCGAAAGGGGTTCAGTTTGCTTCTTCACATTTTAAGAAAGAGTTTTCATGTATTCGTTCCACATGATGGATGTCTTTAAGTGCCAAACTATGTCGAATGTTAGCAATTCGTCCAGATGAGAAAACATATCAGAGTGTTGAAATTTTCAAAGCTATCCAGGATTGGACAGAGTGCTATTCATTCGGGTGTTCTCCGAGTTCTTGCTGAGTGCTTTAAGAAGCTTTCATCCCAAGTTCTTGCCAAGTGTTTCGAACTCCAGAGTTCTCAATCTGTTTCCAAGTCTCTGCATCAGTGAAGAGATGAAGCTTAGGAGATATGATGATGGTTGATTTCTCCACTGGAGAATTCGATTCTTCCAGCTTCAAGTCTTGAACCAGCTTTTGCTTCAATGTCCGATTCATAATTTAATTCATGTAGTATATGGAAAGCTTTGAAGTGGGAGAAAGAATTGACAATGTGATGGATCCGATCCAAGATTCTTTTCAATGACAAATTGTTGAACTTTGAGTCTGAGTTAAAAGCTTTGACGATTATGAGGGAATCTCCGAAGACTTGCATTCTGTCAATTTTTCTTTCTTTGGCGATTTGACATCCTTTTACCAGAGCTAGAGCCTCTGCTTTAAATTGTTTGAGCATTCATCTAGCCCCCATCTGTATCTGATACTTGGTGTGCCATCTTTAGCTAACAAAACTCCTCCAGCACCTGCTGCACCAGGATTTTTTTTGGACCCGCCGTCAGAGAAGGCTGCCCATATTTTGCAAGTCAGAATCTGAGAGTCTAATATGCTAGGACAGTCAGTGATGAGCTCGGTGGATCATTTTACTGGGATTTGGTGGTTTAAGTCTAATCCAGTTTTGTTCATTATCACTGAGTTTTGAGTCTGACTTGAATTTGGAGGAGTTCAGGGATTCAAGGAGTAAACCTTTGGCTTGTCTGACAAACTTGGATGGGGGAGAGAATGGTATCTTGAAAAATTGCTTTGTTTCAAGCAATCCAAATTTTCCAACAAATGAACTTGGGGATGGTGATCCAGATGTGAAGCCAATCCTTGGAAGGCGGGGGGGCGAGGGGTAGGTGGATCTCCAGTTCTTGAAGAGGCTGGTAGTGGTGTTGAAGGTTGGGAGGGTTATACCCAGGTTATGCAGCATGTGGTTCCATACAACTTTTGAGAAGTGGCAGTCCAAGAAGAGATGATCAATCGTTTCTGAGTTGTTGCGGCAAAGAGGGCACCAATGAGGCCCAACTATTGCTCTTTTGGTGAGGTTTTCTTCGGTGAGTATCTTCCGGTGAATGAGGGTCCAGGTAAAGAAATTGATCTTGGGTAGCCCAAAGGGGTTCCATACAATCTTCCAGATGTTTTTTTTGTGGAGTTTCATTTGTATGGAGAGCAATGAAGCCTAGTTTAGTGGTGTAAACACCTTTTGAACCCCATCCATGCTCATCTTTGTCTAGGAGATGTGTGGGGGCACAACCTTTCAAATTCTCAATGAGGGGGGTCTTGGCAATTTCCAGATTGGCAGGAAGTGGGAGGTTCTTCCAGCTGTGCCAAGTGCCTGAGGTGTTCCATGAGCTGAAGTCATTTAGCGTATTGATGCCATGTTGTTGGAACCAAAGAGCAATATCATGTAGCTCTTGAAGATTCTGTAGCGGGTCATTTCCCATAATTTTGTCAGAGAAAAGGTTGATTTTTATTCCATTGCCAGGAACCTAGTAAAGTTGTTGAATGAAAAAGTCCCAAGCTGCTTTGCACAAAGTCCATATTGAAGTTCCTTTTGAAGTGGGTTTGCTGTCGAGGCATCTGAGATTGTTGCCATTGAGATATTTTTTCCTTAGCAATTGGCTAACTTGGTTGTGTTTGTTGTGCAGGATTTGCCAAAGAATTTTGCTGCCCATTGCTAAATTTGCTTGAAGTGGATCGCGAATTTGAAGGCCTCTCGAAAACTTTGATTGCTTAGTGGTGCTCCAGCTTACTAAGTGGATTTTGTTATTATTTTTTCCTCCTGTCCATAGGAAGTCTCTTAGGAGTTTACTGATCTGTTCGGAGACTCCTTTAGGAGCCAGGGAAATGGAGGATTGGTATATTGGCAGGATTGATAACACAACTTTGACCAATATCAATTTATCGACTTTATTGAGCCAATGACCTCCCCAAATTCTTATTTTGGACTTGATCTTGCTGATAGTATCATCCCACATTCCATTCTTTGTGCGTCTTTGGGTGATCGGGAGACCCAACTAGATGAATTTGTCCCAGTGATTGTGGACTTTGATTCCAAGGATGGTACCAATAATTGCTGCAGAGGCGTTGTTCAAGTTCTAGCTGTAAACAACGCTTTTATGGAGATTAATTTTGCCTCCAGAGGCATTGCAATACCAAGTCATATTTTGCTTGAAATTCGGAGCTATGATGGTGGAGGCTCCTCCTAATAAGAGGGAGTCGTCGGCAAAAAGGGTATGGTTGAGGGGCAGGGAATCCATGGCAAGATTGAGACCAGGTAGGGAGCCAGTGAGGAGATCAGAGTTCAGTTTACGGCTAAGTGAGTCAGCCATAAGGATGTAAAGAAAGGAGGATAAGGGACAACCTTGCCGGATTCCGCGGGTGGCTTGGAAAAAGTTGGCGGGACGACCATTGATCAAGGGAGCAATCCAGGGCCCTTTTATGTAGGCTGAGATCCAACTTATAAAAGTTTTCCCGAATCCAAAATTTTCTATGACATTAAAGAGGAACGAATGTTTGACACGATCGAAAGCGTTGGCCATGTCGAGTTTGATTAACATATCTTTTTCCTTGCGAATCTTGCTGGAGTGGATGGCTTCTTGTATGAGGATGACGTTGTCGAGGATTTGTCTTCCTTCCAAGAAACCTCCTTGATTGTTAGAGATGAGTTTGTTGAGAAGGGGCTTCATTCTGTTTGCTAGCTTTTTGGAGATAATTTTATATGATGTCTTGCATAAAGAGATAGGGCGAAATCTGCTGAAGGAGCTGTGGCTCATCTCCTTTGGGATGAGTGCGAGGAAGGTGGAATTGGTACAACCACCGATCTTAGCTTTTGATTGGAAACTCTTGGCCATTCTCATGTAGTCGGTTTTGATGTAGTGCCAGCAAGCTTTGTAAAAATGAATTGAGTAACCGTTTGGGCCAGGCGCTTTGTCAGGATCGAATGACTGAATAGTTTGGATGACTTCATGCTCAGTGAAAGGCTTGAGCAGAGCAACCCTGTCCTCTTGCGTGATGCTGTTGGGGATGTGCTCGAGGAGGAATTGCTCAACATCATGTTCTGCGTTGTCAATCTCAGTATAGAGTCTGGAAAAATGGTCATACACAGTGATTTTTATATTCTCGTGTCTCTTGACAGTCAGGCCGTTGTCGATTTTGATTTTTGAGATGTGGTTCGAATGCTTTTACTTTGAGTTTGCTTGTGGAAAAACGATGTGTTTCTATCCTCGGCCTTGAGCCAGGTTCTCCGGGATTTAAGTCTCCAAAATTCCTCTTCATTTCGGAAAGCTTGATAAGCCTTGGTCTGTTGTTCGACCTCTTGCTGAAGCGTGATGCTGTCGGTAGGATGTTTGTCTTGTAGGAACTGGAAGGTTTCTAAGTCATTGATTGCCTTCTTCCCGAAGAAGGTGGCAGGCAGTTGGACTTGGCCCATTCTTTTAGTGTTTTTTTGGTATTGCTGAGCTTCTGCTCCCAAACATAACTGGGGGAACCATAGACATGCACCTTCCAGGATTTATCTAAAATGTTCCAGAAGCTAGCGTGGTCCAGCCATTGGGGGTTGAATATGAAGGGTATCATTCGAGATCTTCATTTTCTTGGAAATGAAGCTGGATCGGCTTGTGATCAAATGTTAAATTTGCCATTATTTTTGAAATGGTGGTTTGTCCATCCATTAAGAAGTTGCTATGGACAAGGAACCTGTCCAATTGAGCCATTATATTTCCTTTGCCTAAGCGTTTGTTGGACCAGGTGTAGATCCCTCTTAGGGGCTTAATATCGAGTAGATCCCATCTTTGGATGAGGGCTTCTACTTGAGATCTGAAAGAGTCCCTCCCAATGATGCCTCCCTTCTTTTCAGCTGAGGATAGAGTGATGTTCATATCTCCAGCTAAGATAAGATTTTGTGGAGCATATGCATCAAGGAAGTCTTCATGAAAGTTCCAGTACTCCTCCTTTTCAGAGTAGAGATTGGGGACGTACATGTTGAAGAGTGCGATCTGCTTGCTGCTTTGGATGTGAATGAGCTCAGTGTAGAGCCAATGCTGGGTGACATAGATGGAAGATATCATAAGACCATAAGGTAGCTAGACCACCGAAAGCCCCTCTGGCACTTGCAACAATTCCTGTGTTTTTATTCCATTTTTCTTTTCCAATGGCTAGAACAGCCTTATCGTCGAGTTTGGTCTCTTGGAGTAGGAGGATATCAGGCATGTCGATTTTTTGGAGATCTTTGACTGCTTCTATTTTGCTTGAATTGCCTAAACCTTTGCAGTTACAAGAGATGAGCTTCATTATCTACTATTGTAGGTGGCGGAGGGTCCTCCTCCTGTGAGTCCTAATTCTTTCCTACTATTCTGGCTCAGGTGTTTCTGCTGAAAGCCATGTCGATAGTTGCTTGAGATCCTTGTGTTTTCTCGCGTTCTACATCTTCTTCCCTTACATCCTTGCTTGTTTTTCATCCGAGCTTCTTGGAAGATTTATCGAAGAGTTCTTCCGATGAAGCAGTGGAGGTTGATAGGATGGCTTTTGTTGTGTCTGCGTAGGAGATTTTGTTCCTCTTAGGGCTTGGGGTGTTTTGAGGCTGGGGGTCTTTCGGATCTTCATGAGCTTGGGGTGCTGAATGAGTCTCTTGTTGCTCAGGAATTTCTCCCTCTTCTAGGACTTCTGAGGTATCTTGGGTTTCTGGCATCTCTAGGACTTTGTACCTGTTTCTGCTGTTGGTATCTATGGTCTTTTGATGATAATCAACTCTCTTGGAGCTTTGACCTTTTGACACAACTTTTGGTCCAGATCTAATGTTTTTTTGTGCGGTTGTCCATTGCTCCTTTTCTCTTCCTGCTTCGGGATCTGTGGGCTTCTTCTTGCATGATCGAGCAAAGTGTCCGTATTCGTGGCAATACCTGCACTTGAAAGGGATTTGCTCGTAATCTAATTCCTGAATGTGAGTCCAATCTGCCACTTTGAGGTTTATTGCTTCAGGAAGACCATGTTCTAGATCCACCTCAACGCAGATCCTTGGGCAAGTGTACTGATCTTTTCGGTCTGCTCTGCCTATGTATTTTCCAAGAGTGTTCCCGATGGCTTCCAATGATTTTGAGTTCCAGCAATGGAGGGGAAGATGCGGAAGTCTTACCCAGATCTGGACTGAGATGGAATATCTTGTGATGGATCGAAGTCCGGATTCCATTTGTTCATGTATAGTCCTTGTGGTCCCATGAAATATGGTCCATTCTTGAATATTAACTCGCGATCTTGCTTATTTTTGAAGAGGAAAGCGAAGAATCCTTTCCCCAGGAAGTATGAGTTTACTTCTTCGGAGATCAGGGGTCTCCAGTTCTTCTGCACCCAAATTTCAGTCGATTTCGGAGAGGGCCACAGGCATGTGAATTGGCCTATCAATCTTCGATCCGAAAGGTTGAGCGCTGTTCTGCAGGGTTGTTCTATCGGCATTGCGACGGTGGGGATCTCCCCTATCTTCTTTATGAATTTCTGCTGCGAAGCGGTGAGGGGTTTTTCCCCTTGCGCAACAATTAACTTAAAAAAATCTGGTAGATCAGAGGGAAGGGGAGGGCCTCCTCCTGAGGCCATAGGGAGGTGGCCAAGCTTGGACATAGACTGCTCTAAGCCCGTGATCGGCTGCTCAAGGCTCTGCACATCGGTGGCAAGCCTCTCGATTGCCCCAACAAGAACGATGCTCAAGGCTCTGCACATCGGTGGCAAGCCTCTCGATTGCCCCAACAAGAACGATGCCCTCAATGTAGTACGTCTCGAGGCTTCCTTTCCCGTCTCGTGGCTGCATTGCAGGTCTTGAGGCAACTCAGATCTTTGCTGCAGGTCTCGTGGCTGCTCGCTGCAGGTCCAAAAAAATGCGAAGGCAACACAGATCTTTGCTGCAGGTCTTGTGGCTGCTCGCTGCAGGTCCAAAAAAGATGCGTTTCTCAAATTTATTATTCTGCTACAGTCAAAATTTGAGACTTGTGTCCACTCGAAGAAGCCACGATGGGATAAGTGGCACAACTAAGAAATCCCACAACCTGCAAGAGAATTGAAGTGAATGCATTAAACTTTGAATGTTTCCATACTCAGTTGTCTTCAACAATAGAGGCTATCTTGGCCTCTATTCTTACTCATTATTGACCTTAAGTAATTTTCATAGACCTCTAGGATTTTTCCATAAGTGAGTTGAGAGATATCCTTTGCTCCTTTTGAATTCAAAGCTTCTATGCATTCTTCCTTGACTCTTCTCAAGATCACCAATTTGAGAGAATCTATTTCTAACCTAAAATAGTTGGAGCACTTGCAGCTGAATTAAAATATTTTAGTGCAATCTTCTAATGAATCTTCACTTTACGTCATTTGAAAGATAATCTTGAGTCTCTCTAGCCTTAGCCTTACAGTGATGTTGATATCTATTTGAAAACTTCTTCATTTGCTCCAATGTGTTGACACCACCTCCCTACAATCCCATAAAGCACCATCTATGTTTTTAGGTATTAGTGTTGTACTCATAGGTCCTTCATAGCACTTTGCATTCAAACAAGAATATAATATTAGTGTTGTACTCATAGGTCCTTCATAGCACTTTGCATTCAAACAAGAATATATCTGGATCTTGCATCGTCATCCCATGGAAATGCAAAATAATAGATGGGTTAATTTTTTTCTTCTTAGATTCTCCATTGAGGCATTGAATGGGAAACTCAGAAGTTGCTAGCTCACCGTGTGCATTAACTCTCTTTGCTATTTAGAACAAGGAACCAAATTCCCAATCTATCCAAAAAGGTACAAACTTTGCCATTTTTCCCTGTGTTTGGGGTTTGGTAGAACTTTCTAAAACTTCCGCAAAACAACTTCTAGAACTTCATCAACTAAGTCTTGCTTTGTTTTAGGTTCTTCAATTGATTGTTTCGAACGACATGTGATGTTTATCCAACTCTTGGTGGAATGTGTTCTTCTTGCTCCGGTCTAAATTCAAAATTGTTTGATTGAAATTTACCTAGTTGTTCCCTACAAGGATTTATGTACACATTCTAATTGGAAAACTACTATGACACAAAAACATTACGTTAACACAAAAACATTATGTAGAAACATGTGCAAGGTTGAATCTTGAACTTCAATGTGTACTAACCGTAAAGTGAATGACTCAAAACCCAATATATTTAACCTACTATACTTTTGACATCTCTCTAGAAACGACACCAAAAGTGATGGGTTCATGTATTCCAACATATTATGCAACATAATTTAGGAGTACACTTTATCTTTGTCAACCCAAGTGCATAAGCTTTCAAAATGCCATGCATTGTATATGCAACCACGAGGCCATGATATCTTTGGAATACACTAATTTATTCTACAAATAATACAAATATGTTGTATGTTTTATGCAATATGATTTAATCTTAACAAGGAGGAACTTAACCACAATTGTCAACCAACAATCAAGCATAACCATACATTGTGTTGTGATTGCAAGCAAAGTAAATTATTCAAGAATTGATGCTATGTAATCTCGAAACATTCAAGAAACAATATTGTGAAATCTCAAACATATAATGATTGCTACATAATTGAAAAGACACGCACAACTACAACAACAATTGTTGAGTAAAACAACATAACAATAGAAATCTAACTATACATAGAGGGAACACAACAATCCGTTGCACCTTGTGAGTGGGACCATGCTATGCAGTTCAAGGTGTTGATTCTCTTAACTAAAATTTACTCACAAACAAATTAGAATAAACTCTTTTGGAATTTATTTCATTGACTAAAAATTAAAGAGTACAATGTTCTATCTCCTTGTTGTTGACTTAAAATTCTCTAGCTTATTGTTTAAACCTAAATGTGTTGAAGCAAAGAGTATTTGTAGTGGAGGGTTATTGGGGTCTTGAAAGTTCCTTACTAAATTCAAATATACCCTAACGACCTCTAAGAATTGAATTCCTTTAGAATAACTATTAGTTTCATGAAAAATAACAAATTTTGCTGGAAATAACTAATTACTGGCTTCTTGAGACTAACTAACTGGTTGTTAACAAAAATAAAAAAAAATTGTCCTTCTACCCATTGGTGAAATTATGGGAACCATGTTAGCCTAAGATCTAGTATCATGCCAACATTTGGATATATTTTCCCAAAAATATTGTGCTACAAAACTAGGATTTATTTGTAGGCAACAAGTATGGAGGAATCACATAGTCAACATATTTGGGAGGATTCCACAATGAACAACTTTGGGGAGAATTCCACAACTATTATGTAGAGAATTATTAGCAAATGGAAATTCTTACATAAAAAGGAAGATAAAGTTTGGGAACTTTCCTACAACATAGATCAATAGTGCCTTTAACATATTAATAATCTACAATGTAGATATTTCCTTCAGATTCCCATAAACATCAAATTACAAGAAATTACAAGATGGAACCAAAATAGCTATAATAAAATAACACATGCAATATTTAGGGTTAAAAAATGGATGCTCAAGTGTTATATAGTCTTGGAAATATCAAAAGAAGACAAGAAAAATGATACAACTATGGGGTTTATCACTCTTGCTATGCGCAAGGAGGTTGGATATGTTGATGTATATGTAACTTCGGAATGTATTTCACATATATGTATATTGTATTCCTATAGAAATGTTATTATTTTTCTATACGGAAGTGTCGTCATTTATATTGTAAGTGTCGTAACTTATACTTGATGGGTTATTAGACCACCTTGTTGGGGTCGGCCCTGTATAAGTCATGTGGGTCAAAGGGTTATTAGACCACCCTATTGGGGTCGGCCCAGTCAACATTATGTTATCTGGTTAAGTTAAGGCCAACCCAGTAAAGGTTATTAGGCAAGTCAAGTCAAGTATAAATAGAGTGCGGGAGGCACTCTATTTCATCATTCTATTCTCTCTCACACTCTAAGGAGAGTGGCACACTTGTGGAGGAGGAGAAGCTGCTGCTAGGAGATGTCTATCTCTTATGCTTGGGTTGTATCATTGCTCTATCTATCTCTAAGGAAGTTATTGGGGTTTTTCACCTTTATGGTTTTCCCCAAGTAAACTCTGTGTCTCTTGTGTGCTTGCATTATTGCGTCCATGATTGAGATATGTTGTAGATATGCTGTACATGTTGTTCTCTCAGTTAAGATCCTAGATCATATTGAAGTAAATTTTGAAAAACTAACATGGTATTAGAGTTAGCCTGAAAGAAGGCATGGTATGGCATGTATGACACTTGTTGCACTTGCGATGCTAGGGCTCGATATAGTAAAAACCAGTCATTGTAGCACTTTCGCTATGATTAAATTTTGGCGAGGTTTCAGGGTTTGAAAATCGTACAAGGCGAAGCTAAGATCCCCATGTACCGTGTGTCCAAAGGACAACCTCTAATTCGTTGTACTTTGTGATTTATGATCTGTACAATATAGGGTTTCTGCCTCTTCCAGATCTCAGTCATAAACAGTTGACCTTGGAAAAAAGGTCATAACTTGGGCTAGGAAGCTCCAAATGAAATTTCGTAAAAAGTGATAGGTAGTGCACAGACTGTAATTTCTCTGGTAATTTTTTTAGAGGCTGAAACTGAACCAGTGGCACGTGGCACGCCGTACAAGTTCGCTCTCATGTCTTATCCCATAAATAGGTCACGTTGCGACACTTGGCATAACTCTCTCTCAGAGAATCCATTTGAGGTCAGACCTGTGGGGTTGGAAAGATGATAGGTCGGGCTATCACACAATTTTTTTTCAGACCCTGTGGATCAAAAAGTTCAGAGTTACACCAGAAACAATCAGGTACATATTTCTGTCAAAACATAATTATTTTTGAGCACCTTCATTCATGGCTTCCAGAATTTAGGGTTTCAGAGAAAGTTGGAATTTTTGCAATCGAAGACCACATCTGAATGCTACTCATCAAAATAAAAATTTAGAGACCAAGATCATAATTTTTGGTTGGGCAGAAGGCCGGGCTTGATTAGACCCTAGTTCGAGACTTTGATCAGAAAAGTGGAAAATTAGGGCTTCTGCAAAAATGGGAATGTTTGAAATCTGTGACCACGGCTGGAAGCTCCTCAGAAAAATAGAAGCTTAGAGCTTTGGGTCGAACCTTTTTATTGGGCAGAAGGGTGGGCTTTATCAAACCCTAGTTCGGGGTCATGTCTAGTGAATCCGGAAGTTTCAAAGACAAATTTGAGGGGTGAAACTTTGCATTTTTCAAATTATGAGTATACCAGTTTGATCAGCTCATCAAGGCACATATTTCTATCCTTTCGGAAGTTTGAAATTCAAAGTTTGAATTTTTAGGGTTTCTCTGACAATCCCTAATGCAGCTCCAGATCCAGTTCCTGCAAATCAAGTGGATTGGGTTAATCCTAGAAGAGAATGGATTGGTCACCTGCATAAGTGAAGAAGTTCCTGTTTCAAAGGGATATGAGGCTAAGGCCTTACATAAGAAGATTACAAGCAATCTCGACAGGTATGACTCATCCTTGTATGTTTCGAGATTTGTTCATGATTAAGTTTATGGTATGTTTGTCCTCATGTTATTACAGTTAGTACAATCTTGATTAAATTTAGACTTGTCGTATCACCTTAATAAAATTATGAATGCATGATAGAAGATATTCATTGATTAGGGTGTTGACACTTATGATTGTACTAATGCATTATGGTGTTGTATGAGGTTTATGTTGTCCGCTAACATGAAAGGTACACCAAGAAAGACAAATCATGTTCTAGTTCAAGAACATATGATCATGATGACACAAAGACAAAGAATCATCCATTGTCATGGATCACTTAGAAGATCTATTTACAAGGTATGCATAACTTGGTTCTATAATGGTTAACCTATGAGATATGCAGGTTACTAGCACAAGTCATTGAAGAGAACAAGAAGACATCATGTGGGTATATTAGACATCATGTGGGTCCCTTTCGGATTTCCTCCTGGGTAAAGTCATCCCACAAATGGTTCCAATCTGGCAGCTTCTCCCTTCCCACAACACACTTGACAAACACACCCCACTCGTTAGTAAATCCCTTCAGGGCCATCTGTACTAGTTCTAAGTATGGTCTCCCATTGTAGCTAATTCGTCTTTAACTTGAGCAACCCTAGTTAAGTAGGAGGCAACATTGCCATCCTTGTTCATTTTAGCACTGTGTAGTTTGTCACGAAGTACCATTTTGCTATTCTCATTTTTGGCTTCATATAGATTATTAAGGGTATCCCACATATCTTTGGCAGCCTTTTTCTCTACCAGGTGTGGAATTAGATTGTTCTTAACCCCATCTAGTGTGATTCTTTGATCCCTAGCTTCAAGCATCTCATAAGTGTCTAAATCATTAGGATCAGAAGGTTTTGTTACTACATAGTTAACAAAATTCCAAATTTTATTTTCCTTAAGTATTGCTGTCATTTTGACCTTCCATTGAAGATAGTTGGACACCCCATCCAACCTATCTTCGTACCTAATACTCATCATTATTTCTGAAAACCCTTTCAACAACCAAAAGTAACAAGAAGTCCAAAACCCCAAAACTCAACTATGCAACCGCCTCTTGCAATATGTTCACACTCTGCCAGTGTTAGGCTCTGATACCATGAAGAAATTTTGATTAAAATGGCAAATTCTTCATTGACACATTTAATAAAGTCATAATATAAAAACACTTAAGTTTACATAACTCAACTTTACATAAATAAATGACTAGGGACAATAACTTAGTCCCCCCCACGACAAACACACAAAAATCACAAGGAGGACCTCTAGAGTTACAATTTTAACAGAAGTTGGTATCTAAGACTAAATACACCTAAAATAAAAGTGTAGAATTTAACAAAAGTGGTGAATTTGGAGGGATATAACTTTTAGTTCAAAACCCAGAATTATGCCCAATGTATAGTCATTGGAAAGATAATGCATGGGAGAATATAACCGAAGGTTCTAATTTTTGAAATATGTTTCGAGGTGTTTTTGAAAGCAAGAAGAACATAGCCTTTGGGTTTAAGTGGGCAACATAGTTTCAATGTGGGTAGCTTCCAAAGTATCCTAAACTTTGAGAAAAATTTGTAGGATGATATAAGAGTATGCCAAAGATGAAATTGATTATATATGATGATATACATGTCATAATGGTGATTCCATAGTGGAAACAAGCAAAATTTGGGAAAACAAAACATGCTAAGTTGCTTGATAGTAATGTGAGTGGTTAAACCAAGGATGGCAACATGACAATATTATTGATGAGCAGGGATATTCGAGTGGGAATATCATGGTAATGTTTGTTAATAGGTGGACACACATATTGAATGGATAAGTTTATATTCTTGCATATTGTAATTAATAAACATTCATGAAGAAAGAAGGAACTAAAAGTGATTGATGGTTCTTTAGCCATATTATATGTAATGCATTTATTATATTTAAAATGCTAAATATGGAAGATACCAATAGGTTGAGAAGAATATAAGTGAGAATCATGCTCATTATAGTTGGTTGTTGTGTAAATCCAAGTAGTAATGATAACTAATGGCAACATGGAACATATCAATAGGCAAAGAACATGGAACATACTGGTAGATAGAGGACAATGCAACTCATATAGGTGATGTGTATATCATCTTTGCGGACAAGTGTATGCATGTTTAGAAGAGTTGCAAGTTATGAACCAACAAGTGTATGCATGTTTAGAAGAGTTGCAAGTTATGAACTAACAACTTATGTGTAAAGAATGAGAATAAGTGATGAAATTCCATTCACATATAAACTAATTCTAATGGTGGAATAAGACATTACATCATGTGGATCTATCATGTGGTTCAAAATTTGGACAAAGATTTCCATGTGAAAGGTAAGCAAGCTCCATAATTGAGACTTAAAGAAAACTAGAGATAAGGAAAGGTAATGGACTTTGAAAAGACTCCAATTGGAATTGGAATAGCATTGATTGCAACACCATGAAGTGCTGGAGAATCTAGACTAAGCTAATGTCAAGGCAAGATCGACCCAAGAAATGAAGCAGTAAAAGAAGTAGGTAGTGTTGCTATGGACTGAAAATCATGAATGGCCAAGTTGGGCTTGGTTAGAACTGCTTGAGGTAAATGGAGTAGTAATACAACAATGAGCATAATGCAAAGACAACTCAAATTAAGAAAAGGTTGTTGCCATATTCAAGTGAAACTTGAGGATGGTTGAAGGTGGAAACTGGAGTTGTTGCAATGCTAAAGAAATCTACATAGGGCTAAGAAAATTGTTATAGCAAAAATTGGGGAACCATCCCAATAAGACAAAATTGATAAAAAGAGGATTTATTTCCTTAAACTTATTTTGTTTATAGCATAAGAATTGCATGCTTGGAAAGTAGCAAGTATGAATGTTTAAACATTGGTGAATTGCTACATGGTGAGAAAATCACATTGAATGATCCATTGTATGCTTGGCAGAAAGACCATGGATTGGATCAACTATGATGTGGAAGATGAATTCCATGCTATGAAGATGAGTTGAAAGGGGGAATTATTTAACTCATCTATTCTTTGATGTGGACTGGAACCCTGTGACACAGGGTTCCAGTCCACATCAAACATGTCAACGTGTGAAAAAACCAACGAATCATCTCTTCTTGTTATAATTATGCTTTTTAAATTTTATATATAGATAATTAAGACATGAGAATGCTGGAAATTCATAAGAATGCAATAAGTAGAGTGCATATGCACTAGTGGGCATATTAAGAGATGATGCATAGTGCATGTAAATGTTATTGTGCATACGTATGATATTGCATATTGGTAATAAGTTGTATGATATTACCTATGCAATGAGTATAACTATAATTATTGTATTTGATGATGTTTGTTTGACCATAAATGATTGAGGCATGGCTGAAAATGTTGATGATACTACTCCATATGGAAGACATCCTTGTAAAGAAATGTTAAGGCCAATAAAGTATTGATAAAGGGGACGATGAAAGGTCTATGTAAGTTTCCATAAGACCACCAATTGATAAGGTAACATCAGATTTGTTCTGGCAACCATGCATGTATGGATTTATTTATGATGATTGCATCAGTGCTGGAAAAGAGATTGGATAAATATTCCTTCAACCATATTTTAATATCCTAAATTGGTATGCTTGTGATGTTTGAATGCATCTATGTGAATGATACTCCACATGGTATGACATGGTATGGAGTGGTAAAATCAAGAAGCCTTATACTTATATTATTTTTAAGAATCTAGAATGCATTCATATGAAGTAAAATAACATGCCATGTCTGTTGTTATGAGTAAACAACCAAGGCAGGACATAACCTATGATCAGGTGTGGAAGTGAATACCTTGTGAGATTGTCATGGGTGAGGCCATAATGTTGTTGGATATGGAAAGGCTATAGTGTTACACAAGTGTCGAACGATTTGACTACTTGTTTCAATGTCCTAGACTCTAACCTTATTAGCAACACGGAGACACCATTAAAGGGGAGGATTTCTTGAGGGACTATTGAGTGAAGAAAGGAAATGTATTTTAGTAAGCCTAAGGGACAATTTAATAGAGAAAGGGTATATTCTTAGTGTGTTGGGATGAAGAAGGTGTTCAGATGGCCGTACAAGTATTGGTGAGGTTGTTGGATGATGTGTTGAGGCATTGGATAGACCTTCCAATTCATCATGGTGTAATACATGACATGGAATTATGGGATTTCTAAATCAATGCAAGGGTGCATTAATGAGTGAGATGTGCATGTATAAATTGTGTGAATGTGTGATTATGCACATATATGTGGGCACATATTTTAGAATGCATGGTGTGAATGCATGCTTGTGCTATATTTAATTTCACTAAATATGTTAATAGTTGAAATGATGAGATTATTGGTAAATCATGATTCTAAGATCATTTCATGAGCTATTGTGGATGTAGTGAAAATACTGCATGAAAGGTAGTCATGTTTTCATGAACTACAAGAATACTTTGTTGAGAGGATAGAGTTGTACAAAGTATGAATATGATGAAGAATGTGATGGTGTAACCATGAGTATTGGGACATTTGTTTAATTGCATAGACAATGTGATTGCAACGTGTAATTTTTATGTGCTAGCAAATGCATATACGATGAATGCATTTCATTGGATTTGAAATATTGACAGTTGATAGGGATTGAATTATTTATGTGTTATAATTCTAATATCATTTTATGGGCTATTGCAAATGTTTCAATGAAGAATTATATGCATGGGTACTCACATTTGACTGAAAATTTCAGATTGTAGGTAGAATTGTCTTGGAAATGGCATTGAGTGTAAGTCCATAATGAAGACTAGGTGCTACCACATGCAAAGACAAAACATTATGAGAAGGATCTCATATTTGTTAAATCTAGTTTCTGTATGAAACATATTTGGAATTTTTTTGATTGAAATTATTATGATGATATCTCATGGTAATTGTATGTGTATAATACAGGTGAGATGATGGATCTATCTAGTGAGGACAAATGATGGTTGTTGAAAGCTTACAATCAAGGAGAGAATGCTACTATAATGACATTAAAACCCTATGATAGGCCTTGATCACCATGAGCTATATTATATTAGAGGTTTTCAATGAGATGCCCTGGCACTGAGACTCTATAAGTCTGCGCTCTTCTTATGCAAGGAAACCTTGGCAAATGATGGATTTCCCAAAGAACTATTTAGCATAGAAGGGGATTCCTGAGCCTGGATGGTGAGTTACTACAAAGAAGAGGCAACTTGAGTGAATCCATTGTGACAAATTTATCTTATATACTAGTTGGGATTAAGAAGGTAGTATGTGTGTATATATCTTAGGTGTGTCATAGAATATAATGATTTAAATCCATGTTGAATCTTTCCCCACATGTTAACATGTGAAATTTCATGTTCTCTAGTACATTAATGGTTGCATTAATGATCGATGGAATGTCGATCAACACTAATCTATAAATGTTGACTTGTCAATGAATTGTTTCTTTCACTCATTTTCTAGATGTTCTTTCATTGGCAGGGATTTGTCAGTAGTGACACTCTGATCTACAATTTCATTCAATTATGTTGAGGTCTCTTTATCTTCAATCTCAAATTCTAAAAACTTGTTTGATTCACTCATATCTATGTATGTTTCTTTGTCTACTTTTGGGATTGATATATCCTTACATTTTAATCTTTTAACTTTTGTAAGAAGAATCTTTTTGTCAATGTGATTCACAACCCTAGAGAGGAGTTGCTACTTTCACGAGAAGAATTCACAAGGGGCCTACCAGAAGGGGCCTCACCTCGTCGACTCTGATTATGGAGCCTAACCTGGTGGGGACATCAAGTGAGGCCCTTACATATCTATGCACAACCACTTGAGGATTTGACCTCGAGACCTTCTGCTTACAAATCATAGCTCTCAACCACTTGAGATAACCCATCGAGCTATGGCCAATCATTACATAGGGGCTCAACAAGAGCATCATGTCTCTTACAAGAATTGAACCTGGGTGGTGAGGGTAACAATCATTCCTGCCAACCACCCAAGCTACATCCAATGGACTAAAAAGCATCAAATTATTGCGTGTTGAGAGTGGGATTTGAACCCTGTAAGAAAAATCTTACTATGACTCTTCAAACAATCAATTTCATTGTCTTTATCTGATAAGACCTTGTTAATTTTTTTCCTGACATTTTTCTTTCCTTGTGATTCTTGATCACATTGAATTGCAACATCTTGATGAATTGATGCTTGATCTTTACTTGAAAATCATAGTCATTTTTCTCAGATGCTCCTAGTTGTTTTTTGAGCTCTTTAGACTTATTAACTTGCTCTTTTAGTTTGCACTGTAAGATATGTACTTCATGTTGAAGGTCTTCATTATCATTTTTAAGATATTTAATTTCCATTTTTAGGGCCTCATTTTCTATCTCGTCGTCATTGTTTTTAGGTTCTGGCATTTTTTACTTCTCCTCTTTAAACCTTTTTATTTGTTCAAGTAACCCTTGATTGAGGTCCCTTAGCAGAGAACTCTCTTCATTTTTTTGTGATAATTTATTTTTGAGATTTTGATTCGCCTATTCTAATTTATGATTGCAATGCTTTGTATTCTTTGACTTCTTGATCTGTGCAAGTAGTTTTTAACTATGACCTTTTAGGTGAGAAATTTGCTCATCTTTTGCTAATAAGTTCTTGTTGAATTTTCTTGTGAAATCATGAACCTTCTGTTGATTACATTGTTTTTCATCTTTTAATTCCTTGATTTATGTAGTCAACTCTTGGATATGAATTTTTAGGTAAGACTTATCTTTCTTGATTAAGCCATTGCATTGTTTCTCGATGACAATTACAAGTTGTAATTTTTTATTTCTATCTTCATATTCTACTATGTTTACTAATTTACCAATTTATGAGGCAAATTCATGCACATTAAATATTATTTTATTATTCTATATATACTTGTGAAAATATAGAAAAAAATAATAATATTCTTCCTTTTAATATGGAGTTTGATTATTTTTTAAACCTTTTGTAATACTCTCACTCTTTATCTCCACGTTTTCTTTATAATCTTATTTTTATTATGTTCCAGTGTAGCAGATAAAAATAGAAATTGTTGAGCGATATTAATTGCTCATTGTATGTAGGTTAATTTTTTTCATTGCTGGGTTGGCAAGTGCGGGGGGAGTCCTTCTAGACTCCGAAGGAAGCAGGATAACCAAATATGCTTTGGGAATTGGGAGGCGAACCAACAATGATGCAGAGTGGCTCGCCCTTATCAAAGGCATCGAGATCGCCAAGAAAATAATGTGTAGGAGCTGATCGCTATTGGCGACTCTCTGCTGGTGATCAAAGAATCAAGGGATTTAGTTGAAAACTCTCGCAAGCCCGTTTCAAAGAACCACTTCCATTTCTCTCACAAGCTCAAGGGAATAAGATCCATTACACTCCTTCACATTCTCAGAAAAAACAACCATCAAGCAGATGTCATGGCAAACGTTGGAGCAGGTTTAAATTGTGGGATATTAGTTAAAAATGAAATTTTATATGATAATGTTTGGGTCCCATAGGGGCAAGCTTGACCCCCTTCGAGCTCTTAACTCACTCCCTCTCCTAGATTGGGCCACCGCTATGGCTGTCAGACCTTATCTCTTCCACATGATCTATCATAGATCCCCGCCTGACTTCCTAAGCCATTCTCGACGGCGTCCTCCAACATTCCCCACCCGTCTCGCATGCGAGACTTTAATGCTGGCAGGTGCATGGGAATTCAACCCCTACTTCTTCGACAAGGGTGGCGAACAGAACCTTATTCTTCCCCTACAGCTTCATCACCTCAGCTTCTCTGCGTCTGTTTGTCTTAGAATGGCCTGTGCTGATGGGAATTTTTTCCTTCCGGCTTTGCAATGCAAGTGCTGCAAGGCCTGCATCCAACTCAACACCAGGGAGAATGGGCTGAAACGTTACCTCTCGGCTCTGGAGGTGGTGCAGGGAAATGAAAATACTGGCAAGGAGGCTCACGGGATGAGCAGTAACCCAACCAAGCATGTTAGGCGTGGATGCCCTAGAAATTTGGATACAGGAAAGAATTGGGTGCCGTTGGATGGAGGACAGGGTTAGAACTTCAAGCCGACACCAAACAGTGTCTATTCTGGCTTAGAGCAGGACCATAGCAGGAACTGGAGACCTGTGGACACAAGTGCTTGTCTTGTTCAGAATGGCGCCCTGCAGCAAGCTCGTGGCAGCCTTGGCGACTTAAACTTTGGAAAGTTCTGGAATCAGAATGGGGAAGTTGGGGGAATAGTGAACCTAGACTCTCCTTAGGAACCTAATAGCCCTTCACCAGGTGTGCTTTTCCATTTGCAGGACATCGAATCCCAGGTGAATTGGCTGAGAGGGGAATTTGGGGAAATGAAGAATTCAATCTCCCACTTGGCCACCTTCGTTCAAATCTCAAACTCAGATATTAGGAACAATTGCTCCAAGATGAAGGATTACTATGAAGGTCTGGTTGGCAAGGTTGAAGCTATGCACAGCTGCTTAAGGATAATGGAAGCGAAGGTAGACTGCGTCAGGACCAGTAAAAGAAACAGCCCAGCGGAAATACTAGGCATGGACACTGAAGATGCGAGAGAAGGAAGCAAGAACAAGGCCCGACAAATGAACAATAAGTGACCTTAATTATGATGTTTATCTTAAAATTTCGGCATTTAGAACTGTCTGTTTATTTTCCATGTTAGGAAGTATTTTCTTTTGTAATTCAGCCATGTATGAACTTAATAGACTGGTTATGAGGTGCTTCCAGCCCTCTTTTTGTGGGGTACAGTCTCCCCAAGCTTTTTGTAAGAAACTCTTTCTTAATATATAATGCTCATCAGCCGTTTCTGTAATTTTTTTTTTTTCATTGTCTAACTTTTGCTATGGTTTTGTACTTTTTTATTGCTTTTGTTGTCACGCTCCTAACAAAATAAAAAATAATTAAAAAAATCCATGTCGGCTTATAAAATAAAAAAAATAAAACCAAATAAAAAGTAGGCTCATAAAATAAAAAATTAAAACCAAATAAAAATTTATTAAAAAATCCATGTTGGCTTATAAAATAAAAAAATAAAAAGCATAGATCAATCTTAAACACGGATCTATCATGCAATTACACCTTCAGAAATTGGATCCCTCTCGATGCTTAATAAATCCAAATTTGAGATGGATCTATGTTGGTTAAATTAAATTATATAAATTATTATTTATGATGAATTTTATTGATTATTTATTGATGAAGTTATCTTTAGATTTTGGACCCAGGAGGGGGGTGAGCTCTCTTAAGCATCCATTAAGTTTGGTTTGTACACGTATTACTTGTCCTCCTCATTTACTTAGCTCTACCCCCAATGCCACTATGATGGTTCATAAGAGGAATTTTATCTCAGGATCTTCTTGATGTGGAATCATGTTTGCCACGTGGAAAGATAGTGGCTAGGTTTCCTGTGCGGTGAGAGCATAGGTCATCAAAACTTGTTTTTCCTATTTTAGTTAAAAAATCTAATAAATTTAACATAATAAAAAATGTGTTCATTGTTTCAAATTTGATATATGATGCCTAATGTGAAAAAACTTTATTATGTCACTCTACACATGTAAATTTTCTAGTTTCCTAAAGTTTTGTTATGGTTTTGTATTTTTATTAAATTAAATTTATAAATTATTATTTATGATGAATTATATTGGATGTTTATTGCTAACATGATATTAGAATTTTGGAGCTCGGCTCTCGTAAGCATCTATTAAGTTTAAAAAATGTTAGTAGCTATTTTTTTTTTTCCCGTTCAAATTTTTTTAGGGTGTGCATTAGCAATAGTTCCTAAAATTCAAAACATCTTTTAAACAATATTGTATGGACATTTTTTTTTTGTATAAGCTGCAGATTATATTAGATAAAAAAAAGTACAAAATAGAATACAGTCCTTAATGGCCTGGCTCGAGGGTGCCATCCATGTTTTTCGAGAAAGTTCATGACAGTCAAAATAACATACAAAAAAACCCCTGTCTATAGAGGGGAGAATCTGAAGGAAATTGACAGATTTTAAGGTCTTAGCAGCATTGAGTTGACTGCATTTACATAGTGGGACAAAAAAGACAAAATCAAATTATAGAAAAACCTGCTTATACAATAGCTCATGGCGTTTCTTCCAGAATGGGGTAGCTGTAGGGTGCATTGTCCCTCCATACTTTGTCTGAGATTAGAGTAGCGGTCTCCTCCATAGAAGCCGAAGAACCAGGTCCATTATCGACTTGACAGGCAGGGGAGCAGTTTTTCTTGGCATCACAGGGACGAAGGTTGACTGTTCCTTTCGAGTGTGCTTCGCTAGAATAGGCCTAAGGTGCAGGGAATGGGAAAAGAAGCCTGAGCTTTCTCCTTGCCTTTTGAGCTTTCTCCTTGCCTTTTGTTCGAACTTTGCCGCTTGTCAGTCCTGCCGAGTTGCCACCTGGGTTGAGGTTATCCAAGCCAAGAGTCGAACTCAGAGAAACAACAGAAGAGGTGGCTCTAGGGGTGGTGCTGCCAGAGCGAAAGTTGCGGCTGAAGGAATGGGTAGGGGCGTAGGAGTCCCAGCTTTGAGCGTTGCGCAGGGTGCCAAGGGTGGTGGCCCAATTTGGCAGAGTGGCGAGTAGAGACTGAGTTACATGGTGTGCAAAGACCTAGTTGGCTTGCATGTTTTCCATCAGCTGCCCCATTATGTTCTTCACCAGCTAGTACGGGTCCCAAGCCGGTTCTTGCTGTCCAGGTGCCAAGGTTTCTGCGTTGATCCGAGCTTCCCAATTGTCCAGCAGCAGACGGATTGGGATGGAGATAGCTGGACCGTAACCCTGTCGCGGAGCAGCTCCCGTCTGTTCGTTGGCTTCCTTCATGTTTTTTGCTTTGGCCCCCTTAGTTCTGCCCATGGTGAGTACAGGGAGGGTGATACTAACACAGGAGTGGGCTTACAGGTAGCTGAGGTTGCAGGGATTATCAAGCGCAGAGAGAACGATGCTGAGAGCATAGAGTGCCTAGATAATGAAGTGTTCAGAGTACCTCGTCGAACAAGCAGGAAGACGAGCTTCGCCTTGAGCCCTGGGCCCGTGGTTCGCACGCAGGAGGATCATGGCGGCCAGAGAGGTTGAGGCGATGTTGGAGGCAGGCTTATTAACTAGCCTTAGCGTTTGACGTCGTTTCAGTGACCTTAGCATGGATATGCGTGTGGCTATGTGTCACCGTGTTGTAGCCATATAGATGCATGGTGTAACTGGCACCTGCATCCGGGAATATTGTGTGGACATTGCCACCTCATGGTTCTTGTTAAATTTTCTATTAAAAATCACTAGCATTACTTTTTAAATCCACTTGTTTATGCCTTTATAAGGATATATTTTAAATACATACACACACATATTGATCAAGAAGAAACTACGAAGCCACCCAACAAGCATTGTTAACTACGCCACCGTGTAACGAAACTCATAGATTGGAGCCAACCTTATTATTGGACAGGGCTTCCACCAAAAATACGATCACCATTGTAGTCGTACGAAGCCTTTAAAGGTGAGGGTATGCTTTCCCCCACCCACATAGGAATTTGAACTTGGACTTATGTTGAGACACACACATAAATATAGTGTTAAGTGACACCCTTTCTCTTAGTCAAACCACATTTGACTTCAAAGCACTTCTTACCCACCTCATACCAATCTTTACAGGATTCTTAACTGGTTGTGTTCTGCATTTCTCCTAGAAAATTACTGTAATATGATTTCAGATGTTGATAAATTATCCATACGACTCATTTGTTATGTATTGGCTGTAGAACACCCTGCCAATTAATGACAATTTTCTCTATTAATTCATGACACGTTGTATTAGTAATAGAGCCATCTTCATGATGTGTGACTCATGGAATTTGTAGAAAGGATATGTTTGTAATAAGTAGGTCAATTTTTAATTATGGGACCATTGCTAATATTCCCCCTTTATGATTATCCGATGAGATTGTACCCGAAATATAATCTCCTTGTTTTGCAAATATATTTGATCTTGCTAAAATATTTTCTCTTTTGTACAACAATAACTTTATTTTAGTAGCATTTTTCTTAATTCTCCTTTGTAGACCTGTATTGGGTTTATTTGCATACTTTATACTTTATCTTGTGTTATGGACATAAATGCTTTGATTATGAAACTTGAATATTTATTAACAGAGTAAGTGTTGCTTAAAATGGTTATGATGGGATGTTTTTCCTTTAATTATTGTAATAGGCATGTGTTGAAATACTAAAGGTTTTGGGGGTGTTCCAAGGTAATATAAAGGAATGATTGAACATTGTTATCCAAAATAGCTTTCAATGACACAAAGTGGCCTTGAAAAGAAAGAATACGGGACCTTGCTAAAATGGAGAGAGCACCGAGGATGGTGTTATTTCAAGGGGGATGTGATTGTAATATCCTAGATTTGGCCATTGGAATGTATTAAATCATAATATGTAAAATGATGTAATATGCAAGTAAAAGGTTCCTAGTGCATATCTCAAGGCTAAGGCCCGATTAGTGAATGCTAAGGCAGGTATGATGTGAATATCCATTTATGGGTCATGTGGTTGGCTTGTCATGATGATGCAAAATCTATGTAAATATTACGATGAAAAATAATAAAATGGTCCAAGATGGCTGTGTAAGGAGCACTAGAGGGGCTATGATTCCACTAGAGGGAAAGATGAAAGGGGGCATATGGGAGAGTAAATTCTCTTTTTCCAAGTGTCAACCTTAGAACTCATCCATTTTTTTCCATGTGCCTTAAATGAGCAATTTACTTCCATTGAATTATCAAATCTAAGCATGTGTGAGGTTGGTGGGAAAATCTTCTCATGAAATTATGGAACCATCAAAGGGATATACTTTTATGACAATTGTAAATGTCCTTTGTCCTATGGTCACAAGTAATGTTTGTTGTCTTTTCACCAATGCTATCATCTCCATGAGTATCTATCACTCATTTTCCAGGAATAATTCATACACCATGGGTGCATATTCATTAGGATTTACTAAACTGAGAACATAACAAGAAATTGGCAATGCAAAGAGGAAACAACATACATTGGAGTGAAGAGGATGGCTATAACTGAGCACAGAGGTTGGGGAAGATATGAACCCTTTTTACCCACAATTATTTGCTACTTTTGGATGCTTGAGAAGCGATGGATTGAATTTACACGAGGTTCTCTAAAATCATACATGAGGTTGGACTCTTTCTGCACACACTGAAGAGCACTGTAAGGGTTGGGTACTTTGAAGGACCGTTGAGTAGAGAAATAGTAGGCCTTCATTGTATTGTGGGACAGTGGAAGAGAGTTCCATCCTAGGATGGATAGTGAGATGCCCGTGGTGCTATGTGATGAATATATTGTATATGTGTGAGAGAAAATTGGTTGGGATAAGAGAGAGTGAAGCATGTAATTGTTCCCTTCGCCCCGATGTCGCCTCATAGCCCAACTTGGGGGTGGTATTTGTAGTTGATACCTACAGTTAGGTGGAAAATTTCTCTTACACAGCTAGTTGCTTGGATCTTCCTCATTTAAAATTTAAGTATTCATTGTTGTCTATGGATATGCAATTTATATTTTCTTCCTATTATGAATATGATGGTTTATGCATGCTGTGAGTGTGAAATATAGTTGTTAACTCCGTTGTGTTGTATACTCATGCACATGGATATGCATTACTTAATTTATGCTTCCTATGGGAAGATGAAATTAGTTTGAATTCGAATATTGGCTCCCATAGGGTGGAATTTTGTATAAGGAAGTTCATAACTACCCCCTTCTAAAGTCAGAATGATGGACGGGGATGTGACAGTGACGATAATTCCCACAAATAATACAAGCATAGTTGGTGGTACAACTTTGTATATTTCTTGGGAGACTTGGGTGGGTATGAATACTTCGATCAACATGGGTTGGGGCATGTTTAGTGAGATTTTGAGGCAAGGCAACATAAAGCATTTGGTGAAGCTTACGAATGTTCGAATAATGGTTGGTACACTAGTAGAAAAAGGGGTAATTTATAACTAAAAAGATCACTAAATTCAGTATATAAATGACTAATTTTGGTTATGTGACCAATGATGTTTTATTGCTAGTCACTTATAACACGACTACATTTATGATTAAAAAAATTTAGTCGTTTATTGGTTGTTCCGATTCGTTGTCTTTGTAGTATATTTAGTAGTTTTTTTAGTCATTGATTGTTGTTAATTGGTCGTTTTTTTAGTAGTTGTAGTCATTGATTGCCGTCAACAAGTAGTATATTTAGTCACTTTATTCATTAATTGCCATCAACTGGTAGTATATTTAGTCTTTTTTTTACTGATTTTTGTCAATTGGTAGTATATTTAGTCATTTTAATCATTAATTGTCATCATTTGTTAGTATATTTAGTCATCTTTTTAACTAATTTCCATTGATTGGTAGTATTTTTAGTCATTTTATTCATTATTTTCCGTCATTTGGTGGTATATTTAATCATTTGTATCCACTAATTTACGTCAATTTGTAGTTTATTTGTTCATTTTATTCATTAATTGCCATCAATTGGTAGTATCTTTAGTAGTGTTTAATAATTAATTAACATCAATTGATAGTATATTGATATATTGTTATTAGTTGTTGCATACAAAACAAATTCAACATAAAAGACACTACATCATGATAAAGATACCTGATTGAACATACAATATTCAAGTAAACTTGAATTAAAACATGAAATCAATTTAAAACATGTAATGCATAGATGAAGAAGCTCTCTCTCTCTCTCTCTCTCTTTCTCTCTCTCTGACACACACACACACACACAATTAAAAAAGTCAAAATACAACGTTACTGAGTTTCCAACTAGTCAGAAAAATCTCATGAAGTTTCCAACTCAAATACACAAGTACATCATGATAAAATATCCATGATTCTTAGTATATTCAATTAAACTGCATAAAATAGTGATCCAACTAGTTATCAATAACTAGTACATGATAAATATCAACTATGCCATTTTTCCAAATAATTTAATATTGGCCATTGTGTGAATCTTCCTTCCTTCTCTTTCAAATAGATACTTAATGCATAACTGTTGTTTGTTCTTATTGTTGTCAAGCCGATGACCAAAACCTTCTCATGAACTTTAATCAAATTGACAAGAGATACAACCACATTCATACACTATGCTCGAAATATTTTCAATGTTCTGTTTGTTTACAACAGCCTTCGACTTGCGACAAGTTATTATTTCAACTTGGATTTGCACAACATAAATAGCACGAGATTTGTAAAGATGAGAAATTCATCCAAAAGGCAATTTTATATTTCAAATTTTCATCTGCAAAAGTTCAAACCCCAATATGTAATCTAACAAATTAAAAGTAAGCCTCTCACCACTTTGTTTAAGATAATAGGAATTTATTCATGTCATAAACAAATTAGATTTCAATTAAAACTGAGATGCATCAAACTGAAATTAATGCTATGCAAAAAATATAAAAAAGTTACAAGGAAAATTATTGCGAAAATCCTAACATATCTGACCTGTACTCGTTACCAAATAATAAACCTTGTTTTAGGCAATCAAGCCCACTGTCAGACCTGCAATAAAGGTGTCTTTGGTTTCACCACTGCATACATGCAATGAGAGAACCATAAAAAAAAACCAGGATTTTAATCTCACATATGAAGTAACTTTCAAGTTACAAAAACAACAAAGGGGAAAGAAAAAGACATAAAAAAACATTAAGTCAATACCTACGATGGCGTGTCATCACTCCCCATCTAACACGTTTGGACAATTTTACTACTTCAATACTTTTAGTAACAAGACCAATTTGGTTCACTTGAAATAGGTTGCAGTAAAGCATTAGGCATTTTATCTCCCATCAGCAACAAATATACATAACAATTGTTAATATATTTAACTTCAGTAAAAGAGCATTGTAAGATTTTTTATCGATGGCCTTTCCAACATGCAGCATAAGTACATGTGCATATGTCAAAGACAATTGAAACAAAAAATGGAAAAAAGAAGATGACGATGATTTTAGCCAGTGATTCCAATGACACGCAACTCCAAGTATAGATCTAAGGAACAAGTTAGGCTAATAAAAACTGTCAATGACTAAACTAAAAGCAGATATCAGAAGACAAGTCAGTACCTTTGGATTTGATTTACATGGAATTTATTACTATGGAGGGGTGTGTGGGGTGGGGGTTTTTAATTTTTTTAATTTTTTTTAAATTTAAAATTTGTTATAAATTTTGTTATATTTTTTTAAAATTTTGTTATAATTTTTTTAAATTTTGTTTTTAAGTTTTTTTTGTGTGTTTTTTTTTTTCCAATTTTCTTTTAAAATCTTTAATTTTTTTAGCTCTATATATAAAATAGCTGAAAATGTCTTAAAACATGTTTGATATGTCTTTATTTTCTCATTTTTTTTACAAAATTTCCCATAAAAATTACTTATTTAAGAGAAAAGTTCAAATAAAAAACTTATATATATATATATATATATATATATATATATATATATATATATATTTTTTTTTTTTTTCATTCTAACTAGCTTTTAAAGGTTAAAAAAACGAAAATGTATATATTTTTTCATTATAACTAGCTACTAAATGTACATTTTTTTGTAAAATTTGAAAAAAAACGCTTTTGTCAATGAAAATTATAGTTTTTTTATGACCAAGAAGTTTCAAAATTCCCCAAAAAGGGCTCAAAATGAAAAATGGTGTTACCAATATACACACTTTCTGAAACGAAGGTAAAAGCAACTACTGAAATCGACCCCTAAAAAAGGAACAATGTCGGGTTCTTGTCAAGTTGTATAACTTGTTTGAAGCCTACAAACATAATTGGTAAAAATGCCTTCGAAGAATGGGAAAGTTTTAAAGATATATTAAAAACCATTTCACCTCACATCTATTGGAACTTTATAGAAGATGCAGGAAAGCCAAAAGTAGGAAAATCAGAGAAACTAGAGCCCCAATAAATGTCACTAGCAGATCCTTTCTTCCACCCAAGTCCATTTGTAACCAACCACCATCTGCACCAAAACAAACATAATCAAGCATCTTCCACCTAGATCTTTGATAGCGGGGAATTTTTTTGACATATTCAACAATTTTCATCTATCTCATCATTTATTTGGGATGAAGAAGACTTTAAGGTTTGGGGAGATGTTATAGGAGCCTCAATTGATTAGTCCTCCAAGTCATGATAGTCTAAATATATCATATGTAAGAGTTGACCTCTAGTTGAGTTGGTTGACTGACCAACCAAGATAGTTACAATACTTATAACTGCCTTCTCTCTATATCAAAGAATTGTATACACATTCTTAGTATATTTACCTCCAATATCACTCATTAAACATTTTATTTTCTTTCCATTTTCATTCTAAACCAAACCTTTGAACTATTTAAATAACCCAATGGATACACTTTTCTATTAAGTAAACAAACCATTACATCTCTTCTACAATCATCAATGAAGGTTACCAAGAACCTATATCATTTACTTGTAGGATTATTTATTGGTCTATAATAATTGTCACTATAGACTACATGTAATCATACCCTTCTCTTTATGATTTCCCTTTATCAGATTTCTTCATGTAGTGCTTTCCTAGTGTTCTCTCTCTCTCTCTCTCTCTCTCTCTCTCACACACACACACACACACACACACACACACACACGTTTAGTAGATGAAAAAACTATACAAAATTCTTATTTGAATTGGACATGAATTACAACTTTTCCACTATTTATCTACCAAATCTTGGATACCCTAACCTATAACTAATATCATTATTTTAAGTCACAAAAGAATGATATATAGTAGTATTGGATTGAGAGTAACCAAGTAACTTATATAAAACTAAATCATGATAATTTTTTCTTGAAGCAAGTATATTATCTACCAAATCTTGCATGCCCTAATCTATAACTAATATCATTATTTTAAGTCACCAAAGAATAATGTGTAGTAGTCTTGGATTGAGAGTAACCAAGTAACTTATATAAACCTAAATCATGAGAAGCTTCTCTTGAAGCAAGTACATTATAGTTATTTCCAATATCTTTAATGATAAATGATTAGATCAAAACTTTAGTATATATATCTACTTTGTGCACATGCATAGATACAAAGTCAGATTGCTCTCAAATTATCCACATGTAAGACATTGTCAATGATCCAATTATGAACTTTAGTTGTATATGTACCATGAACTTGAAGATTCACATCATTCCCCGTGGTAATTTCTAGCTCTAAATTCTCACTGTCATTAAAGGACCCAAATAATGATTGATCCTTGATCATGAAAGGAAATAAGCCTCTATCCACAATGCATTCACTAGAAGTACTAGTAACACTTAATGCATTTGACAAAGCAACTAAAACCTTATTATCAACAGGATTGCCCTCAATAGTCCCATCAACAACATTTTTATATTTTACATGTTTATCATGCTCATCATGAAAGACATTAGTCATACCTAAAGTACTTGAAGCATTTTTTTTTCCATGGAAAAAAGTCATAATCTATTCTTTCATACAACGTATAGATTACATCCTTTAGGTTCCTTGCACTGTTTCGAGAATTTTTACATCATAGCTGAGTAGCCATGCTATCTCAAAAAAGAAATACTTTCAAGCTTATTCATAAATTTTACAAAATTGCCTTAATCATAAATTTTACAAATTTATACTGGTTAGAAATTTTTCATATTGCCCTATTCAGAAATTTCATCATATCTACCATCAATATACAAAAAATCAAAAAGACCTTATGAAAGTAGTCTCCAGGCCATGAAATCCAGAGAAATTCTTGTTACATCCCGCTAACCTCACATTCTTTTGATCTTCTCACAAACTCCAAAAGAGAGGAGGAGACCTTCCTTGGATAATGCGTCGACAATCTCATTCTGCTCTCTATAAACATGACTATACTTAAGGACCGAAAAATTTTGAGCTATTTTTTCCAGATGATGTCCTATGCCCGTCAGATTTAGATTGGTAATTTTCTGCTCCTTTTTTATTGCTTTGATCAAAATTTCCGAGTCCCCAAGGATAGGAAGTGATTGAACTGACTCTTCTCTAGATAGCTGCATCAAAGTTCTCATTGCCATACCTTCATCTTTTTTGTTTGTGCCTGAACCTCCATTAGCTTTGAACTCTACAGTTCCCCTATTCTTTAAATGGAGTATCCCCCCTAAACCACAGATCCGATCAGGTTCCTCACATTCCCCATCAAAATATCCAAAACAATCCATTTCTATAACAACTTCTTTCATTATCCCAGGATTTTCCGTTCTTTCCTTTTCAATGAAAAACCTATAGGTTGCTTTGACATTAGAGATAATGTAGAATCCCAGTAGATGATTATTCTAAAAAATTGCTGCATTCCTTACCTTCCAGATGCTCCAAAGGACTAAAAAAGGGATACACCATAAATGTTTGAGAGTAGGTTGCATATACCAACTTTTAAGATTTTCTTCTAGAGACTTTGCTTTCCAAAGGATTTCCTACTGAAGACAGTATTCCATTCCTTTCCAGACTTGATTCGAAAAGGGACATTCCAGAAACATATGTACAATTGTTTCTTCAGCTCCCCTGCAAAGGCAACACCAGCTAGGCCCTACCATATTTCTCTTTTTCAGATTGTCCCAGGTGAGGACCTTCCCTCTCAAAATAAGCCACATAAAATCCTTGTGCTTTTGGGGCACCCGAACTTGCTAGATGGGTTTCCACCACCAACATTCTAAAGAGCGATCGATTTTCCAGAAAATCTTATAAGCTATATTTACAACATACTTCCCTCCCTCCAAATTTCCCATCCAGACCAACCGGTCAAGAGCCGCCTTTAACATAATGAAGCCTTTGAGCATATCTGAGATCCAAGAATTCCAATTATCTACCCATCTAGCAGGTAGTGCTAGTTCTGCTGTCGACTTCCAATGTTGAGAAAAACCAATAGAATTTGTTCCATCATCATCCTATAAGGTTATAAACCCCATTTCATTTAGATTGTGGATCAATTTTTCCGGAAGATTTCTCTGATTAGAAACCCTCACATGTTTGTCCATTCCCACTAAGGATTTTTGGCCGTTTCCCACCTCCCAAGCCAACAAGTCCCCGATCACTGGAAATATGCCTACCAATGCTTTCCAAAACATCGACCCTGCTTTGCATTCCTTTACAGGAGCTATGACCCATTCCATAATGGTGCAATTCTTTAAATATTTTGCTTTTAGAATAGTCTGCCATTTACCTTCCTTGGTTATAAATTGCCAGGTTGATTTTGCTGACAACGATTTTCCAAATCCATGCAGTTCCTTCAAGCCCCAATCTCCCTCTTCCTTAGGTTTTGCTATAGTCGTCTAAGCTACCGAGTGAATCCCTGCTTTTGAATTTCCTTTCCATAGAAATATGAAAAACAATCTGCAAAGCTTCTGAGTGACTCCCTTGGGGAAAGAAGCTAAGATCATCCAATATACTGGGATATCGTTAAGCACTGATTGAATTAGTAGTAATTTGCCTCCACGGGATATGAACTTGTTGCACCAAAATTTTATTCTTCTCTCTACCTTGTTAGTAAGCCAGAACCAATCTACCTTAACATAGCAGTTAGGTTTTAGAAAGAACCCCAAATACTTAAATCCCTCTTCCCAGGGGAATTGATCCATCGGCAGGCTAAGTTGAAATGAATGCAAACGTAGAATTTCCATCTTGTTATGATAACATGCCGATTTGCTCAAGTTTAAAAGCATACCTGTAGCCCAACTAAAGTGATACAGAATCTCCATTACAACTTTCATTTCCTATTCTGAATCCCCTAGGAACAACAAGGCATCATCTATAAAGAAGACATGTGTTATAGAGATTTATGCGATGTTGAGGCACTTTATTCCATTGCAAACCCTTACTTCTGACAAAGATCGATTAATTCCTTCCATTACTAAGAGAAACAAATAAGGTGATAAAGGGCAGCCCTGGCGAAGCCCTCTTTATGGATTAAAGAACGATGAAGTGGCTCCGTTGATCAAAATTGCGAAAACCACCGACGATATACATGACCAAATCAAATTTACCACCATTAGAGAAAAACCGGTCTGCAAAAGTACTATTCTTAGATACATCCAACCGGTTCTATCATAAGCCTTTGCTAAATCTATCTTTAGAACCTTGGATGGTATCTGCTTGGTTTTGAAAGTGTGCATGCATTCTTGAGCCATACCCACCACCTCGTGAATGCTTCGATCCTTAAGAAACCCAAATTGTTCAGCTGAAATGTGGATAGCCAAAAGAGGTTTTATCCTTTCTGCTATTATCTTCGAAATGAGCTTACATTGCAAAGCAAGATCAGGCGGAAATCCCCAAAGGAGGATGGATTATCCACCTTTGGAATCAACACTATAAATGTGGAATTGAAGCATGCTGGCATTTTTCCTAAGAGCCGAGTTTGTTCCACAACTCTCAAAATATCACCTCCCAGAAGATTAAAAAACCCCAGAAAAGACTCCGAGGTCCATCCATCCGGTCCCGGACTTCTATCTTTCTTGGCTTTACCCATAACTTGTTCTAATTCCTCCATCATATCTGGTGCTTCCAGCTGAGCGTTTTCTTCTTCCTTAATCCATTTAGGGAATTTAGTACTCAAATTAACTATATCCTGAATATTATTCATACTTGGTTCTGTGTATAGTTCCTCAAAAAACTTTACTCCTTCTACTGCCAACCCTTCAAAACCTTAGATACTCTCCCCTTCCTTATTCTTCATCTCCCAGATAGTATATTTCTTTTTCTGTGATTTACAAGATTATGAAAGTAAGACAAATTTTCATCTCCAAGGGCTAGCCATACTGCTCTACTCTTCATTCTGGTTTCCGCCTCCTTTTCTGTTAGAATCACATTCTTCTGTGCTTCAAGGTCTGCTAACCTCGCCATACATTGCTGATTAAGGATAGCCAGACCATCATTATATAGTTCCTCTATTTTAATTTTAATGTTCTTTAGTCTTTTATCTCGACTCACCATTTGCTTGACAGACCAATCTATCGAGAGCTTCTTTACTTCCTGTAATGCATTTGAGAATTGTCTGCATGCTGGAATATTAAGACTAACATCACACCTTTTCCAACAATTTCTGATTAATTTTGTGTACTCAACATTTAACAACCAGTGAAGATTGAACTTGTAAGGAGTCGCTGGTTTCCTTTCTCCTCTTTCAATCTGACAAAGAATGGGGAGATGGTTTGACCCCCCTCTAATAATTCTCCACGACCTCACATTATCCACTTTCCTTAACAGATCTGCTTGAAAAAGAAAGCGGTCTAACCTCTTGGCTATCGCCGCTTCACTTACTCTTTTATTGAACCAGGTAGGTTTGAGCTCAACTGGTTCTATGTCAACTAGGTCCATTGATTCCATTAGGTACTGTAAGAAGGCCTGTAAAGGATCTTGACGATCTCTATTCCCCCAAATCTCAGCTCTGCTAAGAGTGAAATTTAGGTCCCATGCCAATAGAAAAGGGAGGTCATGTAAAAAACTTTTCTAAAAAATCCCATTCCAGTAATCAACTTTCCTCTCGTATGGGCCATAAACATTGAGTATCAGAAACTTCAATTCAAGAGCCTTGCATTCAAAAACAATACTAATACCAGAATTGAAAGAGAAACTATTCAAAATTTCCATATTTCCATTCCAACCCGTTAGGATACCTCCCGAAAGGCCCCTCCCATCCATCTAGACAAAGTCCCAACCTTTAAGTAGCTTCTTCAAACAAACAACTACATACTTCCCACCACACATCGTTTCCTGCAATAAAAGAATGTCGGGTTTGTGTATCTCTACCAACCTCGCAAGCGCCAACTGTTTTAGGTTGCTGGCCAACCCTCTATAATTCAGAGACAACAGTTTCATTGGAGAACATAGGAAAAGGGCTTGTCTCTAAGCACCCTTGGTGTCGGCTTTCCCGAAAAACCCAATTTTAAACCCTCCTTCTCGAGCTTATTTTTGTTAGGAATTTTGCGGATAGGAGTGATAAAACCTAAACCTATAGCCTCTTCATAATCCTTGGAAAGGATCGAGCCTTTAGATCTAAGGGTGTAGGGATTTGAGACCTCCCATCCACCCTTTAGATGTGTCGAACCAACAAAGTTTAGAACCAACATCGGGGAATGGATTCTAATGAGAGATTTGTAAGCTCTTAGCGATTTCCTTTAAATCCAGATTTTCCAGAGAGTGCACGTTCTCTTTCTGAAGCTCTGGTACCTCCAGTATGTCTGGCTCCTTCATAACTCCTTTAGACTCCTTTACCGCCCATATTTGTTTCTTAAAAGATAGCACACAGCCCTTTAAGAAATGACCCTAGACATGGCACCGCCCACACCTAAACGGGATGTTAACATAGTCAAGCCTATGCTTAAAATGCAATCTCCAAGTGCTAAATCTATGATATCAGGGAGGCCTAACTTTAGATCGACTGTAATGAGAACCTTTGCTACTGTTCTCGGGGCTTGGAATTTATACAATGGATCAACAAACACAGTAGTGCCAACTTGGTTCTCTAGGGCCGTCAAAAATTGGTCCGTCCATAGCTCCAAGGGAAGACCCAGGATTTTAACCCAAATCAAAGTCATCTGAGAAAATTCCCTACATGGATCAAAACAAGGGTTCCAAAAATTTAAGGTTAAAAGTTTCTTTCCCCACATCCAGAATCCGTTAAGCAAATTGACTGCGTCTTCCTCTTTGTGTAACTTAAAACTGAGCCACCCTCGTGTCATGATATAGAACTTTGAACAGTAGTTCATGATCGAAACCCAGTGAGAATGTAACCATTCTCGTAGTCCCTCCTCCCTGACTCGGATTCCATAGAACCGTCCAACAAGGGTTTTACCAGAATAGGTCAAGATGTATTCTACTTTTAAATCTCCCCCCACCGTCATCTTAACCATACTCCTAAGTCAGATAAACTTCCATTTTCTCCTTTAATCTGCTACTTCTGATCGAACCTGAAATTGGTCTTCGGTAG
This sequence comes from Larix kaempferi, assembly GCA_027924585.1. Taxonomy (NCBI): domain Eukaryota; kingdom Viridiplantae; phylum Streptophyta; class Pinopsida; order Pinales; family Pinaceae; genus Larix; species Larix kaempferi. The sequence goes on along the minus strand of BSBM01000236.1, from coordinate 7,550,374 downwards.
CAAAGAACTCTTCCTTTTGAAATGACTCATCTGCAAGCTCACAAACCTCTTGTTTGGAGAATCCCGATAAGACTTCAGCCTGTTTGATCCTAGCCCTTGAAGGGCTCCCATAATGCAAATCCTAGTCCCGACCTCATCCTCAATAAAATATGCCATTAATGATCACCTCCACTATAAAACCCTAAGGCCCAAAAACCCTCTCCGCCTTTTCTTGGAGCTTCCTTGTAGAAAAATTAAGTCCTAAAGTTGAAGTAATTGAAGCATACTCATCAATGGGAAGAAAGGTCCTCCTCCCTTGTTGTCTTTTACCTTATCTCGATCTTCATTATTTTTCTTCTTTTCAACTTCAATAATGATGTTTCACATATCCACCTTGTTTCCTTCCTCATTTCAATAGTAGAGAATGAGCTTCTTCTTCTTTTGCTATCTTACTATATCATTTTGACCTTCATATTCATTAAAAGAATGCTAGAGCTCCATCATGTTTCTGGTTCTTAGAAGGATTCTTATAATAAACTATACCATGGGCTAAGAGTCCTTTCTTGAATTGCAAAAATTCTTAGAGTAGAGCTCGCCTTTCAATACACAACCTTTCTTAATTTTGCCTTCATAAATAATTTTATCTTCTTTAAACGAATTTATACAAATACAATCGACATTAATTTAAAGGATTTTTTATTCATTTCTTAACCTCTCTTTCTAATTTGAATACATATTTTATAGATATGAAGAAAATTACTCTCAATCATAGAAATAAGAGATAAGATTCACATTATTCTTCCTAATATTTGACCAAAATATTCAAATTTTTCATATACAATCTTTTCTTTATCTATATATCCCTAAGTATTTCGAATCATGAGAATCTAATATATTTAATTTACTCTCTAATTAATATATTCTATTAATTATATTATTTTTCTAATTAATATATTCTATTAGTGTCCATCTTATTATATTACTTTTCTAAGATTCCCATAGAATGATGGGATAATATTCACCGATACATTTTTTGTTTTTAAGATCAGGTTTAAGCCCTTACTTATTGAGCATGCCCCGATCTTTTTCATTTTTTGTTCTTCCATGTTTCATTTTCTCTATCATTTGTAGGTTATTTCACTTGTTCTTTAACCAACCACCAAATATATTGAGACTTCGAAATTTAAATGAGAGAAATTATCTAATTAACACACATTTTCCATTAAAATTGGTATACATTTATTCATAATCTGTGTGATGTCAAAAACAAGTCGAATGGTTTTTTTAGAATATACAATACACATATTTACAAATAAATTCATTTTCAAAATTAACTTTTACTTCAATTAGATTTTGTATGACAAAGACATGTATTTTTGAAATTTTAAAATTGTTATAGAATTGTGACAATTAGTGAAAAAAATCCTAAAAATTGCTATAGAATTGTGATAATTAGTGAAAAAAAATCCTAAAAATTGCTTTAATTTACAAAAAAATACATGTATTATGCAAATAGAAACTTTAGGTCTAACATGTATCTTATAATTTTTTGTTGCAAGTTTAAATAAAAAAAAACCAAATTTATTGAACTTTGAATTTGAAATTGAGCTTTTAGGACCTACTGGCTTCATGTAGGGATTCACGGACCTATTAACCTTTGTCAACATAAGGTGTTCAAGGACAACTAAACACTTACATTACATACATCTACCATTTATTTACAAAATTTGTTCATTTTTTTTGTTTGCTAGAATCTCCCTAACTTGCAGGAGTGGCCTTTGGTATAAGAAACCATGACCCAGGGGCATCTAAGCCGTCAAAATCACCTGGGGATCGCACCTGGCCTAGGCCACACCAACCCTCAACTGGTTGGATTTTGGGTGTCTCCTCCCAACTAGCTCACCCCTAATGGGAATTGAACCCAGGTTGCCCTGTTGACAAGACCCACACCTTAATCGAATGAGCTAACGAGAATTGACTACAAAATTTGTTCATTATGACCTATATTGAATGTAGTCACACAAGAGGACCTCTGCAGTGCAATTATGATTGAAACAATTCTCAAAAGGCACCATAAAAGATTACATTCAAAGTTACATCACATAAGTTGCTGCTAGGCAATATTACACATCCTAAGAACATGCATATCTAGAAAATGATATGCTTGTTGATTAGCTTTGAGATCGACTGCGTAGTCCTTTAACTTGACAACCTTGGGCTTTTATTGATTGAGATGGGTTGGCTTTAGTTTATGTCGATTGAGGAAACCTTTCAAAAACACTCAAGCATAGATGTAAAACTAAAGTACGAGTATTGGGGTTTGTACCTACAATTTGTAGGACTTTGTACAGTTCCATGGCTAGTAATGAGATCAATGGATATAATCAACGACACAATGATCCATAAAATGGAGCATCGACTAGAAAAATCCATAAATCGTTTCTATTCAAATTGATACTAAACTTTGATCTTAGAAAAAAATCTATCCCTATTGATAGGACACATCGAAACCTTAAAGTATCTATCCGAGTAATAATATGTATGGGTAGTCAAATTAATAAGGTATATATCTTTCCTAACAAAATTTTGATTACTTACACTAACTTCAATGCTAGTTGTATAGACAATCCCTTAAGGTGATTGCACTGAGAGTAACTAGGTGCTTACAACCAAGTATGACGGAGATGTTGTGATGTGATGTAACTTGACATATTTTAATAATAAAAAAAACATGTTGATTAATTTTTTTACACATGTTTTAATGAAATTAAATATATATTATGCTAATCAAATCATCATTAACTATTCTTTAAATTTTTTACACATCGAGAAAAAATTACACCTCAAGAAATTAGATCCTAGATTGAATTTAAGATAGATATATGCTGATGTTATTACATCATTACATTATAGAGAATGATATGGTTTGGAAAAATAATTGAAAATATATCATTTTGAAAATGAGTATCACATATAAGTTATATATCTTTTAATAAAATTAGAAAGATAAAAATTCCTCTAAATATCATTCACTAAAATCTACTTTGTAGATATATCCAATGATAAATTGTTCAATTTTGGCAACCTATTTTGTGGAAACATTGAATGAGCCAACCAGCCATAGAACTTAATCTCATAACTTCTTACTTACATAGCACTCAAGCACTCCAAATAACCTAAAAAAACTAAAATGGTATATAATCTCATACATTCGCTCAAAACAATTATCACTTATTCCCCTCTCCTTTATTCCAAGGCAACTACCTTAATCCAAAATCCTTTGAATCATTAGGTCCATGTTCCGTGGTAGCACAGCCCTGAAAGTGCCATTTGAGGATCGAAAATTGGTCCATAATGCGTGTGAGCACAGCCTGAAAGTGCCATTTGAGGATAGAAAATTGAAAAATCGGAGGATACAGACGTATATATTTGACATATTTACTTCCAATAAAGAAGAATGCTTTGAAAGTTTAAGCAGATTTATACTTGCGAATGAGAAAAAGAAGAAAATGCAGGTGATCATTCCAGAGCTAAGAAGACAGCGGGTTCCGTTGCCAAAGAGAAAAGGCTATTGTTGATGATGGATCATGGCACCATCCCCAGGTAATCAGAAGAGTAAAAAATGAAAATACACGTCTTACCGAAAACCATGTCCATCAAACTCACTTTTAACAATCAAATTCGAAGCAATTATAATGCCCTTAGAGCAGAAGTTGCGCATGGCAGTGGCAACATCAATAAGGCTTCCATCTGTTCAGAGGCTGTAATGCTGTGTAAACAAGGCCGCTTAAAAGATGCACTCAATATATTGCAAGGCATTCAGGCAGATTCTAGCACTTATGTCTCTATCTTGATGGTATGCATCAATAAGAAAGCCCCTGCAGAAGGCAAATTAGTCCAAGCCCACATGAGGGACGTGGGATTCGAACCGGATACATCTGTGGCAACCAACCTGGTGAGGTTATATGCCAAGTACGGTAGCTTGGTTGATGCGCGCATGGTTTTCGAGAAAATGCCTGAAAAAAATGCGATATCATGGACCGCCATGATCGCTGCGTGTGCCAAGACAGGGAATCCTGCCGAGGCCTTGAAATTATATGATGAAATGCAACGAACGGGCTTTGTGCCGGATAATTACATCTTTGCTAGCGTTCTACCAGCTTGTGCCGAACTGGAAACTCTCAAAAGGGTCCATACAGATATAATTAGAGCCAATGCTGAATGCAATGTCTTTGTGGGCACTGGCCTTGTAGACATGTATGCCAAATGTGGGAGAATTGAGGATGCGCGCCAAGTGTTTGACAGAATGCCAAAGCGAAATGTTGTCACGTGGACTGTGATGATTGCAGGATATGCACAGAGTGGAAGTGTTGAAGAGGCCATGAGACTTTTTGAGAATATGCTGAGTAGGGACCTGGCTGTCTGTAACATAATGATTGGAGTGTACGCGCGGAATGGGTGTATCGATCAGGCGGCGAAACTGTTTGAGGAAATGCCGGAACGAGATGTAATCTCATGGACTACGATGATTGTGGGATATGGAAATAATGGGCAAATTGATAAATCCCTGGAGCTGTTTAAGAAAATGCCCAGAAGAGATGTGGTGTCATGGAGTGCTATGATTGCAGGATATGTACAGAATGGTTGTTTTGAGGAAGCCCTGGAGCTCTTTGGACAAATGCAGAAGACAGGTGTGAGGCCAAATGTAGTCACCTTTTCAGGCATTCTTCCTGCATATGCCAACTTGGCGGTTCTGCAACAGGGTAAGGAGGTCCATGAAGATATAATTAGATGTGGGTACCATGCTGATGTCTTTGTGGGGAGCGGCCTTGTAGACATGTATGCCAAGTGTGGAAGCATAACTGATGCACGCAAGGTGTTTGACACAATGCACCAACGGAATGTGGTTTTGTGGAATGCCATGATTGTAGGATATGCCTTGCACGGGTGTGGCAAAGAGGCCATCCTACTCTTTGAGCAAATGCAACCCTCAGGCACAAAACCAGACCATGTTACCTTTGTAGGTGTTCTCTCTGCTTGCTGCCATGCGGGCCTCGTTGAGGATGGCTGGAAATACTTTGAGCGCATGAGTCAGGATTATCATATCGTGCCACAGTTAGAGCATTATGGCTGCATGGTTGACCTTCTGGGTCGTGCTGGGCGCCTAGATGATGCTCAAGACTTCATCAGCAAAATGCCAATAAAACCTGATGCTGCTGTTTGGGGATCTATGCTTGCTGCATGTAGGATGCATAACAATATAAAAGTTGGGGAACTTGCAGCGGAACACCTTTTTCACTTAGATTCCAACAGCTCTGTAAATTATGTGCTGCTGTCAAATATCTATGCAGCCGCTGGCAGGTGGGATGGCAAGGAAAAGATAAGAAAAACGATGGAAGAGAGAAATCTAAAAAAGACGCCAGGACGCAGCTGGATTGAGATCAATAATAAAATGTACAATTTTCTGGTTGGAGACAGTTCACACCCACAAACAGAGGAGATTTATGCAATATTGGAGAGACTGGCTGGTCAAATGAAGGAAGAAGGGTATGTGCCCGACACAAACTTTGTGCTGCATGATGTAGGGGAGGAGCAAAAGGCACATGCTCTTCACTGCCACAGTGAGAAATTGGCAGTAGCATTTGGTATTATAAACACACCATCAAGGACACCTATCAGGGTTGTTAAGAATCTTAGAGTTTGTGGCGATTGTCACTCTGTTATCAAATTCATTTCCAAGGTCTATGAACGTGAAATTATTTTAAGGGATACCAAACGCTTCCATCATTTCATGGGTGGATATTGTTCTTGTAGGGATTATTGGTGATGGTAACTGAAACAAGCACTTAAAAGAGTGCATGATGAGAAGCTTAGACATACTATCAGTCTTGTATATGTAGCTAAGAGTACAGTTATAATAAAAAGTAAGTTATAATAAAAAGTATTCCTTTGGGAATGGAAGCTCTTGAAACCGTATGTACACAAGGTTTTGGCCCTTTACTGGGGAACTATTTCACACATGGTAATGTACACTTAAGTCATGAAATATATATGTACAAACCAAAATAGTTAGGAATTTCTGTAATTCAAAGGAAGAACTACTAAACGCCAGATAAACCGGATTCAGCGTGTATTGCCCTAATGATCTCTTCCATAGCGTGCTAGCTGGATTTGATTGTATGAATGAGTTGCAGGAACTTAATAGACAATCCTGGCACGTGATACTGATTATCTGATTACATTTTATGGGCCCATGATTTTGGTAATTTTATATTTCCTGGTTGATGCCGGAGCACATCACCCTGGCCAAATTGAAAATCTTATACCATGGTTTTCTGTTTCAGTCAGGTTGAACCGGCAGTGAGGATGCATAGCTAGAAGAAGGGAGGGGCGATTGCATGGATTTATAGCCTATCCAAAATAGCTATTACAAGGGATCAAGGAAGGCTTAGCAAATAGAAAGTAGTACCAAGGTTGGAGTATATGGAAATGATTTATTTTATGTTGCATATATGCCAAAGGGGTTTTACCTTGATAACAATTATTTTTTTGTATGCATGTTATTCTTGATGGCTCCTAGATTGGAGCCATGCTATGATACTAGAGGTAGCACCCTTGATTTCCCTAATGGGAAGGAGGCATTAATTGTATTAAAATTACCCACTATTACCAATTATTTTGAAGGTTTTTCTTAAGTTAAATTTGGAATCACATACAATGCCTTCTAGTTTTTTTGCTGTTTTAAACACCAACAAAATATTGAAGGAATGTAAGAGCTTACAAGGTTAGTGAAAGTGGGGTGCTGATATTGTCCCCACTAGGGCTCAAATCTCATCAATGAAACACTTCTGCATGTGCTTGTGCTTGTGCTTGTGGATGTGCTAGCACTTCTAACAACAGTTGGGGCTAGGTGTAGGTGTTGGGTTTCTTTTGCAAAATAGATACCCCCAACTTGCAACCTCTTAGCTGAAGGAATGCGATGGGGTAAGGCATGCTAGCCACATTGTGATAAGAGCAGGTCATTGGCTAAAAATATGGAATGAATTAGATCAGCATTGTAATGAAGTTTATCTACAAAACCATAATTAAACATGCACATATGATCACATAATTTATACATTCCCACACCATTAGACACATAAATAAATGAAATCATGGTACTTAGTCATCAACTTTGCATTGCTTGGAATGGTTGTGGGGTATCGATTTTTCCTCCAGCCATAGGAAATGCAACAAGCTACCACCATTGAGGCAAGGCCATGGAGTCATTCTCAAGAACGCTTTTTCTCAGTTTCCCTTTCACAAATAGCAAACATTCCACCATTGTAGCATAATGTACTCCTTGCTCATGAACTATGTGGTAAATGAATGGACAAAAAGAGAACCCATTTCTCTTGCAAAACTCTCATTTATAGCTTTCACCCTCTCTTGCATGAAGTGGCTAGGTGTCCTCTCAATAGAAGCCTATATGTTGTAATCCATGGGATTACTGGGAGTTACTAGTAGTGTAGCATCCACATTATATATAAATATACATTGCATACAAAATCATACATACATAATGAGGGCAAAGGAAATAAAGTAACAGGGACCAAAAGAACAAGTATCTTTATTATCAGAGCAAGCCAAGCATGTACAAAGATAGAGCTTTTTTTCTCTTGGCTCACCAACCTAATATATAGTTCATTCAAGTAGTTATTCAGTTACAATTTCCTAATTGTTCGGTCTGTTAGCCTAACTGACTCGACCAATTGAGCCAACTTCTCCCTAGTCGATTGGGAGGACCTAGTCGGCTAGCCGATTAGGCTCCTCCAACATCCCCCCCACCCAAAAACGTTTCTTCGTCCCGAAGAGAACAAGGAGATGCAAATTTTTGAAACAATTTCTTACAAAATTACAACCCAACATGAAGAATATGTTGGATTGGCCAATGCAAGTTAAGCTCATCTGTCTTTCAGAACTTACCAACATGGTAGCAAAAATCAGGATTGTCCTTACTGAACGGGACGACTTCCAGGACTGCCTCTCTCTCTTCGCCCCAACAATCATTGAAGCATGTGTTGAATGCACCCCACCAAGCGAAGCATCCTTGTCACAGTAGCTCTGAAAAACTTATTCAATTTCAAGGTTTTGTGTTTGGACTTCAGTAGATCTCATTAATTTGTAAATGCGCTAGGTGAGTTGAGTGACTTCTTCCTGAGCTTGCTTCCCTTCATGAAGCCATTGGTACTCACTTCTTCGGAGTTGGTCTTGTCGCTGGTGATCCATGTTAATTTGTTCATCTAGAATTTGAGTGGTGGCTAGGTTGGCTGATTGCTTTTGCCTATAGAGCTCCAGTAAAGTGATTTGTAAGTTTTGGATTTTGACACAAACTTTCCCGTAATATGAGTACTAGTTGTTGAGGACGATTGATGCTCTGGTTGCTTGCTGTTCATATTCCTTTAACTTATTGTCGCATTCTTCAAATGCTTTGAATTGGCCGACAATGAGAAGACTTGTTTCGTCTTGTTGCTTATGAAGTAGCTATTCGTGAGTTTTTTCATATCTTTCGAGCACGAATTTGAGTAGAGTTTGGATTTTGTTGACTGTTTTCTCTGGAAGAGGTTTTGGTAGTTGCTCAATAATTTGTTGTGCTTTCGCCACATAGGCGGTCCATGCATTTTCTTGTTCCTCTTTGATTGCTTTTAGCTTTTTGGAGCTTTCTGCCCATCTTTTGCTGAGTTCCTTTGTGGCTACCTTGATGAAATCGTCAAGTTCTTCTTCAAAGACTGTAGACGGTGAGAAGATGACTTTATTTGATTGAGCTCCAATTACTGGATGGATGGTGAAAGTTATCTTGGTGTTGTTCTTATTCTTCTTGCATTTGTTGCTTTTCTTGGACGACTTCTTTGGATCTTTGCTGGGTTTCAGAGTCATCTTTGGAACAATTGATGTAGCTACAGTTGATGCGGGTGGGGTAGAAGATGACGGAGCTGAAGACGACGAGGGTGCAAAAGCTGACGGAGGTGAAGCAGTTGTGGTTGAAGGTGGTATAGTGGAAGAAGTTGTCGTCGGTGAGCATGTCGGTATGGCCGAGGATGCAGTCAAAGGTATGGACGACACAGGAGAAGTCGTCTGAGCGGAAGGTGGCGCTGGGGGACCCAAAGGGGTCGATATGGGTACATAAAATATCAAAGGAACTGCTGTCAATGGAGTCAAAACTAAGAAGGGAAGTGGAGAAGTTGCGACAGGTAAAGTGGAATCGTCGTAGCGATGGGAGAAATTGTGATCACGGTCGAATCGATTGTAGTCGGCATGGGTATTGATGCGATAAGGGGGTTTGAATGAGATGTAGGTAAAGGGGAAGATATGCTTATAGAGGTAATTAGTGGTTCGAAAATAAAAATAAGGGTTGATGCTAAGCTGGTCCTCAAGGGGTCAATAGTAGTTGAAAGGGGAATGGACGAATTCATTAGTGATGTCAGGGGAGGGAGTTTTACTTTTTCTTGGAGATTTGACTGCAGGTTGTCTAGACTCAGGTATACTAGCTGTTTGGCTAGGAGGATTTGCAGAGAGCTAGGACAGATACTGGGAATATTGTGCAAGAAACTTACTAAATTCGGGTGTCATATTAAAATGTTCAGGGTTGGATGTGGTTACCTCTTGTTGGTCTTCTTCGACTCGAGTTGGGGAAGGAACTGGGGAGCCGTTGGTTAGATCGACCGGGTCTTTCTCCTTTGAGGATTGAGTTGTTCGAGCTTTCTTTTGAGGAGGTGGTTGCACTGCAGTGGGGTTCTTGGATATCGCTGGTTGCGAAGGATGCTTTGGGTCATACTGCTTCTGATTCTTCTAGTCTATAGACACCTTGTTCCTTATTGCTTCGACTAAGACATGCTTAGCTTGTTCTCTAAGTTCCTCAATATCATCTTCCGTGGCCTTAAGCGAGAGGTGCTTTCTTTTCTTGTATGTTTTCCTGGTCACTTTGCCTTTAAGCTCGCACTGATATATAAAGATCTTTTCGACGACTTGTCTGACTTTTTCCTTAAGTTGCGGCTCATCGAAGTCGGGCTCAACTCCATCTTTGATGAGTGTGTCTTCTTCTTCTTCTTCAGTCATCTCGCCTAAGGGTTCTCCGATTGGTTCTTTATTTTTGCTGGCAATTGGTACGAATGCGATTAATTGGTTCTTCTTCTATGCACAATGCTGTAATATATAATGTTGTTTCTCTTTGTTCTTCTAAATCTCCCTCTGTTAGGGGTTCAATGAGATCCATATGTTGAACCTTGGCCATATTCAGTATAGGAATTACAATGTTTGTTTGCCTCGACAAGTCGGTGAATAGTTTAGGAATGTTAGGGTAATAATCAAGCTCTTGAGCATCTCCTCCTGCACCCTACATGAACCATACTTTTGTGTGGTCAAGGGCAAGTTCAATGTGTGCTCCTTGAGGTAGGCAACGACGAACTTGCTACGACACTCTCCACCTAGTACATTTGTTTTTAGTTTCTTGGAACCAAAGTTCCAATAAGGTTTTTGCTTTGTTTAAATTGAACGACGACTCTTTTCTTGCAAATATCTGAAAGTTTCTCATGAGATGTTGTTGAGTATTGGTGAACACTGTTTCGACCACTGGAGTAATCTTCCCCATTACTATTCAATTAAGTGATGACGAAAATCTGATGGCGTGTGCGGATTCCTAACGCTTTTCATAGTTAGCTTTTAGTAATTGAGCTAAGTGGTTGGCCCAATTAAAAATTATTGCTTCCAACGTGACCTGCTTGATTGCTTTCAACATGTCGAACCTCAAGTTGGATGGCCGACCTAACATTTTTAAGCATAATGAAATTATTATGGTAGTCCACTTGATGGCATCATATTTCACTTTGTTGATTATAAACCCTTTTGAATTTTTTCCCGCGGCTAACCTTGTCATTTCTTTGACTAAAGGCATTGGTTTATTGGTCAAGGGTATTGTTGGTTCTTTGCTTGAAAGACTGGTAATTGCACTGATGAGTGAATCTGTGATTAGGATGGCGTCGTTGATCCATATTTTTCCGTTGTGGTATCTACTAACAATGAATTTTGTGATGATTTGTTTTAGGTTATTGAATGGTGCTAGCAAGGGTGCATTTAGATAACCACGAATTGTTATTGTAGAGAGCTTCTGGTCAGGTTCTATCCATTTTCGGTCTTGGATTTCCCATGTCTTCATTTCCGCATTGTATTTTCCCTAATGCGGTTCATCGAGTTTTGCTTTCTTGATCCTATGTATTATGGCTTCTAGGGGGGTCATGGTCGCTTCTTCTTGTTGTATTTTAGCTTTTTGTTCCGTGGCTTTGGACTTGGTTGCTGCGATGGCTTTCTTCAGCGCCATGGTTGGTTCTTCGATGGGCAAGGTTGACAGGAAGTCTGTAATTTGGTGAGTTCCTTGCTCTTGTTCAAACTGTGAGGTGATTTGAATCTAGGGGCCTTCAAATTGTAGCGTATGTATAGGTGTGACGATCTGCAAGCTTTTATTGTGGGCAGGTGAGTGCATTAAATTCAAATTTCGTGGGTTACAACTCATTCGCACACTTGATGAGACTTCCAAGGGAAGTTTCCTCTACGCATTGGTCTGCGTGTTTGGTATATGTTGCTCTTGTCGGTAATCTCGTCCGTCCCTAGGTTCATGCATCTTGTCGTCGCTCCTCGGTCGTTTGGGTGATATTTTAATTGGTTGTTTACTGGATGGTGTCCTTGATTGCTTCCTTGTATCTTTGTTTCTTGGGTTGTCTCTCTGTGTAAGTTGGTTGTTCCGGGACTGCTGCCTTGTGCCATTTTCATGCTCTACCTCTTCTGCTCAATTAACACCCATTTGTGTTGAAATGTGTTCACTTTGCCAAAAATCCATGTCTTAATACTCCCATTTTATATGTTTTGGTAGCTTAGTTATGTAACTAGTTTCAGATTTTTAACTAATTTAATTAATTTTCCCTAATTCTAAACAAACTTGGGACACGACATTCGGCTAGTTATGATATGGTCAAATAGTCGGCGTCATGCCTCCTTCAAAGTTGGTAACATTTTAGTCATGCTCCGTTCATGACCTTTTTGTAAACACGACCTTGTAGTGTTTTCAGTCTGAATGAGCCATTAATGCTTAGTTCTTCAATGATATACAGTCCCAACCATCCAGTCTCAAGTTTTTTAGGCTTGCCTGTATTTGACTGTTATATAGCAGTACTAAGTCGCCAATGGAGATATCTTTTCTTTTAATATTTTGGTCGTGCCAGAATTTCTCTTGCAACTTCTGAACTTCTTGATGGTGTATAGCAATCATTCTTTGTTCTTCCAGCTTTTGTAAATTGAACATTCTGTCTGTCGTTTGGAGGGTGTCGAGATGAAAAACTTGTGCAATGGTTGGTGCTTGTTTAAAATGTAGGGGAACGACTGCTTCTTGACCATATACTAGCTTGAATGGTGTTTGACCCATCGATCTTTTGTATGCTGTTCTTTATGTCCATAGTATTGCGGGGACTTTGTTGTCCCAGTTGTCTTTGTCAATGCTGTAGATCTTCGTTAGTCCTTTAGTCAATGTTTTATTGAACGATTCAAATGCTCCATTCGACTGCAGATGATAAGCTGAGCTTTTGTGATGGTCTATCATAAATGCTTTCATTAACACATTGATAGTTTTGTTTATAAAATGCGTGCCTTGGTCACTGATGAGTGTTAGCAGGCATCCGAATCTTGTAATTATATTTTCGTATATAAATTGGGCTGCAACTTCACTGGTACAGGCTTTGTTTGGTTCCGCTTCGGCCCATTTCGTTACATATTCTACTGCGGTAATAATGTATTGTGCATTGGTTTGTCGATCGGGATTTGGAAAAGGTGCGACAAAATCAATTGCCCATATTTCGAATGTAAGGATGGGGTTGACATATATTAATGGCATTTCATGTCGTCTTAATGGTCAGCCCATTTGTTGACATTTATCGCACTTATTTACATATACTTTGCAATCCCTATGCAGTGATGGCCACCATAGTTTGGATTGTAGGATTTTTCTGGCAGTCGTGTCAGCATGGAAATGGCCTTCTGCGGGTCTCGAGTGTGCTTCTTCGATGTTATATTGTCGCTTGTGCTCAAGTGTACACCGATAGAGTATGTAGTTTGGTCCAAGCTTGTACAGATACCCGTTGATTAATGTATACGGTGCTGCTTTCATTGCTAGAATCTTTTTCTTTTTCTTTGATGTTCGTGTTGGGGCCTGACCCTCTTGTAAGAACTCTGCAATGCCTGCTAATTCGGTTGGTACATCTTCAACTCTGAAAATATGTGCATCGAGGAGTTCGTCATCAATGCCAATTGAGTCTTCTCCAGTTTCAGTATGAGACAGGTGGTCGGGTCCGACATTCGACTTGCCTGGTCGGACTAGGATTTCAAATTCAAATTCTTGGAATAATAGGACCAACAACATATGTGATCATGGTGGAGAGGTTTATTCGCCAAATATTTAAGTGCTTGATGATCTGTATAGAATATGAATGGGTTAGCCAATAAATAATGTCGATATTTTTGTAGTGCAAATATCATACCCAACCCTTCATGTTTAGTCGTTGAATAGTTTCTTCCTGCTATATTTAACTTCTGACTAGCATACGCATTTGGGTAGTTGAGTCCGTTCTCTCCTGGTTGAGGTAGTATGGCCTTGACTGTGATGCTCAATGCATCGTTATGGATGTGAATTTTTTTCGACCAGTTGGGAAATTTAAGTATTGGAGCTTCGACTAATTTTCTTTTAAGCAACTCGAAGGATTCTTCACATTCTAGGGTCCATAGGAATTCAACCTGTAATTTGAGTAATTCTTCCCAAGGGAATGTAATGTCAGAATAGTGCTCGATAAACTTCCTGTAATACCCGGTATGCCCAAGCAAAATTATGACTTGCATGGGATTTACTAGAGGCTTTCGGTTAGGGATGACTTTAATTTCAGCTAGATCCACTTTTATGCTTCCTTGCATACAACATGACCTAATAATATTCCTATTGGTGTAACAAATATGCATTTCTTTATATTTAAAGATCACTGGATTTGTCTACACCTTTCTAGCATTAGCCGGAATCATTGCACATGGTATTTTAGCATTGTATAGATAGTCCAGTCGTCAAAATAGACGGCCATTGTTTTGTATAAAAATTCTTGGAATGCTTTTATAACTATACTGGAAAAGATAGCTATAGAATTCTTTAGACCAAACGACATGACCTTGTATGCGAATGATCCAAATTCACAAACAAATGTAGTTTTACGCTAGTCTTCCTTTGCTATGGGGACTTGATTATACCCAGAGAATCTGTCGGTGAAAGAGTAGCACTCATCGGCGAAGGGAGTCGAGAATGAGTTTGTGAGGGTTATTTTATTAAGACCCTTGAAGTTGACATAGACAGGAAGTTTCTTTGGGTTGTGCTTCTTTGGTTGGACGACCATGCGGCTGGCACACTCCAACTGATCCACTGGATATATTATTCTGGCAGTAATCATATTCTCAATTTCTTTCTTGACTATGTCTTGTATTTATGGGCTAGCTTGTAGGGTTGTTTTTTCATACGTTTCGCATCAGGCATTATATCAATTTTCATTTCTCCCATCTCTTGCACTAATCCTTTCAAATCATTATAGTTGCAGGCGAAAACGTCTTGGTATTCTTTTAATAAATTTTCTATCTCTGTCGTTTGCTATTCTGACCAGTAGTCGCCTATCTCTGCTATCTTGGGTTTTCCATCAGTCGAGATGTTGAATTCTTTTATTTTCATTTCAGTTTCCATCCAATCTGGTGCTTTAAATTCATCAATCTGGCGTTCTCCTTCTTTAAATTCTGTAAAACTAGGGGAAAATATTTGTGATCATCCTCATTTTCTTTTTCTTTGGTAGAAATTTTCAAGATGGTCTTTACTCGTTGAATTACACATGGGTGATTTTTTTGCCATCGAAAGCTTTTCGCATAAGTATGTTCGTTCTCCATACCTAGTCGAGTCGTTGATTGATCCAACTGTTTTTGTTTGGTTGAAATTATTTTGTAGTCTGAGATTGGTCGGGTGCTCTTGTTGTCGACTTCTTGCTTTGATGGTTTAATGAACTGCTTCTTAGAAGCATTCTTCTGTAGGTGAAAATGAGAAATCCTAGATAAATTTCTCCTTCAATGTTTTCCAATAAAAGTCTCTCCTCTTGCTTCTTCCATTTTATACCATTTGTTAGACAAGTTGTCTAGTGTGTTTGGGAATAAATGTGGCCAGATTCTCTTGTCCTTTTACTAGACTCTTTTCCATTCTTTTTCGCAATTTTCAATACGTGCAACCGGGTCTAGACCTTGGACAAACTTTTGAATTTCTACTTGAGATGTTAATTTTTTTCCTCCAAACCTTTCAAGAAAGTATATTGAAGTGGTCTGTAACACCCCATTTTGACATTACTACCTAAACTACTATTATATGTTGTATTTGTTTGATTGTGAGACCTCGTCGGTTTGACGACACCGTGGACATATGGTTCTATTATTTTGCCGATATATATATGTGTGTGTGTGATGATAGTGTTATGATCGGAGGTCATGTTTAGATATGTATGATGTGTTAATTATGTCAAATATATGGAAATTACTGAATGATGGGTACAAGGATACCGTTACAGTTATATGTTGAAATAATGAATGTTATGCTAGGTGCATGGCGAATAAATGAGTTTATTGTTGTTATGTTATGATGAAATATATGTGTACATGTCGAGGATTTGTGCACGATATTCTATATTGTATGTCGAGGATTGACTTATAGGTTGAAACGGCTAAGTGATAGTTGGATCCTACGAGGCGGGAGGGCCTCGGGGACATGGACTTCGAAAGATAAAATGGTATGCGAGTGATGCATTATTTACTTTCGTGTGGTTATTATGCTGTTTATTATGATGTATATTATGACATGGGTGGAGTAGGGTTTCAGGAAACTCAACCGCCTAGATTGGTTATACGATGACAGACCGAATACAAGTGCAACGCGGTTGTTATGTCGAGTAGACATAGTCCCTTGTTCCATTAGGGGGGTGGAGGCTTTACCCACCGTTTATCCCCGAAACCCAGAGTCATGGGAGGGCTGTGCTACGGCATGCTCTCCAAGGTGTGTGATGATGACTGGTGGTTGCCTGCTGGGGAAGCTTGGTCGATGTAGTCGACACTTCCGCTTACGGGTTCTAGCTAGAACCGGTCATGACTTGACATTTCAGGGTAGTCCAGCAAAGGACATGATAGGATGTGGAAGTTAGTGATGATGTAGGTAGATAGGTGTAGCGTGAAGTAGGGGTGAAAACTAGATCTAACTGTGTGTGTGTAAAACCTTGATTGATTATGTGTCATAACTCGGTGATGTATGAATTGTCGTAACTTGGATTTCAATTAGTTAATGGATTTGTACCTTGCAAATTATGTTTAGAACTTGTGTCAGTAAACAACAAGTTTCATGATTATGATTGATGTATGTGAATTATTACTGTTAGTGTACTCACATGGGGTATGTAAGTAGTAGCTATGCTTACATAACTCGCCTACATATTTATGATTGCGTGAAATACTACTGAATATATTGTTAATTATTGTCGATCAATAATTAATTATTGTTGATCAATGTCAATAATGTTGATTAAAGTTAATAATGATGATTAGGGTTAATAATGTTGATTAATGGTTAATTATTGTCCATTAATATTTAATTATTGTTGATTAATAAACAAAGCTATGGTTAACCTAGGTAGTGACTAATGCAATTGATTAGAATGCTTGATTGATTGTTAATGAGTTTAATTAGCTAGGACTAAGGGTTGAAATGTTAAAATGTAATTATAATGTTAAATAAGTTAATAGTAACTTGATCCCTTAAATTAATTATGTGTTAATGATGTTAATCAATTTTAATGAGACTATGCTTATCTTTAGTAATGATTATTAATTAGTTTAATTACAAACTAAGATGTAATTAAAATGGAACGAGGTAAAGTCGATTAAATCTTAGTTAATTTTATTTAATTAATATAATTACACATTGATAATGTTATGATTTACATTGATAGGATTATTGTTCATAATTGATAAATTGAATTAGTGAATTTATAATTAGAGGGAATTTACATATTATGAATATTAGAAACCATTAATTAAATGATTAGGTAATAGTAATTAATCAATTGACAATTACTGTTAATTAAATTAAATTGGTGAAGCGTGTAAGTTTAAAACTCTTATGGTTGGTGGGTGAACCAACCCCAACCCCAAAATTTATTATAAAAATGATATAACATTTATTATTAATTAAAATTGTACTTTGAATAAGAAACAAATGTTTAAAAATAATTGTTGTAAGTTGTGTCGGTAAACCTCATAAAGAGGGGCAAATATTAAAATGATGGATTATTAAATTAATAATATTTCCATGGATTGGTTCGAGGGAGTCTGAATAAGTAGGCATGAATGGGTTGGCACCCCATTAATGAAGGGATAGGGGTATTAATGAGGAGGATAGAGTCGGCAGGAACAAAGGGGATAAGATGGAGAAGGGAGGAAGGAGAGGGGATCATCTTTACCTTAGTGATTTTGGGGGAAGAAGTTTTTGGGAGAGCAAAGATAGAAATTTTAGAGCAGAGATGAAAGGAGCTGATAGGGGGTTTTTGTTGGAGATGTTCTGAAGGGTATAACAGGTTGGCTTGTACTCGGTTTGGGCTTGGGGGTCCAAAGGGGTACCTTTGGAGCTGGGTGGTCGGTGAGACCTCGCCAGTTGGCAGGGTGGAAAAACTGTTTGGGCTGGTTGAGTTTTAGAGCTTTGGAGAAGGTTTTGGTTGCAGGAAAAGCAAAGGGAGTCAACAAAGCATTCAACAAACGAGACAGCTTGAAGGGTTGATCTACTAGCTATCTAGAGGTATTTTCCAGCAGGTATATTTTATCATTTCTACCTTGTCAAATTATGTAAAAATTTAACTACAAAATATTATATGCTGTTATTATATCTGCTACTCCTGCACAAACAATAAATGGTTAGAAGTAGATAAAACAGAATTTTAATTGCTCAAATCTGTAAATGTAAATGCTATATTTTCACATATGTAAATGTAAATGCTATATTTTATAGCCAAAACTAGAAACAGAAACAGAAATAGAAATTTTGACAAGAAGTGAAATATCTGACTTTATTAAGAGTTAAAGGAGACCCAGGTTGGGGTCTTACATATGGTATCAGAGCCATGGTTCCAAATCTGGAACCAAAGGGCTCATCACAGAAGCTGTAAAAGCTTGTTGCGGAAGCTTAAGACCTACATGAAACATGAAACATGAAACATGAAACATGAAACATGGAGGAGAGTGAGAACTCTACATTCTAAATAAAGAAACTACATTATTATTTACAGGAACATGTAAATACTGATATAAATAGGACCTATATCCCTATTTGCAGAAATAGTTGGGGTAAGTTGTTCCTTGCTGCTGCAAATGAATTAAAGGAGGAAACTTAAAATTTTTTCTTTTATAAAGAAAACAAAAGAAAGAGAGAACAAGAATATAAGCGCAATGACAAGAATATATCCATAAAATTATTTTGAGAATTTGTTTTGTATTATGATACTCCTATAAAAGGTTTTCTTTTTCATAATATATATATATATGAACGAAAGAAAAATAAAAATAATATATATATATATATATATATATATATATATATATATTAAAAAAAAATACATATACTTTACGTAAGAAAAATAAACGAATTGTTTTATTATTTATTAAATAAATAAACAAAACATTTGGGAAACAAAAAAAATTATTATGATATAAATTTAAAAAAAAAAAACTATATTGAAAAAAAAAATATTATATAGTTTTTTTTTACTATGTGAAAACAAAATAAAATATATATATGTACATTTATATATTAAAAAAAAGGGGGGGGGACCAAACAAAAAACAAAAAAAAAACCTAACATAGTTATAATATATATATAAGAAAATAAAATAAAATAATAAAAGTTTTTAAAAAACATTTAGGGTTACGAGGGCGCAGGGCGCAGCCACAACCCGCAGGGAGCAGGGCGCAGCCCACAGGGTGGCTTGGGCAAGGCTGCTAGCAGCCCAGCGTGGGCCGTTTTCCCCTACGAGAGGTTTTATCTGAGTCTTGTAATCTCGTCATTTCTATTGCTGGTGGCTTCAGCACCAACCCCTAAAATTTGAGGTCACAGCCGCGCAACGGCTAGCAGGGGGGCTGCCAAAATGACCAACGGCCTCCGGGGTTAGCGTCTGCTGCACTGTGCTTATCCCTGCCTGCATTTTTTCTATTAAAAAAAACGAGTGTTCATACTGCCTGAGCGGTCGGCTTGCAGCCCAGATGGCGCGCGACCGGGGCACGGCTCGGCCAGCGGCACTGTTGCAGCCATGGCAGCCGGCCCGTGAATGGCAAAGACAAATAGAAACAAATAAAATGCAAAATAAAAAATAAAAAAAAAACTAAACTAAACTACATGCAAAACCTACGCATGGAGCTCGCTGACCGAGCTAGGGCAGCCATGGCTAACGGCCAAGAAACGGCCCCTAAGGGCGTGCAACTCGGTGCCCTGAGGCAACCCAAGCGCAACCCCTAAGGGCGTGCAGCTCGGCAGCCTGAGCGCACAGCGCTTAAAAAGAAAAAACAATTTACATATTAAAATTTCAAAAAAAAAATCAAGAAACCTTCACGTTAGTAAATCGATCTACGGAAACTGTCTCCAAATCTCTCTTAACTCAGCAAAATATGCGGCCTAGGCTCGACCGACCTGCATAGAAGGGGATAGAGAGGAGCTTGGCTCCGTGCGTGAGTTAGCTGCAGGTCGTTCTGAGAGGTCGTGCGGATGTGGCCTATGCAGCGAGGAAGAGCCAACGAAAACATGAAGTATAAGCACAAAAACAACTAAAACTAAATGCTGAAAATATAAATTTTACCTTCTAACGGCTGCAGAACTCGCAGAGTCCATGGCTCTCTCTCATCCTTCAACCACAGTTGCAGACTCGAGCTGGCCAAAAATCCATAGAGGAAATGAGGCCGAGGGGGACGGATATGCCCTTTTAAAGGTCTGAGGAATATTTTATTGGTTTAAATTGCATGCCGGCCGCGTGGCCACATGCAACCCAGCGTAGAGGGAATCCTAGGGTTAGGGTTGTTGTTTTATTTAATTATTTTAGGCTATTTTAAGTTATTTAAAATTATTTATTTATTTATTATTTATGGTTGAAATTGTTTCATTTTAAACGTATATTTAAAAGTATAGTGTTATGTATGGAGGGCATATATAAATATGATAATAAATAATAATGGAGTAAAAGAAAATAAAACTAGAATATGAAATATATATATATATATATATATATATATATATATATTTACATTGAATACAAATTTTCTTCTTATTATTATTATTATTATACGAAAATAAATAATAATCTATAAAATTTTAAATAATTTTTTTATTCATATATATATAAATAAATGGTTATTCATTTCTATATATATATATACATTATGTAATCATTGAATTCATATATATATAATTTATTATGCTCAATATATATATATATATATATGATGGAGTTTAATCATTTATGTTAGGTTAAATAATCAAATTTATGATGATTAATTATTTTTATATCATCAAATTTAATTATTTAAATGGGTTAAATAACTCGATTAAGAATTTAGCTTAAAATCAATATAATTTAGCTTAAATTGAATTGCGAAAATTTTAAATAAATCAATATAATTATTTCATACTCCCAAATAAAATAAATCAATATAATTTAGCTTAAATTGAATTGCGAAAATTTTAAATAAAGTCAATTGTGAAATGAAAGAAAGTGGGAGAGGGCTAATTTAACACTAAATAGTTTACCTTGTCCTTAAAAACGTCCCTTGCCGAAACTTCGACATATAGTCGAAGGGGCAAGATGGACACAGAATTTAAAAAATGAGACACCACAGAGACCAGCATGATGAGCTAATCGCTAGGACAATGATTTTACCCCATGACCAAAATGTTTGATAAAAACGACGCTCGACCTAAAACTTAGGTTATTCTTTTATTAATTATAAAAATGATTGGTTATTAATAAGAAGCGAGGTAGTAAACATTAATTAAATATCTTAAAAAGTTGATGGCGACTTAATGAGGACTATGTGGAATCCAATACCTAAACCTACATAGAGCTACTGATGTAAATTTAGTACTGGGTGACCTCAAGATGGCCTGATCGAAACATCCTGAACTATAGCTCTTAGAGTAAAACGCTCATAAATTAGTCATGGTGCATTTTTGAATTAATTGTTGAGTTTGATGGTAAATTAGTCACGATGTCATCATATGCTAATTATATTATTATTCCATGTAGTAGGGATAAACATGGTAAGAACGCGAGCAGGTCGGGGGCGAGGTCAGGCTATGGCATTACCTGAGCCAAATGTGCCAGCACCATCGCCAGAGACCATCCTTATACTGTGCTCGTTGGAAGCAATAAACGAAACACTCAGGGGACTAGCACAGAGAGAAAGTGCTACCTCGGAGGTAGAAGTGGATGCCCCTCCACTAAGGGAGGAAGTTCTTGTGGTAAAGTGAATACAGTACCAAGAAATCCGCATCAGGATATCAAGAGGGAACTTCAAAAGATAAGGCTTCCAGAATTTTCGGGGGGTCGATCAGGGATACGAGCAGAGTTGTGGTTGGAAGAGATGACCAGGTGCTTGACCTTGCAGGAGTACACTTCCACGTCCAAGTCCAAGCTGGCCATATTTCAACTAAAGGGGGTCGCTTTGAACTGGTGGGGAAACCAAGAAAGACAGCTACACCTTACACTAGACATGGTTCCATGGGAACTGTTTGTGGGAAAATTCAAAGGGAAATACCTACCCGCATCCTACCAGGAAGAACAAGCAGGGGCTCTTCATGCCTTGGTACAAAGGAATCTATCTATGGAGGAGTATGAAGAAAGGTTCATGGAATTAGTCAAGTATGTCCCTTACTTGGACAATGACGAATGCCAGGTTGAGTGCTTCATGTATGGGCTCAATACCAAGATCAGGGCTCAGGTACGAAAGTGGAAACCAACTTCGGTCGTCGAAGCAGTAGATCGTGCTCGTTACACTGATGATATGTTGGGTGCAAAGCCCATCAGGTCATTCAACTCTCAGCAGTCAAGGTTTGTGGGGAAGGCCCCTCGAAGCTACCCTCGGGGAGGATATGCGAGGACACCTCCCTACGGGAACAGGAGCACACCAAGAGTCACAACGATAGACAGATCAGTGGCAACTAGGGCGGTGCCCCAGTCAGCTACAGGGACTCACCTGGGTGTGAGGAATTTCAAAGGATCAGCGAGTAGGGGAAGGGGTCCTAGGGGGAGGAACCCCTCTCATAGGTCTAAACAGGTTATCTCTCCCACTCCATTACAAGTTGCTTGTTGGGGATGTGGAGGTCCACATTACCAGCGTGACTGTCCCGAATTACAATCTGGTACAGTGCATCGAGAAGGAAAAGCTCCAATGGGGAGTGGGGGTAGTAGGTATCAGATCTCGGCTGCAGTAAACAACCATCAGGCAGAGCACCAATCCACTGTGGTGGAATCATCAGGTACGGTCAATAATGTCAACCTTAGAATATTGTTTGATCCTGGTGCTACTGATAGTTTCATTTCTCCATATTCATTAGACAAATGTGGGCTGGCAACCTACGAGCATGACGATTTCAGCTTAGTCGAAATGGCTTCAGGGGTAAAACAAGCAGTAGGACCTAGTGTCGATAAGTGTGTAGTGGATCTCGGGGTGTGTGTTACACAAGTCAAAGTGTACGTCACCACCCTCGGAACTTATGATCTCATCATAGGTATGAATTGGATTGAGGAACATCGAGCTTTCTTGGACTGTTATGGAAAGAAAGTTCTTTGCATTAATGACAACGGAGAGGCCAACGAGATCTAGGGTATCAAACGGAAGGTGTCCCTACGTTTCATATCAATGATGAACGTAAAGCGATGTATGTGATAGGGATGCCAGTCGTACATTGTTGAAGCGGTAAACAGTGAGAAGGGACCCTCCTTTGATGAGTATCCAGTGTTAGCTGAGTTCAGTGATGTATTCCCAAAGGAATTACCTGGGTTACCTCCTAAGAGGGAACTTGATTTCACCATTGAGGTAAAACCCAGTTCAGAGCCAACATCGAAGACACCTTACAGGATGACGGCCCCAAAACTTTGTGAGTTGTAAATGCAGTTGAAGGAACTGCTAGATATAGGGTTCATCATACCAAGTATTTCATCGTGGGGTGCGCTAGTAATCTTTGTGAAGAAAAGGATGGTTCCTTGCGTCTTTGCATAGATTACCGAGATTTGAATAGAGCCACCATGAAGAATAGGTACCCGATACCTCAAATTGATGACCTCTTTGATCAAATGAAAGGGGCGACAGTCTTCTCAAAGATCGACTTACGATCAGGTTACCACCAGCTACAGATTAAGGAAGGTGATATACCTAAGACTGCTTTTCGAACAAGGTTTGGGCACTATGAGTTTGTGGTGGTACCCTTCGGTTTGACCAATGCCCCAGCTGTATTCATGAGTCTCATGAATAGCGTGTTTCGAAAATACTTAGATCAGTTTGTGCAAGTCTTCTTGGACGACATCCTCATCTACTCCAAGAATGAACAGGAGCACGAGGAACACTTGAGAATAGTGTTGTCATGCTTAAGGGAGCATCAGTTGTATGGTAAGTTGTCCAAATGTTTGTTCTATCAAAAGGAGATCCATTACCTAGGGAATATAATTTCCGGTGAGGGAATTTCTGTTGACCCTGAAAAGGTGAAGGCCATAATGGATTGGCTCGTGCCAAAGAATGCACATGAAGTAAGGAGCTTCATGGGGTTAGCTGGGTATTATAGAAGGTTTGTTGAGGGTTTCTCAAAAATCGCGAAACCCATAACTACCCTATAGCGTAAAGGCACTAGGTACGAATGGACAGATGAATGCGATGCCGCATTCACCGAGCTGAAAAGACTATTGACGAGTGCACCAATTCTACGAGTTCCAGATATGGAGAAGGAATTCACAGTTTGCACCGATGCTTCAAGGCAAGGTTTGGGTGCAGTGTTGATGCAGGAAGGTGGGGTAATAGCTTATGCGTCGAGAAAGCTAAAAACACATGAAGAGAATTACCCTACTCATGACCTAGAGTTGGCTGCAGTGATGTAAGCTTTGAAGCTTTGGAGACATTACCTTGTTGGACGAAGCTTTGAACTCAAGTCTGATCACCAAAGCTTAAGGTATATCTTCACTCAGAGAGACCTAAATGCTAGGCAAAGGCGATGGAGTGAATTCATGAGCGAGTATGATTTTGGGATTTCCTACATCAAAGGGAAGGAGAATGTGGTAGCGGATGCCTTAAGCAGAAAACCAAGACTTTTCTCTCTTATACCTTTGAAGGTGGATTTGAGGGAAAGAATTTTAGGGCAGCTACTCGAGGATAGTTGGAACCTAAAGGTCACAGTGGCACCCCATAATGGGAAACCGGTGGGACCAAAGTTTGAAGGCTATGAGTTGGAAGCCGATGGTTTGTTATGGTATCAAGGGAGGATGTATATTCCTGAGGAGGGAGATATTAGAGAGACTATCCTTAAGGAATCCCACAGAGCAGTGTATTGTGCACACCCGGGTGTAAAGAAGATGTATGCAGACATGAAGCAACTCTTTTTTTGGGCAGGGATGAAAAGCGACGCGGTCAAATTTGTCGCTAGGTGCCTTGAGTGTCAGTAGGTAAAAGCTGATCATCACCACCCGGCAGGATTGTTACAGCCGCATGACATTCCTATGTTGAAGTGGGAGGTTATCTCCATGGACTTCGTGGTGGAATTTCCTCTTACCTCTCATAGGCATGATTCCATTATGGTCATCATTGAAAAACTGACCAAAACTACTCGCTTCATTCCAGTTAAGGAGACCTATGATGTCACGGATGTAACACGTGTGTTCATTAATGAAGTTGTTCATCTCCATGGGTTTCCCAATAAGATTATATTGGATAGAGTTTCCAGGTTTACATCCAGGTTTTGGACGAGTTTGCAGTCAGCATTGGTTACTTAGTTGAACCTAAGCACTGCTTACCATCCAGAGACAGATGGGCAAACAGAAAGAGTGAATCAGGTGATGGAGGACATGCTTAGAATGTATGTCATGGATCAACAAACTCATTGGGAAAAGCACTTACCTTTGGTAGAGTTTGCTTACAATAACAATTACCATAGCTCAATTGGGATGCCTCCATATGAAGCTTTATATGGAAGGCCATGCAGGACACCATTGAGTTGGGAAAGGTTAGAGGATCGAGTAATTATAGGACCTGAGTTGATTCAAGAGATGGAAGAACAGGTTGTTCAGATTAGACAATGGTTAAAGGAAGCCCAGGATAGGCAGAAGAGTTATGCCGATGCGCATAGGGTTGACCGAAACTATAAGGTTGGCGATGCAGTGTTCGTCCGCATCAGGCCTAGCAAAAATACCATCAGGTTTGGGAAAGGGACAAAGTTGTCACCACGATTTATAGGACCCTTTGAAATTTTAGAAAAGGTTGAACCTATCGCGTATTGTCTTGCGCTGCCACCCCATTTGCACAAAACTAATAATGTTTTTCATGTATCTGTTTTACGACATTATGTAGCTGATGAGTCACATAAAATAAATTGGAAGAAACTACAGGTTTTGGACGATGGAACCATCAGGGTCGAACCATTACTTATATTGGACCGCAGGGTTAAACAGTTGAGGCACCGTTTGGTGGACCAAGTTAAGGTCCAGTGGGACCGATATAGCCCAGGTTCTGCTACCTGGGAGGACGCAGAGACTATGCGTCGTGACTATCCCACATTATTTTGATCATAACTTCGGGACGAAGTTTCCTGAAGGGTGGGTGTATGTAGCACCCCGTTTTGACATTACTACCTGAACTACTATTATATGTTGTATTTGTTTGGTTGTGAGACCTCGTCGATTTGACGACACTGTGGACATATGGTTCTATTATTTTGATGATATATATATGTGTGTGTGTGTGTGATGATAGTATTATGATCGGTGGTCATGTTTAGATATGTATCATGTGTTAATTATGTCAAATATATGGAAATTACTGAATGATGGGTACGGGGATACCGTTACAGTTATATGTTGAAATAATGAATGTTATGCCAGGTGCATGGCGAATAAATGAGTTTATTGTTGTTATGTTATGATGAAATATATGTGTACATGTCGAGGATTTATGTACGATATTTTATATTGTATGTCGAGGATTGACTTACAGGTTGAAACGGCTAAGTGATAGCTGGATCCTACGAGGTGGGAGGGCCTCAGGGACATGGACTTCGAAAGATAAAATGGTATGTGAGTGATGCATTATTTACTTTCGTGTGGTTATTATGTTGTTTATTATGATGTATATTATGACATGGGTGGGGTAGGGTTTCAGGAAACTCAACCGCCCAGATTGGTTATACGATGACAGACTGAGTACAAGTGCAACGCTGTTGTTATGTTGAGTAGACATAGTACCTTGTTCCATTAGGGGGGTGGAGGCTTTACCCACCGTTTATCCCCGAAACCCATATTCATGGGAGGGTTGTGCTATGGCGCGCTCCCCAAGGTGTTTGATGATGATTGGTGGTTGCCTGCTGGGGAAGCTTGGTCGATGTAGTCGACACTTCCGCTTACGGGTTCTAGCTGGAACCGGTCATGACTTGACATTTTAGGGTAGTCCAGCAGAGGACAGGATAGGATGTGGAAGTTAGTGATGAAGTAGGTAGATAGGTGTAGCATGAAGTAGGGGTGAAAACAAGATCTAACTGTGTGTGTGTAAAACCTTGATTGATTATGTGTCGTAACTCAGTGATGTATGAATTGTCGTAACTTGGATTTCAGTTAGTTAATGGATTTGTACCTTGCAAATTACATTTAGAACTTGTGTCAGTAAACAACAAGTTTCATGATTATGATTGATGTATGTGAATTATTACTGTTAGTGTACTTATGTGGGGTATGTAAGCAGTAGCTACGCTTACATAACTCGCCTACATATTTATGATTGCGTGAAATACTACTGAATATATTGTTAATTATTGTCAATCAATAATTAATTATTGTTGATCAATGTCAATATTGTCGATTAAAGTTAATAATGATGATTAGGGTTAATAATGTTGATTAATGGTTAATTATTGTCCATTAATAATTAATTATTGTTGATTAATAGACAAAGCTATGGTTAACCTAGGTAGTGACTAATGCAATTGATTAGAATGCTTGATTGATTGTTAACGAGTTTAATTAGCTAGGACTAAGGGTTGAAATGTTAAACTGTAATTATAATGTTAAATAAGTTAATAGTAACTTGATCCCTTAAATTAATTATGTGTTAATGATGTTAATCAATTTTAATGAGACTATGTTTATCTTTAGTAATGATTATTAATTAGTTTAATTACAAACTAAGGTGTAATTAAAATGGAACGAGGTAAAGTCGATTAAATCTTAGTTAATTTTATTTAATTAATATAATTACACATTGATAATGTTATGATTTACATTGATAGGATTATTGTTCATAATTGATAAATTGAATTAGTGAATTTATAATTAGAGGGAATTTACATACTATGAATATTAGAAACCATTAATTAAATGATTAGGTAATAGTAATTAATCAATTGACAATTACTGTTAATTAAATTAAATTGGTGAAGCGTGTAAGTTTAAAACTCTTACGGTTGGTGGGTGAACCAACCCCAACCCCAAACTTTATTATAAAAATGATATAACATTTATTATTAATTAAAATTGTACTTTGAATAAGAAACAACTGTTTAACAATAATTGTTCTAATTTGTGTCGGTAAACCTCATAAAGAGGGGTAAATATTAAAATGATGGATTATTAAATTAATAATATTTCCATGGATTGGTTCGAGGGAGCCTGAATAAGTAGGCATGAATGGGTTGGGACCCCATTAATGAAGGGATAGGGGTATTAATGAGGAGGATAGAGTCGGCAGGAACAAAGGGGATAAGATGGAGAAGGGAGGAAGGAGAGGGGATCATCTTTACCTTATTGATTTTGGGGGAAGAAGTTTTTGGCAGAGCAAAGATAGAAATTTTAGAGCAGAGTTGAAAGGAGCTGATAGGGGGTTTTTGATGGAGATGTTCCGAAGGGTATAATAGGTTGGCTTGTACTAGGTTTGGGCTTGGGGGTCCAAAGGGGTACCTTTGGAGTTGGGTGGTCGGCGAGACCTCGCCAGTTGGCAGGGTGGCAAAACTGTTTGGGCTGGTTGAGTTTCAGAGCTTTGGAGAAGGTTTTGGTTGCAGGAAAAGCAAAGGGAGTCAGCAAAGCATTCAGAAAACGGGACAGCTTGAAGGGTGGATCTACTAGCTATCTAGAGGTATTTTCCAGCAGGTATATTTTATCATTTCTACCTTGTCAAATTATGTAAAAATTTAACTACAAAATATTATATGCTGTTATTAAATCTGCTACTCCTGCACAAACAATAAATGGTTAGAAGTAATTAAAACCGAATTTTAATTGCTCAAATCTGTAAATGTAAATGCTATATTTTCACATTTGTAAATTTAAATGCTATATTTTATAGCCAAAACTAGAAACAGAAACAGAAATAGAAATTTTGACAAGAAGTGAAATATCTGACTTTATTAAGAGTTAAAGGAGACCCAGGTTGGGGTCTTACATGGTCGTTCAAGTCTGTAGTTGTGACTGATGGGTGTCCCACCATCTTGTTGCTTGACTGGTGAATGTTTCAACTAGGCTTTGTAATCGACCTTGCTCTCCGGCGGTTTTAGATACTTCTTCTACGTGAACTATTGGCGACTCAGGTTCTTTGTGCCGTAAGGGGGGTAAATTCGTCGATTCACTTTTCGTCAGCACAAGAGTTGGGTATTCTCTTTTTTTTCAAAGATATTTGGTATCACAGTTATTGCAAAACATTTTTGTGCTGGCCGTCGTGGGATAACTTCAACCATCTAGCATTCTCTTGCATGTTTTTCATAGTTTTCAATTTACCAATCATACAACTCCGAGTCGGAGTTTTGCACAATCGACATAGGTGATCCCAAGTGAATTTCCCCAACTTCATTTGGTTCTACTGAATCTTCGTTATCCTGCATAACTTGTTATAATCGCCTTATATCTCCGTCGTTATCATCTGGTTTTGATCAAGGTCTCCCTTGAGATGGATGAATAGGTACTATGACCTTTTTTTCCTTTGCATTTCAATTTTATTCTGTCTTTTTCTAATGAAATGGAAACTTTCATTTTCCGTCCCCAAGGTTGACCGACTAAAGCCAAGAAGGATTTGGATCCTTCTCTTGGATCGATTTCAAAATCAATATGAATGTTAATACCCATTATTACAATATTAACGTTTTTCTAGACACCAATGTTTTCAATCAACCCTTTGTCGACAAGCATAAGATAGATGTCTGACTCCGCTAGTCATGCTCAACCTAAGTTTTCCTAGGTAGACCGTGTCATTATGTTGTCCCGCGACCCGAAGTCGAAGATGACTTGCGAAATGCAAAACTAATAAAAATTTTAGGGGCGAAATTTAGCCCATCGGCGAAATTTTAGGGGTTTCAAATTTTTATTTGGCGAATTTTTTATATAGTAGTGTTTTTTTGTTATTATTATCCTTCCATCGGCGAAATTTTAGGGGTTTCAAATTTTTATTGGGCGAACTTTTTATATAGTAGTGTTTTTTTGTTATTATTATCCTTCGCCCCGAATTTGTTTTAAAAAAAATGATGTCCGTAGGGTTAGCCCATGCTTATTTACCAGGAAAATTGGTTTTCGCCCATGAGATTTGAGCTGCGAATTTCCATTCGCCCCCGATTTTGAGGAATGGGGATTTCTTGGAGAAATTTTGCCTTCTCCATTTGGTGTGAATCCAGTTTCCACTCCCAGTTCGCCCCCATTTCATGGACTCGCAGGGATATTTTTAGGGCTAAATCGCCCCAAAATTTTGGAATATTAGTTACAGGGAAATAATTCATCCCCATATAAAGTCCCCATATGATGTAATCCGGTTGAGCATTATTCTTTCCCTTTAGCCTTCGATTGGATCATAAATTATGTGAACGATAGAGGAAAGATAGGGTTTGTGACATTGTGTTTAAATCTGTAGCAATTTTGTTTCCAACAGCTAGATAAGTTCCTTCGATTGGATCATAAATTCTGTGAAAGATAGAGGAAAGCTAGGGTTTGTGTTTAAATATGTAACAATCTTGTTTCCAGTGGCCAGATAAGTTCTTTGTCGAATCTTTTTCAATTTTACAAATAAAGTATTGATTGGTAGGGATGAAAGACAAATTTGGGAAATTTTCCTTTGCAATTTTTTCTCAACGATTGATCTATAGAAATCTAAAAAATCATGGCATTTAAGACTTTGTTTTAAAGATCACGCTCAAGTTGGTATTTTTCATGGATTTTTGTTATGGCAAGTATTTTTTAAGGTTGCCAAAGTAGCGGCAGCATAAGTAATGGCATCTTTAAGGGCCTAGAAAACCTCCTCAGGGACGAGAAAAGTAGTGGCGGCAGAAGTAATGGCATCTTTAATGGCCTAGAAAACCTCCTCAGGTACGAGGAAGAATAAAACTGAACACCCACAATTTTCTTATTTATTTATTATTCTTGATTCTAATTTACTTGTTGAAACAATGTAGTGAAAGCATCACTGATAATATTGACTCGATTTGTAGAATTTTAAATATTAGTGAAAGATGGATTCATCCATTTTTCTATTAATTATTTTTTATCCCATTTTATTTTGATGGGAAGCTAAAAATTTCATACATTTTTGGACCTAATTTAATAAGCTATAATTTCAGTTAGATTATTGTGCATTAACTATTAAAATCATTTGAATTTCAAGAACTATTTTGGCCATTCTATAGATTATAAGTTTAATATATGAGCTATGCATGGGCTTTGGACATGGATTGGATGACTATACATGAAAGGAGCTTCTCTACGCGTCATAGTTTGTATTGCATACCTATAATATTTGAGCTGATGAGAAACCTTTTACAAAAAAAGGCACTCTAATAAATAAGCATTTTCGTCACCAATCACACACATCCATTGCATATTCATCCACACAAATATATATAATAGTGATTGCATGTGAAAAATCTAAAAATGCTCATAATTATTCCTGTTGATGGCCCAAAAAAATTCTTATAATATTTACAACAGTTAGGTATCTGTGCTTCATTTGTGAATTATGATGAGTGTAGTGGGCACCTGTTAAAATTTTAGTATTATAGTATTCAAAGGTGAGTTGATAAGTGTTCAAATTAAGTAGTCAGCGTTTATTGAGATAACATAAAGAAAGTATGCCCACAATATTGCTACAAATGCATAATTTCTTGGCACTCATTGCAGCTATTGCATTACGTGCACTAGTTGTTAAAATCTTTTAAACTTGAATAACTATTTACTGCAAAAATAAATTAACAATACCCATCAAGGTTCAATTTTTATGGAAACATGGATAAGTGGTTAAGATGAAGAGAATGTGTTTGTTGGATTATTAAATTCCATTCTTGATGGTTGATTGTGTCCTCAACACCCTATGCCTATGTTTAATGGTTCAACTTTAAACTTTCAAAAAAATCTCTCGACTTGTAGTGGAAAATAGTCCCTATGATTCTATTTAAACTAATCATGATTAAGGCAAGAGAAAATGCATGAAGTAGCGCATGTTGGAGATTGAGTTGGAAGACATATTTCAATCTTGCATGCCACTACCTCTTCTTCCAGTACATGCGGTTCCTTGACCATGTAAATGCTTATTCTTTTTATGATGTTATATTATGAATGGTTTCAGAGATGAAAGAGAAACCTATTCTCATTGGTTGAAAAAGATGCATAAAAATATTTCTCACAGTAAGCAACGCTTACTCATCATAGTATATATTATGGTTAGGGTGATTATAGATGCATACAAAGAGGGGTTGGTTGTTGATAATAAGGTAATTGTTTATAACTCTAGAAACTTAAAAGTTAAAACTGCATGAGGAGAACTATGCACCTCATGACTTGGAGTTGGTTGCAATAGCTCAAGATCTACGACATTGGAGATATTATTTGGTAGGTAAACAGTTTGAGTTGAAGATAGGCTAAAGATAATGATGCTGGATAAATTAACACTTTTCTTTTATGCAGGAAAAAGATGGGGGACGCCCAAGGGTCTATTTTCCACCCAACTAATGCAACATATGAAACTAGGTTATGCCCCCCGAGTAGGGTTCAGAAGGGCTCTGTCGCTTGTCAAGCCCTTTCGTCGAGTTGAGATCATGACAGGACTCTAGATATTAGAGCTTTAGTAAGGCTAGTAGTACTTTCTATACAACTCTATCTAGTAGTGCTTTATTCGCTAGTAGTTCTACTATACAGATACTACTCTCGTAAGCTAATATAGACACTTCAGATAGTTGTGTTTTCCATCTCTTAAAAGTAAGATTTAAAAGTAATATTTTATTGATGTCATTCACTCTCCAATAACCTCCTTCTACCACATTCTTTCCACCAATTTTTTTGTAATTTTAGCAATCTGCGGGTGTTCATCTTTTCCAAAATTCGAACCTCATTTTAAATGAACTCTTCATATGAGGGCTTCAATGGTACCAACTTAAAACTTGTCCTTTTGTTTGGAAGATTCACCATATTTCACCATGATTTAATACTTCAAACACAACAATTAATACTCTGCCTCCCTTTCACACTTTGAATTGTTGAGATAGGTAATGAAAAATCCAGGAATGACTTGTATAGAAGCAAATATTAATAATTATATTCACAACAACAAATTGTGCTTACATATTTGATTATAAAATCCACCAATATTGCTACATTTGAAGCTTGAACCTTGTAATAATACTAGAAAGGAACATGCAGTTAGCAATCAAGACCAAGCCATGTACTGCAAAAATGTATGAAATAATCTATTTTCCCTCACATAACTTTCTTTGGCTGCATCCCATTTCACACTTAACCAGTGAGCATATATTTTGAACCATTTCTGTTTTCATTGGAGCCTCATTGTTTTCATTCATTTTTATTGTTAATACATTTGCATTGTCAACAAAACCCACCACAGACTTATCATAATCACTGTCAATTTATCAGGTGGAACGCCTCTTCGTCTCACAAAATATAACAGTTCCAGAAGTTCTGTTGTAATATTGATAATGCCATATTATCAAGGAATAAAATCCCCCGTTCCTGTATTCCATAATTACCCCATTCAATCTTGCAAATGAAATTTCAAGTTTCAACTGTAAGTCATGTTGCAACAATGTTGCTTCCCATTCTCTAATAATGACCCAAAGCGTTTATGAAATGGACGATGAACTAGTAAGAGATCCTCAGTCATTTCCAAATGTAGAGACTCACATAGCTCACTATCAGGAATTGTCTATTAAGTTTGTTGTTGGTAAACCTCTTCAAATTGGATTCAAAATCCTTTGAATGTTGCCTTCAATAGATTTCTTAGAATATCGTTGTTGGCCCTTCCAAATGTTATAAGCATTTATAAATTTTGAAAATTTACTCAGCATGAAAGGTTTCCTTCGAGGTGTTAGTAATGCATTTCAAAATTTTGGACTTAGGAAGTCGGACGCCATACGAGATTAAAAATCATTCCAATCATGGGAAAACAAGATATTTTTGTAGGAAAGTCAAAAAATTTGGTGAGGTCATTTTTGGCTATAACAGATGCTACAACCCCATAACATCCCTGAGTTTGAATTGGAAAAGATCTCAGTGACTTTTTCCAAAAATTATAAAATTTTAACATATGATTTTTTGGATAGATGATTTTGATTTTGGACTTAGGAAGTCATACAACATACCAGATTAAAAATGATTCTAGTCATAAGCAAATAAGCCATGTTTTTAGCAAAGTAAAAAATATGGCGAGGCCATTTTTGGCTATAACAGTCACTACAACCCCATGGCTATAACAGTTACTACAACCCCATAACATCTCTAAGTTCAAATTGGAAAATTTCTTAGTAGAATTTATTGTGGAATACTCTATTGAATTTGGAATTAAGCATATGCTAAATTTGGAGTAAAATTGTTGTTTTGATTAATCAATGGTTCGATGTTATCATAACAGTAACCAAAACTGGATCTAGCTTAAGGATTAGACTGAGACTGGATTGGAACTAGAATGGGTATGGCTGGAAAACTAGGTGGAAGATCTAGAACATATATGCAATTTTTTAAAAATATGTATATATTAATGTACCTTTGAGGAAATATGTATATGTATATATTATTCTAGGTCGACTATCCAATAAAGCAGGGAAAGATAGAAGGAAAAGAGGAAAAGATAACCACGAGCGAGAACTTAGATAGTCCTTACACAGGTTTATGCAGGTTTATGATGGTTTTGTCAATAATCAATCTCCTTCCTTGATTCAATCTCTTTGACCTTATCCTCAACAATTTGAAGAACATAAGTAGCCTAACGGGATATAGACCCAATAAGGATTGAATTGAGGACACATTTGAGCATGTGAGGTCACTTTGGTGCCCTTGTTAGTAAACAATAAAACTACACCTATTCTAATTGATTCTCCATCTTATTCTTCTTTTCCTTCTGAACTACAACTCCATTAACCCCTTCCTTCTCCGTAAATCATTCATCTTCTAATGCTCCCATTGATCAACCTAACCCATTTTTTTTCTTTTTCAACACTTTCTATTTCTCTAGATATATGTAAGGATAGCATAACTCACGTTATGATGACCATTTACCATTTCTCAAGTGATGTTCCCATATTTTCGTCCTCTTTGGATTCATATAGATCCATATACCAAGGCATCCATCAGATTGTTCTATAACATGAGCTTTTAGATTCATTTACTATCTATATAAACTCACACCCAAGGTTGAGAAAAAAGAATTATAGATGATGCTTGGATAAGTTTATGTAAAGCAGGTCAATTTTTATATGGTTTTCATTAGGCCAGAAGACATAATTATATTTGGTGAAGTACGTGTAAAAAACATGTGTGGTGGATATCTTAGAGTTCCCCAGGATTTGAGTAGAGTGGAAAGGAAGATTCTTAAATATAATTATGAATCCAAAGGTTTTGAATTTTGCTAATAATTGTGGAATCTATTGTTTGTAATCTTCAAGATGTCTCTAGATCATCATCTTCTTCATCCATTGACATATCATGTCACACTATATATGATGATCAAGTAAGCTTAGCAGACTCACAATAGTGTACACTAGAACTAGATGTAAAATATTCCTTGAATGAGCTACATAATTCAATAGGTTTAATAGACTTTAACAATGACCATTCGTAATACATACAGAGGCCAAGTACTTGATTATATAAGTAGACTGAATGATGTTCACATATATTCTGCTATGGACCCTTCATGAGTGTAATTCTTCAGAAATGTGGGAAATTAAAAGAGAGGAGGCCCATCCCAAGATGGCTCAATTCAACGAATCATCTATACTTTGCGGATAGTCCATGCTCAAAAGATAAAACATTAGTGAATTTTCAGGCTCCTCATAAGCTAGAAGGGCCATGCAGTATTCTAATTTTGTAACATGTCTGTCTTGCTATTGAAATGTTGTTAGCTCATTCTGAGCAAATTCCAAAGCATTGGTGCACTTATACTTGTGGACAAGTTCAAGTCTTTTCTTATTATTCTAGACTTTCTTGTGGCCTTAAATCAACAGATATTATGCATTGTTGCTCAAGAACATGATGGTAAGTTAATTTTTCCATGGAGAGCCGGAACGTCAAAAACCATGCTTTCGACG
Organism: Larix kaempferi; assembly: GCA_027924585.1. Taxonomy (NCBI): domain Eukaryota; kingdom Viridiplantae; phylum Streptophyta; class Pinopsida; order Pinales; family Pinaceae; genus Larix; species Larix kaempferi. The sequence continues at coordinate 7,514,478 of BSBM01000236.1, read as the reverse complement.
TGGCAATCTCTCGGCAATTCCGACACCCGAAGGAGTTTTTTCACAAACAATTTTTTGAACGCATGGAACCACCTTTGATGTACAATTCTAGTCTCATAAATTCACCTTCTTACTTTGTATCCAACACTGTATTTTTTTGTTCTAATAGGGAAACATTTCCGACATTGGTCAAACCGTAAGTAGATAAAAAAATTCATATAATGGGTTTATGGTTATTAATTCAACTTGTTGAGCGCATCTTCCTATAACTCGCGGACTTCAGCCTTCGATACCTTTTGGATCTCAAACACACGACACGAGTTGACAGTGTTTAATAACAAACATATGAAAGCCCAATAAATTTAATTTTGCATAAGTTCATAAGCCAAACAAATTTATTTTACATAAATTCATAAGCCAAACACATGAGTTGACACGCTAATAACAAAAACATTGGATCGATAAAAACCCAGTATATTTTATTTTGCATATATTCATAAGCCAAAATATTTTTGACATAAATTCATAAGCTAAAATATTAATGCATTTGTATGTGAAGTGAATAGCTTATTTTGCATAACTTTATCCGTAAAAAAAATGGTATAAATTTATAAGTTAAAATATAAATTTATAAGTCAAATTATAAATTTACAAGTCAAAATATTTTTCAACTTTTGTATTAAGTTAAGAACTTGATTGACTTTGTATTTAAAATCAACCTGTTTTAAGTTGACAAATTGAGTGACTTTGTATATAAAATATTGATTAGCTTTGTATTCAAAATCAATGTATTTTGGGTTAAGAGCTTGAGTGACTTTGTATATCAAATCAAAAGCTTGAGTGATTTTGTATACAAAATCAAAGAATAAATTCATAAGCCAAAAAGCCAAAGTATTTTTGCAGTGTCCTCATAGTTTAAAAGCTCGCTTGACTTTTAATATAAAATCAAAGATCTTAGTGTAATATGATTTTGAATATAAAATCAAAGATCTTAGGTTAACATGATTTTGAATATAAAATCAAAGAATTTAATGCTTGATTGGTTAAATTTATAAGCCAAAGCTCAAAATAGTTTTGCATAAATTTATAAGTCAAAGCTCAAAATAGTTTTGCATAAATTTATAAGCTAAAATATTTTTGCACTTTATTTTGCATAAATTTATAAGCTAAAATATAAATTCATTAAGCCAAAATATTTTTGTCTAAATTTATAAGCAATATTTTTGGACTTGTTTCTAATATTTTTATCTAAATTTATAAACTAAAATATTTTTGTACTTGTCTCTTAAGTTAAGAGCTTGATTAAAATTGAATATAAAATCAAATAGTTTGTGTTTGATTGCATAAATTAGTAAGTAAAAATATTTGTGCATAAACTTATAAGCCAATTTTTTTTTTTTCATAAATTTATAAGTTAATTTTTTTTGCACTTGGCTTGGTTGACTTTGAATATAAAATCAAAGAATTCAATGCTTGATTGTATAAATTTATAAGCCAAAATATGTTTTCATAAATTTATGAGTCAAAATATTTTTGCACTTTTCTCTTAGGTTAAGAGCTTGGTTGACTTTAAATATAAAGTCAAAGAATTTAGTGCTTGAAATAGGTTAAGACTATTTTTAGTTCCAAATAATGATAACTTTGACAAAGATAACAAAACTAATGGGCACAAGTATTGGATCCAAATAAAAATAACTTTGACAAATATATCAAGACTAAGGGGCACAAATATTGGAAGAGGTCATATGGGATTGAGAATGATTTGAACAATATTGACACATTTGAGAAGTGTCAATCCATCTTAGATTATGGAATAATAGCAAGACTAATAGGCACAAGTATTGGAATAGATCATACAGGATCGAGAATGGTTTGAACAATATTGACACATTTGAGAAGTGTCAATCCATCTTAGGTTACAAAATAATAACAAAGAGACTGGGTCGATAAAAGTCCAATAAATTTTATATAAATTTATAAGCCAAAATATTTTTGTACTTGATTCTTAGGTTAAGAGCTTGATTGACTTTGGATATAAAATCAAAGAATTTAGTGCTTGAAATAGGCTAAGACTATATTTTTGGCTCCAAATAATAATAATTTTGACATAGATAATAAGACTAATGGGGACAAATATTGGAAGAGGTCACATGAGACCATGAATGATTTGAAGAATATTGACACATTTGAGAAGTGTCAATCCATCTTGAGTTGATTTTTACTGGAGATGTTAGTTAATAAGATTCTTAAGTGGAATTTCATTGATTATAACTCCAAGTATGTGTTCAAAATGAAGTCATATTGGAATTCTGTTTCTTTGGAACATAAACAAAGTAGCATATTTTTTTAGAGTATTGTTGGTGTTGTTAAGTTGATTGATCAACATGGAAAATCTCTTGACCAGGATGACATTAAAGTGCCCTTGTAGATTTTTTTAAAATTTTGTTGTTGTTGTTTTTGTAACAATCTCAATTAACCTTAATTTGTGAATTGATATTTCTATTGGATACTTTAGTTGATTTGTCAACACATACAATTTTGTTAGTAGAGACATTGTGATTTTTAGTTATAATTGGTTATGCACATGTTTCTTTGTTAGCATCCTATAGTTAGATTTTAGAAAATTATTTTCCATTGTTCTTTGTCAACATCCATGCTAAGAAGATTCTAATGTCAATGTGGATGCAATGCAACCATCCATTGAATTTTTAAGAGCAATGAGATGGAGATTGTCAAGCCTTATATTTCGGGTAGTGCTTCAAAGAACTAGTTTTATTGTATTAGCAATCAAATGTGAGTGTTTCATTGCTTTGATCCCTTTGGCAAAGTTGAGTCCATGAAGGTTTCCAAATATCTATTCAAACTCCATATTTCTACTCAGTTCCACGGTCATTATGATGCATAAAAGGGGAGAGAGGGAAATCTTATCTCATTCACTTATTGGTTTAAAAAAAATAAGTGGGCCTCCCATTGAATAAGGGAAAAATAAAGGGGCCACTGATGCAATCTTGAACCCACTAAACAAAATGATTATTTAACCAAAATTTATAAAGGACATCAAACATGAAGGAATGTTTTAATTGGTCAAATGTGTTGGCCATGTTGACTTTTATGATCGTAACTTTGTCTTTTGTTTTCTTTGTTATGATCATACCTTTGTCTTTTGTCTTCTTTTTTATGATCATACCTTTGTTAGAATGGAATGTCTCTTGAACCATAATTATATTGTCTATAATATGTTTTTTCTCCATGAAACCATACTAATCATTCGAGATTATCTTCAAGAGTATCTTATGAATTCTACTGGCCATTATTTCGGTTAAGATCTTATAGGAGTAATTGCATAGAGAAATGCATTGCAATTTGTTGAACGAAGACGAGTTTTCCTCTTTGAAAATAAGAGCTAAGAATGAGGAGCCGATACTGCCCCCCCTATTTTTTTATATTTTTATATTTTATTTTTATATTTTTTATATTTTTTATATTTTTTTAATCTGAGCATTCAAGAACATGCATTTTAGGTCCGATTTGGTGATAAACTAATGGGCCTTGTAGAAATGGATGGAAAAGTTGTTAGGCCCCAGACCCTTAAAAGGGACAAGTTCCCAAATGGCCTTTATAATTTCCTCTTCTTCTATTTACTGTATTTTCATCCAAGACCAAATGGGGTATATATTCCAACATGATTTGTGTTGATTCAAGATCCGGCTCTTCTTCTTCCATGTAAAGGGCTTCAAATGTGCATTGGAATCTTCTTTAATGGATGCAAAATCCTTTAAAATTGAACCGGTTTTTCAACCAAATTTTCAAGAATTTACAAGTTTTTATAGTTTAGTGTAAGATTCGCCAAGATTTCACAATATTTTCTAATTCTATTAAAGATTCACCAAAAAATTTACCAGTTTTTATGATTTTGTGAAAGATTTGCCCAAAATTTACAAGATTTTATAATTCCGTGAAAGATTCGCCAAAAAATTATATATACATATTATATTATTGATAAAATAGCCTTCACACTTTTTCGTGTATCATGGGGTTTGCCCATTTTTTATACATATAAATTTAGGGGGGGTTATTAAAATCATCCCTGATTATTACCCTTCGACTTCGAGATAGACTAGAGGGTCAATATCATTTTTATCTTTTTGATTTAGACTGCAGAGAATTTTAACAACTCTTTCATTTCCTGGATTGTTCCTAATGAGATACATTAAGTTGATTAATCGTGTAACTTCTTCTTTTGTTAGAAGTTGTAATAACTCATTAAGTGTTTTGTTTTTCATTTTTGGGTTTTGTAGTATTCTCTTCGAAAGCTATTTCTTCAAATATTTTTGTGGCATTATTAAAGATTTCTTTTTGCTTGGATGGATTAGGATAATTATCTTCTTTTCTTTGTATTCTCGTGACATGGGGGTTGTCTCCTCCAATATTTGTGCCTTGCCTGGTGATTATTTGCAAATTTTTAGTATTGAGTGCTTCATGTTTAGGAACACTAGACAAGAGATTAATATTCTTTTTATTGAGAAGTATTTCTAACATAATGGGACACCCTTCTAGATTGTGCTCCCCCGCCCCACATTTTGTACAAAATTTGACGTTCATTCTGTCCTTCCAAGGGCAGTCGGGGCTCAAATGTTATTCACTGTAACAGATGAAGCAACGCGGCTTTCCTTGACCTGCTGGGTGGTTTCCTTGGTTGTTGCTGTATCTTCCTCGACTGTTATATTCGCCTCATCGTTTGTTTACATTATTATGCTGGTCGTTGTTGCGGAAGTCTTGAGCTTTCTGATTATTATGGTCGATTGTCTGTGCTTGGTAAACCATATGATAATTTTCCTTTGTCTTCAAATTATTGATACATTCTGTGGTTGTGTTGCGTTGTTCGACATATGCCGCACCATTTCGGTTTTACATTGTCAGCATTATAAGGACATTCTATAGTCGAATGGGGCTCGAATCTTTCGCATATGTCACAAAAGTAACATGTTTGGGTCGTGCAAAAGTTCTCTGGTCTCCGCTCTTCTGGGAATGGACAGGGGTCATCTTGGAATTGTTTTCTTTTTCTTGATATGCATTTCTGTCGTCATGATATGTTTTTCTCTCATTGTACAGACAATTGTCTCTAGTATGGTGTTCTAACGAGCACGTGGTACACCATAAGTTGTTATGTCTCATGGTAAGGTGCTGAAGTGATCTCTGTATTGTTTCTATTTTTTTTTAGTCGTCTGTCAATAGGTCTAGTCGAGTAATTTGCATTTGACTCGACTCTTAAATAATTTTTTAAGACGTCATTTTATGTCATGTATTCATGCAACAATAGTGGCGTTTTAATTCGTGGATGTAGACCTGCAACCAAAAATTGGATCACAACAACCAATAGTGTAGCATCCACATTATATATAAAGATACATTGCATACAAGATCATACATACATAATGAGAGCAAAGGAAATAGAGTAATAGGGACCCAAAGAACAAGTGTCTTTATTATCAGAGCAGGCTAAGCATGTACAAAGATAGAGCTTTTTTCTCCTCGCTCACCAGCCTAATATATATAGTTCATGCAAGCAGTTATTCAGTTACAATTTTAACTGTTCGGTCGGTTAGCCTAACCGACTTGACCAATTGAGTCGACTTCTCTTAGTCGGTCGGGAGGACCTAGTTAGTTGGCTGACTAGGCTCCTCCAATACTATGCATGTGATAGGTAGGTGTCACTAGGGGAAATTCAAGCATATAGGTAGTAGCTATCAATGCATGGAAGCATTGGGGTCATATGCTTGGCGTATTATCTATGAAATTCATGTAGGTAATAGTTGTCACTTCCACATATCATGTTAACTTTAACACATGGGAAAGGTCATTTTAAAAGTTAGGATTATTTCTTATGGAGGGGAGGGATGGGTAATGTTTATTTTTACTAGGAAATGTTGTACCTCCCATACATTATCCCCATCCCTTTACCTTGCATCATTCTATGGCCCCTCCTCGACCCATTTTGAGCCATATTATATTACTTTTATTGAGATCCTTTAACATCACTAGCACATGCCTAATCTTAGGCAACACCAATTACATATTTACAATTCATTAGTGAGATCTTGGCCTTGGGACCTGTTACCTTTCCAACTAGCATGTGTGAGTAAAGTCCAAAAGAAGAATACTAGCCAAAGAGGAACTCAAGAGGGGGGCCAATGTCACCACACCATCCTCTTCACACTTTTGGTTGGCTCTTCTCCAACTCAAGGGGGGCTTTCCTAAGATAGGATTACTGGGGATGTAAGCAATGAAGTATAAGGTGATGTGAAGAGTAGCTCTAGAAAAGCGTTTGTATTTTTTGTAGTATAGGAAATAAAGGAGGTGATTCAAGGTTAAAAAAGATCAATCCAAGGACTAGTGCCAATCCAATCAAGGGAAAATGGAGTCGAGGAATCACCAACAAAGAGGGCCCTGCTTAATATGTCATCGAGAGAGTATAATAGAATGAGCTAACCCAAACCCTACTTGATGAAGTTGAAGGTGAACTAGGGTTTACAAGGGAAGGAGTCGAATAAAGAATCCTCTTCATTTCAAGCTCTTGGGGTTGCACTCTAAAAATAAAGGCTTAAGGTTGCACAATTCGAATCAAGGTAAATATATAACACATAAATTTCATATAAATAAACATGAAAAGAAAGGATGAATGGAGATTAACTTAAAACCCCTTTTGCCAATAAGGTAGTAATACTAGTGTTGCACAAATCGACAATATATCAAAAATATCAGATATATCGCTGAGTCATTCCCCCTTCCGATATATTGGAATTAAAATATCGTGCTATTTTTGATACATTCAAAATATCGTGATACTCTCTGAAAATATCGTGAGTCGAAGGAATATGTCAGCTTGTTGTTGGAAAGTGCAAAAAAGTCTGTCGGAATTGGGTTTTAAGTCCACGGGTTGGGTTTTTTTGGTTCATTGCTTGATTCCAAGAGTGTGAGTGAGCCAGAGAGGTGTGGGAGAACATTGTGCATCTGTTAGAGAAGGAGAAAGCCAAGGATCTTGTTTCCATTAGCGGAGAGATCATGGAGTGGGCATTCAAACTATCAAGATTTCTAGGTATGTATAAAACCCGAGTGGTTGGAGGAGGAGGAGCATGTAGATGATTTGGGGGAGGCGGTGGAAGCGGAGGAGGAGGGGGAGCAGGAGGAAAAGGATGTTTTACATCCAGTGGATACATAGGTTGAGGACGAGATTGATCTTTTGGTGCAGCCAATGCCACCACCACCTCCATGGAGACCTGCAGTTGGACTTGGGACTGGGAGGAGACAATTCACTTTGTCTTCCACCTCAGCCCCATCACCTTCCACCTCAGCTGGAGCAGTTGGAGCTTCCACTCCAAGCTCTTCTTGAGTACCTCCAAGACCACCTACTGCTTCCAGAGGAAGGGTGGTGCCCTTCACCTATAAAAGGGGAGAGGGAATCAATGATTTGGATTGCTATGATCTATCATTTTCATTGTACTATGTACTATTTAGTATGTAGATGTCTCATGATGATTCATCTCATGAGATACATTTATTTTGATCATTTGATGTGATTTTGTATCATCCTATCAGGAACATGTTTCATAATTTTTAGTTTAGTAACAATATGTGACCACTTGACATCTTATGCATCTTATTTATTAGTTGTATCATCATATTTATGTAACAATGTGTCTATCTGATGTTGTTATTGCTTTAGATTCTTAAAAAAACGAAAAAATAGTGTTTTTGTATTTGAGGTGTAGCGACATTATTCGAGATTTTCCGATATTTTTCCCCAATACCACCGAGAAGTTATATTCCAAACCCTCGCTGATACTTTCCTCGAGATGATATATGCAAACATTGAGTAATACCCTTTCAATGGCCGAAGCAAAATCATAGAAAAGACAATTGAAACATCCAATAAAACTTACAACCATGAAGGCTATCTCATGCTACGGCTCACGTATCTCATCAAAGCTCACACCTTTGGTTATGTGGAGGGCTCGTGTTTGATGATGGAGTTTCCTATGTTGGGATGGGAGGCGCCTAGCCAAGGTGGAGGCCACCTCCCCATTCACAATGAATGCAAACTCGAGTTGTATGGTGGATACCACTCCAAGCTTGGAGTTTGAAGGGAGTTCGAATTCCTTGATTGAGTTATTTGCTTCTCTTAGTGCCAATTCGAATTGGACTTGTGATGAATTGTATTTTTGTATAAAGAGAGGCTCCTGGAGCTCTCTTCTTCATGGATATTTTAGGCAAGAACACTCTTCCAAAATCATTGTAATATTTGTTTAAGCTTTGGAATAAGAAGTGACTTTGGAGGTCCATGCATGAGTTCTTGGAATTGTGGTTTCACATTGTTTTGGTGATATCTCTCTCACCTTATCTTTCTCTTTAAGCAAATCATTCTTCAATATATGTTCTAATCTAGTGTAGAAGTATTTTGTTCGGATTTGTTGTATTGGGACTAAGGGTTTTGCAGGGATCACCAAAGGTGGAGAGTGGCTTGGAGATTAAGCTTGTCTTTATTAAGCATTGGTTCTTTCCATCTAACTCCTTCATCTTGCAGGTTTTCTAAGTTGTTTCTCCTTCCAAGAAAGCAAACATAGCTATCAGGGGCAAGCCTTTCCTCCATCAAACTACAAATTTTTAAACTCTTGGTTACTTGGTTATTTAGTGCTTCCTTATTCTAGCACTCTTGTTTGTTCTTTGATCTCATTGGTTTTGCTTTCCCTCTCCTAGATCTCTTCTTCCCCTGTCTTTTCTCCTGTTTGCAGCCCTATCTCCTTGGCATTCACTACCCTCTTTCTTCTGTTTGCAACTCTATTGTTGGCTTCCCTCTCATCTCCTTTGAGGATTGTTTTTTACCTTTTTTGGGGGGATTCATTCCTCCTTACTTTTTGCAGCCTTGTCTCCATTTCTTGTTGGCTATCACATCCTTCATTTGCAGCCACTTATACCACTGTTCTCTGCCCTCTTTCTTTTCTCCTCGATGCCCTTCATCTCAGTTTGCTCCCTTCATTTGCATCCCTTGTTGGCTGCAAAAAAAATATTAAAATAACAAAAAACTTGGTTAAAAAGTTAGTTTCCATTTCGTTATTTTAGTTTGCTAGTTAGTTCTATTTTATCATATTTTGCATTGCATTAGTATTAGATCTTACTTGCATTTCATACTAGACTTAAACCTCTCTTCAAAAAAGTAAAAGGTTTGCAATTAGAAGTGTTTAGCATTTAAATGATCTAGGATTGCATCTAGCATTACTTGCACTCTTACTTAGTTTTCATTTTGTTGCATAGTTTCATAACTTAGAGTTAGTTTCATTGCACTTCTTTAAAAGTTAGTAGTTGGATCTTTAGTCATACTTTGCATTTCGTATTATCTAGAATCTAGTTTCATGCTAGTTGCATTTAGTTTACATTCTATTTAGTGGCTTGTCTTTCTCTTGGTAAATAGATCTTGCATTTGTTAGATCTTAGTAGTATTTGCATCTAGTCTCATCTCATTTAAAAGTTTTAAATCTTGCATTGAAAAAAGATTGGGCATATAGTTTAGTTTGCATTTAGTTTCAAGCTTAGATTTTATTTTATTAACATCTAATGGGTGCCTTGTTGAGTTGATTTGAGTTCTTGTAGGTGTTTGAAAGAGAAAAGAACTAAGAGGATCCAAATTAAAAGAGAAGGAACAAAAAAAGAACAAGAAGTCTTAAAAAACAAGGAGAAGATTGAACCTAGAGCACCATTTGAACCAAGATCAAAACCATGAAGACTTAATCAATCTCCTTTGTATTAATTATTGATAGATTGTTCAAATTATTTCCTAAGTTTATTTATCTTAAAAGTCCTTACAAGGGTTAAAATCCCGAGGCACTTGTACTTCATTAATAAAAAGGCTAAGTGGGATAAGGCCTCCCACATTTTGGTTCTTCTTTCCCATTTGGGGAAGAGTGTCTTGTGCATGCTTAGTTAGATTTGTTTCAAGTTTCTAGAGTAATTTTCATTTTTGTACTTATAGTAAATTTTATTTCAAGCCTTGACCTGAGAAGCCTCTTGGGATTTGATCCCAAGTGCCACATTAACACTGCGTGCTGCTTCTCTTTCCCCACCGCGTACTGCATAGGACTGGCTAGCTGAAAGTTTCATGAGCGGTATGCAGAAGTCACTTTGACTTCATTTGCTAGATTAGTCTTTGTTGTGGTAGAACACTAGTTTCATCTTGCAAGTAGTTTATTTCATTTGCTATATCATTGTTCATTTTATTATCTTTTGAGCTATCACATGTGTTCTTTGCTTTAGTCTGTTTCTATCTTAACAAAGAACCAAAGTCTCTTGAACTTGCAATAACCCAAGTCAAGAGCACTCTCTGTCGGAGAGCATTCCCACTGCATATACTTGCATCAAGCATATAGTTTAACTAAGTCTCTTGAACTTCTGTCTTAAGACGAAGTCAAGAGCGCTCTCTGTCGGAGAGTTGAATTGTGTGCTCTTAATAATTAAAACTTTCCAACTCACACCCCCTTTAATAATTTATCTTCGCTGCTATCCATCATTCAACCCTAAAAGGTTGGGTTTGTACTCAGTAAGGTGTTGGATTTGTTAATTTTTTGATAACATAATAAAATTTTCACCCCACAACCAACCAATCCGGAGTTGATCGATAAGATAAGTTCGGTGGGTAATATCCTAGTTGGGGCCACTGGGGTTCCATGTTCAGCCTCTAGTTTGCTGGTTAGCATTGCGCGACCTGGCTAGAGCACTGGGTGGATTGCCAACCCTAAAAGGTTGGGTTTGTACTCAGAAAGGTGTTGGATTTGTTAATTTTTTGATAACATAATAAAATTTTCACCCCACAACCAACCAATCCGGAATTGATCGATAAGATAAGTTCGGTGGGTAATCTCCTAGTTGGGGCCGCCGGGGTTCCATGTTCAGCCTCTAGTTTGCTGGTTAGCATTGCGCGACCTGGCTAGAGTACTGGGTGGCCCGACATGTCCTTCAACGGAGGCACTTAATACTATCTTTTCCGGACAGACTTCCAGTACCTTGCGTATCGGTTGGAAGTATCCTTAGCCTTAATAATCAAAGATCACTAAAACTTTCAATCAACCAAGTTAATTTGCACAACGATCTCACGAGCAGTTACTTTGAGACTTACGCTTTCCGCATCACAAGTTTTTATTTTACTCCATTTTAGCACTGGTTTGTAAGGCACTTTCTTCATATTTTAAAGCTGGACCATATGTCCTTGTCATTTGCTTAAAGTTTATCTTGTGGATGCTTACTTAAAATTCCAAGTCATCGTATTGTTCATCTTGCAATCTTATTTTGTAAATCGCAACGTGGATTGCTCATTTATCTTGTGTTTGTTTCAATTATAAAATTGTGATCTTTCATCATCAAAAAACTCCTAAACAACACCCATCCGCATCACTCAACATCAAAAAACATTCAAAATATAAGAGCCATAGAAAACTCTTTGTAGGGACTACCCCCCTTGGCTTTGTTAGGAGTTAGCCTAAACGAAGGAGCTGGGATTCGGGTGACAGTACCTGGCTCATTGCTTACCCCCAAGGCCACACTTTCCCCACTTGTAGTGAGGGAACATCTTTCGAAATATTTCTGCTACTAGTGTGCATCTTGGCGGACAACATCTTTGGCGTCGTTGCCGGGGACAAATCTTTTTGTTCTTGGACGACCTTTGTTTTTTCTTAGTTTTTACCTTTTCTTTTGGTAGATTTTTAGTTTAATCAACTCTCTGATATTAGAATTGAATCCACCTGGCGACTCCACTGTCAAATCATTTACCAGGGTATTCAACTAGAAGAAACTCTGTAGGCTTACTTAGTTTCATCCCTACCTGAAAAGGTTTATAGGAGGAGATTGAATAAGCTAGTTTCTCGTAGGAGTCCTTGAAGATCTTGGATCTGAGTCTGAATTAGACATCCATAGTCTTTTTTGTAGAGTTCAAAATAAAAAAATTCTGGCCACTAACCTTTTTTCCTTTGATAAAATGTCAAAATAAAAGTAGAACTTTTGTGAGTATTTCAAATGCATATTTTTTATTCTCACATGGCGACTCCATTGAAGGGATAAAACCCTTGTATCTCATATTTTGTTGAGTTTTGTGTGTAGATGAGCCCATACAAATACATAAACTTTTAAAAAGCTCATTGTTGGATAGCTCTGTTCTTTCAGTACTTAGGTTTCTCCATGATCAGTTCAAAACGAGTTCCGAATTACTATGACATGGATATTAATAGAAGAGAAACTGTTGCTCGAATCTCCCTTGCATATCCACCCATTGATTACTTCATAATTCCAGGATTCCCTAATAAATTTGAGGGTGAAAAGACATCTTATCCCCTTCCTATGTTTTATCGTCATGATGAGGATTATTCAGCTAGATTCCATGTTGTGAACTTCCTTGAACGAATGAGGGAATATAACATATGCCACGAAGATCATATGATACAGATGTTTGCTGGATGCTTCATGTTGGTTTTGTGAGGGCCTTCCTGATAAATCTATTACTTCCCTCATTAACTTCTTTGAGACATTTTTGAGGCAGTGGCATATATATGATCATGTTGGGTCATTTGATATTGAATTATACATCAAAAACATTCTTGCTTACTTCTTTCCTTCAAAAGAATTTCATAAGGAGGAGCATGAGTTATCTAGGGTCAATATGATGTATGACATGCCTTTTTCGGAGACTCCTAGCGATCCTATTGAAGAATTTCATGAAATCCCCTTAAGTAAAGATGTTGTTGAAGATCCTCCCCAATATGGGATTTACGGAGAACTCTTGACTAAAAATTCTATTGTAAACCTTGAAATACATCATATCATCATGGTTGATGAGACTCAGTATATGAAAATGCCTCTAAGTTATTTCATTGAAGAGAAAATTAAATAGCTTATCAAAGAAAAACTTATCTTCCTCCCTAAAGCACATCATGATTATGAAGACGAGGTCCATAAGGATTCATCCATGGAAGATATTACTAAAGACCCTCCTCATATCACCGCATCAGAAAATACTACAAATTGGGAATTTTTTCAAGACTACTTCAATGATGATGAACACATTTGTACTCCTGATCCACCTCCAGAAGAAACCATTGCAGCAGCCCGTAGTGAAATTCATGAAGAAGTTTGCAATGTATATAATGATGATAGTTTGGAAGGTCTCTTTCCTTATGACCCTTTTTCTAAAGAGGAGGATTGTGAGCATGATGATGATAGGCATAGCCTAGAGTATGATATAAGTGACAAAGAATCCATCATCACTGACATAGATATTGGTGATGATAAATGGACACTTACAGAGAACCCCATCTATGCCATATCTAAAAAAGTAAATGATAAGCCGGCATCCTTTGAAGTTTTTATTGATAATCCCACTTATGACATATTTGAAGAAAGGAAGTATGAATCAGAATCTTATGATGGATTTATTGAAAAACCCATCCATGAGGTATTCAGAGATGGAGGCATGGCATTTGAGGCTTTGGAAAGTTTTTCTCCTTGTAATATCTTTGAAACCAAACCTTTTGAAGATAATTGTTATGAACACAAGGATGGGTATAGCTAGGGATATGATGAAAATCATGAAGACTCCACCATATTTGACAAAGATATGGGTGATGACTATTGGACATACATTAAAAAACCCATTTTTTATGTATCAAGATAACGGAGTGTGTATCTTGAAAGTGTGGGACATTCAGACATGGAAGAGGAGCATGTGATTTCTTCATATGAGCAGTTAGAGCCATGCATAAGTATCAGCAATGAGGACTTGGGAAAGCAGTGTAGTAAAGAATCGGATCAGATACAACTTATTGAAGAGCAATCTCAGCCATTGTTTCTACATACAGAGATTCCTTATGATTTGGAGCAGCTTGGGGCTTACACTTTCACAGAAAGTTACTATCAGAAGTGCCCTTCAGATCAATATGATGATGTACTTGGACTGCCTTATCATTATGAGCTTTTTCTCATCCCTATCTTGTCATGGATAGAAGAAGCATGCAGAAGGACTCACCAGTTGGGGAATCAACTCAAGAATATTTTTTATGATCTCCCATTTAGCCCTCCCATCCAGAATATCTCGGCAGGTTTGCACCTTCTGACTAGCATGCCTTTGCTTTGGCTGGTAACCAGAGACAAGGTAAAAAATTATTATATTGATAACATGCTTAGATGGTTACATTGGATTTCTGATTATACTTAACATTTTCTTTTATGCTATGTTAGAATAGGAAAAATAAAGCTCCTCAAAGGGAGCATTTACTTTTTGCTTTTTAATTTTTGAGCATTTAGAATTTATTTTCAAAATAAAATATAGCTTATGTTTCATTTGTTTTTTCATAACACTCGTGCTACCAAAGGTTTTTTTTGTCAAGTTGAGATGTTTTTACAGGCTATATAAAACCAGAGATTCTGGTGTTCTCGTATCCTCTCCTTGCATGAATGTCATATCAAGCACACACACGACAGTTGGAGCCAGATGTTATCAAATATTTTGTACAATACCTGAATTTCCCGTGAGACGCCAGTTTCATGAACATGATCCATGTTCATCATCAGTGTTCAAAAGTTCAGAAGTCATTTTCAGGGCAATTTTTCCCCATTTGTAATAACTGCATGTTCGTACCCCCATGGGGAAAATGTAAAAAGTTGGTCTAAACGGGATCCTTTTATAAAAGACTCGGCTATCCATAGGTTTAGCCATTTGGGGGATACTCTAGAGTGTTTTTTCCTTAGGAATTATGCGCTACTCATCAGTGGCGTATAATCCCTGAGTTTTTCACTCAAACCTCCAAAGATGGAGTATTTCCCATGGTGGTCAAAACCTAAGGTGGTTATTAGAGTCTTGTGTCTAGTATTTTTTATGTGTTAGCCATCTCGATTGAGTCGTATGAACATGCAATAGGTCCCCTGGAAGTTTCTTTTGATTCCGGAAAAAATAAAATTTTCCATAAATTAAGACCATTTATTAATGGTTTAATTAAAAAATTTCAAAAAGTGATAAAAACCTCATCCAGAGGTGGAATTGGGTGTGGGGAGGCTCGTCTTGATGCTCGGAGCATCCTCTTCACCTTGGCACTTTCATTTTTTAGTTTCCGGGCAGTTACGTCACCCCAAGGAGCAGTTTTCGCTAAAATTGCATCATTTTGACATTTAATTGCCAAAAAATGACAAATTTCACCATGAGAACAAAAATCAAATAAGTCAAATTTGATTAGAAAATTGATTTTTAAAGGTTGGATATCATTTTCCTAAGGTGTACGTACACTTTGGAGATAAGTCATATTTTATAAAAGTCAAAATTGGAATTTTTTTATTAAATTAGAAGGGATGACATGAGCTCCTTCACACTTTGACTTAGCTCTCACGATTTGGTGACATGTCATTTGATTTATGGAAGATCGAGTTGCATTAAATAATATGGTGGGTGCATCCCTTAGTTTGTGGCCACATCACATGGCTTGGCTCCCAAACAAACTCGTTGCCATTACTTCGAACTCCACGCTATCTCATGCTATGGCTCACGTATCTCATCAAAGCTCACGCCTTTGGTTATGTGGAGGGCTCGTGTTTGATGATGGAGTTTCCTATGTTGGGATGGGAGGCGCCTAGCCAAGGTGGAGGCCACCTCCCCATTCACAATGAATGCAAACTCGAGTTGTATGGTGGATACCACTCCAAGCTTGGAGTTTGAAGGGAGTTCGAATTCCTTGATTGAGTTATTGGCTTCTCTTAGTGCCAATTCGAATTGGGCTTGTGATGGATTGTATTTTTGTATAAAGAGAGGCTTTTGGAGCTCTCTTCTTCATGGAGATTTTAGGCAAGAACACTTTGCCAAAATCATTGTAATATTTGTTTAAGCTTTGGAATAAGAAGTGACTTTGGAGGTTCATGCATGAGCTCTTGGAATTGTGGTTTCACATTGATTTGGTGATATCTCTCTCTTTAAGAAAATCATTCTTCAATATATGTTTTAATCTAGTGTAGAAGTATTTTGTTCGGATTTGTTGTATTGGGACTAAGGGTTTTGTAGGGATCACCAAAGGTGGAGAGTGGCTTGGAGATCAAGCTTGTCTTTATTAAGCATTGGTTCTTTCCATCTAACTCCTTCATCTTGCAGGTTTTCTAAGTTGCTTCTCATTCCAAGAAAGGAAACATAGCTATCAGGGGCTAGCCTTTCCTCCATCAAACTACAAATTTTTAAACTCTTGGTTACTTGGTTATCTAGTGCTTCCTTCTTCTAGCACTCTTGTTTGCTCTTTGATGTCATTGGTTTTGCTTTCCCTCTCCTAGATCTCTTCTTCCCCTCTCTTTTCTCCTTTTTGCAGCCCTATCTCCTTGGCATTCCCTGCTCTCTTTCTTTTGTTTGCAGCTCTACTGTTGGTTTCCCTCTCATCTCCTTTGTGGACTATTTTTTACCTTTTTTTTTGGATTCATTCCTCCTTACTTTTTGCAGCCTTGTCTCCATTTCTTGTTGGCTGTCCCATCCTTTATTTGCAGCCACTTCTACCATTGTTCGCTGCCCTTCATCTCAGTTTGCTCCCTCCATTTGTTTCCCTTGTTGGCTGCAAAAAAGATATTAAAATAACAAAAAACTTGGTTAAAAAGTTAGTTTCCATTTCGTTATTTTAGTTTGTTAGTTAGTTCTATTTTATCATATTTTGCATTGCATTAGTATTAGATCTTACTTGCATTTCATACCAGTCTTAAACCTCTCTTCAAAAAAGTAAAAGGTTGGCAATTAGAAGTGTTTGGCATTTAAATTATCTAGGATTGCATCTAGCATTACTTTCACTCTTACTTAGTTTTCATTTTGTTGCATAGTTTCAGAACTTAGAGTTAGTTTCATTGCACTTCTTTAAAAGTTAGTAGTTGGATCTTTAGTCATACTTTGCATTTCGTATTATCTAGAATCTAGTTTCATGCTAGTTGCATTTAGTTTACATTCTATTTAGTGGCTTTTCTTTCTCTTGGTAAATAGATCTTGCATTTGTTAGATCTTAGTAGTATTTGCATCTAGTCTTATCTCATTTAAAAGTTTTAAATCTTGCATTGAAAAAAGATTGGGCATATAGTTTAGTTTGCATTTAGTTTCAAGCTTAGATTTTATTTTATTAACATCTAATGGGTGCCTTGTTGAGTTGATTTGAGTTTTTGTAGGTGTTTGAAAGAGAAAATAACTAAGAGGATCCAAATTAAAAGAGAAAGAACAAAAGAAGAACAAGAAGTCTTAAAAAACAAGGAGAAGATTGAACCTAGAGCACCGTTTGAACCAAGATCAAAACCATGAAGACTTAATCAATCTCCTTTGTATTAATTATTGATAGATTGTTCAAATTATTTCCTAAGTTTATTTATCTTAAAAGTCCTTACAAGGGTTAAAATCCCGAGGCACTTGTACTTCATTAATAAAAAGGCTAAGTGGGATAAGGCCTCCCACATTTTGGTTCTTCTTTTCCATTTGGGGAAGAGTGTCTTGTGCATGCTTAGTTAGATTTGTTTCAAGTTTCTAGAGTAATTTTCATTTTTGTACTTAGAGTAAATTTTATTTCAAGTCTTGACTTGAGAAGCCTCTTGGGATTTGATCCCAAGTTCCGCATTAACACTGCGTGCTGCCTCTCTTTCCCCACCGCGTACTGCGTAGGACCGGCTGGCTGGAAGTTTCATGAGCGGTGTGCAGAAGTCACTTTGACTTCATTTGCTAGATTAGTCTTTGTTTGGTAGAACACTAGTTTCATCTTGCAAGTAGTTTATTTCATTTGCTATATCATTGTTCATTTTATTATCTTTTGAGCTATCACATGTGTTCTTTGCTTTAGTCTGTTTCTATCTTAACAAAGAACCAAAGTCTCTTGAACTTGCAATAACCCAAGTCAAGAGCACTCTCTGTCGGAGAGCATTCCCACTGCATATACCTGCATCAAGCATATAGTTTAGCTAAGTCTCTTGAACTTCTATCTTAAGACGAAGTCAAGAGTGCTCTCTGTCAGAGAGTTGAATTGTGTGCTCTTAATAATTAAAACTTTCCAACTCACACCCCCTTTAATAATTTATCTTCGCTGCTATCCATCATTCCGTATGCTCTTCTAACCCTAAAAGGTTGGGCTAGTACTCAGAAAGGTGTTGGATTTGTTAATTGTTTGACAACATAATAAAATTTTCACCCTACAACCAACCAATCCAGAGTTGATCGATAAGATAAGTTCGGTGGGTAATCTCCTAGTTGGGGCCATCGGGGTTCCATGTTCAGTATCTAGTTTGCTAGTTAACATTGCGCAACCTGGCTAGAGCACTGGGTGGCCCGACATGTCCTTGAACGGAGGTGCTTGATACTATCTTTTTCGGACAGAGTTCCAGTACCTCGTGTATCGGTTGGAAGTATCCTTAGCCTTAATAATCAAAGATCACTAAAACTTTCAATCAACCAAGATAATTTGCACAACAATCTCACGAACAGTTACTTTGAGACTTACACTTTTATCATCACAAGTTTTTATTTGACTCCATTTTGGCACTGGTCTGTAAGGCACTTTCTTCATATTTTAAAGCTGGACCATATGTCCTTGTCATTTGCTTAAAGTTTATCTTGTGGATGCTTACTTAAAATTCCAAGTCATCGTATTGTTCATCTTGCAATTTTATTTTGTAAATCGCAACGTGGATTGCTCATTTATCTTGTGTTTGTTTCAATTATAAAATTGTGATCTTTCATCATCAAAAAACTCCTAAACAACACCCATCCACATCACTCAACATAAAAAAACATTCAAAATTTAAGAGTCATAGAAAACTCTTTGTAGGGACTATCCCCCTCGGCTTCGTTAGGAGTTAGCCTAAATAGAGGAGCCAGGATTCAGGTGACAGTACCTGGCTCATTGCTTGCCCCCAGGGCCACACTTTCCCTACTTATAGTGAGGGAATAGCTTTCGAAAGATTTCTGCTGCTGGTGTGCATCTCGACGGACAACAAATCGTAGAGTGTGTGTTTTAAGTGGATTTGAATAAAAAGTGGCACCAACATTTAAACCTATTCACAATTAATAGTCTTCATTTTGTGGAGGTGAACTACTAAAATTTGCTTAGTGCATGTTCTGTTTATGAATCATAGTGCCACCAAATAAGGGATTTCCCACAAGGAGACCCTGTCGAACACCCCCACAGGCCAGTTCTCCTACACTGAATCCACTAGAGAGTTATGCCAAAAGGTCCTCTTAGATGGCAAACCTGCCACAACATTCAGATCTCAACACTGCCTCTCAAGATCAAGCTATTAGAATCCCTACTCAGGATAATTACAAAACCTCTACATCAAATAAGCCTTTGATCCAACAGGTGAAAGCATTTGAAGCTCATCGCCATTGACCCATAAATGGTTAACAAAGAAATCTATTCAAAGGCGTCCCAAGTCATATAAGAGGCAACTAGACAATCTTCTATTTGCCCAACCATAACCTTGGGACACTTTGTGACTAATAACCACTTTTTAAAGCTTTTTGATGAGGATTCTTCTAAATGAAGTTTTCCTTCTTGTCATAAAATGTGAGATGGATACATAAACAAAGAGAGGATCTAAATGGCCTCTAGAGTCCAAAAAACATAATCCTACACCAATAACTACATATAATCAAAATCATTGCCTATATTGGGATCCTATTCATCAATAACATCTTCTGCCCCCTCCTCTAGGCTTGAGCCTTTGCCTCTACCTCAAATCTTGAGGTTGATCCTCTAGGGACATTAGTCAACACCCTCCAGTTTTGATAAAAAATCATAATCCAAGCATTAAAATAAGGTAGAAAAAGCTTCCCATGCCTAATAAGTGATTTTGCTTGAGTGAAGGGTACATTTTACTAAGGTCATGATAGAGGAGTTCGACAATCAACAACATTAACATCGAGGTACATAGAGGGGTTGATGCTTTTGATTAAATGCCAATCCCATACCCTCATACATGATAGAAACTAGTGGAAACGTTGCAATCTTGAAATCTTGAAAACTGTTAAGTTTGTTGAATTTTGAATGTGATCTAAAATTTTACTTATTTCATATGAAGTTTGATGAAGTTGGAACCACTCTTAAACATCTTGAAATAATTAATGGTAATGTTCAAGTAAAAGTTGACATTCTCCTTATCTTTCCTTTTCTATCCTTTTACTTTAAGAATTTAATATTACTGGTAATTACTAGGGTCTTGGCTTAGTTTTAAGGTTTTTGTTTTACCTTTTTTTATTTTTATTTTTATTTTTCATAGTGAAAATTGTGGTCCCATATGTAGCATACATATCTATATGGAACCGACAGGTTCAGTGCAGAATTGGTGATTTCTGGTACAAGGCCGTGATTTGGACCAATTAGGCTTGTACAATGTAAACTAAATGAACTTGCTGGTTTTGGAAAAACCAGTCTGGTTCTGATAAAACTGATTCCTTGTTAAAAAATGTTTATAAGAAATGCTATAATGGAAGTAAAATTCGATGTAGCATTCCTTTAGGAAGTGAAGTCACCAAAATGGGATTTTGTTGGAGGGGCTCCTATTAGTTGGCTAAGCACCAATAAGGTAGTTGTGGTGTGGTTCTACTTCTTATTGCTTTTCCATGGTTGCAATCATGTCTACTTGATCTGGGGACAAATCCTTAACATAAATGAGTGTGTGTGGGCCACATTTTTGTTAGTGGGCTAGGGGTTTCGATTTTGCTTTGTATGTGCCTCCAATATCGGCACAAGACAAGATTAGACTATGGGACTAGAGTGCTTCATCCCTATTGAATGTTGAGTGGATTTTAGGGGGAAGATTTTAATATGATAGGATGGGAAGGTTACTAAGAGGGAGGGGAAGGTCACTATTTGTCTAACACCGAGAAAGAGACCGAGGGTTGATGCAAGGCTACTTTACATTTATTTGACTCCAACTGGAAACAAAAGCACCTTTATTATGGGGGTTGGTTTACTTGGTGCAATATGATGCAAGGGCATGACCACAACCAAGATAGATTGGATAGATTCTATGAACCCATAGATTGTGTTGTTTTTGTATGAACCTTAGTCAGAGCAATCATTGTTTAGATGTGGGCCCCAGAATTAGATCATTTTCCGATGGTTTTATCCCTCTTATTAGTCCAACACGAGATGAACCTCAAGGTGTGCCATTCTAAATGTTTCTCATTTTCCTTTTGGAGGTTTTAGAATCTTAGTTCATAGAGTATGGAATGTGGTTTCACATCGACATGGAGATTAGGGATAGAGTTCTTTGGTGGGAAGCTATAGTGCGCAGAATTATAAAATTTAACGATGGTTAGGGTAGGATGGTTTCTCAAATTAGGAAGCACAAGGAGAAGTAAGCACTTCAGTATAACAAAAAGAAATCGAACACAAAGAAACCAAGAACGCAAGAGAACTTGGAAGAGAGAAATACTTTTTAGATTATGAAATGAAGAGAGCACATATCCTTTTATAGTAAAGGAATGACAAAAATTCTAAGTGCATGATCCCTAGTTGCTTGAACATTGAAATGGTCTAAATATTATTTAAGTCATTTATACAACACTAATGCATGATTTAGACTAAGTCAAAAAGTGACTTTATTAATATCCCTAAGTCTATAGTCTAGATGAGCATTATTAACTAAATAACTCTAACATCCTCCCTTAATGCTCATTCTAGAGATTACACCAAGCTTGCATTGAAATTTTACAAATTTATCTAGGCCAAGAGACATGGTGAAAATATTTGTTGTTTGTTCCTGAGTTGGGGAATATCTAAGCTCAATTTTACATCTTCTACAAGTTGTAGGACGAAATGAAAATGCACATCAATATGTTTGGTCCACTCATGGAAGACGAGATTCTTTTCCATCTCGAGAATTCCATGGTTATAATAAAAAAGTATTGTGGGCTCATTATGATGAACTTGCAAATATGCAAGCATTCTTCTAAGCCAACCTACTTCACATGCCCTTTGATTGTTGCTTTGTATTTTGCTTCTATAGAGGAAAGTGAAACTGCATGTTGTTTCTTGTTGGTCCAAGAAACTACCCCTGTGCCAAGACTCAGAGACTGGACACATAACATGTTGTAGAAATCCCACCATCCACGGATCTTGCCTAATTTGAGTTTGAATAGCCACATAGTTGAGGTTCTTTGATTTTTGTTACTGTCCAGCGTTATGTTTTTGGAGCTTGCATAAACTGGGAGATATAACTAATTGCATAACTCAAGTTAAGCCTAGTGGCAGTAAGATAGATCAAGCTACCCACTAGTTGCTTGTATACTGATTCATTGATTGCCTTTGAATTAATCTTCATTGGAAGTTTCAACCCTTTCTCCATAGGTGTAGATGAGATTTTGCAATATGCCATCCTGAACTCATCTAACAAACCTTTCGCATATTTTGTTTGTGAAACAATAATATGATTATTTGTTTGCCAAACTTCTACACCTAAGCAATAATGTAGGAGTTGTAAATTGGTCATGTCAAAAGCTAAATGTAATTAAAATTTTACCTTTGCAATTGCTCTTGCCTCACAACTTGTGATGATGATGTCATTAACGTATAACACTAGAATTACTACATCACAATTCTTGCTTTTGACGAGAGATTGGTGTCAACAAGACATCTTATGAATCCTTGTTCTCTCAAATATTTTTAAATTGTGATATACAATGTGTAAGGAGCTTGCTTCAACCCACAAAGAGCTTTCTTCAATCTACATATCAAATGTTCCTTCCCCAGACCTTGAATTCCCTACGATTGCTACATGTTTACTTCTTCCTCTAGATTATTGTCGAGGGATGCACTTTTCACATTCATATGATGTAGTTTCTAGCCAAATTGTGCTGCCATGGCCAAAACCCAGTGGATTATAACCATTTTAGCAATAGGAACAAATGCCTCCTCATAGTCAATCCATTCCTTCTAAGCAAATCCCTCTGCAACTAGCCTTTCTTTATGCTTGTCTAACATCCCATCTGCCTTATAGTTGACTTTATTGACCCATTTGCAACCAATGGGTTTCTTCCTTGGAGGTAGCTCTGTGAGAGCCCATGTTTGATTCTTCATCAGAGTCTCATGTTTAGCTTGCATATCCTTTTACCATTCTGGGCTGCCTTTAGCTTCTTCATTATCTTGAGGGTCAAAGGTTTTTGAAGGTTAGCCATCAAAGCATAATTCACCATACTATATATTTTGCCTCTTTTTGGTCTATCTTCCTGACTCACACGAGCTAGGTCATTCCACTGAGCATCATCGTTATAATTCATCGAAGAAGATGCTCTCTTTGGTCCACCTTATTGGCTCATATCAGGTAGCTCATTCAAGTGAGCATCCTTATAGGTGTTGTACCACCACTTTGGTCTTTTCTTTCTCTCTTTTTTGCTGCAAAAGAATGTTGATTCTTGCTGATTTGAGCTAATTCCAGCACCCTCTTGGCTGAAAAATTCTTAAACTAACAGTTATATGGTACACCCAAACAAAATAGATCTACACACTTACTGAGGAAGAATATGCCTGTGAAAATGAGAAAAATAGCTTGTTGCAAACTATGTGTTGTACGACCTATCAGTATGATTGTGTTAAATATTGTAACTTCAAAGAATATTATATTTGTACTTTATTATTCCGGAGATGTTTCATCCCTCCGAGGTAATCCTATTATGTATCCGGAGATGTTTATTCCTCCGAGGGTTAGTATTAACTAGGGTTATTAGACCCACCATGTGTGGGTCGGCCCTGTAGTTATATTTTAGGGGTTATTAGACTTCTCCAGGTGAGGTCGGCCCCAACAGGTCTTTTAGTCAGTTGAGAGTCAAGTATAAATAGATGAGGTGAACTCCTCATTAGATCATTCACTCACTTGTGAAAGGGTGCGCACTAGTTGAGGAGATCTGCTAAGGAGTCAAGAAGAGAAGGAGCACATCTTGTATTTTGGTTGATCATCTTATTGAGGAAAGCTTTACTGGGTTTTCTACCCCATGAGGGTTTCCCAGGATATATTGTGTGTTATCTTGTGATTGTGTTTCTATCAGAGATCTTGCTTGTCTATTTGGTTTAAATCTAACATGGAATCAGAGCCAAACTGAATAGGACATCTTTCACAAGGTAAGAATACCTCTTTCTCTCTCTTTGGTGAAGTTAGGGTTTCAGCCCAAAGTTGATATTATTGATTTTTGGTTGCATGGCTGGATAGCCCTTTTCAATACCTTTCTTTTGAGCTATAGATCGAACTTTTTGGTTGGGTAGAACTCCGGGAAATCCAAACCCTAATTCTACCAAAAGTGCGATACGTCAGATTTTGGTTTCAGAAAAAAAGTTGTATTTTTTGAATTCTGATTATATGGCTGGGTATCCCTTCTCAAGAGCATTCTTTTGAGCTATAGATCGAACTTTTTGGTTGGGTAGAACTCCGGGAAATTCAAACCCTAATTCTACCAAAAGTGCGATAAAATTCTGTTCCAGATTCCGGAAAAGTAAAAGGTAACTTTCCAGGTAAGTCTACTCTGTCTCTTGGACTCCCCCAAGAGAAGATGGCTCCAAATACTAAGCTTGAAGACAAGCTAGAAGGCATAGAGAATTTCCGAGCATGGAAATACAGAATTGGTCTAATTCTTGAGGAGAATGATCTTGCTCATTATATCAAGGAGGAAGTTGCAGAACCAGAAGAAGATGAAGCCAAAGAGAAACACAGGAAGGATCTGATTAGGGCAAAGAGAATCATAGCTGATTCCATTAAAGACCACTTGATTCCCCAAGTGTCTTCCAAGAAGACTCCAAAGGAAATGTATGATGCCCTAGGAAGAATGTATGAAGGAAAGAACATCAATAGGAAGATGAATCTAAGGACTCAGTTGAAGAGCACCAAGATGAACAAAGGAGAATCCATTCAAGACTACTTCTCAAGAGTCCATCAAATCAAAGAACAACTAGATGCCATTGGTGATACCCTTGATGAAGATGAACTTGTGATGACAGCTCTAAATGGTCTCACTAGACCTTGGGAGTCATTCATTCAAACTATGTGTGCCAGAAAAGAAAGTATGAAGTTTGATGTAGTTTGGGAAGATTGTGTACAAGAGGAGGCTAGGGTTGCAAATAGAGAAGCCTTGCTCAAAGAAGATGACCAAGCCTTGGCCACTCATACCAAAAGAAGAAGGAGTCAATCCTACTTCAAGAAAGGTGGTCTCAAGGAGTCTCATCCTCCTCTCAGATTTCACAAGAAAAGAGGATCTACTCAAAGAAGGGATTACTCTTCTTTCCAATGCTACTCTTGTCACAAATTAGGACACATTGCTAAAGATTGCCCTCTACAGAAGAAAAAGGGTAATCACTTCAAAAGACATCAAGCACATCTTGCAGAGGATGACAGTGAAGAAGAAGAAATAGAGGAAGAAAGGTCTCACAATAAAAGGCCTAGAGATGAAGGGGAAGAAGAAGAAAGGACCTTCTTCAAAAGGAGGTCAAGAAGAAACACAGAAGAAGATGCAGAAGAATATGTTCTATTCTCCGCACTCTCTGGATCCATAACCCCTGGTGAAGGTACATGGCTTATTGACAGTGGTGCTTCAAAGCACATGACTGGACAGAAGAGGACCCTCTCAAATCTTGAAGAAAAGAATTCTCCCCAAAAGGTATCTCTAGGAGATGACTATCAATATCCCATTAAGGGAATTGGTGAAGCAAACTACAAACTCGATTCTGGAACCCCCATGAAGATGAAGGAAGTTCTATATGTTCCAGGATTAAAGAAGAATTTGCTTTCAATCTCAGCTTTAGACAAGAAAGGCTATAGAGTTGCATTCATTGATGGACAAGTGTTAATGTGGTCCAAAGGCAAATCCATTAAGGATGCAATTGTTATTGGTGAAGAGGAAGGAGGTTTATATAAACTCAAGGGTCATCCAGAAGCTGCTCTTGTTCATGAAACCTCTAGCCCCAGTGAGCTATGGCATAGAAGACTAGCTCACATTAACTACAAAGCCTTACCTTATGTAAGCAAGGTGGTCATAGGACTACCAGATTTAAAGGTGGATCATAATGGCTCATGCAAAGGATGTAAGAAAGGCAAGAATGTCAAGAACCCATTTCCAAAGAGTGAAACAAAGACCAAAGGGATCTTGGAGTTAATACGCTCAGATGTGTGTGGTCCAATGCCCACCACCTCTCTAAGTGGGTTTGAATACTATCTTTCTTTCATTGATGATCATTCAAGGAAAACTTGGATATACTTTCTAAAGGGTAAGAATGAAGTTTTCGGGAAGTTCAAAGAGTTCAAGGCTCTAATAGAAAATCTCTCAGAAAAGAAAATCAAGGTTCTCAGAACAGACAATGGTGGAGAGTATACTTCAAAAGAGTTTGAAGAATTCTGTAAGGAAGCTGGAATCAAAAGAGAACTAACCACTCCCTACAATCCCCAACAAAATGGGGTTGCAGAAAGGAAAAATAGAACCATCATGGAAGCTGTGAAGACTATGATACATGACCAGGATCTTCCCATGTATCTGTGGGCTGAAGCAGCCAGAACAGCAGTATATGTTCAAAACAGATTATCTCATAGTGCTCTTGATTTCAAAACTCCAGAAGAAGTGTTTTCTGGAAAGAAGCCCGAAGTAAGCCATCTTAAAATATTTGGGTGTCCTGTGTACATCCACATTCCAAAGGAAAAGAGAACCAAGTTGGATCCTTCTGGTAAGAAAGGAATATTTGTTGGCTATTGTGAATCATCCAAAGCCTTCAGGATTTACATACCAGGTTTTCATCATATAGAAATAAGTAGAGATGTAACCTTCGATGAGGAAGCAGCTCTTAAGAAATCTAGAAAATGTCAACTTGAAGAAGTTTATGAAGAAGATACATCTCCCAGAGTCTCAGATACTGTTCACATCCCTGAGGAGGACATAACAGAGGATCATGACATGCTGGAACCACAAGAACCCCCTGTTGCAGAATTATCTAGGAAAAGAAGACCAGCATGGGCTAGAGATATTATACAAGGAGCTGAAAGATATGGTGCTCCTGAAGGCTCCACTAGAGAAAGGAAGAAACCAAAGCTAGTGTCCAACTATATGGCCTTGATGTGTGATCTTGTGGATCAACTACCTACTAGCTATGAAGAAGCAGCTCAAAAGAAAGAATGGGTAGAAGCAATGACTGAAGAATATCAGTCAATAATGAAAAATGATGTTTGGGATATAGTCCCCAAACCAAGAGATAAAAGTGTGGTTTCTTCCAAATGGATTTTCAAAATAAAACATGCTGCAGATGGAAGCATTGAAAAATACAAGGCAAGGTTTGTAGCCAGAGGATTCTCTCAAAAGGAGGGAATTGACTATGAAGATACATTTGCACCTGTTGCTAGGTATACTTCGATTAGAACTATCATGGCACTTGCATCTATGATGAAATGGAAATTGCATCAAATGGATGTTAA
Source organism: Larix kaempferi (assembly GCA_027924585.1). Lineage (NCBI taxonomy): Eukaryota > Viridiplantae > Streptophyta > Pinopsida > Pinales > Pinaceae > Larix > Larix kaempferi. The sequence goes on along the minus strand of BSBM01000236.1, from coordinate 7,487,037 downwards.
GACAGCCTTCCTGAATGGTGTAATTGAAGAAGAAGTATACATAGAACAACCTCAAGGTTTTGAGGTCAAAGACGGAAGGACCCATGTATGCAAACTGAAGAAGGCATTATATGGTTTGAAGCAAGCTCCCAGAGCTTGGTATGGAAGAATTGACAGCTTCTTATTAAGCATGGGCTTTACCAAAAGTAAAGCTGACCCCAATCTCTATCTTAAGGTAATGAATGATGAACCTGTTATATTGCTATTATATGTAGATGATTTATTTCTAACAGGAAATGAGAAACAAATCATTGAAAGCAAGAAGAAGCTTTCTTCAGAATTCGAAATGAAAGATCTCGGATTAATGCACTACTTCTTAGGCCTAGAAGTATGGCAAGAGCAAAAAGGGATATTTCTAAATCAAGGTAAGTATACTGTGGAGATCCTCAAAAGGTTTGATATGTTGGAGTGTAAAGCTATGGCCACTCCCATGGACTCCAACCTAAAACTACTAGCTAATGATTCATCAGAACTAGTGGACATAACCCTATATAGACAAATCATTGGATCTTTGATGTACTTGACAAATACTAGGCCTGATATATGCTTTGCTGTAAATACCCTAAGTCAGTTTCAAGTAGAACCTAGAAAGGTTCACCTTATAGCTGCAAAGCATATCATGAGGTACCTAAAAGGTACAGTGGACTATGGTCTTTACTATCTTAGAGAAAATGAACTCAAGTTGCATGGTTTCTCAGATTCTGATTGGGCAGGTAGTGTCTCAGACAGAAAAAGTACTTCAGGTGGATGTTATGGTCTTGGATCTGCCATGATCTCCTGGTTCAGCAAGAAACAATCTAGTGTGGCCCTCAGTACCGCTGAAGCAGAATATATAGCTGCTTGCTCTGCCAGCTGTGAAGCGGTGTGGCTTCGGAAACTCTTATCTGGAATCTTTGACTTAGAGATGGATCCTACTGTGATTATGTGTGATAATCAAAGCTGCATTAAGATGACTGAAAATCCTGTGTTCCATGATAAGTCAAAACACATTGAGATCCGTTACTTCTATATACGAGACATGGTGCAGAGAGGAGCCATCAAGCTCGAGTACATAAGCACTGAAGATCAGGTTGCCGATATCTTGACTAAACCTCTGTCTCGAGTAAAGTTTGAATACTTCCGAGACAAGCTTGGTTTAGTCCAGAAGGACCCTCCTCGAAAGGGGGAGTAGCATAGTATTTCTGTCACTTATTTTTTTTTGTTTTGTTAGCTACTTACAATTATTTAGATTTAGAACTCTTACATATCGTTTATACATGATTTGATATGATGTATTAGTGAGAATACATACATGTTTTGATGTACACATGTTTTGATGTGATGTGTACATGTTTTGATTACTGATGTATACATGTTTTGATGTACACATGTTTTGATGTGATGTGTACATGTTTTGATTAGTGATGTATACATGTTTTGATGTACACATGTTTTGATGTGATGTGTACTGATGTATACATGTTTTGATGTACACATGTTTTGATGTGATTGTTGACGTATACATGTTTTGATGAACACATGTTTTGATGTGATGAATACATGTTTTGATGTGATATATGATTGTACCTGTATGGATGAAGATACAGTTGAGGGGATTGAATCATCCCTGGACTTTCAGTCCTAAAGAGAACCGTAGACGTAAGGTCTCCGAAAATGAAGTCCTTAGTGGACAGTTGAGGGGATTGAATCATCCCTGGACCTTCAGTCCTAAATAGAACCGTAGACGTAAGGTCTCCGAAAATGAAGTCCTTAGTGGACAGTTGAGGGGATTGAATCATCCCTGGACTTTCAGTCCTAAAGAGAACCGTAGACGTAAGGTCTCCGAGAATGAAGTCCTTAGTGGACAGTTGAGGGGATTGGATCATCCCTGGACTTTCAGTCCTAAAGAGAGCCGTAGACGAGAGGTCTCCGAGAATGAAGTCCTTGGTGGACTTGAGGGGATTGGATCATCCCTGGACTCTCAGTCCTAAAGAGAGCCGTAGACGTGAGGTCTCCGAGAATAGAAGATAGGACTGCATCGTCCCTGGACCTTAGTTCAAAATGTACGTGATGGGGATTGCATCATCCCGGAACTGATAGTTCAAAATGTACGTGATGGGGATTGCATCATCCCGGAACTGATAGTTCAAAATGTACGTGATGGGGATTGCATCATCCCGGAACTGGTAGTTCAAAATGTACGTGATGGGGATTGCATCATCCCGGAACTGGTAGTTCAAAATGTACGTGATGGGGATTGCATCATCCCGGAACTGATAGTTCAAAATGTACGTGATGGGGATTGCATCATCCCGGAACTGATAGTTCAAAATGTACGTGATGGGGATTGCATCATCCCGGAACTGATAGTTCAAAATGTACGTGAAGGGGATTGTATCATCCCTGGACTTCGGTCCCTGAATTGATCCGTAGACGAATGGTCTCCGAGAAAGTAATGGTATTAATGATGTGGTTACTTGTATCGGTAGGATACTTGTATTGATGATGTGGTTACTTGTATCAGTAGGATACTTGTATTGATGATGTGGTTACTTGTATCAGTAGGATACTTGTATTGATGATGTGGCTACTTGTATCGGTAGAATACTTGTATTGATGATGTGGTTACTTGTATCAGTAGGATACTTGTATTGATGATGTGATTACTTGTATCGGTAGGATACTTGTATTGATGATATGGTTACTTGTATCGGTAGGATACTTGTATTGATGATGTGGTTATCTGTATCGGTGGGATACTCATATTGTTGTGTAGGATACTTGTATGATCGTATGATGACGATGCTACTGATCGTGTGATGACGATGCTGCTGATCGTGTGATGACGATGCTACTGATCATGTGATGACGATGCTGCTGATCGTGTGATGACGATGCTGCTGATCGTGTGATGACGATGCTGCTGATCGTGTGATGACGATGCTACTGATCATGTGATGACGATGCTGCTGATCGTGTGATGACGATGCTGTTGATCGTGTGATGACGATGCTGCTGATCGTGTGATGACGATGCTGCTGATCGTGTGATGACGATGCCGTTGATTGTGTGATGACGAAACTGTTGATCGTATGACGACGATGCAGCTGATCATGTGAAGACGATGCTAAAGATCGTGATGTTGATATTGATGTACCAGTAACTGGTTGAGTTACTGATGAAGTCGAATTGAAGAAAGCTTCCGATGATTTATAGATGTATCATGTGTAGTGACTCCTTGCTCCTGCAGATGCTGTTATAATATCCTTCTCGTTAAGGGGGAGTGTTAAATATTGTAACTTCAAAGAATATTATATTTGTACTTTATTATTCCGGAGATGTTTCATCCCTCCGAGGTAATCCTATTATGTATCCGGAGATGTTTATTCCTCCGAGGGTTAGTATTAACTAGGGTTATTAGACCCACCATGTGTGGGTCGGCCCTGTAGTTATATTTTAGGGGTTATTAGACTTCTCCAGGTGAGGTCGGCCCCAACAGGTCTTTTAGTCAGTTGAGAGTCAAGTATAAATAGATGAGGTGAACTCCTCATTAGATCATTCACTCACTTGTGAAAGGGTGCGCACTAGTTGAGGAGATCTGCTAAGGAGTCAAGAAGAGAAGGAGCACATCTTGTATTTTGGTTGATCATCTTATTGAGGAAAGCTTTACTGGGTTTTCTACCCCATGAGGGTTTCCCAGGATATATTGTGTGTTATCTTGTGATTGTGTTTCTATCAGAGATCTTGCTTGTCTATTTGGTTTAAATCTAACAGATTGTACATACCTATTTTATATGGTTGTATGGATCTATCTGTACATAATCCATATGACTATATTGAATTCGTCTGTACGAACCTACCTACTGCATTCTACTTGATTCCTAACATTGCCTCCTCTCTAACACTCTAACTCTACTCCACTCATGAAATTAATCACCTCCCCACAAAACGTGTCTTGAGTGTGTGTGTGTGTGTAATAACCCTCTATCTTGATCTTCCTTTAGTGACTTGAGCTAAACCTCTAATCTACCAAAACTCCAATCTCTTAGTGAGATGTACGATTGAGATTAATTTAAATCACTAATGTATAAAAAGGCACTTTATTAGACTCAACAACTAAATATAAGATTGTCACTTTATTGCTAAAATAAATTACAAAATAGATTTAACTCGAACTACTTCTAGCACGTTCACATTGAACTTATGCAGAAGTTCCTATTCGAGCTACAATCTTCAACATAAAAGTGCTACCTCAAAACTTTGTTAATGATGGTGTGTCTTACCATGTAGTATTAGTCTAACAACCACTCATGTAGATGCAAGACGTAAGCGAATATTCCCTAAACAAGACAACATAGGGATAGGAAGAGATAAACCTATCACACAAACCCTTCCAATAAGATAAATGTATCATTTACTAATGGCCAATCAATAGTAAATACTAGCAACTCTACAATCATAAGCAACGGTAGAAGGCATTAGAACAATAAGCCACACATTGATATGAGAAGACCCTTACAATTGACATATGCACCAAGAAAGATATGTCCATTAAGCTCTAAGGAAAGAAAACTCCAAAAATCCAACCATGAGAAATGAAGGAAAGAGAAAACCATTATATAGGTTTTAGGTCATCTTCCTCCTACAATAAAATAATAATAAACTCCTAGATCTAATCTAGGGAGGAGTAAAGAAACCAAAATACTCAAACTACCCCAACGACGTGAATAAAATAAAATGGCCAAAGCTGAAAGAAAACCCCAAAAATCCAACCATGAGAAATGAAGGAAAGAAAAAACCATTATATAAGTTTTAGGTCATCTTCCTCCTACAATAAAATAATAATAAACTCCTAAATCTAATCTAGGAAGGAGTAAAGAAACCAAAATACTCAAACTACCCCAACGACATGAATAAAATAAAGTGACCCAAGCCATATATATAAGTCTCCAACATGATTGAGTAAGACACCTCCATCAAATGAGGACACAATACAAGTAGAAACCAAATATCGAGCCTCCAAAGGCTCTCCAAAAGGTAGCGCTCCAAGAGAAAATGTATAAGTCTCCAACATGATTGAGTAAGACACCTCCATCAAATGAGGACACAATACAAGTAGAAACCAAATATCGAGCCTCCAAAGGCTCTCCAAAAGGTAGCGCTCCAAGAGAAAAAGTCTCCAAAGCAATAAATGAACCCTAGATCTAGAGGCTGACCCCTCTAGATCTCCTCAAATGCCAAACGGCCTCCATCAATCCATCAAGGAGTGTGCCATGAGTCCTCCAAATTAGGAGACTACCTCAGAAGATCGCATAAAATGACAATTGGGAAACCTCCAAGGTGAACACCCTCCATTAATAGATCCTAAAGGTGAATGCTCCCTAAATCAAGCATGGGATGATGTGCACCAAAGGGTTTCCAAGCAAAATGTCCCATTGTAATGGCCTCCATCAATCCATCAAGGAGTGTGCCATAAGTCCTCCAAATTAGGACACTACCTCAAAAGATCGCATAAAATGACAAGTGGGAAACCTCCAAGGTGAACACCCTCCATTAATAGCTCCTAAAGGTGAATGCTCCCTAAATCAAGCATGGGATGATGTGCACCAAAGGGTTTCCAAGGAAAATGTCCCAGTGTAATGGCACAAATATGTGTGCAAACCATTGTCCAAGTGGATCGTTCCGTCAATCAAAGCTAGAACCAAGTAAAAAATGCTACAATGGCCACTCATGTGGCTTTCCCAAGTGAATGCTCCATTAAATACGGCATAGATGAGCATGTAAGCAACCTTCAAGGAGTGGACGCTACCTATCTTTTGACCTCATCAATAGTCAAGATTTCAGAACACATGCAATGAAATCCCTCCCCTAACTGATGTCCACATATCCACCAAAACCCAATCTCCAATGCTATCTCATCAATTCATATGTGGAAGATGGATCTATGAACCAAGGAGACCACAAAACAGTTATCCTCCACTTGCTGTGCAGCTATCTCAAAGCTCCGTTTGACATGGTCAGAACTGTCCAAATGACGTGCTGTCCATCCTTCTGATTCCTTTCGCAGCAATCCCAGAAACAAACGAAGGGCCCATCAATTGCAAAAATGTAAAGGCCTAGTATATTATTTTTGAAGAATTTATGGTCCAATGCAAGCAGGATCAAACCAAACCTTCCCCAAATAATGGCACAGTTTCTATTGTTTGGGGAAGTTATTTTCCATGTGTTGGAAGAAAGAGGTCTGCTTAGGAGCTACACTTCATTTTTGGCAATAATATTTCCATTTTTACATCCCTTTAAGTTGGAAAATGTCCATAAGTATTTCTTGGTGGGATTTTCAAGACACTAAAGACATATACCACAGGTTAAAGAGCACTTGTGTAATTCAAAATTGAAAGCACACTATAGCAGAAAGATCAGTAAGAGTACAAATCTCTATAAAAAAAAGGCAGGCTTTTATGGGCAGAAGAGTATAGAAACCAATATTATCAAAATGATGCATTCATTTTAGGCTAAGGTTTGCTCTATTATGAGTAGCTTTTATAAAATGAATGGCTCACTTATCATCAGTATGCGATCAGGTCAAAAGCATTTCCTGAAATCCAGTCTGGAAGGAATGAGTTCAAAATTAGAAACCCCAAACTGAACCATCAGCTGCCATATGAAAATTTCTACTGGTAGCATGTAAAAATGTGTTATTGCTTAATGTGAGCTGGAAAGCAACTTATGTTGTATACAGGAAAAAAAGGCAATTCGTTGGGATTAAGATGTAGTTTGGTAGGTTCTCCTAAAACAGATAACTAAAACAACAAATATCATGTGTCTCTCTGATTTACTAACATATTTAATTTGATAGATGTTAATAAGAATACACAAGAATTTGGAAATGACTGGACTTTTTAATTGAAGAGAAATGCTTGAAATTCTTAATTGAACTAACAGGTAGTTAGAGGATACTAAAGTTGATTCGGATTTCAACCCTCAGTTTTGGAAGAATTTCTCACTCGAGCATGAAAACTGTTGGCATTTATTTCTATAATTTCAGGTTCTGAAATCTTTGAAACAGGCTGCATATCAGACTGGAGGCCAACATAAATGTATTTTCTTAGTGATCTCGATGATTAGGCAAGGAAAGCTGTTATTGAGGCTAAAATTAATATCTGCCTTCTCACTGAGGCCACAGTAGTTCACATCCTCCGCGTTATGCAGCAGTAAGTTTCCACTGGGCTCAAAATTTGCATTCCTGTGTACTAGGACTCTCTCTAATCATTTCCGTGGACAACCTCTTCAACTCTGCAAAGACTTTCTGCATACATCTTGGAGATAGAATTAGTAGCTCAATGAAAATCGCCAAGGATATCAATAAATGTGCCTGGCAACATGTTATGAAGGCAAGAAGTAACAGTCCGTTTCTGGATGAAGTGGCAGAGAATAAGTTCCTTCAGCTCCTCCATGTTCTCTTCTACAAAAGGTTTCCACAGGTAACATGCCATGCCATGTTTGTCAACCAAGAGCCTCTCTTTACATGAAAGTGCTACACATCTGTGTGCTTTTCGCTACAATTTATGTTAGTCCTGCAAGGAAGGTATGTAACTCCTTGTTGACCTCAATCCAGCTACATCCTGGCATGATGCTTACTCTCCTGTCTTTCATTATTTTCCTCACCTTTTCTTTGTCATCCCACATCCCAGCGGCTGCGTAGATATTTGACAGCAGCACATAATCTGCAGAAATGTCAGGGTTCAACTCAAAAAGGTGTGTTGCCACACGTTTCCCTAGCTCTATATTGTTATGAATTCTACATGCCCCGAGTAAACATCTCCACACAACAGCATCAGGTTTTATTAGCATTTTGTTAATAATAAAGTCTTCAGCCTCATCCAGGCACCCGGCACGACCAAGAAGATCAACCATGCAACAATAGTGTTCAATTGTAGGTGTAAGGTGGTAATCTCTACTCATTAGATTGAAGCAATGCCATCCATCATCCAAGAGGCCTGCATGACAACATGCAGACAAAACAGCAACAAAGGTAACACAGTCCGGCTTCAAGCCTGACCGTTGCATTTTTTGAAAGAGCTGGAGGGCCTCCTTGCCCTTGCCACTGCCATGCATAGCATAGCCTGACATCATTGTATTCCAGGCAACCACATTTTTTTCAGGCATCTTCTCAAAAACTTTTTGGGCAACATCTATGCTCCCACATTTGGCATACATGTCTACAAGAGCACTCCTCAAACAGGCATCGGACTGAAATCCACTTCTAATAAAGTCTCCATGGATCTCCTTGCCCTTTTGCAGAGCTCCCAGGATAGCACATGCAGGGAGAATGCTCATGAGAGTGACCACATTTGCTTTCAAGCCTGTCAGCTGCATTTGTTGAAAAAGTTTCAAGGCCTTATCAGAGTCTCCATTATCCACATATCCTGCAATTAATGGAGTCCAAGACAACAGATCCCGCCTGGGCATATCATGAAAGAGCTTCAGGGCCTCGTCAACATGCCCATTCTGTGCATATCCTGCAATCATGGCATTCCATGAGACCAAATCTCGTCTTGGCATCTGCCAAAAGAGCTTACTGGCCTCATCAACACGACCAAACTTCGCATATCCAGAAATCATCAAAGTCCAGGACATAACATTCCGTTCTGGCATTTTCTGAAAGAGCTCCAGTGCCTCATTGATATACCCATTCTGTGTGTAACCTGCAAGCATTACATTCCATGAGAACAAGTCTCGTTTAGGCATTTTCCAAAAGAGCTTCAGGGCCTCGTCAAGGCGTCCATTCTGTGCATATCCTTCAATCATCACTGTCCAGGAGACCATATTTCGTTCAGGCATTTTCTCAAACAAATTCAAGGCCTCATCAACCTTCCCACTCTGTACATATCCTGCTATCATCGCAGTCCAGGAAACCACATTTCGTTGGGGCATTTTGTCAAACACTTTACGTGCCTCTTCAATCCTTCGGCATTTTGCATACATGTCTACAAGGCCACTGCCCACAAATAGGTTGGACTGCACATTTGCTACAACTATCTGTTGGTGGATTTTTTTAAGACATTCCAAGTTAGAACATGCCGGAATAACACTAGCAAACGTCACCTGATCCGGCCCAATACCTGCTCTTTGCATTTCGTTATACAGATCCAAGGCTTCATGATCATACCCATGTCTAGCATATTCCGCAATCATGGTAGTCCATGAAACTAAATCTCGTTCAGGCATCTGCTCTAAAACTCGGCGAGCATCAGCCAGACTCCCGCACTTGGCATACATGGTCACAAGCCTCGTTTCCAGAGAAATCTCCATCTTAAATCCAATTTGAATGATGCGGGCATGAACTAGTTTGCCTGCTGGGATTGCTTTGGCCTGGACACAACCTTGTAAGAGCGTAGCATATATACTCGAATCAACCCATACGCCTGAGCTTTGGCCTTCCATTACATGCAATATGTTTAGTGCCTCACTCAATCTGCCGTCCTTACACAATCTCCAAATATCTCCCACGATGGAAATCTTCGGCATTACAGTATGAATGCGGTTCCCGCGAAACAAGTGATCCAATCTGGACCATCACTGGAACATTCTTTCACCTATTCAACCGAACCCACTTCAAGCTATTTGAAGAGATGCGCAAAATTTAAGTAATACGACAGGCATTAGTGATAAAATTGATGGTAGATTTGCAAATAGAAATGTAAGGACGACAAGATCCGAAAACATAATAGCATATCCCACCCAGGTAAATGAAATGGAATTGAAAGGAAATTTCAAAAGCTTGAGACTATGTTGCACTCAAACATGTCATTCAAATAAGGATCAACTCAGAAGTTTTCTTCCGCAACATTATAGAGTTATTATTTAAAAATAAAAGAAATTATGTTTGATTTTTTATTTTTAAATCTTTAATACATTATTTGATTGCGAAAATTCAAATGTAATGTTTTTCTATTTGAAATTGCAATGTTTGTAAGTGTATTAAGATCTTTGTTATTGAAAACATGAATCATTGGAACTAAATCATTAGTGATATTTTTTTGTTTTTAAGCCAACAATATAAAATGAATTGAGTTTGTCTTTGAATATCAAGCTTACAATTTTCCAAGTAATTTTTTTAGATATTTTAAAGTATTTTTTTGTTTTAATTCGTTCGAGAAAATAAAATATAGCTAAATTAAAAACAAAATTTCATGAGTTGCATAGTGAAATTGCATAGTGAAATAGTGTGTTGGACAATTCCTAAAACATTATGGGTGGAAAGGGTTTGTCATCTCTGTGAGACTAAGCGCTTAGGATGGAAGTCACTTTTGACCATTGGTTGTAGCTTGGGTGGTTGGGAGGAATGTTTGTTTCCTCCCCACCTAGGTTCAATTCTTGTAAGTGGCATGATGCTTGTTGAGCCTCCATTGTAATGATTGTATTTTTGGCCATGTCGTCATTCTCTACCTGGAATAGCAGGGGTTGGCATTCTCTCAATTATGGTGACCTGGGAACGCTTCTTTCTAAGCTTTTTGAGAATAGGAATAAAATTTTATAACAAGCCAAATAATTATTTTCTTCTTTTTCCTCTTAAGGTTCGATAGACCAAGTTGGTCCCAATGGACCTTAACCACCACCATCATCATCATCATCACAATCTATTCATAAAATGCTGGATAGCCAAGTGTCGAAGAGATGCAAAAAATAAAAATAAAAATAAGTAAACCTATTGCATGTGTTGGCTCCTTTGTTTTTGGAAAGGTTTGCATAAGGTGGAAAAAGAAAGGACTATGAAAGGAAGCGTGGGGTAAAGGAGCAGGAGTTGCAGAAAGACTTTAATGGCTGCAACAATTTTGGACCCGCCCCATAAGGAAGAAGAATGCAAGCGGAAGAGAAGCATGAGAGAGATTAAAGCACGAGAAGAAGATTAGAAGAAAGAAGACAAAGTTGTAGCAGAAGATGATGTACTTTGGTTTCAGGTTTTAGTTCTCTGTTTTGTATGATATTGTGACGGGTAATTCCGCAGCTATTGTAAGGCTGTAGATCCATGACTTGAATGTAATGGATGTTATTGATAATAAGAATGAAGGATTTTTGGGCCCCTCATATTTTTTGTATCTGTTTATTGTCTAATGAGTCGATTGTATGTTCTTTACTGACATGTTATGGTTAATGAATTGTTGTTGCGGTAATTGATTGATGAATGTCTTTGAGGAATGGATAATAAACCCTCACTCATGTATCTTTATAGTTAACACTCCTTATCACATAGATGTCTTGGTTGTGCTTCGGGTGAGATCTTCCCCTTTGGAGATTGAAAATGCAAGCATACTATACTACAATAGTGCCCTTTGTTGGCCCATGTGTAAGAACTCGGTCTCCAATTTTACGCCAACAAATGGTTCAGTTTCCTGGACCTGGTTTTGACTGGGCATTAATTGGATGGATACATATGTGACAACGAGCCAAATCCAACTATTGCGGGACAAGAATATTGAGGATGTTGTGACACAAGAAGCCAAATTGCAAGGGTGGGAAGTATCAAAGTTTAGGACGTATATTCTCTACGGAGGACCACCACTAGATCAATACAAAATTTTGTGGGTTAAAATTCCAGTAGTACTTGTGGAGGGGTTAAGAAGACATGCAAAAACACCTGAATATCGCCGCTAACAAAGAAGAAGTGTCCAGAGGACATAAAGGGATTTGATTGAATTGAATCGCCTGGAACAACTATTGACTAGAGTTGTTGATTTTTGGGTAGAAAGCACTCTTACTGGCTAGATTTTCAAATTTGCAACCGAAAATAACCAATCAACATCTAAGGCCAAAGACGAGCTCAGAAGGGAGGCTAGGAGTAGACTATTAAAGTGAGTTATGTTGTGGATTAAGACCTGGATAGTTGAATTGGGGTTCTTACCATTGAACTAGATTAGAATGGAGGAGTAAAACCCTTGTTCCTATGGGTAAAGGTTGGGGTCATGCTACTATGTTACAGAAGGTAGGAACTATTGTTAATGGAGGGGGTTCACATCAATGATGCTAGGGCCAAGAGAGAAAAAGGAAGGGAATAAATGCATGAACAATGGTGGAAAGCACATATGATAAGGTACAAAAAATAATTGTGCAATTGGAAAAAGAGATGTGGAATGGGGAAAAGAATGAATAAAGTCAACACAAGCTAGGTCAGATGAATCAAAGAGAGGAACTAACTAGTTCAAGGTTAAGAGAAAGAGGGATAGAATTCCCAAACAACCCAGTTAGAGGAAGATGGGGAGGAGGCCCAAGTCAGAAAGAGGATGGCGGAACTCAGTCTCCAAGTAGTGGATTACCATATCAGTCACCAAAACCAACCTTGGACGTAGCTGTGAAACACTTCGAACTATCAAGACCTACGGAAAACAAAAGTACCCCTGAAAGTGAACCCCCCATTGCCACAGAAGTAAATAGTGGAAGCAATAGAAGTAGCACTCCTTTGATCAACCCATAGGTGCACTCGCAAAATGTGATAATGAACTCTCTGAAATTTGTCTTACAATTTCCTTAGCATAGTTATAGTAGTAGTAGTACAAATAGTTTACAAACCAACTCACTAGCAGGAGAAAGTAGTAGTAGTTCCTCGCAGATTAGTTGTAACATTATAGCGCAACAGGGATCCCAATGATTTGTGCTAGTAGGATCTACGACTATCATGAATGGTTGGAGTACCAACAATCCCACCTCTGAAATGTACTGAATTTTGGGGGAGAGGAGGAGAAGATGACGCGGCACAACACCAGTTTCTTTGTGAGGCGATATGGAAAGCCAGAGTGACCCCATTAGTGTCCAAACTAGTTGAGTTTCAGACAACCTTACAAGGAAAATATTTATAGTGGTAAATGAAGTTAATTGAAAGGTGAAAGGCGAGACCCAAATACACCAGCTCCTACCTTAGCAGAGACAAAGAAGTTATTCCTCGATGAATTTTCACGGCCTAAGTTATAATAGCAAGGTATTGCATAACTAAGAGAGATTTGACAAATGCAGGAAGAATGCAGAGACAAAGAATTTATTCCCAGATGAATTTTCACGACCTAAGTTAGAATAGCAAGGTATTGCGGAACTGAGAGAAAATTGACAAATGCAGGAAGAATCTACTAGGGAATATGCATGATGCTTCATATATGTATTAACACAGCTATCACTTCTAGTGCATGATGTCCATCATAAAGAATGGTTTATCTAAGGACTATCGCCTTTAACTAGAATTTTGTTGTCGCAACAAGTGACAGACTCATTGATGACGGCATTAGAACAAGCTATGAAGATTGAGGTCATAACTAATTATATGAATGGTGCTATAGTAACTTCCTCATCTTCTGTGTAATCAACACAAGTACACAACATGCTTATTGAGTTAACCGAGAAACTCCAATAAATAGCTATACAAAATCCAAAAAGATCGCAAGTTCGGTGTACGAGATGTATGACAAAAGGCCATCATGTGTTAGAATGCTCTAAAATGTGCATAGGACCAATCCCACAAGGAGGACCATTTGGTGGTGGACCAAGTGTGATTGTTGCACAATTTCTCATGACAATCCCTTTCCATTCAATAAGGAGACCAACGTACCCAAATCCACCTAGCTTCTCTCCAAACTACTACTGTGAGATTTGCAAAGCATATGGCCATCCTCCATGACTCTGCCCAATATTGCAGAATTATTCTTCAGTGTCCAGTACAGTATAATATTGTGAATTTTGTGGGTCTACTATGCACAACACCGAGAATTAATGTAGAGCGCTAGGTGCATTAACAGAAAGATTAGAATGCTTCATATATCAAGTAGGAAATCAACCCTCAAAAAGAGGAGGCAATGAAGGACGAGGAGGAGGTCGCACAGGGATGCTTCATTGCTAGAACTGTAACAAAATTGGACACTTTGCTCAAGATTGCATGTAGCCTAAGAGACCCTGCTGCATGTATTGTTGCACAAACATTCACACTATTTAAGACTTCCCAGAGCTTATCGCCAAATGGGAGGATATCCCAAGAAATAAGGCTAACTTTATTAACTCAAAACCGTGAGAAAACCATAATTTAGCAAGCTTTGCTATTACCCAAGGAGGGGTAGGAACTGGAGTAGACCAGCGTAGACCGACCTCACCAGTAATAAGAAAAGCAACTTCAAGGAAGACTAAATACATCCCAATCCAACAAAAGAATTTTACCATGATGCGATTAATATGTTCAAACAGATTGCAACCCCTATAGCTAGGGATGAGGCAAGACCGTCTCACCAGTACAAAAGAGATGATACACCAAATTTTGATACTAAGAAGGTAAGGGACCATGTTTCTATGTGGTTTTCACTACTAAACGATATCTTAGAAGATGAAAGTGCTACCCATAGGTTGCGCAAAACACTCTGTGGGATATAATAAATTACGGAAGTTGACACAGAGATATATGCCCCATTTCTTGAAAGAAATATTAGGATGATACAAAAGAAATAAGTAAAAGGGTTAGCTGGGAATTCCAATTATATGCACAAGTGCACAGTTTCGACATCAATAATGTGATATTATATTTGGAGTTTGATGTTAACATACTTCCAAATAAATCATGGGAATCAATGGGGAGCCCACCTATGGTCTACTCTCCTATTCATCTAATAATGGTGAATCAGTATCGCATTTTTCCAGTTGGTCAATTGGAGAATGTTGAAATTGATCTAGGAGGTGTCAAGACCATCATGCATTTTGAAGTAATTGAGATCATGGGAGGAGCTGGTCCTTACCCAACACTGCTAGGGATCAAGTGGGCTTATGAAAACTATGGAGTAATTGATTAAAAGAATATAACAATAACATTTAAAGTTGTTGGTATTAAGGTAACCCAACCTTTAGACCCACACCAAGGATCGCTATATATTGAACTAGTGCATGGAAATATGGAAAGGGATTTACTAGATAATATGTACTCCTCAATGGAAGGAAAGAGAGAAGACTATGTGAAATCGACAATGGAAGGATCAGTAAGTTGGAGGAGTATTCACTCATTTGATAGTGATTCTGAAGAATCTTGGGACAACTAGCAGAATGGGCGACACAAACTCTCATCCAGACATTGTGAAATGATTAAATCGGTTCGATGGATCAGGGTTGAAGTAAAAAATCCACAATATGTGATGGCACCAATGCCTTGGACAAGCTCTTACAGAAAATGGATGCCTCAATTGCAGAAGAATATTGCATGGATGTCCTGTACATAGTGCTCAAAGTAAATCCCGCAAGATGGGGGGTAACGCATAAATATGATCTTCTTGATTGGAACACAACCTAGTTAGCATTAATACTTGGATTCAATCCATCTACATATGCAACAGAGTGATGGATGTCTATACAGGGGAGACCAATACCTACACCCACATTGAGTTGTGCAAAAAAAATGGGAATCCAATAAGCTACAACCAGAATTTTTGGTTAATCAGTTCTTCCACGAGCTAGGACATATCCCCAAAGCTTGGTACCTACATGAGGAAACAAGGCAACATACTAGATGTTGGAAGAAAATACACGTAAAGTTTTTTCATGATTTCTCTTTTTCCATGACCAGTGACTTAGTAACAAAAACATTGACAACAAACATGAGAGCATTGTTCACATATCAGTTACGGAATGTGGGACACTCATACATTTTCCTCGCCTATAAAGCACTGTTAGAGATCACTTTATTGAGCCCTACAGTGGTATCCCCTCTCTATTGCGCAAAGGTGGAGTAGGAGGACCTAGATCTAGATGAATTGGAATACTTGCGACAATTGACTTTCAAATATTATGAAGGATACATGGAAGTGCGATAGAAAAAACCATAGGAGACCATATCACTTTACACATGAAACTATGGAAATTCAATATTCGCACAGAGGATAGTCTAAAGATGGTGATTATCGGGGATTATTGAGATGGATAAATTGTATGTAAAATAACATCTCTTTTGAAAGAATATGATGACCTATTTCCAAAGAATTTCACAGAGCTCAAGGGGATTCAAGAAGACTTTAGTGAAATGAAAATTGCATTAAAACTAGATGTCGAGCCTATAAAACTTCGACTATACATACTAAATCCCTGAGTGAAACAAAAGGTGAAAAAATTGACAGCATGCTCAGTGTCGGTTTGATATTTCTTGTAGATGAATACGACTGGATCAACCTTATAGTAATATAGAGAAACAAAGACATAAATGATATAAGATTATGTGTCGACTATCATTGACTAAATGCTACATGCATCCATGATCCATTCCCAACACCATTCAATGATGAAATTCTAGATCAGGTGGTTGGAAATGAAACCTAATCCTTCACAGATGGATTTTCATGATATCACCAGGTCAGAATTGTAGAAGAGGATATAAAGAAGACATATTTTACAATAGAATGGGGATCATCCACCTATAATTTCATGCCATTCAGATTGAAGAATGCTCCTGTTTTTTTCTCCAAGATAGTAATCGCATATTTTAGAGCGTTTCTCCACAAGTTTTTAGAGGTCTACTTAGATGATTGGACAATCTACAGCCTTCTCAAAGACCATGTTGGGTTGCTCTTATTAATGTTGGATTGTTGTCGACAAATGGGGATCTCTTTGAACTTGGAAAATTTTATTGTTTGTGTTCCTTTTGGAAACTTGTTGGGACATGTTGTCTGTAAGGATGGAGTTCTGGTAGACCCTGTGAAAATTGAAAATTGTAGCAATTGTAAACCTACATGCACCAACCTCAATAAAATAGTTTCGATACACTTTGAGTCATATAGGGTACTATAGAAGGTTTATACACAACTATGCCTTCGTCACAACGTCTTTGGAGTAGTTTCTAAAGAAAGATGAAACTTTCAGATGGAACAATGACTATGAAAAATCCTTTTTGACACTAAAAGAGAAAATGGTAAACACCACAATCTTAGAATTCACTAGTTGGAAAAATGAATTTCATGTACATGTTGATGCATCGAGCATTTCCCTTACCACCATATTATCTCAACTAGGGGAAGACGATATGGATCACCTGGTCTATTTTTCCATTAGAAAACTATCACAAGCTGAGTGCAACTATACAACCACATAGAGGGAAGGGTTGGCAATGATCTATGCATTACAAAAATTTCACCACTATTTATTGGGAGGACCCTTTAGGTTCTTCATTGATCATTCAACTCTCATGTACTTGGTGAACAAACCTATTTTAGAAGGTCATATATGCGGTTCGCTAATTTTATTCCAGGATTTTTCATTTGAAGTTATATTCAAGCCTAAGAGGCATAATCATGGACTTGATCACCTCTCGCGGATAGAGTCTGGAGAAGCAGACAAACCTATTAATGATCAGTTATTGGATGTAGTGCTCTTCATAGTAGAATCAATTTCAAATCACCTAGAAGAGATCACATTATTTACCACAACTAGGAAGGCACCTGATAGTTATTACGCAATGCAGAAACACCACCTGATCGTATGAGCTACATAATGTCAACTAATTGTAAGACAAATCAATAAGTTAGGAATTGATGGGTTTCACAACGTTGTGTACTAGATCATGAGCGACATCTAATTTTGTGGAAATGCCACGCCGTTTTTGCGAGTGAACATGTTAGCAGAAAATCTACAGGGAGAAATATACTATAAGAAGGACTTTGGTGTCCTACGATGTTCAAATATGCTAAGAAATATGCAAGGAAATGTGATGTATGTCAGTGAGTTGGTAGGCCATCTCGAAGGGATGAATTTCCACTTCAACCAATGCGGGCATTATATCCATTTGAAAAATGGGTAGTTTATTTTGTGGGACCTATTAATATGCCAATGACACATTCTAAAGCCTGCTATATCATTATTTCAACTGATTACTTCACGAGATGGGATGAAGTACCACCTATCCATGACTGCTTCGCAGAAACAACAACCCAATTTATTGATGAGAACATCATCACTCGGTTTGGGATGACAAAAGTATGTTTCGCAAATCGAGATGATTGTAGGGATTATTGAATACCAACTGTTTTATGGTCCTACAAGACCACTGCAAAGAAATTGAATAAGCATACCTCATTACAACTGGTATATGGGAGAGAAGCAGTTGTTCTAGAAGAATTTGTAGTTCCAAGTCTCTATATCGTACACACAAGACGTCACATGATGGAGGAAGAATTAGTTGCAGAATGTATTGCAGAACTAATTGAGCTTGAAGAATCACGCTTTTTGGTTGAATCTCATGAAACTATTGAAAAAGAGCAAAAGAAGGCCTAGCATGGTAGGAATATCAAGCAGAAACACTTTAACAAAGGTGACCAAGTCCTACTATATGACAACACTTTTATGAAGCACACAGTCAAACTCCAAATGCATTGGCTAGGTCCTTTCATTGTTGTGGAAATCAAAGACTTTGGAGATATTAATATTTCACAACTTGATGGAATCCTACATCCCAGTTGGGCAAATGAAACATGCCTAAAAACCTATGTCTCTGCTTAGTGATTCTACAAGAGGCAACTCATCTCAATGGGAGTGAGTTAGTTAGGAGCTAGGTTATTTTTCAGTCCAATGTTTTTTCCGTTTTCATTTATTAGTTATCTCCCTCAGTTCAATTAGTTGGAAATTAGTTCAAACCATTGTGGTTAGAGAGGGACCCACAATTCAATCCATTTGCTGCTAGTGCCATGTTGTATCAGTACGGTTTTCTTATCATATCCATTGATCAACTACATCCATCTTGTGTGAATTTGTAGTTCATTTAGGTCATTCAACATGTCATCTTTGTAAGTCCCCACCACCTCAATGTCACATCACTTTTGGCCACCCCATAGTCCCATTCGTATGATTACACCACTCAACATTGCTCAACCCTCGCACGCATGCTTCTGAATTTATGTATCCCAAACCATTATGATCAACCTATGCAGATGCAATCATCGCAATCTCTATATAGAAACACAACCCTCTACCACACCATCACAATATGTTGATAATTTGGGGCCTCATATCACACCCTATTGTAGCCATGTAGATAGTCCCACTAGTCTTTGTGTCTATTTCTCTACTGTTGTATGAGACATTTTTATTTCATTTGGCCAGGCTCAGTTGTTTGTATAGATGGAACCTTATTGACAGCTCCCACTCTAGTTTCATGCATAGCAAAATATTTTGATGAATAAATCTATGCAAGAGCTTCTATCCATGTCATGAAGACTACTAGGTAGCTCAAGCTTGGCCATTCTATCTCCCACCCATGCTTGTGCTGAGGCCACATATCACTCTCTCAAATCCCTTGCTACCACCGCTACATATTATGGAATTTTGGGAGATGGAAATTTTGAAGACTAAGTTTCCCTAGCTGGCCTCTCTATTGGAATTAGTGTATATGCCCTGTCCTCATTTCTTCATATCCTTGATGCTATGGCTAACTGGAAGAGTTTCTCAAGGAGTTTGATCTCTTGTTGAAAGAAGAGCCACTAGTTTTTCGAGCATTATGACACGTTTAAAGAGGTCATCAACATTGAATATTTTTAAGGTGAAGCAAAAATAAATCCTCCCATTTTCTATAGCTCCACAACCACGAGAGAGACAACTTTTCTCATGGGCATGACACATAATTCCATCATATGGCAATTTTCTTTGGTGTTCTGCATACAAAAGTTGAAGACTGATGCTATTCAATACCACACATGGTAATTGGTACACCAATGTTGTTTAGTACTAGAGTTGGCTCCTTCGTTTGAAGATCTTGCAATATATGACGCACAAGGATCAGGAATGTATCCGAGTTGACTCGAGGGAGAGTCAACACTTGTGGTCGGGGCTTGTTGGCTCCTTCTTTTTTGGAAAAGTTCATAGAAGATGAAAAAGGAAAGGACGGTGAAAGGAAGCTCAAGGTAAAGGTGAGGGAGTTGTGGAAAGACTCTAACAACTGCAAGAGTTTTGAACCTGCATCACAAATAATAAGGAATAAGGATGCAAGTGGAAGATAAGCATGAGAGAGATCGAAGCATGAGAAGAATATCATAAGAAAGAAGACATAGATGCAATAGAATATGATGTATCTAAGTTTCGGGTTTTAGTTCTTTGTTTTTTATGATACTGTGAAGGGTAATTATGTGGTTTTTGTAAAGCTGCAGAGCCATGAATTGAATGTAATGGATGTTACTGATAATAAGAATGAAGGATTTTTGGGCCCTCAAATTTTTGTGTATCTATTTATTATCTAATGAATCAGCTATATATTATTTATTTACATGTTATGGTTAATGAATTGGTGTTGCGGTAATTGATTGATGAATGTATTTATGGAATGGATAATAAACCATCACACATGTATCTTTACAGATAACACTCATTATCACACATAGGTCTTGGTTGTGCTTCGGGTGAGACATTTCCCTTTGGGGATTGAAAATTGATGTGGGGACTTCTATGAGATGACATTTAAAAAAGAAGAAATAATGCAGGGATTTCCGAGGGTCATAATTGTTGACTCGTTTATCTGTCTAGGATCAAATTTAATAGTAAGTTGTACTATTTCAAAGAGTTCACTATAGTGACCGATCAAAATTTTCTTATCGGACCCTTTTTGACACTTTTCTGGGGCCTAATTCCTTCATATAGTGCCTCAAATTGGGGTTTTAGTGTTTTTGCAGGATTTTTTTTTAAATTTGTAATTATCAGTTATCTGTTAGTTTATGCACCTAATCAAAAAAGCAAGCTGACAACTAGTGTCTCTCTAGTTATCTTTAAGTTATTGGTCGGTTTTAGAGTCATGCGAGAATTTTCTAAAATTAAAAATTTTAAAAAATATCAAATATCAGTTATAAGAGGTTGATCCTTCATTATAATAGTTAGGATGGAGAAGGAATAAAATATTTTGTTATTTTTCTACTCTCATGTGTTTGCATGCTTTTTAGATCTTGTGAATGAATTAAAGTTTATTGGCTACATCATCTAGTATCAAAGTACGAAGATGGCTAGGAAAGGAAGGGGAAGAGCAGGTCTTGCTTAGATGCGTAGAGATATGCAAAACCTCCAAAGGCAAGTAGCAGATCTTACAAATGTGCTGACTAATCAGATAATAATACGAAGATAAGTGTCTGATGAGGAGACAGACCAAGGAGATGTGAATCGAGATACAAAACATGAAGAATAATAATTAGAGTGCTTTCATTTTGAAGAAAGGATGCTCGGGGCTCTAGAAGGGAGGAATGATGGGATCAAAATGGAAGTTTCAAAATGTGCATAGAGTCTTATACCAGAGGAGTTAATAGATTGTATGAACACCATGGATTTTTTTTTGAATGGAAGCCTATGACAGAGGAAAAGAAGGTGAAATTTGCATGCACCAAGTTGAAGGTCATGCCATGGTCTGGTGCAATCATGTGCAAAAGGACATAACAAAAAAATGAAAAATACAAAATTAAGACTTGCAATAAGATGGAGAAAAAATTGCGAGATTTTTTTTTCCTTTAGACTTTTAAGATAATTAATACTCCATCCTTTTCCTACTTAGCATTATTTTCTTTTTCCTAGTAGTTGATGATGTCATTTCCCCCCTAGTGGGTGCAGATGTCATCTAGGACCCATTATCCACCTAATGTGCCCTGCATGCATGATTTTAGGCCCACAAGAGTCAGTTCCCTACATTTTACGAGCTAGCTATGTGTTCTAGTTTATTCCACCTGAGTTCGTGAACTCTATTGGGGGTTTTACCTCCGATCACCACTAATTGTGATCTAATGCGCCTTTTTCACCTACTTTGCATGCAGAACTCACTAATGTTCCCTCCTTGGTTATTTAACTGACTGTGTCTTCAGTTAACTAAGTTTTGGTTCAGTTGAGTTGAGTTTGGGACTTATGGAGCACTCAAGTGGTGACGATTCCTATGCTAGACAGACTAAGACTCGAATTATCCTAGGATATTCAAATTCTCTCTATTGTAACATATTTGTGAAATATATTGATTAATGGATAATGTTACACATTTATGCTTCCATCTGAGTTCAATGCATGATTAATTTTACTACTCTTTTTATTGCAATTTTCACTATTATTCACCTTTTTTGCTCATTCTTTCATTGTGAGGTATTCTCAGCTCTATGATCGGTTGGGACTTAGAATTTCACATAGACTATGCACATACCCTTTTTCACGCATTTTATAATTTGAAACAAAACCCGTCGACCATGGAGGAACTCACACACGAGTTTTATCAATTTTCCATTTGTGTATATCACCATGAAACTGATGAGCAACTGGCTGCAAGGTATGTGAATTGTTTGAAATTTTCTATTTAAGATGAATTGAGCATGCATAAGGTTCGTAACATGGAAGAGGCATACCAATTAGCCTTAAAGGCTCAAGAAAAAAAAACCTACAATTTCTCAAAGGAATAGACGAGCAAGGAGGGGTATATCATTTGCCTCATGGGGTGGTTTTAACTATCGCAGAGGAGAATCATCCCAAGGAGCTAAGAAAAGAAGAATATCCTCAACAAGATATCCTGAATCAACTACGAGAAAGAGGATTTCAAAGGGGTAGAGGTTATGGTGGTGCTAGAGGAAGACCTTATATGTGTTTGAGGTGTGGTGTAGAGGTTCATCGAGCATTTGAGTGCTCAAGTTATAACATGTAAGAGCTGAAGCAAGGAAAGCATCCTAGTTTAAACTTTGTCCAAGCTAAGAATGAAGAAGGAGTTAAATATGAAGTCCCACCCGATATGGGGGAGAATATCATGATTCAAAGGTCAATGGCGATTCCCAAAAAAGAGAAAATACATTGTGGCAACAATGAAGATTCGTGGCTTTAGAAAAATATTTTTCGAACCAGGTGCACTTATGGGGGAAAGGTATGTCAAGTTATCATTGATAGTGGTAGTTGTGAGAGTATGGTTTCCATTGCATGGTTCAAAAAGGGAATGAAGTCACCATTAATAAAATATGTTTGATCAAGTATGGTGTAATGTCATTCTGATGGATGCATGTCATATGTTATTGGGGAGGCATTGGCAATATGACATAAAATTCGTGCATGCTGGAGAAAAGAATACTTACACCTTTTGGAAGGATGGATAAAAAGTTGTCATGTTGTCCCTTAAGGATGAAGGGAAAGCTGAGAATATGTTGTCAAAAAGAGAGCTTGTTAAGGAAATGAAAGCAAAATGATTCTGCTATGCATTAATAGTGAAAAAAGGAGTCGAGGAAGACATACCAATACCTACTGATGTGGCCAAGGTACTAGAAGATATGTTGATATTATCCCTAATGAGCTACTTGATGATCTTCCACCAAAGAGGGATATTTAACATCACGTTGATCTAATCCCGGGATCATCTTTGCCTAATCAGACTTCCTATAGGATGAGTCCTACACAATATGCAAAGCTCAACCGACAAGTAACAGAGCTTATAAAGAAAGGTATGGTAAGAGAAAGCATGAGTCCATGTGTTGTACTGGCATTGTTGACTCCAAAAAAAGATAATATGTGGAGGATGTGCACAGATAGTAGAGAAATCAATAAAATTACCATCAAATATTAGTTTCCTATCCTATGCTTGGATGACATGATGGATGTGCTAGTTGAAGCTAAGTATTTTAGTAAAACTGATTTGCGAAGTGGATACCACCAGATTCAGATTCACGAAGGGAATGAATGGAAAACTGCCTTCAAGACCGGGGATGGACTATATGAATGGATGGTGATGTCATTTGGGTTGTCCATGCACCTAGTACCTTCATGCAATTGATGAATATTGTGCTTCGACCTTATATTGGTAAGTTTGTTGTCGTTTATTTTGATGACATTCTAATTTTTAGTAACAACAAAGAAGATCACTTGCAACATTTAAATATTATATTGGATACATTGAGAAAACATCAGCTTTATGCAAACCTGAAGAAATGTAGGTTCCTGCAAGAAAGTTTGGTATTTCTAGGTTTTGTCATCTTAGCGAAAGGAGTCAAGATGGATTCAAAGAAGTTCAGAGCAATTTTGGAGTGGCCTAGTCCTAGGAGCATAACAGAGGTCAGGATTTTTCATGGGTTGGCCACCTTTTACCAAAAAATTATTTGAAATTTTAGTAGTATTGTAGCACCCATAACAGATTGAAACAAAGGCATGACATTCAAGTGGACCAATGAAGCTGAGGAAAGTTTGAAGGTTCTAAAGAATAAGGTAACTGAGGACCCTACATTATCCTTACCATATTTTGATAAGTGTTTGAGGTAGATTGTGATGCCTCACATGTAGGCATTGGAGATGTACTTAGCAAATCAAGTAGACGAATTGCATTTTTTAGCGAAAATTTGAATGAGGTAAGAAAGAACTACTCCACATATGATGTAGAATTTTATGTAATTGTGCAAGCATTGCGACATTGGAGGAATTATTTAGTGCCAAAATAGTTTGTGTTAATTACGGATCACATTGCATTAAAATATGTAAACACCCACAAGAAATTGAACAATAGACATGCAAAATGGGTCTCTTTCTTACAAGGCTACACCTTTGTTCTGAAGCACAAATTAGGAAGGCATAATTAAGTTCCAGATGCTTTGAGCCGGCACATTATTCTTTTGAAAACCATGGAAAATCAAGCAAATAGGTTTGCTGCATTGAAGGATCTCTATGCGTCTGATAACGATTTTGGGGAGATTGTGCAACAATTAAAGAATCCATTCGTCGGGAACATGGATCTTATTTAGAGTGAATATTTTATTCAAGATGAATACCTCTTCAAAGGAAAACAAATATTCATTCCAATTGGTTCTATGAGAGAAAATATTATCAGAGAATTTCATAGTAGTGGATTGGCATGACATTTTGGAAAGGATAAGATGCTAGCCTTAATCGAAGATAAATATTACTGGCCAAATATGAAAAATAATATAACCAAGTATGTTGCACAATGTAGGATTTGTCAAATGGCTAACGGACATACAAAGAATACAGGGTTGTACATGCCACCACTAGTGCCCACATACCTTTGGACAGATCTGAGCATGGAATTTGTGTTGGGCGTCCCAAACACACAATGAGGTAATGATTCTTTTTTTGTGGTCGTTGATAGGTCTCTAAAATGGCTCATTTAAATTCTTGCAAGAAAAATAGTGATGCATCAAAAGTGACAGAATTGTTTTTTTCTTCTTCGGAAATTGTTAAATTGCATGGAGTTCCAAAAACTATTACCTCTGATAGAGATACTTGATTCTTGGGTCATTTTTGGAGGAATTTATGGAAGAAAATGGGGACTAAATTACAGTGCAACAGTTCCTATCACTCCCAAACATATGGGAAAACTGAGGTAGTAAATCGTAGTTTGAGAAACTTGTTACAGAGCATTGTTGGAGAGAATCTCAAACAGTGGGATTTGGCTTTACCTCAAGTAGAAGTTTCCTACAATAGCTCAATGAATAGATCTACATGTAAATCTCCATTTCCAGTTGTTTACGGCAGAAATCCTATGGGTGTCCTAGATTTGATGCAGCTACCGCTTGGGGATCGAATTAGTGATGATGGGGACGCATTTGCAAAGCACATTCAACAATTACAACAACAAGTGAGACAAAATCTACTGGCTAGCAACGAGTAGATCAAAATTATAAAAGATGCTCACTGACAACATCAAGTATTCAATGAAGGTGATTTGGTGATGATTTATTTACGGAAATAATAGTTTCCTAGAGGAACCTGCCACAAATTGAAGTATAAGAAAATTGGTCCTTGCAAGATTCTCAAGAAAATTAATTACAATGCTTATAAGGTCAATTTACCAGTTGATCTTGATACTTCCCTTGTGTTTAACATTTCTGGTTTATATATCTTCCATGGGGAGGACCTGGGTGATGACAGTGAGGTGGATTGGAAACAAGCCATTATGTAATGTCCCCATCTTGACCCTATTGCATTAATATTGTAAATGATGTAAATATTGTTATTTAGTCATGGTGAGGAGCTCAAGGCCAAGGCCCCGCCATTGATTTATCGTTCTATGTATTGGAAATTAGAATAGATGGATATGGTTCTTGTGCTAGCCATGCACAATGTAAATTCGGACATCATGTAAATATGCAATTTTAATGAAAAACCCACAACCAGCTATGCAATGCAACAAAGAGATGGGGCATGATCTTACAAGGAATAGGGAGGAAAAATAACCAAACCCTTGAGCCATGGAGTCAATCCATGTGTCAATGAGAAAACCCATGAGATCCCAACTACCCATTTTGGCTTATGCCCCAATCATTAAATTCTTCCAAGAGTTGGTTGAGGCAGTTAATGCCTTGGGAATGATGAGGTATGGCAGCCAATTTCGGGTATGGGCAAGCCATCAATCTGGGAATTCGATTTTTTTGCTTGCAAGGCAAGAAATCACCCACGTGTTGCCTTCCCAAGCCATTCTGAACCAAGGTCTTTCTTTGCTCACGCAGCCTGGGGCGAACTGGGGTTTTTCCTTCACGTTTTCACCATTTCTCTGCATTCTTCCATGCCTAGGAACTCGTTTTTGGTTAGCACAGTGGCTGGGAGAAGAGAACCACGATTTTCTGGGGTTATAGAGGCCGTTTTTGCCCATGAAATGCCCATGGACGTTTTTCTGAAAACGATTATGCTCCTGAGGTTGTTTTCCCATTTTCCAATTTTCGTTTTGGGCTTTCCCAAGTTTTTCTGAACTGGTTGAAATCCCATCGTTGGGCATCCTACTGCAAAAACGCCCAACACTTGCATTTCTGGCTGTTATGTCCCTCCCTATTTAGTTTGAACCTGTGAGCAGGAGATTCAGGAGTGGAAGAGGACATATTTGGATTGATGAGCCCAATGAAGTATCCATAGCTCAATGGTTGAGCCACTAGCCTAGTAATTCACCTCTATCCATCTCTTAGCAGCCTGAGAAACCCCACTGCTGATTGGTTTGGCTTATTCTGGTGTATCTTTGGCTATGTGAGAGCCTGCTTTCCCCTTTTCCTTGTGGAGATCATGCCCAGCTCGGGGGTGGCAGTGGTGCTGAGAGATTGAGGAGCACGCTGGCCTACTATTGGGTGGAACGTTGCAGAAGCGTAGCTGGTTGCTCAGGGACTACTTGGTTTAAGATAAGTATTCTCATTTGCTAATTTGATATTGCTTAATTGATGAATGCCATGAAAATCTGGAATGTATGATGGATGTGTAATGGAATTAAATTCTGCTATGTTTTCAAGATTTTATGCATTTGCATATCTCCATCTACAATTTATATGAATGCTTATTTGATTAAGTATGGGACTAGATGTCCAGTATTATTGTTAGTGTCCTCTCCATAGCCTTGTAGGATAGGAGGGACATTACATTTTGGTATCAAAGCTGTTGGTTGCAACATTGGGCCTTCATGGGCTACCTGTCACAACTTGCAGAGGTAAGTATGCTTCCTGCCCAGCATAGACTGTTAAGAAAAATTTCAAATTTTCAAAATTTATCAAAAAGTTTTCTATGTATCTATGAGTTTTCTGCCAAAAAAACTGAGCCGACGGAAAAACTCGGTGAGTTCGTCCGCAACGGCGGGAGGACTCGGCAAGTTGTTTCGCAACGCGGCAGGAAATCAATAAGTTCGCCGAAACTGCAGAAGAACTTAGCGAGTTGTTCCGCAATGGCGGAAGAACTCAGCAAGTTGGCCCGAAGTTGAGGAAGTGCCCGGGGAAGGGAAGAAAAATTTCAAAAAAAAATTCTAAGTGTTTTCGGCGGCTGGACTTGGCGAGTTGGCCCGAAACTGCGGAAGGACTCGGCAAGTTGTTCCGTAACGCTGCAAAACAAATCAATAAGTTCGGCGGAAAGATGGAAATTTTTTTTGGAAGAACTTGGCAAGTTGCTTCGAAACGTCGAGAGAACTCGGCGAGTTGCTCCGAAACAGCGGGAGAACTCAGCAAGATGGTCCAAAATGGCGGAAGTTTTTTCTAAGTATTTTTTGGCGTCCAAGAGAAATTTCGGAAGAACTTGGCGAGTTGCTTCGAAATAGCGGGAGAACTCGGCAAGTTGCTCCGAAACAGTGGGAGAACTCAGCAAGATGGTCCAAAATGGCGAAAGGTTTTTCTAAGTATTTTTCGGCGTCCAAGATAAAGTTTCGGAAGAACTCGGCAAGTCACCCCACAACGGCGGAAGGACTCAGAAAGTTAGTCCACAACGGATTGGAAGGAAAAACTGAGTCTTTGACCGGAAGAACTCGGCGAGTTGGCCCGAAACAGGTCGGAAGAACTCACTGAGTTGCTTTGAAACAAGGAATTTTAGCCATTTTTCAGATAGATTTTTCAGGCAAGGGGGCAAGCCCCCTTGACCCTCGTCGTCCCCTGGAGACAGTGATTGAAAGTGTGAAATGCACTCTTGGGATGAGGAGCACGAATTGCATAAAGGGTGGTGGAATTCTCTACAAGAGAAATTGGTTGTGATATCCATTATGGAAGATGAAAGGGGAAATTCCTCACCTTAAAACTAATTCTGTTTATAGCATAAGAATTGCATATTGGAAAACAACAAGAATGAATGATTGCACATATGTATATGTTGAATTTCTAATTCATGATAATATCATAGCTAATGATTGCTTGTATGCTTGGTAGGGAAGCCAAGGAAAGGATTAGCTATGATGTGGATGAGGAACTCCATGACAGAATGAGGAATTGGGAAGAATTCCTTAACTCCTCTCTCGCTATCGTATTTATATACTGGAAAATTATGGCATAAGGATGTTGGAAATGCAAGAGAGTAATAGATTAAAAATAAATATTGCACGGTGCATGTGAAAATGTTTGTGCATGTATATGATATTACATCTTGGTAAAATAGTGAGGTTTTACATATGCAATGAGCCACTTAAGATAGTCATTGTGGCTGCTAATAAGTAGTTATGTTCGCATTGGTCGTAGGATCAAATACAACCGAATCATGGCTGAATATGTGGATGATGATTATTGCATACGACCAACAACCGTATGAGGAATGGATGGTACAACAAATCTATGAGCATGAGGTTGGCAAAAGGACTGTGTAGCCTTGGTAAGAGGCCAACTAATCAGGTAACATCAAGTGATGTAAATGACAGCCATATAGGTAATGGTTATTGGTGCATAAATTGCATGAATGTTGAAAGAGGATTTGGTAAGATCCCTTCAACTATGTTTGAATTATGTTGAATGCATAGTACTCATAACTTAATGCAAAGTAGCATTGAGGAAATGTGCATTAAGATATTATGCACAATCTTGTGGTTATGCATTGAGTGAATGCACATTAAAAGATTATGTGAGTGATGTAAATGTACATGCATAGGTATAGGTGCACATGATGAGATGCATGGTGAGAATGCATGATTGTGATGTATGTTTCATTGCAATTAGATAATAGATGGAATGGTGAACTATTATCAATCTTAAGAGCAAGAGAATAATTGCATAAAATGATGAAATCGAACCATGCAACTCTAGTATGGTAATAATTCACAGGAAGTAGATTGTTTTGGTGAT
This sequence comes from Larix kaempferi, assembly GCA_027924585.1. Taxonomy (NCBI): domain Eukaryota; kingdom Viridiplantae; phylum Streptophyta; class Pinopsida; order Pinales; family Pinaceae; genus Larix; species Larix kaempferi. The sequence goes on along the minus strand of BSBM01000236.1, from coordinate 7,457,527 downwards.
ATTAAAATGCTTCAGTGACTGTGGCAGCAATGAAATATTATATGCATAGAAACTTACAAAGCATTTGGATGATTGAAGTTTCAGATTTTAGGTAGATTGTTTTGGGCATGGAAAATATGGATAAGTCCATGATGAAGATTGGAATCTACCGTGAACAAGAGCCAAACGATATAAGAACAGGCTCATGGCTAAGCGAATCAATTTATGAAGACACATTGCAGGAAGACCAGGAGTGATGGTCTGCTAAAGCCAAATCAAATGGGAAAGACCCCATGCTTTGGAAATGGGTTTTGGGTGAAACGCCATTGATAATGTCTCAGCCAAACCGCATGTCGGTAAACCATGAAAGTGAGATGGTAAAGCTATGCCCAGAAGGCATGTGAGACACATCTGCAAAATGAATGAGTATTCTGTGACCCTAGACAAGAACATTCATGTCTAAATTATTAGGGTTAATATGCAGAGCATGCTCTATCTTATTTATATCATTGCAAACTGCTTGAGTATGATTAGGGCCTACATGGCGCACATCAGAAAGGGGGTGCACACATTTTCTGGTGTTGGTTCATGATAGGGTTTTCAATATTGACTACACCCTAAGGGAATGGACGCATTCCTGGTGTTTCAATACTTGGTAGTGAATGATATGGAATGTGGTTAATAATTGAACAACAATACTGATGAGCTTGCTTATCCTTCTTGTATTGTCAGCCTACACAGATGCAGATTGATATTGCACATTAAAGGGAAAAGTGAAGGACTATATGGGAATTGGCAACCTTTCTATGCTCACGTGAAATATTACCAGAAGGGATGCACAGGCCCGAAGAGCTGTGTAATAAGAGAAGGTATCATCCTTGTGTGAGTAGGGGTCATGTTAACCTGCAGTCAAGAAAGTCACCTATAAAGTTCCTAAAAGGAACCACTGATTTGCACAAGAGAAGGAGTGGCATCCTTGTATAAATGAAGAGTTGATGTGTGTGAAGGGTTACGGTGCAAGAAGGTGTGGTGACATTGGTAAAGGCATAAAATCTCTACTGGGACAGTAGTGGGAGGGCGGGCGCTGAGGACTAACTGAAAACCCTGAGATGCCTATGGCTCCATAGTAGAGCCTTGACCTATAATGGTCAGATGGTACAAGAAGGTGTGGTGGCATTGGTAAAGGCATAAAATCTCTACTGGGACAACAGTGGGAGGGCGGGCGCCAAGGATTGAATGAAAACCCTGAGATGCCTGTGGCTCCATAGTAGATCCTTGACCTATAATGGTCGGTGGCGCAGTTTCCTTCCATTGGTCGATGACCCAGACGAATGTGCTGGCTCGGCACTGGAGAGGGCCAACCAGGTATGGGACTGGTTGAGCACCACCAAATGCTTAGTAAATCCAACCGATGGGGAGGCGTACTGGTTAAGAATTAACTATATCCATGTCCATAGGCGATCCCAAGGCTTGCAAAGCGAAGCAGGATCCTGTAAACTAGAGGGAAACGCAGAATACAGATAAGTATTCGTTTTCATTTATGTCTTGTTTGGAATAATGAAGATTTCAGGTATAAGTCTTCTAACAGCTAAGCTGATACACTATTGTTTCTTTGTTGGAAACCTTGGTCATTGCAGGAAGGAAAGACCGTGAAAGACTATAAATTGCTTGTAAATCCAGAGAGTAAATGAGTGGGCGATATAAATTGCTGGTAAATCCAGAGAGTAAATGAGTGGGCGATATAAATTGCTGGTAAATGCAGAGAGTAAATGAGTGGGCGATATAAATTATTAAGAAATCCAGGGAGTAGTTGGTTGAACGCTATAAAGTTCTTGATAAGTCCAGAGAGTGACTAATTGGGCATTAACTACTTGATATGGTACAACAGCGTGTACGCTGGCCCAACACCCCTTAAACAATTGATAAAACCAATCGGAGCACTCGCCTAGCATGGAAATGATTTATAAACCCAGTCGGCGTACTGGCATGGAATTTCCTATTCGAATGATTATGGAGTAGCCTACGTGCTGGCCCAACATTCGCTATTGTGTTCACGGGAAATCCAAGGCTCGTAAAGCAAAGAAGGATCCCGTGGAATAAAGCGAAGACATCCAATACAGATAAGTATTAAGTTACCTTGCAGCTTCTTGCTTATGAATATACGTGTGTATATGATTTGGTTATGATTTCCTAAACTCTTGTTTAGAGATAAACCCTATGAAAATGAACTAAACATGTGAATTGATTCAATGTTTGAGTGTAGGTATTGCTAGAAGCAAGGATTATGAAGGCATCCTAGAGATGCATGTGGACATGTGACCGTCCTAAAGAGCTCATTATGAGCAGTAATGAAAGATGGTGTTAGTGGATACAAGTGGATCCTAACAGCCAAAGGTTCTGTAGGCAATAATGGGAAGGGTGCCCTAGCTGAAAATCCATATACAGACCTTAGACACTAAGTGTCATAGCCAAGAAAGGAAAGTCAAAGCATTCACATTGAAGTGAAAGAGACTAAGGAGCATGAAACCACATCGATGGTGTAGCTCCATAATAGAACAAGACTAAGAGGGAGAAACCCCTACTCTTCTCTTTCCTTTTGATTGATGCATTTATAAAACAAAAGATTGTTGAGTACATATCATGGCTGAAAATAGATTGTGTTTAATTGCTTGAGATGAATTGTGAATGCTGAAATAGTAAATTTCTTGTGAAAGGATGAACATGAATGAGTTCATGTGTATGTTGGGAAAGCATGAAAAGTGTGGAAGTCCCATGAATAAAGCATGGACATTCCATGTCAATTGGGAAAATAATTGACTAATCTTAATGCTTATGTTATGCTTGTCCTAACAAAGAATTCCCATGATGAATTTCACAGGTAAGAAAGTGAAACAATTGGTTGCAGCCGGCACAAGAAAGTGTTGCTAGTAAGCAAAGTGTGTTCAGTTGTGCCCATTGACCATGGCAGCAGACCGAGGGCTATTAGAGTTGGTTGAAAGTCTTCTTCAAACAATTGCCAGGACCCAAGAAAATCTTGGAGAGATGCTCAAGCTACAGAGGCAACATAATGAGATAAACCATGAGGCTTTGCAGGACTCTATTAATCTGCAAAAAGAGGTAAAAAGCATTCTGGGAGCAATCAACAAGGGAAAGGAAAGTGGATCAATGAAGAAGCATTCATCCAATAGTCCGATTAAGAAACGTTCCAGGTGGGAAGACTCAAAGGAAATGGACTGGGAAGAGGTAAAGATGCCAATGAAATGTTGGGGATGTGGAGGAAATCATTGCCTCCGTGACTGCCCAACAAGAGAATATCAAGAGGGTAGAAACCGTAAATTCCCCAGGTTCGTGGACAGTTGGAAGGAAAAGAAAAGGAAGGAATTGTTTTGGAACGATGTCATCAAGTAGAGCTAGAAGGTCCCATCCAGCAAGAGCAGTATGTAAAGACCAAAGGACTTAGTCCTGAAAAACCCAAGTAAAGGGTGAAATGCAGGACAAACCTACCACATTTTGTGAATTTTGGACATATGTAAAGTGGGTATTTATTTTCCGAAGTGTTGGAACACTGAGGACGGTGTTATTCTAAGGGGAGGGGAATGTAATGTCCCCATCTTGACCCTATTGCATTAATATTGTAAATGATGTAAATATTGTTATTTAGTCATGGTGAGGAGCTCAAGGCCAAGGCCCTGCCATTGATTTATCGTTCTATGTATCGGAAATTAGAATAGATGCATATGGTTCTTTTGTTAGCCATGCACAATGTAAATTCGGACATCATGTAAATATGCAATTTTAATGAAAAACCCACAACCAGCTATGCAATGCAACAAAGCGATGGAGCATGATCTTACAAGGAATAGGGAGGAAAAATAACCAAACCCTTGAGCCATGGAGTCAATCCATGTGTCAATGAGAAATCCCATGAGATCTCAACTACCCATTTTGGCTTATGCCCCAATCATTAAATTCTTCCAAGAGTTGGTTGAGGCAGTTAATGCCTTGGGAATGATGAGGTATGGCAGCCAATTTCGGGTATGGGCAAGCCATAAATCTGGGAATTCAATTTTTTGCTTGCAAGGCAAGAAATCACCCACGTTTTGCCTTCCTAAGCCATTCTGAACCACGGTCTTTCCTCTCTCATGCAGCCTGGGGCGAACTGGGGTTTTTCCTTCATGTTTTCACCATTTCTCTGCATTCTTCCGTGCCTGGGAACTCGTTTTTGGTTAGCACAGTGGCTGGGAGAAGAGAACCACGATTTTCTGGGGTTATAGAGGCCGTTTTTGCCCATGAAATGCCCATAGACGTTTTTTTTTCTGAAAACGATTATGCTCCTGGGGTTGTTTTCCCATTTTCCAATTTTCGTTTTGGGCTTTCTCACGTTTTTCTGAACTGGTTGAAATCCCATCGTTGGGCATGCTACTACAAAAACGCCCAGCACTTGCATTTCTGGCTGTTATGTCCCTCCCTGTTTAGTTTGAACCTATGAGCAGAAGATTCTGGAGTGGAAGAGGACATATTTGGATTGATGAGCCCAATGAAGTATCCATAGCTCAATGGTTGAGCCACTAGCCTAGTAATTCACCTCTATCCATCTCTTAGCAGCCTGAGAAAACCCACTGCTGATTGGTTTGGCTGATTCTGGTGTATCTTTGGCTATGTGAGAGCCTGCTTTCCCCTTTTCCTTGTGGAGATCATGCCCAGATCGGGGGTGGCAGTGGTGCTGAGAGATTGAGGAGCACACTGGCCTACGGTTGGGTGGAACGTTGCAGAAGCATAGCTGGTTTCTCAGGGACTACTTGGTTTAAGATAAGTATTCTCATTTGCTAATTTGATATTGCTTAATTGATGAATGACCTGAAAATATGGAATGTATGATGGATGTGTAATGGAATTAAATTCTGTTGTGTTTTCAAGATTTTATGCATTTGCATATCTCCATCTACAATTTATATGAATGCTTATTTGATTAAGTATGGGACTAGATGTCCAGTATTATTGTTAGTGTCCTCTCCATAGCCTTGTAGGATAGGAGGGACATTACACATTCCGAACAAGAAAAAGGAAAATATTGCACATATTTTAGATAAGAAGACACTTCATACTCGACAAGGCCAAGATAATCGATACTTGGTCCAGTGGGAAGGCTTAGAACCAGCAGAGAGTATATGGATTACAGAGGGGGACTTGTTGAATCTAGATCTCGTTAAGTGGAAGCATTTTGAAGACAGTAACTCTTAGGAGATGCATTCTTTTCAACCATAGGAGAATGATGTAGGCATTTCTGTGGGATGAAATTAAAAAAAAAATGAATAATGCAGGGATTTCTAAGGGTCATAACTTTTGACTTGTTTATCCGTTTGGGCTCAAATTTAATAGGAAGTTGCATTTTGAAGAGTTAACTATAGTGACCGACTGATCCTTCTTATCATAGTTCACTGCAGTGGCCGAATAGGTTCGTGACTGTTCATTTTCATTTAGGAAAGATTCATGATCATAATCCATAAGTAATAGAGATTTGGTTGAACTACGACCACCACAACCGAAGAAACATAGGGCAACGATCTTACATTAAATATGAAGAAGACCTCTTAAATCTAAATCCAAATAAATTCTAGTAAAGGGAAGTGGAGACTCCATTTTCCATTTTCAAAATAACAAAGTTATTAAAAAAGATTGAATTTATAAAGGGATAATTAAAAAAGGGTAAGAAGTTGGAAAGTTACATTTTGAAATAAAGTTTAGAAATCCCTTAAATAAAAGGTAGGTATATATATATGAATGGAGAATATTACTATGGAGGTCGCTACTCTGGTTAGGGTTTCATGTTTCTGTGGAAGCTCATCCAGTTTTTCTAGGAGCTCTCCATTTTTTCGGCACTGGTAGTGCTGAATAGATATAATTGGAGTCCACTAATCTTCCAGATTAGTTAGTACCAACCAAGTCTAAAAATAAGTGGGAAGTTGTAGTCAGGTTCAGCTATTTTGTGGGTTATTTGGTTCTCGGTTTACCCTCGCGGTTTTGTTGTCTTTCAGGTAGTTTTGTCTCTGGAATCGGTCTTTTCGGGGTGGTTTGTGTTTTGTACTATTTTTTCGTTGCGGGTTTTGCAATACTACCTTGTCCTTGTCTTTGGGTATCATGTGACTCGGTGTGGGTGTGATGTCACCATCTAGGGTGTCACTGTTCGAACAGAGTAAGGGAGTCAAATATGGCAAGATACGGGCACTCCTGTTGCCTTGAAGGATGAGAGGTGTCTCTTCCAATCTCAAAGGGATAGTATTAGGGTTAATCCTAATGTATTGGTGGAGTTTGTGTACAAAGATTATTCGGGTGTTGGGCATCATTCTTCGACTATCTCGGCGGAAGGAACTGGTGGTGGTTTTCACTGCGCCACTTGAACTGGTGTACAGAACAAGGGCTCAAAGGGGCCTGGTCGTTTTCTTTATGGGGAGAATGCAAGGCAACATCGGAAGGTTAAACTGGAAAGGGCTAGTCAGAATAAACCCTCCTGCATTATGGGGAAGGATATAACCTTTGATATGGTGATTGGTCTTTCGAAGCGGACCCTTCTGGGTAGGTTCGAGTTTATATGTCTGTCTCGGTCAGAGATCATTGCGTGGATGGCTAATTTTTGGAAGCCCATTATAAACTATATTCCTCAGGTTACGCTGTTGGAAAATGGATGGTACAGTTTCCATTTTCTCATGGAGGATAGCTTGCGGGAGATTGAAGGGTGTTTCTGGGTCATTGGGGTTGGCACTCTGGTTTTTACGCGTTGGCACTTGGGATTCAATCCGTGGAAGGAGAAGTTGGTTAAGCGGAACTTGTGGGTGGTATTGTCTGGTTTTCCACTGCAATGCTGGTCATTCGAGGGTTTCTTATCAGTGGCGAATTCTATTGGTCAGTTTATATTGGTGGAGTAGGAAACCCTGATGGCGGTTGACAGGAGGGCGCCGCGTATGTTGGTGGAAGTGGATGTATCCCAGGGTTTACCGACGAAAGTTGAGGTATCTTGGAGTGAATGTGTCTTCACCCAAACTCTTGATTATTGGCACCTTCCCTTTCGTTGCTTTGATTGTCAAGGCATGGGTCACCTTCGGGATTCTTGTCCTGGGGCGGTGGACTGTAACTCTGAAACCTCGTTGGATGGAGGTTGTTCGGTGGACTCAAATTCTTTTCTTGTGCATTCATTTCTGCTGGATCATTCGTCGGCGTTGGAAAGCCTTGGTAAGTTACGAAACTCTATCTCTATAATTCAAAAGTTCATTCCCAAGGAGGAGTTTATTTCACTATTATACGGTGAGGGGAATGTTTCTTTTCCGGTGTCGGGGGAAGGACCCTCTGTTCGTTCGTTGATTGATGTGGATTCTCCTAGCATCCCCTTGAATGGAACCAGCGGAGATGTGTTGGTAGCTTCTTCTTCCCCTGGTATGGGTAACTCCCTTTTTCCTGAATTGTCAAAGGGTTGTTCTGATGGTCTTACGTCTCCTCGGTCCCGGTATAATTCCACTGTTCCCTAGGCTGTGGGTGAGAAGGATGGGGATTCTCCCTCTGCTATCCCTGGCCCTTCGGATATTTATTGATGTATTTGTAACTTTGGAAGATATTCACTTGTATATTGTATTTGTACTTTATTGTATCCCCAACGGAGATGTATTATTCCTCCGATTGGAAGTGTCGTCAGTTGTACTTGCAAGTGTCGCAAGTTATATTGTAAGTGTCATTGGGTTATTAGACCACCTTAGTGGGGGTCGGCTAAGTCAGCATTATGTTAAATGGTTAATTTTAGGTTGACCTAGTTGAGTAAAGGTCAAGTGAAAGTTAGCGTATAAATAGAGAGTGTGTCTCTCTCATTTTACACATTCTATTATTCACTGACTTCACATTAGTGAGAGAGAGGAGGAGTGCGCCCAAGTGGAGGAGGAGCATGCTGCTGAAGTTATCTATCTCTTGGGTTTGATCATGGTGATCCCATTATTGATGCTTATTCTATCTCTAAGGAAGTTGCGGGGTTTTTCACCTTCTTGGTTTTCCCCAGTGAAATGTTTTGTGTCTCTTGTCTCTTGTCTCTTATGCTTGATATGTTGTACATGTTGTTCTTTCAGTTAATATCCTAGATCTATTGAATTAAATGATGAAAAAACAACATGGTATCAGAGTTAGCTTGAAGGAAGGCATGCTATGGCATTTATGAGACTTGTTGCACTTGCGACAAATCGGAAGCTAAGGCTTGATATAGAAAAACCCATTCATTGTGGAACTTTCGCTATAAATCCATTTTGGCGAAAGTTCGGGATATGAAACTTTCACAGGTCGTAGATAACATCCCCATGTACCTTGTGTCCGAAGAACAACATCTATTTCGCTATACTTTGTATTTTATGATCAGTACAATCCAAGGTTTCTTCCTCTTCCAGATCTCAGTCATAAACAGGTTACCTAGGAAAAAAGGTCACAACTTGGGCTAGGAAGCTCCAAATGAAATTTTGTAAAAATTGAAAGTAAGAGCACGGACAGCAGTTTCTCATGTAATTTTTTCAGAGGCCGAAGTTGATCTAGTGACACGTGGAACTCCGTACAAGTTCGCTCTCATGTTTTATCCCATAAACAGGTCACGTTGCGACACTTGGAATAAATCTCTCTCAGAGAATCCAATTGAGGTCAGACCTGTGGGGTTGGAAAGATGACAAGTCAGGATACCATAATATGAAGTTTCAGACCCAGGATTCATAATTTTAGAGATGCACCAGAAACAATCAGGTGCATATTTCTGTCAAAACATAATTGGATTCTGAGCACCTTCATTCTTGGCTTGTCACTGCTGCGGGAATTTAGGGCTTTGGAGAAAGTTGGAATTTTTGGAATCGGAGTCCAAGGATGAATGCTCCTCATCAAAATCGAAATTTAGAGACCAAGATCGAATTTTTTGGTTGGGCAGAAGGCCGGGCTTAATCAAACCCTAGTTCGGGAGTTTGATCGAAAAGGTGGAAAATTAGGGCTTCTGCAAAAGTTGGAACTTTTGAAATATATGACCATAGTTGGAAGCTCCTCAGAAAAATCGAAGTTTAGAAACCTTTTGGATGGGCAAAAGATCGGACTTTATCAAACCCTAGTTCAGGATCCTATCCAGAAGATCCAGAAGCTTCAAAGGCAATTTTGAGGGGTCAAATTTTGCAGTTTTCAAAATTGAAGTATACTAGCTTGATCAACTCAGCAAGGCGCATCTTTTCATCCAATCAAAAGTTTGAAATTCAAACTTTGAATTTTTAAGGTTTCTCTGACAAACCCCAATCCAGCTCCAGATCCAGTTTCAACAAATCAAAGTGGATTGGGTTAATCCTAGAAGAGAATGAATTGGACACCTGCATAAGTGAAGAAGTTCCAGTTCCAGAGGGAGATAAGGCTAAGGCCTTACATAAGAAGACTACAAGCAATCTCAAGAGGTATGACTTGAGGAGATACAGGTATGTTTGTGAAATTTGATCATGATTAAGTTTATGATATGTTTGTCTTCATATTATTAGTACAATCTTGATTAATCTTAGACTTGTCTTATCACCTTAGTAAAAGTATGAATGCTTGTAGACATTCATTGATTAGGGTTATGGCACTTATGATTGTACTAATGCACCATGATGTTGTATGAGGTTGATATTGTCCGCTATCATGAAAGGTACATCAAGAAAGACAACTCAAGTTCTAGATCAAGAACATATGACCATGGTGACATGAAGACAAAGACTCATCCATAGCCATTATAGAAACTCTACTTACGAGGTATGTATAATTTGGTTCTACAATGGTTAACTTATTAGTAATGTAGGTTACTAAGCACAAGTCATTGAAGAGAACAAGAAGACATTGTTTGGGTATGTTAGACATAACTAGCAAACATGATAACCAGGTATGTTTTTCCTATATCAAGTTAGAATCCTACCTTGTGTTAGGATCTTATACTTTTGTATGAATGATAATGATTACTCTTGAAGTTAGAAATTTAAGTAATCAAGGGTTTATGCATATTATGTTTCTTACTTTGATTGATGATATGACTAACTAGAAGAGTTCTATGGTCAAATAAGAATATGCATGAGTAAAAGAAGTCTTCCCTAAAACCTTGAATACTAACGCGTATTACCTATGTATGAAATGATCATGACCATACATAAGATTATTTAGAATCATATTGTTTTGATAATATTGAGATTATACTAATGTATGTATGGTTATGTATGAGATCTTGAGGATAACACAATGGTGACACTAGTGCACACTTAATCATGCATAGTGGTCCAGGATGAGTATAAGTTCAAGGACAGGTAATCCAGGAAGCAAAGATCAAGAGGGAGCACACTCCAGTAGTTCCTGCAAGGAAGCAAAGATTGAGAGGGAGTCCACCCTATAAACGAAGATAAGTATTTGAATCATCATTTCTTATGATTACTGAAATGATGTTGTTTATTCATGTACATACTTATGTTGCTAGATTTAGGATGTATATTATGCATTTTAGAAAAGTTGCATTAATGAACAAGATACTACTAATATGCAGGTAATGGGGAAGTGGCCTATGGTACTGTACAACATTCCATTGCTACTTATCTAGAATGAAACCTCTTTCCTAACATGTTGGGAGTTGTGCACACTCTTAACAAATGTTCTGCTAGAGATGGAAGGCATCTAGAAAGTTATGGGATATGGACAAATGTTGTATTGAAGCATTGGCAAAGATAATTGCATGACTGTATGATATATGTTTTTATGTGGGATATTTTGTTATGAAAACTATGAGAAGTTTATAATCATGCAATTGAAATTGTCTTGTAGTAAAGACCATGTACCATCACCTACAAAAGAAGGACTACAACATTTGTTCCAGCAATGAAGTTCAAAGAAAACTATCTATTGAAGATATTGAAGAATCTGAAGTTCCCAATATCTGGGATGCAGTAATGGAAGGATGCCATGATCGAGGAGTACCATTCGATCATGAAGAATGATGTTTGGGATGTGCTCCCAAGACCTGAAGGGAAGTCTGTTATGACTTCCAAGTGGATCTATAAGATCAAGCATGCTGCAGGTGGAAACATAGAGAAATACAAGGCAATATTTGTAGCTCATGGCTTCTCCCAGAAAGAGGGGATAGATTATGAAGAGACTCTTCCTCCTGTAGCCATATACACTTCCATCAGAACAGTACTTGCTCTGGCTGCAGTGATGAAGTGGAAGATACACCAGATGAATGTCAATACATCTTTCTTGAATGGTGTAGTCGAAGAGGAAGTTTATGTGGAGCAACCACTCGGTTTTGAGACACATGACAGGGAGTCATATGTGTGCAGGTTGAAGAAATCCTTGTATGGCTTGAAGCAATCTCCTAGGACTTGGTATGGTAGGATAGAAAACTTTCTATCCATTTTGGTCTTTACCAAGAGTAAGGCGGATTCCAACCTTTACTACAAGGTTGAGGAAGGAAATCCAGTGATACTTCTATTGTATGTGGATGACCTGTTTATGACAGGTGAGGATAGATTGATTGCCGACATGAAGAGGAGGCTTGCTTCCGAGTTCGAGTTGAAGGACTTGGGTATGATGCATTACTTTCTAGGTATGGAGGTGTGGCAGAGTGCAGATGGAATCTTCCTTGGAGAAGGGAAGTATGCAATAGAGATCTTGAAGCAGTTCGGGATGATGGATTGCAAGGCCATGGCCACACGTATGTCATCGAACATGAAGCTTATGTGTGATGCTTCATCTGATCCGGTTGATGTCACGGTGTATCGTCAAATGATTGGGTCCTTGATGTACCTGATGAACACGAGACTAGATATTTTCTTTGTGGTGAACACATTGAGCCAGTTCCTGACGGATCCCAGAGGTGTTCACCTGGTTGGTATAAAGAATATTCAGAGGTACCTGAAGGGTACAATTGATTATGGACTCAAGTATGATGCGAATCAAAAGTTTAACCTGGAGGGTTATGTTGATTCAGATTGGGCAGGCAGTGCTGTAGATATGAAGAGCACTTCTGGGTGCTGCTTTAGTATGGGATCATGTGTGATCTCTTGGTTTAGCAAGAAGCAGTCCTACGTAGCAATGAGTACAGCCGAAGCAGAGTATGTTTCATCTTGTTCGGCTAGTTGTGAGGCAGTATGGATAAGGAAGCTACTGTCTGAGTTATTTGATCTCCCGTTGGATGCTACTAGTATATTTTGTGACAACCAGAGTTGTGTGAAGTTGTATGAGAACCCGGTGTTCCATGATAGGTCGAAGCACATTGAGATAAAATATCACTATATCAGGTATATGGTGCAGAGAGGAGCAATGAAGCTCCTGTATGTTGCGACGGATGAGCAGGTTGTAGATGTGTTGACAAAACCACTAGCCAGAGTGAAGTTTGAGTACTTCAGAGAGAGGCTTGGTGTTCTTTAGATTGAAGATACTTCGAGGAAGAAGTGATGGGACACATTTGCAGGAGCCATTCCAAGCATGGTGAGAGGAGGATCCTTCCCATGGCTATGGATGTAAGCATTGTGTGATGAGCATCAGGACAATGCTCCAGTTACTTCTTTGGATATGCATTAGGTGGATGCTTTGTATGATCAGTTGGATCATGTATATGTATATGCATCAGGTGGATGCTTTGTATGATCAGTTGGATCATGTATATGTATGAGTGTCAGGACGATGCTCTGGATGACATGCATCAGGACGATGCAGTGACGATGAGGATGATCATGTGTGATGAGTATCGGGATGATACTCTGGATGATATGCATTAGCACGATGCAGTGACGATGATTAGGATGATCATGTGTGATGAGTATAAGGATGATACTCTGGATGATATGCATCAGGACAATGCTATGATGATGATTAGGATGATGTATGATGAGTATCAGGTTGATACTCTGTGGCCGTGGACAAGTTGTGCATGTAGCATAGAAAAGATCATGGGAGATCCTATAGTCTGAGCTAAGATACTCTTTCGAGGTTTTGCTACTAGAGAGGCATGTAATAAGTCATGGAGATCCTATAGTCTGAGCTAGGATTCTCTTTAGAGTTCTTGCAGGTTGCAAGACACTCTTTTAAGGTTTTGCCGAACCACATAGAAAATATCTTGGGAGATCCTATAGTCTGAGCTAGGATACTCTTTCAAGGTTTTGTGGTGGGGTCACATGTAACCAATCCTGGAGATCCTATAGTCTGAGATAGGATTCTCTTTAGAGTTCTTGCAGGTTGCAAGACACTCTTTTAAGGTTTTGTGACAGTCAACATGTAAAAGATCCTATAGTCTGAGCTAGGTTTTGTTGACGCACGTAATAAGTCCTGAGGATTCCACAGTATGGCCAATGTTGATGAAGACCTACAGGTGTTGGGCCTACAACCAGCATGAAAAAGGGTTGGCTCTGTAGAACTTCCTATGACGAGAAGTATTGAGACATAGCCTAGTGATCGAGATGCCGTGTACAACAACAGTGATGATGATGATGCTTTGCGATCCAGTGATGATGATCTAGCTCCATAATTGAAGACTTGCGCCAATATGTATTGATGACCTGTGTCAAGAGAATACCTTCCTGGTGAAGAGAGAGTGTTGATATATTTTTAACTTCGGAAGATATTCACTTGTATATTGTATTTGTACTTTATTGTATCCCCAACGGAGATGTATTATTCCTCCGATTGGAAGTGTCGTCAGTTGTACTTGCAAGTGTCTCAAGTTATATTGTAAGTGTCATAACTTATACTTATTGGGTTATTAGACCACCTTGATGGGGTCAGCCCTGTATGATTCATGTGGGTTAAAGGGTTATTAGACCACCCTAGTGGGGGTCGACCCAGTCAACATTATGTTAAGTGGTTAAGTTGAGGCCGACCTAGTTGAGTAAAGGTCAAGTGAAAGTTAGTGTATAAATAGAGAGTGTGTCTCTCTCATTTTACACATTCTATTATTCACTCACTTCGCATTAGTGAGAGAGAGGAGGAGTGCGCACAAGTGGAGGAGGAGCATGCTGCTGAAGTTATATATCTCTTGGGTTTGATCATGGTGATCCTTGTATTGATGCTTATTCTATCTCTAAGGAAGTTGCGGGGTTTTTCACCTTCTTGGTTTTCCCTGGTGAAATGTTTTGTGTCTCTTGTCTCTTGTCTCTTATGCTTGATATGATGTACATGTTGTTCTTTCAGTTAAGATCCTAGATCTATTGAATTAAATGATGAAAAACTAACAATATTACCCCTGATCCTTGCTCTACCTCTATTCCGGTCTTCTTGTCGTTATAGGGCGATGATGATGTGATTCCAATCACATCCATACGCTCTCTTAATGTTATTGTTTGGAAGAAATGTTGCAAAAAGGGCTCTTGTCTGGAACCCTCCCCTGTGCTGGAGACCCAATTCTCTTTTGAAAACCCTAGAGTATCGGATATGATGTCGGTGGGAAGGGTTCTATCCTCGGCCAGTACCCCATCATACCTTGAGGCCCTTAGAGCAAGCAACCCTCGTTTGGATGGGTCTTAATGATCATTCTCTCTCTGAATGTTCGAGGGTTTGATAGTGGACCCAAACGAACTGCTCTGAAGCATCTATTTTTATCGTTGAAGCCTGATATCATACTTCTTCAAGAAACCATGGTTCCATTTTCCCAATCTTGTGAGTCCTTTTTAAAAATCCAACCTAATTGGCACTGTTGTGGGTCTGACTCGGTGGGTCTTTCTGGGGATTTGCTATTGGCCTAGAATCCTTTATGTGCTCAGTTTTCTACATCCATGTTGAATGCGGGTATTCTATTGGAAGGGAAATTGAAGGAACCGAGTAGATCTATGCGGATTTTAAATGTGTATGGGTCGTATTCTTACATGGAAAGGTTTTGGGATGGAATTTTTCAATGTGGGGTGCTTAATGATCCCTCTTTGATCTTGGCTGGGGACTTAAATCTCACACTTTCTGCGGAGGAGTTTTAGGGTTCTAACATTAAGGTGGACCCCCTCTCGGATTACGTCTGAGATGCATTTGAGGCTGCAGGATTGATTGATGTCGTACCGGCGGTCCTGACTCCTATTTGGAGTAATGGTTGTTTTGGTACTAGTGGTTGTGCGAAGTGCCTGGACCGTTTCTTGATTGCTGAAGAACTTAGCAATTGTTTTGGTAAATTTCGTAGTTGGTCTATGTCTACTAGTATATCTAACCATGAGCCAATTTTTCTAAAGGTGGATCTTGGCTCGTCGAAGGTGAGTTACCCCTTTAAGTTCAACCACATGTGGTTGAAGGTGCCTAGTTTCTGCGACTTGATTCGTAAAAAATGGGTAGATTTCTCTAGGGATGACTCTAGGTTTGCTTTCTTATCACTGGTTTCCAAACTTAACAGGCTACGTTTTGAGATAATTAAGTGGGAATTTTTTTTTAAGGAAGAGCAACTTGCTGAGCTTACTGATATTGAATTCAAGTTACAGGTTTTGGGAGATAATGTTAACTCATTATTCGATCCGGAGTTCAAAGATCGAAGGTTGGCTCTGGAACATGCCAAAGGTGTCATCCTTGCGAGGGAGGAGGAAGGATGGCGCCTGAAGAGTCGAGCCACTTGGATCCAATGTGGGGATAGCAATACTAAATTTTTTCATAACTTTGCTAATATGAGGAGGAACTGCAATGTTATTTGGCAGCTGGAGGATGACGGGGGTCAGATGCTTAAAGATCAGCGAGAATTGGAAGTTGGTGCGGTGAAGTATTTTAAGGGGGTTTACCATCAGGATATTGTGGGTAATTTGTAGGAACAGCTCTCGGTGATCCGAAACTATCCAAGAATTTTTCCTCCCGATGTTGCGGGGGTTATCTGTGCTGCTGTGACCTTGGAGGAAATCAAGGAGGTTCTCAGTCATTTTGAGAAGGAAAAAATCCCTGGACCGGATGGGTGGTCTGTCGAATTCTTCCTACATTTCTTTGATCTGATGGTTCTGGACCTTCTTCGGGCTGTGGAGGAATCGAGGCGTAAAGGAGTCATTCCGACTAAGCTTAACTCAACCTTTATTACTCTTATTCCCAAAAAGGATAAGCCTATCATTTTTAATCAATATTAGACGATTTCCCTATACAATTTGGTGTACAAGTTGGTTTCAAAGATCATTGCGAACCGGATTAAGCCATTTTTAGATTCTAGTTTATCGATGGAACAATTCGACTTTTCATTGAATAGGAAAATTCTAGACGCTATTGGAGTGGCACAAGAAGGGATCCACTCCATCAAGCAGAAGAAGCTGAATGCTTTGGTTTTAAAAATGAATCTTTTGAAGGCATACGATAGAGTTGACTGGTCCTTTCTCCATTTCGTCCTTATTCAGTCGGGACTACCTATGGAGGCTACGGGTTGGGTTATGGCCTGTGTCACTAGTGCTAATTATGCGGTCCTGGTAAATGGTCATCCGTCCGGTTTTTTTAATGGAGAAAGGGGTTTACGACAGTGTTGTCCTTTCTCACCTTTGTTATTTCTTTTAATTATTGAAGGTTTGAGTCTTATGTTTATTTCTGCTATGAAAGACAAGAGTTTCATGGGGGTGAATATTGCACCGACGCTGTATATTTCACACTTCCTCTTTGTTGATGATGTGTTGATATTTGGTAGAGGCAATCTACAGGATTGGCGTACCCTCTCAGAGATCTTAAATATTTTATGTTTGGCTTCTGGGATGTTGGTCAGTCCGGATAAATCTACATTCTTCTATATTGAGGGCTTCAACCTTGGGCTGCGGTCGCACATTATGTCACTCTTTCCATTCAAGTGGAATGCTTTACAGGATGGTCTCACTTATCTGGGGTTTATCCTTAAACCTAATTGTTATTTGATTGAGGATTGGAAATGGCTCATAAGTTGGGTGGAGAAACGGATTAATGTGTGGGCCTATCATTTTCTGTCTTTGGGTGGTTGATTAGTCCTACTTCAATCTGCGCTGCAAGGGCTACTGGTATATTGGATGTCTTTATCGATGGTTCCTTGGTCAATTTTGGAAGGGATTAGGTGTTGTATGTTCCATTTTCTTTGGGTTGGTTCTTTGAAAAGCACAAAGTTTCATCTGGTGGCTTGGAAGAGATTGGCTCTACCTAAATTGTTTGGTGGATGGGGAATTAAGAATATCTATTGGTTTAATGAAGCTTTGGGAGAAAAATCTCTATGGTGAGCTCTGTTTGGTTCGAATCTGTGGAGTTATGTGATAAGGAATAAATATCTTAAAGATGCTCTTCCATATGTTTGGCTCAGGGATACTCCTCCATTAAGTGGGCAGTCATCTGTGATATGGAAAGGTTTATTTAACAAATTGCCCATTTTGAAATGTTGTCTCTCTTGGCATATCGGCAGGGATATTTGGGATTATATAGGAATCAATCCTATCATTGGGATTGACGAGGACTTTCAGCTTTCGCCCGTGTTAATTAAGGCTCTGCATGATCAGAGTATTGAGGTCATGGATCAGATTCATAATCTGGAGGCGTCGGTGGATTCTGCTAATTATTGGATGAGTGCCTCTGACCTGGGACTGTCAGGTGGGTTGGCGGAGGAATGGAGTCTTTATATTCTGAAGTTGAGTACTGCGGGAATTTTGTTATCTAACACCCCGGATTTCTTAGTTTGGGATTGGCGTAATTCCAATGGTTCCATATCGGCTAAATTGGTATATGATTTTTCTTGTCTCAGTCCAGGTGCCATTGATGAACAGTCTAATCGCTCATAAATTATGGCGATGGAAAATTCCTCTCAAGGTCAAGTGTTTCATCTGGCTCTGCTGGAAAAATGGTATATTAACTTGGGACAACCTATGTAAGAGGGGATTTGTTGGGCCGGGAAGATGCCCACTTTGTATGCAACAAGAGGAAACGGTGACACATCTGTTTGTAACTTGCCCTTTCTTCAATACTGTGCTGGAAGACTGTCAGCAGCTATTAGGATGTAAGATTCCATGGGGTCAGGTTAACTTTGTTGCATGCTTGGAGAATTGGGTAATTGGCAGGTTTGCATTTGCAGAGATTCCTTTACTCATCATCTGGGAAATCTGGAAACACAAGAACCATATCATCTTTTAGGATTTAAAGTTGGGTACTTATCAGGTGGTATGTAAAGTCGTGGCATCGTTCATTGAATTTGGTCATCTGAAAGTGGGGAATAGGCAGAGATTTCTCATCCCTCCTTGTTTTGACTTTTAGAGCCCTGTGGGTTTTTTTTACGGAGCTCACCAGAATGGATGGTGTGGGGCAGATATGGTGTTCTTTTTAAGTGCAGCTCACTTCTTCCACATCAAGCTATGCGTTGGAAAAGGATCTAACACTCGTGCTGAGCTATTGGCACTCTAAGGGCTATTTTTTTTTTTACCGTATCCATGGGATTGATAGGCTTCATGTTTATGGTGATTCACTGGTGATTATCAATTGGGCTGCAGGGAAAGCTCGGCTGGATGTTATTCAGCTCATGCATTGGCTGGGCAGAATTCATGCTATTATTCTTGACTTTGCTAATATCAAATTCACCCATATCTATCATGAGTTCAATACAAAAGCAGATTCTCTATTTAAATATGTTGTGGACCTGATGGATGGAAGCTTACATTTTGGTGAATACTTCGAAGGCTCTCTGGTTGAATCGGGCACGGTGCAATTGTTCTAATTCTGCCTGGTGATATTGAATCGTCAGTTGCGAACATTTTCTCCTTAGAACTTTCTGCAGTAGTAATCTGATTGATGACTTTTTGGGTATGGCATCCAGTGGTACTGTTTATTTATGCGCCAGTTCTTGGTTGTATTTTGGTATGATATGGCTTACATGTGGACAGTTTGATGAAAAACATATACGATGTAACTTTGATTCATCTCCTTTTGAATAACAAGTTACTTTTTTCGGCTTGAAAAAGAAGAATATTCAAAAGTATTTATTAAAAAAAAATAACAATTAAATATTGTATTTATATTCTTATATAAAATGCAAAGGAGCATATTATAAGAGTATAGTATAATATATAAGATAAAGTATTTTTTTTCCCAAGAAAAATAGCGTAATTTTATTTCAGTAGAGGTGAACAAAATTACATTCTGAATATACATTTCGAATATGCATGTGGATACAACTGTAAAACCTGTGAAGTGTGAAAGATAATAGAAAGTCTTTATTACATCAAAAATGTGATAATATAATCACCGATACGTGCCAAAAAAAAAAATCTCATGAGAGAGTGCCAACCAGCTCCCCGAGCCACATTGATGGAGTCATTAAGATTATCATATATAAGAACCTAGTTTTTCATCGTTACTAGGTGTACCAAAAAATAGGAATGAAATATTGTCAACTTGTTCAAAATTTAGTTGCAGGAGGAAAAAACATGTAATGATTCCTCATCATATTATATCCGCATCTTCTATAAAAGGCTGGTGATAGTATTATGAAGTTGTTCCTTCTCGGAACTCTTTTATCTTCCACATCCCCATTGCCAGGTTCCTGCCATATTTAGAAGCCACGTCCGCCTCCGAGTTGTTCTCCCTGTATACATGTCTGCAAGAAAAATGTAGAAATGAGTGCTGCAGATCATGGAAGTCCTGTAGGATATTAGCAAGTCTTAAATCTCTGCACTGTTGAATTCCAAGAGACTAGTTTACTACATTCATAGAGTCACCAAAAACATTAAGAATTTGACATCCTTTCTCAATAGAAAATAGTAAAAGGAGTTTGTAGCTCATGAGTTCAGCAAATTTATTCCCACCGGCCCCCAATCCCCAAAACAGGTGGAAGTAGTGTGTGTTAGAGAAATGTAGGACTGCCCCTCCCCCACACACATTGTCCTGCGTAGATCCATCAAAAAAACCCCATGGAGAGGTCCGATCAATATCTATTTACATAATGACCCATTGTTTAGCTGCTCTAATATGTTGTGGGAAGGAAGAAAGAAAGCCACAGATTAAAGCTGCTGAAATAGCAGGTGTGCAAGGTTTTTCAAAGAAAATAAGATTATTCTGTGCCAACCAAATCCCCCAACAAACCATCAAAGGTAAAGCTTTTTTCAATTTCCCAATTGGATCAGAGTTCCACTGTGCCCAAGCTTGAACCATCGAAATACCACCCCAGGTAAACCAAGAGTTGGTAAGTAAGGAGCATTCATCCCAAACACTGGTCGTGAAGGAACATTGCATAAATAAGTGTATACCGGTCTCCTCCACCTCTTTACATAAGATGCACCAACCAGGGCCCGCCTGGTTCTTACGCTGTAAAAAATCCCAAGTTGGAACCTTATTCTCAAGAACATTCCACATGAACAGTCTATGTTTCATAGGACATTTAAGTTTCCAAAGTGGCTTCCACCACCAAATCAAATCCCGGGGGTTGTCGAAGAAATTGCCAGTCAGTGCCCCTTCCCAAACCAGAATATCATCTCTGTCTCGGAGGAGAATTTGTGAGTGAACAATAGCCCGATATTAAATTCCCAATTCATCCTTTTCAATGATCGATAGTGCCAAAGTATTAACATCCTTCCAGGTTTGTACCCAAGGTCTAACCAACACTGGCTCTTCCAACTGAGATAAATAGAAAATACCCTGGTTCTGAAGGGATGACATCAAACCATCCGATAAGAGATATTGGTTGGCACACCCAAACCAAGGATCTTCTCCCACCCGCAAGAGCCTACCATTTCTAATGTTCCAAGCCAAAAGATCTCCAATCACATAAAAAGAGTCAATAACTTCTTTCCAAATAATCGATCCTCCTCGGTGATTCTTCTCAGGGTTTCTAACCCAATCCATTACAGATGCGGGAGCAATGTATTTCTGTATGACCACCCTAGTCCAGAGACTTTTAGTTGTTAAGATCTTCCAATCCCCTTTTGCCACCAGGTCTTTGGAAAAGAAGAATATGTTTTTTAAACCCCATCCGCCCAAAGCCTTAGGTAGTGCAATATTCTTCCAATGGACCCAAGGGGAGACGAAGTCTCCTTTACCACTCCATAGGAAATGAAAACAAATCTTCTAGGCCTTCTCTAATGTTCCTTTAGGGATCTAAGAGAGTGACATCCAATAAACAGGGATTGCCTCCAGGACGGATTTCAACAATACTAGCCTACCTGCCCACGAGAGGCACTTGTGACTCCATACCTTCAAACGTTTATGGATTTTTTCAATAAGCCAAGCCCAATCCTGTTTAGTATATGCATTCGGCTTTAAATGGAATCCCAAATAATTGATGCCCTCATCCAAAGCTGAGATGTTAAAAGGAAAGATCCTACTAATGGCCAAACCCTCAGCATCTCTTAGCATATGTACCGACAAAGTAGACTTCCTATCATTAATCTCCATACCTGTGGCTTTGGAGAAGAGTTGTAGAATGTGCCGAAGAGTTTCGACATCATAGAGCGAGCCAGAACAAAATATGAGAATATCATCCACAAAAAGTAAGTGTGAAATAAAAAGTTTCGGAGCCACCTGAATACCATGGAGAGATCCTTCCCTGCAGGCTTTCTTAAGAGCCATGCTTAATCCTTCCGCAACCAGAAGAAAAAGTAGTGGAGACAAAGGGCACCCTTGGTGAAGTCCCCTCTCAGAGTGAAAAAAAGGGGAAGCTACCCCATTAATGAGAACAGAAAAAGAGACCGTAGAAATGCATCTCATTATCCACCTGATAAAATCCACAGCAAAGCCCAAATGAGTAAGAAGCAAGTGAATATAGAGCCAACTCACCTTATCATAAGCCTTCGATCAATCGATCTTGATAATAGCCCCTTTCATCTTCCTTGTTTTCATGCTATGGAGACTTTCCTGTGCCGCGCCAATAGCTTCATGAATTCGATGGCCTTCCAGAAACCCAAATTGTTCAGCAGAAATATGCCTGGATAGTATAAATTTCACCCTCTGTGCAATGATTTTAATCACCACCTTGTACACACAGTTGCACGGTGAAATAGGTTTGAAGTCACCAAGAGAGGTGGGATTATCTGTCTTAGGAATAAGAGCAATGAAGGTAGAATTAAGAGCAGCTGGAATCCGCCTTGAGGTATGAGTATCTTCAACCAACTATAAAAAGTCATCCCCCACAAATTCATAAAGAGCCAAGAGAAATTCAATGGTCCATTCATCCGGACCCGGGCTTTTGTCTTTCTGAAAACTATGAAGGACCCCCTTCAGCTCCTCCTCAGTAACACTATCCATCAGGGCCCGATTTTCAATTTCATCAACAAAAAGGGGAAATAGTTGGGCCATCCTGACAACTTCAGTAACCGATGCCTGTGCCAGGGCTTTAAAGATATTCTAGAAATGCTCCACCCTCCACCCCCACCCTAGCCATACCTTCAAAAGTGGTATGTGGATCCCCCACCGAGTCCTCCAAACTCCAGATCATATTGGAAGCCTTCCTACCTTTCGCATAAGCATGGAAAATTTTAGTATTTTCATCATCGGCCTCAAGCCAAATCGCCTTGCTCTTCAGTCTCCAAGTTTCTTCCTTTTCCAACAGTAAAGTGTTTCTCCTTCCTTCCAGAGAGACCAGATGGGCCTTTTCCTCCAGAGATCCAAATCCCCTAGTTCCAGACTCATAAAGTACCCCCAATTCCGTCTCAATCAGTTTTAGCTCCCTATCTTCTCTGACTTTTTTTCTCTAAGGCCCATTCCTTGATGGGACCTTTGATCCTCTTAATATTTGCAGCAAAGTGGAAATAAGCCAAAACCCCAACCCTTGGATTATAAGGCATCCAAAGGTTTCAAACCAGATTGGTGAAGGATTCATCGTTTAGCCACACCTTGTTGAACTTCAAAGGCCCAGCAAGTTTGACAGGACCAGGACGGAGTTCGATAAAAATAGGATGATGATCGGATGATCCGCCGAGCCCACCCACTGCCTCATGAGGAAGAACTTGTCCATAAATAAGTCTGAAACCAAGAACCGATCCAGATGCTTCGCCACACAATTTTCTCCAGTCCTATTATTCCTCCAAGTAGGCTTGAGCAGGGTAGGTTCAACATCAATCAAGTTGCTGGACATAAGTTTCTAAGTGAAATAACCAACCAAAGGATCAAGACAAGCCCTGGTACCCCAGACTTCAGCTGGTCCCAAAGAGAAATTGAAATCTCCACACATCAAAAGATCCCCATTCAGTAACAAGGGATTCAAGAGAAGAGAATCCTAAAAAGGGATTCAATTATTATAAGGACCATAAACATTAACCACAGTAAAAACATCGCCAATATCAAGAGCCAAATAGGACATCCCCAAAACAGATTCCATCCCCCACAAATTGTGTATCTTAACGGATCTGACATTCCAGCCAATAGCCAGACCACCAGAGCGACCACGAGCATCTAAAGTATTAAATGACCAACCGTTGAACCAACTTTCCAGCAAAGACTTCACCATAGTGCCATCACCCAAGGTTTCTTGAAGGAGAATGATATTCGGGTGTTCAAGAGATACCACTCTCCTTAGTGTTGATCTTTTATGGGGACCAGCCAGACCCCGACAGTTAAAAGACATGACCTTCATTAACGACCCTTTTTCTGGGCATGGACCACTCTAAGCGCCCTGTCAATAGTAACTTGTTTCCCTTCCAAAAGATCTAATTTTGCCTTAGTATGAGCCTTAGAAAGGTGAGACTTTCTTCCATGGCTCTTAATAGTGTGTCCCACCCTAGCACCCAAGCCACTAGGGGTGACTTTTGAAAGAGACCGAAGGAAGTATCCCGAATCAGAGGATTCTTGTGAGGAGGGGGATGAATGCACTTCCTTAGGGGGAAGATCAGGGTTGGGGGGAACATCCGGGGCAGAAGGAATATCCTAAATACAAGCAGAAGGAGGATCAATAAGGGGGGTTATCACAGGTGCAGTAGTAGAGGAGATATTCAGGTTATTTAGAGCCTCCACCCAGTCCATCTTGTCCAAAGAAAAATTATTTAAAACAAAATTAAAGGAATGAGAGTTGATGGGAGGAGAAATACCCATAGCCGAAGCCACCAAAGGATGAGGGGATGCCAAAGGACCATAACCAATAATGTCGACTGCATCAGAGATCAGGCCATCCGCTTAAGAAAATACCTGAGCTTGACCAAGTTCAATTCCAGTGCCCACTCCTCCAAAATGTGTATGTTCCGAAGAAGAGAGCCCCACGGGAGGAGGAGCCTCCCCAACCTTAGAATTAACCTAACCTCCTCTATTCCGACTATGTAAGGGAAGCTTGCAGTCAGCCACTGAATGACCATAAGCATGGCATTGCCGACACCGAAAAGGAACATTTTCATAATCAAGCTTCTGCACATAGGAGAAATGTCCCCAGCTGAGAGTAACTTCCGCTGCAAGACCATCTCGAATGTTCACATTAACCAAAATACAAGCCACCTTTCTCTATCGGGACTGTATAAAACTGTAGTCACCCTCCAAATAAGTTCCAATGGGGTCCCCAATGCCTTTGAAATGTCTCTCAGACCAGTAATGAAGGGGAAAACCAGGTAGGCGGACCCAAATTGGAACCAAATCCAATCTTTCGCAGCTGGCATCAAACATCGGGTGCCAAGGTTTTAACATTACAGGACAATGATCCCAACACCAGTTGCGATTAAGAACCCATTGAGCTTGATCTTCAAGCTGAAAATTGAAGGCGAACCAATTGAGGGTCAATTCACCACCTCAAGAGTGAACCCCATCGGTTGTGTTCACTGTTCCGCCACCCACTCCTCCATGGTGCGCAAGGAGAAAGACCAACCTAATGCATTCCCGAACAAAGTAATGTTGGTCATTTTGAGGAGCTGGTACCACTCTATATCTTCTGCCAGGGCATAGTTATATTTGGTGCAGCTCAATTTTAACCAACGCTTCCGTCCACACTTAACTAGGTTGTTAGTGTCATCAGAAGAACGACCACCCCACTCATCTGAACTGGTGCTCGAGCCCACTAGAGGACTGGCACACCCACGATGTTCTTGATCCCCCAAGCAACCCGATCCAATACCTATCGAAAGCCCTTCAACTCTCTGCCCAAAATACAAAGGATCCCCCACAGTGTTCAAAGGGTCAACCACCCCAGTTTTCACAGTACTTCTGGAAATAGTACCACCATCCCCCTCGATCGAGCCAAAAATATCCTGAACCACTTGAGCCGAGGACCAGAAAGGAGTTGTCGATTCCCGTAGAGGAGGAGACGAGGAAACCCTAGCAAGTGGTTCAGTCAAAATATTGTGTGCCGGAGACTGAATGAAAAAATCCGACGGAGAGAACCCTAGCCCCTATTTCACCTCCCCAGTAGAAAAACCAACATTCACCAGCCCGCCATTAGCCGCCACATCACCCCAACCAACGCCCATTGTCTATGACCACGGCCGCTCCCCATCCGACGGTTCAAAGGAATAATCAACCAAGTCATCATCATTTACCATCGAATAAGGATTTACCATAGTAAAACTTTGGAGCAGAACAGAAGTATGAGGGAGCAGTCAAACCCTAAGCAAAGTTAAAAGCAAAATAACTGGAGTAATCCATCCGTCTTACTCAACATCCTGCACGCCATTCAAGAAAACAACAAACCACCACGTCCGCTTGTCCCTGACAATTCCAGGACCCTCGTCAGCTCCAAGATAGTGATGGCCGTCAGCGACCATCTGGGAAAATTCATAGAAAACCCATCATGAGCAAACCCTAGCTCCCAACCCTCCCTCCACTTTTCTTAGGATAAAGTATTATATAATTCGTAATTAAGGATTTTTGAAGGTAGATTGATAGAAATTGTGAAGAAAATCCAAAGGAGTTTAATAGCGAAAAAAATAAAGATTTATTAAAACTTCAAAATATTATGTTAAGTTGCTACTTAAAATTAAAGGAATAATGGAAGGGAAAGATATTGTTTTTTCTATCACTCCCGCTGAATGCAATAATTATATTAGTGGTGAACTCATTAATGAGATAGTGATGCTTGAGTCAAATATAGGTGAAAAGTTAGACTTGTGGGATAAGAAACAATATGAAATAAGTGATTTACAACTAGATATTGGAGATTATACTATCATATCGCAATTCAGTGTTAGTTCCTTGTGGAGAAATGACAGTGACGTTATTTTGAGATTAACTTGGATAAAAACATTGGGGACTTTCATCTTAAATGTCGAAATGAGGTTTTTGATGTTTTCCTATAAAAAAGAAAAAAATCATATTTCAGGACCTTAAAATGAAGTCAAATTCAGAAGTCGTGTCATCTGAAGAATTCAAAGATATCTCCAAGGTAGTGTCACGGGAAAATCCAAAATCGATACAGAAGATGCAAAAAGAATTTGACAAAGTTATCACATATAAAGAAGAATAAATATCTCCAGGGCTGGCAGGTGCAGGTGGAGTTCTCTATGACTCAAACGAAAACAAGATGAAAGACTATGCTTGGGGAATTGGAAGGATTTCTAATAACAGTGTGGAATGGATAGCTCTTATTAAAGGTCTGTAGATTTCCAGGGAAGACGGTCTCTCAGACTTAGTTGTTTGTGGAGACTCAATGTTGGTTATCAGAGACGCAAGGAATTTATCCAAAAATCGTAAGAACCCTGCCTCTAAACTCCATCGTCTTCTAAAGTGCATAGTAAATGAATTCAAAACAATAAATTTTCTTCACGTCCTTAGATCCAATAACCATGAAGCGGACAAAATGATAAACAATGGCGTCAGGCTAGATCAAGGAGTTCTTGTTTATAATCAAAAGGTGAATGATAGGGTCTGGATTCCTTGAACTCTACTTATATTACCTTTGGTAAAGTCATCTCATGGTTTCAGATCATATGAAGAGTCCAAATTTGGGGTGGCGCCATGATTCTAAACCTCTCACTCTACCAAAACCATGAATTGCATATCCATTTCGACAAAGGAGAGTATCCTATAGTTCACAACCCAAACTTGTGCCTTGGGAAAGGGGGAGACCGCACGCTAGAGTCACATGGACTCCACATAAGCGGCATGCAGGCAAATAACGCAGATGGAATGCGTAGTTTAAATGCAGGGTGTTGGGAAGGTTGGCAGCATTCCCTCCTGCACTCTGAGACCGTGAATATGGCTGATCCTAATGTTGTCTCCCACTGCCTTATCTGCAAAAATACCATCCCCCGTTCTGGAGGCACGGTAATGCCGGATTGTAGGAAGAAATTCCCCACAATGCTTGGGAACCAAGGTGGTTAGGCTCACTTGTAGCATAGGGCGCATGAATATGGCGGTTTGACTCACGATTATGACTTGAGTTTTCCCCTTGGTTCGTTTGTTGGTGGTTGTTCTGGGGAAAACCACAATATTGTTCCCAATGAAGTGACGGAGCACTTGGATGAACTAGATTATCAAGTTTGTGTATTGAGAGGCGAGAATTATGAAATGAAAAAGGCACTGCAGCACATGTTTTTGCTGGACAGGCTGCAAACAAAGAGGCCCGGGATAGTAACATCAAGCTCTCCGAGAAAGTTGACAGTCTAGCCGAATTTCTAGACAACGGACACCCCTGTTCGGTTACCCTGGATGTGCAAGTCAAGGCGGTTCACAACACTGCAAAAATCATGGAGGGAAAGATAGATGGAATGAGTGTCGAGTTAAGAAGTCTGAAACAAGAGTTCTGGAACCGCGGCGGCACTGTTGGTGGAAAGGATCGTGAACCTGAGAATCGTTGACAGTATTAGCCTATAGCTTTGGTATTTTCTTAGTTTTTGGGGGACTCTATTAAGCTATGCCCTTGATGTTTAAAGTTTCGATATTTCTGACTTTTGGGCCTATGTTTTTAGCAGTAGTAGGCTTGGATCTCAGTTTGAAGACGTTTAAATAATGTTAAGTTTATGTTTAAATTTGTGAGGGAAGTTCACTCAAATATATAGTTGTCATAGGTTAGATTTTGTCAAGGATGTTGCAGAACAGTCAAAGATGATTGTAGAGACATGTCAATTCCCCACTGTCAAGGAACAGACAGGCTCTCACACTATGTAACTCTGATTTGCCACTCTTTTTATATATAAAATCCTTAACCGTTGTTGTAAAAAAAAAAAGAATAAATATCTCATCTAAGAGATCATAGTGAAAAAATACTTGTTCAAATAAAGAAGACAAAGGATAAAATGCAATGCAATCAAAATTTTTAAGAGAAGAATCAATATCTTTAGATAAAATTATCAAGAAAAGATGAAGAAATTCCTCATTAAAGAAGGTTAATTAGGATTATTTGGAACAATTAAAAAGGTTAAGAGAAGGAGAGCAAAATAATCAAGATACTCGAAATGAAGTCAACAAGTTAGATTATAAGGAAGAACTCTTACGCTTAAGGAGACATAATCAAGACTCACAAATGCCAATTAGAAAGCTAAAGCATGATAAGAAATCTTTACAAGAAGAGTTAGATTGCAAAAGATAATTAATTGACAAAGAAACCATGATTGGACCAACATAGAAGTTATCAAGCACTCACATTCAAACATTAAAGAGGAGAAATACAGAGTCAGTCGACACTCAAATTCATAAGATTTCTTATATTTATAAATCATTGCAAACATAAAAAATATGTTTTCAAGGAACAATCACAAAATATTAAGATGCCATATCATCCTCCAAATCCTAAGAATCGATATGAACAACAATCACAAAAGATTATGATACCTTATCGTCGTCCAAATCACAAGAGTTGTTATGAACAACAACAAGGTAAAAAAGAACCTACACAATATTTCTCTTACAAACAGATGAGATATGATTTAAAAA
This sequence comes from Larix kaempferi, assembly GCA_027924585.1. Classification (NCBI taxonomy): domain Eukaryota; kingdom Viridiplantae; phylum Streptophyta; class Pinopsida; order Pinales; family Pinaceae; genus Larix; species Larix kaempferi. The sequence continues at coordinate 7,428,838 of BSBM01000236.1, read as the reverse complement.
ATAGTAAGGTGACAAAATTAACAAACTGTGTGGAAACAGAAAATGAGAAGTTGCATCCAACCAATCGATCAAAAAAAGGTCCCAATTAAGGTTAGCTTGGAATGGACCAATTCACAAATGACACAACAATTTCACTCAATGTTTCGAAGATCTTATAATCTTGTATTGTCAACTATCACAACTATTGGCACAGAAAATCATGAGAAGGCATCACAAGCAAGAAAAAGGGATAAAGTCTTCCATAATTATGCTTTGAGGTCAAAGCATTTCCAAAGAGGAAGGCAATGTTATGAACATAAATAACATGAATATAATAATAATAATAATAATAACTAATGAATAGATATAATAAGAAAATGTATCTTATAAAAAAGACATGACTATCAATGAAAGGGAACTCTGTCTAGATATATATAACAGGCCCTTGTTTGTAATCTATTATACCATTCATTCATATATTTACACAATATATTATTATTCTTAAATGGACTACCTTATATTCCAAATATTTTGGATAATTTATGTGTGAGCGAACTTTGTTTGTCTTAGTCACCAACCCAGATATATGACCACCATAAGATCTACTATGAGAATCATTCAAAACCTTTTTAGCTTTCTTGAGATTCAAGAAACGATATAGTATGAGTTCAATCCCTCAATGATACAAATTTTTTCCAATGATAAGGTAACTCTTCACATGGTGATTAATGTGTCGATCTTCATCACAAGAAAAATGAGAAAGGAACCTTTGGGTCTAAATATATACTAGGATGCATTCAACCAAGGGTTGCTAGAGTCAATGAAGAATTAATGTTCGTTAGGGATAGACTCTACTTCGACATGCTTGTAATGTCCCTATTTTTTACCCTTGACAATGTAAATGTAAATGATGTAATATATTATCGTTGATTATTGTAAGGAACATGATGAGGAGCTCAAGTCCAAGGCCCTACCAGGGATTCCCCAAATGTATGTGGTATTGGAGCCATGTGTTGGTCAAGTGTAGTAGCAATGTAAATATGTTTTACATGTGCATGATAATAATAAATAAATCCACAACTGAGTGTGCAAGGAAACAAGAGCAAGGGGCATGATTATCCCAAGTTAGGAAGGGATGTATTAATCCATGAAGCTAGTATATTAAATCCAAGTGTCCAACAGATGACTAATGAGCCATCAACTGTCAAGTTGACTCATGCGCCCAAATCATTTAATGCTTCCAAGAGGAAGGTATTTGAGGAAGTTATTATCTTGGGGAAGGGAAAGCGTGGGTCTGAGTTTCTTGTGCAGTCGCCTTACAAAATTGGGGATGGAGAATTGCTTATTAGGTAAGAAATCAATTACATTGAAGTCATCCTTAGGTTACCTATCAGTTGGGGGTTAGCACAACTAGTTATTCATTCAAATTGTCAGTTGGGAAGTCATTCATTTAATCAGTTGCATGATCAAGCAACTCGACCCCTTATGGGTGTATCTATCTCACCCTATCTGGGGTGAAAAAATCCATCCATCGACCAATGTATCATTTTCATAAATGGAGAAAGAGTTGACCCTTGGCTGAGAGGAAGTTGATTCCAAATGGTGACAAAGTGTAGAGTGGTTTCCAATTCTGGTTCATGGTCTTAGTTGAAAGTTGAAGAGGAACCTAAGAGCACAGTAGCTATGTGTTGTCTTGATGTCCTGAGCATTGGAGCGGTATCAATTGCCCATTCGTTAACTTATTTCTATGCACCTTGAATTGTGTTGTATGTCATGTTGTAAGATTGTTCCAAGTTGGTATGACTCAAGCTGGCAAAGTGGTGAAGTGTCGTGAATCCTTGGTTGTGCGCCTGAAAGTCTTAGTTCCTTGCTATTGACTCATCTCGAGTATATTCTCTTATGAGTTTCGTTATAGCCCGAGTGGTCTGTTGGATATTTCCTGAAGAAATTCCCTTGAACTATTTGGTTGTGTGCAACCAATATTTGTGATCCCTCGGAAGGCAGAACCAGTAAGCAGATAATTCGGGGTTTGGGTGGTGTTTCTACGCACACAGTGGAATAGCACCTAGAGGATGGTGATGCCTAAGGGACTGTTGAGCAATGAATGGATACCTTCTTGGTGTTGTGTGGGTTTGGTAATGTGGACCCTAAACTAACCGAGTTTGCACAAGGTGTCTGTGATTATGGAGGTAAGCCAGATTTGATTGTTTGTCACTTATGCTTTGTGCCTGAAATACTGAGATGTGGGAAGAGTGGTATCAAGTACCAAGTGGATTGGGATTCAAGAGTGGTTGTATGACTTCCTAGTGGAATAGTGTGGTTTTGGGTGGTATTTCTACATACACACACTAGAACAAAACCTCCTTGGTTTTGTGTGGGGCAGTTATTGTGGACCCCAAACTAACTGATTCTGCATGAGGTTAATCACTAGTATTGAGTACCAAAGCAGTGTAGAGCGTGGAACTGGCTAAGGAGACTAGTGAGGGATGTGACCTCCTATTGTAATAGTAGGGTTTGCGTGGCATTTCTAAGCACACATTGGAATAGAACCTAGAAGAAGGTGACGCCTGAGAGACCATTGAGCGGTGAAAGGGTACCTTCTTTGTGTTGTGTGGGGTGGGTAATGTGGATTTAAAGCTATGCTAGCTTGCGCTAGGTTACTGTAACTTTGTGGTGAGTCACTAGTTTATCATTTCACATCTAGCACCTAGAAAATCCTATTAACTAAACAGAGGTTGGCTTGGCTTGAGATTGAGTCTATGTGATTATGAGTCTATGTGACAGTTAACCCAACAGAGGTTGTCTTGACTGTGCCCTTTTTCCTAATTGATTCTGAGTAAGAATTGAATAGTTCCCCTTTCCAAAGGTAATCATGCCCATTGCAGGGTTGTCCTCTTAGAAGAAAGAGTATATGTTGAATAGAGTGCCTACAATTGGGTGGAATATTTCTCTTATGTAGTCAGTTGCTCGGAGAAGCTTCATTCAAGATAAGTGTTTAATTGATGTTTCATTGTTGTTATTTCCATTATTTTGTATGAATGTTGATCTGAGATTATAAGCTGCATGTTGTAAGTAATGGTTGTGAATATGAATTTCTTATTTAGAAGTAATCATGATTCTTGGTATTGAGTGTTGAATATGTGATATTGTACTTCAAGAAATGCTTGCATATAGAGGAATGTTTTGTATTTGATGACTCGTCATGCATATAGCACTAACTCTGCAGGAAGTCAATGATCTGTCATTGCAATCTAAGTTTCCACAAGGTGGTTATCTTGTGTGATGTCAGACATGCAGTGGTTAGAAGCAGTCATGTCGAGGATTGCGCGATGACATGGATTCGTGCATGCAGCCTAGTCTACGTGGTAAAGTATTATGTGTGCATTGCATCGTGTAGTGCATTAATATTATGTGGTGTAGGCTACTGCACAACAAATTAACTGAGAATTATACATGGTAATGTCTTGGTATCATAAGAATGAAAGAAAAGAAAGGAATCCCTCGTGTTCACTATAGACTGTAGAGGCTATTGGGGATGTGACAAAGTGGTATCATAGTAGAGGTTTCAACACTTGACCTCTGAGTGAAAAAAGGGCCTAGTGCAGTAATATTAAAGTGATTATTAAGGTTATTAATGTGTTCAAGATTATTATTTCCTTTGTACACAGTGCTAGCAGCAGTAAAAAGATCATTATAGCAAAAGAAAGAAGTCACTCAACAGAAGAATCAGGAAATTAGTTGGTCGAATGATCACCACAGATAATGCGAAAGATCCCTATGATTATGAAGAAGATGCTATGGGATAGGATGTGCATGGTGGTAATGTGGAAACAGAGTCGGTAATGAAGATGAGAAGTATGTACAAGTGAGCACAAGACTTAGACAAGAGGTGTGATGGATATCAATTGGATGAAGATGGAATTCTTATGTTTCAAGGATGGTTGTACATTCTATACAATACATAATTAAAGAAGATAGTAATGGTTAAAATTCATCAGACCCCTTACATAGGTCACCCAGGTTACCAAAAGACTATCACAATAGCCAGAAAATAGTATTTTTGGCCATTGATGAAGAAGGATATCACACAATACATAGATAGATGTTAGAAGTTCCAACGAGTGAAAGTTGAGCACCAACACCTAGCAGGATTACTACAACATGTGCCTATTCCTCAGTGGAAGTGGTAAGAAATATCTATGGATTTTATTACAGGACTACTAATGACAACGAAGTAGCATGACTCGATCATGGTGCTGGTGGAAAAGATTATGAAAGTGGTGCATTTCATTCTAGTCAAGTCAATACATATGCCTATTAACATTGCGTAGATTTTCGTGAAGGAAATTTTCAAGCTACATGGATTTCCCAAAGCAATAATATTAGATAGAGATGCAAAATTCACATCGAATTTCTGAAAGGGATTGTTTAAGGAGTTGGGAACTCAGCTCAATTTCATCACAACATATTATCCTCAAATAGATGGTCAAACAGAGAGAGTAAATCAAGTGCTAGAATATATGTTAAGGATGTATGTGATGGATAAGCCATCCAAATGGGAATATTACATACATCTAGTTGAGTTTTCTTACAACAATGGTAATTATTAATCATTGGGAATAAGTCCATTTGAATCCATGTATAGAAGGAAATGCAGGACTCCAATAAGTTGGGAAAACCCAGTAGTCAGAGTAGTGCTTGGGATAGAGATGCTCAAGGAAATGGAGCAGGAAATAGTTAAGATCAGGTAGAATTTGAAAGTAGCATAGGATAGTCAGAAGATATATTCAATTATGAAAAGAGTGCATAGAGAATCTAAAGTTGGAGACCATGTTTATTTGATATTTAAGCCAAGGAAGAGCTCTCTAAAGCTTGGAAGTTGTGACAAGTTGGAACCAAGATATTGTGTACCTTTTGAAATACTTGATAGATTAGGATCAATTGCATATAGGATTGCATTTCCTACGCATATGAAAGATCATAATGTTTTACATGTTTCATTGCTTAAAAGGTATATACGTGATCATAATCACATTATTGATTAGAATGTGATTCAGGTGGAACCTGAGGGAGAGTTCCAAGTGGAGTCTATGCACATCATAGGAAGGAAGGAGACTATGTTCTGAAACCACTCCATCGTCCAGGTAAAGGTGCAATGGAGCACTTTAGACCAGGTGAGGCTATGTAGGATATGGAAGAGGCCATCAGGCAAGCGTACCCATTTTTGTTCAGTTTTGAAGAGCACTAAGGGAAATTCTATTTCAAGGGGGGGTTACTGTAATGTCCCTAGTTTTGACTATTGGAAAAGGATATGTAAATTATGTAATATCAATGACTATTGCAAGTAAGATAGTGAGGAGCTCAAGTCGAATACCCTACCATGGATTCCTTGAATGTATGTGGTATTAGAGCCATGCACTGGTCAAGCACAATAGCAATGTAAATGTGATGTACATCTGCATAATAATAATAAATAAATCCACAGGTGACTGTGCAAGGAAACAGCAGCGAGGGGAATGATTATCCTAAGGTTAGGAAGGACATATTAATCCATGAAGACAATAGATGAAATCAAAGTGTCCATGAGAGGAATGATGAGACATCAATTGTCAAGTTGACTCATGCATCCCAATCATTTAATGCTTCCAAGAGGAAGATATTTGATTCATTTATTATCCTGGGGAAGGGAAAGCATGGGTATGAGTTTCTTGTGTCAGTTTCCCTGCAAAAATGGGTACGAGTGATTAGTTATTGGGTAAGAAATTAGTTACATTGAACTCATCCTTAAGTTACCTATCAGTTGGGGGTTGCCGCATCCAATCAGTCAGTCATACTGTCAATTGGACAGTTAGTCAGTTAATCAGTTATGTGGTTAAGTAGCTCGACCCCTTATGGGTGTATCTATATCTCCCTGTCTAGGGTGTGAAAATCCATCCATTGAATTATCTATCATTATCATCTATTGATAAATATTTGACCCTTGACTAAGAGGAAGTCGATTCTAAATGGTGTCAGAGTGGAAAGCAGTTCCAAGTTCTGGTTCATGGTCTTAGATGAGAGTTGAAGAGGAACCTAAAGAGTGTAGCTGCTATGCGTTCTCTTATTTTTCTAAGCATTGGAGTGGTATCAATTTCCCAATCATTAAAATGTGTCTATGCACCTTGAAATGTGTTGTATTTCATGTTGTAAGACTATTTCAAGTTGGTTTGAGTGAGGATAACAGAGTGGTGATGTGTCGTGAATCCTCAGTTGTGTGTGTGAAAGTACTAGTTCCTTGTTGTTCACTCATCCTGAGGATATCTGCCTGTGAGTCCTGTTATAGCCTGAGTGTTCTATTGAAAAGTACCTAGAAAATTCCCTTGAACTATTTGGTTGTGTGTAGCCAGAATTTGTGAGCCTTGGGAAGACAAAACGTATCGGCATATGATTCGGGCTTTGGGTGTTCTTTCTACGCACACACTAGAATAACACATTGAGGAAGGTGACACCTAAGGGGACATTGAGAAATAAAGGGGTACATTCTTGGTTTTGTGTGGGGTGGATAATGTGGACCCCAAGCTAGCCGAGTTTGCATGAGGTGTCTGTAATTCTGGAGGTAAATCATATCTGACTGTTTGTCCCTTGTTGGTTTGTGCTTGAAATCTTGATATGTGAGGAGAGTGGTATTGAGATGACGTGGATTTGGATTCAACAGTGGTTTTGTGACCTCTTGGTGGAATAGTGGGGTTTGGGTGGTCTTTCTATGCACACAATGGAATAAATTCCTCCTTCATGTCGTGTGGGGTGGGTATTGTGGACACCAAACTAACTGATCATGCATGTGGTTAATCGCTAGTGTTGAGTACTAAAGCGGTATAGAGCGCATAACTAGATAAGGAGGCTAGTGAGGGTTGTGACCTGTTGGTGGAATAGTGTGGTTTTGGTGATCTTTCTATGCACACATTAGAATATAAGTTGAAGGAAGGTGACCCTTAAGGGATTGTTGAGCGGTGAAGGGGTATCCTTTTGGTATTGTGTGGGGAGGGTAATGTGGACCCCAAGATAGCCAAGTCTATGCGAGGTTCCTGTTGGCTCCTTCATTTTTGGAAGGGACCGTAAAAAGTAGATGAAGAAAGGGCCAGTGAAGGAAGCATGGGGTAAAGGAGAGAGAGTTGTGGAAATCCTCCAACATTAGAAATAGTTTTGGACCCGCCCCCATAAGGATAAAAGGAAGTATAAGGAAGTTGAAAAGGATATGAAAGATCGAAGGGAGAAGAAGACAAATAAAGGACAATCGAGTTGCAACAGAGAATAATGTGTATGGGTTTTTGGTATTGGTTTTATTCTTTGTCGATATGATGTTGTGATGAATAATTATGTGGTTGTTGTAAGGCTGTAGAACCATGATGTATTGAAGGTTGTCTGCTATAATAATGAATAATTTTTGGGCCCCTCAATTTTCTATGTTATATTTGTCTATTTATTAATAGATTGATCATGTGATTTCTCATTATTTGTATGTTATGAGTAATGTATTGATGTTGCAATAATCTACGATGAACAATTTTTTTGATATCAATAATGATAACCTTCATAATTGTATCCTTACAGTTAACCACTCCCTATCTCACACATGTCTTGGTTTTGCTTTGGGTGAGACCTTCTCCTTTAGGGGATTGAAAATTCCATCATACTAGACTATAACGGTGCCCCTTGTTGACCATGCGCAAGAACCCCAGTCTCCAATTTTCTGCCAACAAATGGTTATGTTGCCAAGACTTGGTTTCAACATAACATTGTTAACTATATAGATACACAGGTGACGACGAGTCAGATTTAGTTAACATGGGGAAAGAGGACTGAATATTTCATAATCCATGGAGATGAATTATGGGGGTGGGAAGCATCAAAGCTCGAACACTATATTTTTTATGGAGGCTTGCCACTAGATCAGTGGATCAAAATTTCGGTAGTGCTTATAGAGTGGTTACAAAGACTTGAAGAAGCACCTTAATATCATCGCTGACAAAGAAGAAAGGTCCAATGGACATGAATAGATTTGATTGAATTGAATCGACTATATTCACCATTGACTAGAGCTGTTGAATTTTGGGTAGAAAGCACCCTTACTGGCTATATTCTAGAATTCGTAGCTAAAAATAATTAGTTTGTATTAGAGGGCAAAGGCAAATTAGAAAGGGGAGCTAGGGGTATACGATTAAAGAAACTTCCACTGTGGATTAAGACCTAGACGGTTGAATTTGGGTTTTTACTTTTGAATTGGATCATGATGGAGGATTTAATCCCTCGTTCCATAGGGGGAATATCTAGGAGATGCTACAAGGTTGCAGAAGGTAGGATCTATCATTAACGGAGAGGGTTTATAGTAATGAAGCTAGGGATAAGAGGGAAGAAAGAAGGGTGAAAATCCATGAACAATGGTGGAAAGAAAAAATGAGAAAGGGACAAAAAATAAGCACACAATTGGGAAAAGAGATTTGGAATGGAGATAAGAGGAAAGAAAGTCAGGATGAGTTGCGTCAAATGAAGCGAAGAGAGGAACTGACTAACTCAAGGCTAAACGAAAGAGGGATATCAGTAATTGATAGCCCAGTAATAGGAATCTAGGGATAAGGTCCAAGTAGGAAAGTGGACTATGAAACTCAATCACCAAGTACTAGAGTATCAGACTAGTCGCTAGAACCATCCCTGGATGAAATTGTGAAACATTCGGAACTATTAAGACCTGTGGAAAATGGAAGTACCCCTAAAAGTGAATCCCCCTTTGTTGTAGAAGTAGACATTGGCAGCAATGGAAGTATCTATCTTTGATCAACCCCCAAGTTCCCTTGAATAATTTGGTAACAAACTCTCATAAATTTGTCTTAATATTACCTTGGTATAGTCAGATGAATAACAATTCAAGTAGTTTACAGATCAGTTCAATAGTAGGAGGAAGTAGAAGACTTATTCATAGATTAGTGGTAATGCTATAACACATCCAGGACCCCAAGGATTCATATTAGTAGGATCTCCAACCATCCCAAGGGAAGGAGTACAAGCTGCACCAATTTTAAAATGTCTATATTTTGGGGGAAGAGGAGGAGAAGATGACACAAAACAACATTGGTTTCTTTGTGAAGCAATTGGAACGCCAAAGGGATTCTGGATGATTCTAAATTGGTTGAATTTCACACAAACCTATGCAGTAGATCTTTGTAGTGGTACATGATATTATTGTAGAGGAAAGACCCAAATGCAATAGTGCCTACTCTGGCATAGATAAAGAAACTTTTCTTGGATGAAATTTTGCAACCTAAGTTAGAATAACAAGGTGTTGCGGAACTGAGATAAATATGGAAAATATAGGGATAATCTACTTGGTATTATGCGAGACGCTTCAGGGATGCACTAACTAAGTTGAAGTTCTTGGTCCATGAAGCTCACCATAAGGAATGGTTTATTTAGGTTTTATGACCATTAACACATATCCCCCTATCACAACATGTAATAGATTCACGCAGGACTGCATCATAATAGGCTATGAAGATTGAGGCCATGATAACTATATGAATTCCACCGCAATAAGGATTTCCACATCTTCGGGGGAACTTGTGCAAATCCATAACAAACTAGCATATATAATTGAAAGATTTCAGGACCTGAATATACAAAAATCTACTCAGAAACAAATATGGTGTGCCAGATGTATGACAGAAGGACATCATGCCTTTAAATTCCCTAGGATGAGGGGAGGACAAATTCTGTTGGGAGGACCATTTAATGGAGGATTGTTTAATGCATATCCAAGTGTGATAATTTTGCAAGTTTCCACTAGGAACCCCTTTCATTCTGTAGGATGGCAAACATACCCAGAATTTCCAAGTTCTTCTCCAAATGACTATTGTGAGATTTGTAAAGCATTTGGCCACCCGCCACGACTCTACCCAATTTTATAGAAATTCTCCCTAGTCCCAAGCATAGTATATTGTGAATTATGTCGATCCACTATACACAACACTAAAAAATGAAAATCCCTAGATGCTTTGGCAGAAAGACTAGATCATTCTATATATTGGGTAGTAGATCAACCTCCCGTAGGAGGGGGAGGACGTGGAAAAGTTTTTTGTGTTGGATGAGGAGGAGGTTGCAAAGGCCCAACATATGTTACAATTGAAATGAAATTGGCCACTTCTCCCATGAATATCCTTTGTCCAAAAGATAATGGTGTACTTACAATCATACGAACACCCATACCTTTGAAGAATGTCTCAATTTAATTTCCAAATGGGAAGACCATGCAAGATGGACAACACATTTCATTAACTGTGAACCCTGAGAAGATTGAAGTGTAGCAGGATTTGTTGTTACTCAAGCGGGTGAAAGAGTTGGGATAGATCAATGACAACCAACCTCCCCAATGATCAAGAAGGCATCTTCAATAAAACCTAAGTATATTCCAGTCCAACCAAAAGAGATCTATCGGAAAGTTGCTGACATGTTTGGACGAATACCAATCCCACCAGCCTGAGATGAGGTAGGACCATTTTAGCAGTACAGACAAGATAATATGAGGAGTGAATGTGAAGAAGTAGGTACTGAAAATCTAGGGAATTATGTTTCTTTATGGTTAAATTTGTTGAAATATATTCTGGAAGATGAGAATGCCACTCATAAATTATGAAAAACACTTAGAAACCTACACGAATTTGTGGAAATTGATGAAATGTGTGCTCCATTACATGAGAGAAACCTTCAATTGATATGATAGAAGCACAAGAAAAGGATGGTTCAAGAGTTCCATCTGGATGCACAAGTAAATGTCTACAATATTAAAAATGTGATATTGAACCTAGGATCCAATGTAAATATCCTTCCAAAGAAGTCATTAGAAGCAATGGGATCTTGGCCTATTTTTTATTCTCCCATTCACTTTGGATGGAAAATCAGTACCGCATATTCCTGATTGGCTAGCTGGAAAATGTCGAAGTCAATCTAGGTGATGTTAAAACCACCACAAATTTCGAAGTAATAGGAATAATGGGCAGAACAGACCCTTACCTAATGCTATTAGGAATTGAATGGGCTTATGAAAACTATGGAATAATTGACTTGAAACATAGGATGATGACCTTCGAGACTAATGATATGAACATAACCTGACCTTTAGATCCACACCAAAGACCATGGTACATAGATCCAATCCACAAAAATCTGGAATGGGATTCCCTAAACAACATATACAGTACTCCTTAACCATAGGAAAATGGGAAGATTATGTAAATCCAACAGCATAAGGCTTAGTGATCTGGAGGAGCATTCAACCATTTGATAGTGATTCCGAAGATGCCTGGGAAAACTAGAAGAACAGGAGACACAAGCTCTCATCCACACATTGTGCAATGGTGAAATTCGTTCACTAGATTGGAGAAGAAACCAATGAGATTCCAAGGTATGATGGCACCAACAATTTAGATAAGTTTCTTCAGGAAATGGACCCTTCAGTTGAGGAAGAACACCGTATGGATTTCCTAGATACAACTCTTATAGGGACTCGCTCAATATGGTGGGAGACACACAAAGATTATATACCAAATTCAAGCTATCTATACACGCTAATATGGTGAAGGAGGTGTATATGGGGGGGACCAATCCATACAAGCACATTGATCTATGTGACCACTAATGGGAGGAATATATATTCCAACCAGAGTTTTGGGTTCATTAATTTTTCATGATCTAGGACCTATATTGAAGCTTGGTACTTGCATGAAGAAAAAAGGTGACATACTAACTGCTAGAAGAAGATATATGCAAAGTTTTGTCAATATTTTTCCTTTTCTGCAACAGTCTATTCAGCAACGAACACACTAACAGGGATCAAGAAAGCATTATTCATTGACCAATTACAGAATGTGGGACACATGTATGTCTTCCCTGCACATCAAGGGCTATTGAACCTCACAGTGGAAATATATGAAGTATTATCTCCTCTCTGTTGCACAAAGGTAGAATAAGAGAACACAGACCCAGATAAGATTGAACACTTGCGGCATTTAACTTTCAAGGAATCTGAAGGATCCTCATAAGTAAGGAAGATGAAACCTGAAGAAACTGGGGATATCTATGCATAACACCCGAAGTTGCATAAAATTAACATTCATATGGAAGGAAAACCAAAGATGGAAGCAATAGGACACTATTAGGATGAACAAATGGTGTTTGAGATCTCCTCGCTACTAAAAGAATATGAGGATCTCTTTTTACAAATTTTTACAAAACTAAAAGGAATTCAAGGATATTTGGGTGAAATGAAGATTGTACTTAAACCAGATGCCAATCCTGTAAAGCATCAACTGTACCGGTTGAACCCCTCGAGTAAAACAAAAAGTGAAGAAAGAAATTGATCGTATGCTCAGTGTTGGCTTAATTTTCCTTGTGGATGAATCTGACTAGATCATCCCTATCGTAATCTAGATCAAGAAAGATACAAAAGACATCCAAGTTTGTGTTGATTAGCACAAATTGAATGCTTCATGTGTCCATGATCCATTCCCGACATCGTTGAATGATAAAGTCCTAGATCAAGTAGTGGGGAATGAAGCTTACTCATTCATAGATGGATTTTTAGGCTACCACTAGGTCAGAATCGCAGAAGAAGATAAGAATAAGAGCACATTTAATATGGAATTGGGAGAATTTTCTTACAATTTTATGTCAATTGGACTAAAGAATGCACCATTCATTTTATCAAGAATAATGATTGCATCTTTCAGATAATTCCTTCATAAGTCCCTGGAAGTCTATGTGGATGACTAGACATTTTATAGCTTTCTTGAGGATCGTGTTGCACTGCTTTGACTTATCTTGGACCATTGTAGATAAATATGAATTTCTTTGAACTTGCAGAAGTGTATTTTGTGTGTTCCTTTTGGAAACTTACTAAGATATATTGTTTGCAAGGACGGTGTTCTGGTAGACCCTATGAAAATTGCAGCAATTGTAAACTTACAAGAACCTACCTCAGTCAAGAAGTTACGGTCCACCTTGGGTCATACAGGGTACTACAAAAGGTTCATCCACAACTATGCCTCCATCACAGTGCCTTTGGAATAGTTTTTAAAGAAAACTGAAACTTTTAGATGGAACGGTGACTATTAAAAAGCCTTCACAAGACTAAAGGAAAAAATGGTAAAGACACCGATCTTAGAATTCCCTAACTGGAAAAAGGAATTTCATGTACATGTTGATGCATCAGGAATTGCCCTTGGAACCATATTAGCTCAACCAAAAGAAGGAGACATGGACCAACTAGTGTATTTTGCAAGTAGAAAGTTGTCACAAGCGGAACGTGTTGGGTATGTTATATCTCTTCACATGGTCGCTGCGTGTACAACACGATCCCGTCCGGAGGGGGGGGTTTAGAGGGGGGGGTAGCCCGACAGGGCCCACCCCCTTCATTTCGGACCGTTAGGTTCCGAAACGACACAGAGGGGGGCGTTAGGCCCCCGGAGTCTACGCGGAGCGCAAAAATTTTTGGGTTGCTTTTTGCTTTTTCGTGATTTTTGACCCATTGTACTCCATCTAATACCGATAAAAGGGATTAGGGTTGTAACCTAATTTCGGGTAAACGAATTAGGGTTTTAGATGTTGCGGAATACCATTTATTGTATTGTACATGGTTAAATAAAACATATAATGAAAAAGGAGCTGTGCGGCTCTAAGTTTTGCTGGTTTTTTCCCGGTTAAGGGTTTCCAGGTGAAAATATCTGTGTAATGTGTGTGCCATTGTGTATTTTCTGTTAATGCTTAAGAATCGATATAAGTTTGTACTTCAATGTTAAGGTTTAAAACTTACATTTGGTATCAGAGCATTTTTTGGGTTCAGAGGGACGCCTTTGTTTCCAAGGGTTTGGCTCGATCTTGGATTTGTGATAAACCTGGTTTCAGTGGGAGATTTGCAACGGTGATTTATTTTTCTTTAAAGAATGGCGAGCAGTTTTAGATTCGAGATTGAGAAATTTAATGGTCAAATCTTTGAGCTATGGAAGCTCAAGATGGAAGATCTTCTGGTAGATAGAGAACAATGGATCGCAGTAGATCCAGGTACCATGCCCTCTGGTGCGGTAAAAGAAGAATGGGAAAAGCTGGAAAGAAAAGCAAGGAGCACCATTCGTCTTTGCCTTGCAGATTCGGTATTGGTGAACGTATCTGGAGAAGACAGTGCAAAGAAGCTATGGGATAAACTGGGAAGTCTGTATCAGTCAAAGTCCCTGGTAAATAAGTTATTTCTGCAAAAGAAATTGTACCTTCTGAGGATGACTGATGGAGACTCTGTGTCAAAGCATCTAAACGCCTTCAATACTCTGGTAAGTCAGTTGACATCTATTGGTATTACAATTGCTGATGATGAAAAATGTATTAGTCTGTTGTGCTCTTTGCCAGATTCATGGGATAATCTGGTTATAGCTATTGGGAGTAATGCAACCACGCTAAACTTCGATGATGTGGTTGCATCCCTACTATCGGAGGAAATGAGGCGGAGATCCATAGATAGTTCAGCCAAGGATGCCTTATTTGTAAGAGGTCGCCCTGGAGACAGATCTAAAAATAAGTCTTCAGGTGGTAGATCTAAATCTAGAGGGATATCTAAATCTCCAGGACCTTCTGTAAGAAAATGCTGGAAGTGCGGTAAAGCTGGGCATTACAAGAAGGATTGTAAATCCAAAAATACTGATAAAAGCAGAGGACCTAATGATGCTCCATCTGCAGATGGGAAAGAATCTACAGAGGAAGGAGGAGATGTGTATCTGGCATCTTCAAGTACACATGCAGAGCATGATTCGTGGTTGATTGACTCAGGTGCGTCTTATCATATGACTCCTCACAGGGAGTGGTTTTCTGAATACGAAAAGTATGATGGAGGAGATGTATTTCTGGGAGACAACTCGGTGGTGAAAATCATAGGTCGAGGAAAGATCAAGCTACTGCTCAAAGATGGAAGGGTTAAAACTCTTCCCGGGGGTCTGCACATTCCAAAGCTGGCTAGAAACCTTATATCTGTAAGTAAAATGGATGATGCAGGTGTGAAAACATTATTTGAAAAGAACACATGCAAGATGGTTCGAGAATCACTGGTGCTGATGAGGGGAGTTCGGATTGGAACTCTATACAAGTTGTTGGGAAGCACCTTCAAAAATGGATGTAACAGTACTATTGTTCCTGAGGGTAAAAATGAAGGAGACAAAGTCCTTACTATCTCTAGTGAGAAGACATCGCTATGGCATCGAAGGCTGGGACATATTGGAGAGAAGGGTCTTCGACTATTACAAGGTAAAAGTATGGCTGAAGGCATGTCTGATTTCACATTAGATTTTGATTTCTGTGAACATTGCTTATATGGTAAACAGAATCGGGTAAGATTCTCATCTGGTGTTGTAAGAGCTAAAGGAATCTTAGAGTTAATACACAGTGATGTTTTTGGACCTGTGCCTGTTCCATCACTTGGTAAATTTGTGTATTATGTTTCATTTATAGATGATTTCTCAAGGAAAACTTGGATTTATTTCCTGCGTAAGAAATCTGAGGTTTTTAATAGATTCAAAGAATTTAAGGCTCTTGTAGAGAATCAAACTGAGAAGAAAATAAAAGTACTCAGAACAGATAACGGTGGAGAATTTTGTGAAAGTGAATTTGAGGAGTTCTGTAAAACGTGTGGAATAGCAAGGAAAAAGACTACTCCATACACACCTCAACAGAATGGGGTTGCAGAAAGGATGAACAGGACATTGATGGAAAAGGCAAGGAGTATGCTCAGTGGTGCAGGGCTAACACAACAATTCTGGGCAGAAGCTGTTGACACTGCGTGTTACCTAGTGAATAGGACACCCACATCAGCATTGGTTGACAAGACACCTCATGAGGTTTGGACTGGTAAGAAACCCTCTCTCTCTCATCTCAGAGTGTTTGGGTGTGATGCTTTTGTACATGTTCCAAAGGAGAAAAGGAGCAAGTTGGATAATAAAGCGGAAAAATGTATCTTCATTGGTTACAAGGATGGAGTGAAAGGTTACAAGCTGTGGAACCCAGTAAAAAGGCAAACAGTTTACAGTCGAGATGTGATCTTCAGAGAAGTTGAAAGCACTTCCAAAATTGAGGATGTACCAAAGGAAAGGGATTCAGAGAAGCTACACTTTGATCTCAAGGATGAAAGAGGTGACTCTTTTGAGGAACCATATTCGTCTGAATCAGATGAGGAGGCAGAATCGTCTGAATCAGATGAAGAGGCGGATCCACAGACTCCGGTATTGAGGAGATCTGACCGAGAAAGAAGGCAAGTTGAAAGGTACAGTCCCCCTGATTTTCGTTCTAATTTTGTGTTATCTATTACTGATGATGATCCTAGAACTGCTAAAGAGGTAATGGATTCAGAAGATAGTAAGCTATGGAAGAAGGCCATGATAGAAGAAATGGATGCCTTGGACAAAAATGAGGCATGGGATCTGGTTGAGTTGCCAGAAGGAAGAAATCCTATTGGAAGCAAATGGGTATTCAAGAAGAAGTTAAATGCAGCAGGTAAAGTGGAGAAGTACAAGGCTCGACTAGTAGCGAAAGGTTATTCCCAAATTGAGGGCATCGATTTTGGTGAGATTTTTTCACCTGTTGCAAAATTGACTTCTATTAGACTTCTTCTATCTATTTCTGCTGCTTTTGACCTTGAAGTAGAACAGATGGATGTAAAGACGGCTTTCCTACATGGAAATCTTAATGAAGAGATCTATATGAAGCAACCAGAACAGTTTGTGGTGAAAGGAAGAAAGGAGCTTGTCTGTAAGCTGGAAAAATCTCTCTACGGATTGAAACAATCTCCCAGAATGTGGTATCAAAAATTTGATACTTATATACTGGGACTTGGTTTCTCAAGAAGCAAAGCTGATCACTGTGTTTATTTTAAGCTAACTGGTGATCATTTTATTTATGTAATATTGTATGTTGATGATATGTTGCTAATTGGAAACAACAAGGAAATCATCAAGGATGTCAAGAATCAGCTGTCATCTGAATTTGACATGAAAGATCTTGGTGCTGCAAATTTCATTTTGGGCATGGAAATAAAAAGAGATCGTGAAAACAGAAAACTCTGGTTAAATCAGAGGAAATATGTTGAAACGATATTGAAGAGATTTAATATGCAGGAAAGCAAACCAGTGAAGGTGCCCATTCCTGTAGGTGTAAGGTTATCTGCAGAACAGTGTCCCACGACACAAGAAGAGGTAGAGGACATGTCTCATGTTCCCTATGCTAGTGCAGTTGGCAGTCTGATGTATGCCATGGTCTGTACTAGACCAGATATAGCCCATGCAATGGGATTTTTGAGTAGATACATGTCAAAACCAGGAAAGGAACATTGGACTGCAGTAAAGAGAGTCTTCGGGTATTTGTGTGGCACTACAGATTCTGTAATCTGCTACCAAGGAAGACCCGGTCTAAACAGAGAAATAGATATACAAGGATTTGTTGATGCTGACTGGGCTGGAGATCTTGATCACAGAAGATCTACAAGTGGCTACGTTTTTAATCTATTTGGAGGAGAAATCAGTTGGATGAGTAGAAGACAAGCTTTAGTTGCACTCTCAACTACAGAAGTTGAATACATGGCAGCTACCCATGCAAGTAAGGAAGCTGTATGGTTGCAAATATTGTGTTCAGGTATTGGTTTTGTTCAGAATGCAGTAAAAATTGGCTGTGATAGCTCAAGTGCAATATTTCTGGCAAAGAACCCTGCTTATTACTCGAGGACAAAGCACATTGATGTGCAGTACCATTTCGTCAGAGACATGGTTGAACAAAACAAAGTGTTGCTGGAGAAGGTTGACACTTTGGTAAATGTTGCAGACTCTTTGACAAAGTCTGTGAGTACTCAGAAGTTCTCTTGGTGTAAAGAGAACATGGGCATTATTGCCCTGAATTGTTGAAGTCATAAATTTCTCCTGTATGTGAAGAGAACAACAAGTGGGAGAATGTTGGGTATGTTATATCTCTTCACATGGTCGCTGCGTGTACAACACGATCCTGTCCGGAGGGGGGGGTTTAGAGGGGGGGGGGTAGCCCGACAGGGCCCACCCCCTTCGTTTCAGACCGTTAGGCCCCCGGAGTCCGCGCGGAGCTCAAAATTTTTTGGGTTGCTTTTTGTTTTTTCGCGATTTTTGACCCATTGTACTCTATCTAATCCCGGTAAAAGGGATTAGGGTTGTAACCTAATTTCGGGTAAACGAATTAGGGTTTTAGATGCTGCGGAATACCATTTATTGTATTGTACATGGTTAAATAAAACATATAATGAAAAAGGAGATGTGCGGCTCTAAGTTTTGCTGGTTTTTTCCCGGTTAAGGGTTTCCAGGTGAAAATCTCTGTGTAATGTGTGTGCCATTGTGTATTTTCTGTTAATGCTTAAGAATCGATATAAGTTTGTACTTCACTGTTAAGGTTTAAAACTTACAGAACGCAACTACACGGAAACATAGAAAAGGCTTATCTATGATTTGCCCTACAAAAGTTTTGCCATACTTGTTAGGAGGACAATTTAAAATTTTCACTTATCACTCATCTCTGAAGTATCTGGTAAACAAGCCCATATTGGAAGGTTGAATCTGCAGATGGCCACTATTATTCCAGGAATTCTCTTTTGAAGTAATAGTCAAGCCTAGAAATCATAACCACTGACCTAACCACCTATCATGAATAGAATCTGGAGAAGCCCATGGACTAGTTAACGATCGGTTTCCTGATGCAACAATCTTCAGAGTCGAAGCCATTCCAGACCATTTGGAAGAAATTGCACTATTTATCAAGCTATGGATGATTAGTCTACAATATCAAAATGTCATTTGGTCGTAAGATCTAGGGAATACCAATTGATTGCAGGACAACTATACAAGTTGGGGAGATATGGGATTTAGCATAGATGTGTATTAGACCATGAATGCCAAAGTATTTTATGGGAATGCCATGCCAGTGTTTCAAGTGGCCATGTTGGAAGAAAATATACAAGTAGAAAGGTACTCCAAGCAATGTTATAGTGCCCCATAGTGTTCAAATATGCTAAGGAATACGCCAAAAAGTGTGATGTCTATCAATGAATTGGCAAGTTGTCCCGAAGAGATGAAATTCCACTCCAATTAGTTCGAGCATTACAACCATTTGAAAAATGGGCAATTGATTTCATGGGACCTATCAATCCTTCGATGAAGCATTCCAAATCCCATTATATTATCAATGTCGCTGACTATTTAACCAGATGGGTAGAAGCAACACCAATCTGAGATTGATCCACAGAAATAGTTGCTTAATTTATCTATGAAAATATTATCATCTGGTTCAGATGTCCCAGAAGTCTCACAAGGAACCAGGGTAAGCATTTCTTAAACACCACTATCAAAGAATTGATGCAATAATTTTTTATACAAAGCCACAAAATCAGTTTGTATCACCCGCAAGCAAATGGTATTGTAGAATCATCCAATAAGATTCTAGAGATTGGGCTAACAAAAGTATGTTGCATAAATCAGGATGATTGGGATGATCAATTACTAGTTGTTTTATGGGCATACAAGATCACTACTAAGATGTTGCATAAACAAACCCCATTCCAGTGGGTGTATGGAAGAGAAGTAGTTGTTCCAACAAAAATTTTGGTTCCAATCCTCTATATCATGCATGCAACACACATGACAGAGGAAGATTCAGTTGCGGAACACCTTGTGAAACTCATGGAACTAGAAGAACCTAGATTCCCAGTGGATTATCATGCAATAATGGAAAAAGGGTGATAGAAGTCTTGGCATGATAGGCATATCAAGTAGAGACAATTTTCCAAAGGTGAAAAACTTCTACTCTATGATAGCAAATTCATGAAGCACCTAGGAAAGTTACAAATGCGTTGGTCGGTCCGTTCATTATTGTAGAATCAAAGAAGCCAGAGCTATAAAGCTCATGCAACTTGTTGGTATTCTTCCTCCTGGATGGGAGAATGGCACATGCCTTAAGCCCTATGTTTCTGCCCATTAATTTCACAAGATGACGCTCTTGGATCAGGGGTGGTTTAGTTAGGAGTTAGGTTCTTTCTTTTTATGTCCCGTGCTTTTTTCAAATTTCTTTAGCTATAGTTGTTTAGTCCAGTGCAGTTGTTTGTTAGTTTAGCGCAACCCATCGTGGTCGAGGAGGGACCCACGGTCCAATTTAATTACCATCAATGCCAAGTCAAATCTGTACAGTTGTCTTTTCAGCAATTAAGAGCCACTAACAAACAAATCCATGAAATCAGAAATCGCCTCTGTGAATTCTTAGTCGATTGATGCATTTAAGAAATTAATCATACCACCCTTCCATTGTCATTCCCCGACATTAATGGATCACCCCTATGGAGTGGGATTTCTATTTATTTAGCCAGTTATGATTCCAACACTCCCCATTGTGAAGATTTGAATGACAGTCAAACTAGAGCCTTCAATACGTAGTAAGTTTTGAACATCCAAAATACCAGCCATCCACTTCGTATACCAAAGTCGAAAATCAGCCATGGGAAAAGTAGCAGCCTCTAGCATAGCACAAACAAACAAAAAATGAAGTGGTCAAACTCGACCTTGTTGATCCAAAGATCACATATTTAGGTGATTTGCAGGGAAAAAAGAGTAGACACAACTCATGGATGCCATTTTTCTTATTACAACTTGTACCCATACATGAATTCCAATGTGTATATGAATTTCATCCCAACCAAAAGCAGGCAAGTTGTACTAGAATGGAAACATGATTTTTTTATCCCTAAGAGATTCAACCCCGATGAATTTGAAACATCTTCTAGTGTTCGACACCATGGCGGAGGTACAAAACTGTACCAAGTTTTAATCAATCGCATGCATGGTTACCCTTTATGGTTGGACCAATAATATCAAGTCCATATAGACGATATTCAGAAACTCATAGGCATGTCAATGGCAAGAGAAGATGTGGCCACAAATTTTCAAGATGACCATAAGTGAGGAAAAACCATTCAGATCCAAGCTTGTATGATAAATACGACACTAGATGAGGAGGAAAAGGTTCCATCATTGCCGAAATAAATCACCCATTGACGAAGATCGCATGCTAGATTATTGCTATCTAAGTTATGAGAAAGTGCACAAAAGGAGAATGCACCCTGAACACTATTTGTGTTGCAGAGTTCTGTGTCCAGAGAGTTCAATTGAATTGGTGCAAGTTAATGATGGATGAGCTCCTCCAAGCATGCACAAATGCACAAAATTCTGGAGGTTACTTCATTTTTAGCTACTTGCTCATACGACTAGCTATGTGGAAATGGAGGTCGTCAAACGGTCAAACACTACCTCACATCAATTTGAAGCAAAGTATAGCACAATATTAAACCCCATGAAAGGCCCAACGTGATGCTACCAATGTGACGTTCAATAATAACGCTTTTGTTGAATGGTACCTGGACCTCAAGAAGCTACGATGGACTGGGACATAAGACCTTGATAATATATTACACTTCTAAAGTATGTTTTGGGATTGAACGCAACGCCACTTTCATTTGGCCACAAGAATCTAACTAGGATACATTCAAATCATGCACCCTGTTATTTTGCTTACTTTTAGCGGCATTTCTCAAAGAGGTCATCACATGGCCTAGAGTAAAATTTGTGATGACAGATAGAGGTAATTTTTATTTGTTCCCCCTTTCTTAAACCAAGCCAAAAATCAAATTAGAAGAAACTTAGGAACAATATTCAAAGGAAACATCTCCACCTGGTGTAACCACAATCCCCACCATCCCCTTCCCCATCACTAGAATCACTCCCAGAAACTGCTATGGTTCCTGCACACCTTTTGAAATATGCTTGTATTTCCCCAGGTGCACAAACTCTAGCCACACAAGTCAACCTTCTGCTACAACACCTATGGTCACGACCTCCACCATCCCAACCCCTATTTCCACATTTCTCCCCCAAACATCCCAACCCATCACAGTTCCTCTTCTCCCAAATATTGATTTATCCTCCATCTCGATCAATACAATGAATCCATCCATCATTGATATCATTGATGATCCCCCAAAAACCATTCGTACAATGCCAAGATTCCCCATCCATCAAGAAATCCCATAGTAGAATCTCACCTCTCGCGGTATTGAAGAAGGACTTGAAACATATTCTTATTTAGAAGCCACAATTGTTGAGCCATTTTTTCAACAGCTCTCTCAGCAAGAAGACGCCCCAGTAAATCTGAATCAAAACACCCTGATTCACCCTCACACTATGAAGATGTTCAACAAATATTGTACCTCGAGGAATTTTTCAGAAAATATGCGCAGGTAGAGCAACAAGCTGACATGCTAGAACTTCTACCACCGCCTCCAGCTGCTAAAACTATCTCCATCCAAGAACAAATCAGACGACTAGTACGCGACCCAGATTCCTAGCCATCCTTCAGATCTGCCAAGAACATCATGAAATTGTTCCTTTTTTTCTAAAGATACCCCACAGAAGGTAATTCAGAACATAATAGTTTCATCAATGACAGAGGCACAAGCACAAGACCTGTCATCACAATCCATCGCTGGTGGTGTTCCACTACAATCTCTAGCACCTGCTTCAACAATCCTAGATTATAATTCACTCTTTGTATAGTAGTTGTTTGAATAGATTTGCAACACCACAGCAGAAGCATAATGACGCCTAGTGTAGGTCGAGACAAGGAATGCCAATCTTCAATAACTTTATGACGACGTTCGCATTGAGTCGGTGGATTCCCTCATAGCAAAGGCATATACACAACAGGGAAAATTTGTTATGGAAGAGACTATTATGGCCCTTTGTGACCATATGTGCACAATGTGGACTCAAGTACGAAAACACTTAGCTATTCTGCCAGAAAAAATTTCATTTGTCGCACCATAAGAGAGCCTCCAACTCTTTTGTACTTCCGGGCAGGCTGTAACCTTTGGCTCTCCAAGTTATGGTGCAGGCTGTAACCTTTGGCTCTCCAAGTTATGGTGCAGGCTGTAACCTTTGGCTGGATAACCACGCACGCAGGCATTTAATATTAATTTACATTCATTTGAAAGTGTTGAGCGTATGGGCGAGTCCGTTCGGTATTAGGGTTTCGATTGGATTGGAAGAGAACGGCGTCAAATATGAATACCAAGAGGAGAATCTCGCCGCCAAGAGCGAGCTTTTGTTGCAGATGAACCTGTCTGTGAGTCTCTCCTCATTCTCGAGTACATCGACGAGGCTTGGCCTGCTTTCAATCCTTTTATGCCGGCCACCGCATATGAGCGAGCCTATGCAAGATTCTGAGCGAGCCTGTGCAAGATTCTGGGCAGACTTTGCAGACAAGAAGGTATATTTATATTCAAATGCTCTCATTTCTTGAATCAATTCTTCATTTCATCTCAGATCAATTAATGGTTCGGGTTAAATTGCTTTAATTTGTGCAGGTCTATGATAATGGCGGTGCTCACCTTATGAAATTGAAAGGAGAAGCCCAGGAAGAAGCTAAGCCCAATTTGTTGGAATAGCTGGGGTTGTTGGAAGGAGCGCTTAATGAGCTTTCAAGAGGCCTTAAGCCTTATTTTGGAGGTGAGCAGTTTGCGTTCATGGATATCGCATTCATCCCATTTGCTTCTTGGTTCCTTGCCTGGGAAAGAATGGAGACTCAGTTCCCAAGGCTTCCTGAGTGGGTGAATTCGCGTATCGAGCGAGAGAGCGTCAAGAAAATCCTTCCACATCCTGACAATCCTGAGCGTCAAGAAAATCCTTCCACAGGCTCCGACTGAAGATTTTAATATATATGTCGGTGTTATAGAGATAGATAGATAGTGCATATGTTCTTTTGGATCTTCTATCAATTGGGACACCTCCTGTGCCTGTACAATCAACTCCTGTGCCTGTACAATCAACTGTTACAGCATCATCCTTAACACCTTCCAGTCAACCACAGGCGATTTCTGTTACTCCTTTGGATCCATTATCGCAGTTGGCACCATTAGCCTCTTCGGCCTCTCCATCACCGCAAACAGTCACAGCGAAGTTAAAAGGCCATCTGTACAAGATGCTCCTGTAGTTGACTTGTTAGGAGATTTGAGTCCTGCTCCAGCAGCAACTGGTATGTATGACAAACAGTTGTAACTTCTCAAATTCTCTTATCCATAATAGCATCCTCCTGGATATGTGTTCTTTGATTATGCATTTGTTCATGGAAAATGCCTGGAAATGAGATGTTGTTTCATTTTGAAGTTTAATGTTGTGAAATTTTACAGATGATGGTGTTACGGCATATCCCCCAATAGCAAATCATTGAAGGTCACTTTTGAGTTCACAAAGCAGCTAGGCAAGCCAGAATTTACATTAGTGCAAGCGAGTTTTACAAATTTGACCTCCAATGCCTTCACAGATTTCATCTTTCAGGCTGCTATTCCAAAGGCAATATTGATTTTCCATTTGTCATTTATTTCAGTTTTTTCCAAACCCCGAATTTTTGAGTTCACAAAGCAGCTAGGCAAGCCAGAATATATATATATACCATGGCATCATTGCATCTTTTCTCTTTGATGGTTTTTACGGCTATATATATTTTTTCTTCTATTCCAAATGTTAGTTTCCGTGAAGCATGAAGGAATTTGGTCTTCTCAAGTATATCTTCTCACCAAAGTGTTTGAATGCAATATTTTCATTATGAAGATTTCTATGTAATCCAACGTGACATCTTAACACCAAAACAAGGCGAGGTGGCACTGCACTGAAAGCATATTTTTTAAACGAAAAAACCCAACAAAATTGGAATGCTCTAGAAGGCATTTTGGATGTAATTGTTATCAATATGTTGTTCTCAGCATAAAAAAACCTTACCAGGTAATTTAAGATTTCAATTTTGTGTGTGGGTTGTACAGTATTTATAATATTAACATGATTTGCAAATCACACATCCTCACGTGTTGGCCAGGCGAGGCTAAGTATTTTCTTTTATTTAAGTTACTTCAAATACCGGTGGCAAGAAGGTTAAGTATATTTATATATAAAAGAGAGATTGTGATATCGTGCTATGGTTCTCTATTTGTAAATTATATGATAAATTTAAATTTAAATTAATAAATTTATAATATGATAAATTTAAATTATATGATAATAGGATACATATTATAAATTGTATTTGACAATCTCATCAATCTCTTCCACATTGTGATCGCAACTTCATATAAGGCTTGGTTAGCCATCTGTTTCACTTCAAGTAGTGGAACATATGCATGAGAAATTCCGACATTATAATTTTAAATATTTTAAATATTTAATATAATTTTTATTTTAATATGTTTTTTAAATTTTTATAATTTTAAATGTTTAAAAATTAATATAGTTTTAAGTGTTTAAAATATTTAATATAATTTTCATTTCAAAGTGTTTTTTAATTTTTAAACAATTGCAAAAAAACATTTTAATAATTAATTATGAAAAAATTAAAATTATTTAAGATTTAAATAGTTAAATTAAGTTTTACAAATTATGAAAAATAATACACTAAATTTGTTTTGTTTGATATAATTTTTAATAATAATTATATCAAATTATTTTTTACATAATTTTAAATAAAATAATTATTTAATATTACTTTACATAATTAATTATATAATCTTTTCAAACATTTATATTTTTTTATGAAATTTTTACAATTAATATTTTGTTTAGTTGCCTATTC
Source organism: Larix kaempferi (assembly GCA_027924585.1). Taxonomy (NCBI): domain Eukaryota; kingdom Viridiplantae; phylum Streptophyta; class Pinopsida; order Pinales; family Pinaceae; genus Larix; species Larix kaempferi. The sequence goes on along the minus strand of BSBM01000236.1, from coordinate 7,403,128 downwards.
TGTCATTACGATTATGACTCTGTTGGTGATTATGTTTATAAAACTTGTGTTTCTCAAAGGCTATTAAATATTAATTTATTTAATTAAAAGTGTTTAATAGATAAAATTCAAATGTTAAATTTATTAAGTATTGATACATTTATTTAATATGAAGATGGATTGAAATACAAGATTTGGTTTGGTTTTTGATATTTTGTTTTTTAAATAAATAAGAATATTTTTACAAGAATTGTTAGACTTGAAAATAATTATGTATATATATAAAGAACAAATGAATGGTTTTCACTTTAAAAGTATATCAATATCAATAATAATAAACAAAAACTTTTATAATTCTCTTCCACACATAAATTAAGAATAACACATTTTGTATGTAGAAGCTACATCAATATGAATCCACATGCAGCACCCTTGAGTATGGATAATGCTCATAAAATTTGAATTTGGATATATTTATCATTACAATTCCCCTGCCAAACCACATCCCCAAAACTAAAGAACTTATATATATATATATATATATATATATATATATATATATATATATATATATATATATATTAAATAATCAATACCACAATGAAATGTGTTTCACTAAAAACATATTTAGAAAATCAAACTCTAATGATATTTTTGTTCATATAGACACAAAATATATACTAGCGCAACCACTTAACTTATGGTCAGTGAACATCGATAGCCCACAAGTGTCACTCAGGCTCAAGCATTTGGCATTTTGGAAGACATTCTCCTCATGTTGATACACCAATAGATGGACTAATGACGTGCTCTTGCATTGACATTTACGCTTCTTGTTTTGATATTAAATAATCAATACCACAATGAAATGTGTTTCACTAAAAACATATTTAGAAAATCAAACTCTAATGATATTTTTGTTCATATAGACACAAAATATATACTAGCGCAACCACTTAACTTATGGTCAGTGAACATCGATAGCCCACAAGTGTCACTCAGGCTCAAGCATTTGGCATTTTGGAAGACATTCTCCTCATGTTGATACACCGATAGATGGACTAATGACGTGCTCTTGCATTGATATTTACGCTTCTTGTTTAACCCTGAGGGAAAAACATCACCATGAACCTTTCAATCATGAAAATATAGACATACAAGCTTTGAAAACCAATGTTCCCCCTTTTTGTTTTCAGCTCTGTCCATTATTGCTCTCCTCCGTGATGCAAGCAAATAACCAATCGAGCAGAAAGAAAAACTTCACGAACATCAGTTGGGCGATTTCCTTCAACAGGTGGCAATGCACTGGAGTGTTGGCGCTTCATTTGTTTGTTGTGCAGTGATATTATATCCCACATGCAATGGAAAGATGTTGATATACCATTTGAGTTGAGCACTATGATGACTCGTGGTAACCTCCTCGGTGGTTAATACCTGGGTTCAAACCTTGATCTATAGGATAATAAAAACAAAATTCCCTTTCGATAAAATATTATTCCAAACCGTATTAAATGGTTTAGGAAATAATATTTTTTATTATTTCAAAATATTTAGCTTGAGAACCAAAGAGGCAAAGGCAAAGATTGCACAATATTTTTTTAAGGATTTAACAATCTTGATAAGAATTTATGGCATTTTTAAATGCAAACAAAGAGAATTAAGGCTCGAGACATACATTACAAATTGATTAGGATGGAGGTTTCAAGTGATGAGAAATTTGTTAGGTTGATATAAAAGGAATTGATCCAGAATTTGCAGAAGGTCAAATATCCTAGGTAGGATTTCTCTGGCAGAGATTAAACAAACCAATGGAGCAATAGACAACTTAAAGCTTTTGCTTCCGAATTTGAAAGTCTTCCAGCAACACCTAAATTTTTTTCATAGAGTAGATTTTGGTACCAATAAGACCCTTAGTGAAAGGTTATCAAATACTATTTAACAATTCCTAACATTTTGGTTGATCTAGTTTCATAACTAAAATGGTGTTATGATGACTAGAAATGAACTAAAATGGTGCTATGATGACTAGAAATGTCACAAGTTTCATCATAGTTTAAGATGCATCACATCATCATAAACTCTAGTGCCTATAATGAACTTGTGTATGATCCGATCATGAATTTTGAATGACTAAATCATATGTTTTCGCGGGAGAAAATGTTACTTTATACTTATTTCATAACCCATGGAAAAATACTTTTAATAGATGATGATGACCTTTCATTTGTATGTGACTTATCCATTGGAATAATGGAGTTGTATTTGAAATTTAGGTTAGATTCTTGTCTTACATTTAGTTTGCACTGTAAACTTGCATTCCTGTGCAAGGGGTGCTTCCATGTTTATCAAGTTTTATTTAATTTTTGAGAAGCCACATTCTTATATTCTGAAGTGGATGAGTAATTTTCCGTTTGGCAATTTCTAAGTGCTAGTAATAAACTATGCAATTCCTATGATTATGTCATTTGTAACAACTTTTACACCAATATTTGACCTTTGTCGTTATTGTTTTAAAATAAAATAGAGTCATAGGCTTATGATTAACAAATCCATCATTAATCATTTGTTCCATGGTTTTGATTCCATTATTCACATTTATTAAAACCTTCACTAAATTGCATCATTCACTGCTCTTGTTTTTTAGGATCCTTCAAAATTTTAGCACTACTATTAGAAACTAATAATTACATGATACTACAGTTATGGAAAACTTATTCACGTGTCTCAATTTTTAATTATTTAAACATGAAAAGTATGAACAATCCTATATTCACATCAATGGATTATCATAACAAATAGAACAATCATATATTCACATCAATGGGCAATACCCAGGAGAGAATGATGAGATCTAGGAATGGCATCTAGGGTTTACTCATAATCAAGTCTCTTTGAAGGGAAATTTTTTCTACAAAATTTTGAGCCTCTCATCAAGAACCAAGTTCTATCCACTATGTTAATATCCATAATCAAAGAGACAAGTGTTAATATTTGGTCATATGTTGGGTTTCTCTAGAATCATGATACATTCTCACTAAGACAAGAAAAAGTATGCAAAGTGCATTGTTAAATGTGAAATGGGAGGGGAAATTCTTAAAGAGATACCCCTAATTATTACAATGGTTGTGTATGAGTATTTTATTTGTAGAGGATTTTGAATGTTCCATTTTTCCTTGGTCAAGCTGATATTTAGGAGGCATTGAGGCAACATTCATATGGGATTGATATAGAGGGGTAATTTACCCATATTCTTCAAAGTAACTTGACGATGGATCATATTAGAGAACCCCCTCAAGGGAAGGATTTGTAGCACTTGACGATGGATCATATTAGAGAAACCCCTCAAGGGAAGGATTTGTAGCACCCTTGATAAATAAGGGTATACTATAGAATATGATAGCAAAAGAGTTGAATGCAAAAGATAAATTGTTAGGAACAATACTTACATCCTAAATCTGATTTTGTCTTTCTTCCTAATTTTATGATGTCAAAGTTTAGGCTTTTAAACCTTGCAATAATTGTGTTGAAGTTATCCATATAGAGATTTGGAAGTGCAATTTCAAGTCAGTGGACCTAATTGGTATTCATAGTTCCAAAGAGACTCTTGAAGGTGTCTCTTATATATTTCACAACTTTATTGTCCTTGGTACAATGAATTAGATATCTCTTGACATATAGAGTGATCGATGCAAGAGAATCATTCAAACATAGGAGGTCATAATCATCATCTTCAACAACAGGAATAGGTTTCATCACATACATCCACAAGCCTTTGGTTCGAAGAAGCAAAACCATTTGATCCACCAAGAATGATAATTGGCCCAATTTAATCAAGGAAACGTCCACTTTGAATCTATTTAGGCTTAACAAGAAGAAGAAGAAGCATTCGTATGAGAATTAAGTTTTCCATGTTTCACTTTTATAGGATCAAAGAGTAGAAATCCTAGATAGCCCTAGGAAAGTAGGAAATAGCCTTGAATAAAAGTGGAAATATCTTAGGAATTCCCAAGAAAACCCTAGAAGATAGGTGTTGGATTTGGAGAGGATTTGAACTTCTAGAATCCTAGGAAAAAAACAAAAAGGGTGATCCAAGAAAATACTAATTCCATTGTCACAAGAGAACTTGAGAGATTAAGGTAAACATTCACTCTAATACCAAGAATTGAATGGGACCAAAGACAAGCCCAAATTCTGCAATAGCCCAATTAACAATGTGCTACACAAAAGATGCACAAGTGGTCACAAAAGAAAGAAATGGCAGTCACAATAAGCACCAAAGATATAAGTGTCTTTAGGCATAAAATACTTTATAAGCGAGATCAAGACGATGAAATACAAATGAGAATTATAGCATATTTATACACGATTCAAGTAGGATGCTACCCCAAGAAATACTAATGAGTGTCTGTTTACAAGTTTTACTATGTCAACCTTAAGCAGTCCTGATATTACAATAAATCATCAAATGATGGTCGTAGCCATTGTTACAAATAAGTTGATGATGATACATATGGATGTTTTGTATCCCCATGTAAATATTACACAAAACTTCCAACAAATATGAGTTTATTTTTTTAAAATAAAAATACTAAATGGACTTCATTAAAATATCATGCTTCCTCTATCCAATCCAAATGAGATGTGAGAAATAACCCCTAGATAGATAGGGAAAGTAAATAATGGCAAAAATAAATCACCTTAATACCTACCCTACCCTTGTAATGGCAAATGTATTTTCCCAAGCAATAACAAGTGGCGGGGGATATCGGTGGAATCAACAGGGGCTTGCAACCACGTGGGCCCATCAGATTCCATAGAATCAATTTGGTAATAAAGGTATTCATAATTGGGCCACCATAGAAATAAACCTTTTTTGTTACATAGAAGGCATCATCTTCCCTTTTTTGTACATATGAGTGGATTCGTCATAATGTCCTAAGGGAACCACATTAAAACCATCACAAGCATGCTTTACAACCCATTGATCCCATGATGATTCCACTTTTTTATTAATGTGTAATGTAGTGATAAAAAGAGAAGATTCGGTTTAACACCTAGAATGTGAAGAACATCTCCAAACTTAGTAGGATCTATGATGACATCACCACAATCTGAAACTTGTGGGTTGAATTCTCATCAAGAACCAAGTTCTATCCACTATGTTAATATCCATAATCAAAAAGACAAGTGTTAATATTTGGTCTTATGTTGGCTTTCTCTAGAATCAATGATACATTCTCACTACGACAAGAAAAAGTATGCAAAGTGCATTATTAAATGTGAACTGTGAGATGAACCAACTTTTTCATCGAAAAGATCTTCAAAACCTATTGTAGATCTCACGAGCCCTTTTAGTTTTGGAAGACAAGAAAGGAAATTCTTAAAGAGATACCCCTCATTATTACAATGGTTGTGTGTGAGTAATTTATTTGTAGAGGATTTTGAATGTTCCACTTTTCCTTGGTCAAGCTAATATTTAGGAGGCATTGAGGCAGTATTCGCATGGGCTTGATCTAGAGGGGTAATTTACCCATTTTCTTCAAAGTAACTTGACAATGGATCATATTAGAGAACCCCCTCAAGGGTAGGATTTGTAGCACCCTTGATAAATAAGGGTATACTATAGAATATGATAGCAAAAGAGTTGAATGCAAAAGATAAATTGTTAGGAACAATACTTACATCCTAAATATGATTTTGTCTTTATTCCTAATTTTATGATGTCAAAGTTTAGGCTTTTAAACCTTTCAATATACTCCTCAACGGTGTTGAAGTTACCCATCTAGATATTTGGAAGTGCAATTTCAAGTCAGACGACCTAATTGGTATTCATAGTTCCAAAAAGACTCTTGAAGGTATCTCTTATATATTTCACAACTTTATTGTCCTTGGTACAATGAATTAGATCTTTCTTGACATATAGAGTGATCGATGCAAGAGATTCATTCAAACATAGGAGGTCATAATCATCATCTTCAACAACAGGAATAGGTTTCATCACATTCATCCACAAGCCTTTGGTTCGAAGAAGCACAACCATTTGATCCACCAAGCATGATAATTGGCCCAATTTAATCAAGGAAACGTCCACTTTGAATCTATTTAGGCTTAACAAGAAGAATACGAAGCATTTGTATGAGACTGAAGTTTTCCATGTTTCACTTTTATAGGATCAAAGAGTAGAAATCCTAGATAGCCCTAGGAAAGGAGGCAATAACCTTGAATAAAAGTGGAAATATCTTAGGAATTCCCAAGAAAACCCTAGAAGATAGGTGTTGGACTTGGAGAGGATTTGAACTTCTAGAATCCTACGAAAAAAACAAAAAAGGGTGATCCAAGAAAATACTAATTCCATTGTCACAAGAGAACTTGAGATATTCCACTAGTGAAAGTTATAGAATTGGGAGATTAAGGAAAAAATCCACTCTAATACCAAGAATTGAATGGGACCAAAGACAAGCCCAAATTCTGCAATAGCCTAATTAACAATGTGCTACACAAAAGTTGCACAAGTGGTCACAAAAGAAAGAAATGGCAGTCACAATAAGCACCAAAGATATAAGTGTCTTTAGGCATAAGACACTTTATAAGCGAGATCAAGAAGATGAAATACAAATGAAAATTATAGCATATTTATACATGATTCAAGTAGGATGCTACCCCAAGAAATACTAATGAGTGTGTGTTTACAAGTTTTACTATGTCAACCTTAAGCAATGTTGATATTAAAATTAATCATCAAATGATAGTCATAGCCATTGTTACAAATAAGTTGATGATGATACATATGGATGTTTTGTATCCCCATGTAAATATTACACAAAACTTCCAACAAATATGAGATATTTTTTGAAAATAAAAATACTAAATGGACTTCATTAAAATATCATGCTTCCTCCATCCAATCCGAATGAGATGTGAGAAATAACCCCTAGATAGATAGGGAAAGTAAATAATGGCAAAAATAAATCACCTTAATACATACCCTACCCTTATAATGGAAAATGTATCTTCCCGAGCAATAACAAGTGGCAGGGGATATCCGTGGAATCAACGGGGGCGTGCAACCATGTGGGCCCATCAAATTCCATAGAATTAATTTGATTATCTACTGAACACCCGTTTTATGTCTTCTCCCACCATTGTAAAACTCCCACCATCGGTGTTAATACTCCTAAAACTCATTTAGAACTGTCCCAGGTTTTGCTGAGTGGGTGAACGGGGGAAGAGAAATCTTCCCAACGGTCGTTTTGGAGGGGAAGACCCACAGCCGAAGCCATTTGTAGCCGTGTGTACGGGATCATCAGCAATTTGAAGAGCTGCAACACGCAACAATAGAGATTCACATCCATCAGATGTTTCCACTGTTACTTTTCACACTCCCACAATTTTCTTCTTCATTTCCAGCTCGGGCTTTAATTCCATCTGCCCAAATTTGGGTTCATTAATGTGAAGGATGGATTGCATTAATGGTATGATTTTACTTACAGTGCAATCATTCCATATTGTCACAATCCTTCCATAGATTGCAAAGAGAGGGCATGTTGTGTGAGCAATAAAAAAGGGGAAATTGATTTTTCAAACTGGACTCCAATAAATAGAAGGCTCGGCGAAGAGATGGCTAGCAGAAGCACAAGAAATGATCTTCATAAGTTGAAGAAGAATCGAGTCAATACTGAGGGTTTGTTTCACAGAATCACAAATTGCATTGCAATCCAAAAGCAAAAGAAAAGGAGTAGGGCTCGTCGTTCCAGGTATTTATGCTTTAATCCATCTGATGTAGTGTCATTTTGTTGGTTGAATGTATTCGAGTCATGAATCCATTGACCGCAATTCTGGGCACAATTGGTCTCTATCAAAACACGGATTTTAATGATCAGAAACACATTCACATTTCCCTCGTGCTATGCTTCTGACTCATTTCAACTCTAAGACATGCTTTCAATTGTCTATGATCCAGCCATACTCTAATGAATTTCCAATCCAGAAAGATCCATCAAATGGAATTACTATTAATTCATAATTTAACACAAAATGGATTTTAAACTTTTCCTCACGCTATCAACCTGCAAATAAATTAAAGCAAAGCACTGTGACCACGATCCTCCTTACTCAGCGTTTCATTTTCCTTTGGGTACAGACCATGATTTTCTATCAAAATGAGTTTTTATTACATTGCATGCTACAGGTTGCTCCAGCTTGATCTTTAGAGGAACCTAGAATCCCACTTAGTTTGGACTTGTAAGACAAAAGACGTGGACCTTTTTCATGAAATTTACTAGCAATTTACAAATTGATTGGAAATTGAACTTTTACATCAAACTAACTCTTTGATCATCCCATTGAATGATGTAAAATGACGTGTTTCAATCCGTTATATTTTTCTCTTGCTATATAGTCAATCCTTTAGAACATCCTCTGCTATATAGTTGTTCTTCATGTTAATTGGATGTCAAAGCCAAGAGTTACGTCTTCTTGACTAAACAATACTGCATTTCATTGAAAACAAGCCAACTTAATAGGGTTAATATTTTGAATTAATTTTCGAGTACATATTAGAATAACACTTGAAAGATTAAAATCTTCATTTTTAATAAAGAAAATGGCACCTTGATCAAATATTTCTTCTAAACATCACTGCTTCTACAATAAGAATAGGTGATGAGCTCTTAGCAGAGGTTAGTTGCTTGCTCCACCCTTTGGGAAACCACTCAATCATCACCAAGCACTTTTCAAAAGCCTCAACTATTAGGAGAGTCTCAGTGGATCATACCAAATCCCCTTTCGGGATTTCATAGTTAAGTCCTCTCAACCCTAGATTCTTTTGTGAGGACATCATTAAACAATGTATCAACTCCTTTGTGGTTGATGCAAGATGGCACAACAAGGACGTCTCTATCTTATTTTTTATGTGGTTAATAAGACTTCATCTCCTCCTCATTCTGCACCTTTCTATTTGTTTAATATAGGTTCCATTCATGCATTGGTTAGTTTCAATCCCATGGAGACTCCTGTTGAAAAGTAGCATTTCATCTTTGACCCTAGAATTCACTTGAGAGATTTGTTGGGAAAATGATTTCCCATACACCTTGATAGCTCTACCCAACATCTCCAATTTAAGATCTACATTAAGAATTGTAGGTGCATTCCAACTTGGATGTGCAGGTGCCCCCAACTCTTATGTGTATATTGTGTGACTATCAGTAGTTTTTCCTATATTTATGATATCATGGTCTCTATACAGTCTTAACATTAAATATTCTCAGTATTTGGTGTAGTGGTAGTGAATACCCATTTTGGTTACAAAGACATTGCAATACTAAAAAAAATTATGGTCAATTTTCACCATGCCCTATCGAAGATACTACACATAAATTTTCACCATTCCAAATTGGACATTGCAATACTACACAATAAATTTAATATTAACTATAAATTATAAATTTAATTAAAAAAAATAACTATATTATATATAATATTAAATAACAAATTTATAAAAATAATAATTTATATCAAATTATTTATTTTATATAAAAATATAAAATATATTATTAAAATAAAAATAACTAATTAATTATTAAATAAATTATTTTTATTATTAATATTCACTTATAAATTAATCATCAACAAAGCATTTTCAAATACTTTAAACTAAAAACACCACTTACACATGCTTCAAACTCCTATCCAAACACCACCAAATCTTTAGGATTTGAGTACACGCTCTTAAGGGCTTTATTATACCTATTTAGACAATTCCTAGCCTTGAGATTTCCAAACTTCCTATGGATACATCGCACTTACAATTGCTCATTTGGCTTGTTGGATTTTAGTACATTATCTTTGACGCTTTATTACACCTATTTAGAAAATACATATGCCATTGGTTTCATGATAATGTTTTTAGATTTATTAATCTACATTTGGCTTCCTAAGCATTTATATTTTAAAATAATATTTATCAATGCATTTGATTTACATTTTAAAAAACATATTTATCAATGCATTTGATTTACATTTGGCTTTGTAAGTATTTATATTTTAAAAAACATATTTATCAATGCATTTGATTTAAGAGATTCAGCGGTATGAGTATTTATAATTTGATAAACATATTTATTAATGTATTTGATTTAAAAGATAATAATAATGTTTGGTAATTATTTATATTTTAAGAAAAAACATATCTATTAATATAATGTATTTGATTAAAAGATAATGATAATATTTGGTAACTAAATAAGAAAAACATATATTTTAATACATTTAAAAGGTAAAATAATAGAGTTGGTTATTTATTCTACATTTTGAATTAAAAATATACTATAAAAAGTTGAAAAGACAATGGAGTAGTTTATTTATTCTATATTTTAAATTAAAAATATACTATAAAAAGTTGAAAAGATAATGAAGTAATTTATTTATTTTACATTTTGAACAAAAATATATACTTTAAAAATTGAAAAGGTAGAATATTTAAACTACACTTAAGATAATATTTAGTTATCTATATTTTTTAAAACATATTTATTAATGTATTTAACTTTCTTATAAAAATATTTGATGATCTTAAAACATATTTATTAATGTATTTGACTTTAAAAAAGGTAGAATATTTAACCTACACCTAAGATAATATTTAATTATCTATATTTTTTAAAACATATTTATTAATGTATTTAACTTAGAAAAACATTTGATGATCTAGTGTTTAAAACATATTTATTAATGTATTTGACTTTAAAAACATATGTATTTGATGATCTATAATGTTTGGTGAGTATTTATACTTTATAAAAAATATTGATGAATATTTATACTTTAGAAGATATATTTATTTATTAATATTTGATGATTTATAGTATTTAGTGAACCTTTATACTTCAAAAAACATATTTATTAATGTATTTGATTTAAGAGATAATATTTGAATATTTATACTTTAGAAAATATATTTATTAATATTTGATGATTTATAGTATTTAGTGAACCTTTATACTTTAAAAAAAAACATATTTATTAATGTATTTGATTTAAGAGATAATATTTGAAAAACATATTGATGAGTATTTATACTCGAGAAAATATATTTATTAATAATTTAATTTATAGTATTTAGTGAGTCTTTATACTTTAAAAACATATTTATTTAAAAACATATTTATTAATGTATTTGATTTAAGAGAAAAAAACAGATTTATTAATGTATTTCATTTAAGAGATAATGATAATATTTGGTGAGCATTTATATTTAAAAAAACATATTTATTAATGTATTTAAATAAAAAAACATATTTATTAATGTATTTAAATAAAAGATAAAATAATATTTAGTCAGCATTAAACATATTAATGCATTTGACTTTAAAAATTTAATATTTTAATATTTGATGGTTCTTTTACACCTTAATATATTTAAATTAATATTTGATGGTCATTTACACCTTTCAAGATCGAGGTGAATATATTAGGACGATTATTTATACCTGTAAAATATATTTATATTTTCAACACAAAATTATTTTTTTAACAAAATCATTATTATATATAACATCACAAAATTATTATTATAAAAAATAATCTTGGCACTTAGAATTTGAGATTCCAAACAAATACATGTGCATTAGAGAGCATCAGACCCTAAGAGGGATCCCTTATAAACCTTCTATTCTCATAGATACTATACTGGCAATGCAAGCAATGCACTGCACTAAAACCTTGTGTATAAAACCTTTGCATTTAATGCAATGCGCTGCTGCAGCTGTTAATAAAACCTTGCACTAAATGCAAGCAATGCACTGCACAAGGTTGTTCAATCCACTTAGAGAGGACGACGGTGCTTCAATCTTGTCGCCTCCTTGAACAATGCGTAGTCGGTGGTATAAATCTTTGCATTCAATGTAATCAATGCATTGGGGCCACACATCCATATAAACACGAGTTATATAAATGGAATTTAGGAAGCTCGTTCTGGTCACAGAGATGGCAGATCGTGTATTAAATTCTATATTAAAATATTTAGATTTCGGGATGTACAACCTCGAGATACGTATAAGATTTGACTATGAATAGGTTTAACTGTTTGTTCTAGTTCAGTAGCAATCACATACAAGAATATACATAAAATCCTGTGATCATATTACCCTGGTTGCAGAATTAACGAAAACAATCCTTAAAATCAGTCGATGGCGAAAATTCCGGGGCCAGAAACATTCATCTAGAATACAAGATCAATAATATGGACAGATATTTGAATAACACAGAAAGAAAAAAGCTCTTTCAACGCTGAGAACTGGATATAAGAAACACATGGAGCAACAACTCAATCTTAACGTTTCATGCATGCTGTGCAATGTAAAACTGAAACGGAATTGGCCCAAAATGCCTTCATGGAAGAAAGACCGACCAAAAAGAGAGGCTCATGATACGGCCATGAACAGATGAAGTGAATCATAAACTCCAAGAAACTAGGTTTTATAGAGTTTTTGATTTGATGTATATGACAGCACGAATAAATTTTCATGTACAGGAAGGTGCTACGCAGAAAAATGAAATGATTGCCTGAAGGCATTAATAAAGTCTTCGATACCTTGAAAATCCAGAACGGTTCAACTCTATAAAACTTCATAATGCTACTTCATGCAAAAGAGCTAATAATATAGAAACAAATTCGAAGTCACAAGAGTTGAAGAAGATGAATTTTCATACCAAAACAACAAAAGCAATTCTCAAGGCTTTGAAATGAAGGAAATGCAGAGGATCCCTGAATTTACAAACACAATTATGAGCAAGTTTTTTGTGCTTTGTAGCAGCTGATTGAAAGTCAATACCCGAACCACTACCCTTGCATAGTGTGGTGAAGTAGGTGAAACGTCCTTGAGATCATAAGCAAGCTTCTTACTATACACCACAGGGCAAGGTACATATGTGGTGCGCTCTTGACTTTCGGAGGAAGAGAGCCCCTTTCACTGTTGCACACAAAATATATTTCATGTCAATGGTGGCACCAGTACTCTACGCCCATGGGATCACTAGGGATGCCCTCCGAGAATATGGGGAAGCATCCCTTGGAGTTCCCAGCTTGGACAAAATATTACTTACTAGAAAGCAGGCATTCATGTCCACCTTGCAAATTGTCCATATCTAGAGATGAGCTCTGATGAGTAGTAATTTGCAGGGTGGACAGCATGGTTTAGAACTGTTTCAAAACTAAAAGATGAAAGCTTCTGCTCAATAATATTCACACACAGATACCTGAATTGCTGCTAGCAGACTTCTCTTTCATGGATTCTCACGGGTAACAGCAGTTTTAATCCTGTCTACAGTGCAGGAAATGAGACTATTGACTGTTGCTACAGACCCCAGGGATAACTTAGCCGTTGGCACAGAGTCAACTAAAATTTGAAAAGCCACAGTCAGTAAAGATCCTCCAGTGCCTAGGTCGTTAATGCCTGAATTGGTGACTGCCATGCACTTTGGACCATCTGGTAAAACTGCAAACCCAGATGGCAAAAGAGCCACATAGTCTGGATCACCTCCACTGAGCACAACATTCATGGCAACTATATCCACTGGAGCATAAATTACGAACGACCCAGAGGCATCCGTGCAGCTCTCCTGAAGAATAAGCATGTTACTTTGGTTGGAATTCACAGTCTGCAGCAAGTTAAAGTAGAATTAGAATTAGATCCCTGTCCTTGAAACAAAAAATTATTTGATCAGTTGATTATTATTTTTAACAAGCTTTCTCATTATAAGGGTAAGGGTACTGAACAAAATATGAAATGTCATGAAACCATACTCCATATGTTTTCAAAATGGTTTCTGATTCTATTTGGTGGAAGAAAGTGATGTCCATAGATTTGCAATGACTTACATTAACACGTAAAAGAGATACACAATTCCCAGGATCTTGTCCGTTGGCAATGTGATCCACTTCTTGAACTAACCCTCCATTCGATAGTATATCCCACTGTCAATTTACAAAGATTTATGAGTATTGCTGTTGAAATTGTAAGTGGAATTCTGCCCAATTTGCTTTGGAACTAAGCCCATCTCTTTGCTTTATCAGTCTTACCTAATCTTAATAAAGATTCAAAAAATAAGTTTATAAGAATGGCACAGGCCTATGGTGTCTCATAAAGGAGGGCACTCCTGCATTAATTGGACCATGTAAAATATAACTACGATTACCTTTACAAACCTTAGACGGTACTTGTAAGTTGTAAATAGAAAAAGAATACCTCGTTTCTGGAATTTTCGTCTCGAAGGAAATCAAACACCTTTTTGGGGGGCACAGGCAGCCAGAGGGATGTAGCAGCACTGAGAATAATGCCAGGAGGCCTGCCTGGATCATCTATACTCTTTCTGGTCATCACACGAACATCTTCAGCACCGCTTCCAGACAGAGTTGTCCATGTATGTGCAGTTGATGCACTTACACCAGCGCAGAAACTTGTGACCATACGCTCAGCTAACTTGAGTATGCTCTTTCTTCCTTCAGGGCTAGGTATAACTTGAAACAAACAAGGAAAAATTTCAGTGACATTTCTGAACATATAGATTATTTGACTTGAGATTGATGCAACTCTAAACCACAAGTGTTAGCTCAATCGGTTTAACCATACATCCACTGGCTTCAAGGCTAGGTATAACTTGAAACAAACAAGGAAAAATTTCGGTGACATTTCTGACCATATAGATTATTTGACTTGAGATTGATGCAACTCTAAACCGCAAGGGTTAGGCTCAATTGGTTTAACCATCCATCCAAGGCATGTTACCAAACCAGTTCAAATCAGGTGGGGATCCCCCGCAAAGTTTTCCTTGAAAACAGAAAATTGATGCAACTATACAGAAAACCAGTTGGAAGAGCCCTACCCCCAAGGTCTCTTGCTGGGATATTGCTAGCCAAGACACTGGCCAGACGCTCACATTGCCTCTGCAAAGTTGCTATCCATCGTTTTGCACCGAAAGCCATTCCAGAATTTACCAGCTGACGATAGATATGGTGCACTGCTCTGTCATCAGCTTCAACATGCTCCACCCAAGTCACCTGTTTCATTTAAGCAGCAACACAAGCTTTTCACCATATGACACAAGTCTTAAACATTCTTATTTCAAATCCAACCATGCATCAAGATTACTTAATTATTCTCCTCCATTTCCCTATTCCTTGGTACTTGAAACTTATTAACAGTGGATTGACAATATGAAAAATCAGGCAAAATAGTAAAAGTTATAAAGGTGTATCTCCTGCCTTAGAATAGCTATTGGGCATCTCTTGAATGACACAACCAGATGGTCGCCTTCGACATCTTATCACTGAAGAAGAATTCCCTCGTAAACTGTCCAGAGAGACATCAACAATAGCCCATATTGAGTCTGAATGCTGCTTGCAATATCTGACGAAATAATTCTCTCGGGTAGGCACTAGTGGAGAGGGTACTTGAAACTCTGCATGCATCTATTTTACATGAACACCATGACAATGAGAAGTTATGAAAAGCCATGAAGATATTTTTCACCTAATATGTAATATTATGAAAATTAAGTATAAGTTGTTTACCACTTGGAAAGCACCATTGTAGTTGCCTGCCACGCCTGTTGAAAGCACATCCACAGTAAATGGGCGTGATACAATGCCAGGAAACATGCTTGACCATTGATTCTGAAAAAAGAAAATTTAAAGATGGTGAATATGCACCTGGATATAACAACAATATAACAAAAAATGACAATGTCCAAGATGTTGAAAACAATAGAAAATGTTCATCCAAACTTATAAAACGGCAACTATATAGTATATACCACATCCATTAGTGTCTCAACAAGATTAATAGCATTCATGATTACAACAGCAGTCTCTCGAGATGCTTCAGCCTTTAATCCATATGGCCTTGGACCTATGCCTCGAGGAAAGGTCCGAATGTATTCATCTTCGTTCAGAATATCAGTGTTATCCTCCGGACGTAAGGTCCAAAGGGGCTCCCCCAGTTGTGCCATTCTAACTAATTCTTCCATGGCTGCAACAGCTAGCTCAACAACCATAGGTTTTTCACCTTCTGTGGGACAAACAAGAGACCTATTTCCGATTTCTCCCCCTGATGACGATCCATAGATATCTGGCCCTATGTTCGGCTGCACACCATAGCTTCCTACGGCCAGATCAAGATTTGAACGAGGGATCGAAGTGAGAGGTGATGGCCCGAATGAAAGCAAGGGCTTTCCCACGTACTTGGCAGCTAAACCAGATATCCGATCGATCTGCATAAACCATTCAAACCCCTTCAAATCACATACATCAGCTCAATCACACAAAATATAAAATAAAAAAAGTATCCTACGAAAAAAACCAATTTGGCTTATAAAACCTGTGTTAAATCCCTTTTCTTGACGAAATAAAATAAACTCCTGGACATCAGACACCTTCCCTCACACATAGAAGGGACCCTAGAGTCTATACCGCCTGGGTTTGAACCTGGACTGTTTAATACATACAGTAAGGAAGCCTACCTCCTCTCTGAGCCGTGCATTTTCCATCCGCAGGTGTTGTTCGTCGAACGACATGTCTCCCAAAGCTGCTGGACCTCCACAGTTAGGACAGGCAGCATTGTTCAGTGCTTCTCTGTACCGCATATTGTCTGCTCGGAGCTTATCATTCTCTGACCTCAACTGACTGTTCTCGTGACGCTCGTGTTGAGTCTGAACAATATCACGAAATATAGAAATATAGTTCAGTAACAGTTTCAACCAAATACAAACAAAAATTTGGAACATTTACATATACACTAATCTAGTCCATAGAAAATTTTCGCAGCACTATTAGTCTAGAATTTTCCATTTTTCCAAAAACTATTCACTGATTCAAAAAGAACATTCACCTATATTTCATCCAAAACTTTAGGAGTTCAATTTAGCCATTTGACCAAATTTTTCAAATTCCTTCCAAAAGCTGTGCAGTGATTAAAAAGGATATTCACCCCAATTTCATCCAAAACTTTAGGAGTTAAATTTCAGGATAGGATTTTCATTTTTTTCCAAAATCTATTCACTGGTTCAAAAGAATATTCACTCAAATTCATCCAAAATTATAGGCTTTTAAGTTTAGCCATGTCACCCTAATATCATTATAAATTTGAGTGTTTTTACTTAATATAACTATGGAGTTGGGATTTTAAGAATTAAAAAAATTATCGTGTGGATCCTTTGGGTTGACTACAACTTGGTTTAGCTTGTAAAATCTCAAGGGGGTGTAGCGCAGAAGATTAGGATTTCTGCTAGTGGAATAAGTTATTCAGCCATAGCCAGGTTAATTGCTGCAACCTTGATTTGTGCCAGATGCAAATATTAGCATGACTCTTCCATGAAAGGGATTCAACTTATGATTCTGATACTCGAGCTAGCTTCAGCAAGAATGTCGTACTCATAATGGCATTTTCAGAAGACTTTTAACCTGCTTCAGGATACAAAAACAAACAAACAAAAAAGTGGATTCTTGTTTATAATTTGTATTTTTTCGTGACTCTCCGAGCAGACGTTGTTCGGTAGGTTATGAACAAAATGTCCTCGGTCTGAAACGGGAAAGGCTGCCCCCAGTTAAGTACACAACTTTTGCTTCCTCGTACACAACAAAGCCACTTTTTACAGTTTGTAGAACATTTTATAACGATGACGAAATAAACAACCTGATAAGTTCTTCCCATTTAAACAAATATTTGCGAATTAACAAAAGGAAGCAAAACCCGAAATATTGAATAACACCATCTTCAAGGGCTTTAAACTCAGCAAAAATTGGTGGCGTACCTTCATCTGAGTGCGTTTATTCTGGAACCAAAATTTGACTTGCAGAGGTTCCAGACCAAGTTCTCTACTAAGCTCTTTTCTCTGCTTGTCATCTGGATGTGGACACTCTTTAAAAAACCTGCAAACCAAAATGAATATTCACCGGGAGAACGTTATATTGCTCTTATCCTGCAAGACACCGCCTCTAATATCCTGTAAAACAGCTATGTACCATTGAAAGTAAAACTTACATTTCCATCTCTTGAATTTGGTGCTGAGTATGGCGATGATATCGCTTCTTACGAGGCCTGCGTTCGCCATCTTGATCTTCTCCAGATGCCCCTTCAATATTGTCACTACCCGATTTGCTCTCAAATTCTTCTTCTCTTGTTTTTGCAATATCACTATCAGCTGTTTGGCTCATATCGAACTGTCCTTCCGCCATATTAGGCTGAATCAAACCTAAAAACCGTCAAATTTGTGATACCCTTGAACACAAATCCCTATAATTCATAGCAGCTCACCTACCACAACATATAACAGCAGAAATAATATCTGTACAGACTTTTTATTCACAAACAATCCTCATCATGTATCTCCTACTTTGACAACAAACATAGAATACAATCCAAGCTGTGGATTCAACGCAGTGAAATGAAACGAAATAAGCTAAAACAGGATTGAAAAACGAGAAATTGGATTAAGCACCGACCTGTGCAAGCGATAATCCAGAAGAGGTTGTATAGCCAGCTTTAGCATGACGAGCCATCAAAGGGGGCACATGTCTAGCCGGAATCATAAAACTGGCCGGCATATTGATACGTCAAATCCAGCGATCCGAGCTTTCTTCCCACTGCGATAAAAACCTCTACAAACATAAACCTAAACCTAAACACACCAGCTCTTATAAAACCCTAATTTCTTAAGAACGCGCCAGAAATAGTCAGGGCTCGTGACAAAAAGTGAAAGACTAAAAAAACCATATCTTGTTAGGGGAACAAAATAAACGTGAGAAATAGGGGCCACCTACTATAGATCTGATTAACTGGAAATATAATCAGGCAGAATAATACCATGATCACAGGCCTTTCTGCCTCTTTTCTTCTCGTCACAACGGCCTTTTGAAACCAACAAAATCTACAGGAGAAGCTCAGCGGGCCATGGAAAAACCTAGAGACACGGGATATTGCTATGTCTATGCAAGATTTTGGCTGCTAGGCGGAAGATCTGCTGTTGCGAGATTCAACTACCCATGATGGCGCAGGTAACGAAGAAAAAACCTGTAGAAATCAAAGGAGGGAACAGGTGGACTCGGAGTGAGGTGTGACTGTCAGGGGAAGATGGAGAGGAGCAGTAATTGCTGAGGGGGTAGAGGAGCGAGAGCATTTAATGTAGGGCGCTCTAATTACAAGAGAGAGATGATCAGATCTTTAGACTTTATGAACTGTTGCGGTGGAAATCTGTCTTCCCCCCTCGGCGAGCGAATGACGGCTATCAAACCAAATGCTTGCACATTTACAAAAAATCACTTAACGCATAATTTGGCGCGGCGTGGGTGAGTTACAGCGGCAACAATAACCGCAACAGCATTAAAATGCGGCTTCACAGGCCAGCCAAGCACCTCCAAGGACGACGTTGATATTGTTAGGCATTGGATTCTTTTTTCTGTTTTTTCCCCTCGATCGATCAATAAATGCGGTCTCTCAGATCAATTTAATTCCATGCTTTCCAAGCATCTCGTTGCTGCGTAATAACTTTTCTCGTTGACTGCCTCGCGCTTTTCATTCGTTCTTGCTTCTTCCATTGTTTGATTCCTCGCTGCTCATTTACGTAAAGAATACGAGTCTCTCGTTACACCGAGTCTCCCTCCGCCATCTCAGTACCTCCATACGTTTTTTTAATCTCTTTTTGTTTTCTCTGTAGGCGGAGCATTAGGTATACTCTCTCAATGTTACATATATTTCGCAATGTGGTATCAATAAATATGTATGCTCGGAAATGTAGTATTTAATCATGTATTTATTGCATTTTCAATCAAATATATATATATATATCAATGATTCCGTACTGATATATAAAGTCCACCTGCTATTTTAGTGATAAATCTATGTTTTCTATCAAAGTCAACCTTGAATGGTTAATTAACTCCTATTAATATTGGGAAATTAAATATATTTATTATATGCGATTATGAATTACAGCGTTTTAATTAGATATATACATATATAACACTTTGAGGCATATCCATTAGAATATATACTATCACACTGTATATACTATTAAATATATGTGTATACTTCTCACCTACTTTGATAGCTATGAATTCATTTACACCATATACAGTCAAATGTCAACCGCTGATTAACTCCCATTAATTTTGTACATTAGACTATAAAAGAATTCACGTAGGATATTTATCTGTGGCCATAAGTTGATTTTACCAGTGCGGTATTATATTTGAAGTTCATTTAAAATATATACTAAATGATCGACATAACTTTCTTTTTATTTTGATTGGAAACATGATCCTCCTTATATAGCATTTTTGTGATACTTTGGACGTAATTAAGATGGGATATAGAGTTCTCACTAGAGAGGCTTGAAAACATTTTTTTATAAGTTTTACATATAAATACTTTATAATACTTGAAGCTGAAAAGCTTACTTTCAGAAAGGGTTTTTTGAAGCGATTATCATTTAATGAAATTATGCTTTTTTCTAAGGAAAAAAAATATACTAAATAAATTGAATAATTATGAATAATGATCTTGAGTTGTAATTAAAAACAATAGACAAATTTTCAAATCATCTTATTAATCAAAATTCAGTTTTTGGGTTAAAGATTATTATAATATAATATAATATAATAAAATAAACTTTAAAAATTTGGTTGAGAATTTGTTTGTTTGGTATGAAGCTACTCAATTTTTATAATGGTTTTATAAAGTAGCTGAAGTCAAACTAAATAGACTTACTTATATTGATGGACTTGGTCATTTTGATTATGTGGAGTTAATCAATTTTTATAATGGTTTTATGAGAAATCTAACTAGATAGACTTATTTATATATATGAACATGGTAGTAGTGTTCTACATTATGTGGAGTTAATCAATTTTTATAATGGTTTTATGAAGTAGTTGGAATTCAATTAGATAGACTTACTTATATCCATAAACTTAGTAGTAATGTTTTAGATCATGTAATATTATCTACCAAGTATACAACCAAATAGTAAATTTTGACACTTTTAATGACAAACTTTGAGATGTATATACACTCCATAATAGAAAATTATAATAACAAAGAACTTATATTCCATAAAAATAACACTATCTATTTGTAAAGGATTTAAATAATGAATTAAATATACTATTAAATAAGGATAATATTGAAGATTATTATCGTGATTTTATCACAACCTTGTGTACTTCTATTAACAAGTTTTTATGATGGTGTCATGTAAAAAGGAAATAGAAGACCAACTCTTAATATGATAAATAGTGTAAGCATGCAAAAAAATCTATTAGGGATGATTGTAATACATCTTTAAAATCCAACAAATATAAGTAAAAAACCTTATTTAAAATTAAAAAAGTACTATATAAATAAAAAACAAGAGAAGTGTTTGCACCTCTCTAAGATAGATTTTAAGAAACTCTTGAGGCAAATTATAAGTAGTACAACTAAAGAAAACAATAAGATTACATTGAGGGACTAGAATTCCTAACTTCAAATGCTTTATGAATCTCCTAATGATTCTACCTTGAAAGAAGTTTTATCTTTAAAAGACGTAGATTTTGGGGTCAAGCATCTCTTAAAAGGGAAAGCTAACTTGCTAAGGACATTGAAGGATACCAAGCAGAAATATTAAAAATTGGTAGGTCTATCCTCACCCTTCACATCTACAAGTTCTCTAGTCTAGCAATGAAACGAACCCGGGATATAGAAAGCCTCATTGTTCCTATCTTTAAAAGTGGAGAGAAAGACAATCCATCTAAATATAGGATCATTATGATTACTAGTCATGTTTTAGCCAAGTTATATGGAATTATTTTGGTAAACAAGATCAACATATGGCTAGAAAGTCACGGAAAAAGAGCTAAAGGCCATGCAAGGTTTAGGAGCTATCATTCAATTGTGGATCACCTTGTTACGCTTAAGACCATTATTGAGGAGCATTGCAATAATAAAAACAATATGTTGCGTTGCTTTGTTGACTTTAGAAAGGCATTTGACACAGTACCCATAACTAACCTTTGGAATAGATTAGAGGACCTAAAAACCCCTTTCGGGTAGTGAATTGTTGCAATAAGGTTGTATGAGAAGGTTATTGCCAAGTTTAAGAACTCATAGGGTTGGTCAAAAGAAATTAAATGTAATATAGGAGTCAAGCAAGGTTGTTATGTGTCTTCTACCCTTGTTGGTATATACATTGATAAGCTACGGGGTTGTTTGGAAGACGCATCTCATGATGACATTTGGTTGTTATAGCCATCATCTGTCTTCTCTACACTAATGACATTTTTCTTATGGCAAGGAATCCCTATGATATCGACAAGAAACTAAAAATTCTCAAGGATTTTTTTCGCTAATATAGGTATGATTGTTAACACTTACCAAAATAAAGGTTATGATAAGCAAATCCCAAAAGATCACTTATGCTAATTTCATGTATGACAACAACAACTTGGAGGAAGTGACTGCATACAAATATCTCGGAATCAATCTTCATCACAAGATTAATTGGAACTATAGCATTGAGAAAATTATTAATGGAGGGTGGAAAGCTTATTGTGGACATGAAAACAATTATAATCAACAAACCTTTGACTTTGGGATATGAAGAAATTCGTCTTTCAAACTCTAGTCACTCCTATTATCTTATATGGATGTGTAGTTTGGGGTTGTAGCATATCTAGATAATCATGGAGAAGGATAGAGAAAATCCAAAAGTGCTTTATAACATATAATCTAAAAGTTAAAGGTAATACACCCTATCATGTCATCCTCATAGAAGCGATTATCTTCCCCATTGAGAGCATGGCTATGAATAGGTACCTAATGTACATGAACCAAATAAAGAACATGGGAGAGAATAGGCTTCCTAAGATTGTTTCATACTCTAGTCAAAGGCTCCTGAGGCTTAAGCAAGGTTGGCATAAAGATGCCATGTCTTGGCTAAATCATTGGGAAGTTGAGAAATAAGTCACTCTATAGAATAGTGATAATATTAAAACTTGTATTATCACATCTAAATTTTATGAGAACTTGTGATGCAATAAACAATTAGACTATGTCCTAAAACGTCATGGGATGAAAGAATTTGTCATCTTTGTGATACTAAGAGGGTTGAAAATGAAAATCACTTTCTCATAAAATGTTTTTTGTACACCCACATTAGAGGGCGGTTTCAAAATATTTTCTACAATATTGATCTTCCTAACCTTTTAACTCTTTACAACTATGATGATTTAAAAATGCTTCTCTTAAAGCTTCTAGAGCATAGAAATAAAATTCTAAAGAAAACCTAGTGATGACTTACATTTTTTAAGGTTCAACAAACCAAAGTTGGTCTCAATGGACATTAATTACTTTACAACTCTATTTATTTATTTTCAATATTTTCCCAAATTTACTAAGTTATAGTTTTACTTGATTGATGGTAATTATGATGATAAAATTTTATATTAAAAAGTTTTGGTTTATTTTTACACAATCTAGATAATCCAAATTTGAAAAATGAGTAGATAAGGTAGAACTAGCTTTGTTGGGAAAAAAATTAACTTAGTAAAAAGATTGAATTTGTTCACTTATTAATTACAAAATAGTGTATCCACTATTTTTATTACAAAATGTATGACAATTTTCTTAATTGTTTGTAGTATTTTTAGTGTATTCACTTAAATGTTAATTAAAGGATGAAACTAGTTATTTTAAAATGTATATTCCATTTTAAGAGCTTTTTTTTTTTAATAACATTTTTATTGGAACATGTCAACACTTAAACTAGTTGTTTTGAAGTGTATCCTCCATTTTATTACAAAATTTATGATTGTTCACTTAAGTATTTGTAGTTTCTTAATATATTCACTTAAATATTAGTTAGAGAATTAAGCTAGTTGTTTTAAAGTGTATCCTCTTTTTAAAAAGATTTTTTTATTTTTTATTTTTTAAATAACACTTTTATTGTTAAAGTTAATGAAATTAATAAACATAATATTAAATTATTTACATATTGATATAGATAAAGTGTGGAAACATATTTTTTTTTAAATAAATAAATTTTAATATTTTAAATAAAATTTATAAAAAACTTTATTATTATAATATATATTTCCATTTCAATAGTAAATTCACTAAACTTTATAAATATTTTAATATAATCATATTCTTACCTAGTAAAAAGCTCCAACAAAATTTAGAGTTTGCTTCATAATTAAATTCGTATAGATTGGATTGGAGTTTGCTCCATAAACTTGGCATTGAGACACAAGAACATTTTATCTTCAAATACTCACAATATTCTAAGCATACCCACTTTGTCTAAATTATTTATATGTTTTTGCAATATCATATTAAATTTTAACTTCAATTTAAAAAAAGTAAAGTATGCCTTGAATAATTGGATAAGGATATTTGAATTGTAATGAAAGAAACAAACGTCTTAAAAATGTGTAGTTCAAATTGATGGTGAAGTTTAAGTAATAAGCACTAAAAGGTCGTGAGAGTATATTTATATACGACAAAGTTAAGAATATGAGACAAATGAGTCTAAAATTAAATTCGAGTGCTCACGAAACTAAATATTAAAATTAAAATTAAAAGGAACTTCAGAAACAAAAGTACAAACTTAAACTTATTGTTGTTTGGAATTAGAACTTGTACATGAATGTATTAAGTTTCTTTAAACGAGACACTAAATTGGGGCATTTGTGATGAGATTTTCAAATTTTGATGTTAGCATATATATAAGTGGTATATTTGTAAAAAAATTAATAAAGTTTTTGGATATATTAAATTTTTATGGTTTTGTAATTCGCAAGTTTTCTTTACATAGATTAAAGGTTTCATTAACTTTGCGTATTTTTCAGGAGTATTATATTTATTAAAGTTTTTTCTTAAGATAAAAATTGATAATCACTTTTTCTTCAAATGCTCATATAATCATACGGGGAGATCAAATTTTTTTTTTTTTTTATTTAAAAAAAAATTATAATTTATTTTAAATCTTTATGATATATAAAAATTAAAAATGTCAAACTCTCTTTTTATCAAAAATGTTTCACCTACACCATTATCTTATTTATTTAAAGCAGATCTTCAAAAATGTTTCATATCAAGTTGATGAGTTCCTACTTTCAGCCAAATAAAAAGAAGTCTTATAAGTAATTCATTAACACAATCAATAAATGTGTCAAAACGCTCAAATCCCTTAATATCATAACTATAATAAAATTCTTTTTAACTTTAAATGATATGAAAATTACCTAAAACAAAACCATATGATTTGATTTTCATTCACTAAAATATTGTTCCTACTTTACAAATTTATAATAATAATAACAAAATTATATACATAAAGATGTATATACACCTTATTTCTCATCTTTTACTTCACCATTCTTGACTTCCGAGAACATTGTTAATACTAAACCATGTATATATCTTTATTTACATTCCCATGCACAATCCTTGGCCTTCCACCATACAAATACCAAACGACCTTAAAAAAAGGTCATCATCAAAATAAAGTGAAGTCTACTCCAAAAAGCGTGGTGACAAAATATTTATAGTAAAGTTTGCTCTTTATGATCTCACATGGAGTGGGGTCTCATTGTCATTGGGCTTATAGGGTCATTGTCTCATTTAGAGATGTTATTATCTTTAGGTTTAAAGGGCCACTATCTCATGAGGGGAGATTGTCCATAGCTTAATTGATTTCTTTTTATACTAAATCACAAAAAATCTAAGAAAATGCATGGAATCTTAAGAGATTTCAATATCCTTAGGTTTAAAAGGTTTTTATTTCCTTAAAGAAGAATGCTTACTAAGAAAATGCATGACATATTGTCTTTAATAGGAAAATATAACTCTTCAGGTTTTATAGAGTCTTTATTTCATTAAAGAAGATTGATCATGCTTTACTAGCTTCTTCTTTAGGCTTAACATATAAAAATGGCTAGGATATTATTCCTCATAAGAAAATATAACTTCTCACTATATGGACCACATGATAACTACTTTATCATGTGCTTATTTCCCTATGCATCCTTATGGAAGGAGAGGGGTCATTTTTGTCATTTTCATTAAATTTAATATTTTAGTTTTCTCAATGATTTCTATTTACACAAACCTCTTTTGACCCATGCAATGCCTATTTGAAATTCCATTTTGATGGTTTGAATGACAATCCTTTAGGTCCTCTTTTGAACATTGTGTGTGTGAGAGAGAATTGTACCTCTTCAAAATTTCTACCCCTTTCGAAAGATATGCCCAATGGGAAGGCCATTGGGGTCCTCCAAAAGACATGTACTCACAAGTGTGCGCGCATGCACACACACACACCATCGAGCATATTTGAAGAAACATCTTTTGAAAGTCCCTAATAGGCCATCATGAGTATTTGAAAAAACACCTTTCAAAATTTATTGATAGGCAATTGGGCCTCCTCAAAATATCATCTCTCAAAAGTCCTTGATAGGCCATTATACCTCCTCAAAACTATAACATCATTGAAAATTCTCCAATAAGCCATTGATCCTCCTTGAAAGAACATATTTCTAAAGTCCTTGATAGGCCATCAAGACTCCTCGAAAAACATCTTTTGAAATTCTCTAATAGGCCATTGAACCTCTTCAAAAGAACATCTTTGAAAGTCCTTAATAGGTTATTGGTTGAAAGAATATTGATTGAAAGCCTATAATAAGTTATCGGGCTTCTTCAAAAGAACACTCGATGGATAGCAACAATGTCATTGGCCCACTTCCAAAGAAGAGCCCAATCAAGCCACTTCAAAGATAACACTCCAAAGTAAAGTGACAAAAATATTTCCACCCCATTCAAAAGGCATATACAGACTTAGGCAAAGTAGTCAATTTGAATGAACCTCTTTTGAGTATAAAGGGCCTATTAGCCTATCTCGAATTAATTCTTCAAAATAAAAACATGAAAAGGTCAAAATGATCACCATTCAAATTTACTCTTCAAACTTTAATTAAAAGCATGGATTGGTCCAACTTATATAATGACATTTCATAATAACACACAATAAAAAAGGGGCTTTCAAACCTATTTGAAGAGCATTCGAAATTAAACATAAAGGACTCACAGGCCTGAAGTGTCTTGCAATTATCTTGTTGTTTATCCTATGGCCATGACATCAAGCCTGGGTAACTCAAAATATACATGGTCATAGCCATGCAAGTTCGAACAAAAACATGATGTACAATGCATAACAAGATCTCGAGCCAGTTAACTTAAAGTCAATTTCAACTTCCATAGATATATACAACTATCATGTCACGGCCAATTTACAACATCGTGATTTAATTGATTTTCTTCCTAATTCATACATGATAAAATATATTTCAGTACTCAATAGACTTATACATGGGAAATCAAACATAGAAATGGAACACTTATCTTTAAACAAGTCAATCTAGGGGAACTAGTTGTTGGCAAGCAATTTTCTACTCAACTGTAGGTAATACTTTGTGGATGTCAACCCCAAATTGGGTTATGAGGCCACCAAAGTGAAGGAAACTGGTCCAAGACACTCATATCATTCACCCAACCCAATGGCTCTCGAGTTCAACCAAGCAAATCACCACATACCACTTCAGGTAGCCATTTAGCTAGCCCATCCATGGCACTTCCTCTCACTTCCCACTCAACACAAGTAAGACAATCCTTCAAGAATATTCTTCCTTCCAATGCTCTCTAGAGTGTGGAAAAGGAGTGAAACCTATTGTCTACCTTCGAGGAAAGCCAACAAAGTTTTCTCTTTGCACTTGAATACTAAATATGAAAATCTACAGGGAATGGGGATGTCTTCCTAACAACTTGACCTCTAAGATCTATTGTAGTATTTTGTCTCTCCTTGTTTCTCTCTTTCTAGTTCACAATTTTATTTTCCTTAGTTCTCCTTAATCACTTACAAGTTCTAATGAAAAATGCTTATGCACGTAAAACGAGTGAATGGAAGAATGGGTGATAAGAGAATGCATGCAAGTACTTCCAATTGAACCAATGAATAGTTCCCTTTGATTTACATGAAAAGAGGGCATGGGAAAAAATGGTTCATATTTCCATATGGCTTGAATTCCTATGGGGTTGGAGTATCTTATACTCCTCACAACGTATACTCAAGCTTCACGTTGCCATAACTATGGAAGGTGGATTTCCCCACCAACCACCACCTACATTCAATGGTTGGTGATCGGGGTTTTTAATAAGCCACATGATGCAAATATGAAGGTTAGGAGACTTAGGAAACTAAGGATTATTTTTCATCCCCTTTTGGACACCCTTTTCTCTTCCCCTCTAGTTGACTCATAACACTTCTTATGCTCTCAACATCCAACCTTGAATCTTTATATTAATTCTTCGAAATAATATTTACATACCTTGAGAGTACCATGGAAATCCTACCTCATGGTGTATATAAATCATATTTTAAAAATTATGTGCCTAAATATTCATTAGTTGAGCCTTAGCCTTTAGCTCTGCACTAGGAATTCTTATAAGATATTTACATTATTTACATCCAAGGTCATTATATCCCGCTATCATATCCATTTATTTACAATTTATACATAACCTTATGTGAAACATGAAAGTGTCAAAACTTGGTTATTACACACTTCCTCTATTACTACTCTAGAACTAGAACTTGTTCACCAAGACATGGGTATTGATGGCTCATTGTTAGTTTCCACTTGAAATTACTATTAAGAAAAGGTAAGCCACAATTGACCATTTGGCACAAGAATCAAATTGTAGATAATTGACCATTTGGTTCAAATCCCCAATAAGAAATTGGATTGTTATGATAAGACTAGAAGGGTAGGTGCCCCCAGTGGGACATCTTAGCCCTTACTAAGTCATGATTTTTTGGTATATTTAGCTTGTGGGTTGTTGGATATACTCTTGGGTTATAGTGGAAACCGTTGATTTTGAACTTGGCCCTAGCCTAGGAAATCCCAATGAGTTACTAATTCCCATGGAAAAAATAAATAAATGTCACCATTGTCAACAAGGGGTTGGCTTGCTAATAAAAATAATCATAGTCTAAATGCATTATGAACTAACCCTTTTCAAACCACTCAAAATAATGAAAAAGGAAACTAACATTTTTTGGCCTAAAATCCAACAATAACATTTTGGATTTGATGGAATTGCAAAGATTAAATGTTAACATTGCACAATCTAGCAGAGGTAGGGGTATTCAAGGTTGTTGAACTCATTTTTACATTAAAAACAACAACAACATAATAATAATAACAATAATAGTGTCCCATCAAATTCATAATATTTAGAAATCTTAAATATCTAAAAATCACTAGTATGAATTAGTGTGTAATTATCATCAATGATGGACAAGATTAACCATATGTAAATTTAATAGTGGTATGAACAACAAGATGATAAACATCACCACTCTTAAAGATGGATTTATGAAAAATAACCACACTAAAATGTAATAAAGGGACCTCCTCCACTTTGTATACTCCTCACCTAAAGGCAAAGAGAGGAAACATATTGCATAATATAAGTCTTCAAGTAGTGATGGGTCATATTACAACCATGAGGTGTAACTTCACTCTAGTTTCTTTCACTAATATTTTTTTTAGGACACAATTCCAAAGCTAATTCCTTATCTAAAGAAGGGGTACATCCAGAGGTAGCAATGATAAAGAGACTACACCAAGGGTGTTATCTCATAACTTCCTTCCTTTCACATTTTGTAATTCGTATGCCTCACACTTTCTTTTATCTTCTTTGGCATTTTGTTTGATGGTGTACATGATGAGGTGGTTGGTGGGATTTGCTTTTTTAATATGGGTTTTTGTGAAGCCCAAACTCTAATGGAAACATGTCCATTTATTTGAATTTTTTATGGCTCTAGGAATGGAGTTAGTGTCTTTCTCAAAATGATGTAGTTATTGACCTAAAGGGTCAGTGTTTATGGTTTGTAGTACTCATTTGTGCCATGCCATAAGTACCAAATGTAATGTATCATTTTAATTCATTAATGCATTACACATTTTTACAATGGAAAAAAAAGAGGAAACATATTCATACACATACCACTATCTGTTGGTGAAGAGTTTATGCATATTATACTAGATGCAAATTGATTCACTTTCATGCATGTATATATGTGTGCAATATCAACATAAGAATATATATTGAAATTTAGGGGTGGCATGTGTGGGAGGGGTCATTTTTGACCCTATCAATAATGAAAAAAATAGGTTTGCATGGGGAGTTGGGAGAATTATGAATAACCAGGAAGAGATCCATGCCATTTACCTTGATATATTTATCCTAATTTGCAGAAATACTAAGTTTGAACTCATCTTCAATGCCTTTTCTTTAATAAT
This sequence comes from Larix kaempferi, assembly GCA_027924585.1. Taxonomy (NCBI): domain Eukaryota; kingdom Viridiplantae; phylum Streptophyta; class Pinopsida; order Pinales; family Pinaceae; genus Larix; species Larix kaempferi. The sequence goes on along the minus strand of BSBM01000236.1, from coordinate 7,372,758 downwards.
AGGACTTGAAGAAAACAACAACAAAATGATGATACAATCCTTAGATGAATGAAGCAGAGAATTCAAATCATGCTTGATTCCCTGGATTCTTTTCAATTGCTCCATATTCATCAAAGTAACAATCACATGGTGGACACATTAGCAAACTAGGCCATGAAACTAGTACAAGTTTAATTCAAGGAATTCATGAGTTGCTTGGTTGAATTCTTGTACAAAGAAATTTGTACAAGTTTAATTCTGCAATTTATTTGCTTTCTGTTTTAAATCTATGGGTTTAAAACCATGCTTAAATTTTCGTTTTAATTCTGCAAAAATGTTTGGAAAATTTCTGAATGCCAAATTCTTACTTAAGATTATTTACTATAATAGTGGTTATTTTTTGGGTTCATAATTGAAGTATTTATTCAAATTATGATGAAGAGTACAATGCTTGGAAAATTATATGAATGGATAAATAAGTAGGAATTCCATTCATTTTGATTATTTTTCTTAATCTGGCTCATTATTTGTAAATAGTTAATTTTCATTGCAAATTCCTCTATTAAATTGCTAGTTTTACTATGTAGTTATGTTCTTACTGCGCAGCTCTTAAGTTAAATGAAATGTTTTAGTGCTCAGTTCTAAAGAGTTAAATGAAATGTTTATACAAATTATTTCAGAAATATTTAAACTCTTACTTTTCATATAGTTGAAGAAAATAATTCCTAAAGGAATGAATGATATGTTTGAAAGGAGTACCCAAATAACTTCTTACTGCACAATAAATGTTCATGTCCCATTTTATCTTAATAGGTAAGTTGAAAATAATACCATGTGCTAAACTTACTTGTAGTGCTTTGCATTAAGTGGTAATTTTGTTTATTTTAAAACCACTTGTGGTTTTGTGTGGTAATTTTGTTTATTTTAAAACCATAGGCAGTTTTGTTTGCCTTATTTATATCCACCATGTGCTAAGACATGATTATTATGCCTTGCAAGGAATATAAGTTGAATTTAAAACCATGGCCCAATTATGAGTGAAATTCAATGGGTTGAAATAGTAAATAATATGTAATATAATATGTCATTTACCTTTTATGTTTGAGAAAGATTGGAAAATATTTTCCTAATTAATTATAGAAACCCCACTTCCTACACAGTTCTTAATGTGGAGTAAGTTGGAACATGTTGGAATAAATATTATTCCTTGTCTTAAATTGATAATACAATGAGGATTGTTTATATATATAACTTTAGTTTGCCTTTGTTCCATTGTTGTGGATCAAACTGCTCAACTCATTCTATGCATTGGAGAGAATGGTAAATATTTTTCCTATTTTATTTACAGAAACCCCACTTCACACTTATTAAGATAATTCTTACTGCATTGTTCTTACTGGGCAATAAGCTTAAAAGGATTATGTTGAAATAATATTTTTCCTTTGTCTTAATAAAATGGAAAACAAATAACTTGAGGAATGTCTAAGTATGAAACTATAATTACCTTGTTCCCTTATGACAACATACTTGGCAATTTCCATGGAAGTTCCTAATGCAAAGTTCATGTCTGTCACAGTTGTTCTTGTCACAGTTCATTTTCCGTTGCAGTACATTTCCATCACAGTTCATCTCTGTCGTAGTTCATCTCTATCGCAGTTCATCTCCATCGCAATTCATTTCTGTCATATTTCTTGTGTCACAACTCATGTGTCACAATTATCTTGTGTCACAGCTCTTGTGTCTCAACTCTTGTGTCACAACTCTAGTGTCACAGTTATCTTATGTCACAGATCTTGTGTCACAACTCATATGTCATAGTTATCTTGTTTCACAGCTCTTGTGTCTCAGCTTTTGTTTCACAGCTCTTGTGTGACAGTTTTTATGTCACAATTATTATGTTTAAAGCAATACTAAATCAGATTGTTTGGTAAAATATGGTTTGGCTTGGTGTAAGGTATGATTGATCTATTATATGGATTTATTATGTTTCCGTTGAAATGTTAATTGTTATGCATTTGTTATAATAATTTATATAACCATTATGCATGTAACATTTTATTTTAAAAAAATTATCAGTGTGTTTTTAATTCCTATGTAACGTAGGGTGCGTTACAAATTGGTATCAGAGCTGAGGTTACAACTCGTGAACCTCTGGGATTCCATTTTTATTTCTCTGAAATGAATGTTTGCATGTCGAAAGATAAAATATATATGCATATGAAATATTATATGAAATAACAATCATGGATGATATCTCAGATTGCTAGTGACAACACAATTTTCAGACCACTGTACTTGCGGATTGCCAAAGTAGTAGGCAAGCAATACTAAAAAAAATGGCAGAAGAGCCTGCATTATCCAACTTTGTTGAGGAAGTTGGTATGATTATTCAAAGAATTGAGTCTAATGGTCATCATACTGATATGGGAACAATGGAAGTGTTCCAAAATTTGAAGGATATACATATTGGGAAAGGAAATATTTTACAGAGTTTGGAACGACAAAACCAAATAAATCAGCAAGTGATGCAGAATCTGTTATAGTTACAAAATCAGATGAAACAAGTGTCTTCCGTTGTAAGAAGGGAAGAAGATGAAACAATGAATAAAGAATTTCCTAATAGATATCAACATTACATAGATAAAGATGAAGGAAAAAGGGTGTTGCATTGCCAATATCAAATAGTTGAAAGTCATCATGAGAATGAGATGCCTGAAATCCAACATGATACTCATCTCAGAAGGCATCATAAGAGAAAACATGATGGACATACATTACGAGCAAACTCAGGAAAATTAAATCTCCCACTTTTGATGGGGGAAAATATGGTGAAATTGCAGAGATTTGGCTTCTAGAAATGAAGAAATATTTGCAATTACATGATTATTCTGATAATCAAGAAGCTCGTATTGCTATATATAATCTTCAGGGAAAAGCTTATAGGTGGTGGAAGCATTTGAAGTAGGTATAAAATATGGATGAAAGGAAAATTTCATGGAAGAATTTTCAAAGGTATTTCAACCATGAATATATGTCCCAGCAATACTATGATAAGAAAATGCAAGAATTCTTTGAACTCGGAATAGGAGATATGTCTATGGAAGAATATGAGAAATGATTCCTATAATTACTAAGCTATGTTGAATTTATCCAAGATGAAAAGGTTAAGATTCAACGATTTCTCAGTGGCTTACCATCGTTCTACAAGGACCAGATAGCTTATGATGAACCTCACACTTTGAAGGAATGCATTAGGAAAGCTAAATGTTTGTATGAGCAAGGTAAAAGCAGACACGATGTGCATAAAGTTTGGAAGGGATGTTTGTATGAGCAAGGTAAAAGCAGACACGATGTGCGTAAAGTTTGGAAGGGTAAAATGAAGGATAAGTAGGACCAGAGGAAAAAGGGGTTTAATCCTCTTAATGTTAAATGAGATCTGTTTAACTCTTCCAAACAATCAAATCTGAAAGGTGAATCAAGGATGATTGAGTCTGCAGGACAAAAGAAACCATTCCAAGTTAAATGCTAGAAATGTGGCGGTGACCACTACCTCAGTAATTGTCCTGAAAGGAAAAATAAAGGTGCTAGTATGTATAATGTGCATGAAGCTTCTATAGAAGGAGATGTTGCTAGAAGTGTTCCTCGCATATACGCAGCTTTGGATAATCGTTAGGTAGACCACCGGTCATCAATGATTGAAATTGAAGGTAAAATAAATGATTTTCCAATTTCAATTTTAATTGATTCTGGAGCTGCTTACAGTTATGTAAATACTAATCTGGTTGAAAGATGCAATTTAGTGAGCAATAAGTTACCGAAGCATAGAATGGTACAACTAGATACTGGAATAAAAAGGAAAATTACTTCCATGGTTAAAGATTGTTGTTTGAAATTGAATGGTTGTCATTCCAAATTTGATTTGGATATCATTCCTCTCGGTTCTTATGATGTGTTGATTGGAATGGATTGGATGGAAAAGCATTTCACAGTTTTGGACTGCCATAACAAAATTATTACTTGCCTGGATGGAACAATAATACAGTTCAAATAAATGGCATTCCAAGACCAATTTCCATAAGACAAATTTCAGCCATGCAGATGAATAAATGTTTTAGGAAGGGGTGTTAGTTGTATTCCATACATGCAGAGGAAATGACAACTGAAAAAAACCAAACCAGAATTAACATCTGGTGTTGAAAGAATTCGAGGATGTGTTCCAAGATGTACCCGAGTTACCACCAAAGCAAGACATTGACTTTACAATTGATTTGTTGCCTGGAGCTTTGCCGACATCAATAGTCCTTACAGAATGAGTACCCCGCAGCTGAGAGAATAGCAGATGCAACTGGAAGATTTGTTAAAGAAGGGTTATATCCGACCTAATGTGTCACCATGGGGAGCACCAAAGCTGTTTGTACGAAAGAAATATGGCACACTAATATTGTGTGTAGATTACAAGCAACTGAATAAAGCTACAATTAAGAACAAGTATCCACTACTGAGGATTGATGATCTCTTTGATCAGTTGAGAGGGGGGGAAATAGTTTCCAAGATTGATTTGAGATCTAGGAATCACCAGGTGCACATAAAAGATGAGGACACTAACAAAACTGCTTTTAGAACCAGGTACATGCATTATGAATATACAGTATTGCCTTTCAAATTGACAAATGCCCCGACCACATTCATGTGTCTAATGCATGGTGTGTTTAAAGAATTTTGAGACAATATCATTATAGTGTTCGTAGATGATATCTTGGTGTATTCCAAATCTAAGGAAGAGCATGAAGACAATCTTTGGATTACTTTGCAGATCCCGAGAGAAAATGAACTATATGCCAAAATTAGCAAATGGTCATTCTATCAAAAGCAACTCTTGTATTTGGGTGACATCATCTCTGAGGAGGGCATAACAGTGGACCCAACGGAAATAAAATCCATATAGGAATGGCCTACTCCGAAAATGTCACTGAAGTAAGATCATTTATGTGGATTGTAGGCTATTACCGAAGGTTCATAGAATATTTCTCTCGGATTGAAAATCCGATTACATCAAAGAAGGATGCGAAGCTCATTTGGAACCAAAAGTGTGAAGACAAATTTAGACTCTTGAAAGAATTACTCACATGTGCTCCAATATTAAAAATTATGGATCTAGACAAAGAGTATGTGGTATGTACGGATACATCTCTAGAAGGATTCGATGGAGTTCTGATGCAAGATGGGCATGCAGTTTGTTATGAATCACGAAAGATAAAAGAGAATGAAAAGAACTATGAGACTCATGATTTGGAGTTAGCGCCCGCCATAGTTCATGCACTCAGGATGTGGAGGCATTATCTCATGGGGAACAGGTTTAAGTTAAAGATGAATCATCATAGTCTGAAATATTTGTTTGAGCAGCCTCACTTGAATGCCAAACAAGCTAGATGGATTGAATTTCTGAGTGGATTCAATTTTGAAATTGAGTACATAAAGGGAAAAGAGAACCGAGTGGCAGATGCACTTAGTAGAAGAAGTTAGGTAATGCAAATTTCAGCTATCAACAATTGGAAATCTGATTTAAAATTAGGTTACAGGAGGCACTAAAAGCAAATAATTTTTATTTGCAATTTGTGGCAGCATTACAAGAAGGAAACGCGTCTTTAAAATTTTCCAAATATGCATTGACTGAAGATGGAATTCTTCAATTTAATGACATAATTTATCTACCAATTGAAAGTGAATTGAAGAAAATTGTATTTCATGAAATGCATAATGTGCCTTATGCAGATCATCCTGGGTACCAAAAGACGTTGACAACAATTAAGAAAGAATATTACTGGCCAAGCATGAAGAGAGAAGTGGCCAGATTTATTGGTCAATGCTTGGAATGTCAAAGAGTAAAAGTGGAACATAGACATCCTGCTGATCTACTCAATCCATTGTCGGTATCGTACTGGAAGTGGGATGTGGTAACCATTGATTTTATTACAAAGTTACCTAGACCATTGAAGCAACACGACTCCATTATGGTGGTGGTTGAAAAAATGTCAAATTCATCCCATTTTGTTCTGGTGCACTCAACATTTAAAGCAACTAAGATCACATAAATCTATATGAGAGAAATTGCCACGTTGCCTGGTATTCAAAAAGAAATAGTTTCAGATTGAGATCCAAAATTCACTTCGAACTTTTGGAAAGGGTTGTTTAAGGATTTTGGAACCAATCTCAACCTCAGTACAACTTATAGTCCACCAATGGATGAACAGACCGAGCGAATAAATCAAATCATTGAAGACATTCTCATAATGTATGTAATGGACAAACCTAGTTAATGGGGAAATTACATGTACTTAGTGGAATTTTCTTACAATAACGGTTACCAAGCATCGTTGAAGATGAGTCCATTTGAATCATTATATGGTAGAAAATGTAATGTTCTAGTGAATTGGGACAAGCCAATGGGCAGGCTAATTGTTGGACCAGAAATACTTCAGGACATGGAACAACAGATAACCAAGATCAAACAAAACTTGAAGGTAGCTCAAGCCTGAGAGAAGAGTTATGCTGATAAAAATAGAATGCATAGAGAGTTCCAAGTTGGGGACAAAGTGTCCCTAAAAGTTAAAGGTCGAAAAATTTCATTGCGGTTGGGTAACTGCAAGAAGTTGGATGCAAGATTTTGTGGACCATTTGAGATCCTAAGCAAAATTGGATTAGTAGCTTATGGGCTAGCTCTACCTCTTATGGTTAATGTGCACACTATTTTTCATGTTTCATTATTGAAAAATTATGTTTATGATTCTAATCACATACTTGAATGGTCTGTGGTACAGGTGGAACTCGAAGGGGAAATCCAAGTTCAAACCAGTTTGCATATTAGACATAAGAGTCAAGATGCTCAGGAACAGGGTCATAGGACAGGTGAGAGTCCAATGGACCCATTACAGTACTAAAGAAGTGACTTGGGAAATGGAAGATGTGATGCGGGAAGAATACCCGTATTTATTTTGAAATTTTGTAAATGTGTAATGTAAATAAGTTTTGAAAAACTTTTGTTATACGTTTTGGACAATGAGACACCGAGGACAGTGTAAACTTTAAGGGGGAAGGAATGTAACGCCCTTGGTTTGGAACCCCTAGTCTAGCTATGCCAAGATGTAATTATAGTTTATGAATGCCTTCAAGGCTGAACATATTGTATTTTGTAAATGTTAATACTAAAAATCCACAACTGCCTGTGCTAAGGCAGTACGCTAAAAAGATCGGGGACTTGTGTCTTCAACATAGACGGTAAGGGGGTTAGATGTCTTAGGTGGGAGACCATGTTATAACCTTGTTAAATATTTAAGTCCCTAAAGTTTATCCTAAGCCATAATCCCATTTAAATGACTTTATATTATATTTTTAAAATCATAATTATTATTTAATTATGATTAAGTGGGATTTTTGGTGGTTTATGTTTATATATATATAATAATAATAATAAATAAAAAAAATGGGCAGAGAGAGAGAGCCCACGTGGTTCCAAGCAGGGAAATTTTTAGGGGTGAAATTTTGCCAATTGGCTATTTTTGGGGGTTTTTTTCAAAAAATAAATTCGCTATTTGGTCATTATTAGACTCTAATATTGCCTATATTTACATAAAATATGTTTTTTTATCATAATATTCACCAAAATTTACAAGTTTTAGTAGTAAATTGTATGTTTCATATTTAATATTCGCCTACCAATCTATATATATGTTTTTTTAATCCATAATAATTGCCTAGAATACTATACTTAAGTATAGTTTTATAATCCTTAAAAAATACCATGGTTCCAAGTTGCATGCATGAATTTATGCATGCAAGGGAAAAGTAATTTACCACCATCATGTGGGAAGGGGGAAGAAAATTGAACTGTGAGAAAAATCTCCCATGCATGGGTGTGTCTGAGAGAACACGGGATATAATTATTATCTGAGAACGGAAACTGATATGAATCCCTGAACCTGTGCGCTAAATTGATGATAATTGTCTACGACAATTCTTTCCATTTTGTCTCTGGTCAATCCATTGAAGTGGAAAATGGTGTAAGTAGCTGACTTGGTTGATTTCTAAGCATAGATCGCAGTGATGTGTTTCACTGTTGTGTAGTCAGAAGGAAAGCAAGGATGTTAATTGCACTATTTGGCATGGAATTGGATTCAACCAAATTTTCCTGATTGCCAAGTGTTAATTATGAAAGAGTCTGGGAATTGGAGATAAGTCTATCTGGTGAATGCACAAGTCTCACTCAGGGGTGGTGTTTGTTATTTTTTCAGAATTTAATTCATTCTGATCTAGGATCTTAACTGAAAGAACAACATGTACAACATATCAAGCATAAGAGACAAGAGACAAGAGACACAAAACATTTCACCGGGGAAAACCAATAAGGTGTAAAACCCCACAACTTCCTCAGAGATAGAATAAGCATCAATACAAGGATCACCATGATCAAACCTAAGAGATAGATATCTTCAGCAGCATGCTCCTCCTCCACTTGTGCGCATCCTCCTCTTCTCTCACTAATGTGAAGTGAGTGAATAATAGAATGCATAAAATGAGAGAGACACACTCTCTATTTATACACTAACTTGACTTGACCTTTACTCAACTAGGTTGGTCTCAACTTAACCACTTAACATAATGCTGACTGGGCCGACCCCCACTGGGGTGGTCTAATAAAGATTTGACCCACATGACTCATACAGGGCCAACCCCATTAAGGTGGTCTAATAACCCATCAAGTATAAGTTACGACACTTACAATATAACTGACGACACTTCCAATCGGAGGAATAATACATCTTCATTGGGGATACAATAAAGTACAAATACAATATACAAGTGAATATCTTCCGAAGTTACAAATACATCAACACTCCCTCTTAACTAGGAAGGTATTCTCTTGACACAAGTCATCAATACATATAAGCACAAGTCTTTAATTCTGGAGCTGGATCATCGTCACTGGATCACGAAACATCATCATCATCATTGTTGCTATACTCGTCATCTCGATCACTGGGCTATCTCTGAATTCTTCTCGTCATAGGAAGTTCTACATAGCCAGATCTTTTTCATGCTGGATGTAGGCCCACCACCTGCAGGTCTTCATCATTACTGGCCATACTGTGGAATCCTTAGGACTTATTACGTGCGTCACAAAACCTCGAAAGAGCATCCCAGGACTGATTATGAGCTTATTGCTCAACCTATCGGATCTCCCAGGGCAATATTATATGTGACCACCACAAAACCTTGAAAGAGCATCCCAGGACTGATTACGAGCATACAACTCAACCTATCGGATCTCCCAGGATCTTTTACATGCAACTGCACAACCTATCCATGACCACGGAGTATCATCCTAATACTCATGATCATACTGATCATGTCATCTCATCGTCCATGAAGCACAACCCAGATGCACATCACGCAGCACTTACATTCACTGGCATGGGAAGACACACTTCAACCATCCGTGAAAGGCTCAGCACTTATATCTACGCCATGGGAAGACACACTTCAACCATTCAAGAATGGCATCACACTTATATCCATACCCATGGGAAGACACACTTCAGCCATGCTAGGAATGGCACAACACTTATATTGCAGCAATGGGAAGACACACTTCAACCATGCTCAAATGGCACAACACTTATATCGCAGCCATGGGAAGACACACTTCAACCATGCTCGAATGGCACATCTCTTACATCAACGACCATGGGAAGACACACTTCAACCATGTCGGAATGGCCCCAGCCCTTATATCTACACCATGGGAGGACACACCTACCACTATGTGAGAATGGCTCATGTGCATTTGTGTCTTTGGAACTCATCACACATGATCCAACTGATCATGCAATGCATCCACCTGATACATATCATCACATATGATCGTCCTGATCATCATCATAGCATCATCCTGATGCATATCATCCAGAGCATCATCCTGATACTCATCACACATGATCAGCCTCATCATCGTCACTTCCTCGTCCTGATGCATATCATCCAGAGCATCGTCCTGATACTCATCACACATGATCATCCTGATCATCATCACTGCATCATCCTGATGCATATCATCCCGAGCATCGTCCTGATACTCATCACACATGATCATCCTGATCATCGTCACTGCATCGTCACGATGCATGTCATCATACATGATCCAATTGATCATACAAAGCATCCAACTGATGCATATCCAAAGCAGTAACTGGAGCATCGTCCTGATGCTCATCACACAGCGCTTACATCCACATCCATGGGAAGGATCCTCCTTTCACCATGCTTGGAATGGCTCCTGTAAATGTGTCCATCACTTCTTCCTCAAAGTATCTTCAATCCGAAGAACACCAAGCCTATCTTTGAAGTACTCAAACTTCACTCTGGCTAGTGGTTTCGTCAACACATCCGCAACTTGCTCATCCGTCGCAATATATAGGAGCTTCACTACTCCTCTCTGCACCATATCCCTGATATAGTGATATTTGATCTCAATGTGCTTCGACCTATCGTGGAACACCGGGTTCTCAGATAGCTTCACACAACTCTAGTTGTCACAAAAGATACCAGTAGCTTCCAACGAGAGATCAAATAACTCAGACAGTAGCTTTCGGAGCCATAATGCCTCACAACTAGCCAAACAAGATGCAACATACTCTGCTTCGGCAGTACTTAGTGCTACGCAGGACTGCTTCCTGCTAAACCAAGAGATCACACCTGATCCCATACTGAAGCAACATCCAGAAGTGCTCTTCCTATCTGTAGCATTGCCTACCCAATCTGAATCAACATAACCCTGCAAGTTAAACTTTTGATTCGCATCATACTTGATCTCATAATCAATTGTACCCTTCAGGTACCTCAGAATGTACTTTACAGCAACCAGGTGAACACCTCTGGGATCCGTCAGAAACTGGCTCAATGTGTTCACCGCAAAGCAAATATCTGGTCTCGTGTTCGTCAGGTACATCAAGGACCCAATCATTTGACAATACACAGTGACATCAACCGGATTAGATGAAGCATCACACAGAAGCTTCAGGTTCGATGCCATAGGTGTGGCCATGGCCTTGCAGTCCATCATCCTGAACCTCTTCAGGATCTCTACTGCATACTTTCCTTGTCCAAGGAAGATTCCATCTGCACTCTGCCAAACCTCCATGCCTAGAAATTAGTGCATCATCCCAAGTCCTTCATCTCGAACTCGGCAGCAAGCTTGATCTTGTAGATCCACTTGGAAGTCACAATAGACTTCCCTTCTTATCTCGGGACCACATCCCAGACATCATTCTTCATGATCGATTGGTACTTCTTGATCATGGCATTCTTCCATTACTGCATCCCGGATCCTGGGAACTTCAGATTCTTCAATAGATAGTTTTTATTTGATCTTCATTGCTGGAACAAATGTTGTAGTCCTTTTTGTAGGTGATGGTACACAGTCTTTCCTACAAGACAAGTCCAATTGCATGATTAGAAACTTATCATAGTTTTTCAAAAACACATTCTTATGCATAAAGACATATGTCATACAGTCATGCAATTATCTTGGCCAATGTTTCAATACAACATTTATCCATATTCCGTAACTTTCTAGATGCCTTCCATCTCTACCAGAACATTGTTAAGAGTGTGCACAACTCCCAACATGTCAGCAAAGAGGTTTCATTCTAGATAAGTAGCAAGGGAATGTTGTACAGTACCATAGGCCACTTACCCATTATTTGCATATTTAGTAGTATCTTGTTCATTAATGCAATTTTCTAATATGCATGATACATATCCTAAATTTAGGAACATAAGTATGTATATGACTGGACAATATCATTTAAGTAATCATGTATACAAGAATTGACAATTCAAATACTTATCTTTGTTTGGTTGTAGGGTGGACTCCTTCTTGATCTTTGCTTCCTGAAGTGCTCCCTCTTGATCTTTGCTTCTTTGCAGGAACTTTTGGAGTGTGCTCCCTCTTGATCTTTGCTACTTGGATTACATGTCCTTGAACTTATATCCATCCTGGACCACTATGCATGCTTAAGTGTGCACTAGTGTCATCCTCAAGATCTCGTACACAATCATACATCTATTAGTATAATCTCAATACTATCAAAACATTATGTTCCTAAAATATGTATGGTCATGATCATAGGTAATAAGCATTAGTATTCAAGGTTTCAGGCAAGACTTATTTTACTCATGCATATTCTTATTTGACCATAGGACTCTTCTGGTTAGTCATATCATCAATCAAAGTAAGAAATATAATATGCACCAACCCTTGATTACTAAAAATTCTAACTTCAAGAATAAACATTATCATTTATACAAACGTATAATATCCTAACACAAGGTAGGATTATAATCTTGATATAGGAAAAACATACCTGGTTATCATGTTTGCTAGTTATGCCTAACATACCCAAACAATGTCTTCTTGTTCTCTTTAATGACTTGTGCTTAGTAACCTGCATAACTCATAACTTAACCATTGTAGAATCAAATTATACATACCTCGTAAGTGGAGCTTCTATGTGATCCATGAGTCTTTGTCTTCATGTCACCATGGTCATATGTTCTTGATCTAGAACTTGATTTGTACCTTTCATGTTAGCGAACAACATCAACCTCATACAACACCACAGTGCATTAGTACAATCATAAGTGTCATAACCCTAATCAATGAATGTCTTCTATCATTCACATGCATTCATACTTTTACTAGAGTGATGAGACAAGTCTAAGATTAATCAAGATTGTACTAACCTCAATAATATGAAGACAAACATATCATAAACTCAATCATGAACAAATTTCAAAACATACCTGTATCTCTTCAAGTCATACCTGTCGAGATTGCTTGTAGCCTTCTCGTGTAAAGCCTCAACCTCATCTCCCTTTGGAACTGGAACTTCTTCACTTATGCAGGTGTCCAATTCATTCTTTTCTAGGATTAACCCAATCCACTTTAATTTGCTTGAAACTAGATCTGGAGCTGGATTAGGGTTTGTCAGAGAAACCCTAAAAATTCAAACTTCTGAATGGATGGAAAGATGTGGCTTGCTGAGCTGATCAAGCTGGTATACTTCAATTTTGAAAACTGCAAAATTTGACCCCTCAAAATTGCCTTTGAAACTTCTGGATTCACTTGACAGGATCTTGAACTAGGGTTTGATAAAGCCCGGTCTTCTGTCCATCCAAAAGGTCCGATCTTGTGTTCTAAACTTCGATTTTTCTGAGGAGCTTCCAGCCGTGGTCACAGATTTCAAAAATTCCAACTTTTGCAAAATCCCTAATTTTCCACCTTTTCGATCAAAATCCCGAACTAGGGTTTGATCAAGCCTAGCCTTTTTCCCAACCAAAAAATTCGATCTTGGTCTCTAAATTTCGATTTTGATGAGGAGCATCCAGCCGTGGTCTCCGATTCCAAGAATTTCAACTTTCTACGAAACCCTAATTTCCCACAGCAGTGACGATCCAAGAATGAAGGTGCTCAAAATCCAAATCCATTTTGACAGAAATATGCACTTGATTGTTTTTGCTATAACTTAGAAATTACGAATCCACAGGGTCTGAAACTTCTACTTGTGGTAGCCTGACCTGTCATCTTTCCAACCCCACAGGTCTGACATCAATTGGATTCTCTGAGAGAGAGTTATGCCAAGTGTCGCAACGTAACCTGTTTATGGGATAAAACAGGAGAGCGAACTTGTACGGCGTGCCACGTGTCACTAGTTCAGTTTCGACCTCTGTAAAACTTACCTATGAAAGTACAGTCCGTGCCCTACTTGTCACTTTTTATGAAATTTCATTTGGAGATTCCTAGCCCAAGTTGTGACCTTTTTCCTAGGTCACCTGTTTATGACTGAGATCTAGAAGAGGCAGAAACCCTAGATTGTATTGATCATAAATCACAAAGTATAGCGAATTAGAAGTTGTGCTTTGGATTACATGGGGATGTTATCTACAACCTGTAAAGGTTTTAGATCCTGAACCTTCGCCAAAATGTATTTATAGTGAAAGTGCTACGATGACTGATTTTTGCTATATCAAGCCCTAGCTTCCGATTTGTTGCAAGTGCAACAAGTCTCATAAATGCCATAGCATGTCTTCCTTCAGGCTAGCTCTGATACCATGTTAGTTTTTCAGAATTTAATTCATTCTGATCTAGGATCTTAACTGAAAGAACAACATGTACAACATATCAAGCATAAGAGACAAGAGACAAGAGACACAAAACATTTCACCAAGGAAAACCAAGAAGGTGAAAAACCCCGCAACTTCCTCAGAGATAGAATAAGCATCAATACAAGGATCACCATGATCAAACCCAAGAGATAGATATCTTCAGCAACATGCTCCTCCTCCACTTGTGCACATCCTCCTCTTCTCTCACTAATGCGAAGTGAGTGAATAATAGAATGTGTAAAATGAGAGAGACACACTCTCTATTTATACACTAACTTGACTTGACCTTTACTCAACTAGGTTGGCCTCAACTTAACCACTTAACATAATGCTGACTGGGCCGACCCCCACTAGGGTGGTCTAATAACCCTTTGACCCACATGACTCATACAGGACTGACCCCATTAAGGTGGTCTAATAACCCATCAAGTATAAGTTACGACACTTACAATATAACTGACGACACTTCCAATCGGAGGAATAATACATCTCCGTTGGGGATACAATAAAGTACAAATACAATATACAAGTGAATATCTTCCTAAGTTACAAATACAGCAATAGTGTTTTGGTGAGAGATTAAGGAGCATAATTAACTACGATTGGGTGGAGCATGGAAGCCACATAGCCAGTTTCCCAATTCAAGTGTATAATGGATAAGTTTAATTCATGAGATTGATGTTTTTAATTTTCAATATTAATTCATGATAAAAATTTGCCATGGTTTTTTGTTTAAATTTATGGATTTGTACGAAAAGAAGGAATTCATGAGTTGCTTGGTTGAATTCCTGTACAAAGAAATTGGTACAAGTTTAATTCCGCAATTTATTTGCTTTTTGTTTTAATTTTCTGGGTTTAAAACCATGTTTAAATTTCCTTTTTAATTATGCGTTAATCTTTGGAAATTTTATGAATGCCAAATTGTTACTTAAGATGATTTAATTATTGAAGTATTTATTCAAATTATGACGAAGAGCACAATGCTTGGAAAATTATATGAATGGATAAATAAGTAGGAATTCCATTCATTTTGATTATTTTGTTATCTTGGCTCATTATTTGCAAATAGTTAATTTTCATTGCAAAGGCTTGTGTTAAATTTTACTACCATCTCCTAAGTTAAATGAAATGTTTTACTGCACAGTTCTACAGAGTTAAATGGAATGTTTATACAAATTATTTCAAAAAGGTTTAAACTCTTACTTTTCATATAGCTGAAATGTTTATACAAATTATTTAAGAAAGGTTTAAACTCTTTCTTTTCATATAGTTGGAAGAAAATAATTCCTAAAGGATTGAATGATATGTTTGAGACAAGTACCCAAATAAGTTCTTACTGGGCAGTAAATGTTCATGTCCCATTTTATCTTAATAGGTAAGTTAAAAACAATACCATGTGCTAAACTTGCTTCTAGTGCTTTGCATTAAGTGGTAATTTTGTTTATTTTAAAACCACAAGGGGTTTTGTGTGGTAATTTTGTTTATTCTAAAACCACAGGTGGTTTTTTTGCCTTATTTACATCCACCATGTGCTAAGACATGATTATTATGCCTTGCAAATAATATAAGTTGAATTTAAATACCATCGGCCAATTATGAGTGGTATTTGTTTTTAATTTACAAGTATTGGAATTGTAGGGTTATATACAAAATTCAATGGGTTGAAACAGTAAATAATATGTCATTTACCTTTTATGTTTGAGAAAGAATGGAAAATGTTTTCCTAATTAATTTATAGAGACCCCACTTCACAACACAGCAGTAACCTTGGCTTAAATTGATAATGCAATAATTGAGGATTGTTTATATATATATAACTTTAGTTTGCATTTGCTCCATTGTTGTGGATATGCAAATCGCACAACTCATTCTATGCGTTGGAAAGAATGGTAAATGTTTTTCCTATTTTATTTACAGAACCCCCACTTCGCACCTCTTAAGATAATTCGTATCGTGCAGTTCTGGACAATAAGCTTAAAATGATTATATTGAAATAATATTTTTCCTTAATGAAAAACAAATAACTTGAGGAATGTCTACGTATGAAACTATAATTACTTTGTTCCCTTATGGAAACATACTAGGCAATTTCCATGGAAGTTCATGTTTGTCATAGTTGTTTCTGTCATAGTTCATTTTCCGTCGTAGTTCATTTCCACCACACTTCTTCTTTGTTGCAGTTCATCTTTGTCGTAGTTATTCTCCATCACAATTCATTTAGTCAAAGCTCTTGTGTCACGATTATCTTGTGTCATAACTCATGTGTCACAGCTATCTTGTGTCACAACTCTTGTGTCACAGCTCTTGTGTCACAATTATATTATGTCACAACTCTTGTGTCACAACTCATGTGTCACAGTTATCTTGTGTCACAGCTCTAGCGTCATAGCTCTTGTGTCTAAGCTCTTGTGTGACAATTTTTATGTTTAAAGCAATACTAAATTAGATTGTTTGGTGAAATATGGTTTGGCTTGGTGTAAGGTATGATTGATCTATTATATGGATCTACTATGTTTCTATTCATATGTTATAAATTGTTATGCATTTGTTATTAGAATTTATATAACCATTATGCATGTAATATTTTATTTAAAAAAATTATTAGTATGTTTTTAATTCCTGTGTAACGCAGAGTGCGTTACAAATTGGTATTAGAGCTGAGGGTATAGCTATTGAACCTCTGGGTTACATTTTTATTTCTTTGAAATGAATGTTTGCATGTTGAAAGATAAAATATATATGCATATGAAATATGATATGAGCTAACAATCATGGATGATATCTCATATTGCCAGTGACAACACAATTTTCAGACCATTGTACTTGCAGATTGCCAGAGTAGTAGCCAAGCTATACTTTAAAAAAATGGTAGAAGAGCCTGCATTATCCAAATTTGTTGAGGAATTTGGTATGAGTATTCAAAGAACTAATTCTAATGGTCATCATACTCAGATGGGAACAGTGGAAGTGTTCCAAACTTTGAAGGACATACAGATTGGGAATGGAAATATTTTACAAAATTTGGAACAACAAAACCAAATAAATCAACAAGTGATGCAAAATCTGGTACAGTTACAAAATCAAATGCAACAAGTGTCTTCCATTGTAAGAACGAAAGAAGAGGAATCAATGAATTGAGAATTTCTTGATAGATATCAACATTCCTGAGATAAAGATGAAGACAAAAAGTGGTTGCATTGCCAATACCAAATAGTTGAAAGTCATCGTGGGAATGAGGTGCTTGAAATCCAACATGATACTCATCCTAGAAGGCATCAGAAGAGAAAACATGATGGAAATACCTTATAGGGAAAAATCAGGAAAATTAAACCTCCCACTTTTGATGGGGAAAAATCTGGTGAAATTGGAGAGATTTGACTTCTAGAAATGAAGAAATATTTGGAATTACATCATTATTCTGAGAATAAAAAAGCTCGTATTGCTATATATAATCTTCAGGGAAAAGCTTATAGGTGGTGGAAGCATCTAAAGCAGGTAGAAAATATGGATGAAAGGAAAATTTCATGGAAGAATTTTCAAAGGTATTTCAAGCATGCATATTTGTCCTAGCAATACTAGGATAAGAAAATGCAAGAATTCTTTGAACTTGGACTAGGAAATATATCTATGGAAGAATATGAGAAAATATTCCTAGAATTACTAAGCTATGTTGAATTTATCCAAGACGAAAAGGTTAAGATTCAACTATTTCTCAGTGGTTTACCATCGTTCTACAAGGACCATATAGCTTATGATGAACCTCACACTTTGAAGGAATGTATTAGGAAAGCTAAATGTTTGTATGAATAGGTAAAAGAAGACACGATGTGCGTAAAGTTTGGAAGGGTAAACTGAAAGATAAGCAGGACCAAAGGAAAAAGGGGTTTAAGCCTCTTAATGTTAAACAAGATCTGTTTAACTCTTCCAAACAGTCAAATCTGAAAGGTGAATCAAGGGTGACTGAGTCTGTAGGACAAAAAGAAACCATTCCAAGTTAAATGCTGGAAATGTGGAGGTGACCACTACCTTAGTAATTATCCTGAAAGGAAAAATAAAGATGTTGGTATGTATAATGTGAATGAAGATTCTATAGTGGGACATGTCGCTAGAAGCATTCCTTGCATATACACAGCTTTGGATAATCGTCAGGTAGACCACCAGTCATCAATGATTGAAATTGAAGGTAAAATAAATTATTTGCCAATTTCAATTTTAATTGATTCCAGAGCTTCTTACAGTTATGTAAATACTAATATGGTTGAAAGATGCAATTTAGTGAGCAGTAAGTTACCGAAGCATAGAATGGTAAAATTGGATACAGGAATAACAAGGAAAATTACTTCCATGGTTAAAGGTTGTTGTTTGGAAATAAATGGGTGTCATACCAAGGTTGGTTTGGATAACCTTCCTCTTGGTTCTTATGATGTGTTGATTGGAATGGATGGGATGGAAAATCATTTCGCAGTTTTGGACAGCCATAAAAAAATATTACTAGCTTGGATGGAACAAGAATATAGTTCAGATAAATTACATTCCAAGACCAATTTCCATAAGACAAATTTCATCCATGCAGATGAAGAAATGTTTCAGGAAGGGGTGTCAGTTGTATTCCATACATGCAGAGGAAATGACAACTGAAAAAGGACCAAACCCTAATGGACATCCCATGTTGAAAGAATTCGAGGAGGTGTTCCAAGATGTACCTGAGTTACCACCAAAGCAGGACATTGACTTTACAATTGATTTGGTGCCTGGAGTTGTGCCAGCAACAAAAGATCCTTACAGAATGAGTACCCCGCAGCTGAGAGAATTGCATATGCAAGTGGAAGAGTTCTTAAAGAAGGGCTATATATTGACCAGTGTGTCACCATGGGGAGCACCATCTCTATTTGTATAAGATAATGATGGCACACTAAGATTGTGTGTAGATTATAGGAAACTGAATAAAGCTACAGTCAAGAACAGGTATCCACTACCAAGGATTGATGATCTGTTTGATCAGTTGAGAGGGGAAAATTTATTTTCCAAGATTGATTTGAGATCTAGGTATCACCAGCTGCGCATACAAGATGAGTACATTATCAAAATTGTTTTTAGAACCATGTACGGGAATTATGAATATACAGTATTTCCTTTTAGACTCACAAATGCCCCGGCCACATTCATGTGTCTAATGCATGGTGTGCTTAAATAATTTTTGGACAAGTTCATTATAGTGTTCCTAGATGATATTTTGGTGTATTCCAAATCCGAGGAAGAGCATGAAAAGCATCACTAGATTACTTTGTAGATCCTGAGAGAAAATCAACTATATGCCAAACTTAGCAAATTCTCATTCTATCAGAAGCAACTCTTGTATTTGGGTCACATCATCTCTAAGGATGGTGTAGTAGTGGACCCAACGAAAATAAAATCCATACAGGAATGGACTACTCTGAAAAATATCACCGAAGTAAGATCATTTATGGGGATTGTAGGCTATTATCGAAGATTCATAGAATCTTTCTCTCGGATTGCAAATCTGATTACATCATTACAAAGGAAGGACATGAAGTTCATATGGAACCAAAAGTGTGAAGACAACTTCAGACTCTTGAAATAATTACTCACATGTGCTCCAATATTAAAAATTCTGGATCTAGACAAAGAGTATGTGGTATGTACAGATGCATCTCTAGAAGGATTCAGTGGAGTTTTGATTTCCATATGGGTACGCAATTTGTTATGAATCACAGAAGCTGAAAGAGCATGAAAAGAACTATGCGACTCATGATCCAGAGCTAGTTTCCATAGTTCATGTACTCCGGATGTGGAGGAATTATCTCATGGGGAACATTTTTAAGTTAAAGATGGATCATAATAGTCTAAAATATTTGTTTGAGCAGCCTCACTTGAATGCCAGACAAGGCAGATGGATTGAATTTCTGAGTGAATTCAATTATGAAATTGAGTACATAAAGGGAAACGAGAACCTAATGGAAGATGCACTTAGTAGAAGAAGTCAAATAATGCAAATTTAAGCTATCAACAATTGGAAATCTGATTTAACGATTAGGTTACCGAAGGCACTAAAAGCAGATGATTTTTATTTGCAATTTGTGGTAGCATTACAGGCAGGCAACAAGCCTTTAAAAATTTCCAAATATGCATTGACTGAAGATGGAATTCTTCAATTTAATGACAGCATTTATGTACTAGCTGAAAGCGAATTGAAGAAAATTATATTGCATGAAATGCATAATGTGCCTTATGCAGGTCATCATGGGTACCAAAAGAAAATACAATCGGCTACACAACACTATATCTAGCTACGAATATAGAGACAAAACAAGAAAATACAATCTTTCAAATCTTTGAAAACCAATGTTTCCATGCACGTTCTCCGATCAATTTTTAAATGAAAAAAACTATATGTAGAGATTTCGATCGGATGCGAGATTCCTATATTGAGATCTGAACACAGATTTAATGCATAACAATCTTTAGAAAAGAAGATAACAAATACCTTGAATATTCACAATTTAAAATAAGTATACTCAGTTTATTCAAATCCAACATCTGTACGCAGTTCTCCCAAATCCAAATGCAGACTTAATGTATAACATTCCACAAGAATTAAAATATACAAAGGATGCATGATATATCATAGTTTATTCAAATCCAAAATCTATACTCACTTCGTGCAAATCCAAACGCAGATTTAATGTATAACCTTCCATAAAATATACAAAGAAAGTAGATTTGTAATAGTTTACTCAAATCCAATTGGTGTCATCATGGCTAGATTTTATAAGAACAGTTTTTAATACTAATCTCATCATCAAATAACCTATAATAACAATGCACCAAGTCTATTATAATTCTCCCATGTACTACGCATATAAAAACCTTCCGTAAATTCCTACAACCGGATGGATCAATAATCATACATTATAAGATACACTAAAATGGATTACATAACACAATTGAAGCTCTACTTACTTGATAACTATGAAACTGGCTGCTTGGAGAATCAGCTCCTCCCAACCATAGGAGAGAGCAACTCGACTATTTTCCCAACTCCACCCTCGAGTTGGATCACCACCATGCACTAGAACGACAAGCAATCACTTCCATGCGACACTCTCTCTCAGAGTCCGTAACAAACAATGATGGACTTATGAAAAGAGAAAACACTCAACACAGTTCCTCTATGCACATCATGGCATCCCATGCTATCTCAGTGCACTATTATATATAGTTTTTCCTAGGTCTTGTGCTATCCCAATCAAATCTTTAATCAATCCATCAATCCCTATGATTTAGGATCTTGTCTGGTAGTTGAGTTTTCGATTGGATTTGATTGGTAAAGATATATCTTGGTTGCTTACACATGTTCACTGTGCCATGGTGGTGTCCCCTCATTTAGCTGAACTCTCCAAGTGCCTTTTTCTTTTATTTAATAATAAAAATAGTTTGTTGTGCAAAGTGTCACTTTGTGTTTTTGAGTTTTTAAATAACTCTTACATAAAAATAATTGCCACAAATAATTATTCAAAAATAAATAATAATGTTTTGGGGTATCACATTTCTCCCCCCTTTATTCTTAACACCGTCCTTGGTGTTCTTTATTCTAAGGTCTCTTGCTCATTCTTGAACATGGAGGGATATGCCTCTCGCATTTTATCCTCCATTTCCCAAGTTACCTCTTCAGGGCCGAAGTGCTTCCATTAAACTTTTATTTGAACAATGGATCGATTCTGTAGCATACGTTCCTTCTTGTCTAGGATGCATAAAGGTTTGGTATGGAACTCGCTCGCAGGTTCTACCTGAACCACATTCTAGTCAATTACATGAGTAGCATCATGCACATATTTTTTTAATAATGAAACATGAAATACATCATGTACTTTTATATTAGGGGGAAGTGCAAGCTGATAAGCTACCGACCCTACCTTAGATAACACTTCGAAAGGTACACAATACTTGGGTGCCAACTTGGAACACTTTCCCAAGCTCAAGGCACTCTTCTTCGGCTTTACCTTTAGATATACATGATCACCAATGTTGAACTCTCTTGGAGTTCTTTTTAAATCCGCATAACTCTTCTATCGATCCTGGGAAACCTTTAATTTTTGTTGCACTTATTTCACCATCTATCCATCTCCTTTAACATGTAAGGTCCTAGAACAATCCTATCAAATGGGTTATCCCAAGACACAGGAGTGTGGCATTTTCGATTGTACAATAATTCAAATGGAATCATCTTTAATGAAGCTTGATACCCATTATTATAAGCAAATTCTACTAAATGCAAATATTCTTCCCATTTACCTGGTTTATCCATTACAAACATTTGCAACATATCTTCTAACACTTGATTAGTTCTTTGAGTTTTCGCATCCGTTTGAGGATGATAAGCAGTACTGAAATTCAACTGTGTATCTAGACCTTTAAACAAATACTTCTAGAAATTACTTGTAAATTTAGCATCTCTATCAGAAATCACAACTTTCAGAATACCATGCAACCAGGAAATTTCTTTCATAAAAATATTATCTATGTTAATTGCTTTAAAAGTAGACTTCACAGGTATGAAGTGTGCAACTTTACTTCACTTATCAACAACTACCATTATTGAGTCATGTTGTTTATTCGTTTTAGGTAATCCTGTTATAAAGTCCATACTTATTATCTCCCACTTCCATTCTAGAATAGGTAAGGGTTGGAGTAACCTGTCAGGATGTTGATGTTCTGTTTTTACTTGTTGACATTCAATGCATCTAGCTAGGTAATTTGCAGCATAATTTTTCATGTTAGGCCAATAATAACTTCTTCTTAGCTTTGTTATCATCTTTTGATATTTCAGATGTCCGGAATACAGTTTCTTATGTAACTCATTCAAGATTAGTTGCTTAACTTCTTCAGAATTAGGTATGTATAATCGATTTTTATAGACTAATAAGTCTTCTAAGCTTATGGAGTAAGCTGAGGATTCGTTTCCATTAACATCATTTTCTAATTGTTCTTTAATTTTTAGGTATTATTCATCATT
Organism: Larix kaempferi; assembly: GCA_027924585.1. Lineage (NCBI taxonomy): Eukaryota > Viridiplantae > Streptophyta > Pinopsida > Pinales > Pinaceae > Larix > Larix kaempferi. The sequence continues at coordinate 7,349,525 of BSBM01000236.1, read as the reverse complement.
TTTAGTTGCAGTTTTTATCAAATCTTCAAGATTTGTCTTATAACTGCTAAAAGTAGCCGAACAATGTGGAATGACATTCCTACTCAGGGCATCCACCACCCTGTTCTCTTTTCCTTTGATGTGTTTTTATTTCAAAATCATACTCGCTCAAGAAGGCTAACCACCTTGCTTGACAAGCATTTAAAATTTGTTGATCAAATAAGTATTTTAAGCTTATATTATCAGACATTAAAGTGAATTTTCTTCCTATTAAGTAATGTCTCCACATCCTTAATGCATGTATTATAGCAGCTAGTTCTAAGTCATGTGTCGCATAGTTACGTTCATGTTGTTTAAGTTTTCTTGACTCATAGCTTATTACATAATCCTCTTGCAATAGTACGCCACCTAATCCCTCTAAGCAGGAATTCGTACATATAACGAAGTCCTTGTATGGATCCACTATTCTTAGAATAGGTGCAGTGTCATGTACCCACCTGCTGACCCAATAATAGAGGGAACATGATAACAATCTGTGGGGCTTTTCATAAAACTCAGCCCAGTCATTAGCATCATATGAATAAAAAACATTGGTGTGCAGATACAAATTAGGCAAAATGCACAACGGAATTGAAACTAATCCACACACAATTCATGCCCATCCAGCATATCAAAACAGTCATCAAATTAATGCATTGCAGAAGTAATACATAGACAGAAAACACTTATCTTCATTGTGCAATTGTCCCAAGCAACTAGCTATGTCGCTACAACGTTCCACCCAACCGTAGGCTCTTCGACAGCATATACTGAGTCCGTCCGAAGGCCACCCCCGAGCTGGGCATGATATCTACAAGGAAAAAGGGGATTTCAAACTCATACACAGCCAACCAACCAAATAGTCATTTGGATCTAAGCCAAGCCAGACCACTGCTGGGTTTATCAGGCTAAATCTGAACCCTCTTCAATTGTGGATGCTTCCACTCAAGTTCAAGCCAAAACAATGGAAACCCATTTCAACCCCAACAATCTCCTACACACAGAAACTCATAAACTGGGCATGGGTACACATGACGGAAAAATCTCAAGTATTGGGTATGAAGGGAAAATGTGGGAAACCCAAAAACAAAATGAGGAATGGGAAAACAACCCTGGAAAGGCAATTTTCGTTTTCAGAAAACGTTTGGGGACAACCCTGGAGCAAAAACGACCTCCATTAAACCCCCAATTCGTGGATCTCTTCTCCCAGCCACTGTGCTAACCAAAACGAGTTTGTAGGCATGGAAAAATGCAGGAAATGGTAAAAACGCGGAGGATAAAACCCCAGCAAGCCAAAATGCCCAGCAGGCTTCAAATAAAAACGCCCAACAAGCCAAAAACGCCCAGCAAGCTTCAAGAAAAATGCCCAACAAGCTAAAAACGCTCAGCAAACTCCCAAAAACGCCCAGCAAGCTAAAAACGCCCAACAAGCTAAAAACGCCCAGCAGGCTTCAAGAAAAATGCCCAACAAGCTAAAAACGCCCAGCAAACTCCCAAAAACGCCCAGCAAGCTCCCCCGAACGTGAGAGGGTGAAGTCTGACTATGAAGAATGGCTTGGGAAGGAAATTCGTGGGTGTTTTCTTGCCCAAGAAGGAGAAACACGATTTTCCATGAGTGTGGCTTGCCCATACTCGAATTTTGGATAGCCATACCTCCCCAATCCCCAAGGCATTAACTACTTCACCCAACTCTTGGGAGAAATGAATGATTGGGCACCAAAGTCAACATGGGTAGTTGATGGTTGATGGGTTCTCTCATCAACACTTGGCTTGACTTCATTGGCTCAAGGGTTTGAACATTTCTCTCCCAATTCCTTGTAATATCATGCCCTATCTCTTGTTGCATTGCATAGCTAGTTGTGGGTATTTATATTAAAATGCATATTTACAATTCCCATGGCTCACTAGCACATGGATTAAATAATACCAACATACTTTCCTCTTCAAGATAGAGCGTTCACTAGCGGGGCCTTGGCCTTGAGCTCCACGCTAGGAATCATACAAATATATGCATACAATATTTACATTATAGCCCGAATATTACAAGGCTCAAAATGGGGGACATGACATGCAGTGGTAAGCAAGTGTTTAAGTTGTTCAAATCTTTCTTGACATTTATTATACCATATGAATTTAGTTCATTTCTTTTGAAGTGAATTTATCTGGTAAGCAATTTTAGAGAACCCCTCAATGAACCTACAATAGTAACCCGTGATCTCCATAAAGGATCGAATCTCGGTTACATCCTTAGGAACTGGCCAATCTATGATTGCCTTTATTTTATCTGGGTCTATAGAAATGCCTTCCTTATATATTACATGACCTAGGTATTGGATTTTATTTTGAAATAAATCACATTTACTAAACTCCGCATAAAGTTTATGTTCTCTTAGGGTTTGTAGGACTAACTTTAAGTGTTCTTTATGCTCTTATTCATTTTTAGAATATATTAAGATTTCATCAATAAACACTATTACAAACGTATCTAAGTATTTATGGAGAACGCTGTTCATTAAACACATGAACATGGCCGGAGCATTGGTCAATCCAAATGGTACAACCAAGAACTCGTAATGCCCGTACCTTGTTCTAAATGTCATTTTATGAAAATCCTCGTCCTTAATTCTTACTTGATGGTACCCAGACCTTAAGTCAATCTTAGAGAATACCGCTGCTCCCCGTACTTGATTAAACATGTCATCGATGCGGGGGAGAGGGTATCTATTTTTAATTGTCTGTAATCAATGCAAAGTCTTAGTGTGGCATCCTTCTTTTTAACAAACAAAAGTGGTGCTCCCTAAGGAGACACACTCGGTCTTATATATTCTTTATCTATTAGTTCTTGCAATTGTAATTTTAATTCCACCAACTCATGCGTATTCATTCTATAAGGAGCCTTTGAGGCAGGTACCGCTCCTGGTACCAACTCAATGGTAAAGTCAATAACCCTCCTTGGAGGTAGTCCAGGTATCTCTGACGAAAAAACATCTTTAAATTCATTTAAAAGAGGAAAATCCTCTAAAATAGGTTTTGGTTTATCATCATTAGTTTCGGTGATGTGTACAGCGAACAACCTACATCCTTTCCTAGCACACTTTTTCAATCGCAAAGCATATATTTTCTTAGTAAGAACCTTTTTTGGAATCCCTCTAACAATTTTACTTTCACCATTTTCATCAATACAATTAAAAGTTTTCTCAAAGCAATTTAGCACAACTCTATGTTTTTCTAGCCAATCCATGCCAATTAACACATCATAAGATCCTAATGGAAAAATATTCAAATCTACTTTTGTAATCAAATTTTGCATATGAACTTCACAACTAGAAATAAAGCTGGTTACTTTTCTTTTTGTTCCAGTGGCTAATTGCACTAACCACGACTTTTCAAAATCATTTTTTTTTTTTTTACATAAATCTACTAGCTTAAAGTATATCCAGAATCAATTAATATAGAAATAGGTTTGTCAAAGATCTTACCATATACCTCGATCATGGAAGGTTGGTAATCCGCTTGATGATTGTCCAAGGACTAGTACAAAATGAGAGATAAGTGACCAGGCGACCAAAAAATTTGGTCACCACATCTTTTTCAAGGGATAAATGACCAAAATTGAGAAATTTTAAGTGAGCTGACTAAAAATGACCAAGATAAATGACCAATTTGGTCATGGGACAAGAACTAAACTAAAAATGACCAATTTGGTCAAGAGATAAGAACTAAACTAAAAATGACCACATTACAATTGGTCATTTATGTGGTGATTTTTAGTTGTGTCATTCCGACAATGGAAAATTATAATTTTGATAATGAATTTGTACAATTTACTAAATTTTAACATTGCAGATGGATTCGAAGGGGGTCTCTAAATCCATCTGCAGTGTTAAAATTTAGTAAATTATAACATTAATTATAGTACACAACTTGGATTATTTTTCAATACATGTCTTCTAAGGGATCATTTCTTTGAGGCCATCCCGATACCTATTGTGTTAGATGATAGGAGAATCTTCTAAGGGTCCATTTCTTTGAGTTCATATTTTGTTTGAACAAAACCATCGTCGTTTGACCATCTTGGCAGTCTAATATATTAATCCTTGATTTTAACTGGTTGAATTTCACTCACTTGCATGGGATCAGGTTTCGTGTTGGAGGCACCCTAAGACATAACTATTTATTTTGGTTATAATGAGAGGTGTGAGTTATGGATTTATTTTGTTTCCCTTTAATATTTATGAAACTTGGTAGTTGTACTTTAATTTTGGCATCTTAATACTTTTTAGGTTATTCTCTTGGATTTTCTATATGAATATTTATTTCTTCTAAAGATTCTAGTTAGCATAAATTTAGAAGAATATCATGGCCTTTTTTGTGGCCATTTTTGTTCCCTAATAATTTCACATACAAAATGGAGTAATCCAAGAGCCTTGGTTAATTTTGATATCAAATTTTAACAAAGTAGAGACTTTGCTCTCAAAAGTTTAACATGGTTAATGCATACATGCACATGTGTGATAGTGTGAGAGAGAGTTGCATTAGAGTTCAATTTTAGTAATAAGATCACATTAAATGGATTGTATTTATAAGAGTTCACTTTAGTAAGAAGATCACACTGAATGGATTGCATTGAGAGATCAACTTTAATAAGATCACATTGAATGGATGGCATTGAGATTTCAATTTTAGTAAGAAGATCACTGCAATGAATGGAGCGTATCATTTACAATCATACTTATATAAGATAAATCATAACATTTATGACTAAATTTAAATGGATCATTATACACGCATGCTATTTCTTCAAAATAAACATATTACATATAATCACGATTTTTTTACGACATTGTTTGTCCTCAAAGATGTAATTGCTAGTTAATAAATTTGAGGATGTATGTATGTGTGCATACATTGATTAAGACTAAGATACATTTTAACACTAAATCTTTGAAGCACGAAAGCTTTACATTTCAATTTCTTTTTGATATTTAAAATTGTATAAACGTACTACTTATTCCATATATACAGAAGGAAGAAGTCTAAAACTGCGATGATTTTGAATTCCTGATGGGTGGAATCTGACAATGATTTCTTTAAGAATATAAATTTTGTGTTGTTCAAATAATGATTCCGAATTCATAAATGGATTCAGTGCTCTCAAAAACCCCAAGGCACCCATATTTTTAGATAGTAAACATTGTTATTTGGAATTTTAAGAATTCCTTCGAAGTTTCTATTGGATTCTATCGAATTCATGTTGGAAAAAGCCCTAAGGAATGGTTGAAATTGTAGCGCTTTTAAGCTGCATGTATACAAAAGTTGTATTTTTAAGTTTATGTGAAAATTTCTTCTTATTTTTTTTCAAATTTTATTTATATTTTAGAATTTCGACCTCCCCGAGCACAAGGCCTAACCCCAAAGGACTCAAGGCTTGAACCCGTGAGCATTGGGAGAGTGTGTGTGAGCTAACCCTTAGGGCTATAAAAATAGTTAAGCTTAGTGAAAAGAAATTGATCATTTTCTTTAAAAAAATCAATTTTAATGTTAAATTTTAAGAAGATTTAACTAAAGTAAGGTTTAATGTCTAGAGTAGTATACAAATATTTTACTCTACCTAGAGTTCCGGAGTAACAATAATAAAAAGAAAAATCTATGGAATTCAGACAAAGGCAATCAAAACAGTGGCGCAAATAAAACTCTTTTGCAAGTGAGAGGAGTATATATAAATATTTCACTAAATTGTGGTAATAGGTCGGATGTTAAGGTTAAAAACTGGCATTTCGATTATCGTTAGCAATGAACAGAGGCCTCATATGAAACACATGAAGCCTTTAGGTTGGTTTGATTGGAACACATGCATTTGAGATCGATCAATGTCTCTTATTTATATAATTATGCGATCCTTTGTTTCTACACTTCAAATTGTTGGCATTCTAAGGTATTTTTCACTCTCCCAGATTTTTTCTTTTTGCAGTTCAATTTTCTTGCTTGATCTTTGAGTTGTTCCTGTACTTTTCTTTCCCCCTTGAAATTTTAACTCTTGTGGAGAAGGCTTTGACCGCTATGCTATAACTGGGTGGATTGTAACGAGATCGATCACCAGGGAGAAAATTTATTAGACTGTAGAGGCGTTAAAGTTGGGGTTTCACGTGTTTTTGTGGGAAACCTTAGGGCTTATAGTCTGTAGGTCCTTCCTTAATAATTTGGACTGATTTAGTACTTGGCATTCTGCGGGAGTAGTACCGATCTAGATCTATATGCTGGAGCTGGATTTTTGGTGGATTTGTGTGTTTATTAGCCCCAAATCGCGGCATCTTAGTTAACCGAAGCACTATAATTTGCTATGCACTTGGAATCGTTAGGAGGATGCCTGGAGACTTCCTCTATATTAACGCAGGTGTAGAATCAACTTTATACACTGACTATATAGTTGGAGGAGATGTCCAAAGGTAAGGTTCTACCCATCAAACAACAGAGAATGGGCTGAAAAACTATGGAATGCATATCAATTTTTTCCCTGGTGATCGATCCTGTTACCTTGGAATGTTGAATCCTGATCCTGAAGTTGAATCCTGTAGGATTGCATTATGTTCAGTCTCAGCTCGAGGTTTTGAAGGGGCTTGAGCGGTTGCGCACGGGAGCTCCGGTTATATGTTACAAAACAACACAACGAAAAACAAATATAAATCGTTTATGGAAATCAATGCTTAAATTGCACACAATGAAAACAACAATAGACAATGGCTTAATGCTTGATAACTTTTGGTCAAATCTAGAGAATGCCAATTTTGAGTTTGGTGTTTTTGATACCTACTAGGATGACCATCATGCAAGTTTCACTTTAATTCCTTTTGCAACAACATAAGTGATATTTCCATTGTTTCAAACTGACATCGGAATCATACTTCATCAAATGTTGAGATCCCATTCAGCCACATATTGTTCGCCTCTAGCCACTTGTTCATAGTGTTGTCTTCAAAGTTAAATATACTATCATAACTATATTTTATGAAATAACAAATTTGCATACCGCATCATATTATTAGACTGCAGCTACAAGTTCCTAGCCTCATTTTTCAATTTGCTCGCATTGTTACACATGCCCAAACAAAATTTCTAATAGGAATGACAACAACCCATCCATAATGCCACTAGCATGTACAATGCAATTTTGTTAGATTTAAGACCATTTAATATGTATTTGTTAGTTCCAAAGTTGTGTAAATAACCTATGCATAAAAAAGAAGGCCCTCTCTATTGCAATGTCTGATCAGAACCTCGAGCTCCCATGCGCAGCTACTCAAGCTCCTTTAGAACCTGCGCGCTTACATTGCCGATTTGGGGGACCATCGGGAGCTTGAGCAGCTGCGGCAGGTTCTCCATCTGTTGACGTCTCTTAAGGTCCTATCGGTCTTGCCCCATCCTTGCAGAGATCCCACGCCGCTCTCGCTTTTGCCCTTCGGCCGATTGCGGTATTTGGAGCTCCGGGGATGCGATCTCTCTACTTTTGCCGCGCGAGGATTATTGGAGCTGAGGAACACTTTGGAGAAAATCATCTGCCACAATTCGACTGTAAGAGAATGTCGACTTTAACTTTTGACCTAATTTAATCAACCGGTCTTGAATTCCGAATTGCCTCGACAAATATTCCCAGTGTTCAAGGGTTGCATTGCATAAACCCTGCTTCGTTGACTTTAAATGTCAGGTCAAAGGGTTAACTATTCTACATTCCACTATAATTGGTAGGACTTGCACCCGATCCTAATCCTTTTAATACTTCCTTTCATTCTAGTACTTTCCATTTAGGTTGGGCATGCAGACCACTGCAATAATGGAACCATTGCAACCGGTTTCATCCTTTTTAATACATCCCTTCTCTTCTAATAATTTCCATTTAGGTTGGGTAAGAAGACCACAGCGAGAATGGAACCATTGCACCTGGCTTCATCCTTTTTTTAATACATCTCTTTCCATTTAGGTTTTGGGCAAGCAGACTAGTCAATTGGGTGTAACTTGAGTCAATTGGGTCTAACTCGGGTGATTGAGAGGAGATATGTTGTTTTCTCCACCTAATTTCAAATCCTGTTTGTGGCATGTTCATTCTTTGTGATTCAATTGTTGATTAGGTACTCTTCATGATCCAATTTTTGATAGGACTCAAGGGTGGGACGGATTGTATTCCAAGGAAAAAAGGGTTGGGCAGGACTATTGCACCATGGTTCCTTAACATAGTAAGGAACCATGGTGGATGGTTTCTTACTCTGTTAACTTCATCGGTGAATCAAGACCCTGTTGCACCTGCCTTGAATTAGAATTTTGCATTGTTGATTTTTTTATTCTTGTTGGTGCCTACCTTGCATTAGAGTTCTGCATTGTTTAATTTTTTATTCCCGTAGGGCCTGTTTTGATTAAAATACTGCATTTTTTTTAATTTCCATTGGTGCCTGTCTTGATTTAGAATTCTGCATTACTTTGGTTTTTGATTTTGTTGCTCGGGATCAATGGGAAGATTGGCCATTCAGTCGAAATTGATTAATTTTTTTTTTTCAGGATGCTCTCAGGCATATTTTTGCTGGAAGGATCGTTGAAATACAGGATTGTCCTGCATGGACTCGGTTAACTTTTGTCTCATGTGCCAGCAACAAGATGGTTCTCATGGATGAGTCTCTTCAGTTGCTTCCTGCTGTTGAGACCCTGGATTTAAGTCGGAACCATTTTGCGAAAATTGCCAATTTGCACAAGTGTATGCAGTTGAAGTATTTAGACCTTGGATTCAACAGTATTCGGACAATATCGTCATTAAATGAGGTGGGATTCATTTCAGTTCTTGTTTCAGAATTAGACTGTAAGAGTTGGTTATGTAAATCACAGTTTCCAATATTGTTTGATGGAATTATTTGTTGGAGTACATCATCATGCTTAGAACTATAGCTATTTGAGATGTCCAATAGGTGTAATTGTGTTTTATGTTACTAAATTTTTCATCTCAGCATGCGTAAATGTTTCCTGTCTTCTTTTTTCACCGTCTTGCATTTTGGTTGGAGCAAGTCACAGCTCGGATTAGCAAGCTTATTCTTAGAAATGATGCCTTGACAACACTGCATGGGATTGAACATTTAACCACACTCAAAGGACTAGATCTCTCATTTAACATGATCTCCAATTTTGTTGAGATTGAGTTGTTGTCTAGTCTCCCTGTTCTTGAAAGTGTCTGGCTAGAAGGCAATCCGATCAGTTGTGCTCGTTTGTATTGGGAACAAGTTTTCAACTTCTTTTCCAATCCATATAAAGTAAGTTAAGCAATCCATATTCTTTGATTTCACCTCTTTATGTATTTCATTATCATGTTCTGGCAGACGTCTTCTCTTTGTCCATTTCATGACAACCTTCAGTGGCAGAGAAGGGATACAAATTTACTCACATTTATGCTCTCTTACTCTTATATATTCCAACAACCACATCATTCTTCCTTATCGTCTTTAATTTGAGGGTTTAATTCTTGGGAATAGTCTTCTTCCTAATAACTCAATTTGGAAAACCATTTCAATTTTGCCTTCATAATCTTCTGCAATTTGTGGGAATAAATTTGAAGGGATATTCAAGTTTGTGTCATGCATCAACTGATTACACAGATTATTTTTGAGGTGTAACTTGCTATTTGGTCATTGCCCTAGTTGAAATTAGATGATAAAGCGATCCATGGGAGGGAGGCCTGGACCGTTAAAGTCATTGTTGCAAGAAGACTGATGCAACAACCTGGCTATGGGTTCTATGCTCCTGTGAAAGGTGACATTGAATCAGATGTCAAAAGTGAGTTGAGAAAATTTAGTGAACAATATGAAGCCAATAGCTCTGGTGATACCCAATCAAATGCAAAGGTAAGTCATGCAAAATACACCTTTCATGTTCATCATTATGAAAACCAGATTTCAGTGTTTCCGTTTCAATTTGCATGCTATTTTATTAAAAACAATATTTATTTCCATTTTCAAACGACTTTAAAGTTTAAACATGTTAACATTGTTTTTTTTTGTGGTTCTTGTTTTTGTTTTTTCTCGTGTCTATCATTCTATTGATTATTTCACTCTTTAAATTTGTTCTATTGTAGAAAAGGAAAGCTCGACTTGCTACAATTGAGGATCCAGAACATAAGAGATATTTGCTTTCTGAAGGTGTTGAACAGGATGGTTCTTCTTCACCTGTGCATGAAAGTGAAAGCTAGAGAAGGGATGATCATGAAACATATATTGGTGAAAATGATAGGGTAGATGCCTTAGTTTTATTTGACAGATTAGAACTTCTCAAGAAAGAGGATTCAAGTGCATGGTTCCAAGAATTGAGGGACTTGTTATACCCGACTAATGTGGATAAAGAGGAGTATGGTCAAGGTACTAATTTCAATTCCAAGATTAGAAAGCCTCATACGAGAAGGCAACGACAAAATAGGGTGGATGATAGTAGTTCTGAAGTAAAGACAGAGGGCAAGGAAGGATCAACAGACCACTGTGACAGAGATATTCCAGAAGCAGAATTGCAACATATGAGAGATAATGCGGCTGATGCTGGTAAAATTGTGAATGAATTACAAGAGAATGGCTTATTGGGAAACTTTTCTCAAAAGGGGAAAACTGTATCCTATTCCTCTGTAAAGCATGCCAATTCGTTGCACCCTTGGCTCAATTCACAAATTAGAGAAATTAATAGCTCCGAGGAGCAATCAAAGGTTCTAATCTCCAATACATCACGAAAGTTACCCAGAGATGGCATGCCTTATTCATTTGTACTTGGTACTGTGGAAAATGAAGAAATGTGCTCAGGTGAAAGCTTTGGTTCACTAAAGACTATTGAGGAAATAATTGAATCTCATTCCTCTGCATTTTGTCTTTCTTCTCCTCCCCACTATCAGGAAGATATACTACATCGCTGCCAAAATCTGGAGGAAGAATTCATGCATCTTTCTCTGGACTCATACTCTATAGCTTCATCATCTGACAATGAGTCTAGTAGTGATAACCAATATTTATCTAATTCCTCTAGTTATAGATGGGCAAATTATTTCCCATGCAGAGGCAGATACAGATAATGATAATGCAAATGGTGAAACTAATGTAGTGCTTGAGGATCCATCCTTAAATGCTCATAGCTGTCTAGATATAAATGCAACAGAGGATTCAACAATGGAAAATGCAGTGTCATCTTGTGCAGACGATATTTTGGCAGATGCAGGTGGTGGGAGGCTTCCTCAAACTGTGAGTAAAGGTATGTCATGCACATTTAAGACAGCATGAATGAGGAAGCATAAAAGAAGGGTTGTACTTTTGGATGAAGTTGGAGTTTTTGATGTGGGGTTTGAACAGACTCAAGATGCTTCAATCTCTTTATGTGTAAGCAACCTAAAAAATGGTATGACACAATTGGCTTCTACATGCGATGGGCTCGATGAATTAGATGGAAGCAAAGAGATAGTCATGAGTTCTTTCAATAAAGTGAAGCATCCATATACAAATTGTGCTGAAACTTCAGATTGCAACATTAAAACATTAGAAACGTCTGTAAGTGTAGAGTCAGATGATCCTCTTACATGATATGTTCATCACCAGCTTGCTGAAGATAGGTTATCAGAGAGCTGCCTATATCATGTTTCCTACAATTGTATTTTTCTATGGGAAGATCATCTTGATTAAAGGTAAGCATGCTTAGGGTATTTAATTTTGTTTTTGAGACCTTGATATTTCATTTGTATTTCAGACACTACAAATCCCCTTATTTTTTTTTCTCTTGTTTTGTCCTAGGGAGCACCAAAACATTTATAGACCCTTCTTTCCACCTCAATAGCATAAATTACTTTAATTACCGAGAGTTGTCAGATCCAGTCATTACTCTTTAGTTCTATATTTTAAGGTATTGTTACCAAATTAACACTTCTTTTGCAATCACTGGAGTGTTGTACATATTTTTGCTAACTGAATTCTTGGTGATCTTTTTCTTCATCACCCAAGTTAACTACCTGTTTTCACTCTCCTTATACATAGTTTTCTAACCATTTTTATTGTTCTCTTTGAATTATAATTTCTTGTTCTCTTGTATTACCTCCAACAATATATAGTTCATATACTGTTCAGGCCACCTTTTTCTTTCTTCATAGATACCATATGGTTTCACTTCCATTGTTACATCGTCATGTTTCTTGTCTACTATTAATTTATTATGTCCTTATGCTAGACTGCGGTTCCACCTCTTTCCTTTGCCTTCAATGTCTAATTGTTGGGTGTAGTTTAATAAAGATTGCTTCTGCATATGCCTTCACCGTGGTTGTGTTCTTTGGTGCAAGTGCAAATGTCTACATCTAGATACCACCACTCTATGATTTTTTGTTGTACAGGTAGGTTACATGTGCATATTTGTTACGATGTCATTATTGGTCACTTTTGAGAACTTGTCTATGGGCACTATTTTACTGTTCTCTTAATTAGTGTATATGGCATTTCTCTTTACAAATCATTTCTTCATTTGTAGAAAAAAATGCAGCACTAAAGATGAGAATACTTGATGATTTCTAATATTCAAACATGAATTCTGAAAAGTTTATCAAACATGAATTCTGAAAAGTTTCATAATTTTTTAGTGTCAAAAGAGATAACTGGGCTTGTACAGACTTAGAGTCATATACTCTAAAATTTTGAACTGCCTGTAAATGTGAGTAAATGAGATGTGCTGGAATAAAGCAGCCACATTCTTGATGAGACCTGCAAGATACAACAGACCATCCCTCAGCATTTGACTTTCACCCTTCAGCCATTTTACATCTATCTTTGAGTCCCCATATACCTGAAGATTTGAAAGTCCTTTACAGTATGCAGATTTAATAAGGAGAGGAATAGCCCCAAATTCCCTGTAGTTATTGGTGCCTTGTCCCAACTCCAAGAAAGATCTTCTTGTGAAGAAATGATCATCAATGGTTTTTAAAACATAGCCAGCCCCACATAGCATGCCCTCATTTTGATTAGAATATAGATCCATCAAAGTAGCCCCAGGGGATGGATTTGTCAATCTGAGGTGGGTTCATTGATTTTACCTTAGGAGCCAGAGTTGTAGTCTTATAGAATGGCAGTAATGAGAAAGCTTGTGCACATACATGGAGGCTAGTGACATATTTGTTCTCAAATATGCATTTGTTCTTGGCAATCCAGAGTCTCCATAAAATCAAATAAGGAACACTTCTTTATTGGTTTAAATCGCCTCTAGCAAACCAGTCATGCAGATTCAGTAAGAAGGCATAACCTGTCCACAACCTTTACATACCCAGGAAAGTCTCAACATGCCTCCAAATTTGTATAGAGAAGGGATTCAGGACAACCAAGGAAAAGGTGTTGAATTGTTTCACATGCTTTCTTGCACAGGTAACACCTTTCAGGGCCTTCCATCCTCTTTTTCTGAATTCTTTCCCAAGTTGGGACTCTGGATTTCAGAATGAGCCATATTAACAGAGTGTTTTTTGCAGGGGCAGAGACTTTCCACATTTTCTTCATCCACCACTCAGAAGCCCCCATCCTAGGGGCTTGTTGGGACTCATAACCCAGTGTCGCTCTGTAGTCCTCGCCTTCCCCTTGCCAGGACCAAGCCAATTCTTAAAGATCCCCTGATATCCTTACATGAGCTCTCTTTAAAGCATATATAAATCTGATCCATGTTTGAGCATGAAAATATCAAGTCCTACCTCTCGAGCAGATAGCCATCTTTGAGACCAAATTGTAGTATCATTTTCTTTAACAATTTTGTTTAAAGTGCACAAACCTCTCAATTGGAGATGTTTAATCACCACAGGGGGTAGAAAATTATTATCCAAACAACCCATAATGGCATATGCACCCGTCCTAACTTGAGTTCCTATGCTAACTTTCCAAGACAGGTGTTCCCCAATAACTAAGAAGGCAGAAGAAAGGGCCTTCCAGTGATTTGAGCAGTTTGGTGATATCTTCCTTGGGCTTCAGACCTACTCAATTAAAGGAACCATATACTTTTGTTGGATAATTCTTCCTCACAAACTGTCTTTGGTCATTATATGCCATAAAGAATTGGCAACAAGGGATTTTCCAAACAGCTACAGGTCTCTGATTCCCCACCCCACATATTTCTTAGGCTTTGCATTAGTGTCCCAATTGGCTAGGTGCACCCCTTTGTAGTCTATACTTTCTTACCATAAATAGTTTGCACAGATTCTTTAAATCTTCTCCAAATTTCCTTCTGGAATTGAGGCAAGGGAAAGCCAATAAACGGGGATGGCTTCTATAACTGCTTTGATCTATACCATCCTACATCCCCTGGAGATCCACTTGTTGCACTACTGCTGAATGTTGCCCTCAATTCATGAAATGTGCCATGACCAATCCATTTTCCTGTAGCAGTTTTCCTTTAAATTGTATCCCATATATTTGAGACCACCCTGTATCTCTTGTAGAGAGATATTAAATAGCTTTTGCAGTCTATCTAAGAGATGCCTTTCCAATCCAAATGAGTAGAAGGCAATTTTTTCAAATTTATGACCATCGTTGTAGCAGAGGAGACAATATTTAAAATGTCATTCAATACATGACCTTCATACACTCCCATTTCGAAACAGAAGTATGACACCTACAAAAAGCTGGTGAGAGACAATAATATTCCTTAGAATTTTCTCCCTGAAGATGACCAAGAGATTTAGCTTGGAGATGGCCCTACTAAGACTCTCAACCACTAGTTGACATAATCAAGAATTTGCAGGTGGGTGGAGGATCCCATTTCTATTTCCAGCGTTTAAATAACCCCAAACTAAAATCAATCTCAACCATTATCTTCGCAACAGATCTAGCACTATTATGTTTATAAGAGTCATCTACAAGGATGTACTTACCTAGTGAATTGTCGATAGCCTTGAGGGAGTAATCATTCCAGAGATCCATAGGTAGTTGCGGTAATTTTACCTAGATCGGTGTAGCTTTTATAAAAATTTCTTGAGCATCAAATCCTGGGTTCCAAGGCTTGAGAGTCGGAATGGCATTTTTTCAAAACCAAAGACCTCGAAGTATCTTGTCCGCATCTTCTTGGGTTTTGAAGTATCTTGTCCACATCTTCTTGGGTTTTGAAGTATCTTGTCCACATCCTATGTTTCCAGAGATTCTTCTTAGTTTGTCTATGCTTATAACTGTATGTTTTCAAACAACCTTATCAATGCAGGTTCCAAGCTCAAAGTCTCCAAATGGAGGCTCAAAATCAAGTTCAGGGGCAACTCATTTGCATAAGAATGGAGTTGAAGGTGTTGGTAGAACATCTGGCTCAAGTTCTATTTCAAGACCACCTACATCTGGGCCCATTGCTGAGGGTAAAATTAAGTCATTTGGTCAAGGAACGAAGTCGTTAGTATATACGGTGTCATCTTCACCAGCCAACAAGCCAATTCAGCCCTTGAAGCAGCGCATTAGATCAAGTAATTCCACAGAAGTCATGAAAGATGATGTTGGGAATGCTGTAGGCAAAGGGCCAACCACAGGGAGCCCTGGCCGTGTTTCTC
This sequence comes from Larix kaempferi, assembly GCA_027924585.1. Classification (NCBI taxonomy): domain Eukaryota; kingdom Viridiplantae; phylum Streptophyta; class Pinopsida; order Pinales; family Pinaceae; genus Larix; species Larix kaempferi. The sequence continues at coordinate 7,333,963 of BSBM01000236.1, read as the reverse complement.
CAGAGACATCATCATCAAAATATGTTTCGAAGGATAATGTAAAATGCTCGACAAATTCTACAGGGAAAACAACACCACTTGGAAAATCTTGTTTCCCAGGTGGAGCTTCAAAGTAGGCTGCTTCCAGTCCGAAAGGACACAGTTCGTGTCCAGCTTCAAAGTCATCTGCAGGACAAAATGTACCTAATTATTCTAGTTCTACAGAGCACGTTCTTGCAACCGATTAGCAAACCTTATCAGTGCAGACAAAGCATGCTATAACGGGGACAACTCACAAAAATGAAAAATCAAGTTTACTTGCAGCCCAATCTGTGCTGAAGGCTACTACTGCTATGCCATCTGCTCATGCTCAAGCTTCAAACAGTGTCCCTACAACCCTAAGTGATGAAGCGGTGAAGATCTAGATTGAATGATCTTTATTTTTACGTTTGGCATCTCTGCATATCTATTTATCTTACTAATATTTTTTATTTCTTGTGTGCAGCTTGCTTTGTTTTTGCATCAGCAGCTCAACAGTTCTCCAAGAGTTCCTTGAGTACCACATGTGCGACATGCTGGCAATTATCCTCAGTTGGCATCTTCCTCAACACCCTCTTTAGGCACCATTCTTAAGAGACCAACTACAGTCACACCACAGTGTAATTCTGTCAGTGGACAAAAGGATCATAATTTGGTAATCTTTGCATTTTAATTGGAGTTTGGAGGTTTTCAAAAATAAATAATCTATTAATTTTCTATTATTACATTTTTGTTACTTTTTCGCTTTTGAACAAATGAATTGATAGAGCCAGTGACTGAAAAATGAAATAATACGTTTATAAGAACTGCTTACAGAATCTATAATATTGGTTGAGTTTTGCTATGTCTGAACTATGTGCAGGTTTCCAGGAGAAGAAACCGAGAAGACAATGCCAGAGAGTCTTCCCGAACTGTTCTTGGAATTGATGAGCCTGTAAACTCTAAGGTACTGTTGTCATCACCTCATACAAGGAGACTTGAGGAGAGCAACAAGACCGATGACCTTTCATATTCAACTAGAAGGGAAACACCTTCTAGATCATTAGATGTCTCATGTGCTGCTAATAAAAATGTAGCTTCAACTAGTGTGCATAATATGACTGAAGGTAGTAGTCATTCTATTGCTTTTGATACAATTGATGGGCACTTATCTAGTGTCCACGCCTCTCCTGGTGATATGTCTGATGATGCAGAGAATACATTGATAGGTGGTGGTGCATTAACATTGCCAAGTAAATGTTTTAACCTTTTGGCAATAATTCTTCTTTTCTGCCCTTCATCTGTTATAGTGTATGGATAAAAGTTGATGATGGGCTTAAGCTATTCATTAATCACCAGAATGAGTGTGTTTGTTTTTTAATGCATTTTTCCTTTTCAGGCTTAATTGATGAAATTCTCAGCAAAAACCAGCATATGACAGATGATGAACTATGTGAGGCTGTCCTACCAGTATGTATCTGTTGTAAGTAAAGGGGGTGTACATCTTTCTTATTGATGTGCTCTTTGCCTTTTGACATTTTATATGACATTTTAGGGCATACCTGTTTCTGTTCATGTTGCTCATTGACAATATCAAATTTTATATTTTGATCTTCTTTTCCATCATATTTACATGTCAGTGAATGCCATGACAGCACTGGCAGAATCCAAGGAAGCATAATGGTGAGAGATATGCCTACACAAGCCATTGCCAGGCTGTTCTTGATTGCTTAAGGAATCATGCAGTATGGGCTCATCGTGTTGATCGTGGACCAAAGGTATACTTGCACCATCTGCTTTCTTTTATTCAATTTTGTGCCTCTATATTAGAAAGTGAAGAGGTATTGCAGCAGGAAGAGATTCAAGATGGCCTGAAAAGTGAAAAGAAACCTAATCATCTAAACATGGTGGAGCAAGAACTGCTTGATTCTTGCATCAATGATGGTTTTGGAAATTGGTCTAAAGTATCTGTTAAGCATGCTAGTTATAATTTTCTTCTCGCACATGTGAAGAATGGTATAACAAGCTCAAAGACCTTCGCCCAAAGGGTATTTTTTGTTGATTTATTTTAAATTTGTACGCTATCCTCTTTAAGTTTTAGAGGTAAGCATTGCATTCTAACATTGTCAAATGTATCTATAGGAATGGGTGGCTTTACTACATTCAATAGTACTTAGCCTTTCCGGTATTGCAACTTTGAATGAATGCAAGCCTCTTTCCAGCACAGATGTAGAAGTGGTCTTCTTCAATAATATTTTTCACATTTAGGTTTCCTATTCTTTCCTTTTATTTCCCGTTCTTCCCAAAAAATTTCATGGAAAGCAGTCTGACAGTTGTTTGTTTACTTATGCAGAGGCATAGGAGATCAAGAGCAATGACACGGTTTAGAAATATTGTGGATGCTGGAAATCTATCTGAGTTAAAATAATTTTTGAGTCTAAGATAACTCTGTGAACATGTTTTTCATTATTTTAGTCTGAGATAACTCTGTGTACATGTTTTTTATATGTGGGTGACATTGGTGTGGTAAGTTGTTCATATTTTCTATATCCCCTTTTGACCACACCTCTCTGCAATATACTCACATTGCTAGTGAATATGGAATATTATGTAGGGAACTCTCATGCAAATATTTGTGCCGCTCTTTTTTAGTTTGTTGTTCGAGGCCAAAGGTGACAAGGAGGGGAATGTTGTGAATTCTTGCTTAGAAACCCTTTCTTGTATTGTTGGTCACATAAAATGGGCTTCTTACTTCAGTTTATCGATGATAGCATTTCGATTGATGGATTCCAAGGAAGAGAATAACAATATACTTGTACGGCTGATTTGTTCAATATTAGATAAGTTTCATTTTATTGATGGAATGGCCTCAGCTGTAGGACCAGAAAAACATGATCATCAATCTAAGATTGGTGAAAAAACAATGGATAAAGCCGGATATGGAATTAAGGAGGGATGGTGATAACAAAAATAATATCTACCCTGAAATACAAGAGCGTCTAAAAAAGTGTGTGCTACTTGAGCTAAATAAGATGATGATATCTCATGCGAATGTGGTTAATATTTCAGTTAGTCGTGCTGCATTGAGGTTATTGAGGCTTATGTCTTTAGAAACAATGGAATCAGAGCTTTCTTGCATCATACAATGTATTGCTAATTTGTTGAAAAGTCGGCCTCATTCTTAATAACTGCAAGGTGCTTGACCCATAAGGAATTCTATTTAAGGGTGCTAGCTCAATGGTAGAGCACCTGCCTTATAGGCAGGAGGTTGGTGGTTCGATTCCACCGTACCCTATTTATATTCTGAAACCACTAAAAAGAGATAAATAACTAAAAAAATGACCAAAATTTGTATATAAGCGACCACCAATACAACATGAGAGATAAGTGACCAAAAAATGACCAAAATATGCATATAAATGACCAGCTTTGAGTTGGCGATTGCTGGTAGCAAATTAGTGGTAATTTATCACGTGACAAAAAATGTGGTCATTAATTGTGACAATTAATGACCAAATATATTACCAAATATACGACCAAATATATGACCACAAGATAAGCTATAAATGACCAAGCTAAATATGACCACATTTTTGGTCGCGTGATATATGGCCACTAATTTGCTACCAGTGGTCACCAACTCAAAAGTGGTCATTTATATGCGGATTTTGGTCGTTTTTTTGGTCACTTATCTCTCATTTTGTAGTAGTGAAGGCGGCGCTGATCTACAGTATGTTCCGAGAAACCTCTCCAACTGTGGCTGCTTCCCGGACAGTGTGAATATTTTGATTATCCTTCTTATGAGGACAATCCCGATAGAAATGACTCTCCCCACAACCCCAACACTGCAAATGTTCTATTTTTATTTCTTTTTTCTTTTTATTAAAGAGGTTATCTTTATACTCAACAGTTCTAATTGGTTGTTTATACTTAGTTATCGTTTGTTGTTTATCCTTAAAAGTATTTCTCTGGAAGTTATTATGTTTATTGAACGGTTTGAATTCTCCTCTTAAAATTACTTCCATCTCTTTTCTTGAAGTTATAAGGATTTTCATTCTTACTCTTAGATTGATCATAAGTTAATTTGGCCTTCCTCATTGCTTCATATAAAGTTTTTGGTTCATCAAACTCTAATTTGTCTTTATAAAAGTTAGGTAAACAACCTATAAATCTTTGAATTTTAGGTTTTTCTTTGTTTAGGTAAGGCACATATTTTAACAAGGATCACAAATTAGTACAGCATTCATGCATAGACATTGATCCCAGTCTTATCTCATAAAACGCCTTGGATTTCCCCTCATAGTAATATTCTGAGAGGTATTCCCTTTTAAATTCATTTTTAAACCAGTTCCAACTTACTTATCTATCATTGATTCTTTTTGCTCTTTTTAAGTCCTGCCACCAAATCTTAGCCTTTCCGATTACATTGAAGATGGCCAATTTTCTCTTCATAGAGTTGGAATAATTGTACATAGTAAAGTACTTCTTCATCATAGAGAGCCAAGCCTCAACTTCGTCTCCATTTTTTACTTCACCATCAAAGGTAGGAGGCTTTATTTTTTTAAATTCTCTTATCTCATCTTTATATTTTATCTTCTTCCTTCGTCGACCCTCAAAGCTATCACTAGAATCTTCCAATTCACTAGTTATAGGGATTTCTTCAAAAGAAGGACAATCAGAGGATGATTTTTCTTGTTTACGTTTCTTTTTATTCTTATCATTAGTTATCTCATTCAGTTTAGACAGTAAGGATTCATTTAAGTCTTCCTGGGTTCTCAGTACCCTTTCATGTTCAGTCTTAAAGTTCATCAATTCGACTTGTAAGTCTCTTACTGTTGGTAAAATCTCATTATTAACATTGTTATTCTCATCATTAAGTTCAACCCAAATAGGTGGGGTAGGGGATCGTCTTCCGACCACTTTTCTTCCTACAGTTTAGTGAACAAAAATTCTTCTATGCATGAAAGAAGAACAATATATAAACAAAATTAGTTTTCTCATAATACTTAGTGGAGACCATAAAGCCAAGTGTCGTAATCTAAGCTCTGATACCACAATGTAATATTCCCTAAATTGTACCAATAAAAGAATTTTTGAGAAAACAAATGAAATTCTATTTCCCTTCATAAGAACCATACTTGAAATTTCTTTGATACCATATGGAAGTTTGTAACATTTCTAATGAATTTTACATATAGTTTATATCTATATAGATTAATAAATCTCAAAGTGTAACCTATTCTATAAATTTCCGTAAGGATATTTTATTTTATTAACATGATTATATAAAGAAAACAACCTACATATAATACACATACACATTAGAATACATCCATAGCTTCTAATCCCATTCATATATGTGAGATGGTATATATAAATATATATAACTACTTCTTACCAATTCTTCCTTTATATATTACTGCCAACATAACATATACGATTATCTCTTTATATAATCACCTATATTTTCTACACTAACCACCCTTTCTTATTTTTCAACAAGGTCTTTCGTTTTGTTATATGCCTATTTATTTTTAAAATTTTTGAATCGTTTTGAAACATATGCTAATAACAACCAGACATCGATATATATATAAGAGAAACCAATCAAAGCATTATTCTTTTTGAGACTACGTGAAGACATTAAAGCTCCTTTCCATATTAAAACTTTAAAGTACTACAGCAGAACAAAAGGTTAATCGACTCTGAATTGGATGGCTTGCTCACCACGCATCAATTTCGCCTTCTGAGTAATTAGTTAGTATTGGAGGTCAAGAATATTAGTGAAATGAATTCAGATCGATCCTTTTGGGATGATCACAAATAATGTTTCAAATACGCAGACAACCCATCACAAGGAACAACCAACGAATCGACCAAGGGTAAATTTTACTATACAAACAATTTTAAAAACTCAGACCGATATAAAACAAAAGGACCAGACCACATTAACTCATGGTTTCGAAATAAAATATATTCCCACGTCAGGTCAACCAGAGAGGCGACCATATATCCTACACAAAATTGCAAATGTCTCATTCAAAAATCAACTACACACATATCATTCAAAATCAGCGCTAAAGTCTTTTAACCAACCAGAAAGATAAATGACTCATCCAAAAAAAACCCTTTTGACAGTCTTGAAAGATAAAAGTAAAAAGGCAGTGAGCGTGATTACCGGATACGATTCTAAAGGACTAAGCGTTGGACCGGTTGTTGGCGGAAAGACCCAAGTTTAAACATAAATAAATAAAGCCAATAACCACAACGCATGCCTGCGAATTAATAAACATCCGACTCATATGATCACACTAACAGTATGGGAAGGTCTCCCCACGGGGTCGAGCAGCCAAATACGGAAACATTTGGCGCAAAAAACTAAAAAGATCAGGTAAAAGCAACCTGTTAAATCAGACACGTCACCAACACTAAGGGTATACTCTGGCTGATTTAGACGCCAAACCAAAGACTATAGAAAATTAAATCTGTTAAGAACTAACATAAAAATAAAATTCCAGAGATAAATCGCTTCTTAGAGAGGCACAACCATAGTAAAACAAATTAAGGTCTAAGTTCCACTAGGATTCGAACAAGAAAAAGGACTGTAAACATAAGTCGCTATCTTAAATCGAACTACACAACATACAACTTCTCGACTGCAACAAGGCTTATATCAACTTAACATGCAGTTAAACGCGTAAGTTCCAACCTGGGTCTCACAATTGTTTCCAGATGGAGGTCAACAGGAAATCTATTCTACAAGCGATTGCGCTTTCTTATGAACATAAAGACGATAAATAACATTCAAAATGTTACAGACCACATGTCCAACTATTCCCGATTCCTAGCATGGTTGAATTCTTTTCATTGGTGGGAAAGTACCCTCTCCGCATTTTTAAAAATTAAAAACCGAACTCTATCAAGATTACAAATTCACACAGGAACCGATCCTTCGATACAGATCGAATTTCTGTAGTAGTAAATCCGTCCTACGGGTAGTTAGATTTACCCTTAGATTAAACTGAGATTAACTAAGCTTAACCTAAGACAACTAACAAACAAATGCTACCTTAAGATCCTAGATCTAACAATGCATACAAAATTTAAATGTATTCAGAGATAAAAAAAACTGATGCAACTCACCTTGAACCGAATGTTTGTCCCGCTTCCAGCTTCTGTCTCAAATCTCCCAAGAAGAACCTGTTGGAATCAAACAAGCAAGCGAAGCAACACTCCAAATATCTTGTACACTAGTTTAGATCTAAATCTAAACATAAACACTTCATGTAAATGACTGAAACATAACATATGAAATGGGAAAATAAAACAATTTATCATTAATGGAAACTAGGAGAAACTTACAAAGATATCCCTTGATGTCCAAGCAAACCTTCAGCTCCAAATCCTCCTTCCTTGCTACCTATGCAAAAATCCTAAGACCATAGGTTTGATGCCTCCAAATTCTCTCTCCTTGGCTCATTAATGATCTCCTTCTTATAGGGTTTGTGAGGCCAACCACTTAGAGAGGAAGGTGGATCTAGATGAGTGATTAGTGGATCAAGAGGTTGAGCCAGGCTAATCGAGGAAGGTAAGCTAGGGTCGAAGAGGGGCTTCAATCCCAAGAAAATAGCCTGGAGGGTGAGATCCACATCCTAAGCCAAAAGGTTTTTAAGGAAATTTCGTTCTGCTTGAACTAAGCATAGAGTGAAATTGTTTGGATTTTTCGTGCCCCAGTAGGTATGCAGAGTGCGAAAATGAGGAAATTCCGCGTCTTGCAACACTAACAAGCCGCGAAAATTATAGTAAAAGATGGTCAGGTGAGGTGGCAAGTGACCAAGTGAGCAAGTGACGAAGTGAGGTGGCAAGTGACCAAGTGAGCAAGTGACGAAGTGAGGTGGCAAGTGACCAAGTGAGCAAGTGACGAAGTGAGGTGGCATTCGACTAAAGCAAGGTGGATTTGTCTCCAAAGATTCCAGATGAGGCTAAGGAGGGAACAGAAAGGTTCACACTCGTTAGGAGGTAGCATCGTAAAGCGTCGCATGATGTTACGACACGAAGGCTCAAAGTGGAACTTTGAGGTAAAAAAGATGCCCCCTAAAGTGTGAGTTCAGAAGAAACTGATGGCCGAGACACTTTACTAATAAGTTTCGTAGGGATAGTAGCAAGGAGGTTGGAGTGGAGCTGCAAGGAAACAAAATGTCAAATAACACCGAGGCGGGCATTCCCATGCTCGGGACAACTGACTCAAAGCATGGCTGTCGACCAATACAATGCAAATCCATGACAGAACTGACATGATAGAGACTGTAGATGAATCAAAACTACTATGAACAAACGTAGATCCGTGATCAAATAACAACACAACCACGACCAATACAATAGTGGATCTGTGTGATAGTACATAAACGAGGCCACCAACAAGATGTCAATGTGGAGACCTACTCAATAATCACCATCGCAGCCCAGACATAAGAGGAATATCAACAGCGTCCGGGGTCTTCTACCCGATCCCAAATTGATACGAATCTAACCACGTGATTACAAGGTGTTGAAGTCAAACATGGTAGAAACCAGTTGATTATCGGTCAATGATGTGAATCGTTAACAAGCGCGAGGAAAATCACCAATGATGAAAATGATCCCCAAGCTATCTCTAGTACAATCCATCGAATGTGAATAGATGTCTTGACGTCGAACATTCATGGAATCATTAGATCATAGGTCAATGATGAAAACCTACTGTCGAATACGAGGAAACCTTCCATTGAGGCACGTGGGTACCAAGGTACTAAGGTTGGTTACTAAGCTCGATTCCTGGATAATGAGTTGATGTTGAAAGGAACAAACTCGTCGAAGGTGGACCATAATGAATTCCACATCATCGACATGAAACCGATATAAGAGAGAGGTGTGGAACAATGGATTAAAAGAGCACATACTAACACAACACTGGAGGGTTTGACAAAGTTGCGAAAGGGTTGACTCTAGGCAATACTGATTCTTTGAACATATAACGGCATGAGACAGGACTTGGAAGCTGGGATTGATTAACAACAACAACCACAAGGTGAGAGGGTTCAATACAAAGAAGACAACTCATGACTGTAGTTATAACTCAACAGAGAGTTTGAATACACAAGGCAGACAAGATATAAAAGCATGCCATGTTCAAAGGTGATGACTCACAAGCTGCCAACAAAGGTAAGCTCGACTTACTTCCCAATTTCCCCCCGTCATGATTGACGAGTACCTCTTTGTGGTTTAACGAGCTTGAAGAAGATAACATATGCTCGGTATAGCTCATGTTTAAGTGAGTCCATCCTTGTACGTTTTACGAACCCAAAGAAGGAGAGGTTCGACTCCATAAGGATCCTTCAATGTTTAGTTTTACGAGTCCAAAGAAGGGTAACTCGACAGTTTTTCATGTTTAGAGAGTTTGAAATAACTTAAAGAAGACTCCAAGGTTTGAATTTTTTGTGAAAGTTAGTCCCCAGACCCGAAAAATTATAAAATAATATCTGGATGAACTCTCCCAATCAAAGATTGATTGAGGTATACCTTTCTCATAAATAGTCTAAATGGTCCGAAAAATGGATAACCTACCACCGTATAGACGTCCTTTCAAATACTTTTACAAGTGTGAAAGAGACAAGTGCACTTGGTTATATTTTCGTAACAAGGGAGTATGAAAAGAGCTTAAAGAGAACTTTGAAGGTCTGTTTTCGTGAGTTAATACTCTTAGTCCAAAAAGGGAGGAAAATTAAACTAAGAGGATACTTTACTCATCGTTTTATAAGCGCAAATAAAGTAAACTAAGCTCGACACCGTTTTTCTTGAGTTTGACAAGCACGACTCAGGTGTGAAAAGTGTTTGGAATCTTTTTCATGTTTTCGTCCAGAGCACGAAAAAAGAGAAAGTGAGCTCAAAAGAAGGCCAGACATGTGAATCCACCAGTGTGAACAACGTTTGTGAACCTATCAAAACATAATAAAAGCCCTAGAAATGGACATTAGACCATTAATAATGTGAATAATTGACCCAAAAAGGTTTTTTAAATGGAAAAATAGGGAAAAAACAACCATGTGACATGTATAAAAGCGGTAAAAATAAAGAATTACCCATTGTGACTTGGTTATTTTCACCCAAAGGAGAGTTTTTACCTTGTGTGGAGCAAATCTTCAGCTGAGAAGACCAGGAGATCCGGGGCACCGTTTCGATTACCATTTGAACCAGGTAGATTCTCTTACCTTGCTCTTTCTTTCTATCCATTTTTTGCTTGCATTCATGTCAATTTTTCTGGGTTTGGCAAGGCCCTAGGGAACAAATTTTGCACCCATGAATTTTCGCGGCATTCCTTTGCCGGGAAGCACGAAAATTCCTAAATCATCGCGGTTTGGCTAGTAGAGTGGGCACAAAAATTATCAGTTTTCGCGTCCCCAGTACTAGCTAGGCCATGAAAATCCGCAGGCATGAAAAAAATAAAAGTTTGCCTCTCCTTGTGTGCATGAATCTAGTTTCCCACATTTTAATTGAAGCCACCTTGGGTGATTTGCAGGGGATTGCAACAATGGTGGATTGGAAAGAAAGAGAGCATGAAGGGGATGACAGGGAAACTCTAAATGATGATGCCACACTAGGTGCATTACGTGAGTGCTGTCTACTAAAGTTTTTCAAGACAAGAGGTATTCGTAAACAAGGGAAGCTATTAAACTATATCATCCAGATGTGGGATGCAGATATCCAGTCCTTCCGTATCGGAGAGCATACCCTCGAGATATAGCTCAAGGATATTTACTTTTTGACTGGTCTCTCCAAGAGGGGGGCATGGGTCCATTTGGACGTGCACCGAACCACGAAGGAGACCACAGACACATACATCGCCTGCTATTGTAGACAGGGATCTCGCAAGAAGAGCGAGAAAGTGCTCATCATGGATGTGATTGATCTTTCCTTGAGTACTATTTTGTATACTATAGCACGTGTGGTGGGGAGTGTGGGGGCCCACCATGCTACCAAGGCGCAAATGACTTATGCTGTAGAATGTATGGAGCCAAAACTATTTAATTGGTGTGAGGGGGTCCTGGGAAATCTCAAGGATCAGGTTACCAAATGCAGTAATAGGGATATCCATCAGTTCGGGTATGGAAGTATCCTAGTCACGTTCTTCCTGGAGAGGGTGCCATTTTTGCGTCCTCAGATAGATAGGCCGGTTTGTCCCTCATCTGAGCCTCAGATGGGGCAATGGAGTGATTAAGCCGGACGGATCGGTGGGCCGCAGGTCCTAGCTTTTGGCGAGGACTTTTTCTCATGGTTTAAGGAGCAAATCATCATGATTGAGGACTATCCCTATGACGGGGTGGAATTTCGAGGAGATATTGATCTGGTATTTCCTGAGGATGATGACTGGGATGAATCGGGTATGTGACCTTCAGATACATGTTTTTGGTATTTTTTTATTATACATATTTTTTATTGTTTTTTAATGCGTGAAAGTATCTAACATATGTACGTGTACTGTTACAGATCGCGGACCGAGGAGGCCAGCGGGTTACTCACCACAACATCGACGAGGGATTCAGCATCATGCTGAAGATGAGGAGGAGGAGGAGGCAGGAGGACTCCGTGATGTCGAGCGGAACCTCCAGGGACTGACGATGGGTGTCCCTCTTATGAGGATGCCCGAGTTACCTTACCATCTCCAGAGGCATACTGTAGGTGTGCCGGAGCGTATTTGTAGATTGCTCAGTCGTGTGGCGAGGGAAGTAGTATGCTACCACTATCACCGTGAGCCTCATGATCAGCATTTAGGCAGTGTTGTTACTAGTGGCATGTACACGATATGTAGGCCAGAGAGCCAATTTTTGTATGGGACATAATCCCAATTTTGTATTTTTAACGCATCATGCTATTATACTTGGAGAAACACTTTTTACATGATATTTATATACATGGATCTATCTCTATAGATTTTTATTTACTACGAGTTGTGTATTTACATTTTTTGCATGCGTTTGTTATGATATTTTGTTCATATGTGGGCCAGATGCCAATCCAATATATAGTTAGCTAACGAATCAACCACCATATTGAATTCTCTTGGTACATGTTGATATTGGATATAGTCAAATTATCTTTCCAAGAGGCATACCCTTATGAATAATCGAAGTAATGTAGGATCACGGACGGTGTAGATGCGATTCAAATGAAATACTACGAGTTGAGAGTGCAGGTAGACTAAAAAGTTGTGGATCCCGAGAGAAGTAATTTCAATTAGGAGTGCAATAACTGCATGGTACTCCGTGATGTTGTTTGTTGCGGGTCCTAAACAGATGCCACCCGAGGATATCAATGCGCCGGCAGGGGAATACAGTACTCATGCTGCGGAAGCAAGGTTTTGGGTATGTCGACTCGCACCATACAAGCACAAGCACAAGTCGAGATAAATAATAGTGTATGAGATAGAATCTTCACACGCAAAAGTGAACTAGAATCATACTAAATACATTATGTATAAGATGTTGTACGTAGGATATACCTATGCATAAAATCTCTTCAGGTAGATCCCATTGCGGGTTTCTCCCAAAGGTATACCATCACAATCGATAAGATCGTAAGCTCCTTTCTTTAACACACGTTTGACGACGTAGGGACCATACCACATGGATTCCAATTTTCCCTTTCCTAGCTTGCCGTGCATCTGATCGTAGGTAAGGACTAGGTCGCCCTCATTGAACACTCGAGGTTGACTGGATTTATCGTACTGAGCTTTGACACGCTTTTTGTGAGGTTCATTAGCGAGTGCGGCATCTTGGCGATTTTCATCTAGCTTGGCCAGATATAGGAATTGTTCCTCTTCGGCGGTGGTTTTAGGTAAAAGTTCTCTACTTCTAGATTAAGAGATGGTATTTCACACTCAATCAGGAGAATCGCTTCCAAGCCATACACCAGTTGAAATGGTGTGAACCCGGTTGCATTTTTAACTGAAGTCCTATATGCCCAAAGAGCTAAAAAGAGAGCTAGCTGCCAGTTTGATTTTTGTGTGTCCACGGTGCATTGGATCATGCGTTTCAAGACTTTATTAATTGACTATACTTGACCGTTTTCTTGTGGGTAGTACGGGGTTGAGTTTTCATGGCGAAAACCCAGTTTGTCACTCAGTTCTTCTATCATGTGATTCCTGAAGTGGGAACCATGATCAGTTATGATGTCCTGCGGAACGTCGAATCTAATGTGATTGAATATGAATAGTGTTGTCATTTTGTCGTCCTCGATGTATGTAGGCATGTATTCAACCCATTTTGTAAAGTAGTCAATGATGATGATGACATAACTATGCCCCCTGGATGAAGTGGGCTTACAATGCGTGAAATCAATACCCCATTTTGCAAAGGGGCCGATGGTAATGACAGGGTGGAGAGGAGCGGGGTGCGAGCATTTCTTAGAGTGAAAGAATTGACATGGGGGGCACTTATTAACCACTTCAATGCAGTCTTTGAAGATTGAAGGCCAGAAGTAACCAACTCACAAGATCTTCTGGGCAGTAGCCATCCCAGAAAGGTGACCACCACATGCTCCAGAGTGGCAATCATTCAACACATGTTCGACCTCGTCGAGGGTTAAGCAACGACGTAGCACAGAGTCAATACCACGAGGATAAAATGTATCGCTAATGATAAGATAATACTTAGCATGGTGTTGAATACAATGACGTTCATCACGGTTAAGATTGGGCCGAAAGCATTGGGTCCAGAGATACAAAATAATATCTCCATACCAAGGGTCAGTCGTGCCGATGAGAAACAAGGATTCATCCGGAAATGAGTCGATGGGCTCCGATTGATCATCGACACAGGGCAATGCACAAATCAGCTTAGCAAAGACCAAAGATTTTTTGGATTTCGCTTTGGGAAATTCCAAATCGAACTCCTGAAGAACAACAATCCAACAGGAATATTTTCCCCCTAGCACTTGATGTGTTAGGATATAGTACATTGGGTTGAAGTTTGCGATAAAAGTGGTTTTGTGAAGCAAAATATAGTGTCTGAACCTCTAGACTGCAAAGACTGTGGCCAGAGCCAGTTTCTCCACATGTGAGTAACGTGTGTCGGAGTCAACGAGAATCTTGTTGAGATAGTACACAACATGTTCTTGACCGTTATTGTCTTCTTGAACCAGCACCATGCCAATGGTGGTAGTAGAGGTGGCGAGATATAAAATATAGTCCCGTGTATAGTCAGGGGGTTGTATCATGGGTGCATTAGTAAGGGCCTTTTTTAGGTTGTCAAAATACTATTAGGTTTCATCATCCTAGTTGAAAGGAATGTATTTTTTGAGAAGCCTCATGTAGCCCTTAGTGATCTTGGCGAAGTTACAAACAAAGCGACGTAAGAATTTTGCATGCCCTTGCAAAATCTGGAGTTCTGGAATATTGGAAGGGGAAGGTAAGGCTAAAATAGCCTCCACCTTCGATAGATCAAGGCGTATGCCGTCCTTGGAGATAATGAAACCTAACAATATACCGGATTCGACGTAGAATATAAATTTATGTGGATTCAGGCGAATGTTGTAGTGACGAAATCATGAGAATATTGCACTGAGATGATCAGGATGGTCCTATCGTGAATTGGAATGCGCGGGTAGGTCATACAGATAGGGTTCCACAACATGCTTGATATCATGAAATGCATATGAAATTGCCCATTGAAACGTGGGCCCCGACGTTCTTAAGACCAAAAGTTAATTTGTGATATGCAAAGGTCCCCCATGGGCATATGAAAGCAGTTTTATGCTGGTCAGACGAGAGTATCTCGATCTAATTGTAGCCAGAGAAGTCATCCATAAATGAAAAGATGATGCTTCGGCACATTTCTCGATAATCTGGTCGATGAAGGGAGTTGGGTAGTTGTCCTTGGGACAAGCTTTGTTCAAGTCTCTATAATCAACGTAGACTCTAATCACACCTTGTTTCTTAGCTACAGGGACAATATTAGGAACCCAATCTGTTGATGGGACAGGGTATATAAAACCAACACGAAGAAGTTTTTCCACTTCTGCTTTAATAACTACAGTTTTTCAGGGATGAACGGGTCAGAGTTTCTGCCAGACGGGTCGGGCACCGAGATAGACTTGGATTTCGTGAACCACTCTGGAGGGTTCTATCCCTGGAATTTATTCATAACTCCAAGCGAAAACATCGCGGAACTCTTTGAATAAGGCAGTATAGAATTGCACCTCAGTAGGTGTACAGGTTTTTCCTAGATGGATATATTCCACGATACCAGGCTTCACAAAAATTTCAATAGGAATGGTCTCCATAATATTTTCTAAGTTTCCTTCGGAAAACACATCATGCGAAGAAGAAGGAAACGTAGTGTTGACAAAGCCCATAGAAGCATTGGATTTTGTTTCAGGATCAACCGTCTGAATCGTTGGGAAAGAAGACCAATGGTGGTGATCTTCCCAAGGTGGCTCATCGATGCTCAAGATATCCATGATTGATTTGTCAGACGGAAAATTCTGTGAAAGAGGGTCAATAATGGGAAAGGATGAGTTGATTTGAGGCAGGAGGGTTGCCACACTATTGTGGTCAATTGTATCGATCCAATCAGATGTTGATTGGATCGCATGTTAGGTTGCTTGATTATGGTTGAGAGGCATACAGTCACCAATGATTTCACAATCGGTGGGACTCGGGACAACCCAGGAATCATGAGATTCGTGAGGTTGAATGATGGTCGAAGAGATCATGTGGATTGGAAAAACGGGGGGTGGGAGCTCCGGAAATACTCCAATGATGGAGGAGTCTTTCAGCAAACCGACACCAATGTCCTCATAATGATGTTGAGCTTGAGTCAATAGTGGGACATTATTAGCGGTGTTGGAGTGGACGTTCGGAGTACAAAATTCTAACTGATTGATGGTAACAATTTTCCCCTGGTGAGGAAATTGGACCAAATGGAAGACCGAGGATGCTACTACAGTCATGGCATAAAACCAATTCGAACGAGTAAGATGTTATAATCTAATGGAGCATCGACGATTTCAACATGGATGGAGACGATTTTTCCCCCATGTTCTACAACGAGCGATGGGATGAGTCTGTACGGTTGGAAACCGCGATCGTCAAAGGATTTTAGAGTGGTGGGGGACTAATTCACTTCGGGAGAGCCAATAGCTCTCCAACAGGACAAAGACATGATCGATGAGGAAGGACCTTCGTGAAAAACATTACGATGGATGTTTTTTCCATAGATTTTAGTGTGAATATGAAAGGCCAACTGATGAGGCAGTCGTGGTTGAAAGTATTCCAAATTGAACATGATTGTGTTGGAAGAATCGAGATCAACAGCTCCAAGTGCTGACCATAGGGTTTTACATTGAGTAGGACAATGTTGTAAAACTTCGAGAGTTGACATCGCACAGGGTGCTTGAGCTAAGTCCTCAACGATATTGTAATTCTGGGTAGCTCACGTGTTGGGATTAAATTTCGCCTTTCAAATAGTGGCCTTGGGTGGCCGCAGCACAGTGTCAGCAGGAGGTCTCTCAATATGGAGAGAACACGATGAAGGAGGTGTTGGAATGTCTTCCAAAGTAGTTTTGTCTCTAGAACTCCCATTCTTATTCAAAATGGATACAGAGTCATATGTATTTGAACAAGTGGTTATGTGAACAGTCTCGTTACTCACCATAAGAATATCGCGGTGTGAGGATGTCTCTGCTTGGTTATTCTCATTTCGGTTGCCCCCTTGCGGGGGTTGTGTGAAACCATTTGCTCTTGTTTATGTGGGAAAGGGTCTTTCAAGATTGTCGGGTGGGAAGATCCTTTAACAAATTTATTGACTTCCTCACGATAAGGGAATTCCTTTATGTAGTGATCTTCCTGACATATGAGGCAGGGAAACTTAGCTTTCCGTTTAGATTGGTCAGCTTTGGTTTGTTGTGGTTTGGGGTTTTCGAGCTGAGTAGAATATTTTTTAGATTTTCCTTTATTATTCTTCTTTTAGCCTCTGGATTTTTGTGGCGAGGATTGAACGGCGTTCACCTCGGAGGTTTGATAAGGAGAAGTAGAAGTTTTGTATGCAGCCTAAGTTGAGCGTGGAGTAGCAGTAGTTTGTTTTCCACTCGATTTAGTTGTAGGTTGGGCCTTCATGAAACCAACTACACCATCTATAGGAGATTCGGTAGCGGGCCTTGATGGATCATTAGTGGGGCGAAGAGCATGGGGAATAAGTTCGTATAGTGTTCCCCAGTGGAGTCGCCAATTTCCGTAGTAGTAAATCCGTCCTACGGGTAGTTAGATTTACCCTTAGATTAAACTGAGATTAACTAAGCTTAACCTAATACAACTAACAAACAAATGCTACCTTAAGATCCTAGATATAACAATGCAAACAAACTTTAAATGTATTCAGAGATAAAGAACCGATGTAACTCACCTTGAACTGGATGTTTGTCCCTCTTCCAGCTTCTGTCTTAGATCTCCCAAGTAGAACCTGTTGGAATTAAACAACTAAGGAAAGCAACACTCCAAATATCTTGTACACTAGTTTAGATCTAAATCAAAACATAAATACTTCATTTAAATGACTGAAACATAACACATGAAATGGGAAAATAAGACAAGTTATCATTAATGGAAACTAGGAGAAACTCACAAAGAGATCCCTTGATGTCCAAGCAAACCTTCATCTCCAAAGCCTCCTTCCTTGCTACCTCTGCAAAACTATGAAGACCATAGGTTTGATGCCTCCAAATTCTCTCTCCTTGACTCATGAATGGCCTCCTTCTTATAGGGTTTGGGAGGCCAACCACGTAGAAAGGAAGGTGGATCTAGATGAGTGATTAGTGGATCAAGAGGTTGAGCCAGGCTAATCAAGGAAGGTAAGCTAGGGTCGAAGAGGGGCTTCAATCCCAAGAAAATATCCCGGAGGGTGAGATCCACATCCTAAGCCAAAAGGTTGTTAAGGAAATTTTGCGCCCCTTGAACTAAGAATAGCGTGAAATTGTTGGGATTTTCGCGCCCCAGTAGGTATGTAGATCACGAAAATGAGGAAATATTGCGTCCTGCAACACTAGCAAGCTGCGAAAATTATAGTAAAAGATGGTCGGGTGAGGTGGCAAGTGACCAAGTGAGGTGGCATTCGACCAAAGCAAGGTGGATTTGTCTCCAAAGACTCCAGATGAGGCTAAGGAGGGACCAACAAGGTTCAACACTCGTTAGGAGGTAGCGTCATAAAGTGTTGCATGATGTTACAACATGAATATACGACACAGAGGCTCAAAGTGGAACTTTGAGGTATAACACCACGGGGTAGAGCTGCGAAATAGGGAAACATTTGGCGCAAAAAACTAAAAAGATCTGGTAAAAACAACCTGTTAAATCAGACACATCACCAACACTAAGGGTATACTCTGGCTGATTTAGACGCCAAACCAAAGACTATAGAAAATTAAATCTTTTAAGAACTAACATAAAAATAAAATAACAAAGATAAATCGCTCTGATCTTAGAGAGGCACAACCATAGTAAAAGAATTAAGGTCTAAGTTCCACTACGATTCGAACAAGAAAAAGGACTGTAAACATAAGTCACTATCTTAAATCGAACTACACAACAGATGACTTCTCGACTGCAACAAGGATTATATCAACTTAACACACAGTTAAATGCCTAAGTTCCAACCCAGGTCTCACAATTGTTTCCAGATGGAGGTCAACATGAAATCTATTCTACAAGCGATTATGCATTCTTATGAACAGAAAGATGATAAATAACATTCAAAATGTTACAGACCACATGTCCAGCCATTCCCGATTCCTAGCATGGTTGACCTCTTTTCATTGGTGGGAAAGTACCCTCTCTGCGTTTTTAAAAATTAAAAACCAAACTCTATCAAGATTACAAATTCACACAGGAACCGGTCCTTCGATACAGATCGAATCCTTGCAACCAACAATTAAATGTTTCTTAAACTAAATCGTTTGCACAACATTAGATCTAGCTATGAATATAGAGAGAAAAAAATAAAATACAATCTTTCAAATCTTTGAAAACCAATGTTTCCATGCACGTTCTCCGATCAATTTTTAAATGAACAAAACTATATCACAGAGATTTCGATCGGATGCGAGATTCCTATATTTAGATCCGAACACAGATTTAATGCATAACAATCTTTAGAAAAGAAGATAACAAATACCTTGAATATTCACAATTTAAAATAAGATACTCAGTTTATTCAAATCCAACATCTGTATGCAGTTCTCCCAAATCCAAATGGAGACTTAATGTATAGCATTCCAAAATAATTAAAATATACAGAGGATGCACAATATATCATAGTTTATTCAGATCCAAAATCTATACTCAATTCGTGCAAATCCAAACACAGATTTAATGTATAACCTTCCATAAAATATACAAAGAAAGTAGATTTATAGTATTTTACTCAAATCCAATTGGTGTCATCATGGCTAGATTTTATAAGAACAGTTTTTAATACTAATCTCATCATCAAATAATCCATAATAACAGTGCACCAAGTCTATTATAATTCGCCCACGTACTACGCATATAAAAACCTTCCGTAAATTCCTACAACCGGATGGCTCAATAATCATACATGATAAGATACACTAAAATGGCTTACATAACACAACTGAAGCTCTACTTACTAACTATGAAATTGGTTGCTTGGAGAATCAGCTCCTCCCAACCATAGGAGAGAGAAACTTGACTGTTTTCCCATCTCCACCCCCGAGTTGGATCACCACCATGCACTAGAACGACAAGCAATCACTTCCACGTAGTACTCTCTCTCAGAGTCTGTAACAAGCAATGATGGGCTTATGAAAAGAGAAAACACTCAACACAATTCCTCTATGCACAACATGACGTCCCATGCTATCTCAATGCACTATTATATATATTTTTTCCCAAGTCTTGTGCTATCCCAATCAACTCTTCAATCAATCCATCAATCCCTATGATTCAGGATCTTGTCTGGTAGTTTAGTTTTAGATTGGATTTGATTGGTAAAGGTCTCTCTTGCTTGACTACACATGTTCTATGTGCCATGGTGGTGTCCCCTCATTTAGCTGAACTCTCAAAGTGCCTTTTTCTTTTATTTAATAATAAAAATAGTTTGTTGTGCAAAGTGTCACTTTGTGTTTCTGAGTTTTTAAATAACTATTACATACAAATAATTGTCACAAATAATTATTCAAAAATAAATAATAATGTTTTGGGGTATCACAATGGTATTCCAAAAGCAATAATTTCATATCGAGATCCAAAGTTCACTTCAAACTTTTGGAAAGGGTTGTTTAAGGAATTTGGAACCAAACTGAACCTCGGTACAACTTATCATCCACAAATGGATGGACAAACTGAGCGAGTAAATAAAGTCATTGAAGACATGCTTAGAATGTATGTAATGTACAAACCTAGTAAATGGGAAGACTACCTGTACTTAGTGGAATTTTCCTAGAATAACGGTTACTAGGCATCGTTGAAGATGAGTCCATTTGAAGCATTATATGGCATAAAATGTAATGTTCCAATGAATTGGGACAATCCAATGGACATGCTAATTGTTGGACCATAAATGCTTCAGTACATGGAAGAATAGATAACCAATATAAAACAAAACTTGAAGGCAGCTGAAGACCGACATAAGAGTTATATAGATAAAAATAGAATGCGTAGATAGTTCCAAGTTGGGGACAAAGTGTTCCTAAAAGTTAAAGGTAGAAAAATTTCATTGCAGTTAGGTAACTGCAAGAAGTTGGCTGCAAGATTTTGAAGACCGTTTGAGATCCGAAGAAAAATTGGATATGTAGCTTATGAGCTAGCTCTACCTCTTACGGTTAATGTGCACGATGTTTTTCATATTTCATTATTGAAAAAGTATGTTTATGATTCTAATCACATACTTGATTAGTTTGTGGTACAGGTGGAAACTGAAGGGGAAATCCAAGTACAACCAATTTTCATATTAGACAGAAGAGTCAAGACGCTCAGGAACAGGTTCATAGGACAGGTAAAAGAACAATGGACCCATTATAGTCCTGAAGAAGCGACTTGGGAAATGGAAGATGCGATGCGGGAAGAATAGCCATATTTATTTTGAAATTTTGTAAATATTTAATGTAAATCAGTTTTGAAAATTTTTGTTATATGTTTTGGACAATGAGACACTGAGGACAGTGTAAAATTTAAGGGGGAGGAGAGTGTAACACCCCTGATTTGGAACCCCTAATCTAGCAATGCCAAGACATAACTACAGTTTATGAATGCCTGCAAGAGTGAACATATTGTATTTTGTAAATATAAATGCTAAAAATCCACAACAGGCTGTGCTGAGGCAGTACCTTGGAAATATCGGGGACTTGTGTATTCAATAGAGACAATAAGGGGTTAGATGTCTTAGGTGGGAGACCATGTTATGACCCTGTTAAATATTTAAGTCCCTAAAGTTTATCCTAAGCCATAATCCCATTTAAATGACTTTCTATTATATTTTTTAAATCATAATTATTATTTAATTATGATTAAGTGGGTTTTGGGTGGTTTATATATATACATATATATAAATTAAAAAATGGGCTGAGAGAGAGATCCCATGTGGTTCCAAGTTGCATGCATGAAATTTTTTTTTTAACAAGAACAGGGGAAATAGATGTATTTATAAAGGCTGTGCACAACCATTCATTACAAGTTTTCACAAAAATTTGACAGAGTAACAAGTGCCTGAGAATTTATAGCTGAAGATTCTAGCTGTCTACCTGTAAGAGTTCTAAACAAAACCTTACTAAAACTGTTCAAAGTAGAGCAGGAATAAACCCCGACGAACTGCTGGTTTAGGAATATACAAAAAAACATAGAGTCTTAAACATCAAAAAAGAGGAACCTGAACTGAGACTGCTAACTATCCATATTTTTTAAGGTAGACAGAAGCCGCATCCTGCCTTTCCTGCTTTATCTCCTGATTAACCGTCAGACTGCCATGGACGCAGCTTCCCTGCGATTTCCCGGTGATGACTGCTATGTCTTCCTGCCTATTATCCACCTTGCCCATCAATTCGAGCAGATTTCTCTCCAGGTCGTCAATTCTGGAGTCCTGACATGCGAGCTGGTTCACGGTGTAGCTCAAGTCCTTGGCCATTTCCTCATTCTGATTTACACTTGTGCATACTTCATTGTAGGTGTTTCGCACAGAAAGCTTAATATCAACCATGGTGCGACTCAACGCGGCTATGGCCGCCATAATGTTCTGCATAGTGCCCGCCCTGGGGTGGATTAACAGTCCGGAACGGGAGGATGGAGAGCCCAAGTCGCCGAGGGAAATCCGGTTCATCGCACTGGAGAGGGGACGAGCCATATCGTGATACTGCGAGGGAGGGGCGGATGGCCGAGTTAATAACTGCTCGTGGGAGCTGACAGCACCACGAGGGCCCATGTGCCATGCGCGGTGGAGAGGAGGGCGTGTGGCAGGGGCACACAATACTTCATCTACAGAGGAGGACTGGGACGAGGGGAGGGGGATCCTCAAACCACTAAGCCCCTTCAAACCCATATCAATAACGTTTTTTGCCATTAAACAATTAGATTATGGTATAAATTGAAATCCCAAGGCACCATTTAGACCCTCCATGTGCCCGATATCTAGCAGCGTTCCTTTGTTGGCTGCTTCATTTGCTAACTTGTTGTTCGCTCGACAGATGTGGAAGAAAGAAGTCTGAGAAAAATGAGGATTAGATTTTATTCTTTGCATGTACCTGTAAGCTCTAGATTCTTGCGGGGCGGCACCCCTTCTAATTGTTTGAATGACATGTCTGGAATCCCCATAAACTCTGAGATTGTCAATGCTAAGGGAGGAGATCATATTGAAAGATAGGACGAGAGCAAGCCATTCAGCTTCATTGTTTGTCTTGATTCCTAATCCCCATGAGATAGTTTCAATTTTATTTCCTCCAGGGTCAAATAAGACCCCACCCGCACCTGCCACCCCAAGTTGCATGCATGAACTTATGCATGCAAGGGAAAAGTATTTCTCCACCATTTTGTGGGAAGGGGGAATAAATTAAACACTGATAAAAAATTTCCCATGCATGGGTGTGTCTGAGAGAACATGGGAGATAATTATTATCGGAGAACAAATACTGATATGAATCCCTAAACCTTTGAGCCAAATTGATGATAATTTTCTGCTACAATTCTGTCCATTTTGTCTCTGGTCAATCCCGTGAAGTGGAAAATGGTGTAAGCAACTGACTTGGTTGATTTCTGAGCACATATTGCAGTGATGTGTTTCATTGTTGTGCAGTCAGAAGGAAATCAAGGAGGTAAAGTGCACTATTTTGCATGGAATTGGATTCGACCAAATTTTCTTGATTTCCAAGTGTTAATTCTGAAATATTCTAGGAATTGGAGAGAAGTATGTTTGGTGAATGCACAAGTCTTAGTTCGGGGGTGGTGTTTTACTGAGAGAGTAAGGAGCATAATTACCTACGATTGGGTGGAGCATTGAAGCCACACAACCCGTTTCCCAATTCAAGTGTTTAACATATAAGTTTAATTCATTAGAATGGTGTTTTTAATTTTCAATATTAATTCATGATAAAAAATTTCCATGGTTTTCTGTTTAAATTTATGGATTTGTACGAAAAGAAGGAATTCATGAGTTGCTTGGTTGAATTCCTGTACAAATAAATTTGTACAAGTTTAATTCTGCAATTTATTTGCTTTCTGTTTTAAATTTCTGGGTTTAAAACCATGTTTAAATATCTTTTTAATTATGCGATAATGTTTGGAAATTTTATAAATGCCATTTTTTTGTTTGTTAATGTTGCAAAATTATATTAAACGAGCAAATTTAAAAGTACAGGTGAAAATACAGTTTGTGGTGGCCTAAGCAGAAAGAGCCATTGTTAACACCTAAAAAGTGCTCACTAGCTCATTCCCTTATTCACATGACCCAATTGTCCACTTTTCCACCATCTGAGCCTCTGAAGCCAACAAAAGGTCACCAAAAGACCTTAGTACACCCCTTTTCCCACTTAAAAATATTATTTTTCCTAAAAAAACATAAAAAACCCTAAAAAAGGGTCCAAATTCCCAAAAATATTAAAAAGGGAATAAAAATATTAATTTTATTCAAAAAAGGAAAAAAGGAGGGAAAAGTACCTAAACCATGTTGGTCAATACCATTGGTTTCTACAAAACCACAAATGGTATTCCCCACCACCAAAACCTATAAAAATGTTGTAGGGGCTCCTCATTTCAGATCCATCCATATTCCTATCCTCATGCTGCCAAAATCTCCCTTGAGTTTTGGCCATTGTAGCAACCTTGGAGAAAGGACCCATTGGAGATTGGAGCTGCTCACCATTGGAGCTTCCCAAATATCTTCATCAATCGAAGGTATTCTTATTGCAAGCATTTGCTTGCCCTCATCTTTTAATACAAAATTATTTTTTATGTTTCTTGTTCTTGTTTTTTAATTCAAAATGCACATGCTAGTTTAGTTTAGTTTATATTTAGTTTATTGTTATTTATTTCTATTGAAACTGCTGCTACTAGTTAGCAGGTGCCCATAGCACTAAGCTTGGTTGCAAAACCAAGCCAACAGTTTTTGGCGACTCCGCTGCTTTTCGAATCTTTAGATCTCACTTTTGCTTTAGATCTTAGTTTTTGATTGTATTAGTTAGTTTAATTCATAGATCTGCCACCCTAGACATCAGATCCATTGCTGTTCTAGGTCTTGGCCCATTTTTTAGCCATTAACAGTCCGAAATTCTCAATTTTCGAGTTCGTTTTTCGCCGTCCGCGTACGGTTTTCGCCTCGCGGCTTTTTGCACAACAGTCGCGTGGCTCATTGCGACTGCGCGGCCCCTTTTCCGTGTGGTTCACCGCGGCTTCGTAGCCCATTAGCGCGCTGCACATTGCGGTTCGCGGACCTTTTCTGCGCTGCACATCGCGGCTTCGCGGTCAAAACCCGCGCTGCACATTGCGGCTTCGCGGTCAAAACCCGCGCTGCCCATCGCGATTGTGCGACAGAAACCTGCCCGGTCCATCGCGATTGTGCGACAGAAACCTGCGCGGTCCATCGTGGCTTTTCTGTCAAAACCCGCGATGCTAATTTTTTCATTCGTCCGAATCGTTTAAAAAATTAATTTCTTACTGTATTTTCTGCCCACATAACACATTTTCCAGTATTAGAAATCCTGCATATTTTACAGCCATAGAAAAATTTTACTATTTAGAATGCACATGTGAAAAAGTCTTTTTAAATATTTTCAGAAATTGAAAGAAGGATTTGATTGCATTTTATCTAGATTAAAATTTTTACGGTTTACTTCTTTGATATTTTTTCCCATAGCAGAATTTTAAAAGAAATCCATTTATTTCGCAAAGAAGTTTTATTATTTGTTTTCCTATTTCAAAAGATCCTTGTTTTTTGAATAGTCCTTGAAAAGCATTTAATTTTCATTTATTGAAAAAGTCATAATATTTGCTTTTTATTTCAAAAGATCCTTTGTTTTTTGAATACTTAGCATTTACTTTTTCAATTTCAGTTTAAAATATCACATGTGCACCCACTCAAACACTAATTTTAAACTGAGCCTTAAAACTTACCCTAATTTCAACCCACTTTTAACCCCACTTGGGGAACACTAAAATAATTTTGTAGTTAGGTAGTATTGAGGGGATAGGTGTTCCAATAACACCCCTCAGTTATTACATTTGAGACATAGTTGTTGTCCTTTAGGGAGCTAAAATCTCCTAGTATTTATTGGCACGGTCACAATCGATTTATGGGAAGGCCTCTCCCCTAGGAGGGTTGAAGTCGCGAGGATGGTTCTGGAAGCCTGGGTGGAATACCAAAATCCATTCAGTAACCGAAGGGCTACCATTCGCAGTTCTCGGGATATCCCTGTATGGGGGTATTGTGATAAAGGACCAAACGGCAGATTTACCTTTTCTCGACGTGTCATGAATGGAGTATCCTAGTAGCCATTCTTTAGGATTGATTACTCGGTGT
The DNA here is from genome assembly GCA_027924585.1 of Larix kaempferi. Lineage (NCBI taxonomy): Eukaryota > Viridiplantae > Streptophyta > Pinopsida > Pinales > Pinaceae > Larix > Larix kaempferi. The sequence continues at coordinate 7,307,921 of BSBM01000236.1, read as the reverse complement.
CCCTCCCGGTAGGGGGATATCTATCCGTTGACTCAACACTCATATTGTCTGACTTGGATTTCATCACCTTGCAGAGAATATCGTTTGTTGATTCACAATACTTTTAGTTAGGTGTTTGCATGATTCAACCCACCTTTGGTCTAGTTACACCTATTTTTTCTAGAAGCTGTTTACATGTTGGTACTCTGACCATTTTTTGCATCCCTCCACTTATTATAGCACAACTGCTATAATAAGTGCCTTTTTGAGGTTGATTTTTTGGCCTGAGAGCCTTCATTTTCACTCCCCTTCTTGCACCCTTGGTTGCATTAGGGTTTTGAGTTTTTTATACATTACCATTTTACACATACAGATTTTTACACAAAAACTTATTTTCTCACCATTGAGAATTTTAGATGCTCTCGTCGTCTTCAGGGCGAACTCACAGAGTTCAGTCTACTTGGCTTGCCACATCACCGACGCCAAGCCTTATCCCTTGACTCGACACATCATCGGTCAACCATACGGTTATCCGATTCTGACACGCCTCACTTCACTTCTGATTCTGAGGCAGAATCCGAAAACCCCACTGTGTTATTCCTAACCAACCTTATGGCTGGAACACCTTTTGACCCACTTTTTACCAGCACCATAGGAGAGACATCTACAGACCCTTCTACTGCGGTGCCATCCATGGTAGCAACCACCCCCTTGGGTATGCCTAATATGGGCAACACTCCACCCTTAGGAATGCCCAACACAGGGCCACCTCCTGTTATAGGAATCCCCAACACAGGGCCACCACCTATTATGGGTATGCCCAACATAGGGGTCACACCCCCTCTGATTCCCACAACCCAGATTCCAGGAATCGCCACTACTATTCCTAACCCAAGTGTAACCCATGTTGCACTTGGAAGCGCTGGCCCATACCAGACCACACCTATTGGAGGACACATACCTGCAATACCTAGCATACCTTTAGGCGCTACTGGACCCCTATATCATACCACCATGACTAGGCATGTCCCAGTCCCAGTCACTACATCTGCTAGCTTACCATACATGGCAAGTCTGAACTTGCCAGACTTAGCCAGGCTCACCAATGATCCTATCAGACACGATCCTGCATGGCCTCACATGCCCACCAAACTCCCCTCCGACATCCCTAAGTTTGAGGGCAAGGCAGGTGAGGACCCCCAGAACCATATCATGTCCTTCCATCTATGGTGTTCCTCCAACTCCATAGTGGATGACTCTGTCCGCCTCCGTATGTTACAGCGCACCTTCACTGGCTCTGCAGCCAAGTGGTATATCGAGCAGCCCCATGGGACGCATGCCACCTTTACCTCCCTTGCCTCGACCTTCCTGCAGTTCTTTCAGTTACTTGTCCGCTATGATGCGGGCGTCGAGATCCTACTGTCTTGCAGACAGAACACGGCCACCCACATCACTTACCACATTCATGAGTGGCGTCGACGTCGAAGCCTCTGCAAAATCATGTTAGACGACTGTATCTTCCTAGATTGGTTTCTAAAATCCCTTCTCCCTCTCATTGCGAAGAATGTGGCATCCGAAAGACCCTAGTCTGAAGAAGAGGCCATCCTCAAAGCCCAACAGTTTGATCTCATTTACGCCCAGTCGGGTTATCTATATACCATTATACCAGACGCCCCTCGGGGCGAGTCATCCCAACACGATGCGCCGGGGGCATCCCATGCCGTTGATGGCATCATTGGTCGTATGGCCTTGCATCCACAACCTTTTTCCATTGCACATCCTAGCCATGGTCCCGACCTTTCGCGGGCTACATCTCAGTCTGGAGCAACCATTTCATATGCTCCCATGGCACATCACCACCATACCCATGGACCTTCATGTCCACCTCAGTGCTTTGGTCATGCACCTCCTGCATACGCCCCCCCAGCTGCACCTCAACCAGTGTACTACCCACAACAAGCTGTGACAGCTAGCCCAACACATCCAATAGCTCAGGGTTACCAACAACCCCAGCAGGTAACTGGACCACCTCCAGCCCCACGGGCTTATTATCCACCACAACCTGCTCCCGCACCTGCGGCGAACCAAAATCCTCCCACTGCTCAAGGGAAAGTGTACAAAGAGCACAACCAACCCCAGAACCAAAACAACCAGTGCAACCAAGGTGCGCAACAGAACCGTGGTAGAGGTCGTAACCGCGGTAATAACCAACAACATCAGCAAGGTCCTCCACCTCCCAATCCTCCGCAGAATAACAATGCTGCTCCTCCCAACCGCAATCCGGATCGGAATCCCAAGCAGCCTAGAAATAATAACCTCAGAACAAACCACCCTTGTTCTATCTGCGTGGTCTATGGTCATTACACACATTCTTGCCCACATTTGGAGCGAGCTCGGCAACTCTGGACCGACGATGCCCATCGTCAAGGGCAAGCGGCTCCTCAGCTGCCACCCAACCCTACACCACCTCAACATCAACCTTTGGTGCTGCAAAACCCCTTTCCAAATCAGGGTGTAGTGAACACTCAGTCGTTAGCTCCCCCTCAGGGCAACGTGCCACCACAATAGATCACTTATGCAGCCCCTGATCAACCCATGTTCGATTCAGGTAGTCACCATTTGTTGATGATGTCAACTGCCGATGCCAACCTCTAAACCCGTCAGAACCAATATGGCTCCACCTCTGAAGCCCCTCCCGTCGACAAAAACACTAACGTTAATCCCACAGATCAAACGTTATGTATACCTTCGGCTCCACTTGACGGCGCTTCCAAAGCACCTCGCTTCCCACTTCGTCGCATCAACAATAATCCCAATGCTTGCGCTGCGTTGAATTACAACATTGTCGACGACCTAGCCCAGTCTCCTGCAACCATGTTTGCTTTAGAAGTTTTGAAAAACTGTCCTTCACAGCGCAAGACTTTACTCTCTGCCATTGGCGCCATTGACCCCAATGATTCACAGCTGATCGCATTCGATTCAGAACAGTCCGAACCATGACTGCCTTCCAGTTTAGCATTCCAAGTTTCCGTTTCTGTTCGGAATCTTGTCATCCATCGGTGCATTATCGATGAAGGGGCCTCTACATGCGTCATGTCCACATTCGTTTGGCAGAAGTTGGGATCCCCTACTCTCCAGCAGTCCACCACTGCATTGCGAGCCTATGACGGCCGTTCGGCACAACCCCAAGGTCTATTAGCTAATGTCCCCGTCTAGCTGGCGGGTAAAACCGTGCTCATTGACATTGAGGTCATCAATGCCCAACTTGACTATAACCTTTTACTTGGTCGTAGCTACATGTATGCCATGCAGGCTGTTGCCTCATCCGTATTTCATACCATGCAGTTCCCCCATGAGGGACGTGTGGTCAAGGTCAACCAACTCACCTATTACGATCCCAAGGCCCCCGCCGCACTTGAAAATGTTCTCCCCATGGTGGAACAACCTGTTGGTGGTGCAACTACTTCATTCATTTCCTCAGTAGGACCCGAACTTTACTCCGAGGCATCGATGACCTCTACATTCCAGTCCATTCCACCACCGTCACCAGAGACCCACGTCGCGAACCTCTGTACTCTTTCACAGAATACACAAACACCCGGTAATCAACCACCCTTGTTCCCTAAACCACCATTGGTCCCTAGTCACATCGGTGTTACACCCATCCACACAATCCCCTTTCTATTCCCTCCTTCGGGCGTAGTAAGCGCTCCGGTTATGGCTACCCTTAGTCTACCCGGGTTAACATTGGGATTACCCGTGTGGTATATTTCGCCTCCCGTTCCCCCGCCGACACCAAATGTCATCCTGCAACCGGTGCAACCCATTGTTACTTCTACCCAACCACCTCCCGGTATCACTACTCCTTCGTCATCGACGAATCCCCCTCCACTCATCAGACCCACTGGGGACAGAGGCCCACAACCATACACTGCGGTACCCCCCACCCAAGGCCGTTAAACCTCCCCCCGTATTTCGTGCTCCTCCAAAATGCTCGTTGTGTGATGAGTTAGGCCATCCAACCCATCAATGTCCACAATTACCTGCATTATAGGAATGCATGCAAATGTTGGACGACGACCCCAACATCCCGGTGGTCAAACTCGATCCAAACCCCATGCCTCGTGATAAATCACTGCGTACCAACCACCCATGTGTGATATGCGGTATTTACGGCCACTACTCACATCACTGTCCTGACATCCCATATTACAGAGCAGCTCTCTACGAGATGAACAATTTGGACCTTGAGACGACACCCCCTACTATCGAGGAGATCTACCCTCCCGCACCATCCTCATCCGGACAGATTAACACCATCTATATGATCTCTTCGACTACCACTTTCAAACCAGAACCCCTTGATTTATGGTATGACTACTTCCGTACTGATGAGCAAATTTTGGAAACGCTCACTGCCCCCGACTACCCGTGGGACGATATGCATCATCGCTCATACTTCCTTCCAGAGGAGCTTACATCCACCACAGCTAATCAACTATCGGTCGAATCGAAAGATTTCATACCCACTAAGGTCGATTGGCTCAAGGACCCCATCCCAGCACTGGATGCCTTCGAAGAAGGGAACATGTCAAACACTTCCCCCATTATACAAATTGATATTTCCACCACACCTGGAAAACCTGAACTCATCTCGCTGGGCGCATCCTGCACTCAAGCGGAAACTCAGGCATACAAAAAACTTTTTCGAGAATTCCGTGATGTCTTTGCCTGGTCCTATACCGAAATGCCCGGTCTTGACCCCGCCATTATAGAGCACCACATTGACACATGGCCTGATGTCCCCCCCGTTTGTCAGAAATAGCGACCCATTCATCCTTCCAAGCTCCCCGCTGTTAAAGCCGAAGTCGAGAAACTTCGCGAAGCAGGATTCATTTATCCTATTCCTTATACGACATGGGTTTCAAACCCCGTTCCCGTCAACAAAAAACAAGGCACCCTTAGAGTATGTACTGAATTCCATGATTTAAACCGCGCCTGTCCCAAAGACAATTTCCCCACGCCATTCATTGACCAACTCATTGATGCGTGTGTGGGGCATGAAGTCCTCTCTTTCATGGATGGTTTTTCCGGATACAACCAGATTCAGATTCGTAAGGAAGATCAGTATAAGACTGCCTTTACTACCCCATGGGGAACCTTTGCCTATCGTGTCATGCCGTTCGGCCTCAAAAATGCTGGTGCCACCTTCCAGCGGGCCATGACCTATTGTTTTCACGACTTGGTCCATATCCTGCTGGTCTATCTCGATGACCTTACAGCTCGTTCCCGGAAACGATCAGACCACCTTAACGACCTCTGACAAGTTTTCCTGCGTTGTCGCAAATATAAAATCCGCTTGAACCCACACAAGTGTGTCTATTGCGTTCCTGCAGGCCGTTTGTTAGGTTTCATTGTTTCCCAGGATGGAATTACTGTTGATCCCCTGAAAGTCAAAGCCATCTTTGACCTTCCCTCTCCATGCACACTTCGGCAACTCTAGAGTTTGCAGGGGCGGTCCAATTTCCTTCGTCGCTTCGTACCTGATTAAGCCACCAAAGTTCACGGATTCTTACGCCTACTTCGCACCCACATACCCTTTGTTTGGGATGAGCAAGCAGACACGGCATTCGAAGCCCTCAAGAAAGCTCTCACACAAGCCCCCTTGATCTCCCCTCCGGATTTCTCTCAGGACTTCACCCTTTACATCTCGGCATCTGAACATGCTGTGTCCGGAGTCTTGGTCCGAGAAGACGCCTCTCACCAAGAACATGTCATTTATTATGTCAGTCAGACCTTTTCTGGCCCACCCCTACGTTACCCATACGAGGAAAGACTAGCCCTAGCTGTAGTCTTTTCCGTCCAAAAATTACGACACTACATTCTGCTCGGTCATACCACGGTCGTCGCCGACTCCAACCCTATGGTCTATCTCCTAAACCGGCGGCTCCTATAAGGCCGTGTTGCTAAATGGGTCATTATTCTCCAGGAATATGACCTCACTTTCAAAACTCCCAAGAGCACAAAATCCCTCGCGCTTGCCCATATGATCACTGACCTCTCATCCTCTTCGTCATCACCCGCGATCCAAATGGATCTGATCGACGATCACATCTTCATTATTTCGTCTGACGACCCAAGGTACGGTGACATCCTAGTTTACCTCCACACACAGAAATTTCGACCCCACATTGATCGTGACGGACGTCGTCGTATATGCCACCACGCCCCCCGATACCTCTTGTTAGGGGATGTGCTTTATCGACGCGGCGTTGATACCATCCTATGACGTTGCCTATCCCATAGTGAGGCAGGACAAGTCCTTAATGATTGTCATAGCGGTGCCTGTGGAGGCCATTTCTCCGGCATGGCCACCGCCCAAAAGATCATTCGTGCAGGTTACTTTTGGCCATAATTATTTACCAATTGCATCACCGCAGTCAAACATTTCCAAAATTGTCAACTTTTTTCCCCTAAAGCAAGAACCCCATCCGCCCCCCTTCATCCAGTCGTTACTGCCGGACCATTCTGCAAATGGGCCATTGAATTCCTTGAATGAAATCCCACGTCAGCCAGCGGTCACAAACATATTATTGTGGCCGTAGATTATTTTACCAAGTGGGCGGAGGCAATGCCAACTTACAATTGCACAGCCGAAACCGCAGCACGATTCTTTCTCAACCATGTTATCGCACGTTTTGGAGTGCCAAAGCAACTTGTCTCAGACCATGGCTCTCACTTCGAAGACGCCGTCTGGAAAGAACTATCAACCTTACTGAAATTTGAACACCATTTCTCCTCTGCCTACTACCCTCAAGGAAATGGCCAAGTCGAAGCGATAAACAAAATTTTGAAAACTATCCTCCAGCGAACTGTAGACAAACACAAGTCAAATTGGCACCACATGCTCTTCCCGGTACTATGGGCATACCTCACATCAACTAAAACCGCCACCGGTTTTACCCCTTTCCACTTAGTTCACGGTGTCGAATCTGTCCTCCCCATCGAATGCCAGATTCCAACCCTACATATGGCCGTTGAACTCCTACCGGACACTGCCCCAATTGGGAAATGCTTACTACTCCTGGAGCAGGCCGATGAAGATCGGCGCACAGCCCTTCAAAACATGAAAGCAGCCAAGAACCGATCCAAATTGAATTATGATAAACATGTCCACCCAAGAAATTTTTCTGAAGGGGACCTTGTCCTCGCCTACGACCAGGCTCATGATAAAACCGGGAAAGGAAAGTTTGTGTCCATGTGGCAAGGCCCATATATTATACACACTTGCCTCGGACAAGGGGCATACATTCTGACCGATTCAGAAGGCAACCCCCTCCGCAACCCACGCAACGGGTTGTACCTCAAACGATTTTACCCATAGTAAACCGAATGGACACCACCGTCCATTGTAGAACTTCATGATAGTTCTTTCCTTTTCCTGTTTTCATCAGGTCCATTTTTTGACCATTTTTTGGGTGCCCTCGTCGCCTCGATTTGCGTGCCACATCAGCTGTCGTCCATTTTTAGCGAATCTTATATCGCCGGATTCAGTTTTTCCATGCTCGTGATGACGCTTGAGATCATTTCTCGCGCTCACGCCTAGATTTTTCTGGCATTTTTCCCATGCCCCCCTCGTCACCTCAGTTTGCGTGCCACATCAACCGTTCTCCATTTTTTGACATGCTTTATATCGTTGGATTCAGTTTTCCGTGCTCGTGATGATTCTTGAGATCATTTCTCGCTCTCACCTCCAGATTTTTCAGGCATTTTTAAAAAAATGTCACCCATCACCTCGGTTTGCGTGCCACATTGGCCGTTGCCCCTGTTTGACGATCTTTATGTCACCGGATTCATTTTTCCGCACTCATGATGATGCTTGAGACCTTTTCTCGCTCCCATCTACCCCTTTTTGTTCGGTATAATTTTACCCCTTTTTCGGGTCGAGCAATCCCTTTTACGAAAAAGGCACTTAGGGAGTTTCTGTTAAGCTCTTTTCTGACTCCTAAAACAATGAAAAGATCGCCGAGCAATCTTGCTTCCTTTCATGCTCGCTAAACATATCTGAAAGGGCGTCTACCTGGTATAAGTTTAACCCTTTTCCGGACCTCGTAGACTAATTACGAAAAAGGTATACTCTAGTCACATCGGCTAGAAGAGTTCTCCATCTGCATCATTTTATGCTTTTTCGGGCCTTGGATACTAAACTTACGAAAAAGAACACCAATGGAGTCCACTTACCGCTTTCAGACTCTCTAAACATGAAAGCGACCACGAGCAATCACCATCTTGGGCTCGTAAAACCAACAGGACAGTAGTCATAACCACTGCAGAGTCTTCTTATCGCTTTCAGACTCCTTAAAAATGAAAGCACCAATGAGCACGAACAGTCCTGGGATCACAAAATCCACAGGACAGTACCATTTCAGAGCACACTTTTATCCCTTCTTGGAGCTCATTAAAACTACGAAGAAGTACCCAATGGTGCTTCTCGGTGCCATAACAGATCACGTCTACTCATATGGCAGCTTCCCCATTTTGGTCGCCTTTGTTCAGAGTATTCTGCAGTATGTCACCCTGAGAACCCCTCGACAGCACCCATCAGCTTGATTTCCCCCCAGAGTCAACACATACCCTTCAGTCCTTAAAAGCAACGATCCCCACACCTATAAGTCAGTTCCCTACGCTGCCAGGTCAACCATGTCATCACGCTCTGAACAAAAGAAGTTTGAGTCTACCCACTATATGACCCCAGTTACTTCCCATCCCCACAAGTATGTCAGTCCTACCATCAGTACTACCACACTTCATTTCTACACCTCGCACTCCTATCAAGGAAACATCATTGCCTTGTTAGTTGCTGGTCTCCCTCTGTCGACGACAACCAAATTTATTCCAGAGGATAGACCTAGAGGTCCCTGTGTCTTGGACTCATCACCATTTATGATGAGTGCCTACGAATCATTTCGAGAAGAGTCCTCAGCGCTTCTCCAAATGGTTGCTTCTCACATGCTCGACTTCAACACCTTGATCGCATCGTTGAGACTCGCACAGGGCATTGGTTCGTTCACTTATTAGTCGAAGACCCCGGATACCATCTGACTCCTCCACATTTGAGAGTCTACCTATGGATACAACCAGTTACACTTTTTCTATAGATATCCGGGTTGCGCATGGCGACAGTATTCAGATGTACACCAGTTTTATACTCCCTCGAGTATACAGTCACATATACTTCCCAGAGATGGCTCACAGTCATTACGTCCCTACAGATGTTGGACACCATCAGTTTCAGCAGTTCATCAGTTATTCCAGTGTATCAGTTATTGAGATCAGTCATGTCATGATCATGAGTACATCCCAAAATAATGTACCCCCTAGACCATTATGATGTACCAATTTTTTTTTTATGTATTAGATCCCCCTTCTTGGGACTAATTGTTATGTATATGTCTTGATACGAGCATGGGTATGCCCGCCTCGTCCATCATCAGAGATTATTCCTCTTTCATATTGAGGCCATGTAATATTTTTTTATTTTTTGCAGCTTCCAAGGGTTGCGGATCCAGTCTCCAATCGGTCTCTTCTCCTCCCCAAAACCCCAGAAAAAAGACAAAAGAACTATGATGTCTATCGGCCATATGATGAGCTCCTGCCCTCACACATCAGGGGGCAATCTGTTAACACCTAAAAAGTGCTCACTAGCTCATTCCCTTATTCACATGACCCATTTGTCCACTTTTCCACCATTTGAGCCTCTGAAGCCAACAAAAGGTCACCAAAAGACCTTAGTACACCCCTTTTCCCACTTAAAAAGATTATTTTTCCTAAAAAAGCATAAAAAACCCTAAAAAAGGGTCCAAATTCCCAAAAATATTAAAAAGGGAATAAAAATATTAATTTTATTCAAAAAAGGAAAAAAGGAGGGAAAAGTACCTAAACCATGTTGGTCAATACCATTGGTTTCCACAAAACCACAAATGGTATTCCCCACCACCCAAACCTATAAAAAAGTGGTATGGGCTCCTCATTTCAGATCCATCCATATTCCTATCCTCATGCTGCCAAAATCTCCCTTGAGTTTTGGCCATTGTAGCAACCTTGGAGAAAGGACCCATTGGAGATTGGAGCTGCTCACCATTGGAGCTTCCCAAATATCTTCATCAATCGAAGGTATTCTTATTGCAAGCATTTGCTTGCCCTCATCTTTTAATACAAAATTATTTCTTATGTTTCTTGTTCTTGTTTTTTAATTCAAAATGCACATGCTAGTTTAGTTTAGTTTAGATTTAGTTTATTGTTATTTATTTCTATTGAAACTGCTGCTACTAGTTAGCAGGTGCCCATAGCACTAAGCTTGGTTGCAAAACCAAGCCAACAACCATCACTCAAGGAGATCAAAAGGGCTATAGTAGTTATGTTCAAAATTATACAAAAAACCCTGCCCACTGCAGGGAGACCAGGGGAAGCTAGTAGTAAAATTCTTACCATAAAAGCCTAAGAACCAATAGTCTGGTGAACTATGTAACATACTAAGAAACATAATAAAGTGAAGTTGCTGAAAAACACAAGGAGGAACCTCCTTAACCGGGCGCTGGAGGGGCTTCTGCATCATAGGGAGTTTCTTCCAGGATAGGGCAGCCGTAGTATTCTTCGTCTTTAGAGTCTTTTGTAGGGGGTTGAGCGTCTTTCATAGGGAGTTTAACCGGTAGGGGTGTATTCTTCCTGCTGGCGGGAGCACTTCCTTCCTCGTCGCTGCGAATTATTTTGGTGAGAACAGGTCCCAGAGTAGTGGGGATGGGGAAGGAGAGATGATTTGGCTCCTTACCCGTCTACTTGTCGAGCTCCCTGCCCTGATGAAAGACCATGCTCCCATGTGTCCTGAAGGCTTTAGCAGCTGAGGAGGTGACTCTGAGAGTGCTTCCACCCAGATATAATTCACAATGAAGGTGCTTGGTAGGGGCGTAAGAGTCCCAACTGAGTGTGTTCTCCAAGCTACTGAGTGTGGCTTCCATATTTGGCAGAGTGGATCTCAGAGTCTACGTAGCAAACCTAGAAGTGGCCCAATTAGTAAACATGTCATCCATAATCTAGCCTAACATGTTTTTCACCAGCTAGTAAGGATCCCAAGGCTATTCCTGACTCCCCTCGGAGAGACTATCTGCAATCAATCTTGCTTCCCAATTATCGACAAGCAGACGAACCAGAATGGACACCTCCGCTCCATATCCTTTCCTTTTTTTCCCTGCCTCTTGATGATCATCTTGCTTCTTTTTTTACCTTTCGTTCCTTTTGGTCGTCCCATGGAATCATACCAGAGGATAGAGCGAGCGAGGAGCATAGAAACAGAAGGATCCCAGGTCGCTGCCCAACACCGAGTGATGATCATGGCTGAAATCCGAGACGATGAGCCTATGTACAGATTGGAGCGCCATTCAGATGGAGAATTTAACGTCGCATGCTAGAGAGACATGGAGGCGGTGCACGAACTGACGGGACAGGCTGGTTGAGGAGACGTCGCGAGCGGGAGGCTTAATGAGGCCAGCGATACAACGTCCCTTCAAATATATGCTCAACCGTAACATTTCCACGGGGTTGATCCACATGCCCAGGTGTCATGTTGGACTCCACCCGTGTGTTGCTTCCACTGCTTCCACCCGCATCCGCGGTATGAATGCCAAATTATTACTTAAGATGATTTACTGTAATATTGGTTAATTTACGGGTTCATAATTGAAGTATTTATTCAAATTATGACAAAGAGTACAATGCTTGGAAAATTATATGAATGGATAAATAAGTAGGAATTCCATTCATTTTGATTATTTGCAAATAGTTAATTTTCATTGCAAAGGCCTGTGTTAAATTACCATTTTTCTATGTAGTTCTGTTCTTACTACACCGCTCCTAAGTTAAATGAAATATTTTACTGCACAGTTCTAAAGAGTTAAATGAAATGTTTATACAAATTATTTTTGAAAGGTTTAAACTCTTACTTTTCATATAGTTGGAAGAAAATCACTCTTGAAGGATCGAATGATATGTTTGAAACGAGTAGCCAAATAAGTTCTTAGTGCGCAATAAATGTTCAGGTCCCATTTTATCTTAATAGGTAAGTTAAAAACAATACCACGTGCTAAACTTGCTTGTAGTGCTTCGCATTTAGAAGTAATTTTGTTTATTTTAAAATCACGGGCATTTTTGTTTGCCTTATTTACATCCACCATGTGGTAAGACATGATTATTATGCCTTGCAATGAATATAAGTTGAATTTAAAAACCATGGGCCAATTATGAGGGTATTTGTTTTTAATTTACAAGTATTGGAATTGTAGGGTTATATACAAAATTCCATGGGTTGAAATAGTAAATAATATGTAATATAATAAGTCATTTACCTTTTATGTTTGAGAAAGATTAGAAAATGTTTTCCTAATTAATTTATAGAAACCCCACTTCACAGTTATTGCAGAGTTCTTGCTACGCAATAGTAAGTATAACGGAACATGATCGAATAAATATTATTCCTTGCCTTAAATTGATAATACAATAATTGAGGATTGTTTATATATATAACTTTAGTTTGCCTTTGTTCTATTGTTGTGAATCAAACTGCATAGCTCATTCTATGCATTGGAAAGCATGGTAAATGTTTTCCTATTTTATTTACGGAAACCCCACTTCGCACTTCTTAAGATAATTCTTACCATGCAGTTCATACTGGACAGTAAGATTAAAAGGATTATGTTGAAATAATATTTTTCCTTTGTCTTAATAAAATGGAAAACAAATAACTTGAGGAATGTCTAAGTATGAAACTATAATTACCTCGTTCCCTTATGAAAACATACTGGGAAATTTCCATGGAAGTTCCTAATGCGAAGTTCATGTCTGTCACAGTTGTTCCTGTCATAGTTCATCTTCCATTGCAGTTCATTTCTGTCACAGTTAATCTCTGTCGCAGTTCATCTCTGTCATAGTTCATCTCTATTGTAGTTCATCTCCATTGCAGTTCATTTATGTCACAGCTCTTGTGTCACAGCTCATGTGTCACAGTTATATTGTGTCATTGCTCTTCTGTCACAGTTATATTTTGTCACAGCTCTTGTGCCACTTCTCATGTGTCAGAGTTATCTTGCGTCACAACTCTTGTGTCTCAGCTCTTGTGTCACAACTCTTGTGTCTCAGCTCTTGTGTCACAGTTATCTTGTATCATAGCTCTTTTGTCACAACTATAGTGTCACAACTCCTGTGTCACAGCTCTTGTGTGACAGTTTTTATGTCACAATTATTATGTTTAAAGCAATACTAAATCATATTGTTTGGTGAAATATGGTTTGGATTGATGTAAGGTATGATTGATCTATTGTATGGATCTACTATGTTTCTGCTGATATGTTAATTGTTATACATTTGTTATAAGAATTTACATAACCATTATGCATGTAATATTTTATTTAAAAAAAAATATTAGTATGTTTTTAATTCCTATGTAAAGTAGGGTGCGTTACATAAACCATTAATTATTTCTCAAAACATCTTTTAATAATCAATATAAATGAATTAGTTAGACCATTCATGCTTTATCAAGTCATCACTCCATAATCAATATAAAAAATAATATTACTTTTGCATCATAAACACACCTTATATTATTTGCTTTCATATAAGTATTAAGTGACCACAATGAAACACTAAATGAAGGTTGATTTTTTTCTTCATTTCATTTTTATATTGAAAATAAGTGAAAAAAGTCAAGTCAATATATTTAAATCCAGTAAAGAAAAATTAGAAAAAAATAACTTATTTTCAATTCAACTTTAGGAACGCAACATATTAAGAAAATACAAGTTGAGGGTAAGAATGTTCAATTTTTTAAAGATTTAAAGATTACCATGGATAGATATGTGTTGCACTAATATTTTCTTGTTATATATATGGATAATGTGTATATTGTTTTGGGATATGCTTTAACGGACTCAATTGGTACAATTAATATTAATGTGAAAAATAAGTTTATGAACGTTTGGTATAAGTAAAAGAAAATTACATTATAGGATATTAATCTCTTACTAGACAAGAAGGGTCAAAGGGGCACATGAAGAAGTTTCTATAGTACCTACTCTATCATCAAATGAAGAGTCTGAGGTTGAATTTGAAGAAGAAGATACAAAAGAACATGAATAAAAGCCTCAAGAAGGGCATAAAAAGGAAAAATTAATTCACGAAACTACATGCATCAAAGGAATCACAAGTTGAAGTATAATGTCCCCATCACTAGATCGGGGGAAAATTTAATAATCAATAACCAAATATCTAACAAGTCTAAACTCCTATGGAAAGCAAAAAATAAAACAGTAAATCAAAAGAAAGAAATAAGAGAGATAAGAGACAAGAGATTTACATGGTAAAACTCTAAGATGGGGAAACACCCATTGAAGTTGGTCTTCTATTCCTCAAGTAAACTCTCCATTCTTACAATGCTTGGGATTCCCACAAGTGCACATATAAAATTACATTGCAATTGGGCCTCCTCCACCTCCCATGATGAATGTGGGATAAACTCATTTTATAAGTAGTTAGTTGTTAAAGAATAGCATGGGCTAATAGACTAAGTATTACACATTGTGTTTACAAATATCCTTAATCTTGCACAAATGTAAATGAGACAACTAGATAATCATTAATAATATTCTCATATTCTCCTTTAATCACGACTAGAGGGATATAACATAATTGGAGGAAGATGTCATTATTATAACACCCCCCCTTGATGATAAATTCCTACATCCCAATAGGTTGTGAAAATGGAGAATCTTTGCCTTTTTCATGGATTTGGTGAAGATATCAGTAGGTTGATTTTTAGTGGGGGAATACTCCAAACAAATAAAACCATCAACAACCAAATCCCGAATGTAATGAGTATAATGGCCAATGTGTTTGTTTTTGGAGTGGTATACTAGATTATAGTAAAGATAAATAACACTTTGATTGTCACATATTAGCTCAGTAGGATCATTCCAAAATCGTCCAAGCTTAGTAAGGACATACCGAATCCAAACAACTTCTTTAGTTGCTTCCTTAGCTGCCCTATACTCTGCTTCACAAGAAGAAAGAGAAAGTGTTCTCAACTTCTTACTGGACCATGAAATGGGACTTGAACCAAGTTGAAAGGAATATCCTACAATAGACCTCCTATCAGTAGTATTTCCTCCCCAATCAGAACAATGTAACCAAGAAGTGAAAATAAGCCTAACTAGAATAGAAAAAACCACAATGTAAAGTTCCTTAAATATATTTGAGAATCCTTTTAGTTGCTTTCCAATGACTTTCATGAGGCTTTTGCACAAACCCAGAGACCATGCTAACAATAAAAGAGATATCAGGCATGATATGTGTCAGATAGATCAAACTCCCAACAAAGCGATGATATAGTGTGGCATCAACAAGGGAAGCATCACAATCAATAGTTAATTTGACCCTTGACTGAATGGTGTTGGTGAAGGTTTACAATCACTCATATGAAACTGAGCTAGCGATTTAAAAACATGATTAGCCTGAGAAAGGAAGATCCCATCAAACATGTGCCAGACCTAAAGACCTAGAAAATAATGCAATACACCTAAGTCTATCATTTCAAAGCATTGCTTAAGATAATTATTCAATTATTAGATTAATAAAGTTGGTTTCCTGTGAGGATTACATCATCCACATAAAGAACAACAATGAGGACATTATCTTCAAATAAATTAACATATAGATATGGATAAGATAGACACCACTTGAAACCACTCTTCATGAAATGAGTACCAATTTTCTCACACCAAGTCCCAAGTGTCTGTTTAAGACCATACAATGACTTGTTCAACTTGCATATTAGACTTGATTTTTTAGAGGTGATGAAACTAGGTGGTTGTTGCGTATAAATTTATTCACGAAGATCACTATTTAAAAAATCACTCTTGAAATCAATTTGGTGAATTTCCCATTGAAAATATGCAGTAACATAAATGATCATTCTGATGGTGTTCATTTTAGCAATGGGAGCAAAGGTTTCAGTGTAATCTATACATTCTTTCTGAAGAAAGCCTTGAGTGACTAACCAAGCCTTATGATTTTCAATCTATCCTTCTACAATGAACTTTGTTTGCAACCAACAAGATTCTTACCAGGAGGAAGTGGGACAAGGTTCCAAGTATTTTTCTTCTTCAAAGAGTCACATTCAACAACCATTGCTTTCTCCCATTCTAGTTTTCCTTTAGATTTTGCATAAGTATAAGGATCATATGTGTCTAATGCTTTTTCCATTATAGCACAATCAAATCTATTCCTATGAGTGTCGGATGGAATACCAACCTTAAAACCTACAGATCAAGTGTCTTTCATTCCCAAACTGGAAGAGTGTGAGTAGTGGTGTGAACTATCTTCAGTAATTTCAGGTGGATCACTAGAACCAGTAAGGGAAATAGGGTCTATTCCTTTCACATTACTTGAGGAAGGAGTGACAGACATTGGCACAATTTAAGATTGAGGTAATTTCAAGGAAACATGAGGTTCAATATACTCAAGTGGTGGAGAGACTTCATTGAATTGTACATCACGCCGAATGATGACATCTTGAATATATGGATCAAACACTCTATATTCTTTAGAATCCTCACTATAGCCAATAAATATGCATTTATGAGATTTGGGATCCAACTTTTTCCATTTTTCATCAGGTACACAGCCCAACATTCACAACCAAATTCCTTGAAATCGTTAATGTCTGGTCACTTTCCAAACCACTTTTCTTAAGGAGTAACTTGGAAAATTGCTTTGGTAGGAACCTTGTTCAAAATATGGTTAGCACAATAAATAACTTTAGCCCACAATATTTTTTATAGTCCTTTGAACACAACATACATCTAGCCATTTCAATGAAGGTCTTGTTTCTTTCCTTTCAACAACCTCATTATGATGGGGTGTGTAAGGAACTGTCCTTTGATGCTAAATGCCATGCTTGGATAAATATGCTGCAAATTCATTCTTAGTGTACTCCCCTCACATTGTTAATTTTCAGAGTCTTGATACATTTATCAGATTATTTTTCAACTAGGGATTTACATTCTTGAAATACAACAAATGCTTCAAGAAATAGACCCAATTTTCCCCACTATAGTCATCCATGAAAGTAATGAAATAAAAAACACTTGATAACAAAGGAGTCTCTAGAGGACCAAAAATGTCACTATGCACCAGTTGCAACTGCTCTTGAGCACACCGTGATTCATTCTTGTCAAACGTGATGCAACCTTCACAAACACCCTTAGTGGAAGAGATTGGACGTAAGCCAAGCACCATCTTAGACAATAATTGCATTTTCCCATAGTTCAAACAACCTAATATACCATGCCACAACTTACTATGCCCATCAACATGTGCAACATATAGAATGGTTTTCTGTTGGGTGAAGTAAAACCAGTGAAATAAAACAAACCATTTCATGATCAACAGGGCCATATGAAACAATTTTCAAGTTGTTGTTGATATCCTTTAGGACATATCTATTAGGACATACATCAAATTGATATTCTTTTTTATAAGCATGGTAAGCAAAAAAGATATTGATGGGCATGGTTTAAACATGAAAAACATCTTCCAATACACCATTAGGAACTTGAATATTACCAGAACTTACTACTAAAAGTTGCTTACCATGATTGATTGAAACTTTCTGAGCCTTGTGCTTCTTCTTGTCATAAGAGGTGGATAATGAAGCCGTACTAGTCATATAATCTGAGGCACACGAATCCATAATCTATTCCACATGAGAAGAGGAGTTACTTATTTGAACAAAATAGGAGCATAGAGATACCTATTTTTCCTTGGAGGATTTCTTCTTAGCTTTTGCAAGTTCAATTCACCTTTTTGAGCAAGTCATCTCAACATGATTGGTTTTTCCATAATGCTTGCAAGGTATCCATACTTTCTCCTTTGAAGCATCTGTAGGAGCATCGTTAGAAGTTTGTTTAGAGGTATTGGAAGCATGAGGTTTGGTGTTCTAATTAGAACCTTTGAATGGATTCTTCTTACTATGTGTCAAATGAGCCTTCCCAATGACCAATTGACCTAATGAGAGCAACCTATCCTACTCACATATAACTCTTTGCAAAATTATTCAAAATTAGGTTTCAGAGATCCCTTAAACATTTCAATAACTCTATTCCTAGTTTGTATGAACATATCAAAGACTAAAGGAAATTTCTATTCTACGAGAATAATGAGGGTTGTATTTTTTTTCTTATAATTTGAACCACAGTTATTAAGCTTCTCATTACGAGTTTTTGAATCAACAAGAAATAAATCAATTCTTTCACAGTCTTTAGGATCATGTTCATGGATTTTCTTTTCTAGGTAGTAGGGAGAAACATCATTAAACTTGCCATATAGAGATGCTAAAGTTTTCCATACATCGATAGGGTTATCTTTATCTTTTATATATACCTGTAGATTGTTTGAGACAATTTTCTCAATGAGACCTCTCCCCTATTCATAGCACTCCTCACCTATAAAACTAATTCTTTGACATTAGTTGGTTTCTGATGTCGCTATTGATGATACACCAAAGATTCTTTCCCCTCAGAATGACAATCATCTTTCTTCTCCAAATAGTGTAGTTAGTCCTAATCAAATCAGGAATAGAAACTACCTCACACATTATAGTGATGATTATACAAGAAATAGGGTAATTGATGCAAATAAGAAAATGATGGTAACTAAACAAAACTTCACCAAAGTAATAGACCAGTTCAATCTATTATGCAATGAGCCATAAAAAAACTAATGTAGGGCCAAGATATGATAAATCATTAACACTTAAACATAGAGAGCCCACACAAGTATTTAATGAAAGAACAACCTTAATTGTTTAATATATGCCAATGAATCTCTTAGATAGATGCAAACATATATTTTAGATAGATGTAAATGGATCATTGCCTAGAGCTCTTCCTACGATGCACCGAGCTAGTGAGGTAGTGTGGATCACTAGAAATGAAGATGACATGTGAAAATACCCAAGAGAAATGTGTGTCCAATTGATATACGACCATGTGAAGGAGAGAATACTAGTGATATACAACCCAACATGTACGACCGTGTGAAGGAGGTTAAAAAAATTAGGGTTTACAGAAGACATCCTAGAAGAGATAACGACTCTCCCACATAGAAATTTCCTCTGTATGACCATGTGCAGAAAGGAAGAACCATTACTCTCCCTCAATCATGCAACAAATATGAGCTAATGGTTACATAGATTTCACATTATCTGACTTCCTAAAGTAGGAAAAAAGACCATGAAATCCATATACCCCAGGGAGGAGGAAGAGGAAAAATGCCCTAGAAGTTTGTATGACCACGAGAGGAGGAGGTGAAATACCAACAAACCAAAATTGCATCCATACAATGCATGGAGTATTGAGAAACACATCAGTATGATTTCCAGGAAGAGGAAACAAATATGCCTAGTTATCCCTAAAAATGACCCATGAAAAATATAGGTTTTCAAAAAAACATTGAGTGCCAAAACCCTAGGTTTGAGAAAAAAATTAGGGTCAGGGGGAGGCTCGAACAAAAAATAAGGCTTAGAAAGACACCAAATCCTAAAAAATTAGGTTTAGTAAAAAAAATGCCCCAAAACTTAAGGTTTAAAAAAAGAATCCTATGTAAGTCTAGGAAAATTAATTCAATTTTGATAAATGGAGGTCAAATTTGACGAGTAAATAGTCAATAATGATTGCTTTCCCTATTCCGGAAACAATGGCAGAGCCAGATTGGGGGAAAACACACAGATCTAGCAAAAATTGCTCTAATCTAGTTAAAACCTAAGAGATTGCTCATATATGTTTGCAAATATACGAGGGAGGTGGGGGGAAAAGAATATATTTGAAGAGATGAGCAACATATTTAAATATTTATTGAAGTCTGATGCAAAAAAATTTCAATATAAAATTTATCCAAAGAGTTAGAGCTCAAAAACCTAATCCGATACCATGTTAAATCAAGAGAAAATGTGATGCAATAACAAATAACAAAATATCTAACTAGATTAAACTCATATGGAAAGCATCAAATAAAACAATAAACCAAAATCAAGAAATAAGAGAGACAAGAGACAAAATATTTACGTGGTAAAACCCCAATATGGGGAAACATCCATGGAAGGTTGTCTTCTATTCCTCAAGCAAACTCTCCAATCTTACAATGCTCGGGATCCCCACATATGCACATATCACAATATAGTACAATAAGGCCTCCTCCACCTCTATTATATACGGTAGAGGGACACAAGAACATATCCCATGATGAACATGGGATAAACTCATTTTATAAGTTAGTTATTGAAGAATAACATGGCCTGATAGTCTAAGTATGACTCATTGTGTTTATAAAATGCATTAGGCTTGTACAATTGTAAATAATACCACTAAATAATCCTTAATCACATTCTTACACCCATCCATCATTCTAAGGGGGTTGATACAAATTTTAATATTTCTAAATTTCGCCCCATGGGCCATTATTTGAATTTATAACTAATTTAATCCAACCATGGGAAACATAAACTAATAAATGCATTTCCAGGGGCATGAATATAAATCACAGTCAGATTAAATCTATATCCACACCCATATCATGCATAAACAAACACATTAACAACATGAAGTAAATAAAATAATTGCACATTCATACACAACAAAGAATACTTATATTTTAAAAGAACAAGATCCATGCAACTGGTTGTGTAAGAGAAATTTTCCACCCAACCGTAGGTATCGACTGTAGATACCATGCCCAAGCCAAGATATGAGGCAACTGGGGTGAAGGAAACACCTATAGGCTTCTCTTTCTCTATCCAAAATCCATTTTCTCCCATGCTTAGTCAATTTACTCACCGCTGAACACTATAGGAATATTATTCATCCATCCTATCCATGTAACTCTCTTCCACTGCCCCACATAACACAAGGAATGACTACTCTTTCTCTGCTCAATAGTCCCTCAGAGTACCCAACCATTACAATTCTCTTCAGTGTGTGCAGAAAGAGTAAAACTTGTTGTATTCTCTTAGAGAGACTCCCGTAATTATAAATTCATGGCTTCTTGAGAATCGAAGAGTAGAAAACACATAGTAAGTAAAGTTTCCTATCTTGTCCAACCCCTATGCTCTCCTACAACCAACCTCTCCACTCTAATGTCTACAATTTCCCCTTCACAATGTTAATTTTTGGTTAATTTCACGGTCTTGTAATTCACTACGGAGAGAGCAACATGACTGCTCTATGTAGTGTATGAATTGTATCTAGAAAATGAGTGATAGAATCCAAAGGAGATGAGACGATTCATGAAAATACAATTGAAATTACTTTCGATAATAGAAGGAAGGACTCTTACAATTGTCATAGAAGTATATTCATCCCATGCTTCCATAACTATAGGAGAAGGTCTTTTCCACTAACCTCATACATGCATTTAATGATTGTATTTAATAAGTCAAAATGACTTCATTGGCTCATTTAAGGCATATGGAAGTAAATGGATGAGTTCTAAGGTTGACACTTGGAAAAAGAGGATTTAATCTCCCATATGCCCCCTTTCCACATCCCCATCTTGGACCATTTTATTATTTTCCAACATAATACGCTAGTACATTTGGACCAAATTCCGACGGCCATTTCGTCTCACTTCCAACCTCAAAATTTTGGTGTGCCAAAAAACCGTGGTTGGCCCAAATGTCATTTCACGTGCCATCACAATTCCGACATTTCATACATCGTCGCAAGTATGACGTCCAATATCCGACGTTTTCTCACTTCCGATGTTTTGTCACATATCAATTGCAAGTAAACCTAAACACTGTTTTCAACCAAAAATCCACTTGTTATCATCGCCATAGCGATGTTCTCACTCTTTGAAATGTGGCTCCAGCATTCATAAGACCAAAAGGCATTCTTCTATAAGCGAACGTTCCCCACTTTGTGCGAAAAGTAGTCTTGAGTCAGTCTTTTTCGGCCACTAACACTTGATTATAGCCTGAAAATTCATATAATAAGGAGAACATCTCTGAGCCTAACACCAATTGTAAGATTTGTTCCATAAGTGGGACCGGATAGTTGTCTTTGTCCGACGCTCTATTTAAGTTTCAAAAATTGACACATAGTCTTATCTCTCCTGATTTTTTCCTCACAGGCACCAAGTTGGCTACCCATTCGAAATGTTTGACCTTAAAAATAATCTTGGCATCTAGCAACTTTTTTAATTCTTTATGTATTAATGGTTCAAGCGTAGGATGCATTTTCCGGAGTTGCTGCTGAAATGGTTTTGCACCTTGTTTAATAGGTATCACACACTAGTACAAAATAAGAGATAAGTGACAAAAAAAAAGACCAAAATCTGCATATAAATGACCACTTTTGAGTTGGTGACCATTGGTAGCAAATTAGTGGCCATATATCACGCGACAAAAAATGTGGTCATATTTAGCTTGATCATTTATAGCTTATCTTGTGGTCATATATTTGGTCATTAATTTGGTAATATATTTAGTCATTAATTGTCACAATTAATGACCAAATTTGTGACCACATTTTTTGTCGCGTGATAAATGACCGCTAATTTGCTACCAACGATCGCCAACTCAAAAGTGGTCATTTATATGCATATTTTGGTCATTTTTTTTGTCACTTATCTCTCATGTTGTATTGGTAGTCGTTTATATGCAAATTTTGGTCATTTTTTAGTCATTTATCTCTTTTTAGTGGTTTGAGAATATAAATAGGGCACTATGGAATCGAACCACCAACCTCCTGCCTATAAGGCAGGTGCTCTACCATTGAGCTAGTACCCTTAAATACAATTCCTTATGCATTCTCTACCATTGAGCTCTGCTCAGATTCCTCATTGCAGGGTTTTGTTTTTTGAATGCAGATCTACTTACCATGTGCTAAAAACAGTAAAACGTTAACAAGTAGTTTTCAATGTAGCGGAGGGGCGAATTCCCAAAGGGATGTGTGCTCCAAATCGAGGTTGTCCCCAAAGCAGACATGTCCAAACTATTAGTTACAGAACATTTCCTTAGTTGTACCCAACTATCCCCCAGTCATACCCAGCCACTTCCACCTTTCAAACACAAAGTAAGAGAAAAAACAAACTCAACTTTCAAAATAATGTTATAACGAATTACCATAAATCATAGAAAAGAACATATCAATTTCACATCGCATTTTCTTTTGGAATTGTATTCAGTAAACAAATTACAGTTGGGGAACTACAAACTTTTCATTCAATCCAATGTTCAATAAATTCAATATAATTATATGAGTATATTTTCCTCTCCAACTTGCAGGTTTCTTATGCAAATAGTACTACTTCTACAGATAGAATGGAATATTTCAAGATCGGTAAGTTGCTGCCTATGCAATTAGACACCAGAGTTGCGTAATAACATGTCTTATCGTTTGTAAGTAATATTACCAATAACCATCATAGTAATTATCTTGTTGTAAAATCTTAAAATACATTGATTATAATTATTTGGTTTCAACCAGATGACTCAAAACAGGTCAATATTACCAATCACATTGAACTAGCACTATTCATATTTTAGTTTTATTTATTTGGAAATGCATCCTATAGGGCGTTCAATATGCACTTTGCAGAAGTGTATTTAATGCTGCTGCTGTGGGGATGTGAAACATTGGATCTGGTCCAACATTCAATCCAATGGTTCATAATCCTGTAGCAACAGCATTAAATGCATTGCTGCAGGGTGCATACTGAATGCTATTAACTTACAACTGTCTTTGCCAATGATACTGTGTCATGAGGGGCTTGCATTGCCGTCAAATTATCCAGGATTTGTACTTGGCCTCATCTGTACTCACTTGTGGGGCTTTGAACTTGGATATCCTCCATACAAATCTGATTACCTTGTTGTATGCTGCTAGACCACACAGCCCTGGTCTGCATCATTGTTATTGGGATGCCTAATAAGGTGATCCAAGATTTTGTGATTTGCCCTGCTAAGGCTGCTACCAAGAGCTGAAAATGTCGTAATTCTTGCAGTGGCCATCCTCACTAGAACACATCTAAAATTAGGAATTAAGCAGCGTTTGGAACATTTGTACTTACATTGAAGGCAGAGATCGAGGGCCAATCAAATTTCCTTGGGAGTAGTTGGGTTATAGATCAAGTTGTCTATCTACATTCCTAGAGTGATCCCAATTTACTAAGAAAAGGTCTTGAGGGTATTTTTGGATTAAGGGGCATCCCAGCAAGTGGGGGTATTTGCAATCTTCTTAGAATATTGTGCATTGGTTTTGTGGCTGAGACTACATTGGCACTGCTTGCTGCTGAGGGTGCATTGCCACTACTTCTTGTTGTGATTGTGTTTCTACTTGAATTGCAGGTACTTGAAGAAGTTGTTGAAATGAAGGATGTTGTTGCAACTGAAAATTTTGCTATATAGTAGGTTGTTGTTGTTGTTCTAACTAAAGAGTAGGTTTTGTTGTTGGGGTTGTGCTTGCTGCTGGTGATAGTGTTGCATAGCTTGTAACGGCATACTTAGAGGAACTTGTTGGATAGTAGGAGTATCATTTTGTTGCACTTGAGATTGGGAAACATTCAATTTCCCATATTGAGACAATGAATGTTGTGACAATCGTAGCTAGCCATATTAAGGTTGGTGTGTAAGTGGTTGAGAGACCTATATCTGTTGACCATATTGCAAGGATTGTTGAGGATACAATTGTGAATGAGACTGTGGTAGTTGTGAATGCTAATGTTGAAATGGATCTTGCATCTGACATGGATATTGGAATGGAGGGATCCAATTTTTAGGTTGAGACTTCCTTTGTGCAGGAGGTGAATTAAATCCATGTTGGAATCATAGGATTCAGTACAATAAAATTGCAAGAAGCCAGAAATCTTCAAAAATAGGGTGACATAGAAAACCTTTTAAAGATACATGCTAGCACGACCAAAAATAACCAAATAATAAAAATAATTCTAAATGCAATTCCATACTAAAAAAAGTCAACTAGATAAGAATTAGTGTCATCTAAGAAGGGGCATCAATCCTGGCAAGACCAGCTATTGCGAAAGAGGTGTGAACATATCCCTAAATTAGACCATTCATTGACATTTGAGAAACACCTGTTGGGCCTACTTGAAAATTTGCAGAAAGAAATGGCATTCCAACTTCAATTGCAAGACGTAGATTTATACTCATTAAACAATAGGTGGAGCTCAAGTATGGGTATCCCAGAAAAATATTTAGAAGAATAGATTCCCATCATCTTAACATCGATGAGTGTCCTCCAACAGATCTCGATCTCCCAACATATCATTATGAGCTGAATGTGTCATTATGAGAAATAAATAGAAAAGGCTTCCATAAACACCATACAATTCAACTGAAATAAATCAAATTATGCTTTTAATTTAAGAGTCCACATTTACCTGATTGTCTTTGCACATATGGCCAGAAAGCTCAAAAATAATGTTGTGATCTATTTTGCCACCATATATGTCCTCAAATCTCCGTCACAAACAAATTTGGTAAGATTATTTATTGATGAAAGAGACAAGATATAGATGAAGGTAATTCAGGGACTGTTATCACATATATTTTGGAACGAGATTGCACCAAGTCTTTCTCTCTTAGTGGGTCGCTAGAGAGACTTTGATGTGAGGGAACATGTACCAAGCAATCTGCATGACTCTAGAATGCTTAATTCTAGTGACAAGAGTCTCCTTTTAGGCTTATCCATCAAACAAGCTTACATACCACCTTTATAGTCAAGACTATCCTAAATCATAATTGTAAAATTCAAGAAAATATTAGAAGCTTTGCAATAACTCTTTTCCAAAACTTATGCATAAATTATGAAAAAAGTCATTAAAATATGCATCATCTAATATGAAGTATGCAATAATCACATAATTTGTGGGCTTTCTTTGATGCCTAATGAATCATGATTGTTGATGAAAATCATGCATGTTCACCACACTCTGCCTGAAAATGGTCAAATGGTAAGGTCACAAAAGAAACAAATTTTAGAACCTTAACCATAATTTAATAAATTATAAGAAAGAAGCTATGAAAATAATTTTAACATGTAACGGCATCATCTCCGTTGTTTCCTTACAAGTAAAAGATAAAACCATTAACAAAGAGGACTATAAATATGCTCCCCTGTTTGGAATTTGTGTTTAATTTACTAGAGCTCGAAGAACTCTTTTCATGAATGCTTCAATCTGGGCATGCATCAATGGTCAATTTTCAATAGGATTATTCTTTAGTTATGTTGTACAAGGCTATATTTTGGCCCCTTATTTGTATGTTATTGCAACTGATGTGCTAGGGCACATTCTTGAAGTTGCTTATGTGCAAAGATCAAATTTGAGGCATCTTTCCCGGTGGCAGCAAGTAGTAGGCAGTAAATGTTCATTCTGCTCAACTTCAACACTTGTTTGAAGGAACAATGTTTCTCTTGGAGTTTTTTTACTAAAGCTCTTGTAGTAATGGTGAGGGAGGAAAAGACGGGATCCTATTATAAGGAAAGATTATTGGATGTTATTATAAGGCAAGATTATTTTCTTTCTTGGCTTGTTGCGAAATATAAAATCATCCAGATAGGGAAAAATACAGTATTTTAGGTATTCCTTTTGGATTTAATGTGCCTATAAAGGTTTTGTGGGACCCAGTATTGCAAAAAATTGAAGGCAAGGTTCAGTGATGGGCTTCTCAAGACATTTATTTTGCAGGTGTTATCCTCATCTCAAGACATTCCTTTTGCATGTATTAGCCTCATTTGCAGAATATTATATGCAAGCCATGCATTTTACTCTTTTTTCTCCATTCCATCTAGTATAGGTCATTGGGAGTTGGCAATATTTCTGACATTTTCTTTGGGGGTAACAGGGTGTGAAAAGGGGCCTTCTGAACTTTGCCTAGAAAAGTTGGAGGGCTTGTTCTGATTGATATCCATGATCAAGGCACAATATTGGCATAATGAATGGTAACGTACTTGTTTTTTTCCTTTGTATTCAAAATTATCTACATGCAAATAGCATATCGGGTCCCCACAACATTTGTAACATAGTTGGTGTGGCTGAATTGTTTAAAATCATTTGTTCATGTATTCTCAAATAGGGAAAGCTTGGCAGTTGGTATCCCAACAAATTGCGTTGGTAATATATAGAATATTTATGTGGATGGGATTTGGTTGCAAAATCATATTGGCAGTCAATTTGGACTATATCAGTGAAGGTGACATGTTGGGTTGATTGGCAACTCTTCATTTACTGGAAAACGGTTGGCAAGGAAAGGGTTTCACGCACCGGGAGATTTATTGGACAAGGTCTCAGATAAATCACTAAGCTTGCAAAGAGATTCTTAGTAGCAAAAAAAATCATCTTTAAATGCACAGAGTAGTTGTGGATTGGTAAGAACTAAATGACATCAACATGACTGCAGTTGAATGTTCTGGAAGAGAACAGAGGCATATAAGACTGATTTGGAGGATCCAACTCATAGCCTGATATCCCATGGGTTTGTAGATTGGTTATAATGACCAACATAAGCTTATATAGGGACATTTTAATCTCGGAAGCCTCCAGTAAAGCAAGCAATCTACAGGGATCCCGATATGAATCCAGTTGATGACGAATGCTTCTCGAGCAGTGAGATAATTCTCAGATCCTCTAGGCACAATTTATTACTTCAAAAAATATCCGGATGCAATGTTATCTTTCCCAGTGAGCATTTGGACTCTCGACACCCTGCATTAGTTAAACAAAGCAATAAAGACCAAAACGCATTGGTGTGGAAGCTGCAACGGTTAAAAAGATAGCCATTTGTTTTTTCCTTTGGAGCTTTACCAGACCTTGTCGAGAGTAATAAAATGAACTAAGAAGCAAATTTAATTGGAAAGGGAGTTGCAGCACCTACTTAGAGCATAAAGTACTGCATTTTGCTCATTGGGGTTTTACCGGACCCTGCTAAGAGTAAATAAAGACAATAAGAGTAAAACAACATAGGTAGGGGAGTTGTAGTGCTAGCTCATAGCATCAAGTGATGCATTTGATCATGGAAGCTTTGCCAAACTCCACCATGAGCTAAAAAATGCATGGGAGGATAAAGCACACTAGCTGGGAAGTTGTAGTAGCTAAACAAGAGAGCCAGCTATGTTTTTTTCCCTCAGGGGATTCACCATACCCTGCCACGAGCTAAAAGTGAAGCAAGGAAACCAGTAATGCATTTTACCTCGGGAAGCCCTGTTGGGTCCTGAATAAGCCAATAACTGTATGAGAGTGAAAAAACATAAGTATATAAGTTGCAACAACTTTGCTTTGAGATCAACTGCTTTGCGTAACCCTTTCTAGTTCGTAGCAGGAAATAAACTCTTTTTTTATTTGAGATACCCTTTAAGTAGGAGTGAAATTATTTTACTTTTTTTGTTTGGTAGCTTTTAACTGGTCTTCTAACCTGAATAGTTTTTTTATTTTTTATCTTTAACATAAATAGGACTCTTCTGATATTTTCTAGGTCAGTGAGATAGTCTTGAATAAGTGGAATGAATTCTCACTATCCGGCTTCAACTCCTCTATTAATCAACTGGTATGAATCTTTCTCGCAGAGTATAGTGGTCTGATCTTGCAAGTACGAAGCGGGAACTCTCTCTATTATTTTTATTTTTTGATGGCCATATGCAGAGTTCAGCCCTAAACTTGAAGACTTGCGAACCTCATAATCAACAAAAGGGAAGACTCAGAACCTCATATATTACAAAGATATAGATAACCTATAAGCTAAATTTGCATCTCGATCATTCTGTCAAATCTACCATACAACAGAGGAAATTTGGAGGGAAGGTAATTTCCGGTGGATATGGTAGAAGCATAAACACGAACACCAAAAACCATAATCAAACCAATAAAAAAAGGACAAAGAAGAACAGAGTCTGTATTGGAAATCAGGGTTGAAAATCGTAGGAATCAAAAATTACAACGGTTCTTTACACAAAGGTAAAAACAGAATAGTAGTTAGAAATGAGGAAACCCTCGAAATCTTTATTAACGTCCCATAGGCATCCTGACAGATTTCTTCATGATATTTAAAAAAATCTATCAAGCATTTTAACAATTTACGATATTCCCCGCATCAATCTTGAATCGTTAAAACTTATAGCTGATGACGAAGATTCCTGAAGGCATTTTTGAGTTCCTCCTGGCCGGATCATATCATCCCCACAGCATTTGCCTCTTCCATCCTTTCGAGCTCGCTCATATTAGGGGGAATTAGTTCCTGCGTCAACAATTAACAAACTGAGAGTGGAATCTTTACTCTTAATTCAAGATTAACCTGCCAAAAAACTGTTAAAAGAAAAAAATACTTGTAATGAAACCCTAGCCAAAAGTGAAGGCTCCCGAATGGGAACTCAAGCCACCCGTCGAAGAAGTTTAAAGAAAATATTCTAACGGCAACATAAATATTAACTCCAAAGGACATTTTTCCACTAATTCTGACCATATACACAAACAAATTGGCTTTCCCTCCACATCCGAAGCTCTTAACCCTATGCTGCTTCACCATCCTGCAAAATACATACATCGGCCCCGTTAAACACGTTTATCATTGCATCTCGCTTGAATTTGTGACCCTGAAAAGGGGAGACACATTTTTTTTTAATTTTTTTTTAGAAAAAATCGCTTACATTCTGAGAGCCTTAAGGTGATGATCATGGGTTTTTATGCTTAGGAAATATTCCTGGAAGCTTCTCCCTCCTCGCAATTTATTATTGAAATCATATTGTAAAACCGCTTTCATCATATCGATTGAGACCTACCTTTATTTCCTTCCTTCCAACTTCTCTCTTTCCTACCTTCCTCCCATGGACAAGACCAGTAACGAGCGAACCCTCGAATCCAGCTATAGAATCCCCTATGTGTGTTAAAATTCTTAAGAGTCCATTATTCCGAAAGCAAAAATAACTTTCAATGTCCATTTGGAGCTAAATATGAGAGGTTTAAAATAATATTTCTAGAGAGCAAAAATGTCTATATAATTTATTTATCACGTCTTCATCTTCCTTTGAGATAATTTGTACGGGCTTGGGTGGGCACTTAGACCACCTTTCGTATTACCTATGCTTTATTACTTTAGTTGAAACCCACATTTCCTCTTTTAAGAATGTCTTGGGACCTAGATAATATGCTAGTGTTAAACCTCATAATGACAGAGATATCCCCATAGCTTGTAGACTAGAGACACTCTTTGGAGATCATGGTTCGAGGTGTCATTTAGATGCCTTGGATTTCTAGAAGCTTATTTTAGTGGTCATAGATTTGGTTTGACAATGTCCAAGGCCCTAAGGCCAAAAACCTAAATGTATAGTGCCATGGATACCCCTATGAAGTCACATGTGATGCCATGATGAATACTCAGAATACTTGGTGAAGTGGAAGGAATATAACTCAGAATATAACCCTTGTTTGGTAACTAGTTCAGATTAGAAAGTGATTTAATCAATGTGTAATGAATTTATGAATATGAGATTGCATTGATCTGTGTGAAATTGCAAGTGCGTTGAACTATTGTATCATATTTCTTCCTTTTATGTTACAGGTATGCAACAACCAGGAGAACAAAATTGTTGTGTTACAATTCATCAAAATTTTACAAGTTTGGAGTCAACGTGCTTACTCAAAGGATGAGATACATATCATGCTTGATATTCTAAAAAATGGAGTCCAAATAGGAAGAAAGCATTTAAATCACTCGCGGAGTTCAATTCTAGTAGCTATTCGGTGTTCTAGTAACCACTGTTCAATTCCTGTAGCATTCATATAATTCCAGTAATGCACCGTTTGATTCATGTAGCTTTCACATAGTTTTGGTAATTGTGCCGAAGAGGCGCATTTTACGGCCCAGTAGGGGGAGATGTGTAACTCCTTCCGTGCTCATCTTGGAGCTGACACGTGTGTCCTTTAAAAAAACATATATATTATAAAAAATAACATGTATGCTATTTAAAACATTTACAACTGTAAATAATATAAAATTAAATCAATTAGATAAATTAAAACTCTTCCCCAATATTTTCACTCTAAAAAGGGGTTTGCACTTAGAGATTTGATCCCTCTCGACTCTTGGTAGATCCCCTTTAAGATGGATCTATGCTAGTGCTTATTCCAATGCAATTATTCCCAGTTTGATTAATTTCCCGCATAGATTGCTCAATGAGAAAGCATTGTCTTGAGTTGTGAATGATCTATAAACTTTGAAAAAGATATGAAATCGAATTTAGAAAGGCCAAGTAAAATCTGAATACAAAGAATGCTACCAAAGAACATAGAGTTTTAAAAACTAGTCATTTGAAGGCATAAAATCACAATGAGTTTTTTATTGAACAAAGGTAGTTAAACCTCTGTGAGTGTTCTGTACAGATAGAGGAGAATGTTGGATCTTGCATCTGCACCAATTGTGGTCCATGGATAGGGCCCTATGGCACTGCACATTGGTAATCTTGGGCCCAAAAGTGAGATACAAGTATGATACCAAGGCTTGGCATACTAAGGACATTTATCCAAGACTAGAACATCTTTAGAGCTTGAAAATAGGGCCTGAGGTCCTAAATGTTGCATCTATGTCTTTTAATCCATGAATGAGACATTGGGTCATGAAATATGACCTCCATAACATATATTTAATGAAAAAAAGGTATAGATTCTCAATTCATATGTCCAACATAACTTGAATGAGCTTCCTAGCTTTGGAAATAGCTTTGGAAATGGATCAAGGACAAAAAAAAATGGAACTAGACTTTATATAAAACTTTTAAGGCATTTAGGTTGTGCATGAGTCCCTCGATCATGACATGCAACATCTAAAAGTAATATTTGGTTTAAGGACTCACTTATGAGGTTTGGCACGTTAAGGATAAGTTGCTTGGCCCAAGACATGCTTTCTACTAAAATCCAAGTTATATGTCCTTAGATAGTAGATCTAAGGCATATGATCCATGCATGTTTCCTAGATTATGAACCTTATGGATAAAATATTTGGACTAAGAGTGCAATATGAGCCCAATCCAAGGCGTAGGACACTAGAGATGGGTCATCCTTATGAACTATACATATTTGGACTAATTAAGAGTGCAAAATGAACCCAATCCAAGGGATAGGACACTAATTAATTAATTGAAGAGTGCAAAATGAGCCCAATCCAAGGGCTTTAAATGCCCCAATAATTAATTTAGGGACAAACACATAGCCTTCTTCCCTATAATATAATTCCCAAGGCCTTGACACACAAAGATATTACTCAAAACAATATAATTGCACTAAAATCCTCAATCATAAGCCAATACTACCTTCATAAGGCCATGTGTGGTTCGTTGAGGCATCTTTCTTATCCCTGGATGGATAGATGATTCCTTCAGGGCCTAAGGTTGAGGTCTCCTCCCTTGACCATGTCCAATGCCCCAAGTCAAAATGACTTGGATGCATCGCACCATGGATACTCTGCGAAGCCATGTGTGGTGATTTGTGGCATTCTTAATGGCTTTGGATTCCTAAATGGTTTCTTCGGGGTCAAAGGCATGGTCCTCTTCTAAAGAATGTCATTCCTAAGGACCCAAGATATGTGTGTATTTCTCAAAACCATCTAATGGCATCAACATCCCCGATCATAGACCATTTATACCCTTAAGAGGCCAAGTGTGGTTGGTGGAGGTAACTTTCTTAGCCATGGGTGGATAGAAGCTTCCTTTAGGGCCCTATGTTCAGGTCTCTTCCACTGACCATGTTAA
Source organism: Larix kaempferi (assembly GCA_027924585.1). Classification (NCBI taxonomy): domain Eukaryota; kingdom Viridiplantae; phylum Streptophyta; class Pinopsida; order Pinales; family Pinaceae; genus Larix; species Larix kaempferi. The sequence goes on along the minus strand of BSBM01000236.1, from coordinate 7,275,087 downwards.
GACCCTAATGCCAAAAGACCTAGATACATAGTGCCATGGATACCCCTACAAAGTCATGTGTGGTTCTTCGAGGCATTTTTTATGGATATAAATGCCTCAATGATTTGTTTAGGACCAAAAGCATGGTATTCCTCTTTAGAACTTCATTACCAACACCTTGAGACATGTACATAATTCTAAAAACCACCTAATGGAAATGACATCCTCAATCATAGGCCAATGATACCATCAAAAGGCCATGCGTTGTTGGTGGAGACAACCTTCTTAGCCCTAGATGGCTAAAATTTTCCTTTAGTGATTGAGCTTCATGCCTCGTCCCATGACCATGTCCATTCCCTCAAGTCCCCAAGACTTGGATACATAGTGCCATGGATATAGACACATGGTGCTTTAAGGAATTGTTCATGGTTTTGGATGCCTCAATGGTTTCTTTACGTCTAAAGGTATGCCCTTTCCACTAGAATGTCATTCTTGAGGCATCGAGACACATACATATTTATGAAACCCACCTAATTGAATCGTCATCCTTAATCATAGGCCAATTATACCCTAAAGAGGCCATGTGTAGTTGGTGGAGGAAACCTTCTTAGCCTTGGATGAATAAAAGATTTGTTTAGGGCCCAAGGTTCATGTCTCTTCCATTTACCATGTCCAAGTCGTCAAGGCCCTAAGACCTAGATGAAAATCTCAATGGATACCCTTGCAAAGTCATGCATGGTGCTTTAAGGCATTGTTCAAGGCTCTATATTCATCAATGGTTTATTTAGGGCCATAGGCATGGACTTCTTCTCTTAATCATCGTTACCAAGGCCCTAAGGCACTTACATACTTCTCAAAACCACATAATGGTTTTAATATCCTCAGTCATAGGCCAATGATACCTTCAAGAGGCCATGTGTGGTTGGTTGAGGTGATATTCTTCTCCTTGGATGGATATAACATTCCTTTAGGGATAGAGGTTCAAGTCTCCTCCCTTGACCATGTCCAAGGCCCCAAGGCCCCATGACATTGATACATAGAGGCATGGATATCCATGCAAGGTCATGCATGGTGCTCTAGGCATTGTTCATCACTCTAGATGCCCCAATTGTTTCTTTAAGGACAAAGGCATGGTTTTTTTCCCTATAACATCATTCCCAAGGCCCTGAGACATGTAGATACTACTCAACACCACCTAATGGCAATGACATAGTCAATCATAGGCCAATTATACCGTCAAGAGGCCATGTGTTTTTAGTGGAGGCAATATTCTTAGCCTTGGATGGATGGAAGAATCATTTAGAGCTCGAGATTGAGGTCTCCTCCACTAACCATGTGTAAGGCCCCAAGGCCACAATACATAGATACATAGTGCCATAGATACCCCTCTGATAATCAATGTTTATTTTAGGTAGTATCCATGCCAAGAGGACAGATCAAGCCCAGATTTGGGGAATGTATCCCTTTAAAGTGTAAACGCTATCTTCGTTTTCCTCCAGACTTTCCCATGCAAGAAGTTGTGATCCTCTAAATAAATATGACTCTAGGTTATGTATCACGCTCCTCTTACCTGTAATGTCCCCAGTTTGACCCCATGGCATTAACATTATAAATGATGTAATATTGTTATGAAATCATGGTGAGGAGCTCAAGGCCAAGGCCCCGCCATCGATTTAGTGATGCATGAGGTTTACGTGCTAGCCAGGCACATTGAAATTTTAAATATGCATTTTAATAAATACCCACAACTAGCTATGCAATGCAACAAGAGATGGGGGCATGATTTTACAAGGAATTGGGAGGGAAAACATTCAAACCCTTGAGCCACTCAAGTCAAGCCAAGTGTCAATGAGAGAACCCATCAAACCCTCAACTACCCATGTTGAATTTTGTACCCAATCATTGATTTCTCCCAAGAGTTGGTTGAGGTAGTTAATGCCTTGGAGAATGGGAGGTATGGCTGTCCAAATTCGGGTATGGGAAAACCATCGTGCATGGGAATTCGTGTTTTGCTTCTTGGGCAAGAAAAGAGCCATGAATTTCTCCCCCAAGCCATGATCTAGGATCATTCCTTCTCCTTCACGAGTTTAGAGCTACCTGGGCATTTTCCAGGCATGTTTGCTGTGTTTTTTCTTCATTCTCCCAGTACAGAAGGGCATTTTTGTGTTGTATACCAGTGGGGAAGAAGGGGAATGGAACGGGGGTTCCATAGAGACTGTTTTTGTTGTTAAATGCTGAGAGAGTTGGGGAGAAAACGTTTTTTCATCCCTGTGGATGCATTTCCCTTCCCACAACTCGTTTTGGGTGAGCCACGATTTGGGGAAAATCTATGGCCATCTTGGTTGTGAATTCCATTGCTGGAAATGTGTATCTATGCCCAATGTTTGTGCTTGCTGTGTGAGAAATGAATATGTTGGGGTATGGGTATGGGTATTCATTGCTTTGGCTTGAGCTTGAGAGTAAGCATCCAGGGTTCAATTGTAGCCTGATAAACCCAGCTAGGGACTGGCTTGGCTCAGATGGAATGATTAATTGGCTGTGAATGAGCTTTGTCCGCCTTTTCCTTGTGAGAATCATGCCCAGTTCGGGGGTGGCCTTCGGAAGGGACTCAATATAAGCTGTCGAAGAGCCTATGGTTGGGTGGAACGTTGCAGCAACATAGCTAGTTGCTTGGGACAATTGCACAAGGAAGATAAGTGTTTTCTGTCTATGTATTTACTTCTGCAATGCATTAACTTGATGACTGTTTTGATATGCTGGATGGACATGAATTGTGTGTGTGGATTAGTTTTAATTCCACTGTGCATATTGCCTAATTTGTATCTACACACCAATGTTTATGAAATGCCCAGATTTTAGTGCCATGTTCCCTTCCTTGCATTGGGTCAGCAGGTGGGTACATTACAAACGTACCATCATAAACATCACGTTACATATTCATCTAACATATGCATCTAATAGATTTAAACATCATCTAACGCACATATCTAACAATAACATATAAGAAAACACAAGTTGCATTTTCTAACATAACAATCACACACATCTAACAAACATCATCAAACCTGACCAACATACACATCACCATCAACATATAAATAAACATCAACATGATATGTAAAATGGAAAATGTCATATATATATATATATATATATATATATATATATTAAAAAAAACATCAAACTGATGATACATGTCAAACACACATGTCTAGTCCACCCCCAGAACCAAATCAACATCAATATATGTCACACCATATCCAGAGGCATCAATACCCCCACTAGTAGAGCTAGAGGAACCAACACCCCTACTAGTAGAGCCAACAACATCAACACCTCTGCTAGTAGAACCAAAGGTATTGACACCTCTAGTAGTAGATCCAGAGGCATGATCAGTACCTATGCCAGGAAATATAGGAGTATTATGTGTATTAGTACCAAATACATCTATAGGAACCTATATCATCTCACCTGATGTGAGAATCCTCTATAAAACTTAGGGAATAGTGGATCAGGATCATGGGGAGATGATGGATGTATAGGTCAATCATGAGTATAGGATAACAGGTCACATAGGTATACCTGAGAAGATGTCGGATCCATCGATGGAGGAGGATCCAGAGGAGGAAGAGGTGGAGGAGATCATGTCTGAGCTTATAGAGGAGGAGGAGGAGGAGGAGGTGTATGAGATGTCGGAGGTGGAGGAGGAGGTATTGGATGAGATGTCATAGGTGAAGGAGGAGGAGGTGGAGGCCGAGGAGGAGGTGCACGAGATGTGGAGGCTATGTCATTGGTCGAAGCAACTAATGGAGAAGGAGGTGGACTAGGAGGCTGTAATGGGAGGTATGGCTATCAAAATTCGGGTATGGGCAAACCACCCTGCATGGGAATTCGTGTTTTGCTTCTTGGGAAAGAAAAGAGCCATCAATTTCTCCCCCAAGCCATTATCCAGGATCATTCCTTCTCCCTCACAAGTTTAGAGCTACCTAGGCGTTTTCCAGGCATGTTTGCTGTGTTTTTCCTTCATTCTCCCAGTAGAGAAGGGCGTTTTTGTGTTGTATACCAATGGGGAAGAAGGGGAATGGAACAAGGGTTCCATAGAGACCGTTTTTGTTGTTAAATGCTAAGAGAGTTGGGGAGAAAATGTTTTTCCTCCCCGTGGATGCATTTTCCTTCCCACAGCTCGTTTTGGGTGAGCCACGATTTGGGGAAAATCTATGGCCATCTTGTTTGTGAATTCCATTGCTGGAAATGTGTATCTATGCCCAATGTTTGTGCTTGCTGTGTGAGAAATGAATATGTTGGGGTATGGGTATGGGTATTCATTGCTTTGGCTTGAGCTTGAGAATAAGCATCCATGGCTCAATTGTAGCCTGATAAACCCAGCTATGGACTGGCTTGGATCAAATGGAATGATTAATTGGTTGTGAGAGAGTGAATGTCCCCTTTCCTTGTGAGAATCATGGCCAGCTCGGGGGTGGCCTTCAGATAGACTCAGTATAAGCTGTCGAAGAGCCTATGGTTGGGTGGAACGTTGTAGCGACATAGCTAGTTGCTTGGGACAATTGCACAATGAAGATAAGTGTTTTCTGTCTATGTGTTTACTTCTGCAATGCATCAATTTGATGATTGTTTTGATATGCTGGATGGGCATGAATTGTGTGTGTGGATTAGTTTTAAATTCTGCTGTGCATATTGCCTAATTTGTATCTGCACACCAATGTTTAAATTCTTATGATTCTAATTAGTGGGCTGAGTTTTATGAAATGCCCAGATTTTAGTGCCATGTTCCCTTCCTTGCATTGGGTCAGCAGGTGGGTACATTACATTACCAATGATTGATACTCCTCTTCAGTAGATATTTGCTAATTATGATGGGTCATTGCCAATGGAATGAAGATTTGTATGATCAGTAACTCGCCCTTCTTCGTTGACTGGAATAGGACTTCCCACGCCTTAGTAACAGAGAGATCCCTTGCTAACAGCTGCGCCTTCCTCTCCTTCTTGACAAGTGGTCACGAGTTCAGTAGACAGTCGTTGAAAGTGTGAAATGCATTCTCTATGCTTGGGAATGAGAAGCAGGAATTGCATTAAGAGTACTTGGCTGTAATATGCCTTGCAGAAGAGAAATGGGAGCAGCAAGGCAGTGTTGATAAAGGGAGAATTCCTTAACTCCTCCATTGCTATTATATTTATATTTCCTAAGTTGTCCATACTGAAAATTATGGCATAGGGATGTTGGAAATGCAAAAGGATAGATAGATGAAGGGAGTATGTACTAGATGGCATATTACACAGTGCATGTGAAAATGTTTTTTTGCGTGTATATGATATTGCATATTAGTAAAATAGTGAGGTTTTACATATGCAATGAGCCACTTAAGATAATTATTGTGGTTGCTAATAATTAGTCATGTTCATATTGGTTGTAGGACCAAAGACAACCGAAGCATGGCTAAGGATGTGGATGATGATTGTTGCATACAACCTCATGAAGAGAGGATGGTGCAACAAATCCATGATCATGATGTTGGCAAAAGGACTGAGTAGCCTTGGTAAGAGGCCGACTAATCAGGTAACATCAAGCGATATTAATAACAACCATGCAGGTAAGGGTTAACTGTGCTTAATTGCATGAATGTTGAAAGAGGATTTGGTGAGTCTCTTCAACTAAGCTTAAACTAAGGTAATTTGGTTTGCATTGAGTGCCTAAATGTGAATGCCAACCCACCAAGTATGGTGAGGTGCGGGTAGGTGAAGGCATGGAGCCTAACACCCTATAGTTTCTAGAAACCTCAATGCATTCATATGAATTCATATCATGCCATTTGTGAATACTGGTTGTGAGTTTAACAACCAAAGCAACTGAGGACTTATGGACCTGTCATGGTAGTGCATGCTGTATGTAGTAATCATGGTTAGGCCATAGTATGTGAATGCATAGTATTCATGAAATCATGCAAGAGGGCATTGAAGAGATGTGCATAGAAATAGTCGGTAAATGTTGTAAATATGCATGCATGTGTAGGTGCACATGTTGAAATGCATTGTGTGAATGCATGGGTGTGATATATATATATGTTTAAATGCAGTTAGATAATAGATGAAATGGTGGACTATTGCTAATCCTGAGACCATTCCATAAGCTGCTATGAATGCAGGAGAAGGACTGCATGAAGAAGGTAGACATGTGATGGGCTACCAGAGCACTCTGTTGGAAGGATAGAGCTGCATGGAATATGAAGTAATGAGTATTTACAGTATTTAAATTGTATGGATAGTGTGACTATGTCTTGCAATTTTATTGTGATACTGATGCATATATAGAAATGTATATATATTTCATTGCATTTCAAATGTTAAACAGTTGAAGGTGTTTGAATTATTGAGTATTATAATTCTGAGATCACTTCAGTGACTGTATGGCAATGAATGATTATGTGCATAGATACTCACCACGTGTTTGGCTGATTGAAGTATCAATTTTCAGGCAGAAAAGTCTTGCGTATGGCTATGAGGATAAGTCCATAGTAAAGAACGAGATCTACCATGTGCAGAAGCCAAAGGTTATGAGAAGGTTCTCATGATTGTAAATTTATGCATGAAACAAATCTGAAAATTGTCTGGTTTAAGTTTATGAGAATAGTCTCATAGTTGCAAATCTAATTTCTATAGGAAAACAGATTTACAAATTTCAAATTTGAGAATTTGCTTATAATTGCTAATGATTGTTTGGATTATATATAATTGTGTCAGAAGGACAGGTTGTAGGTGGATGTTCAGGTATGGTAGCAAGGGTGAAACCATAATGGACAGAGGGATACCACTTACGAGGTCCAAACAATATGAGGATAGCCTCATTGCTAAGCAAATCAATTTCTGTAGGAGACAGAATTGTAAATTCATATTGAATTTAATTATTAATGCTATTGATTGGTTATGGAACAATCATATTTGAAGCTTATTGCTAAATGTTGTTGACTGTTTGTCTATTTGATAAAACGTGCCAGGATGACACATTGCAGGAAGACCATGTGTGATGGCCTGCAAAAGCCAAACTAGATGGGAAGGATCCCATGCTTTGGAAATGGGTTTCGGGTGAAACGCCATTGTAAATGTTGATAATGTCTCAGCCGAACTACATGTTGGTAAAGCATGTGAGTGAGACAGTAAAATTATTCCAAGAAGGCATGTGTGGGTTAAGGAACATGAAAGGATTGGGGTGGCAAACCGAATGACTGTTAACTCAGAGAAGGGAGCCCCCATTCTTCGCCATTAAAGAAAGATACATATGTGAAACAAATGAGTATTTGGTAACCCTAACTAAGGATATACATGTCTGGTTATTAGATTTAATATGCAGAGCATGTTTTATTATTTCATTATTGTTCTAGACTGCTTGAGTATGACTAAGGCCTACATGGCTCACATCGGAAAGGGATGCATACCTTTCGGGTGGCGGGTTATGTTAGGGTTTCAATATTGACTACACCCTAAGGGAATGGACACATTCTTGGTGTTTCAATACTTGATAGTGAATGATATGAAATATGATTACGATTTTTGAGCAGCAATACTGATGAGCCTGCGTATCCTTCTTGTGCTAACAGCTTACACAAATGCAATTTGGTGTTGCACGTTAAGAGGCAAAGTGAAGAAAGGGTGCTCAAGAGGACTGTATGGGCAGTGGTAACCTTTCTACGCTCACACTAAAGGACACTAGAAGAGATGGATAGGCCCGAGGAGCTGTGTTGCAAAAAAGGGGTATCATCCTTGTGTAGTGTGAGTGGGTATTGTGGGGCCATGCTAGCATGCAGTCAAGTGAGTCACCTATGGAGTTCCTGGAGGGAACCACTGGTTGCATAAGAAAAGGAGCCACGTAATCATATTATGCTGTTCATATTTCCTGATAAACCCAGTCGATGTACTGGCTTGGCAATGGTTGCTGGATGCCTGATAAACCTAGTCAGTGTACTGGCTTGGCATTGGTTATTTGCATGTTGTAGAAGTATTGGTGAAGGGTGTTATTTCTTGACAAACCCAGTCGGAGAATTGGCTTGGAAATGGTTATTGTATGCTTGATAAACCCAGTCGACGTACTGGCTTAGCATACTGATTTTTGAAATGCTTGATAAACCCAGTCGGCATACTGGCTTAGCATACTGATTTTTGAAATGATTGATAAACCCAGTCGGCGTACTGGCTTAGCATATTGATTTTTGAAATGCTTGATAAACCCAGTCGGCATACTGGCTTAGCATACTGATTTTTGAAATGATTGATAAACCCAGTCGGCGTACTGGCTTAGCATACTGATTTTTTTTTGGGGATGCCTAATAAACCCAGTCGGTGCACTGGCTTGGCATTACCTATTCGGATGATGTTGTGGAGCAGTATGTGTGCTGGCCAAGCATCCACCCCATAGGTGATCCAAGGCTTGTAAAGCAGAGAAGGAAACCTGTGGAGTAGCGAGGAAAATGCACAATACAGATAAGTATTCATTTTCATTTATTTCTTGTTTGGAATAATGAATACTTCAGGTATAAGTCTTATGACAACCAAGCTAATGCACTGTTGTTTCTTTATTGGAAACCTTGGCCATTACAGGAAGCAAGGACCCTGAAAGAGCTATAAATGCTTGGTAAAGCCAGAGAGTAATTGGTTGGGAGCTATAGATGCTTGGTAAAGCCAGAGAGTAACTGGTTGGGAGCTATAAATGCTTGGTAAAGCCATAGAGTAACTGGTTGGGAGCTATAAATGCTTGGTAAAGTCAGAGAGTAACTGGTTGGGAGCTATAAATGCTTGGTAAATCCAGAGAGTAACTGGTTGGGCGCTATAAAATTCTTGGTAAAGCCAGAGAGTAACTGGTTGGGTGCTATAAAATTCTTGGTAAATTCAGAGAATAGTTGGTGGGAACATTAACCACTTGATGTTGTGGGGCACCCAGCATGCTGGCCAAACATTCCCTTAAACAATTGATAAAACCAGTCAGCGTACTGGCTTGGCATTGCCTATTCGAATGGTTGTGGAGTAGCCTGTGTGCTGGCCCAACATTTATTGTTGTCTCCACGGGAAACCCAATGCTTGGAAAGCGAAGAAGGATCCTGTGGAGTAAAGTGAAGACATCCGATACAGATAAGTATTTGGTTATCTTGCAACTTTTTGCTTATGAATATACGTGTGTATATGATTTGATCATGATTTTCTCAAACTCTTGTCTAGAGATAAACCCTATGAAAATACACTAAACATGTGAATGAATTCAATGTTTGAGTGTAGGTATTGCTAGAAGCAAGGACTATGAAAGCATCTGGAGGATGCATGTGGACATGTGACCGTCCTAAAGAGAGATCAATATGAGCGGTAATGAAAGATGGTGCTAGTGGAACTGTGTGGGTCCTAGCAGCCAAAGGTTCTGTAAGCAACAATGGGGAAGGGTTCCCTAGTTGAAAAGCATTAGACAGACCTTAGACACTAAAGTGTCATAGTCAAGAAATGGCACGCCAAGCATTCACATTGAAGTGAAAGAGGCTAACGAGCATAGAACCACAAGTGATGGTGTGGCTCCGAATTGGAACAAGACTAAGAGGGGGAAACTCTTACTCTTCTCTTTCCTTTTGACTGATGCATCTCAGAAATAAAAGACTGTTGAGTGCATGTCATAAATGAAAACCAATTGTGTTTAATTGCTTGAAATGAATTGTGAATGCTGAAATAGTTATTTTTTTGTGAAAGGATGAACATGAATGAGTTTATGTGTATGTGGGAAAGCATGAAATGTGTGGAAGTCTCATGAGTAAAGCATGGGCGTTCCAAGTCAATTAGGAAAATAATTGACTGATTTTATTATTGTGTTATGCTTGTCCTAACAAGAATTGCCATGAGGAGTCTCACAGGAGAGACATTGAAAGCCATTGTTGCAGCTGTTACTAGCCAAGTGATTGCTAGTGAGAAAAGTGAGAGCCAGTTGTGCACTTTGATCATGGAAGCATACCAAAGGCCATTTTTTTTGGCTAGAAATCTTCCTCAAATAGCTGCCAGGACATCAAGAAAAAAATGGCATCCATGGAATTCCAGACTTGTAGAACATCTGGAAGGTAAATAAAAGAAAGGGATCGTTGTAGAGCAATGCCCACCTGTAGAGATGGCCGATCAAAGCCAGCATGAACGATTGTGGAGGCCAAAGGACTTGGTCTTGAAAGCTCAAAGTAAAGGGATGAAACGTAGGACAGACCTGCCACCATTTGTGAATTCTGGGGCATGTGTAAAGTGGGTATTTATACCTAAGTGTTGGAACACCGAGGACGGTGTTATTCCAAGGGGAGGGGAATGTAATGTCCCCAGTTTGACCCCATGGCATTAACATTATAAATGATGTAATATTGTTATGAAATCATGGTGAGGAGCTCAAGGCCAAGGCCCCGCCATCGATTTAGTGATGCATGAGGTTTACGTGCTAGCCAGGCACATTGAAATTTTAAATATGCATTTTAATAAATACCCACAACTAGCTATGCAATGCAACAAGAGATGGGGGCATGATTTTACAAGGAATTGGGAGGGAAAACATTCAAACCCTTGAGCCACTCAAGTCAAGCCAAGTGTCAATGAGAGAACCCATCAAACCCTCAACTACCCATGTTGACTTTTGTACCCAATCATTGATTTCTCCCAAGAGTTGGTTGAGGTAGTTAATGCCTTGGGGAATGGGAGGTATGGCTATCAAAATTCGGGTATGGGAAAACCACCCTGCATGGGAATTCGCGTTTTGCTTCTTGGGAAAGAAAAGAGCCATCAATTTCTCCCCCAAGCCATTATCCAGGATCATTCCTTCTCCCTCACGAGTTTAGAGCTACCTGGGCGTTTTCCAGGCATGTTTGCTGTGTTTTTCCTTCATTCTCCCAGTAGAGAAGGGCGTTTTTGTGTTGTATACCAATGGGGAAGAAGGGGAATGGAATAGGGGTTCCATAGAGACCATTTTTGTTGTTAAATGCTGAGAGAGTTGGGGAGAAAACGTTTTTCCTCCCTGTGGATGCATTTTCCTTCCCATAACTCGTTTTGGGTGAGCCACGATTTGGGGAAAATCTATGGCCATCTTGTTTGTGAATTCCATTGCTGGAAATGTGTATCTATGCCCAATGTTTGTGCTTGCTGTGTGAGAAATGAATATGTTGGGGTATGGGTATGGGTATTCATTGCTTTGGCTTGAGCTTGAGAATAAGCATCCATGGCTCAATTGTAGCCTGATAAACCCAGCTATGGACTGGCTTGGCTCAGATGGAATGATTAATTGGTTGTGAGAGAGTGAATGTCCCCTTTCCTTGTGAGAATCATGCCCAACTCCGGACGGACTCAGTATAAGCTATCGAAGAGCCTATGGCTGGGTGGAACGTTGTAGCGACATAGCTAGTTGCTTGGGACAATTGCACAATGAAAATAAGTGTTTTCTGTCTATGTATTTACTTCTGCAATGCATCAATTTGATGACTGTTTTGATATGCTGGATGGGCATGAATTGTGTGTGTGGATTAGTTTTAAATTTCGCTGTGCATATTGCCTAATTTGTATCTGCACACCAATGTTTAAATTCTTATGATTCTAATTAGTGGGCTGAGTTTTATGAAATGCCCAGATTTTAGTGCCATGTTCCCTTCCTTTCATTGGGTCAGCAGGTGGGTACATTACATTACCAATGATTGATACTCCTCTTCAGTAGATATTTGCTAATTATGATGGGTCGTTGCCAATGGAATGAAGACTTGTATGATCAGTAACTCACCCTTCTTCATTGACTGGAATAGGACTTCCCACGCCTTAGTAACAGAGAGATCCCTTGATAACAGCTGCACCTTCCTCTCCTTCTTGACAAGTGGTCACGAGTTCAGTAGATAAACAAGCAATAGTGTGAAGAATAATGCTGCCCCACACAAGGAGAATGTGCCCTCAAGAAGACACCCAGATGTAGTAATGTTGCTATCTCAATGAGCAAATAAGTGCGCCATCACTAATTAGGTATTTGATGAAGACGTTGGATCTTTGCAAGGATGTAATATGATTGCTGCAATTCTTGAAATGCTATGATAAACCTGTGTGATTTACCTCTGGAGTGGGTAGGGCAGATAGATTTCGTTGCCGAAACACACTTGATGGCTAGGGAAATGTGCCCTAAAACCCTATGGCTCTCAGAGCTCTCAAAACCAATTCTCAATCATCAATCATAATAATGGTTACCTAGTAACTCACTTAGCAGGTTTGTTCTTAAGAGAGTCACAATGCAGATTTAGGGGAGTTTCAAGAATTGAATGTGTTGAGTATGATATCAGATAGGAGGCAGGGTCTTACTATATGAATACATGAATATGTCAGAATAATTTTGGTGTGCTTCTTATCTATAAATTGAAAACACAATGAAACAGGTGAGTAGAAGATTTCTAAGCTACCCATAGCAAAGTTAAGGTGGATTGTTATTTATTTCATGAGTGGAGATTTCCTGTAGCTAGAAGTTTTACATAGAGAAGAGGGTTTTAAAATGGGAGAAAAATGCTATAACAGAGGTTTGTATGCCAAGTATGGAAAAAATCCTCACCTAAAATGCTTCGACCATGTGTGCATGCCTTTGTAGAAGCCTATTCAAAAGGGTACAAGACTTTTGCCAAAACATCAATAAGGGAGAAAGACGCATCACAATTCATTGAATGTAAACTCAAAAATAATTGCATACCTTTGCAAGGACTAACAAACTCCAAAAAGTTGAGAACACGATCAGAATCGAGGAAGAAACAGAAACGAAGGGTTTCATGCAGTGATGTTCATGTCTAAACCCTCACTGCTATTTGTTCTAGCGCTCTTCCTTCCATATAGCTTCCTAGTTTGTTTGTTTGTAATTATATATATATATATATATATCATCTAAATATTTCCCCCCCTCACCTCTTTTAGAGAAAAAATGTGGTGGTAAATCTGGTATCTTCCTAGTTTGTTTGTTATATATATATATATATATCATCTAAATATTTTCCCCCCTCATCTCTTTTGGAGAAAAAATGTCGCGGTAAATCTAGCACATGAACTCAAATTAAATTAATAATAATAATAATAACAAAAACAACAACAATAACAATCAGAAATTATTATGTACCTGAATTTGGTGTTTAGGTAAAATCTTAAAATTATATTAAATAATAATTATTATTCATTTTCACTTGGATTGGTTTGGTAGTTTAGTTAAATAGAACTGTATTTCCACATATATGTTTTGTATATCTTTATTTTTTGTTATGGATTTAAATGGAGAAAAATATTTTAAAAATAAAAAGATAATTTTTTTATATTTAACAGTTCTAATATTAAAATAGATTTATATTAATTTTATATATCATAATCTTATTAAAATGGATCTATATTAATTTTATATATTATAATCTTTATGATAATGGGGTATTTGTAAAAGATTGATGCCTTTTACTAATATAATGGTTGATTGGTTGTGATGTCGGCCTTTAACCTTCCCTCTTGGAAAAAATATTACAAAAACATATCGTATTGGCAAATAGGCCTAAATAATGTGTGCCTTGGAATTGTTTTTAATAATATATATAAGTTTAGGATTCTATTAAAAAACTAGCAAAATGCACTGAGAAAAAGAATCCAAGTGGTTGATAAGAAAGAGACCAAATGTCTAGTGAGAACAACGATACCCCACAATTGAGAAAAAAAGAGGCACATGTCCACCGACTAAACAGACTAGTGAAAATTAAGATTTCTACAAAATCCCTTACAGGTCCGGGGTTATGGGCATAAAAAACAAGCAAAGAGAAAATTGAAACTATTAAACAAAACAAAGGGCCAAACTTGAGGTTGTTCACTTAGACTAAAACTAATCATCGTCATAAATGAAAATTGGAGGAGAGGTTAGTTGCGCATCACATGGGCATTCCTTCTTTTCTCCTGAATTCTCTCTCGGATTGAAACTCTATGAAGAATGGTGAAAAATCAACTAAGTGGCCTAGGAATTGGGCTTACCTTTGGTGTAGATTCTATCAAGAGGTTTCTCTTCCTAAGAAAACATTTACAGGCTCAATTAACAATCAAATGTTACAAGATAACACAATGACCACATTAGCTTAGGATCAATATTCCTAGGCTCAACTAACCATCAAATATAACAATATAACACCATCACCACATTAGCACAAGGATGACCATTGTGTTATAAGATAACATAATGACCACATAATTAGCATGTGGACAACCATTATATTTCAAGACAATGCAATGACCATATTATGAGTGCATGACCATTTATTATCACATTAAGACATCACACCACAAGTATACTAGAACAAGGAGTACCACACTCGTGAGATTTGTAGTTATACATTATAATAATTAATTTTGTTTGATTTCTTGAGGAGCTTTGAACCTTAAGTTTTACATTATTTTTACATTTTAATATGGTTAGATAGGGGAATTCATGAGATTTTATCCTTAGATCTCTTTGTTAGACTTTGGCTACTCTTTGAAATAGTGCACCTTTCATTTGGGCCTTAAACTATTGAAACCTATGTTTGTAACTAAGGTTGCCATGGTTAAAGTGGAAGATAGCATAAGGGCATTGTTGTGAAATGTTTCCATAACTTTGAAACTCTATGCCGAGTATTCGCATGGGGTGTATGGGTTATAAAACTTATATTTTATGGTTAAACGCTTTAGTGGCTCCCCACTATTACATGGTTATGGGACTTCATATTATAAATTTTTCGAATAATAATAAATTTATTTTTATATAAATATAGAATTTATAAGCTAATTTGGTATCAATTGTTGAGTTGTGACATGTGAGGGGGTCTACAATTTACTAAATTTAAACATTGTAGATGGATTCATAGACCCCTTTAGGGGGTCTCTGAATCCATCTACAATGTTGAAATTTAGTAAATTGTACAAATCTACAAATTCATTGTCAAAATTGCAATTTTACATTATCGGACTGACACAACTAAAAATGACCAAATAAATTACCAATTGGTATGTGATCAATTTTAGTTTAGTTCTTCTCCCATGACCAAATTGGTCATTTTTAGTTTAGTTCTTATCTCGTGACCAAATTGGTCATTTATCTTTGTCTTTTTTAGTTAGTTCACTTAAAATTTCTCAATTTTGGTCATTTATCCCTTGAAAAAACTATGGTGACCAAATTTTTTGGTTGCCTGGTCACTTATCTCTCATTTTGTACTAGTGACATGTTGTATGATACTTGTATCATAAGTATTCAAATCATCATATGTCCATGCAAAAATGTCCTTGTATTGCTGAATTTTTTAATAAATTTGCATCTCTCCTCAGGTGAGCAACACTGTCCTAAATTGACATATTTAGGTTCCCACTCCGTACCTAGGTTCACCAGTTCGTACTGCATTGAAGAGCTGTTTGTTTTGACATTCGCTGGCCTCCTAAATTTATGCTATAGATCGAATAATTTTTCAAGAGTTCATACTCCTTTTGGCATAAAATTTCCCTTAGTGATATGATTATCTTGCAATTCTGATTGGTGTTCGTCTTCTTCAATAATGGATTCTTTGAATGTATCTTCATCTGTCAAGAAGCTGATATTTTGTTCATCATCATCGAAAACTCTCCAATTTGTAATATTATCAAGGACAGATGGCCTGAATTCAAATGGAACACTTGTTATTAGTTGCACTAGACGTGAAGCACACGTAGCCAATAAATCAACATCAACATTTTATAACCTCAGACTGATATCCTTTCAAGGGCGGATATAATCAATGAATGGTATTTCTTACTTGTCTGAAAACTATCTATGAATCACAAAAATCTTTCAAATTCTTTACATTTAAACCAATGGCTTTCTTTAGGCCCTGAATTAGAGATTCATATTCAACAATATTATTTGTACATTCAAATTCTAGTCTACAAGAGAGAAATTGTCTTTTTTCTTGGGGATCTACAAGAACACAACTAGCTCCTGCTCTCTCTTGTGTCTTGGAGCCATCAAAATACAAATTCCAAAATCTATCCTCTAATTTAACTAAGTTAGTAGGATCACCTATGTCAATAACTAACTCTACTATATTACAGTCAATATCATCAGCCTATGCAAATTTAAGGAAATCGGACTGTGTGTCTGAATCATGGGAAATTTTTTCTTCCTGGTAGTTTCCGGGTTCAATTTCCAAAAAATAATTTCCCAAAATCAAAGATCAAAATTTTATTGGTTCATTCTTACCTTCTAATCCTGTCACATTATGTTTCATATGAGTTTCTCTTAATACTTTGATTCGATTCTGCTTATTTTGATATGGTAACCACAAATGAGACCAATCTGTTGCAAAGTAACCATTCAATTTGTTTGACCAATCTCTACTCAGTATTAATCCATAAGCTTCTAGTATGTCTACTACCATGATATCAATGAATTGACATACTCTTGAATCTACAACCAATCTAATCAATACATTCTTCATTTCCCTAATAACTTTAACATCTGATCTATCTAGTTGGATAATCCGAGAAAGGGATGCTATGGGTTTCCCGTTAATTATTTTACAAATAGATAGTGGCATGATGTTAGATGAAACTCCAGAATCTACTAAACAGTTATGCACATTATAATTAAAAATTTCAAAATTCAAAAGAAAAGGAAGAGTTTGAGACTTCGATTTTCCACCAATACTTGCTTCGTTAATATCTACATGAGACTCAATTCTTTCTGACTGTTTGTATACCGTACTGCTTGATTTTAAATCAAAAGCTTCCAATAACTTATTTCTCTATTGTGGCAAATTACACATTTCGAACAGAGATATGTTTGCTTTTGTCTTTTTTATATCTTCTACAATATAATACCCCATATTCTGATTTCCTCTAGTATTTCCACCAATATCAGATTTGTTGAGTACAAGGTTTACTGTTTTATTGGTCAATGGATTTGTTTCCTTTGCAGCCGCTGGAAGACTAGTGGGTCTTTCATTCAATTTTGGTTGTAATTGGTTTGGGCTCTTATTATTATTTTTTATGACTTCTTTAGCCGCTCTCAATTTTGGTAGTAACGTACTTTGTTTCCCTACTGGTCCCTTACTCCTAGTAGCATAATATACTGATGAGACTTGTATTTCTTCTATTCCTTCCTCATCATCCAAACCCAAATTTGGGGCCCATTCCATAATACTAATGTGGTTTCTTCACTATGATCTTCTGTCTCGTTTGCTTGTTCTTCATTATGATCTTCATTATCTAATAGTTGTGTATCCAATAATTGATTCATTACTAGAGTCATCAAATTTATCCACTGCGGGCAAGTTTTTTCAGAATGATGCTCTTGGTGGAATGTGCAAAAGTGATCCATGCCAAATTCATTTAAATTAAAAACAGTAGAATCATTCAATGGAGGTTTTGGGATTTCTTCTTTCTTCTTGTAGAAATGTTTGAAGGGTTTCCTTATTGAAGAACTAGTGCCCTTTTCCTTTTCCAGATCTACTATTTTATTAGATAAATTTTGAACCATTTTGACCACATTTTCCATCTCATTTGAAGACTCTTCCTTAGGTTTGGTTAGCAACAAAGGCCTTTTATTTACTGTCGGTTTTATTTCAGTGTCCATAGCATGTTTCATAATACTATTGATATCATTCTCTAATTTCTTGGCTTCTTCAAAAATTTCTGCTAAAGTAGTTTTGCATGATCTCTTGAAAAACATGGCTATGGATGGATGAAGCGCTGTGGTGTAATATTCAACCAAGGATTCTTTAGCAAGTATTGCAGCAGCGCTAAAACTATTCAAGACTGTGGTAAATCTCTGATTAAAGTATTGTACCTTTTCTTTCTTATCCATCCTTAGAGACAATAATTCTTTCATAAGTGAAGCCAGAGTTCTCTGATCACCAAATTTGTTGATAAAAGCATTTTCAAAACCATCCCAATCTACTATAGAACCAGTTTGTAAACTAAAGAACCAAGATGATGCTCTAGGTTCAAATGTATATGGGAAAAGTCTACATACAACATCTTCATGTTCTACATTCAGTAAATTTAAATCCAAGTAAAAACTTTTTAGATGATCATCAATAGAGACTCCTTTTGTAGGATCAAACTTAGGTAATACTCGTTTTGGGTGTTTCGGTAAATCATGCAAAGGAGCGAGTAAGTTGAGTGGTCCTCTATCCCTCCATGTAGGTGGTGGATTAGCATTATGAGCCATATTAGCAATACGCCCAGGAGAATGTGGAGGCGTATGTGGTGGTGTAAGTGTTTGTATGTGCAGAGAAGTGATTGAATCAAGAGAATTAGGCCTCAATTGATTGAGGGATCTGGTATATCTTGTAATGAAAAATCTACTTATTATTCCAAAGATTCCACCTGCACAAAATCGCTAGTTTGCACAATTTGTCGTCTAGGAGCTTGTCTTCTAGGTAATAAAGGTACTACCGATAACCCTCCAAGTTTTCTCACGTATGATCTAGTGTGTCTCCTGGAATTATCTACTTCAGTGTGTGGAACAACATACAAACGTTCAGTATGATCAATTTCAGAATCAAACTTTTCTTGATAATCAGTTTCAGAAATTAATTCTCTTGGTTGGGATGTTTCAAACAAAGACCCAGAGAAATTTCCTCGTGGAAACAGATTTCCTATACCAGCCATGCACTGGCGTCCCTCCTTCTAGTGCCAAAAATGGTTGATTCCTGGAAATTCCTAGCATCGGACAGTAGGGATTCTCCCCAATGAATAATCCCAATTAGGGCATTCACTGTTTGGAATAGGGAATCCGTCCGGTTAACGGTTCGACTACCATAGATATGTTTGTTGAATTTACCAGTTGCGGCCCAGCCCACCGTTTATATTTTATATTTGATTATGAGTATGCAAGTTCCCTAATCTAATTGATGCATAACCTATAATTGACAGGAAGAAGCCTCACAAGTGATGTGCAGGTTCTTACCTCTCATTTGATCACTTATACCTTATCAATAAGCTAATCCTATCCTAACTTAACTAATCTATCCTTGCAAGGAGCGAGTTTTAATGAGAGTAATATCTAAGAATGTTTATACAAATCCAACAGATAGCTATTTAGATAAATTATTTGCATTCACAATAGAAATATACAAAGGTAGATTTGATGACAATTATAACCATTTATTACTCTTATATCGCACAGGAATTTGCATAGACAAGTAAAATAATTCATTACCCTCGAAATATTTCAATAAAGTCATAAAGATCTCACAGCATGAGGATGAACATAGGAAGAAATAATTCTGATATGTTATCCAAAACATTCCACACAAAAATTCGTGCAAGTTTTACCCAACAAATAGGTCTTTCTCATTAGCATAAAATTAGTTTTCTTACAAAATGTCTCCAGCTTCTATTACACCAGAAACATTCCCATCTCTAATCCCTTATCCCCTCTATTTATCTTACAAGGGAATTTTTCTTTACATGACCAATCGTTTCACCTACCCTTCGAATCTTGGATTGCTAAAATTTTGTTTCTTGTGCTTGCACAACCAAAAAATAGATAATTATTTACAAATTATATCATTCTGCTGGTGGGGCCTCTAAGCTAGAAATATAATTATCCTACAAATCAGTTTCATGAAATATAACATTACATTATTGAGGCTCTAATAATTTTAAAGAGATCTCATGAATAGATAATTATTTTCCTACACCCATCACTCCTTCAACAACTACTTTATAACTTTCTTCTAGAAAATAAGCATTCATAGATGCTTGTCCTATGTGCTGTTTGAGATCTTCTTCATTAAGCACAACCAATTTCTTGATGTACTCTAGGTACTCCTTTAAGATGTCTTTTAATTCTGTTAGACTCTCGTCCTTGGTGGGTAACTCGTACATATTTTGAGTAATTGAGATGTGGCATTTCTCACGCACTTGACAAATATCTTTGTAGATTCCTTCACATTTTGAGATAGACTTTGGTACTTATGCCTGTATCTTCCTGATAGATTTTCTGGAACTATCTAGAAGAGATATATCTAACTTGAGTTCTGCAGCTGTCTTGTTCGACAAGTGATTGGGAAAGTTTGCATTTTCTCCTTTCCAGGCCATCAAATCCTTCACTTTCTGAAAGGCACTGATTAATTTATGTATTACATCAAGAGCACATGCATAAATTTCCTTCATCATTTCCTTCATCTTGTTTATCATCTTTCTCATTTTATAAATTTCCTCAACCAACAATTCTTGTGAATGAAAAATTTGTTCCTGTACTTTACATGCATGCTCATAGAATGGTGTCATGCCTTGCTTCTGATTTTGAGCAACTTTGACCTGCTCCATCATATATTCTTTTTCATTTATTAACTCATCAACCTGGGCTGTAAAACCTCTGTCTCAATTATCATTTCATCTATGTGTGTTTGCAAATATTCCTTTTCATTGATCAAGGATTCCACCTGTTGATTTGATTTGATTTGATTTTCTTCCAACTCGTTAATCCAAGAGTAGAAATCATTTCTCTCTCCTTCCATGATCACAAGTTGCACATTTAAGGCATCCTTTTCACTTTCCAATTCCTGATAATCTAGCAGTAATTTTTTCTTTTCAAATTCCACTGTATCATGTTTCCTCTTCAATTCAATTCCTTCACCTTTTTATTTCACCAATTTATCCTTCAACTTCAACATTTTTACTCGGCTTCGCTCCAGTTCATTCATCAACTTGATAACATTGTCGGCATTGGCCTGGGAAGCTGCTATGTTTACTGAAGTTGTGAACTTGGGATCTTTATGGGTGCCTTCTACCAAGGTATTTTCTTGAATTTACTATTTCTAGTTGAGTACCCATTTTCAACCTTTTCTCTATTCTTCTCAAGATTGTCTTCTGTTTGGGGTAAAAAACTATAGTATCCAATTTTGCTACACAATGCTTCTTTGAAGGAGTAAAAGGTGTGAGCCTGAGCTCAACAAATGGAATATGTACTCCTGTAAGCAGGATTCTGGACTCGTCAGGTGTATCTATGTCCATGTATTGAAAACTGGGATCTTCTTATTGAATCCCTTTCTCTTACAGAACATTCTTGAGTCTAGGTTCTTCCTCATGTATTTATAACGCAGCTTCTTTATCTTCTACTTCTTGCTCCTCTTTTCTTTTCTTTTCATGCTCGACTTCTTCTTCTTTCTTCTTTCCTCGTCTTGCCTCTTCTTCTGTCTCCTTTGCTTATTCTTCCTTCTTTTGAGCGTCTTCTTCTTTCTGCTTTCTTTTTGCTTCTTCTTTTTGTCTTAATTCATCCTCTTGCTTTACTCTTGCTTCTTCTACTGCTACGACCTCTTCTGTGGCCTTCTGCTGCTCTGCTTCTTTAGCAGTATCTTTAGTTTGACTAGATCCTGCTCCATCTCTACGACCAAATATTTTATTTAAATCAACCATATTATTTTCCCTTCGATATACTTCTTCGTCCTTTAAGAAGTGATATTTATACTCGAAATGAATCTTACATGATGGACAGTGTTTTGCGGCCTTTTGTAATTTGTCATTTCTAACGAAAATATTATCTCCAAAGTGGAATGCTTCCAAGTGATTTATGAAAAATTACGCTCCTTTTACCTTAGGGAATTTATATGCTCTGATGACAAAGGGAAGTGGTGTATAGGAAGCATTCTTATTCTCATTCAGAAAATGTCCCGCCCCGTTGATAAAAACTTTCCTTACAGCCTCTTTGTGAACTACATAATCTGTGGCATACCTTGGTAGTAGGGATGGGGATTTGGTTCCTGCCATTTGGATATAGGTGCCTTCAAGGGTAAAATAGTAATCCCTATACTCACTAATTACTGTCATCGCATTATCAGACAAGCAATTTGGTTCCTCGTTAAATATCAACCTATACAGAGGAATTAGAAACGCCTCACATATAAGCTTATAGAAGCTTGTATATTTGTGAGCCCACATTATTTGGTAGGCCACATAAAGAGGGGTTTCAGTTGGGACCCAATATCACCCCAACTTGTGGAATGTGTGCCTTATCAAGATACAGTCAATGAGATAAGAAGACATAAATAATTCTTGCCTTTTCTGAGTCATTCCTCCTTGGGCTGCTACTATCGCCGATGCCATACTCTACGAAATAATGTCTTCCCAATTGAATACGATACCATGGGAGGAGACATGATACATAAGAGGCACCCAAATAAGTTTGTATATATTTGCGTTTGCCCTTCCAAATATTCTACTCGACATCATTTCTATAATTTTGAAGGGTGTTTTCATATTCTGTGCATCATTCTCTCCACTTGCCCTCTACCTCAACTGCTTTCGAGGAATCAACATCTTCTTTGCATATTCAGAATTGTCTATGTTGACCCCCTTTATCCAGTCTTCTGTCATCATGACCTTTGGAGGTGGTAACTTGTATGCTGCGCTAATATGAGCTTGCAGAAAATACATGAATCCTTCTCCACGTCCCCCAGCTATGATTCTTGAACTAACATCTACATGGGATAAAATCCACCCAATTACTTCTGAACATGGGAACAACTCTAGAAAGGTGGCGGCCTTATGAAGACTTGATTTCTTAATATTCTGGTACACCATCATGTCCTCAATAGATTCATCCAACATGTTTAGGTCTCGGATGAGGTGGTATAATTCACCCCATTTATATTCAGGCACTATTCCTGCTGCAGCCCTGGTGTCTTCATATTGGGTCTCCATCACGGTTTCTGGGACAATTTCAATATCATAGTTGGATTCTGTGACCTTGGATTTATGCTTAAAAGCTCTCCTTTTCATTTCTGAATCCTAGGGTGAAAACAAAGTTAATGTATAAATAAACAGTCCAATGTTAAGGCACAAATTTCAAGCAAGAATGATAATGAACATATAATATTTTGACCAAACTAATTCAAATAAATTGCAGATGTATGATTTGTCGATATGTATATTTTAGAAGAAATTGAGGAGATTCATACTTCCATCATATCAAGTTTTGGATATGAATATTTGTCTTTATGAACATGAAATCACGGTGTAAGATGAATTCCTCCACTCTCCTAATTATATTTTATCACAATATTGGCAACCGGGATCCTAGTTCAAAGGTTAGAGTCCACATGCAATATACGATGCATCAATGGGTTACATGTGAAGCATTCCTTATTCTACAATGCGTCCTTAGAAAAACAAAGAAAATAGTTTCTATTCAATGAGTTAAGGTGGAATGGGAGGTTTCATTTTTATCTCATCTCCATGAGACTATTTACTTGTGAATTAGGGTTGTAAGCCAATGGATCTAGCACCCCTTGAGCATATGTTGTATTTAAAGATTTAAAATAGTTAATAAATTACATACTAAAGAGACACACAAAGGTAATCGTTTCACATTCAGCTGTTAGATATTTATTCATCCTAACCTAAGCATAATAAATGAAGGTTGTTGGTCTTGTCTTCAATATGATAGCGCATCGAGATGTCCTTTCCATTTGAATAGGTTCTCCTATGATACTAGCATATATACTAATATTGGGTGTGATAGGGGAAGTGGTGTAACCCCGAGTGTTGGATCCCTGAAAAACAAGAAAGGGTAAGGATCTGACGCTTATAATAAGAAAAACAAGATTCTGCCATTCTAGTTGTCAAGCAAGAATAAGAAGCAAGAGGTTCAGAGGAGAGGTGCAGCGAAGATACTACTACTCAAGGGTAGAGAAGAGATGGGTCCGTCAGATAAGGAGAGTGGGTAAAATCCTTTCCTGGCTTTGTAAAGACTTCTTAGGGAATGGTAAGGACACTGATACGAGCCATCCAATGGGGTTGGCCTGCACTAAACAGATGAGTATACTAAAATACTTGGCTTATCTGGCCGAGGCTACTGGATACTCACTTCCTAGGGTTAGGTCCCTCTAGTGAAATTGATGCTACTTTGTCAAGGTATAATGACAACCAGGTGCAGATTTCTTTGAAAGCTGAAGGAAACAAAACCTCCTATTCCTACCGAAAACAGTTCTGGGGTTTTCAACCTTATATATGCAGTTTTTTGGCTTGAGGCCGTTTCAAAACTAAGGAAAAAGAATAAAATATTGTTGAGACCAATTAAAACATGAGGAAATCTAATTCATATTATGCACAAAAATGCGACATGAAATAGAAGCCTCCTGGCATACTGCGAAGAAAAGAAATGGTTCCATTCAAATGGAGTATGTGAGGTGTCGTCTAGGGATGCGCTTCAAATGATCAATTGCCATTACAAAAATCTTTGAAATCCCCTTTTATAAACAATTAAAAACTTAGCAATAAATGTTACTCGGTAAACGCACCAACAGGGTTCAAAACTAAACTTTTATCAAAGACTAGTTCAGAGCACCTTTTCATTTTACGCCAAAATTGTTCAGACCAAAATTCCTTTTGGCACCGATCTTGTATCAGATCAAAATTCCTTTTGGCACCAGTCTTGTTTCGGGTGAAGCGCTTTCTCGCATGATCGGTGGGATAATCATCAGTGCATAATGACTTTATACACCGAAATGTTTTGATGTCAGAGGCAATTTTATCTCGATTGTATCGGTGCAAAATTCAATCTTGCACCGATACACGAACTTACTCTTTTATTAACTCCTTTCGACTAGAAAATTCATTTTTCAAATTTGGTGTAAACAAATTCATCCCGAGCATATCGGTGTAAAAATGGATCTTGCTCCGATTTGAATCCAACTTGTTTCCTTTCAAACTTATCGGCACGAAAATGGGTTTTACTCTGACCATTTCGACATGAAACTGAAAATTTCCTCGACCGTTTCGGCACAAAATCGAAAGTGTCTCCGATCGGGCCCAAAATCACTTGTTCTCTGACCGTTTCGACGCAACATTTGAGTTTGCTTCGATTAAAAAAAGTTCATCTTCGGAAAAAAAAATCTAAGTGTCAAAAGGTTAACAAAGAAAGATGAAACAAAAAAACCTTAGTTAATAAAAAATTAATGGAGGGGACCTACAATTTTACAAAAAAATTGGGGATCAGGTTGCAGCTGCAACAAATTCTCTTGCAATGGTAAACGAAGATCCAAGGGTAGAAAAATCGTATAGTTGCTGAAGATCAACTATGATGCTTACAGTGTATGGCCCAGCAAATGGACTCCAAGAGTGCCAAAAGGAGGTTCGAAATTCCCGCAGATATTTAAATCCGAACTATGCTCAAATTCTCATTCCCATGGAATGGTTACTTGCTCTGATACCACTGATCCAGATATTCAGGGCTGAGACTTGAAGGCTTGAATGTCGAGAGAGGAGGAGAAAATATAGCTTCAAAGATGAAGTAAACAATGGACTAGTTGTGAGAAAGACATAGCAGTGCGATTTGGGCTATGAATATCCTAGACAGAGAAACATAGAGTAAATATTCCACATGGCAGAGTGAGGCTCAAAGAGGTTTCTTTGAGCCTCGCCTCTCAAACTATACTAAGAAAGGAATTCAGAACCAATACCCCGAAATAAATCAATAGAATAAGATAAATGTAGGATGCCAAAAATAATAGCTTGCTTTATTGAGAAGGCAGAAAGCCCTTTATATAAAATTATTACAATGTGCCTTGAAGCCATAGCTTGGAACAAAACCGTGGGCTACCAAATACCATGGATGGGTGTATTCTAAACCATGGGATGCATGGAATATTCCAAAACTATGGATGGGAGAGGGTGGCCTCTCCATTTAATGCTTTTATGATGAATGGGAGAGGGTGGCCTCTCCATTTAATGCTTTTATGACTTATACATCCGAATTTAGACAATATACCCCCTAAAATTCAGATCAATTCTTCAAAATTAGGTTTCACAAATCCCTTCAACATTTCAATAGCTCTATTCCTAGTTTGTATGAAAATATCAAAGGCTAAAGGCAATTTATATTCTATGAGAATAATGAGGGTTGTATTGTTTTCCTTATAATTTGAACCACAATTATTAAGATTCTCATTACAAGTTTTTGAATCAACAAGAAATAACTCAATTCTCTCAAAGTATTTAGGATCATGTTCATGGATTTAATTTTCTAGGTAGTAGGGAGAAACATCATTAGACTTGCCATACAGAGATGCTAACGTTTTCCATACCTCAATAGGGTTATATTTAGCTTTTATATGTACTTGTAGATTGTTTGAGACAATTTTCCCAATGAGATCTCTCGCCTGTTCATAACACTCCTCACCTATAAAACATCAGTTGGTTTCTTGCCTAGATTCTTTGATATCAGTTGGTTTCTTGATGTCACTATTGATGATACGCCAAATATTTTTCCCTTAAGAATGACAATCATCTTTCTTATCCAAATAGTGTGGTTAGTTCCAATCAACTCAAGAATAGAAACTACCCTATACATTATAATGGTGATTATACAAGAAATAGGGAAACTAATGCAAATAATAAAATGATGGTAACTAAACAAAACTTCACCAAAGGAATAGATCATTCAAGCTATTCTGCAACAAAGCCACAAAAAAACTAATGTAGGGACAATATATGATAAATTATTAGCAGTTAAACATATAGATCCCACACATGTATTTTATGCAAGAACAACCTTAATTGTTTAATATATGCCAATGAATCTCTTAGATAGATGCAAACGGATCGCTTTGTAGATCTTGCTCATATGTGCCTAGCTAATAAGGTAGTGTGGATCACTCGAAATGAAGATGACATGTGAAAAATACCCAAGAGAGATGTGTGTCTAATTGATATACGACCATGTTAAGAAGAGAATACTAGTGATATACAACCCAACATGTACAACCGCTTGAAGGAGGTAAAAAAAAGTCAAGGTTTATATAGGACATCTCAGAAGAGATAGTGACTCCCCCACATACAAATTTCTTCCGTATGACCGTGTGCAGAAAGTAAGAACCCTTACTCTCCCTCAATTGTGGAACATAGATGAGCCAGTGGTTACATAGATCTCACATAAATATGACTGTCTAAAGTAGGAAACAAGACCATGAAATCCATATAGCCTAGGAAGGAAGAGGAAGAATTCCCTAGAAGTCCGTGTGACCATGGGAGGAGGAGGTGAAAGACAAACAAACCAAAATAGCATCCATATGATGCATGGAGGACTGAGAAACGTGTCAATATGATGTCAAGGAAGAGGCAAAAAAGATGCCCAAGTATTCCTAAAAATGCCCCATGAAAAATCTAGGTTTTCAAAAAAAAATTAAGTGTCAAAACCCTAGTTTTGAGAAAAAAATTAGGCTCAGGTGGAGACTCGATTAAAACAATAGGCTTGGAAAGTCACCGAACAAAAAAAATTAGGTTGGTAAAAACATGCCCTAAAACTTAAGGTTTAGAAAAAGAATCCTAGGCAAGGCTAGGAAAATTAATTCAATTTTGGGTAGATGGAGGTCTAATTTGACGAGTAAATAGTCAATAATGATTGATTTCCCTATTCTGGAAATAATGGCAAAGCCAAATTGGGGATAAACACATAGATCTAGAAAAAATTGCTCAGATCTAGTTCAAACCTAAGAGCTTGTTCATATATGTTTGCAAATCTACGAGAGAGGGGGGGCCAAAGAATAAATTTGAAGAGATGAGCAACATATCTAAATATTTACTGAAGTCTGATGCTAAAAACATCAATATAAAATTTATCCAAAGAGTTAGAGCTCGACAACCTGCTCTGATACCATGTTAGATCAAGAAAAAATGTGATGCAATAACAAATAACTAAATATTTAACTAGCCTAAACTCATATGGAAAGCATCAAATAAAAAAATAAATCAAAAGCAAGAAATAAGAGAGACAAGAGACAAAATATTTACGTTGTAAAACCCCAAGATGGGGAAACATCCATGGAAGGTGGTATTCTATTCCTCATGTAAAATCTCCAAATGCTTGGGCTCCTCACATATGCACATATTACATTATAGTACAATTGGGCCTCCTTCACCTCTATTATATACGGTAGAGGGACATGAGAACATATCCCATGATGAATGTGGGATAAACTCATTTTATAAATTAGTTGTTGAAGAATAACATGGCCTAATAGTCTAAGTATGACTCATTGTGTTTATAAAATGCATTAGGCTTGTACAATTGTAAATGAGACCACTAGATAATAATTAATCACATTCTTACACCCACCCATCATTCTAACTCTAGGAGGGGGTAGATACAAATATTAATATTTCTAAATTTTACCCCCTGGACCATTATTTGAATTTATAACTAATTTAAGACAACCATGGGAAACATAAACTAATAAATGCATGTGCAGGTGCATGAATATAAATCAAAATGGGATTACATCTCTATCCACACCCATATCATGCATAAACAAACACATTAACAACATGAAGTAAATAAAATAATTGCCCATTCATACACAACAAAGAATACTTATATTTTAAAAGAACAAGATCCATGCAACGGGTTGTGTAAGAGAAAATTTCCAGCCAACCATAGGTATCGACTGCATATACCACGCCCAATCCAAGCCATGAGTCCACTGGGGTGAAGGAAACACCTATAGGCTTATCTTTCTCTATCCAAAACACATTTTATCCCATGCTTAGTCAATCTTCTCACCACTGAACACTACATGCATCTTATTCATCCATCCTATCCATGGAACTCTCTTCCACTACCCCACATAACACAAGGAATGACTACTCTTTCTCTACTCAATAGTCCCTCAGAGTACCCCACCCTTACAATTCTCTTCAGTGTGTGCAGAAAGAGTCAAAATTGTTGTATGCTCTTAGAGAGACTCTTGTAATTATAAATTCATGGATTCTTGAGAATCGAAGAGTAGAAAACACATAGTAAGTAAAGGTTCCTATCTTGTCCAGCCTATATGCTCACCTACAACCATCCTCTCCACTCTAATGTCTACAATTTCCCCTTCACAATGTCAATTTTTGGTTAATTTCATGGTCTTGTAATTCACTATTGACAAAGAAACATGAATGATCTATGTAGTGTATGAATTGTATCTAGAAAATGAGTGATAGAATCCAAAGGAGATGAGATGATTCATGAAAATACAATTGACACTACTTATGACAATAAAAGGAAGGACTCTTAAAATTGTCATAGAAGTATATTCATCCCATGCTTCCATAACTACAGGAGAAGACCTTTTCCATTAAACTCATACATGCATTTAATTATTGTATTTAATAGTTCAAATGAATTAATTGGCTAATTTAAGGCACATGGCTGCAAATGGATGAGTTCTAAGGCTAACACTTGGAAAAAGAGGATTTAATCTCCCATAGGCTCCCTTTACACTTAACCATCTTGGACCATTTTATTATTTTCCAACATAATATTTACATATCTTTTGAGTCATCATGACAAGCCAACCACATGCCCTATACATAATATTTAGACTATACATGCCTATCGATTCACTAGTTAGGCCTTGACCTTGAGCACCACACTATGGATCCATACAAGCACATTTACATCATTTGCATATTATGATTCAATATATTACAAGGGTAAAAATGGGGATATTACAATGCCCTCCCCATTGGAATAACATCAACCTCGGTGTTTCCTTAAAATCAAAGAAAAAATGGATATGCCTCTCTCATGGCATCCTCCATCTCCTAGGTAGCCTCATCATAACCATAGTGCTTCCACTATACCTTTACTTGTGCAATGGCTCAATTCGGAAGCAATGTTAATTTTGTATTGAGGATGCTTAGTGGATTTTATTGGAACTCTCCCTTAGGTTCCACCTATATCACATCCAAATGAATCACACGTTAGGATCATGTACATATTTCTTAAGTAAAGAAGCATGAAAAAATTTATGAGCTCTAGTGTTAGCAAACAATGCAATTCTATATGAAATTGCATCTATCCTCTCAAGAACTTCAAATGGCCCACAACATCTTGGTGAAAACTTGGCACAACTTCCAAGATTCAAGTAACTCTTCCTCAACCTCACTTTGAGGTAAATATGATCCCCAACATTAAACTCCTATGCACTCTATTCTTATCTACATATATTTTATGTCTATCTTGAGCTAGCTCCAAATTCTGCGTAATATTTGCAACTTATTGTTCCATGTCCTTGCGAATTTATGGCCCAGACACAATTATGTTTACTAGATTATCCCAACTCATTGGGGTTCTACACGTTCTATCATACAAAGCTTCAAATGGGCTCATTCCCAGTTATACTTGATGCTCATTGTTATATGCAAAATCTACCAAGTGTAGATAATATTCCCACTTGGATGGTTAGTCCATCACATACATGTGAAGCATGTATTCAATCACTTGATTTACGCTTTCTATTTTCCCATCTGTTTGTGAATGGTAGGAAATACCAAAATTTAGTTATGTACCCAAATATGCAAAATGAGCTTTCCAAAAGTTAGACGTAAACTTTGTATCTCAGTCCAATACAATTACCTTGGGTAACCCATGCAATTAAAATATTTCTTTCATGGATATTCTAGCTATCTCATAATCCTTGCGAGTAGATTTAATTGGTATAAAATGTGTTTCCTTAGATAATTTTTCCACCACAACCATGATGGAATCATTCTTTCTTGAAGTAGTTGGTAACCTAGTGATAAAATCCATAGTTAACACTTCCCATTTCCATTCTAGAATTGGAAAATACTGTAATAAACTTACCGGATATTGATGTTCAATCTTTACTTCTTGGCATTTGATACACCTAGAAATATATTCAGCAACATCTTTCTTCATTCCCGACCAAAATATTTCTTCCTTACTATTACAATTGTTTTTTGATATCTTGGATGGCCAGAATATGGCAATTTATAGATTTCACTGTTGATGTATTTGTAACTTCGGAAGATATTCTTCTATGAATTACATTTGTAATTTATTGTATCCCCAACAGAGATGTATTATTCCTCCGATTGGAAGTGTCATCATTTGTATTTGCAAGTGTCGCAAGTATTATTGTAAGTGTCACAACTTATATTTGATGGGTTATTAGACCACCTTGCTGGGGTCGGCCCTGTATGAGTTGTGTGGGTCAAAGGGTTATTAGACCACCCTAGTGGGGTCATCCCAGAGTCAGTTTATGTTAAGTGGTTAAGTTAAGGCTGACCTAGTTGAATAAAGGTCAAGTGAAAGTTAGTGTATAAATAGAGCGTGTCTCTCTCATTTTACACATTCACTTATTCACTCACTTCGCATTAGTGAGAGAGAGGAGGAGTGCGCACGAGTGGAGGAGGAGTATGCTATTGCTTTCATCTATCTCTTGGGTTTGATCATGGTGATCCTTGTATTGATGCTTATTCTATCTCTGAGGAAGTTGTGGGGTTTTTCACCTTCTTGGTTTTCCCCGGTGAAATGTTTTGTGTCTCTTGTCTCTTGTCTC
Source organism: Larix kaempferi (assembly GCA_027924585.1). Taxonomy (NCBI): domain Eukaryota; kingdom Viridiplantae; phylum Streptophyta; class Pinopsida; order Pinales; family Pinaceae; genus Larix; species Larix kaempferi. The sequence continues at coordinate 7,243,762 of BSBM01000236.1, read as the reverse complement.
TTATGCTTGATATGTTGTACATGTTGTTATTTTAGTTAAGATCCTAGATATATTGAATTAAATGTTGAAAAACTAACATGGTATCAAAGCTAGCTTGAAGGAAGGCATGATATGGCATTTATGAGACTTGTTGCACTTGCGACAAATTGCAAGCTAGGGCTTGATATAGAAAAAACCAGTCATCGTAGAACTTTCGCTGTAAATTAATTTTGGCGAAGGTTCAGGATCTGAAAATTCTACAGGTCGTAGATAACATCCCCATGTCCCTTGTGTCCGAAGCATAGTATCTGATTCGTTGTACTTTTTGATTTATGATCCATACAAGTTAGGGTTCTGCCTCTTCCAGATCTCAGTCATAAATAGGTGACCTAGGAAAAAAGGTCACAACTTGGGCTAGGAAGCTCCAAATGAAATTTCATAAAAAGTGACAGGTAGGGCATAGATTGTAATTTATTAGGTAAGTTTTTCAGAGGCTGAAATGGATCCAGTGACATGTGGCACATCGTACAAGTTCTCTCTCTTGTTTTATCCAATAAACAGGTCATGTTGCGACACTTGGCATAAATCTCTCTTAGAGAATCTAATTGAGGTTAGACCTGTGGGGTTGAAAAGATGACAGGTCATGCTACCATAGGTCTAAGTTTCAAACCCTTTGGATTCGCAATTTCAAATATGCACCAGAAACAAGCAGGTGCATATTTATGTCAAAACGGATTTGGATTTTGAGCACCTTCATTCTTGGCTTGTCACTGCTACAGGAATTTAGGGCTTCGGAGAAAGTTGGAATTTTTGGAATCGGAGACCATGGATGAATGATCCTCATAAAAATCAAAATTTAGAGACCAAGATCGAATTTTTTGGTTGGGTAGAAGGTCGGGCTTGATCAAACCCTAGTTTGGGATTTTGATCGGAAAGATGGAAAATTAGGGCTTCTGCAAAAGTTGAAATTTTTGAAGTCTGTGACCACGGCTGGAAGCGCCTAAGAAAAATCAAAGTTTAGAGCTTTGGATCGAACTTTTTGGTTGGGTAAAAGGGTGGGATTTATCAAACCCTAGTTCGGGGTCCTGTCTAGTGAATCCGGAAGTTTCAAAGGAAATTTTGAGGGGCCAAATTTTGTAGCTATCAAAATTGAAGTATACCAGCTTGAGCTCAGCAAGCCACATCTTTCCATCCATTCAAAGGTTTGAAATTCAAAGTTTGAATTTTTAGGGTTTCTCTGACAAACCCTAATCCAGCTCCAGATCCAGTTTCAGCAAATCAAAGTGGATTGGGTTAATACTGGAAGAGGATGAATTGGTCACCTGCATAAGTGAAGAAGTTCCAGTTCCAGAGGGAGATGAGGCTAAGGCCTTACATAAGAAGACTACAAGCAATCTCGACATGTATGACTTGAAGAGATACAGGTATGTTTTGAAATTTGTTCATGATTAAGTTTATGATATGTTTGTCTTCATATTATTGAGGTTAGTACAATTTTAGACTTGTCTTATCACCCTAGTAAAAGTATGAATGCATGTGAATGATAGAATACATTCATTGATTAGGGTTATGACACTTATGATTGTACTAATGCACTGTGGTGTTTTATGAGGTTGATGTTGTCCGCTAAAATGAAAGGTACAAATCAAGTTCTATATCAAGAACATATGACCATGGTGACATGAAGACAAAGACTTATCCATAGCCATTATAGAAGCTCTACTTACAAGGTATGTATATTTTTGGTTCTACAATGGTTAACTTATGAGTTATGCAGGTTACTAGCACAAGTCTTTGAAGAAGAACAAGAAGACATTGTTTGGGTATGTTAGACATAACTAACAAACATGATAACCAGGTATGTTTTTCCTATATCAAGTTAGAATCCTACCTTGTGTTAGGATCTTATACTTTTGTATGAATGATAATGATTATTCTTGAAGTTAGAAGTTTAAGTAATCAAGGGTTTATGCATATTATGTTTCTTACTTTGATTGATGATATGACTAACTAGAAGAGTCCTATGGTCAAATAAGAATATGCATGAGTAAAAGAAGTTTTCCCTGAAACCTTGAATACTAACGCTTATTACCTATGTATGAAATGATCATGACCATACATGTTAAGATTATTTAGGATCATAATGTTTTGATAATATTAAGATTATACTAATATATGTATGGTTATGCATGAGATCTTGAGGATAACACAATGATGACACTAATGCACAATTAAGCATGCATAGTGGTCCAGGATGGATATAAGTTCAAGGATAGATTAATCCAGGAAGCAAATATCAAGAGAGAGCACACTCCAGTAGTTTCTGCAAGGAAGCAAAGATTGAGAGGGAGTCCACCCTACAACTAAACAAAGATAAGTATTTGAATTTTCATTCATTATATATATGATTACTTAAATGATGTTGTCCAGTCATGTACATACTTATGTTCCTAGATTTAGGATATATATTATGCATTTTAGAAAAGGTTGCATTAATGAACAAGATACTACTAATATAGTAATGGGTAAGTGGCCTATGGTACTGTACAACATTCCATTGCTACTTATCTAGAATGAAATCTCTTTGCTGACATGTTGGGAGTTGTGCACACTCTTAACAATGTTCTGGTAGAGATGGAAGGCATCTAGAAAGTTACGGGATATGGATGAATGTTGTAATGAAGCACTGGCTAAGATAATTGCATGATTGTATGACATATGTATTTATGCATAAGAATGTGTTTTTGAAAAACTATGAGAAGTTTCTAATCATGCAATTGAATTTGACTTGTAGGAAAGATCATGTACAATCACATACAAAAGAAGGACTACAACATTTGTTCCAGCAACGAAGTTCAAGAAAACTATCTATTGAAGATATTGAAGAATCTAAAGTTCCCAGGATCTGGGATGCAGTAATGGAAGAATGCCATGGTCGAAGAATATCCATTGATCATGAAGAATGATGTTTGGGATGTAGTCTCAAGACCTGAAGGGAAGTCTATTGTGACTTCCAATTAGATCTATAAGATCAAGCATGCTGCAGATTGTAGCATAGAGAAATACAAGGCGAGGTTTGTAGCTCGTGGCTTCTCCAAGAAAGAGGGAATATATTATGAAGATACTTTTGCTCCTGTAGATAGATACACTTCCATCAGAACAGTACTTGCTCTGGTTGTAGTGATGAAGTGGAAGATACACCATATGGATATGGTGTAGTCCAAGAGGAAGTGTATGTGGAGCAGCCACTTGGTTTTGAGACTCATGACAGGGAGTCATATGTGTGCATATTGAAGAAAGCCTTGTATGGATTGAAGCAAGCTCCTAGGACTTGGTATGGTAGGATAGACAACTTTCTATCCAGTTTGGGATTTACCAAGAGTAAAGCGGATTCCAACCTTTACTACAAGGTTGAGGAAGGCAATCCAGTGATCCTACTATTGTATGTGGATGACCTGTTTGTTACAGGTGAGGATGGATTTATTGCCGATGCAAAGAGGAATCTTGCTACCGAGTTCGAGATGAAGGACTTGGGTATGATGCATTACTTTCTAGGCATGGAGGTGTGGCAGAGTGTAGATGGAATCTTCCTTAGACAAGGGAAGTATGCGGTAGAGATCTTGAAGCGGTTCAGGATGATGGACTGCAAGGCCATGGCCACACCTATGGCATTGAACCTGAAGCTTCTGTGTGATGCTTCATCTGATCTGGTTGATGTCATGATGTATCGTCAGATGATTGGGTCCTTGATGTACCTGACAAACACAAGACCGGATATTTGCTTTGTGGTGAACACATTGAGCTAGTTCCTGATGAATCCCAGAGGTGTTCACCTGGTTGCTGTAAAGCATATTCTGAGGTACCCGAAGGGTACAGTTGATTATGGGATCAAGTATGATGCAAATCAAAAGTTTAACCTGGAGGGTTATGTTGATTCAGATTGGGCAGGCAGTGTTGCAGATCAGAAGAGCACTTTGGGGCGCTGCTTCAGTATGGGATCAGGTGTGATCTCTTGGTTTAGCAGGAATCAGTCCTGCGTAGTACTAAGTACAACCGAAGCAGAGTATGTCACAGTTTGTTCGGCTAGTTATGAGGCAATATGGCTTAGGAAGCTACTATCTGAGTTATTTAATCTCCCGTTGGATGCTACATGTATCTATTGTGAAAACCAGCGTTGTGTGAAGTTGTCTGAGAACCCGGTGTTCCATGACAGGTTGAAGCATATCGAGATCAAATATCACTATATCTTGGATATGGTGCAGAGAGGAGTAGTGAAGCTCCTGTATGTTGCGACGGATGAGCAGGTTGCAGATGTGTTGACGAAACCACTAGCCAGAGTGAAGTTTGAGTACTTCAAAGAGAGGCTTAGTGTTCTTCAGATAGAATATACTTCGAGGAAGAAGTGATGGGACACATTTGTAGGAGCCATTCCAAGCATGGTGGTAGGAGGATACTCCCATGGCTGTGGATGTAAGCGTTGTGTGATGAACATCGGGACGATGCTCCAGATGATGTTTTGTATGTATATGCATCAGTTGGATGCTTTGTATGATCAGTTGGATCATGTATATGTATATGCATCAGTTGGATGCTTTGTATGATCAGTTGGATCATGAATATGTATATGCATAAGTTGGATGCTTTGTATGATCAGGTGGATCATGTATGATGATATGTATCAGGTGGATACATTATATGATCAGGTGGATCATGTATGATGATATGTATCACGTGGATACATTGTATGATTAGGTGGATCATGTATGATGATATGTATAAGGTGGATACATTGTATGATCAGGTGGATAATGTATGATGATATGTATCAGGTGGATACATTGTATGATCAGGTGGATCATGTATGATGATATGCATTAGGTGGATGCATTGTATGATCAGGTTGATCATGGATGATGAGCATCAGGATGATGCTCCAGATGATATGCATCAGGTTGATGCTGTGATGATGATCAGTATGATCATGAGTATCATAATGATACTCCGTGGCCGTGGACAAGTTGTGCAGGTAGCATAGAAAATATCCTAGGAGATCCGGACAGGTAGAGCTGTGTGCTCGTAACAGCCTGGGATGCTCTTTCGAGGTTTTGCTACAGTTTCGCATATAAAAGATCATGGAGATACGGACAGGTAGAGATGTGTGTTCGTAACAGCCTGGGATGCTCTATGGAGATCCGGATAGGTAGAGCTTTGTGCTCGTAACATCCTGGGATGCTCTTTAAAAGTTTTGCGAAATTTCACATAGAAAAGATCCTGGAGATCTAGACAGGTAGAGTTGTGTGCTCGTAAGAGCCTGGGATGCTCTATAGAGATCTGGACAGGTAGAGTTGTGTGCTTGTAACAGCCTAGGATGCTCTTTAAAGGTTTTGTGAAGGTCACATGGAAAAGATCCTGGGAGATCCGGACAGGTAGAGCTGTGTGCTCGTAACAGCCTGGGATGCTCTTTCGAGGTTTTGTTGACGCACGTAATTAGCCCTGGGATCCACAGTATGGCCAGTGATGATGAAGAGCTATAGGTGGTGGGCCTACATCCAGCATGAAAAAGGGATAGCTCTGTAGAACTTCCTATGAAGAGAAGAATTCAGAGATATCCCAGTGATTGAGATGACGAGTACAGCAGCAGTGATGATGATGATGCTCCGTGATCCAGTGATGATGATCCATCTCCAGAATTGAAGACTTGTGTCTATATGTATTGGTGATTTGTGTCTAGAGAATACCTTCCTAGTTAAGAGGGAGTGTTGATGTATTTGTAACTTCGAAAGATATTATTCTATGCATTACATTTGTACTTTATTGTATCCCCAATGGAGATGTATTATTCCTCCGATTGGAAGTGTCGTCATTTGTATTTGCAAGTGTCGCAAGTATTATTGTAAGTGTCACAACTTATATTTGATGGGTTATTAGACCACCTTGCTGGGGTCGGCTCTGTATGAGTTGTGTGGGTCAAAGGGTTATTAGAACACCCTAGTAGGGTCGGCCCAGAGTCAATTTATGTTAAGTGGTTAAGTTAAGGCCGACCTAGTTGAATAAAGGTCAAGTGAATGTTAGTGTATAAATAGAGAGTGTGTCTCTCTCATTTTACACATTCTCTTATTCACTCACTTCGCATTAGTGAGAGAGAGGAGGAGTGCGCACAAGTGGAGGAGGAGTATGCTGCTGCTGTCATCTATGTCTTGGGTTTGATCACGGTGATCCTTGTATTGATGCTTATTCTATCTCTGAGGAAGTTGCGAGGTTTTTCACCTTTTTGGTTTTCCCCGGTGAAATGTTTTGTGTCTCTTGTCTCTTGTCTCTTATGCTTGATATGCTATACATGTTGTTATTTCAGTTAAGATCCTAGATATATTGAATTAAATGTTGAAAAACTAACATTTACCCCTAACAATTCTTCTCAAATTTGCAACATTAGGAATATACATTCCATTTTTATAGTTAAGGAGTCCATTTTCCTCCAAATGATAACCTTCATAGCTCTTTTTCAAATTTTTTTTGTTGTAATTATCTTTTACTTGCATATAATGTTCATCTCCAACAAGGGAATTAACAATCCTTTGCCTTAAATTTATTTGGTAATTACTAATGGCTCCCACATGCACTACATGAATTTTTTAGCTGAGTGCATCAACCACTTTACTTGTTTGATTTCAAAATTAAATTCACCTAAAAATTCTTGCCATATAACTTGCCTTTCATTTAATGTTGGTTGCTCAAACACCTATTTTAGACCACAGTGATGAGTTTTAAGATCGAATTTTTTTCCCATCAAATAATGGCTCCACATTTTTAAAGCATGCACTATGGTAACAAGCTCTAAATCATGGGTAACATAATTAATTTCATGTTCTTTTAGCTTTTTTGACTCATAACATACCACATTATTGTCTTGCATAAGAACTCATCCATTTCCTTGTTTATATGCATCAATAAACACCACAAAATCCTTTTCTAGATTTGCAATTTTTCAGAATTGAAGTACTAGTAAGAAGCTTCATTAATTGTTGGAAGCTTGTGTCCACTCAAATTAATGGGGTGTGCAACCTTGGAGAATCTTTCAATGAACCTCCTATAATAACAAACAAGACCCATGAAAGATCTCACATCTATCACATTATTTGGGGTTGGGAAATTAATAATGGCTTCAATCTTTTATGGGTCCACAAATACTTCTTCCTCTAAAATAATGTAACCCAAATAATGAATTTTCCTTTAGTAAAAATAACATTTACTTAGCTTTTCATACAACTATGCTCTTGTAACACTTGCAAAACCATTATCAAATGTTCTTCATGCTCCTCTTCATTCTCAGAATAAATAAAAAAGTCATCCAACAAAACAAGCACAAACTTATCCAAGTACTTGTTGAAAACATTATTTATGAGACACATGAAAGTAGTTGGTGCATTAGTGAGATCAAATGGCACCATCACAAACTCATAATGCCCATACATTGTTCTAAATGTTGTTTTGTTGATGTTTTCTTCCTTAATTTAGATTTCATGGTAACCAAACCTCAAATCAATCTTTGAAAATACCTCTTCCCCTCTCATTTGGTCAAAGAGGTCGTCAATTTGAGGTAAAGGGTACTTTATTTTCATTGTAACTTTATTCAGTTGATTTTAATCAATTAACAACCTAAGGGTTCCATAATTATTTTTCACAAATAACATTAGTGCTCCCCATGGAGACACATTAGCTAAATGTGTTAGTAAATTATATAAAAAAGCAAAACAACCAACAATAACAATAGAACACGAGATTTACGTGGAAACACTATTGTACACATGTAAAACCATGGGGCAATGATAAATTCAATATTTATTATTACTCAGAAAAAACAATTACATTGCTTTCTTCTATCTCTCTTATGTTACAATGATGGGGGGTCACTCCCCTTTTATACAATACGTATGAGGGTTCCAGAAGGAATTGAAATATACTAGAAGGGTCTATAAATTTTTTCCTTAGTGGCTCTACCCCCAAACCCCTGAAGAGTGCCCCTCTATAACCCCCCTCACACGTCAAAAACATACGAGTAGCATGTGGGCTTGGTCGAGATATCTATAGGAAGGATATTGTAGATCTAGATTTTGGCTTCATCTCCCAATGAAATGTATTTCTTTTCCAACAACTCTTGCAATTGCATTTTCAACTCTAGCAATTCTGGGGTAGTCATTCTATAAAGTGTCTTGGACACTGGTGCAAATACTGGAACAAGATCAATTGTGAGATCAATATCCATGTTTGGAGGAAGTCCTGGAACTTCATTAGGGAACACATCACTAAATTGTTGCAAGACATGATAGTCCTCCAACCTAGGAACTCCATTTTCTGCTCAGTCTAACACATGAGCTGCATACACTTAACAACCTTTTCTAAAGCACTTCTTCAGCTACAAGATTGAAATATGCCTAATAGAAACCATCTTTAGAATACCCTATATTATCCTTGGGGTTCCCTCGTCATCAATGCATTCAAAAGTCTTGTTGTAGAAATCAAGTTTGACTCGATGTTCTTGCAACCAATCCATTCCAAAGAGAACATCATAAGAATCAAGTGACTAAATATTCTTATTTTCCCATGTGAAGATTCTATCCATATTCAATGGACATTTCTACACCACATCACTAAGTTTTCTCTTGGTTCTAGTGGCTAGTTGGACCAACCATGATTTATTATGCTTTCTTTTATCAAAGCACAAATCTCAACAATTCTAGGAGTAACATAATTGTGAGTAGATCCAAAGTCAATTAAAATAGAAATAGATTTATTAGTAATCTTACCTTCAACCTCAATCTCAACTGATTGGTGTTATGTTTGGCGATACTCTAGTGCATCTATTCTAGGGACGATCATTGCTACATCACCCATAGTTTCAACCCCTTGGATGTTGTAAACATGTTTGGCACTCCCATTATGATGTGGAAATTGTTTGAGCAAGTGGTCCTCTCCATGTCCCCAATATTGAAGGGGATTGTTGGAACATAATTCCCATCTAGACCTTGGTTAATAATCCTTGCATAAGGTTCCAAGTGTTTAATGTAAGTTGTTCCATGGTTTGGATTCATAGTGCCTAGTCTAGGGGGTTTGTCTACATATTAGACTAGTGGTTTCCCATAATATCAAAGTTTGTCCACAAGTGTGCCCATTTCCTTATTATGGGGAGTAAAAGGCACCCCATTTAATGCATTTAATGAGGCAGGCGCACCACTTCACTGTTTTATGGGATAAGATTGGACCAAGGGCGCTTATGCACTAGATTTGGTCAAATTGCTCATTAATGGCCACTACCAAAGCCCTAAACCACATAATTTTCCCTCATAATGATTCCATCCACATTTATTGAATTTCCTAACTTCCTCATGGTCCTCATAGGTTCATTGTACCTCATTATGGCCCAGTATAGGAGTTACACTTAGCACAATGTCATAAATTGGGGGAATTACTCCACTAAGCCTAGCATTAATGTGAGCTACTCAACTGCCTCCTAAGGCTCACGAATTTATCTCTTGAGAAGCTTTATATATTGTACACATATTATTGAAGAATAGAGAAGTGGATTTTATATCAATTGTGTTCTATCTCATGTATTTTTGTTCCAATATTTCTTCATATTTTCTGCTAAACTCCATGTAAACTCTTTGTGAGGACTGGTTTATTTCTAGATCTTGGCTATGAAATTATTGCATGGCATCAAGGCCATAGAAATTTCACATGGTATCATATCCTAGGTGAGCTGAGCATAGATGCTTCCCGTAGCGCACTAGAAGCAGTGGAGAAACCACATAAATCCTTGGGGAAATTTCCTTGAAGCCATTGGAGAAATCCTTTGGACTCTACCCAGGTGTGATGTGCTCCCGACTGTGCCTATTGTCGAAGTAAGGAGATCATATTGATCCAAATAGTATTCCAGTATAGGTTTTCATAGTTTGTTTTGAAGGTACAACAACTTCTACATGGATTCAAAAGTTCCTCTTCTTACTCAATTCAATTATGCTGAGTGGAAGCCTAAAATGTGTGCATATCTCAAGAGACGAGGTCTCTATGATGTGTCCATTGGTGTTGAGAGTGAAACAAAGTCTTATGAAGAGAAAAATGATTAGCTAAATGATTGTGACATAGAATTTGGAGTTATGTGTCTATCCATGTCTCTAAGTATGCATTACTTGATTGATGATGCAGACTATCCATTTGAGCTATGGTCAAACTTGGACAAGGCTCTTTATAAGCAGAATAATGGTGCATGGAGTGAGCCTATGGACACCTCAACATGTGCTCTCCCTCCTAATGTATCGGCCTCTACTCTCTTTGATGAAGTTGTTCATGAAGATCAAATGGAAGAATCTTCAACACAAGTTCTTGTTGATAGAGATCTCTTTGATTCGAATGATTCCTCTACATGTTATGAAGTAGAATGTGAAGAGACATCATCTATTGCACAATATTTTGCTGCTAATGATGAAGATACAACAAATGGAGGTTCCATTGTTGAAGAAGAACTCTCTCTCCACTCATTGTTCTCCTATCATACTTCTTCTCTAGAGGATTCTCTATCAGTGATTGCTCTAGAAGATAAGCATTCTTCCTATGAGTTTGCTGATGTGCAAGATTGTGATTCCTTGGATATTTTGGAGTCTAGATCAGATTATGGAGTTCATGCATTCAAATTACTTGGTCTCATGCCTCCTCTCGCTTCTGTTGATGTATTTTTAACTTCAGAAGATATTCACTTGTATATTGTATGTATTACATTTGTACTTTATTGTATCCCCAACGGAGATGTATTATTCCTCTGATTGGAAGTGTCGCCAGTTATACTTGCAAGTGTCGCAAGTTATATTGTAAGTGTCGCAACTTATATTTGATGGGTTATTAGACCACCTTGCTGGGGTCGGCCCTGTATGAGTTGTGTGGGTCAAAGGGTTATTAGACCACCCTAGTGGGGTCGTCCCAGAGTCAGTTTATGTTAAGTGGTTAAGTTGGGGCTGACCTAGTTGAGTAAAGGTCAAGTGAAAGTTAGTGTATAAATAGAGAGTGTGTCTCTCTCATTTTACACATTGTCTCATTCACTCACTTCGCATTAGTGAGAGAAGAGAAGGGTACGAACAAGTGGAGGAGGAGCATGATGCTAAAGATATCTATCTCTTGGGTTTGATCATGGTGATATTTGTATTGGTGCTTATTCTATCTCTGAGGAAGTTGCGGGGTTTTTCACCTTCTTGGTTTTCCCCGGTGAAATGTTTTGTGTCTCTTGTCTCTTGTCTCTTATGCTTGATATGCTGTACATGTTGTTCTTTCAGTTAAGATCCTATATCAGAATGAATTAAATTCTGAAAAACTAACATGGTACCAGAGCTAGCCTGAAGGAAGGCATGGTATGGCATTTATGAGACTTGTTGCACTTGTGACAAATTGCAAGTTAGTGCTTGATATAGCAAAAACCAGTCATCGTAGAACTTTTGATATAAATCCATTTTGGAAAAGGTTCAGGTTCACAGGTCATAGATAAAATCCCCATGTACCTTGTGTCCAAAGAAAAACATTTGATTCGTTGTAATTTGTGTTTTATGATCAGTACAATCTAGGGTTTCTGCCTCTTCCACATATCAGTCATAAACAGGTGACCTAGGAAAAAAGTCACAACTTGGGATAGGAAGATCCAAATAAAATTTCGTAAAATGTGACAGGTAGGGAACGAACTGCAGTTTCTCAGGTAAGTTTTTTAGATGCCGAAATTGATCCAGTGTCACGTGGCACGTCGTACAAGTTCGCTCTCCTTTTTTATCCCATAAACAGGTCACGTTGCGACATTTGGCATAACTCTCTCTCAGAGAATCCAATTGAGGTCAAACCTGTGGGGTTGGAAAGATGACAGGTCAGGTTACCACAGGACGAAGTTTCAGAGCTTGTGGATTCGTAATTTTAGTGATGCACCAGAAACAATAAGGTGAATATTTTTGTCAAAACATAATTGGATTTTGAGCACCTTCATTCTTGACTTATCACTACTGTGGGAATTTAGGGCTTCGGAGAAAGTTGGGATTCTTGGAATCGGAGACCATAGCTGAATGCTCTTCATCAAAATAGAAATTTAGAGACCAAGGTCGATTTTTTTGGTTGGACAGAAGGCCGGGCTTTATCAAACCCTAGTTCGGGATTTTGATCGTAAAGATGGAAAATTAGGGCTTCTGCAAAAGTTGGAATTTTTTGAAATATGTGACCACGGATGGAAGCTCCTTAGAAAAATCGAAGTTTAGAGCATTGTATCGAACGTTTTGGTTGGGAAGAAGGGTGGGCTTTATCAAGCCCTAGTTCGGGGTCCTGTCTAGTGAATCCAGAAGTTTCAAAGGCAATTTTGAGGGGTCAAATTTTGCAGATCTAAAAATCTGAGTATACCAGCTTGACCAGCTCAGCAAGGCGCATCTTTCTATCCTTTCAAAAGGTTGAAATTCAAAGTTTGAATTTTTAGGGTTTCTCTGACAAACCCTAATCCAGCTCCAGATCCAATCTCAATAAATCATTGGGTTAATCCCAGAAGAGGATGAATTGGTCACCTGCATAAGTGAAGAAGTTCCAGTTCCAGAGGGAGATAAGGCTAAGGCCTTACATACAAAGACTACAAGCAATCTCGACAGGTATGACTTAAGGATATAAAAGTATGTTTTTGAAATATGTTCATGATTAAGGTTATGATATGTTTGTCTTCGTATTATTGAGCTTAGTACAATATTGATTAATTTTAGACTTGTCTTATCACCCTAGTAAAAGTATGAATACATGTGAATGACAAAATACATTCATTGATTAGGGTTATGACACTTATGATTGTACTAAGGCACTGTGGTATTGTATGAGGATGATGTTGTCCGCTAACATGAAAGGTACAAATCAAGTTCTAAGAACATATGACCATGGTGACATGAAGCCAAAGACTCATGGATCACATATAAGCTCTACTTACGAGGTATGTATAATTTGGTTCTACAATGCTTAACCTATGAGATATGTAGGTTACTAGCACAAGTCATTTAAGAGAACAAGAAGACATTATGCGGGTATGTTAGACATAACTAGCTAACATGATAATCCAAGCATGTTTTTTCTATATCAAGTTAGAATCCTACCTTGTGTTAGGAAATTATACTTTTGTATGAATGATCTTGAAAGTTAGAAGTCTTAGTAATCAAGGGTTTATGCATATTATAGTTCTTACTTTGATTGATGATATGACTAACCAGAAGAGTCCTATGTTCAAATAAGAATATGCATGAGTAAAAGAAGTCTTCCATGAAACCTTGAATACTAATGCTTATTACCTATGTATGAAATGATCATGACCATACATATTTAAGATTATTTAGAATATTGAGATTATACTAATGAATGTATGATTATGTATGAGATCTTGAGGATGACACTAGTGCACACTTAAGCATGCCTATTGGTCCAGGATGAATGTAAGTTCAAGGACAGGTAATCCAGGAAGCCAAGATCAAGAGGGAGCACACTCCAAAAGTTCGTGCAAGGAAGCAAAGATCAAGAGGGAGAACTCCAGGAAGCAAAGATCAAGAGGGATTCCACCATACAACCAAACAAATATAAGTATTTGAATTGTCAATTCATGTATATATGATTACTTAAATAATGTTGTCCAGTCATATACATACTTATGTTCCTAGATTTAGGATATGTATTATGCATATTAGAAAAGTTGCATTAATGAACAAGATACTCCTAATATAGTAATGGGTAAGTGGCCTATGGTACTGTACAACATTCCATTGCTACTTATCTAGAATGAAACCTCTTTGCTGACATGTTGGGAGTTTTGCACACTCTTAACAAATGTTCTGGTAGAGATGGAATGCATCTAGAAAGTCACGGGATATGGATAAATGTTGTATTGAAGCATTGGCTAAGATAATTGCATGACTATATGACATATGTCTTTATGTGTAAGATTTTGTTCTGAAAACTATGAGAAGTTTCTAATCATGCAATTGAATTTGACTTTCAGGAAAGATTGTGTACAATCACCTACAAAAGAGGGACTACAACATTTGTTCCCACAATGAAGTTTAAAGAAAACTATCTATTGAAGATATTGAAGAATCTGAAGTTCCCAGAATGTGGGATGCAGTAATGGAAGAAATTCCATGATCGAGGAATACCAGTCGATCATGAAGAATGATGTTTGGGATGTGGTCCCAAGACCAGAAGGGAAGTCTGTTGTGACTTCCAAGTGGATCTATAAGATCAAGCATGCTGCAGATGGTAGCATAGAGAAATACAAGGCGAGGTTTGTGGCTCGTGGCTTCTCCTAGAAAGAGGGGATAGATTATGAAGAGACTTTTGCTCCTGTAGCCAGATACACTTCCACCAGAATAGTACTTGCTCTGGCCGCAGTGATGAAGTGGAAGATACACCAGATGGTTATCAAGACAACTTTCTTGAATGGTGTAGTCGAAGAGTAAGTGTAGGTGGAGCAACCACTTGGTTTTGAGACACATGACATGGAGTCATATGTGTGCAGGTTGAAGAAAGCCTTGTATGGCTTGAAGCAAGCTCCTAGGACTTGGTATGTTAGGATGGACAATTTTCTATCCAATTTGGGCTTTACCAAGAGTAAAGCGGATTCCAACCTTTACTGCAAGGTTGAGGAAGGCAATCCAGTGATACTGCTCCCATATGTGGATTACCTGTTTGTTACAGGTGAGGATGGGTTGATTGCTGACACAAAGAGGAAGCTTGCAACCGAGTTCGAGATGAAGGACTTTGGGACGATGCATATCTTTCTAGGTATGGAGGTGTGGTAGAGTACAGATGGAATCTTCCTTGGACAAGGGAAGTATGCAGTAGAGATCCTGAAGCAGTCTGGGATGATGTACTGCAAGGCCATGGCCACACCTATGGCATCGAACCTAAAGTTTCTATGTGATGCTTCATCTGATCCGGTTGATGTCACAGTGTATCATCAGATGATTGGGTCCTTGATGTACTTGATGAAAACGAGACCGGATATTTGCTTTGCAGTGAACACATTGATCCAGTTCCTGATGGATCCGAGAAGTGTTCACCTGGTTGCTGTAAAGCATATTCTGAGGTACCTGAAGGGTACAGCTGATTATGGGCTCAAGTATGATGTGAATCAAAAGTTTAACTTGGAGGGTTATGTTGATTCAGATTGGGCAGGAAGTGCTGCAGATAGGAAGAGCACTTCTGGGTGCTGCTTTAGTATGGGATCAGGTGTGATCTCTTGGTTTAGCAGGAAGCAGTCCTGCGTAGGACTGAGTACAGTCGAAGCAGAGTATGTTGTAGCTTGTTCAACTAGTTGTGAGGCAGTATGGATTAGGAAGCTACTGTATGAGTTATTTGATCTCCCGTTGGATGCTACTGGTATCTTTTGTGACAACCAGAGTTGTGTGAAGCTATCTGAGAACTCGGTGTTCCACGACAGGTCGAAGCACATCGAGATCAAATATCACTATATCAGGTATATGGTGCAAAGAGGAGCAATGAAGCTCCTATATGTTGCGATGGATGAGCAGGTTGCATATGTGTTGACGAAACCACTAGCCAGAGTGAAGTTTGAGTACTTCAGAGAGAGGCTTAGTGTTCTTCAAATAAAAGATAATTCAAGGAAGAAGTGATGGCACACATTTGCTAGAGCCATTCCAAGCATGGTGAGAGGAGGATCCTTCCCATGGCTGTGGATGTAAGCGTTGTGTGATGAGCATCAGGACAATGCTCCAGTTATTGCTTTGGATATGAATCAGGTGGATGCTTTGTATGATCAGTTTGATCATGTGTGATGAGTATTAGGATGATACTCTAGATGATATGCATCAGGATGATGCAGTGATGATGATTAGGATGATCATTTGAGATGAGTATCAGGATGATACTCTTGATAATATGCATCGGGATGATGCAGCGACGATGATCAAGATGATCATTTGAGATGAGTATCAGGATGATGCTTTGGATGATATGAATCAGGACGATGCAGTGATGATGATCAGGATGATCATTTGAGATGAGTATCAGGATGGTGCTCTGGATGATATGCATCAGGATGATGCAGTGACGATGATCAGGATGATCATTTGAGATGAGTATCAGGATGATGCTCTGGTTGATGTGCATCAGTTTGATGTACCATGCAATGATGATCAGTTGGATCATGAGTATTAGGATGATACCTCGAGGTCAGAGATGATATGTGGTAGGTTGTGCAAGTAGCATGTAATCAGTCCTCTGAGATCCCATGGGTTGAGCTGTGTGCTCATAATCAGTCCCGGGATGCTCTTTCGAGGTATTGCTATGGAGACATGTAATCATCCCTGGAGATCCCATGGGTTGAGCTGTATGCTCGTCATCAGTCCCAGGATGCTCTTTAGAGATATTTCCGGTTGTGCTACGGCACATAAATTTTCCTGGGATGCTCTTTAAAGGTATTGTATATTCACATGTAATCAGTACTGGAGATCCCATGGGTTGAGCTGTGTGCTCGTGATCAGTCCCGGGATGCTCTTTAGAGATCTTATCGGTTGTGCTGCGGCACATAAATGTTCCTGGGATGATCTTTAAAGGTATTGTCTATTCACATGTAATCAGTCCTGGAGATCCCATGGGTTGAGCTGTGTGCTCATGATCAGTCCCGAGATGCTCTTTAGAGATCTTTCCGGTCATGCTGCGGCACATAAATGTTCTTGGGATGCTCTTTAAAGGTATTGTGAAGGAGATGCATGTAATTAGTCCTGAGAGAGATCTTTTCGGTTTTGCTTAGGCACATAAATGTTCCTGGGATACTCTGGTCAGGTATTGCATCCGCACGTAATTAGTCCTGAGAGACCACCTCTATCAGACCGTTCACACAGGTGATGAAGACCTACAGGAGGTGGGCCTACATCCAACATGAAAAAGGGCTGGCTCTATAGAACTTCCTATGACGAGAAGAATTCAGATATATCCCAGTGATCAAGATGTCGAGTACAACAACAATGATGATGATGATGCTCCGTGATCCAGTGATGATGATCCAGCTCCAGAATTGAAGACTTGTGCCTATATGTATTGATGACTTGTGTCAAGAGAATACCTTCCTAGTTAAGAGGGAGTGTTGATGTATTTGTAACTTCGAAAGATATTCACTTGTATATTGTATGTATTACATTTGTACTTTATTGTTTCCCCAACGAAGATGTATTATTCCTCCGATTGGAAGTGTCGTCAATTGTACTTGCAAGTGTCGCAAGTTATATTGTAAGTGTCGCAACTTATATTTGATGGGTTATTAGACCACCTTGTTGGGGTCGGCCCTGTATGAGTTGTGTGGGTCAAAGGGTTATTAGACCACCCTAGTGGGGTTGGCTCAGAGTTAGTTTATGTTAAGTGGTTAAGTTGGGGCCGGCCTAGTTGAGTAAAGGTCAAGTGAAAGTTAGTGTATAAATAGAGAGTGTGTCTCTCTCATTTTACACATTCTCTCATTCACTCACTTCGCATTAGCGAGAGAAGAGAAGGGTGCGCACAAGTGGAGGAGGAGCATGCTGCTGAAGATATCCATCTCTTGGGTTTGATCACGGTGATCTTTGTATTGGTGCTTATTCTATCTCTGAGGAAGTTGCGGGGTTTTTCACCTTCTTGGTTTTCCCTGGTGAAATGTTTTGTGTCTCTTCTCTCTTGTCTCTTATGCTTGATATGCTATACATGTTGTTCTTTCAGTTAATATCCTAGATCAGAATGAATTAAATTATGAAAAACTAACAGCTTCCTACATGGTCACATGCACACTTCCTCAAGGTACCGTTGAAGATGGAGACAACATGCATTCACTTGGGTTTAAGCCTCAAGCACATCAAGCTTGATATGGTTCGAAGTTCAAGCATTTGGACCATATACAAGCATTTGGAGTTGATATCCAAAACCCTTTTTTCTCTCATGAGTCTTCTCATTCGAATTCTAAGGATCATTAGTTAGTTGTTTCAACTCATTCACACTCATAGCCTCTCATTGGTTTGCAATTTGGTGTGACATTGGATGCTATGGAAGTTGAATTTCAGTATGGAGTTTTTGCATTCGCTCTCACTATCATGCTTCCTATCCACTGCATGATTATGATTGGCACTTGTTCTCAGAGTTGCACAGAAGATGGAGGACACTATCATTCGCTCGGGATTTATTCTCAAGATCCATCAAGTCTCATTTGTATTTGTTCTAGCCACATTTGGTATGATGATCAATACTGAAGAGCTGTTTACGAACAATCTGTAAGTGCGGACACAAACTTATCTCCCTAGTCCAAATGGTTTGGATCTAGAACAAAATAAGTACACAATGCATATAAATTTACTAGATTGATAAAATTGAAAAGTAAGTCAAGAGATAACTCACCTTATGAACGAATTCCTTTCTCCTTGCTTGATTCAACTCCTTGATATTCAGATATTTAGCTGCAAAAAAAGATGAAACAAGTGGAAACAAACAAGTAGTGATAGCATGCAAACACAAATCAATCTATATTAGCGATCAAAGAAGCCAATCCTAAACATTATAATGAAAAGATGTTTATGGAAAGAATTTTCATTAATGTAATTACAGAAAGTACAAAGAGAGAGGTTACAACCGAGATTTGACGTCGTAACACCTTTCTAATGATACTAGCCTCAAATATCAAATCTTTTTCCTCCTATGGATGAAAGGGATCTCCTAGCAAAATTTAACTAGCATATAAGTACTTTATCCTTCCTCTCCTTAACCATGGAGAGGAGGTTCATATTTATAGGCCTAAAGGGATAGGAGAGGTTGAGGATTTGGGGGAGAAGCTCAAGGGATCATCCCACTAGGTAAGGGGATCGCATGCCACCTTTCCTAACATGTAGGGATAAGCCTCCATGCAATCAAAGGTTTGAGAAGTTGCTCGAAGCTTCTCTTTTTCCATTTTAACCAACAACAACGCTCCTTGCACACATAAAAATCACTTTATTGAAGGGTGATGTGCCTTGTGCAAAGGAAACTAGCGTCACTGACATGCTATGTCAATGTGTAGAGCGTGTCACCTAAGGTCTAACGCACCTTCCAGTGAGCAGGACACGTCGGGGAAGAGATTAAAGGGTTAACATCAAATCTCCATTTAAACATTTAGCCCAAGTGATTTAGGAATTAAGGCATATAGAGGACACATCAATCATGATGATGAGATTTTGGTGTAACATAATGCCCCCCAAATCATGAAGCTAGCAAAATAGGGTAGGTGAAATGATTTGCAATATGAGGGATTCAGGAAAGGATCATCGGTTGGAGTGATGAACAAAGACTCCTACGGTACAAATGACTCTGAGATGTATGTCTCAAAATGACTCATAACATGGCTTCCGACCAATACATTGCAGATCCATGGCAGTATAGACTGAATGAACACAATCATGGCTACTGGACACAAGCGTAGATCCATGATGAGAGGATTACACAACCACAACCAATACAACAATGGATCTGTGTGATATGACTCAAAAAATATCCATCACAGCCTGGGTAAGATACATAAGTTAACCCAGGGTCTTCAAGCCGGACCCAGAATGATACAAATCTAACCATGTGATTACAATGTTTTGAAGTTGAACATGGTAGAAACCACTTGATTACCAGTCATTAATGTATACCGTTAACAAGCACGAGGTAATTCACCATTGATGTCAATGATCCCCAAGGTATCATAGTACATACCGCCGAACATGAATCAATGAGCCTAGGTCGAACATTCGGTGGAATCTTTCAATCAAAAGTCAATGATGTGAACTTACTATTGAAACCGAGGTAACTTGCCATTGAGGCATGAAAACCCAAGGTACTTGATTGGTTTCTAGGTTCAATCCTCAGATAATGTGTTGAAGTCAACAAGGATAAACCCGTTGAAGGTGGGCCATGATGTTTCCCCCATTATAAACACGAAACAAGATCGAAGATGTTTTGGAGTAGATCATACTATAGAGCAACATTTGAGACTGAATCGGGAGTGACCAACATGATAGAAGGTATAAGTATTGCAGATATTGACTTGATCAACAGACCTCTCTTAAACATAGGATGGCATGACTCAGAAACATTGACACAACGAGATTGACACCGAGACCTAATGCAACTAATGACTGACACATTCTTTGGATGACTCAAAGGAGTAAAATGTTGGAATATTCTCACCATAATTTTTTTATATTTGCATGCTTTGCATGCATGCATGCATCTAGTCATCAGTATGGTAGTCTCCCAGCACCTAGTCCCCAGTTTTTTAGCCCTAGGATCCTGTTTCTGCTCATTTCTATCCCTCCTAGCCACATATGCGCCCTTGTTTCCATCACTGGAGTACAATTGTTCCCCATTCCACCTATTTAGGATTTACATCAGTCAGTTCCATGATTAGTGGATCAGTTCCTTGATTTGAGAACTGATTGCTCAGTTAACCGACTGAATCACTTAGATAGAAACCTACAGAGACTAGTTCAGCTCTACTGACTACTGACAGCTCCTCATGCACCCACATTGGAGTCTCCTTCCCTAGATTTGTGCCACATGCACCAATTAGACTCAGTTAGACTCATTTGACTGATATTTGACTATTTGTGACTACTACCACTGATTGGGTGATGTCTCTAATGCTATCCAATCCACACATTGAGGAGAATTCGAATGACCATAGGTGTATTCGAATTCATTTTATTGTATTGAGTTATTATTCAGTTTCACAGTGCCAACTTACAACTGAAGTATGATTATACTGCAGATTTTACCATTTCTGAGTTTATGAGTGATTACTGATTCGATTCTTCTTCTTCTTCTTCTTGTATGAAATTCTTGAGTGAGATTAGTGAGATTTACTCTAGCTATGTGATCTATCCTGTAAAATATCACATGATATCAGAGCTGGAGCCAGCTATTCGAATTGCAGAAGCAACAATTGCAACAATTCATTGAGCACCAGAAGCCTTTGGATTTCCACATCAATTCCTGGTGCAATTGTCTTGAATTCACTGGAGCAATCTAGTGAGGTCTAGCCAGGTGTGAAGGATCCAGTCACATGTTCTCATTGTCCTAAGGCAATGTTCATTCGAATTTGCAACAATCTCCATCAACAATTTCATTTGTTTTGCAGGTTATTCCATCTTCAGCAGATTTGAATTCAACAGCTACTATGGATCTCCATTGTTTTTGTAGGTTATTCGAAGTTCTCTGTAAATGCAAGAGTTTCCTGCAATTGTAGCAGTTTCCAAGTTTTCTGCCGTTTCAACAGTTTCGATGTTTTCTGCAGTTGTAGCAGTTTTCCGTAGTTGCAGCAGTAGATTCGAATTCTACAACAGCTTCCATGGATTTGAAAGCAATTCCTTCTCTCTATTCATACAAGTATGAAGAATGGAAACCAAATATGACAACATACCTGAAGAGATATGGTCTTTTCAATATGTTTATTGGTGTTAAGAGATATTTTGCTTCCTATGAAGAGGAAGAAGATTGGCTAGATGATTTTGACAGATTTTCAACAACAATATGTACTGCTATGCTTTCCAATATGGAGTACCTGATTAATACTGCTGAACATCCAAGTGATAACTGGACAAGATTGGACAGATTATTTGGAAAGCAGAAGGAAGATGATGATGTTAGCCATTTGGAGAAAAATCCTAGTAATACTGCCTTCAGTGCTCTCTCTATTCATGATTCATCCTCAATCATCTCTCATGATGAAGTTGTTCAAGATGAAGTCGAAATACAATACATGGTATCAGTATCTACCATTGCAAAAGGTGTTGCAAACCACAAGTCGAAACTCTATGAGTTCTCCCACTTCCTACCTCTCTCCAAACAGTCTTCTCTTCACACTCATGCAAATGAAGAGAGTAGGCTATGGCATGAAATATTTGGGCATCTCAACTACAAGCACTTGCAAGACATGCAAAATCAAAAGGTGGTTGAAAGTATAGCCAATCTCAAGCTTTCCCAAGTCACCTACAAAGTTTCTTGAATGGAAAAGATCCAACAAAGAAGGTTGAGAAAGAGAAGGTTCACAGAAAAGAGTGAATGCTAGATCCAGATCCACAAGAACCTGAAGATCTAGCACCTAAAGATCCAAATCATATTGCAAAATGGTCCATCACCACTGATGAAGTTGATCCATTTTCTAATTCAAATTTTGAGCAAGATATGTCAGCTACTACTCTAGAAGTTGAAGAGACTTTTGAAATCTCTACTTCCCATGAGCCTGTTGATGTGCAGGATGATGACCTACTAAGTATTTTGGAGGTAAAATCAGATCTTGGAGGTGATGCATTCACCCTCCTTGATCAAATGCTTCCTATGAACTCCTATTTGGTCATTGGAACATGTTTTCAGACTTTCACTGAAGATGGAAGACACCATCATTCGATTGGGTTCAAGTCTCATGCATATCCTTGTGATTTTGGTTTTGATCTCACCTTTGCTGGTTGAAAGGATATCATAATAAGCCACCTATCAATTCTTGGATCTGATTTGAATTCCAAGCCACCAACATCATGTATTAGTTCATTTGGTTATAGTATCACCTATGTCAGTTCAAAGGAGATATCAAAGAACTACATACACATTCATGGAGTTGATTCTACCTCAGTTGGTTCGAATCACATGCTCCATAATGAGATTCATATTTTTGGATTTGTTCTCACCATACTTGTTAGGAAGAGCAAGTTCATGAATCCTCCATATTTGCTTGCATCCATTGTTGGAGAACTCAAGCACATGTTTTTGGAGTATGATCCACTTCTTCCCAAGAGGAAGATAACTCATTTTGAGCGAATTTTATATCCACATCCACAAGAACTTGAAGAGATAGCACCTGACAGTGAAGATGAGCGAATGAAATATCTAGATCCAAAAGAACCTGATGATATTGCACCTGATGATTCTCCTCTTCCTAGATGGGTAGCCACTACTCTTTGATATTTCGAAGATCTTGTTGGAGATCCACTTGATCAAAGGAGAACAAGATCAGATTTCCAGAATGGAAGGTTTCATCCTTCTCACATTAATGATCCATTTATTGCCGATAGATATTTCTTCGGTGGAGAAGTCCACTTTCCTTTTGGGGTGAGTGATGTATATGATTGATTATCCTACCACAATTTATCTTGAGGGGGGGATTTCTTCCCACTGTGTTTTCCCTCTTTCCTCACTTTATTTATTTAGATTGTTGTATGGGGTGACCTTTGGTCTCAGTTACCAGGGCCCTAATAGTTTTCAATTACTTCCTCATAGTTTGGCTTGCGGGGGGGTGTTGGAATATTCTCACCATAATTTTTTATATTTGCATGCTTTGCATGCATTCTACATGCATGCATCCAGTCATCAGTATGGTAGTCTCCCAGCACCTAGTCCCCATTTTTTGGCCCCAGGAGCCTGTTTCTACTCAATTCTAACCCTCCTAGCCACATATGCACCCTTGTTTCTATCACTGGAGTACAAATGCGCCCTCTTCCACCTATTTAGGAGTTACATTAGTCAGTTCCATGATTAGTGGATCAATTCCTTGATTTGAGGACTTAGATAGACACCTACAGAGTTTAGTTCAGCTCTACTGACTATTGACAACTCCTCATGCACCCACATTGGAGTCTCCTTCACTAGATTTGTGCCACATGCACCAGTTAGACTCAATTAGACTCATTTGACTGATATTTGACTATTTGTGACTACTACCACTGATTGGGTGATGTCTCCAATGCTATCCAAGCCACACATTGAGGAGAATTCGAATGAACTTAGGTGTATTTGAATTCATTTGATTGTATTGAGTTATTATTCAGTTTCACAGTTCCATCTTACAACTGATGTATGATTATAATGCATATTTTACCATTTCTGAGTTTATGAGTGATTACTGATTCATCTTCTTCTTCTTCTCTGTAATTCTTGAGTGAGATTTACTCTAGCCATGTGATCTATCCTGTAAAATATCACATAAAATGGCTCAAGGAATTGGTGAGATGCGAGGACACGCAAATTATACAAGCAGTTTGAATGAAATGCAAACGAGTGCCATGTTCAAGAGCGACTAAGTACTGCTATTATTACATGTAAACATAAACTATTTCCTTATTCCCTAACATGATTGATGAGTACCTCTTTGTTTATTAACAAGCTTGAGGAGGGTAACAGATGCTCGGTACAGCTCATCCTTCATACGAGTCCAATATCACATGTTTTACGAACCTGAGATAGGAGGGGTTAGTCCCTGAAAGCGCCCTTCAATGTTAGATTTTAACAAGTCCAGAGAAGGTAAACTCAACGTCATTTCATATTTAAAGAGTATGAAAGAACTAAAGAAGACTCCAGATGGTTCTTTTTCGTAAAAGTTAGTCTCCTCAACTGAAAAAGGATAAAACAATATGAGAGAGAACTCTTCTAGTCATGATCAACTAGAGTGTTCCTTTTTCGTAAATAGTCTCACTGGTCCGAAAAGGGGTAAACTATCACCAGAAAGATGACCTTTCAAATACTTTTACAAGCGTGAAAGAATCAAGTTCACTTGGTGATCTTTTCCTATTTAAGGAGTTTGAAAAGATCTTAAAGAAGAACTCCGAGGGGGTTCCTTTTTCATGGGAATTTTATGAGCCCGAAAAAGAGATAAAATATAACTCGGTGACTCATTCTCATGGTTTTACGAGCACGAGAAGGAACAAAGATAGAGCTTGACACCTTTAATACTTAATTTTAAAGAGCGCGATGATAGTATAAAAAACACTCAAATACTTGTTCACACTTGATAAGAAGCACGAAAATTTTACGATGGTCACCAACATAGTCAAAACACCACTTTTCTCTATCTTCAAGCTCCAGGAACCAAGTTAGGGTCCATTATAAGGTTTTAAAACATAAAAAGAGACCAACTATAGCAAATAACCCATAAAATAAATATTAAGAAAGGAATATTCCATTTTTCTATATAAAAAGGGTGAATAGTAAAAATTATTTACCAATTTATTTTACCGAGTTGGAATAGCGGAGAAAAAACCTCTCTGGAGCTTGATTTTTTGACAATGATTGCGAAAGCCTCGGTCAACCTATCAACCTCCCATCAGTTGCAGGTAATCCTTAATCTCATCCTTAATCTTTTCAATGGTTTGAAATTTGATTTAAATGCAATTTTTCGGGTTTTTTGGGCTCATATTGGAGGGGATTTTGCGCGCACTGGGCGATGTGCTTTCCCCTTTTGGGAAGTGCATCGCTAGGGGTCTAACGCACCTTCCATATGGGAAAAGCGCATCGTCGACGCACTGTCTACACATGTGGGGTGCGTTAATGTAGTGTGACATCCAAAATTAATAATGGGGCCCAAAATAAAAATTCCAAATCATTGAAGATGGTCTAACATTTATCTTATTGATGTTTATGCAGATCTTGGCCACCAAAATGGTCCAATGGAAGGAGCGTGAACACTAACTAGAATATGCACAAGCAGAAAATGACCCACACTCCGTAAATGCTTTGCGGGGGTGTGGATTGCTTAAATTTTTCCATTTCCAAGGGACAAGGGCCCCAGCACAGTTACTTGACTACTTGATCAGGTTATGGGACCTGGATCAACAATTATTCAGGGTAGTTTCTCATATCCATACCTTAGATGTGGAGGACATCTATTTTTTGACAGGGTTGTCAAGACGTGGGGCCCTTGTATCACTATCCGGACCTCAGGGTAGTGACCAGTCTACTGAGAGTCTCATTGCACACTTTTGTATGCCAGGAACGCAAATGTTAGGTGGGAAAATTCCCATAAAAAATGTACGGGACCGACCTTTGAGGACCGTGCTTTTTACTATTGTGCGGGTGGTGGGCATCAGGGTTGCTCATTAGGCCACTAAAGCCCATATTTTATACACCATTGAGTGAATGGTACCGACCGTTTTCAATTGGTGCGAGGGGCTCCTCATGAACATGAAATATTAACTTACCAAGTGTCAAAGGGGTGAGTTGAAACAATTTGGGTGCAGTTCCATCGTGGTTTCTTTCTTCCTAGAAGGAGTTCCACTTTTATGTCCGTAGGTTGAGTTGGATGATATCGACTCGCGAGATCTTCATATGGTGAGGTAGTTAGAGGTGATGGCCTGCCATGGAGGTGGGGGACCTATGATTACCTATGGTACAACCTTCTTCCAGTGGCTACATGGATAGCTCCTCATGGTTAAGGACTATGCTTATGCGGGTATTGATTTCATAGGTGTTGAGGTATATTTACTGTCTTAAAGAATCAACAAAAGATTTAATTATCGACCAGGGTTGGTAATATTAGAGTTGTGGCACAGTATATGATGAGGTAGAATGGGACCTAAGTTTCGGGCTTGGCAAACCTTAGAAGTGTTTAATAAAGAAAAGATCAAAAAATCTTTCAAAATAAAAAACTGAGTCAAACTTTAGAAAGCCAACGAAGGAACTAATTAAACCTAGCTAGACCAATAGATCAGAATAGTATCAAGCTATGCTACTCTACTCTATGATTAAATAATGGGAAAAGAACAAATACTGATAAAAAAGAAAACTACTTTTTATGAAAATGAAAACTACTTGACTTAAAACAAAAACTACAAACTACTTAGTGAACTCAACAACTATTCATGCATTCAATTTATACTTCAAAACTACACTAAAGTATCTAATTCCATTCTCCTTGATGTTGTATGTCAAATGTGATAGGAACGGGGGTGAATGTATCGTAATGACTTTCAAATGTAACAACAAAACAAAATGGAATTAAATCTAACCTAATTTCTACAAAGAGATGTAAACTACAAAGAGACCAATTACAATTAATTTTAAACATCATGATCTATCTTCTATCCATAAGAAAAATGATATGAAACTAATGAAATCTAGAAACAAGTAGAAAACTTAATAAAGATATTTACTTGAACTGAATCTGATTTGAAAGCAAGTAGAAAACTTGATAAATATATTTATTTCTGAACCAAACTCTATTTCATGAACATCTTCATTATTTGTGTGAATGGGAAACTGATCCTATGCTTAACAAAGAAACTATCAAAATTAAGATAACTTGGAGAATGAAATTATTAACTCTAATTCGAGATAAATCTTAAGAACATATAATAAACTATACTAAGAATGAAACTGATAAATCCTAGAACAGTAACCTATTGGAAAATCAAACATTAAAGACATAACTTGGAAAACAACTAAAGCAAAGTTAAGGAAGATGAAATGGAAACTAAGAATGATGACAAAACTTAATTAAAACTCTATGCAATGGGAAACAAGATCTTAATTACATCTAAAACTGCTAATTAAAAGCAAGAAATATTACAGTTAAAAATCCTAAGAAACTGGATTCTAAATAAGCATAAAAACAATGCAGAAAGTATTAAGGTCTGTATGACGATCCAGATGGCTGTCCGAATGACAGTCTAGATGGAGGAAAATGGTTTAAACTAAGGAAAGAAGCAGTTTGGATGATCTTAACTACCAGCTGCTTGATGCATATGATCCTATGGTGCAAGGGAAGCGATGAATAGAGTGTTTAGAAGCTAAGATAGAAAGAAGTAACCTATTCTAATCATTGTTAAAGAAATAAACTATTTCTATGGCCTAATCAAACAAAAATGAGATATGAATAAAACTAACCTACAGCTACAGGAAACAAACTAATAGAACTAATTTTAATTATAAACTAAACCTGAAACAACAACTAGCTAAAATCTATCTAATTGAAAAAGATTGAAAGAAAACTATAAACACTATGCTTGGTCGACCATTATCAATTATGGAAAACCAAGTTAGGCTAGAAACAAGATACATATTACCGAAAAATAAGGAAATGACATATACAGGAAAACAAAATTAATTACATACACTGGAAAATGAACTATTTACTTGCAGAAAGGAAAATACAAAAATATACATAAAAACCTCCGGTTGATGAGGGGCCCTTCCCAGCAATCAGAGATTGGAACTAAATCAACTTAGTCACCAACAATAGAATATCAACAGTAAAATTTAGGAGCTTCCATTAACTGAGAAAATTATACAGCGTTTCTATGAATTAATTGATAGTGTAAATTTCTATATCTACTGTGCTATATGTCATCTGTGTTTCTCCAAAGGAGGTGTCTATATATAATTTTACAATGGGAGAGAAGGTCGACATAGTCAACCTCTCTAAAAATAGAAGTCTTAACGATTTACAAACGACTGCTCGGTGGTTGACGACAATGCAGAGGCATTTTCCTAAGTCCACGACGTTGATCCCCTTTTGACATGAACAACTGTGAGTCGGTTTCCTTCCATCGTGGGCAGATAATGCGTTGGCAGGCTGAGCGTGGGAGAGTAAGGATCTTCTGGAACGTTGACGTGAGAAGAGGTGCGTGCTGTCAGGCTGGGCCAACAGGAAAGATGGAGCTTCTGGAGCGTTGACGTGAGCAGGAAGTGTGTTGTCAAGCTGAGTGAATCTTCTAGAACAGGGACTCACCAACCATAACCGCCATGTTGCTAACAAAACCCATATTTCCTTTTTTGTCTTTAATGGGCAGGAATATGCCAACCGGTGATTTCGCGGGTTGAATGAAGGTCTGAACAACAGGCTGAATGCGGCTAAACGTTTGTAATGTGAAAATGAGTCTGAATGAAGGTCCGTTTGAAGCCCATAACTTGCAAGCTGAAATCTATTTGCCAAACGAGTCGAAAAACATTAAAGTAATATTAATAAACCATGAAAATAATTATATTTAGCCAAGATTCACGTGATATATAAATATGATCATACTTGGGTCTGATTGATGGTCTGAATGGCAAGAAGATTGATTTATTATATCAGAATAGTGAAAATAACAGCACTCAGATTATATTTGGTGATAAAAAATGGTGAAAAAAATGGACACAAACATGCCCCCAAACCGGAGATATGCCAGGTCCCATTGAGCAAAAAGGAAAGGAATTCAAGAAGAAGGCTGAGCTACGGTAGCAACTACCTTCGACTTGGAAGAGGAAGTGGACTTAGCGCTAAGATTCTTGAACTGATCCTTCAAGGTGTCATACCTCATCCGGAGAGAAGTATGGGATGCTGTTTTGGCATTGAGCAAGCATTCAATGCTTCTTACTTGTGTGCGCAGTACCTTGTTTTCTTTATGAAGCTCAGAGATTGTTTCCACAAAGTTTTGATTATGGTCTGTCAACCGTGCTATCCCTAGGGTCAACCTATCCACTTCCTGCTGATTCAGAATGGGTTGTTCTATGTGATGTTCTAGGTCCTTTTGAGGACTCAGCTCTTTTGAAAATGTTTCAAGCTCAACAGTATGTTCTTCAAGAACTCTGTCTTTGTTGTGTGCAGGAGAATTTCCAGCAGCAGGGGCTTTAGACAATCGAGCAGATACATTGGATAATGTGAGGAGGGGTGTTTCGAGGGTATGGTCATCTAACTGGACGTCTGAATGTGATGGCTGAATGACAGTCTGGATGACGGAATGGTCACAATTTGTTCTCCTGGATTTAGTGGGTACTAATGAAAAAAGTGGGGGTTCCGAAGTAGGGTCACCAAGAACAAACTCAGTATAAGGTGATGGATGGACAAGGTGCGCCTCTCCTGAGGGATCCTCATTAATAAGCACATGCTTAGTGTCTTGTTCTGCTTTCCTAGAGGCTTGAGTAGGATCACTAATACCGGTTTGGAAACAATGGTATTTTCGAGAAGCAGAGGGTTTGATAATAGGCTTCTCGATCAAATGAGGGTTTAGTATTTCAAAGAAAAAACGATCCTAGGTTTTCCCTCTCTCTTCCAACTGGTGAATGATCAAGATTTTAATGAGACAGTGATGGTACAAGCTACCAGAGGGATTAATAGTATTATTCCTAACCTGGATTGACATTTTCTCTAAACTTTTCAGGAAATAAAATGGGAAATTGAGAGTCTGATTGTTAACAAAATGTGCTCGCAATCTAAAATGGAAGACTTTAAAAACAATAAAATTACCTTCACAAGTGATCAGATGGATGATGACAGTCAAGGGATCTAGGTATTCCGGCTTGACCCACTCCCGGTGGAATCCTTTTGTTCCAGCAACATGTTGATATTCGACCTTCAAAGCAAATTCACGAGCCTTCCGTGGAAGGAAGAGATGTTTGTGCCAATGGGCACCCTCCCTAGGAAGCTTTGTGGCCAATGCGATAGATTCTTCCGTCACAGAAAAAGTGAGATGGCTAACTTTTTTCGTATTTCCATCGAATCCTTTAGCCAAAAGCAGTGAGATTTCATGGTCGTGGCCTTGGAGAAGGCGGAGAAACGGATCCCATCCGGCTCGAAGGAATACCTCACGACACTCTTTAAACTCGGGGATGCGAAGTAAATCTTGGTAAATTCCAGGTTCATGACGGATCGTAATAATTAGATAGAGGTTGAGGGATGCGGATAGGTACAGGGGAGGCAAGAGATGTAGGAGACACGGCTTAACAGAAAATATAGAAAGCGAACAGAATGGAGCGAAATTCACGCAGTCGTCAATTTAAATTAAAGTCCATTTGAATGGTTGAATGATGGTATGCGAGGACTTAGCATGCTTGAGAGATCACACTTATCATTCAAATATCTTGAATCAAGTGCCACCATAGAAATGCGTGAGTTAGTGGATACGTGTGGTTATGATATATTCAACCGTGTCCAAAGTCGAACTTTGGACAGGTTGAATGTAATTCTGGAAATGAAATTATAGACATGGATTACATGCGAGAGATCATGATGACTTGATTAATATGATGGAAGATCATACAATAGGATAATTAAGACCATATGGAGGTCATGTAATGATTCTGAAGATCGAATTGATGCATAATCCATTCGTTTAATGGAGGCGAGATGGATAAGGGAATGAGGCCATGTGTGAAATTGACATTTGATTGATTCCTGACATATTTAGCCAATTAGATTTATCAATAATATTCAAATTTGGACACCTTAGCATATTTAATAAAGCCATTATAAGTTATGGTTTCATTCGGCACTCCATCCAGATCATTGTTCGTTTACCTTGTTCGTCACCTCATTTGGATCAGCATTCGACTCGTCATTCAACCCTTCATACAGACTTTTGTCTGTACAAGATCTGCTTACTGATGCTGACTGAAGCTGATTTTGCAGGGAATTTATGAGGCTGTTAGTGCACAAAAGATGCTGTAAACTTTTCTTTTTTGGATCTTTCAGTTGCATTCCTCTTTATTTGTCATTGATCAAAACGAGCTTCTTTCTGCTTTTTGCATTATCCTGAAAACACCTATCATTTTATCAGAGATAAATAAACTTTTTTTTTCATAAATATTCAGAAAGTAAAAACAGTTCTGATCCTCCCCCAAACCAAAAATATGGTGTGTCCTCAAGCCATCAAAGAAAATTTGATTAATATTCACATATTTTTAATTAATGGTTTAGACAATAGCTTCTAAAAATGCTGTGATAATTTTCGTAAGAAAATGAAATATTAACTATTAAATGTAGATGATTCAGATATGTACATTCATAAAAAAGAATACAACAATGCTTAAGAAGACATATGAAGAATGATAGTGTAACGGATGCGAAAAATGCCATAGGAAAACTAGTCATCCATGACTCATTGTAAAGATCTCTTGTCATCCAAAGAATATAGATAAGGTTCACCATATAGATTGTGAGGTTTATTATAGTTACGGGTCCCATTTCTAGGATAGTCATATCCTAGGTATTGTGTGAATTAGATGAACGGGTCCTATTCACTTGTATATTGTATTTGTACTTTATTGTATCCCCAACGGAGATGTATTATTCCTCCGATTGGAAGTGTCGTCAGTTGTACTTGCAAGTGTCGCAAGTTATATTGTAAGTGTCGTAACTTATACTTGATGGGTTATTAGACCACCTTGATGGGGTCGTCCCTGCATGAGTCATATGGGTTAAAGGGTTATTAGACCACCCTAGTGGGGGTTGGCCCAGTCAACATTATGTTAAGTGGTTAAGTTGGGGCCGACCTAGTTAGAGTTAAAAGACAAGTGAAGTAGTGTATAAATAGAGAGCGTGTCTCTCTCATTTTACACATTCTCTCATTCACTCACTTCGCATTAGTGAGAGAGAGGAGGAGTGTGCAAAAGTGGAGGAGGAGTAGATGCTGTAGTCATCTATCTCTTGGGTTTGATCCTTGTGATCTTTTTATTGGTGCTTATTCTATCTCTGAGGAGGTTGCGGGGTTTTTCACCTTCTTGGTTTTCCCCGGTGAAATGTTTTGTGTCTCTTGTCTCTTGTCTCTTATGCTTGATATGCTGTACATGTTTTTCTTTCAGTTAAGATCCTAGATCTATTGAATTAAATGATGAAAAAATAACATGGTATCAGATCTAGCCTGAAGGAAGGCATGGTATGGCATTTATGACACTTATTGCACTTGTGACAAATTGGAAGCTAGGGCTTGATATAGAAAAAACAAGTCATCGTGGAACTTTCGCTATAAATCCATTTTGGTGAAGGTTCAGGTTCTGAAACTTCTACAGGTCGTATATAACATCCCCATGACATCCCCATGTACATTGTGTCCAAAGCACAACATCTAATTCGCTGTACTTTCTGTTTTATGACCCATACAATCTAGGGTTTCTGCCTCTTCCAGATCTTAGTCATAAACAGGTGACCTAGGAAAAAAGGTCACAACATGGGCTAGGAAGATCCAAATGAAATTATTTAAAAAGTGGCAGTAAGGGCACAAAATGTGGTTTCACAAGTCCACTTTTCAGAGGCCGAAGTTGAACCAGTGACACATGGAACTCCGTACAACTTCGCTATCCTGTTTTATCCCATAAACGGGTCACTTTGTGACATTTGGCATATCTCTCTCTCTCAGAGAATCAATTTTAGGTTAGACCTGTGGGGTTGGAAAGAAGACAGGTTAGGCTACAATAGGACGAAGTGTCAGATCCTGTGGATTCATAATTTCAGAGATGCACAAGAAACAATAAGGCACATATTTCTGTGAAATATAATTGGATTCTGAGCATTCTCATTTTTGGCTTATCATTGCTGCGGGAAATTAGGGATTTTGATAGAAGTGAAATTTTGGAGTGGTCTCAGCATAGGATTTCTCTCCTCAGAAAAATAAAAATTTAGAGGCCAAGATCAAATTTTTTGGTTGGGTAGAACCCCGGGCATCATCAAACCCTAGTTCAGGATTTTGATCGAAAAGGTGGAGAATTAGGGTTTCTGCACAAGTTGGAATTTTTGAAATCTGTGACCACAGCTGGATGCCGCTCAGAAAAATTGAAGCTTAGGGTACAAGATCAAACTTTTTTGTTGGGTAGAAGACTGAGCTTTATCAAACCCTATTTCGAGATCCTGTCTAGAAGATCCAGAAGTTTCAAAGGCAATTTTGAAGGGTCAAATTTTGCAGTTTTCAAAATTGAAGTATACTAGCTTGATTAGCTCAGCAAGCCACATCTTTCCATCCATTCAAAAGTTTGAAATTCAAAATTTGAATTTTTAGGGTTTCTCTGACAAACCCTAATCCAGCTCCAGATCTAGTTTCAGCAAATCAAAGTGGATTGGGTTAATCCTAGAAGAGAATGAATTGGACACCTGCATAAGTGAAGAAGTTCCAGTTCCAGAAGGAGATGAGGCTAAGGCCTTACATAAGAATGCTACAATAAATCTCGACATGCATGACTTGAGGAGATACAGGTATGTTTTTGAAATTTGTTCATGATTAAGGTTATGATATGTTTGTCTTCATATTATTAAGGTTAGTACAATCTTGATGAATGCATGTGAATGATAGAAGAAATTCATTGATTAGGGTTATGACACTTATGATTGTACTAATGCACTGTGGTGTTGTATGAGGTTGATGTTGTCCGCTAACATGAAAGGTACATCAAGAAAGACAAATCAAGTTCTAGATCAAGAACATATGACCATGATGACATGAAGACAAAGACTCATCTATATCCATTATAGAAGCTCTACTTATGAGGTATGTATATTTTGGTTCTACAATGGTTAACTTATGAGTTATGCAGGTTACTAGCACAGGTCATTGAAAAGAACAAGAAGACATTATGTGGGTATGTTAGACATAACTAACAAGCATGACAATCCAGGTATGTTTTTCCTATATCAAGTTAGAATCCTATCTTGTGTTAGGATCTCTTATATAAGTATATTTGGCATGATTACTCATAAAGTCATAAGTTTAAGTAATCACGGGTTTATGCATATTATGTTTCTTACTTTGATTGATGATATGACTCACCAGAAGAGTCTTATGGTCAAATAAGAATATGCATGAGTAAAAGAAGTCTTTCCTGAAATCTTGAATACTAACGCTTATTACCTATGTATGAAATGATCATGACCATAAATATTTAAGATTATTTAGAATCATAATGTTTTGATAGTATTGAGATTATACTAATGAATGTATGACTATGTATGAGATCTTGAGGATGACACAATCATGACACTAGTGCACACTTAAGCATGCATAGTGGTCCATGTTTCATAGAAGTTCAAAGACATATAATCATGATGATATCATAAAGGAAGCAAAGATCAAGAGGGAGCACACTCCAGTTGTTCCTACAAGGAAGCAAAGATCAATAGGAAGCACACTCCAGTAGTTCCAAAGATTGAGAGGGAGTCCACCCAACAACCAAACAAAGATAAGTATTTGAATTGTCATTTATTATATATTTGATTACTTAAATAATGTTGTCCAATTATGTACATGCTTATGTTCCTATATTTAGGATGTATATTATGCATAGTTGCATTAATGAACAAGATACTACTAATATGTAAGTAATGGGTAAGTGGCCTATGGTACTGTACAACATTCCATTGCTACTTATCTAGAATGAAACCTCTTTGCTGACATGTTGGGAGTTGTGCACACTCTTAACAAATGTTCTGGTAGAGATGGAAGGCATCTAGAAAGTTACGGGATATGGATAAATGTTGTATTGAAGAATTGGATAAGATAATTGCATGACTGTATGACATACATTCTTATGTGTAAGAATTTGTTTTTGAAAAACTATGAGAAGTTTCTAATCATGAAAATGAATTTGACTTGTAGGAAAGATCGTGTACAATCACCTACAAACGAAGGACTACAAAATTTGTTCCAACAACGAAATTCAAAGAAAACTATCTATTGAAGATATTGAAGAATCTGAAGTTCCCAGGATTCAAGATGCAGTAATGGAAGAATTCCATGATCGAGGAATACCAGTCGATCATAAAGAATGATGTCTGGGATGTGGTCCCGAGACCAGAAGGGAAGTCTGTTGTGACTTCCAAGTGGATCTATAAGATCAAGCATGTTGCAGATGGCAGCATAGAGAAATACAAGGCAAGGTTTGTAGCTCGTGGCTTCTCCTGGAAAGAGGGAATAGATTATGAAGAGACTTTTGCTCCTGTATCCAGATACACTTCTATCAGAACAGTAATTGCTCTGTCTGCAGTGATGAAGTGGAAGATACACCAGATGGATGTCAAGACAACTTTCTTGAATGGTGTAGTCAAAGAGGAAGTGTATGTGGAGCAGCCACTCAGTTTTGAGACACATGACAAGAAGTCATATGTGTGTAGGTTGAAATTGTATGCCTTGAAGCAAGCTCCTAGGACATGGTATGGTAGGATAGAAAACTTTCTATCCAGTTTGGGCTTTACCAAGAATAAAGCGGATTCCAACCTTTACTACAAGGTTAAGGAATGAAATCCAGTGATAATACTATTGTATGTGAATGACCTGTTTGTTACAGGTGAGGATAGATTGATTGCCGACATGAAGAGGAATTTCGCTATCGAGTTCGAGATGAATGACTTGGGGATGATGCATTACTTTCTAGGCATGTAGGTGTGGCAGAGTGCAGATGGGATATTCCTTGGACAAGGGAAGTATGCAGTAAAGATCTTGAAGTGGCTTGGGATGATGGACTGTGTTGTGAGGAAAATACACCTATAGTTCAGGGGAGAAACTACCAACTTACAGGTATGAAAGATAGACCTACAAATGTTCTGCAAGTACAACAAGTAAGTGAAGAGATTAAGGTTAGAGAT
Source organism: Larix kaempferi (assembly GCA_027924585.1). Lineage (NCBI taxonomy): Eukaryota > Viridiplantae > Streptophyta > Pinopsida > Pinales > Pinaceae > Larix > Larix kaempferi. The sequence goes on along the minus strand of BSBM01000236.1, from coordinate 7,207,662 downwards.
GTGTGCACTTTATTCAGAAGGTTGATCCTAGCCTTCTCTTCCTTGCTCTTCAATACTATTCAGTGGAAATGCCCACACCTGCAAAACAACTTGATACCTTTCTCAAATACATTTGACTACATATATAAGATTGATATTCATGACATAAGAAAACATCAAACTATAATCAAATCTAAGACACACATAAATAGGTCATATTTGGAAAGGAAAGAACATCTGATCTTTATTAATGAATGGAGCAAGTACATGAGATTATACCTTCCTTCAAGCTTGGCACTTCATGAAACCTAGATTCAAGGTCTCTTGCTTCTATTCTCCAAGGATCCCAACCTCTAATCAATTGTGCTAGGGTTTATCAAAAACTGAGGCACAAGAGAGGGGGATGAGGGTCTCCATTCCTCCAGCATAACATCGTTATAGGCTTGGTCCCCTCACATGGCCCTTCTACCTTCCAGATAGTCAATGAAGGAGAGGAAAAGTAGTTATAACCGATTAGGAAGTTCCCAAACCAACTCAATTCGACCAAAATTCGAGATTTTAACTAGTACAGGAAAGTGCCCTACTCTTCCTACTGCAAACCAGCGCATTTTTCAAGGTGTGCGCTACTCTATTGAAGAAGAGTTGCATATTTTTCTAGGTGTGCGCTACTCTACAGGCATGATAGTCGCGCACACGCCCTAGTATGCCCTACTCTATGCATAGGAAACCAACGTTTTTGGAGAAAAATGGCCAAAAACAGGGTTTTCTGATGATTTTCAGGAGATGGTTTGGTCTGGAAAAATGTTCCTAAGGGTTATAACCATCAAATGGGACAAGAGTGAGGTAATTTCAACCATTTTTAATGTCCCAAATGACCCTTAAATCCACAAGTGTCCTGTTGTGTGACTAAACTTGATCTCAAGAAGTGTCATCATGTGACCAAGCGATACAAGTGTCGTCATGGACGGAGAAGTGTCATTTTAAGCTATAACACACTGCAAGGCCATGACCACACTTATGGCATCGAACCTGAAGCTATTGTGTGATGCTTCATCAAAGTCGGTTGATGCCACGATGTATCGTAAGATGATTGGGTCCTTGATGTACTCGATGAACACGAGACCAGATATTTGCTTTGCGGTGAACACCTTGAGCTAGTTCCTAACAGATCCTAGACATGTTCACTTGATTGCTGTAAAGCATATTATGAGGTACCTGAAGGGTGCAGTTGATTATGGGCTCAAGTATGATGCAAATCAAAATTTTAACCTAGAGGGTTATGTTGATTCAGATTGGGCAGGCAATGCTGCAGATAGAAAGAGCACTTCGGGGTGTTTCTCTAGTATGGGATCAGGTGTGATCTCTTGGTTTAGTAGGAAGCAATCCTGCGTAGCACTAAGTACAGCCAAAGCAGAGTATGACACAGCTTGTTCGGCTAGTTGTGAGGTAGTATGGCTTAAGAATCTACTGTCTGAGTTATTTGATCTCCCATTGGATGCTACCTGTATCTATTGTGACAACTAGAGTTGTGTGAAGTTTTCAGAGAACCCAGTGTTCCATGACAGGTCGAAGCACATCAAGATCAAATATCACTATATCAGGGATATGGTGCAGAGAGGAGCAGTGAAGATCCTGTATGTTGTGATGGATGAGCAAGTTGCAGATGTGTTGACTAAACCACTAGCCAGAGTGAAGTTTGAGTACTTTAGAGAGAGGCTTGGTGTTCTTCAGATAGCAGATACTTCGAGGAAGAAGTGATGGGACACATTTGCAGGAGCCATTCCAAGCATGGTGATAGGAGGATCCTTCCCATGGCTATGGATGTAAGCGCTGTGTGATGAGCATCAGGACGATGCTCTGGATGATGTTTTGCATGATGTTGATCAGGATGATCACATGTGATGATATGCATCAGGTGGATGCTTTGTATGATCAGTTTGATTATACAATGATGACGAGTATCAAGATGATGCTCCAGATGACATGCATCAGGATGATGCTATGATGATGATCAGGATGATCATATGTGACGAGTATCAGGACGATGCTCCAGATGATATGCATCAGGACGATGCTGTGACAATGATCAGGATGATCATGTGGTGATGGTGTACATTAGGATGATGTACGATATGATGATGATCAGTAAGATCATGAGCATCAGGATGATGCTTTGTGCGAGGATGATCAGGTGGATCATGAGTATCGGGTTGGTACTCTGTGGCCGTGGACAGGTTGTGCGATAAGCATATAATATTTCCCTGGGAGATTTGCAGATACTCTTATGAGGTTTTGCATATGGCATATAATAGCTCCCTGGGAGATCTGGAAAATGCTCTTTCGAGGTTTTGGTTAGGAGGACATATAATTTTTTCCTGGGAGATCTTGCTGGTCGTGCTTAGGTACATAAAGGATCCTGGGATTCTCTTTCGAGGTTTTTTCCTATGGCATGTAATGTTTCCCTGGGAGATTCGATAGGTTGAGTAGTACGCTCGTAATTAGTCCTGGGATTCTCTTTCGAGGTTTTTCCAGACCACATGTAATCAGTCCTGGAGATCTTGCCGGTCATGCTTAGGCACATAAATGTTCCTGGGATGCTGTTTAGAGTTCTTTCTGGTCGTGCTATGCACATAAACGTTCCTGGGACACTCTTTTAAGGTTTTGTGGTGGTCACATATAATATTTCCCTGGGAGATCCGATAGGTTGAGCAGTAAGCTTGTAATCAGTCCTGGGATGCTCTTTCGAGGTTTTGTGATGCACGTAATCAGTCCCGAGGATTCCATAGGTTGGCTAGCTCGCAGAGATGATGAAGACCTACAGGAGGCTAGGCCTACAACTAGCATGAAAAATGGATGTCTTTGTAGAACTTCCTATGATGAGAAGAATTGAGAGATAGCACTAGTGATTAAGATGACGAGTACAACAGTAGTGACGATGATGCTCTGTGATCGAGTGATGATGATCCGGCTCTAGAATTGAAGACTTGTGTCTATATATATTGATGACTAGTGTCAAGAGAATACCTTCCTAGTTAAGAGGGAGTGTTGATGTATTTATAACTTCGGAAGATATTCACTTGTTTATTGTATTTTTACTTTATTGTATCCCCAACAGAGATGTATTATTCCTCCGATTGGAAGTGTCGTCAGTTGTACTTGCAAGTGTCGCAAGTTATATTGTAAGTGTCGTAACTTATACTTGATGGGTTATTAGACCACCTTGATGGGGTCATCCCTGTATGAGTCATGTGGGTTAAAGGGTTATTAGACCACCCTAGTGGGGGTCGGCCCAATCAACATTATGTTAAGTGGTTAAGTTGGGGCCGACCTAGTTAGAGTTAAAAGACAAGTGAAGTAGTGTATAAATAGAGAGTGTGCCTCTCTCATTTTACACATTCTCTCATTCACTCACTTCGCATTAGTGAGAGAGAGGAGGAGTGCGCACAAGTGGAGGAGGAGTAGATGCTGTAGTCATCTATCTCTTGGGTTTGATCTTTGTGATCTTTGTATTGGTGCTTATTCTGTCTCTGAGGAAGTTGCGGGGTTTTTCACCTTCTTGGTTTTCCACGGTGAAATGTTTTGTGTCTCTTGTCTCTTGTCTCTTAGGCTTGGTATGCTGTACATTTTTTTCTTTCAGTTAAGATCCTATATCTATTGAATTAAATGATGAAAAAATAACAGGTCCAAGTCCAACTTACAGCCATTCTCTAATGATAGTATAAATAATTGGCCTAAACATGTATTTGTATACTCAGGTTTTTTATGAGCCATGTGCATAGCAATGCGTTAACCAAACCTCTTTTACCCGATTATGCCCTGCTGCCAGCAGGCCTGTTCAGTACCCCGACGGGTTTATCTTGGTACCATGCAAGCATAGCCCCATTTCTAGCGAGCCTATTCAGTACCCCGACGGGTTTACTTGAATTTATCGAGCTTCCTTGTTTAATATTTTACTTAGCATGTACCCACTGCCAGCGAGCTTGTTCAGTACCCCGGCGGGTTTGCTTCGTATAATGATATTTTTAGTAAGGAAGCCGGTTGGCACTAGAGTGTGCTAAGCCTGTTAAACACATAATTCAAATTTTTAGAACGAACCTTATGAGTAACTTTATTTATAATGGCCTAAATTATAGATCATGTCAAAAGATAATAACCTAAAGTTTTTCTTTGACCTCTCAGTCTATCTTCTTCATAAAATATCAGTAACGTTCCCCATAAAATATAAAATATCACTTGCTTTTGAGCTACCTTTTAAAAGTTCTTAAGAGACAAGTTTTGATAATGAGTCTAGGATGAGCTAGTAGTCCATAGGTGTAAGATAGAGCTTTTGAAGATCATAGTAATTAAAGTGGGTCTTAAGAAACTGTTCTAATGATAAATCAGAAATCTACATGTCTGAATCAAATACCATATACATAATCATAAAAGAAAGTGGTTAAAAATGATATGAAGAACGCTCTAACTTTTCACTATAAATTTTCAATTTTCAATAATAATCGAAAGAGAAGGAGAATTATAAGTATTTCTTTTTTAGAGCACTTCCCTTTTCAGATAATATTGCATGAGCTGATTATAAGGTTCTTGTAATCAAACTGCAAAGCCACTTGTTAGATGATTCAAATTTATGCAAAACAAAAACATATGTACAAAGAAAGTTATGAAAAAATTTCAAAATTAAGGAAAGGAAAAGAGTCTTCCTGTTTTAATTGACAATATTTTATAGCTGACCATGAAAGTGAATTTCCTATATAGATGCAATCAACTGTAATAAGTGACCCTTAATATTGAAAAACAAAGATATATTTACATATATACAAAGGAAGATAACCCAAAATTAGTCAAGAAACAGGAGAAGGAGGAATGACTTCCTCTTCTACCAGTTCCATTTCCTCCTATTGTAAGGCATTCTGCACAAAATCTTGTTTAGATATTGGTTAATGATAAAGTCTAAGTCTATGTCCATTTAAAACAAAAGAAATTTGCGAATCATCAATTGTCTTAATTTTAACAGATCCATTATCAAAAGATGTAACAATTTCATATGGACCCATCCAATGAGTAGTTAATTTACCTTTAAAGATTTTGTACCTTGAATAAAAAAGTAATTCCCAGTCTCCAGTTTTGAATTGTTTTTGTTTAATGTATCTATCATGCCACTTTTTGCGTTGGTTTTGTATTAATATTGTGCGTTGAATAGCATCTTTCCTAATATCGTCTAACTCATTTATTTGCAGGATTCATTGTCTTTTTGCTTCTTCCAGATTCATCCCTAATTGTGCAACCATACGAAAGGTTTTGACTTGAAATTCAATAGGTAGAAGAACTTGTTTACCATAAACAAGTTCATAAGGTGTGTGGTGAGTAGTGTTCCTCCAAGTTATTCTATAAGCCCACAAGGCTTCTGGAAGCCTATCTACCTAGTCTTTGTGGTGTAACTAGATAGTCTTAGTCAGGATGGATTCTAATACTTTGTTGGTGGACACTACCTGACCATTGGCTTGCGGGTGATATGGTGAAGATTTACAATGTCTAATACCATATTTGTCAGTAAGATCTTTCATTAAATTGGAGGTAAACTGAGATCCTTGATCAGTTACAATCTCCCTAGGTACACCGAATCAGGTAAATATTTCTTCATAAATGAACTCCACCACAGATTTATCTGTGGCGTGGAATAAGGCTTTGGCTTCTACCCACTTGGTGACATAATCTGTACAGACTAGGATGTACTTTTTCTTGCGAGACATAGGGGAAATTGGCCCAACAAAATCTAGAGCCCATTTCTCAAAAGGCTCAATCATAACTTGGGGTTGTAAAGGAATCTCATCGGATGGTGTAGGTTTATCCATTCTTTGGCAACTGTCACACCCCTTGACATACTTGGAAGCATCTTTGAAAATGCTTGGCCAATATTATCCAGCGTGCAACACTTTGTATGTTGTTCTCTTGTTAGAAAAATGCCCGCCACAAGGTCCACCATGACATGCATGTAGGATCTCTACCATCTCATTCTCCCGTACACATCGTCTAATAATAAGATCAAGACCAGTATGAAAGAGATCATTGTCCACCCAAGAGTAATTAGAACTTTGAACTATGATCCTACGTTTCTCAGGTGGGGAGAGATGGTTTGGTAGCTTTCCAGTAGCCAAATAATTGGCTATGTCTGCAAACCATGGGGTTCGAACATACACAGTGAACGAATGTTCATCTAGGAAGCTATCATCCATAGGACTAGCATTATCGTCAGTTTGAATTCGAGAGATAAAATATGCTACTACATTCTCTCGACCGGGACGATCAACAATGGTGATGTTAAAATTCTTGTAACAAAAGAAGCCACCAAGTCACTCTGCCATTGGTGATAGGTTTATTCATTAAAAATCTGATTGTAGAGTGGTCAGTGTGTATAAAAATTTCATATCCTGTGATATAATGACGAAACTTGTTGATGGCATAGACTACTGCTAGAAACTCTTTTTCAGTAACAGTGTATTTCGATTTTGTAGGAGTCAAATTTTTACTAGCAAAGTAAATGGCATGTGATGTTTGTCCCTCTTTTTGACATAAGACTGCCCCTATAGCTATGTCGGAAGCATCAGTGGATATATGGAAGGGAAGGGATGAATTGGGGCCCCTAAGTATTGGTGCTACTGATAACTTTGCCTTCAAAGTTTCGAAGGCATGTTGGAAAGGTTCAGTCCATTGGAATTCCGTGTCTTTCATGAGAAGCTTGAACATAGGTGCGACTATCTTAGTGAAATTTTCAATAAAACGTCTATAATAGCCTGCATGGCCAAGAAAAATTCTTACTTCCTTCATAGTTTTTGGAGGAGGAAGATTAACAATTATTTCTATCTTGGCAGGATCCACCTTGATACCTTGAAGAGAGACATGATGTCCCAGAACTATGCCCTCAGTTAGTAACACCTTACATTTTTCATGACTGAGAGCTAAGTTTGTTTCTTGGCACCGAATAAAAACTGTTTCGAGGTTATCAAGGGCTTCTTGGAAGGTATTACCATAAACTGTAAAATCATCCACATAGACTTCTACACAGTCATGTATAAGGTCAACAAAGATTCCTAAAACTGCACGCTGGAAGGTAGCAGGTGCATTACATAGGTCAAATGGTAACACTTGATAGGCATATGTCTCCCAAGAACAAGTAAAGAATTTCTTGTCTTGATCCTTAGGTGCTATTAGTATTTGACTGTATCCACTATATCCATCAAGGAATGAAAAATATTGTTTCCTTGATAAGGTCTCTAACACCTGGTCAATGAAAGGCAAAGGGAAGTAGTCCTTAAGAGTGGCCTTGTTCAATTCTCGAAAGTCAACACAGATATGCCATTTACCTATGACTTTCTTTGGAACTACCACCAGAGGAGACACCCATTTACTATTGGAAATTGGGTAAATGAAACTAGCATTAAGGAGTTTTTGTAATTAATCTTTGACTATATTCTTTAGGGATGGATTCATTCTTCTCTGGGGCTGCCTAACAGGAGGTATGTTTGAGTCTGTGTAAATGTGGTGGATACAGGTATCTGGGTGTATACCTTTCATATCGGTATATTCCCATGCAAATGCTCCAGTTTGACTCTTGAGAACTTTTAATAATTGTTTTTGCTGACTCTCATCTAAACCTGCATTTATATGTAGAAATTTGTTGGAACTAAACTCACAAGGTATGGTATAGGATCCTAGATGTTCTTCGATTGCGAAGACACATGGTGTACTCGTAAATGTTGAGAGGCTAATGTTTTCTTGAAATTCATCTCCAAAAATCTGGTCAATTTGGGAAAAAGACTGAGGAAAGTCTATACATGTTGTGGAAGAGATAAATTGATTCAACACATTCTTGGTATTCTGCTCTTGAAGTGCCCAGGAGAAATCACTAACAAGGGAAAGTTCTTCCAAGTTCTCATCCCCGAAAGGACAATCTAACCAAAAAAGGTTTTCAGTTACTGGCTGAGCTGGTGGGTATAAAGATAGTTTTCTTGTAGATAACCCATCAGAGATAATCATCTCTCCATCCCTACATCCTATAAATGAATTGGCAGTAGCTAACCGAGGCCTTACCAAAATAATGGGGTGACCTTTGGAAGGGTCTTTTGATTCTAAGACCATGAAGTCCACAGGATATTCCCACGAAGCTACTGATACAATGATGTCATCAAAGATCCCAGCAGGCTGCACCATAGTGCGATCTGCTAATTCTAGCATTGTTGGGGTAGGGCGGAGGAACTGTCCTAAATTGAGAGTTTCTAAAACTGTGGTAGTCATCAGATTAATAGCAGCTCCTAGATAAAAAGTGTGATCCCTATGGCGGTGTTATTGATGATAACAGTCACCACAAGGTTTCCTGGATTTGAATACTTTGGGATTCTAGGTTGGTTGGCTATGTAATCTGACATTTCACCTATTACATGAATCGTCGGAGGGTCTTTTTGTTTTCTCCCTGGTCTTTTAATACAGAGTTCCTTTATTACTTTACTATAAATTGGGATATCCTTAATGGCTTGTAACAAAGGGATCTTAATACAAATATTTTTCAATTCGTTAATGATATCATACTCTGGATAAGTTACAGGTTTTTCTATTACTAGATGCTCCGGATATGGGGGTGATTTTTCTCCTATACTTACTTCTTTATGTGGATAGTTGTGTGTTGAAGATTTAGGAATAACCACATCTTCAAGAATAGAATCATTCAAAACTTCATTAGGTATGTTTTCTTCTTCATTCTCTTCTCGAATAACAACTGATGACTTGGGATGATCTTGCAAAACTCTTCTAGACCGCAGTTGAATCTCATGTATTGGTGCGGTCGAAATGGCATATGATGGAAGAGGTAACAACCCAATGCTATTAATAGCTTGGGTTGGTTTATTGTTAGTATTTAGTATCGGTTGTGCAGGTAATATTGTGGGTCTTGGAGGGTTCATGTTCTGGAAATGGTGAGGTTGATTTGGGATAGGAGGTAGTGAAGGAGGTGCAAATCCAGGAAAAAGTTGCTGAATATTAGGTGGGTAAGGATAGTTAGGCATAGGAGGAGGTGGTTGAGCATAAGCTTGTCCTCTCCATCCGTGTGGCCATTGTTGTTGTTGAGCATTCTGAGGAGGGTACTAAGGTGGCCAATTTTTCCATCCTGAAGCGTTCCATTGTTGAGAAGGTTGATAAGGATAGTAATAGGGTGGAATTTGTGATGATGGATCTTGATATGATGATTGATCTCTAGGTTTCCAAGGCCTCCTAGATGATTCACCAAAGTTTCCACTCTTATACACAGCTTGAAACCCAGGCAACGATGGACAATTATCAGTCGGATGTTCTTTTGTACAAAGGTGACAAACTGAAACATTGTTCAATGGACATTCTCATTGGGAATGTTTAGTTCTACACCTAGGACAAAAAACACTCATTGCTACATGCTATTCATATTGCCTCTTTTTATCTTGTAATGCATCCAATTGAGAACCCATGCCTCCTAAGATATCTGTCTTGAAATTTTCCAATAGGTTTCCCAACTCTACCCTTGTAACTCCACCAGGACCGGATGTGTTTCCTTTTAGGTTCCTAGCATAAGATTCTCGAAAGTGTCTTCCACTTTTCCCTCTGCTCCTAGAGTAATTCCTACATAGCTCACAAATCTGTGCAAAAGACTTATGAGAGATATCTCCTGCTGCCATGAGATTAAGGTTTTCTAAGAATTCTTCTGAGATTCCCTTGAGGAAGAGTGTTCTTACTGCATCTTCTCGAAAATCACTATATTTAGATTTATGTAACACATAGTTAAATATTTCGAGATAGTCTTCTAGGCTCTTATCTTCAAGTTGTTGTATTTTAAAAATATCATTGAGAGAGTCCTTAGGTTTACAGTAATCCTGATACTTCCGTAGAAACGCAGTCTTCATGTCTTCCCAAGTTCTAATACTAGATTCTCCTAACCCCATGAACCATTAAATAGAAGAATCTTTTAATGTGGCATGAAAGAGTTTTAGCTTTTGGCCATCTTATAGGTAATTATAACTCCTACACAAAATGTCAAATTCGAATAAGAATGTATCTGGATCCTCACTACTCTTCCCATAAAAGGCTGGTAGTGAGGAAGGAGGGATGTTTTTCATAGTTACATCTTGTGCAGTGTCTAGGATAGGGAATCCAAAAGTACCTTTAGTTCTAACCTCTCCTTCTCCTTTGTCTTGTCGGACATGATCTTCATTTTCATCCTCCATGAAGATCTGATTTCCAAAGAGAGAATACTTAGGTGGATCCTTTCCTGGTGAATATGGATGTCCCAACGTTCTGTTTCAGGAAGAGTATTTTTCTTTTTAGGAGGAAAATTACCAGCTCCGTGGGAGTCCAGCTTTGAAGGTCCTATCGTTGTTGTTTCAATATGTGAAATAACTATGTTCACATAATTCTCAAAAAGAGCATCTACTTATGCAGGATCAACAAAATCTACTAAGTTTAGACCACCTACTATTGAAAAAGTAGTGTCTTTGGGTTTTTGAACTAATGGAGGGTTGGGAAGTTCTGAAGTTTTATCCTTTGGAGTTTCCTCTTGTCTAAGTTCAGTCTCAATATGAGCTTGAGGTTCCTGTAGAATTTCTTTATGAAAAAACTTTTCTGATGTCCCTATGGTTTCCCCTAATTGATTTCCATAAAGGATTTCCTTTTCTTTCCAAGTAGGACTATCCCCTTTAGGTGTCTTCCGATACCTTTTTGCTGAGTTAGTAGTTGGGGTGGCACGCCCCCCATACAGGTTAGTAGGAATTTTAGTAGGGATTTTAGTAGGAGGGATAGTTTTAATAAATATACCTTGTGAGTCTCTAGACCTATTCATGAAAACAAACTATAACTAAAATAAATTCTAACTGCATCACTACTAGTGCTGGGTTTTGGGGATGCCTATTATAATAGATGCGCAGGTTCTTACCTCTCGTCTTACCGCTCACCCACCACCAGCCTATTTCTAAATTTCAAAGCGAAAAATTCAAATCTATCACTAAGTTTTAAAGGAGAGTTCTACCTATCTACAACTGAATTCTACCTATCTACAACTGAGTTCTACCTATCTACAACTAAATTCTACCTATCTACAACTCCCCAGCAACGACGCCAAAATGTTGAGGTGTATTTATTGTCTTAAAGAATCACCAAAATATTCAATTATTGACCAGGGTTGGTAATCTTAGAGTTGTGGCACAGTATATGCTGAGGTATAATGGGACCTAAGTTTCGGGCTTGGCAAACCTTAGAAATGTTTAATAAAGAAAAAATCAAAAAATCTTTCAAAATGAAAAACTGAGTCAAACTTTAGAAAGACAACGAAGGAACTAATTAAACCTAGCTAGACCAACAGATCAGAATATTATCAAGCTATGCTACTCTACTCTATGATTAAATAATGGGAAAAGAACAAATACTGATAAAAAAGAAAACTACTTTTTATGAAAATGAAAACTACTTGACTTAAAACAAAAAACTACAAACTACTTAGTGAATTCAACAACTATTCATGCATTCAATTAATACTTCAAAACTACACTAGAGTATCTAATTCCATTCTCCTTGATGTTGTATGTCAAATGTGATAGGAACGGGGGTGAATGTATCGTAATGAATTTCAAATGTAACAGCAAAACAAAATGGAATTAAATCTAACCTAATTTCTACAAAGAGATGTAAACTAGAAAGAGACCAATTACAATTAATTTTAAACATCATGATCTATCTTCTATCCATAAGCAAAATGATATGAAATTAATGAAATCTAGAAGCAAGTAGAAAACTTAATAAAGATATTTACTTGAACTGAATCCGATTTGAAAGCAAGTAGAAAACTTGATAAAGATATTTATTTCTGAACCAAACTCTATTTCATGAACATCTTCATTATCTATGTGAATGGGAAATTGATCCTATGCTTAACAAAGAAACTATCAAAATTAAGATAACTTGGAGAATGAAATTATTAACTCTAATTTGATATAAATTTTACGAACATATAATAAACTATACTAAGAATGAAACTGATAAATCCTAGAATAGTAACCAATTGGAAAATCAAACATTAAAGACATAACTTGGAAAACAACTAAAGCAAAGTTAAGGAAGATGAAATGGAAACTAAGAATGATGACAAAACTTAATTAAAACTCTATGCAATGGGAAACAAGATCTTAATTACATCTAAAACTGCTAATTAAAAGCAAGAAATATTACAGTTAAAAATCCTAAGAAACTGGATTCTAAATAAGCATAAAAACAATGCAGAAAGTATTAAGGTCCATATGACGATCCAGATGGCTATTCGAATGACAGTCTGGATGGAGGAAAACGGTTTAAACTAAGGAAAGAAGAAGTTTGGATGATCTTAACTACCAGCTGGCTGATGCATATGATCCTATGGTGCAAGGGAGGCAATGAATAGAGTGTTTAGAAGCTAAGATAGCAAGAAGTAACCTATTCTAATCATTTTTAAAGAAATAAACTATTTATATGGCCTAATCAAATAAAACTGAGATATGAATAAAACTAACTTACAGCTACAGGAAATAAACTAACATAACTAATTTTAATTATAAACTAAACTTGAAACAACAACTAGCTAAACTCTATCTGATTGCAAAAGACTGAAAGAAAACTATAAACACTATGCTTGGTCGACCATTATAAATTCTGGAAAAGTAAGTTAGGTAAGCAACAAGGTACAAATTACAGAAAAATAAGGAAATGACATATACAGGAAAAGAAAATTAATTACATACACTGGAAAATGAACTATTTCCTTGCAGAAAGGAAAATACAAAAATATACATAAAAACCTCCGGTTGATGAGGGGCCCTTCCCAGCAATCAGAGATTGGAACTAAATCAACTTAGTCACCAACAACATAATATCAACAGTAAAATTCAAGAGCTTCCATTAACTGAGAAAATTATACAGTGCTTCTATGAATTACTTGATAGCGTAAATGTCTATATCTATGGTGCTATATGTCGTCTGCGTTTCTCCAAAGGAGGCATCTATATATAAGTTTACAATGGGAGAGAAGGTCGACATAGTCGACCTCTCTAAAAATAGAATTCTTAATGATTTACAAACGACTACTTGGTGGTTGACGACACCGCAGAGGCATCTTCCTAAGTCCACGACGTTGATCCCCTTTTGACACGAACAACTGTGAGTCGGTTTCCTTCCATCGTGGGAAGATAATGCATTGGTAGGATGAGCGTGGGAGAGCAAGGATCTTCTGGAACGTCGACGTGAGAAGAGGTGCGTGCTGTCAGGCTGGGCGAATAGGAAAGACAGAGCTTCTGGAGCATTGACGTGAGCAGGAAGTGTGTTGTCAAGTTGAGCGAACAGGGAAGCGAATCTTCTAGAACAGGGACTCACCAACCATAACCGCCACGTTGCTAACAGAACCCATATTTCTATTTTTGTCTTTCATGGGAAGGAATATGCCAACCGACGATTTTGCGGGCTGAATGAAGGTCTTAATGGCAGGCTGAATGTGGCTAAACGTTTGCAACGTGAACACGAGTTTGAACGAAGGTCCGTTTGAAGCCCATAATATGTAAGCCGAAATCTATTTTCCAAACGAGTTGAAAAACATTAAAGTAATATTAATAAACCATGAAAATAATGATACTTAGCCAAGATTCATGTGATATGTAAATACGATCATACTTGGGTCTGATTGATGGTCTGAATGGTAAGAAGAGTGATTTATTATATTAGAATAGTGAAAATAACGCCACCCAGATTATATTTGGTGATAAAAAATGGTGACAGAAATGGACACCAACAACAGGGGATCTAGGTCTGGCTCTTCTGGAAGGAGAGCAATGGGGATACATTGGTAAGAAAGAAAATATTTTTGTTTTTATGTATTTTATAGTTTATTATTATTTTTGTGTAGTATTGATACTTCATACATGGTTTATGTAGATGTTGGCCCGTCCCGACTGGTGGGTTCCTCTCCAATCAAGAGGAGGGGATTTGTGACTCGTGCGAGAGGTGGAAATAGTCCATCATGAGGCAGTGGAGGAACTAGATGAGCTAGAGGATAGCCTATATGGATTGACTACCGATATCCCAGACATATCTATTGATGACCTTCCTCGGCACTACCAGCACAAGACATCTGGGGTTTCTGGATGATTTGGTTGGCTACTCCGTCGAGTGCCTAGGGCCATTATATGTTATCATGAGTATCCTCATGGATATGCTACATGTATGATGTTGTACTGAAAGCCATAGGATTTAGATTTTGTAGATATGACCTACTGAAAGCTTATTAGCTTCAGGTTTTTTGTATCAGTACCTCTTTTTGTATAACATTTTACTGGACACGATATATATAAAAACACTATCTAGTGGTTTTATACACTGTGTTTTCTATGATGAATTTTGGATCTTATGGGTGTTGGCTTGTACACTATGAATAGTTTACATGTTATGTCGATTTATACATATTTGATAATATTTTTTTATGAATGTGCAATATACCAATCTAATATAAAATTAGCTAAGGAATCAACAATTGTGTTCATGCTTCTTGGAATATGTAGGTATTGAATGGACTCAAAAGACCTTTCCAAGAGGCATACTCGCCGAAATAAGCGGAGTAATATAGGGTCATAGATAGCGTAGACACGGTTCAAATGAGAGACCACTAAATGTGAATCAAGGTAGATAATGATGTGGTCCACACCAAGGGAAAAAGCATCGGTCAATAATCCAATCACCGCGTGATACTCGACGGCGTTATTGGTTGCATAACCTAGGCAAGTTCCTCCTGAGATTATCAGCTCACCGACAGGAGAATATATTACCCATGCTACTAAGGCGAGGTTGCGGATATTCCGACTAGAGCCGTGTTCAAATCCATAGCAAATTTCCATCTGCACATCCATGCAGAACATGGTATAAGCGCAAATCAATATAAGATCCTAACACACTAAAAGAAAGTGTCACACCAAACAAAAAACACGTGTCATGTACAATATATACAAAATATTGATGCAAAATTACTTAAGCATAGTACCACTTTAGGTAGATCCCATTGTGAGGCTCCCCTTGGGATATTCTGTAATAGTCAACTAATTCATAGGCTCCCTTTTCCAAAACACGTTTCACTACATATGGACCATGCCACATGGACTCAAGTTTTCGTGCCCCTAGCTTATCATGTTTTTTATCATAACTAAGGAAAAATCACCCTCGTTGAAGATACGAGGTTTTACAGATTTATCGTATTGGGAGTTGATGCATTTCTTATGCGCCTCGTTATCTAGAGTTGCATCACGACGGGTTTCGTCGAGTTCTTCCAAGTATAAGAATCATTCTTCCTCGGCGGTCGTGTTTGGTAAAAGTTCAATAGCTAGTTTTAGAGAAAGAATCTTGCATTCGATAGGAAATATTGCCTCTATTCCATACACCAAATGGAAGGGTGTGAAACCAGTGGTGGTTTTGACAGAAGTCTTGTATGCCCAAAGGGATGAAAAAATCATCACATGACAATTTGACTTGTGTGTACCCACCATCCGTTGAATCATGGCTTTCAAGACCTTGTTAATTGCCCCTACTTGTCCATTTGATTGAGGGTAGTAGGGAGTTGAGTTTTCATGTCGAAAACCCAATTTGGCACTTAGTTCATCCAACGTATTGTTTTGAAAGTGTGATCCATGATCGGTGACAATGGATTGAGGGACTTCGAATCTCGCAATGATGTGATTAAACATAAAGAGTGCGGTAGTTTCACTGTATTCTTTGTATGTAGGCATAGCCTCATCCCATTTGGTAAAGTAATCAACTGCAAAAATGACATAACCATGCCCCCCGGCTGAGGTAGGCTTACAATGTATGAATTCGATGCCCCATTTTGCAAAGGGACCAATGATGATGACTGGATGTAGTGGGGCTAGGTGTGAGCACTTTTGATAATGAAAAAGCTAGCAAGGAGGACACTTCTTGACTACCTCCATACAATCTTTGAAAATGGAAGGCCAGTAGTATCCAACGCATAATATTTTCGGGCATGTAGCCATCCCAGAAAGATGACCGCCACATGCCCCCAAGTGATAATCATTTAGAACATGCTCGACCTCCTCACGAGTTATAGTGTATCACCAATGCTTAGGTAATATTTTGTGTGGTGATGGATACGATGACGTTCATCACGGGATAAATGAGGACCAAAGCGTTGGGTTTGGAGATACAATGTGATATATCCATACCAAGGGTCAGAAGTACTAATCAGAAACAAGGACTCATTGGGGAGAGACTCAATGGGCTCATATTCTTGATCAGTACGGGGAAGATCACAAATGAGCTCCGCAAATACCAAAGAATTTTTGGATTTGGCCTTTTCAAAATCGAGTTCGAATTCTTGGAGAATCACGATCCAACACGAATATCCCCCCCCTAATACCCGGCGCGCAAGAATGTGGTACATGGGGTTAGAGTCGACAATAATAGTAGTAGTTCGGAGTAGGATATAGTGACAGAAATTCTGAAAAACAATGAATGCTGCCAGAGCTAACTTCTCTACATGTGAATAACAGGTTTCAGAGTCAATGATACCCTTACTAAGAACTAAAATGATAGCGATAGTTGAAGTAGAGGCAGCAAGAGAAAAGATATAATCCTTGGTGTAATCCGGTGGTTGTAACACGGGCGCATGAGTAATTGCAAGTTTGAGATTGTCAAAGGAATTTTGGGTGTAGTCATCCCAGATGAACAGGACATCCTTCTTTAACAAACACATATATCCCTGTGTTTTCTCTAGGAAATTACACACGAAATGACGCAGGTAGTTTTCCTTCCCTTGCAAACTTTGGAGTTCTGTAATATCTGTGGGTGGCGGTAGGGAAACAATGGCCCCCACTTTGAGGGGATCAATGCGGATCCCATCTTTGTAAATGATGAAGCATAGGAGGCATCCATACTCCACACGGAAAATGCACTTATGAGGATTTAAACAGATGTTATACTGTCGACATCTGAGAAACACGGTCATCAGATGATCGATGTGGAAGTCACGACAATTTGAATGAGCAGGTAGATCGTCTAGGTAAGGTTCCACAAAATCCTTTATATCGTGGAAGGCATACTATATGGCCCGCTGGAATGTGGCACCAACATTTTTAAGGCCAATTGGGAGTTTGCGATATGAAAACGTACCCCATGGGCAGATGAAAGTAGTTTTATGTTGGTTAGCTGGGTGGATCTCAATCTGATTATAGCCAGAAAATCCATCCATGAATGAGAAGATGACACTTCCATCACAATTGTCGATAATTTGGTCGATAAATGGGGTAGGGTAATTGTCCTTAGGAAAATCCTTATTCAGATCCCTGTAATCAACACAAACTCTGATGGTTCTCCATTTCTTGGTAACTGAGATGAATTAGAGACCCAACCTGTTAAGGGAACATGATAAATGAACCCAACTTTCAATAGCTTTTCTATCTCTGCTTTGACAGCCGCAATATTCCTAGGGTGCATGGGACAGAGTTTTTGTCGAACAGGTTTTGCATCGGGATATGTTTGCATCTCATGCATGACAATAACAAGATTAATGCTGGGCATTTCCTTGTAGCTCCATGAAAATACGTCACATAATTGTTTAAACAAGGCCGTAAAAGTCTTGATTTCATCGGGAGAACAAGTTTGGTCTATGTGAATATGTTCCACGATTCCTTGTTGATTGAGATGTCTATAGTAATGGTAGGCATGATGTTTGCCAAATTTCCCTCAGTTACCGTATCTTGGGTAAGAATATGATATTGAGGGTAAGAAAAGACATCTGGTGAAACAATAGTATCTATCGCGTTCTCGACCATATCTAAAGGCGGAAGGAAGGACGATCGATGATGAAGGTATTCCCATGGGGGCTCATCCAATCTCATAATATCCATGATTGATTCATCATGACGAAAAGTATGGAGTAGAGGATCAGGTAGGGATGAGTTTCACTGGGGTGGCAGAGAACTGGGGTAGATTCGACTGAAGAGTGGGCATTCGGTAAATCAGGTGCTGATTGGATGGCCTCATAAGTAGCTTCAGCATGGATGAAAGGCATCACATCTCCAATCAAATATAGATGATACGGATTAGGCACAATCCATTGGTCGGTTGAATTGGACGAGGATGGGATCATAGATGAGATCATGTTCATTGTGGAAACATGGGATGGGGTATATGGTGTTGGAAAGACTCCCATGAGGGATGAATATTTAAGGAGTCCTACCCCCACACTCTCATATATTTGCGAAGAGTGGCCCAAAAGAGGGAAATTATATGCATGATGGGTAGTGGTGTCTGGTGTACAAAAATCTAACTGGTTGATAGTGACAATTATCCCTTGATGGGGAAATTGCTCAATGTGGAAGACAGATGATGTGACCATGGTCATGGCATAGAACCAATTTCGACCAAATAACAAATTGTAATCCAATGGGGAGGCGAATACTTCCACGTTAATGGAAACACTCTTACCTCCCAATTCTATGGCTAAGGATTGTAACAGCCCGTGGGGTTGAAATCCACGTCCATCGAATGCTTTCAATGTAGTGGGGGAGCGGTTCAAATCGGGAGAGCCGATGGCTCTCCAGTAGGATAACGAAATAACCGAGGTGGAGGCTCCTTCATCTAGAACAATGCGATGGATACTTTTCCCAGAAACATTGGTAACGATTTGAAATGCTAATTGGTGGGAAAGTCTTGGCTTGAAATACTCTAGTTTGAACATGATGGTGTTGGAGGAATCAAGATATACAACTCCTATAGTAGATAACAAGGTCTTATGCTGGTTGGGATAGTTTTGTAAGACTTCTAGCGTCGACATAGCACATGAAGCCTGAGCTAGATCTTCTACAATGTTGTAGTTTTGAGAGACCTGGGCGTTAGGATAGAAAATGGATTTTTGAATGGTGCTCTTGGTGGACACAATACTATATTTGGTAAAGGTTTCTCTATGACTAGAGGACCTTGAGGTGAAGGAATGCTAGATGTAGATGCAGAGGATTTTTTAGTATTACCTCTGTTAGATTCCTTGTCAGAAATAGAGTCGTATGTATGTTACCTGGTATACAAGTTGACCGTTTCGCTACGGATCATGAGAACATGAGCGGTTGTGGATGGTTCTCCTAGAGAAGGAGGTGGTGGTTGTGCAAGCATTTTCTACTGTTGTGTGGGGAAGGGATCAGTTAAAACCATTGGTGTGGGGTTTCCCTTGAGAAAAATTTTCACTTCTTCACGATGTGGACATTATTTCATGAAGTGATCGTCACCACATAGTAAAGAAGGATATTTAACCTTCCTTTTTTGTTTTGTTTATTCGAGATTATTTTTGGGCTCCTACTGGTTAGAAGACTTCTTCGATTTTCCTTTGTTATTCTTTTTTCCACTGGATTTTTGAGGTGAAGCAGATTGAACTGAATTCACTTCCGCAGTGGAAGAAGGGTTGGGTGATCGATTGCTGTTGTTTCCAGCCAAATTATGGTGAGGATGGAGTCGAACTATGGTGGTTATGTGTTCCACTTGATTGGGTAGAAGGCTAAGAGTGAACGGAACGAATAATTCCATCGACATGTGATCTCGTAGGGGGTTTTGTTGGGTCATGTGTAGGGCATGGGGTGTTAGCAATAATATCGTATAATGTGCCAGATTAAGCATAGACTAGGTCTATATACTAAGCATGTGAGATAGCTTGTTCTTCTGTAACGACCCCACCCATAGCCACATTTTTAGCTATGATAGGTAGTAATGACGTCGTGAACCAATTAGAAATTAGTTGATCCGGGATGGGAGCTTTAATGAGACGACGTCTCCATCTCCACTCATGAATATGATCAGAAATGTGGGTGGAAGTAGATTGTCGGAGATAATTCAAAAGATCTGTGTTGGTTTCATAGCGGATCGATAGTTGAAAATGAGTCAAAAAAGCCATAGCTAAAGATCTAAAATCGAAAAAAAGAGTGTGGTGGCAACTCGATGTACCACTTTGTGGAATTTTTGCTAAGGGTTCGTTGAAAAAGCCTCAGACAAATAGAGTCATCCATTAAGGAATTGTAGGAGCACCACAAATGATAAGTCATTACGTGGTTCTTAGGATTCTCACCGGGTTTTCCATCAAACTTCGGGATCTATGATGGTAACTTCACAGGAATAGTTGGCCAATTTATACCATGTTGGATGGGATCGTTATTCAAACGTGACAGATCTAGTGTAGCCAGAAACGGTAACTGTCGGTTTGGCTGTGGATACTGGTAATATTGATAAGGCATCTGGGTACCAGTAGGACCATGGATGGAGTGATCGTAAGGTCCTCCTATAGGGTGTTGGCCATATGGAGGTGAGCCTCCTGGATTGGGAGGTGGACCTAAAGGGGGTCCTCCTCTGGAGTAAGGCAGTCCACCACCAGAGTACGAGGGTCCTCTGTGTGGAGGTGGGACAGGTGGCAGGGGAGGAGGTGGGATAGGTGGTGGGGGTGGTCCACTGGCTGGAGGTCCAGTCGGTGGGGATTTATGATTCCCCCATGAGGTGTTCATATTTCTGGGATAGGGTAATCCAGGAAAAATATTTCCTTGATAATTTTGACGTATAGCAATGTTATGATTACACGGGTATGTATGCTCCCATGGGGCTTGACTCCAAGTAGTTGGTCCCTCCATTTGATGTACACATGTAGGTTGTCCCATGGATGGAAGTGAACTTCTAACCATGTTATAGTTCATATGTGAAGGATATCCTTCGCTCATGTTGTGTCCCCTAACTGGATGGTGCCCCCTAGTTAGATTTGGTCCACTGACTAGGGGTTTCCCCCCAGTTGAATATTGTCCACCTATCGTAGTATTCCCAGTAAGCATATGTTGACCACTACTTGTAGGTTGACCCATACTCATATGTTGACTACTGAATAGAGTATAACCTCCACTTAAATTTTGAGGTGGAGGTGGTGTTCCAGTTATGAAGTTAATGGTAGCTGAAGGTTTCCCTCTAGTTGTTGGGTTCAAGTAATGTGTAGAACCGATCGAATGGCTTTGAGGTCTACTAGATGGGAAAGAAGGATGACCTGGTTCATAAGTGGTCATGATGGGTGTGGATATTCTTGGTGAAGAAAAGGACAATAAATGTATAGGGGAATGTTGTTCAAGAACTGTTACGTCCGAATTGGACCTTGGAGGAAGACTCTAATGCCTAATCTGATCACCAAATGTTCGTAAACGTTCGATAGTATAGTAAACTAGCACAAGAAATACGTAGTTAGGAATATAGGGAGGAAACCGGTGTGGTGGAGTTTCCACCATCATAAGTGAACCAAAATCAGAAACATGTTGGCCTAAAGAGGTGTCCCAAAATGATGCGGTTGGACCAAAAGCCGTCGCTATTGGGGTGTCCTGGGGTTGACTGAAAATCCAATTGGCTCCAGGATTTCCTACAAGAGAATGATGAAAGGATGTGTCATGCGGAAGGAGTTTTTTCCACCAACAAAGGTCCCGTAGTATTAGTGATAGGTGGATTTACAAGAGGAGAGTAGTTCACTCCTGATTCAAAGGTAGAAGTTCCTTCTTCGTGTGACACAGATGTTGTGTTCTGATCCATATTTGATCCTAATTTATCCTCCTAGTTAAGGGGATATTCAGGTGGCAAATTTAATATTCTACGGGATCTTCTTAAGGGTTGCTCAACCAGGGTGGGTGAAATAAAAATTCTCCTAAAAGTATCCTAAAAAATAAAAACACACTTCAAGACCTACTAAAACTAAAGCCACATGCAAACTTGTGTGATAGATGGAATTTGAAAGTCTGGAACCTCACGGTATTATCAAGGCGTCGCAACTTGCGATATACTACAGGGTCCAATAGTTATACTCGACACAATATTTCAGAGCACTAATCGGGGAGGATTAGGACTATACCCTTGATCGTATAGCCCGACTACCTAGAAGTACGTGCGTAGTAGCTCCCTGAGTGTTGTTCTTGGTGTATTTCCACGCTAAGACGACCAATGGTTAACTCAGATGGTTTCAGGAGTCCTAGTGGGGTATATTGATATACTCAAGGTACGTGGGAGCTCCAATTCGTAGTAGTGTTGTCTAATGCACAATCACACGATAGGAGCCTTTCGATATACTGTCGAGCACATGAAGTACCTTTCTATATACCTGAAGGTACGTGAAATTTCGTTCGAGATACCGACTGGTACGTGGAAGAACTACAATCCCCTGGGATGCAGTGCAGACAAATAATGATAACTGCTACATTTTAAGACACCGGAACACATCTCTAACCTAGTGCATGAGTTTCTATACAATTTTAACCTAGGCTACCACTTGATTTTATCTTATATGGTTAGGTGAATGCATGAAGTGAGAACTTGGAATTTAAACAAGATGCAAACCTGATCTATATGAAATGCAAGCCTTCGCTTTCTTTTCGTGAAAACTAATTAAGGTAATGATAATTTTTTTTTTTCTCCGATAGTAAAAATGAACAAAGTACCTCTATTTTATTTTCCAAATTGACCAAAATACTAAAATCACTCTTTTATGTAATCCAACAAAAATGAAAGCAACACACCAACTCAAAAATATTTTTTCCTTTTTTCTTTTCAACTAAGCAAACCTATGAGAAAAATGAAAAGATGAATTTTCTTTTCGATTACAATAACTCTAATTCGAAAATGAGAAGTAAAAGAAGTGGAAAGAAAATAAAAAATACAGGAGTTTTCAGTAACTTTTGGAATACTTTGAGAAGGCCTAAATGTGCTTAAATTTGTCAAGGAAATAAAAAGGAACTCTTTAAAACTAAGGAATCATAAGCATTAATAATTTTTATCTTTTTCAAAGGTTCTTAAATGATTATTTCATAACATGAAAAACTCTTTACAACAATTCCAAGTAATGTACTCGAAATGGAGAATATAAAAAATTTCGATTTTCACACTAATGTACTCAATGAATATGAGAATTATGTCACTCTGTCAACCTTGATTCAGATAAATAGAGAATATATGCTACTACAATCTTCAATCAGTTGGAAATTCTCAAGAAATTTAATCATCCAACATCTCGAGACAACACACAAAACCAAACTAAATCTTGCAAAAATCACAACAACTAATTATAGGAGGGCCGAGAAGTCGGATTGAACAAATCATGTAGACTGAGAGGGAGTCACAAGAATGAATTTACTTGTGAGGGATTGAAATTTCCCATGACAAGAGTTACACTCGCTTGACTATCTAGGACTCAAATCAAACTCAAACTTAAAAAACAAGTCAAAGACAAAGCACACTGTGTCTAGGAGATTCTGTGACTCTAAAGAACACCAAACATACCTCAACAAACCAAACCAAAATCAATTTGGGAGACTTTTTAACCTAATGTACCAAGTTTTGAATGGTGACGCGCCCTACAGGTGTACACCAGAGCGTTGGAACCCCAGTGACGCGCTTTTCACACACGGGAAGTACGTTAGTGATGCAGGATGTAAACATGCAAAAAGCATCAGTGATGTAGGCTGCTTGAAGTTAAAGTGCGTCAGAGTTACAATGACGCAGGAAATGAACTACCTAGGTGCATCGGGTGGGATCCAAGTATGAAAAAATAAAGAACCTCAACAACAAAAAGAGAAATGGCTAAGTAAAAAGACCTAATTAGAGTCTGGATCACCTAGAAGCTCTTTGATTAACAGATCCAATGGATAAAGAGGCAATTAAGAGTCTAATTGGAAATAAATAAATAAACCAAAAATTACAAATAAATAAAAAACTATGGGATACCTATCCCCAGTATGGTCACCAATTTTGTTTACAGACAATCTGTAAGTGCAGACACAAACTGATCTCCCTAGTCCAAATGGTTTGGATCTAGAACAAAAGAAATACTCAATGCATATAACTTTCCTAGATTGATCAGATTGAAAATTAAGTCAAGAGATAACTAACCTTATGAACTCAATTCATTTCTTCTTGCTTGATTCAACTCCTTGATCTTCAAATCTTCAACTGCAAAACAAGATGAAACAAGTGGAAACAAACAAGTAGTGATAGCATGTAAACACAAATCAATCTAGATTAGCGGTCAAAGAAGAAAATCCTGAACATTATAATGACAAGATGTTTATGGAAATAATTTGCATTAATGTAATTACAAAAAGTACAAAGAGTGAGGTTACAATCGAGCTTTGACATCGTAACACCTTTCCAATGATCCTAGCCTCAAATATCAAAGCTTTTGCCTCCTATGGATGAAAGGGATCTCCTAGGAGAATTTCACCAGCATGTAAGTACTCTATCCTTCCTCTACTTAACCATGGAGAGGGGGTTCATATTTATAGGCCTAAAGGGATAGGAGAGGCTGATGATTTGGGGGAGAAGCTCAAGGGATCATTGCACTAGGTAAGGGGATCAAGTGCCACCTTTCCTAACATGTAGGGATAAGCCTCCATGCAATCAAAGGTTTGAAAAGTCGCTTGAAGCTTCTCTTTTTCCATTTTAACCAACAACGACACTCCTTGCACACACACAACTTGCGTCATTGAAGGGTGACATGCCTTGTGCAAAGGAAACTAGCATCACCGACACACTCTATTAATGTGTAGAGCGCATCAACTAAGGTCTGACACACCTTGCAAGTGAGCAGGACGCGTCGGGGTGACAACAAGAGGTTAAAGGGTTGACATCAACTCTCCATTTAAACATTTAGAACACGTGCTTTAGGAATTAAGGAATATAGAGGACAAATCACTCATGATGACGATAGTTTGGTGTAATAAGAGCACCTACTTGCACTTGATTCCACAGTTGCAAAGATCAAGCATATGATCCAAGCATGGTAGAAACATCCACTTCTTCCCAAGAAGAAGGCTCCTCCAGACATATGAGCAAGTTCACACCTACTTGTGTTTTGGAGCAGTTTATTTTTGGTGTATTTCATGTCTATTTTAGAGGGAGGATTTTTCCCATGTGGTTTTGCCTTTTTCCTCACTTACATGGATGAATAATGTAAAGGGTGACCATAAGACTTTGTTGCTTGGGCCCTCATAATAATTTTCTTTTCTCACAACCATTTTGGCTTGGGGGGGGGTGCGTTGGAACATAATTCCCATCTAGACCTTGTTTAATAATCCTTGCATAAGGTTCCAAGTGTTTAATGTAAGTTGTTCCATGGTTTGGCTTCATAGTGCCTAGTTTATGTTGATGTATATGTAACTTCGGAATGTATTTCACATATATGTATATTGTATTCCTATAGAGATGGTATTATTCCTCTATAAGGAAGTGTCGTCATTTATATTGTAAGTGTCGTAACTTATACTTGATGGGTTATTAGACCACATTGTTTGGGGTCGGCCCTGTATAATTCATGTGGGTCAAAGGGTTATTAGACCACCCTATTGGGGGTCGGCCATGTGGGTCAAAGGGTTATTAGACCACCCTATTGGGGGTCGGCCCACTCAGCATTATGTTATGTGGTTAAGTTCGAGCCTACATGAGTTAGGTAAAAAGGCAAGTCAAGTCAAGTATAAATAGAGTGCGGGAGGCACTCTATTTGCTCACTCACTTCTCACACATGCACTCAAGGAGGAGTGGTGCAGTTATGGAGGAGGAGGATCTGCTGCTAGGTTATGGCTATCTCTCTTGGTTGGTTGTATCATTGCTCTATCTATCTCTGAGGAAGTTATTGGGGTTTTTCACCTTTATGGTTTTCCCGAAGTAAATCTTTGTGTCTCTTGTGTGCTTGCATTATTGTCTCCATGATTGATATGCTGTAGATATGCTGTACATGTTGTTCTCTCAGATAAGATTCTAGATCAGATTGAAGTAAATTCTGAAAATTTAACATGGTATCAGAGCTAGCCTGAAAGAAGGCATGATGTGGCATGTATGACACTTGTTGCACTTACGATGCTAGGGCTTGATATAGCAAAAACCAGTCATCGTAGCACTTTCGCTATAAATCCGTTTTGGAGAAGTTTTCGGATCTGAAATTGTTACAGGACGAAGAATAAATCTCCAGGTACCTTGTGTCCAAAGGAAAACTTCTAATTCGTTGTACTTTGTGATTTATGATCTGTGCAATATAGGGTTTCTGCCTCTTCCAGATCTGAGTCAAAATCAGGTGACCTTGGGAAAAAGGTCATAACTTGGGATAGGAAGCTCCAAATTAAATTTCGTAAAAAGTGACAGGTATTAAACAGACTGTACTATCTTAGAAAATTTTTTCAGAGGCCGAAGGTGAGCCAGTGACACGTGGCATGCCGTACAAGTTCGCTCTCCTGTATTATCCCATAAACAGGTCACGTTGCGACACTTGGAATAACTCTCTCTCAGAGAATCCAATTGAGGTCAGAACTCTCAGGATGGAAAGATAACAGGCCGAGCTATATCAGAAACGGTTTTTAGAGGCCGAAGTTGAAACAGTGACACGTGGCACGCCGTACAAGTTCGCTCTCCTGTATTATCCCAAAACAGGTCACGTTGCGACATTTGGCATAACTCTCTCTCAGAAAATCCAATTGAGGTCAGACCTATCAGGATGGAAGGCTAACAGGTCAGGCTATCTCAGGAAACTTTTTCAGACCCTGTGGATTGAAAAGTTTGGAGTTACACCAGAAACAATCAGGTACATATTTCTATCAAAACAGAATTATTTTTGAGTACCTTCATTCATGGCTTCCGGAATTTAGGGCTTTGGAGAAAATTGGAATTTTTGTAATAGGAGACCACGGATGAATGCTACTCATCAAAATAAAAATTTAGAGACCAAAATCAGAATTCTTGGTTGGGCAGAAGGCCGGGCTTGATCAGACCCTAGTTCGGGACTTTGATCAGAAAAGTGGAAAATTAGGGCTTTTGTAAAAATGAGAATTTTTGAAATCTGTGACCATGGCTGGAAACTCCTCAGAAAAATAGAAGCTTAGAACTTTGGATAAAACCTTTTGATTGGGCAAAAGAGTGGGTTTCATCAAACCCCAGTTCAGGGTCACGTCTAGTGAATCTGGAAGTTTCAAAGGCAAACTTGAGGAGTGAAACCTTGCAGTTTTCAAATTCTAAATATACCAGCTTGATCAGTTCATCAAGGCGCATATTTCTATAATTTCGGAAGTTTGAAATTCAAAGTTTGAATTTTTGGGGTTTCTCTGACAAACCCATATCTAGCTCCAGTCCCAGTTCTTGTAAATCAAGTGGATTGGGTTAATCCTAGAAGAAGATGGATTGGTCACCTGCATAAGTGAAGAAGTTCCTGTTTCAGAGGGAGATGAGGCTAAGGCCTTACATAAGAATATTTCAAGCGATCTCGACAGGTATGACTCATCGAGGTATGTTTCGATATTTGTTCATGATTAAGTTTATGGTATATTTATCTTCATGTTATTACGGTTAAGTACAATTTTGTTTTTAGATTTGTCGTATCACCTTAACAAAATTATGAATGCATGATAGAAGATATTCATTGTTTAGGGTGTTGACACTTATGATTGTACTAATGCATTATGGTGTTGTATGAGGTTTATGTTGTCTACTAACATGAAAGGTACACCAAGAAAGACAAATCATGTTCCAGTTCAAGAACATATGATCATGATGACATGAGGATAAAGACTCATCCATTGTCATGGATCTCATAGAAGATCCATTTACAAGGTATGTATAACTTGGTTTTATAATGGCTAACCTATGAGATATATAGGTTACTAGCACAAGTCATTGAAGAAGAACAAGAAGACATCATGTGAGTATGTTAGACATAACTAACTAGCATGCTAATCCAGGTATGTTTTTCCTATATCAAGATAGAATCCTACCTTGGGTTAGGATCTTATACTGTTGTTGATAATGATTATTCATGAAGTCATAGGTTTGAATAATCATGGTTGTATGCATATTATGTTTTTTATCATAATTGATGATATGACTAACCAGAAGAATCATGAAGGTATAGGTTTGAATAATCACAGGTTTTATGCATATTATATCTCTTATCTTGATTAATGATTCAACTAACCCGAAGAGTCATAGGTTTGAGTAATTACAGGTTTAGACATGTTATGTTTCTTATGATTTGACTAACCATAAGAATCCTACATAAACCTTGAATGCTAATGCTTATTATTTCTGTTTGAAATGATCATGAGTATACATGCTTGAGATTATTGTGTTTTAATAGTATACTAATGAATGTATGATTTTATATGAGATCACAAGGATAACACAATCATGATACTAATAAGCATGCATAGGGACCAAGGATGAATATGAGTTCGAGAACAGGTAATCCAGGAAGCAAAGATCAAGAGGGAGCACACTCTAGTTGTTCCTGCAAGAAAGCAAAGGAGCACACTTCAGTATTTTCTGCAAGGATGCAGATATTCAGAGGGAGTTGACCATATCTCTACACTTCACAACAGAAAGGTGTAGAAGAAGCTACTTCAGATTAGGACTCCAGCAGCTCCTGCAAGGAAGCGAAGACTCAGAGGGAGTCCACCCAACGAACAAAGAAAGATAAGTATTTTAATCATCATTTCTTGCATATTTGTTTGTTTAAATAAAATGGTTCAATGATGTATATGCTCATGTTCCTAGACTTAGGATATGTGCATAGTAGAATAGTTGCATTAATGAACAGTATACTACTAATATTAATGGGTAAGTGGCCTATGGCACTGTACAACATTCCATTGCTACTTATCTAGAATGAAACCTCTTTGCTGACATGTTGGGAGTTGTGCACACTCTTAACAATGTTCTGGTAGAGATTGGAAGGCATCTAGAAAGTTACGGGATATGGATAAATGTTGTATTGAAGCATTGGCTAAGATAATTGCATGACTGTATGACATATTTCTTTATGTGTAAGAATTTGTCCTGAAAACTGTGAGATGTTTTCTAATCATGCAATTTAACTTGTTGTGTAGGAAAGATCGTATGCCATCTCCTACAAAAGAAGAACTACAACATTTGTTCAGCAACAAAATTATCTATTGAAGATATTGAAGTTCCCAGGATCTGGGATGAAGAAATGGAATGCCATGATCCGTCGATCATGAAGAATGATGTTTGGGATGTAGTCCCAAGACGTGAAGGGAAGTTTGTTATGACTTCCAAATGGAACTATCAGATCAAGCATGTTGCAGATGGCAGCATTGAGAAATATAAAAATGATGAATTAGAAGATACACCAGATGGATTTCAAGACAACATGGTGTAGTCATATATGTGTGCAGAACTTGGTATGGTAGGATAGAAAAATTTCTATCCAGTTTGGTCTTTACCAAGAGTTAAGCGGGTTCCAACCTTTTCTACAAGGTTGAGGAAGGCAATCCAGTGATACTACTTTTGTATGTGGATAACCTGTTTGTATCAGGTGAGGATAGATTGATTGCCGACACATAGTGGAAGCTTGCTGCCGAGTTCGAGATGAAGAACTTGGGGATGATGCACTTTTTTTTTTTTGGCATGGAGGTGTGGTAGAGTGCAGATGGAATCTTCCTTGGACAAGGGAAGTATGTAGTAGAGATCCTGAAGAGGTTTGGGATGATGGACTGCAAGGATATGGCCACACCTATGGCATCGAATCTGAAGCTTCTATGTGATGCTTCATCTGAGCCGGTCGATGTCTCTTTGTATCGTTAGATGATTGGGTCCTTGATGTACCTGATGAACACGAGACTAGACATTTGCTTTGCTGTGAACACATTGAGCCAGTTCCTGAAGGATTCGAGGAGTGTTCACCTGGTTGCTGTAAAGCATGTTCTGAGGTACCTGAAGGGTACAGTGGATTATGGGCTCAGGTATGAGGCGGATCAAAAGTTTAACCTACAGGGTTATGTTGATTCAGATTGGGCTAGCAGTGCTGCAGATAGGAAGAGCACATCTGGGTGTTGCTTCAGTATGGGATCAGGTGTGATCTCTTGGTTTAGCAGGAAGAAGTCCTGTGTAGCACTGAGTACAGCTGGGGCAGAGTATGTTGCAACCTGTTCATCTAGTTGTGAGACAGTATGGCTACGGAAGCTACTGTTTGAGTTATTTGATCTCCCGTTGGAGGCTACTGGTATCTTCTGTGATAACCAGAGTTGTGTGAAGCTGTCCGAGAACCCAGTGTTTCATGACAGGTCGAAACACATAGAGATCAAATATCACTATATCAGGGATATGGTGCAGAGAGGAGCTGAGAAGCTCCTATATGTTGTGACGGACGAGCAGATTGCAGATGTGCTGACGAAGCCACTAGCCAGGGTGAAGTTCGAGTACTTCAGAGAGAGGCTTGGCGTTCTTTATATCGAGGACACTTCGAGGAAGAAGTGATGGACACATTTGCTGAAGCCATTCCAAGCATGTTGGAAGGAGGATCATTCACATGGCTGAGGATGTAAGTGCTGGATGATGAGCATTAGGATGATGTTCTGGTTTCTGCTGGATATGATCAGTTGGATCATTTTTATGTATGTATGTACGCATCATGTTGGATGCTGGGTATGATCAGTTGGATCATTTTTATGTATGTATGTACGCATCATGTTGGATGCTGGATATGATCAGTTGGATCATTTTTATGTATGTATGTACGCATCATGTTGATGCTGGATATGATCAGTTGGATCATTTATATGTACGCATCATGTTGGATGCTGGATATGATCAGTTGGATCATGTGTATGTATTTTGTATATGCATCATGTTGGATGCTTGGACCATGTATCTGTATATGTATCAGGTGGATGCATTGTATGATCAGGTGGATCATGTGAGGTGATATGTATCATGTATTTGTATCAGGTGGATACATTGTATGATCAGGTGGATCATGTATGATGATATGTATCAGGTAGATACGTGGTGTGCATCAGATGGATGCATTGTATGATCAGGATGATCATGGATGGCGAGCTTCAGGATGTTGCTCCAGATGACATGCAGCATGACATTGTAGTGATGATGATCATGGATACATCAGGATGATGTATGGTGAGTATCAGGTTGATACTCTATGGCCGTGGATCAGGTTGTGCAAGATGAGCATGTAATCCGGTGCCCTGGGAGATTTGCAGATGGTCTTTCGAGGTTTTGCCTATGGCATGTAATTCGGTGCCCTGGGACATCTGGCAAATGCTCTTTCCAGGTTTTGCTCTGGGAGGACATGTAATTCGGTGCCCTGGGAGATTTGCAGATAGTCTTTCGAGGTTTTTCCTATGGCATGTAATTTGGTTCCCTGGGATATCTGGCAGATGCTCTTTCAAGGTTTTGTCCTATGGCATGTAATTCGTTTCCCTGGGAGATCCGATAGGTTGGGCTGTGTGCCCGTAATCAGTCCTGGGATGCTCTTGCGAGGTTTTGCCATGACCACATGTAATTCGTTTCCCTGGGAGATCCTATAGGTAGAGCTGTGTGCTCGTAATAGCCTGGGATGCTCTTGCGAGGTTTTGTGGTGAGGTCACATGTAATTCGGTGCCCTGGGAGATCCTATAGGTAGAGCTGTGTGCTCGTAATAGCCTGGGATGCTCTTTCGAGGTTTTGTGACGCACGTAATCAGTCCTGAGGATTCCATAGTATGGCCAGTGATGATGAAGACCTGCAGGTGGTGGGCCTACATCCAGTATGAAAAAGGACTGGCTCTGTAGAACTTCCTATGACGAGTAGATTCAGAGATTGATTGAGATAGCAGCAGCAGTGATGATGATGATGACTCGATGACGATTATCCAGTGATGATGATCTAGAGAAGATGACTTGTGCTAGAAGAACTGTGCTGAGAAATACCTTCCTAGTTAAGAGGGAGTGTTGATGTATATGTAACTTCGGAATGTATTTCACATATATGTATATTGTATTCCTATAGAGATGGTATTATTCCTCTATAAGGAAGTGTCGTCATTTATATTGTAAGTGTCGTAACTTATACTTGATGGGTTATTAGACCACCTTGTTTGGGGTCGGCCCTGTATAAGTCATGTGGGTCAAAGGGTTATTAGACCACCCTATTGGGGGTCGGCCATGTGGGTCAAAGGGTTATTAGACCACCCTATTGGGGGTCAGCCCACTCAGCATTATGTTATGTGGTTAAGTTCGAGCCTACATGAGTTAGGTAAAAAGGCAAGTCAAGTCAAGTATAAATAGAGTGCGGGAGGCACTCTATTTGCTCACTCACTTCTCACACATGCACTCAAGGAGGAGCGGCGCACTTATGGAGGAGGAGGATTTGCTGCTAGGTTATGGCTATCTCTCTTGGTTGGTTGTATCATTGCTCTATCTATCTCTGAGGAAGTTATTGGGGTTTTTCACCTTTATGGTTTTCCCCAAGTAAATCTTTGTGTCTCTTGTGTGCTTGCATTATTGTCTCCATGATTGATATGCTGTAGATATGCTGTACATGTTGTTCTCTTAGTTAAGATTCTAGATCAGATTGAAGTAAATTCTGAAAATTTAACAGTTTAGGGGGTTTGTCCACATATTATACTAGTGGTTTTCCATAATAGCCAAGCTTGTCCACAAGTGTGCCCATTTCCTTATTCTGGGGAGTCAAAGGCGCCTTATTTAATGCATTTAATGAGGTAGGCACACCACTTCCCTATTTTATGGGATAAAGTTGGACCAAGGGCGCTTATGCACTAGATTTGGTCAAATTTCTCATTAATGGACACTACTAAAGCCCTAAACCACCTAATTCACCCTCATAATGATTCCATCCACATTTATTGACTTTCCTAACTTCCTCATGGTCCTCATAGGTTCATTGGACCTCAGTATGGCCTAATACAGGAGTTACACTTGGCACAATATCATAGATTGGGGGAATTATTGCACTAATCCTAGCATTAATGTGAGCTACTAAACTCCCTCCCAAGGATCACGAATTTCTCTCTTGAGAGATTTATATATTGTACATATCTTATTGAATAATAGAGAAGTGGAGTTTACATCAATTGTGTTCTATCTCATGTATTTATGTTCCGATATTTCTTCATATTTTCAGCTAAACTCTATGTAAACTCTTTGTGAGGACTAATTTGTTTCTAGATCTTGGCTTGTAAAATTATTGCATGGCATCAAGGCCATAGAAATTTCACAGGGATCCCTTGGATGATCTCCCATAACTTTTGTGTCTTATCCTTGTCATGTGATGTCTGCCTTTTCTAATTTATGAAATGATTACACTTGAATCCTTTCCTCCTTTGTTTAAACTTCTCCTTCTTCTTGTCCTCGCATGCCTTGTGCAATTTAGTCTTTCTTTTGATTTTATTATAACATCACTTGGCCTTCCTGATAGTTTCATCTAGAGTTTTAGGTTTATCAAACTCAATTCGATCCTTGTATGACTGGGGTATTACACTTAGAAAACAATGAATTTTTACCTTATCATCTCCAATATATTTAAAATACCTCAATCGCTTCAAGAATTTATTTGGAAATTCATCCATTATCATTTGTCCCAATTTTAATCATGGAACTCTTTTATTTTATCAGCATGGTACCTATCGAAGAGGTACTTCTATTGGAAGTACTTCTTGAACCATTTCCAAAGAATCTTTCTTTCATTGATCCTCTTGAATTTCCTAAGGTGATCCCACCATATTGATGCTCTTCCATTCAAATAAAATATGTCCACCATTGCCTTCATGTCTCTAGAGTATTCATGGAATTGGAAATACTTCCTCATCCCTAGACGCCAAGTATTAAATTCTTGTCCATATTTCAATTCACCATCAAATCTAGGGGGTTTCACCTTCATAAATTCTACATGTGAGCTATCCTTGAAAGGTCTCTTCCTCTTTTTCTTGTGAGATGGAGAACTTGTATTTCTAGTGGAGTTGTTAGAGGTAGATGACTCACTAATAGAAATTTTTGGAGTATATGTCTAATCTCTAGAAATTATTCTTGAGTTGTGGGACTTCTTGTGAGAATGTCTCCTTAAACTAATATCACTCTTATCATCATTGTTTCATTTCTACCCATGACGAGTCCTCCTCTAAATGTATATCAAGATTTGAAGCGTGGTTGCATTCAGATGGTTATGTTCTTCCTAAGCTCCAGTCAATATTCATTATTTGATTTGCAACTTTGTAACTCCACTCTTAGAGTGTCAAATTCATCAAATAACTTACCAAAAAGGGAAGAATGCTCTATGATTATAATCAATTTGCTTCATTGGTCATGACTAGTTCTATTAAAACAAGCCAATCATGCACACTCTCCCTTCGCCCAACCCTCAATAATATAATGTGCACACTCTATAATATAATATAATATAATATAATATGATATAATATAGTATTTTAATATATAAATATATTACCTTAATATATAATATATGTGACCTCTATAATATAATATAATATAATAATATGATATAATATAGCATTAATATAATAGGTTTTTAATATATAAATATATTATATTAATATATAATATAATAATATTATCATATTAAAAAAACTCAAATTCACATGGAGGGAAATAGAAATTGGGGAAAACAAATAGGGGAAAAAATAAGGGCAAAATTTCTTCTATGCTGAGAATTATGAGCAAATCAGGAATGGTCATCAAGCTTTTAGTAGCACTTTCAATAGTTCTATTGTCTTTCAATATACAATTTTCAGACACCGCAATGGATCTCCAAAGGTGGCTTGGTGAAACGTAAGCATATGAACTCAATTCTTAGCTTAGATCAATTTAAATTTTGTATGATAAGGTTTCTTAATCTAGATTTTTTCTTCATAGATTCATCTGCTTATCATTCCCTCTTGCAAGGATGCTTCAACTATAGATATATACCAGAGGCCAAGATGGTCCGTGCCCACATCATCCAAAATGATTTCAAATTCAAAACCTCTTTGCAATAATTGTTGAGGGTTTTTTTTAATGGTCTTTGCAATAATTATCGAGGGTTTTTTTATGGTCTTTGCAATAATTAAATTGAGCGCATGTTTCATGGTTAATTTTAGGGTGAAACAATCCATGATTCCCCAACAAAATGTACAAAACTATTTCTTCCTATGGCTCGTCCTTAGAGTGAAAGGAATTCACAAGCCATGAGAATGGCAAGTGTGGCTTCGACTATAGGATGGGTGTTGGTGTCCATTTTGTCACCACTTTTGATCATCAAACACACTTTGATTGGCATTATTTTCACCATTTTGCTATGATAAGTTAGTCTTCCTGCCAGTCAGACCGTCAATCAGATCAGGTATGCATATATTCACACATCACATGAATTTTGGGTAAAAATCGTCATATTGTGATTTATTGATGTTTATTTGACATTTCTCGACTTGCTTGGAAACTAGATTTTGTTCTGCAGGAAATGGGTTTCAAACGAACCTCCATTTAGACGTGTGTTCATGTTGCAAATGTTCAGCCGCATCCAGCTCGCCGTTCAGACCTTCATTCGGCCCACGAGATCGTCGGTTGGAATATTTTTGGTCATTAAAAGCAGAAACAGAAAGGTGGGTTCTGTTAGCAACATGGTTGTCGTGGTTGGTGAGCCCCTGTTCTAGAATATTCGCCCTCCTACTCACCTCACTTGAAAACACACCTGCAGCTCACATCAACACTCCAGAAGCTCCGTCTTTCCTATTCGTCCATCATGATAGCATGCACCTCTGCCCACGTCGATGTTCCTGAAGCCCTCGTCCTCCCACGCTTAGCTCGAAAGCACATTTATCTACCCACATCAAAGGAGGATCAACGTCTCAATGACCGTGTGAAGGAAACCAACTCCGTAGAACCTGGTATATGCCCCGTGCGCTGTCGTAAACTGTTATGGGGCCATTCCTAGGACATGTGCTGTCGTGAGTTGTTAAGCAGAGCCATTTTCTGGCATTAAGACTGCCTATTATTAGAGCAGTCGACCACTAAAGGGTCGACTTGCTCTCTCATTTTTAAATCTGTATATATAGATGTCTTCGTGACTGAGACAAGTTAGTCTTTAGTCTTTTCAGCTGCAAGTAGACATAGAAACGCTGTAACTCTATTTTAATTTAATATACCTCTGTTCAAGTTTTTATGAAAGCTTAGTAACGTGCATGGTGATTGATTGATTAAGGCGCAGACTCTGATTTCTGAGAAGGTGTTGATGTATATGTAACTTCGGAATGTATTTCATTTGTATATTTTATATATATTTATTGTACCCTTATAAGAGATGTGTTATTCCTCTATAAGGAAGTGTCATCATGTGGATTGACAAGTGTCGCAAGTGTGTGTACTTGCCGATGGGTTATTAGACCACCATTTGGGGTCGGCCCGGAATTATATATAATATAATGTGGATGTATCTAAGTAGACAAGTCGGCCCCAGTAGGTCACTGGGCAAAAAGGTGAGTATAAATAGAGATAGGAGATCTCTATTTTACTCACTTGGAAAAGTAACTATCTCTCTCTCTGAAAAGTGGTGCACTAGTGAGGAGGAGGAGGATCATCTGCTATGAGACTATCTCAGTGTTATTTGGTTGTATTTTGGTTGAGCCATTGCTCTCTCTATCTCTGAGGAAGTTGTGGGGTTTTTAACCTTAGGGTTTTCCCCACGGAAACTCTGTGTCTCTTGTCTCTATGATTTTGATTCTTGTGATGCTTGTGATGCTTGTCATATTATGATTGTCATGCATTGATATACTGTAGATGTTATTCTCTCAGCAAAGATCCTATAGTATTGTGATTTAATACTAAAAATTTAACATGGTATCAGAGCTTAACTGAGAAGAAGACATTTTGCAGTGACAGAAGCTTGTATTCCTTGTTTATTGGGTTTCTATCCACAGATTTTTGAAATTCAGTATAGTAGATTGGATCTACTCATCAAGGCGCATCTATCTGTCCAATCAGAATTCAGTTCCGAGCTTTTCAGATTTAGCCCTAAAAATTAGGGTTTCCACAAAAATAGGAATTTCTGGAAACTGAAGGCACAGCTGGAAGCTCCTTGCAAAAATCAAAGGTTAGAACTTTGGATCGAGATTTTTGGCTGGGTAGATCTCCGGGAAACTCAAACCCTAATTCAGGGCTCTCCCTAGTGAACCTGGGAGGACAAAAAGGCAATTTTGAAGGGAAAGACTTTGCTGATCTCAAATTCTGAATGTACTAGGCTGATCAGCTCTCCAAGGTGCATCTTCCTATCCTTTCGGAATTTTGAAATTCACATTTTGAATTTTTAGGGTTTCTCTGACAAACCCTAATCCGGGACCAGATCCAGTTTTCAACACTTCAAGTGGTAAGTCCTAAATCTTTTCTATTTCCATTTGAAGTACTCTTAAAGATGTCTCTCCACACTAAGCTTGAGGATAAGCTTGAAGGGGATGATAACTTCCGAGCCTGGAAGTATAGGATTGGGTTAATCCTGGAAGAGGATGAGTTGGACTCATATGTGAAAGAAGACATCCCTATCCCAGAGGATGAAGAAGCCAAGGCATTGCACAAGAAGAACTTGGTCAAGGCAAAGAGAATCATTGCTGATTCTATCAAAGACCATCTCATACCTCATGTGTCTTCTCTTAAGACACCCAAATAGATGTTTGAATCCTTGACCAAGCTATTTGAAGGAAAGAACATAAATCGGAAGATGACCCTGCGGAACCAATTGAAAGCAGTGAAGTTTCAGAATGGAGAAACCATTCAATCTTACTTTTCAAGGGTCTCCCAGATCAAGGAACAATTAGAAGCAGTAGATGAAATGGTGGAGAATGGTGAAGTGGTGATGACCACTCTAAATGGCCTACCCAGGTCATGGGATTCCTTTATTCAAGGAATTTGTGCAAGGAAGAAATTGATCTCCTTCAACAGATTGAGGGAAGAATGCTCTCAAGAAGAAGCTAGACTCATAGCTCGTGAGGAAAAGATGGGAGGAGAAGATCAAGCTCTTGCAGCTCACACCAAGAGAAGCAAAACCAAGAAGGATCACTCTCACCACAAAAGATTCCATCAAAAGAGTAAGAAGGACCTAAGATGCTTCACATGCAATGAGAAGGGTCACTTTGCTTCAGATTGTCCCAAGCACAAAAGGGATAATAACAAAAACTCCAGTAAGAAGAAGAAGGGCAGCAAAAGAAGGTTTCATGCTCATGCTGTCGAAGATGATGAACCTCCAAAGAAGAAGGCTAGGGAGAAAGTAGTAGTGATGATGACTCATCAAGTGAAGAAGAATATGTTCTAATTTATGCTCTTACAGGTACCATCTCCCATGGATGTAATGATTGGTTGATCGATAGTGGGGCTTCCAAACACATGACTGGGTTTAAAGAATCCTTTGTGAACCTATCTGAACATGAATCACCCCATAAGGTGAAACTTGGGGATGATTATCAATACCCAATCAAAGGAAGTGGTGAAGCTTCCTACAACCTAGATTCTGGAAAATCATTGAAGATGAAAGAAGTACTTTATGTACCTGGGCTCAAGAAGAACTTACTCTCCATCTCTGCATTGGATGCAAAAGGTATGAGGGTTGCATTTGTGGATGGCCTAGTCCTAATGTGGCCAAAGGGAAAGACCATAGATGATGCAGTAGTGATTGGAGAGCAAGAGGGAGGCTTGTATAAATTGAAGGGACAACCTGAACATGCCATGGTACATGAATCCATGGAGCCAAGTGAACTTTGGCATAGAAGACTTGCTCATATGCACTATAGGGCACTTCCAATTGCAAACAAGGCAGTAGAGGGTCTTCCTGAAATCAAGACCAAACATGAAGGTGTTTGCAAATGATGTGCAAAAAAGGTAAGAAAATTAAGAAGGCTTTCCCAAGTAGTGAAAGCAAGGCAAAAGACATCCTGGAAATCATACACTCAGATGTATGTGGCCCTATGTCATCCAGCTCCCTGAGTGGGTATGTTTACTATGTATCATTTATCGATGAATTCTCCAGGAAGACTTGGGTATACTTCTTGAAGGGAAAAGATGAGGTGCTTGATAAATTCAAGGAATTCAAAACCTTGATGGAGAATCAAACTGACAAGAAAATCAAGACATTCAGATCTGACAATGGTGGAGAATTCACCTCAAGTAACTTCAAGAATCTTTGCAGTGATTCAGGGATTAAGAGGGAGTTGACTGCTCCTTATAATCCTCAACAGAATGGAATTGCAGAAAGGAAGAACAGAACAGTCATGGAAGCAGCAAGGGCAATGCTACATGACCAGGATCTACCTATGCATCTATGGGCAGAAGCAGTTAGAACAGTTGTATATGTGCAGAACAGAACTCCTCACAATATATTGGACATCAAGACACCAGAAGAGGTCTTTTCTGGGTTCAAGAATATTGATGTCAGCAAAGATGAATATAAGTTCAAGGACAGATAATCCAGGAAGCAAAGATCAAAAGGGAGCACACTCCAGCAGCTCCTGCAAGGATGCAGATTTTCAGAGGGAGTTGACCATCTTCCTACATTCCACAACAGAAAGGTGTAGAAGAAGCTACTTCAGCAGCTCCTACCAGGAAGCAAAGACTCAGAGGGATTCCACCCAAACAAACAAACAAAGATAAGTATTTCAATTATCATTTCTTGCTTATTTTGTTTGTTTAATAATATTATGCTTATGTTCCTAGACTTAGGAGATGTATTGTGCATATTTGAATGATTGCATTAATGAACAGTATACTACTAATATGCATGTGATGGGTAAGTGGCTTATGGCACTGTACAACATTCCAGTGCTACTTATCTAGAATGAAACGTCTTTGCTGACATGTTGGGAGTAGTGCAAACTCTTAACAATGTTCTGGTAGAGACTGGAAGGCATCTAGAAATTTGTGGAACATGGATAAATGTTGTATTGAAGCATTGGCTAAGATAAATGCATGACTGCATGACATATTTCTTTATGTGTAAAGAATTTGTTCTAAAAATTATGAGATGTTTCTAATCATGCAATTTAACTTGTTTTGTAGGAAAGACCGTATATCTTCACCTACAAAAGGACTACAACATTTGTTCCAACAACAAAGATATCTATTGAAGATATTGAAGTTCCCAGGATCTGGGATGAAGAAATGGAATGCCATGATCCGTAGATCATGAAGAAGATGTTTTGGATGCAGTCCCAAGACCTGACAGGGATTCATATG
Source organism: Larix kaempferi (assembly GCA_027924585.1). Classification (NCBI taxonomy): domain Eukaryota; kingdom Viridiplantae; phylum Streptophyta; class Pinopsida; order Pinales; family Pinaceae; genus Larix; species Larix kaempferi. The sequence continues at coordinate 7,167,604 of BSBM01000236.1, read as the reverse complement.
TGTGAAGATTGAAGAAAGCCTTGTATGGCTTGAAGCAAGCTCCCAGAACCTGGTATGGTAGGATGGACAGTTTCCTATCTAGTTTAGGCTTTACCAAGAGTAAAGCGGATTCCAACCTTTACTACAAGGTTGAGGAAGGGAATCCTGTGATTCTACTCCTGTATGTGGATGACTTATTTGTAACAGGAGATGACAGACTAATTGTAGATACTAAGAGGAAGCTTGCTGCTGAATTCGATATGAAATATTTGGGAATGATGCACTATTTCCTAGGTATGGAGGTGTGGCAGAATGCAGGTGGAATCTTCCTTGGTCAAGGGAAGTACACAGTAGATATCCTGAAGAGATTCGGGATGATGGATTGCAAGGCCATGGCCACACCTATGGCATCGAATCTGAAGCTTCTATGTGATGCTTCATCTGAGCCGATTGATGTCTCTATGTATCGTCAGATGATTGGGTCCTTGATGTACCTGACGAACACTAGACCAGACATTTGCTTTGCTGTGAACACATTGAGCCAGTTCCTGACGGATCCGAGGAGTGTTCACCTGGTTGCTGTAAAGCATGTTCTGAGGTACCTGAAGGGTACAGTGGATTATGGGCTCAGGTATGAGGTGAATCAAAAGTTTAACCTACAGGGTTATGTTGATTCAGATTGGGCTGGCAGTGCTGCAGATAGGTAGAGCACATCTGGGTGTTGCTTCAGTATGGGATCAGGTGTGATCTCTTGGTTTAGCAGGAAGCAGTCCTGCGTAGCACTGAGTACAGCTGAGGCAGAGTATGTTGCATCCTGCTCAGCTAGTTGTGAGGCAGTATGGCTACGGAAGCTACTGTCTGAGTTATTTGATCTCCTGTTGGAGGCTACTGGTATCTTCTGTGATAACCAGAGTTGTGTGAAGCTGTCCGAGAACCCAGTGTTTCATGACAGATCGAAACACATAGAGATCAAATATCACTATATCAGGGATATGGTGCAGAGAGGAGTTGTGAAGCTTCTGTATGTTGCGACGGACGAGCAGATTGCAGATGTGCTGACGAAGCCACTAGCCAGAGTGAAGTTCGAGTACTTCAGAGAGAGGCTTGGCGTTCTTCAGATCGAGGACACTTCGAGGAAGAAGTGATGGACACATTTGCGGAAGCCATTCCAAGCATGTTGGAAGGAGGATCCTTCACATGGCTGTGGATGTAAGCGCTGGATAATGGGCATCAGGATGATGTTCTGGTTTTTGCTGGATATGATCAGTTGGATCATTTTTATGTATGTATGTACGCATCATGTTGGATGCTGGATATGATCAGTTGGATCATTTTTATGTATGTATGTACGCATCATGTTGGATGCTGGATATGATCAGTTGGATCATTTATGTATGTATGTGCATCATGTTGGATGCTTGGACCATGTCTATGTATATGTATCAGGTGGATACATTGTATGATCAGGTGGATCATGTATGGTGATATGTATCATGTATCAGGTAGATACTTGGTATGCATCAGGTGGATGCATTGATGATCAGGATGATCATGGATGATGAGCTTCAAGATGTTGCTCCAGATGACATGCAGCAGGATGTTGCATTGATGATCAGGATGATCATGGATGATGAGCTTCAGGATGTTGCTCCAGATGACATGCAGCAGGATGTTGCAGTGATGATCAAGATGATCATGGATGATGAGCTTCAGGATGTTGCTCCAGATGACATGCAGCAGGACGTTGCAGTGATGATGATCAGGACGATCATGAGTACATCAGGATGATGTATGGTGAGTATCAGGTTGATACTCTATGGCCGTGGATCAAGTTGTGCAGATGAGCATGTCTGGGAGATCCTATAGGTTGGAGTTGTGTACCCGTAACAGCCTGGGATGCTCTTTCGAGACATTGCTCTGGGAGGACATGTAATAGCGCCCTGGGAGATCTCAGGTCGGAGTTGTGTACCCGTAACATCCTGAGATGCTCTTGCGAGGTTTTGTCCTATGGCATGTAATTTGGGCCCTGGGAGATTTCAGGTCGGAGTTGTGTACCCGTAACATCCTGAGATGCTCTTGCGAGGTTTTGCCATGACCACATGTAATTTGTGCCCTGGGAGATTTCAGGTCGGAGTTGTGTACCCGTAACATCCTGAGATGCTCTTGCTAGGTTTTGTGGTGGACCACATGTAATTTGTGCCCTGGGAGATTTCAGGTCGGAGTTGTGTACCCGTAACATCCTGAGATGCTCTTTCGAGGTTTTGTGGTGGGGTCACATGTAATAGCGCCCTGGGAGATCCTACAGGTCGGAGTTGTGTACCCGTAACATACTGGGATGCTCTTTCGAGGTTTTGTGACGCACGTAATAAGTCCTGAGGATTCCACAGTATGGCCAGTGATGACGAAGACCTGCAGGTGGTGGGCCTACATCCAGTATGAAAAAGGACTGGCTCTGTAGAACTTCCTATGACGAGTAGAGTCAGATATTGGTTGAGATAGTAGCAGCAGTGACGATGATGATGACGATGCATCGATGACGATGATCCAGAGAAGAAGACTTGTCTAGTAGATCTATGTCGAGAAATACCTTCCTAGTTAAGAGAGAGTGTTGATGTATATGTAACTTCGGAATGTATTTCATTTGTATATTTTATATATATTTATTGTACCCTTATAAGAGATGTGTTATTCCTCTATAAGGAAGTGTCATCATGTGGATTGACAAGTGTCGCAAGTGTGTGTACTTGCCGATGGGTTATTAGACCACCATTTGGGGTCGGCCCGGAATTATATATAATATAATGTGGATGTATCTAAGTAGACAAGTCGGCCCCAGTAGGTCACTGGGCAAAAAGGTGAGTATAAATAGAGATAGGAGATCTCTATTTTAGTCACTCGGAAAAGTAACTATCTCTCTCTCTGAAAAGTGGTGCACTAGTGAGGAGGAGGAGGATCATCTGCTAGGAGACTATCTCAGTGTTATTTGGTTGTATTTTGGTTGAGCCATTTCTCTCTCTATCTCTGAGGAAGTTGTGGGGTTTTTCACCTTAGGGTTTTCCCCACGGAAACTCTGTGTCTCTTGTCTCTATGATTTTGATTCTTGTGATGCTTGTCATATTATGATTGTCATGCATTGATATACTGTAGATGTTATTCTCTCAGCAAAGATCCTATAGTATTGTGATTTAATACTAAAAATTTAACAGAAGGGACCCTCAACCACCAGTGGTCTTCCATTTGTGTACATAATTTGTCTTTGTCTTCTGCAGATAAGTTGTGTTATTTGTTTAATTCATGTATTTATTTTGTATATGATATCTTTGTCTTGTAATATGTATGTTGTTTTGCTACTTATATAAATGATGTCTCTGTTTTATGATACGTGTATCTTATTTGCTGTAATTGGTGACTGGTCACGCTTAGTTTGCTTAGTTTGCCTAGTTTGTTTTTAGTCCTGTTATTTACAAATATTTAGAGTTTAGTTAGCTTAACATTCCAAGTTCAGTCGTAGTTAGATTCAGTTCTGTTAAGTGTGTTGTAGCTGTAGTTTAGTTCATTTCCTTTCAAGTCTCACTTTATTATGCATTAGGAATTAGTTTCCCTTTCCTAGACATAGAATATTGTAGTTTGCTTTCTATAGATTTCCTTTTTGAACAACCGATTTATTGCTTCCGTTGCACTGTAGGATCATATGCATCAGCCAGTTGGTAGTTAAGATCATCCAAACTACTTCTTTCCTTAGTTTAAATCCTTTTCCTCCCTCCGGACTGTCATTCGGACAGCCATCCGGATCGTCATACGGACCTTCATACTTTCTGCATTTTTTTTATGCTTAATTAGAATCGAGTTTCTTAGGTCTTTGAACTATAATATTTCTTACCTTTAATTAGCCTCCTTAGACGTAATTAAGATATTGTTTTACACCAATTAGATTTTTAATTAAGTTTGTCATCATCCTTAGTTTTCATTCTATCTTTCCTTAACCTTGCTTCAGTTGCTTTACAAGTTATGTTTCTCTTATGTCTGATTCGTTAATGCTTTACTGTTACAGAATTTATCAGTTTCATTCTTAGTGTAGTTTATCATATGTCGTTAAGATTAATATCATATTAGGTTTAGCAATTTCATTCTCCAAGTTATCTCAGTCTTGAATCATTTCTCCCATTCATACAGTTAATGAAGATGTTCATGAAATAGGGTTTGGTTCAGAAATAAATATCTTTATCAAGTTTTCTACTTGTTTCTATATAAAATATCTTTATCAAGTTTTCTACTTGCTTCCAAATCAAATTCAATTCAAGTAAGTATCTTTATTAAGTTTTCTACTTGCTTCTAGATTTCATTAGTTTTATATCATTTGCTTATGGATAAAAGATAGATCAAGATGTTTAAAGTTAATTGTAGTTTTTTTTTTAACAGAAACACGGGAATATAGATATATATATAAAAGGTTGTGCACAGCCATTCATTACAAAATTTGAGCCATGATTCTGCTTCAAAAAGAGGTAAAATGCAGATTTTACAAGGGATTTGACTCTTAGATTCTTTGCTCCTAATTTTCTTGGAATTTCTAGTCATTTTACTGGGATACACCCTTACAAACTGTTTGCATAGCAAAAGACAAAAAAAAATTCAGAAGTAGATGTTCTTTGAAAAACCTGCAGAGAGAGCAAATTCCAAAATTTATGAGGAGAGAGTCTATTTGTAGTTCTGCTGCAAGAAAGAGGCAGCTTCCAACATTCCCTGGTTGACAGACAACGCTTCCTGAACCTGGCTGAACTGGGTTTTACTGATGAAGGCAGAGATATCCTCCTTAATGCTGTCAACCTTCCCCAAAAGTTCAATGGTATTTCTTTCAATGTCATCCAGGCGGGACTCTACACAGGAGAGACGAGAATGAATATATTTAAAATCCATGTTCTGCTCTTTATTTTGGTCCGCAATGGAGCAAACCTCCGAATACGTCCTGCATAGATAAACCTTGACTTCCGAGGTAACTTGGTTGAGAGTGGCAATGGCTTGTCTGATCCCGTCCATTATGTTGAGATGAAAACTGCTATCACGAGGGTCCTCTTCATACTTCCAAGGGTCGAAATCAGAAACAGAGAGGCTAAGCTGCTGTAGTCTAGGGACGAGTGAAAGGTAATTAGTCTGCTTCATGTCGTGAAGAGACTTCCTATGACCGCCTTGCAGCAATAAATGCTGAAGCATGAGAGCTTTGAGATTTGATGAGAAGCCACATGGCTTATTACAAGCCATTTGTTGGGAAGCGCGTGCATGTAAAGCCGGTTGCCCACTATGGGAGGAAAGCCTCCATTCCAAGCAATTCGAAGTTGATTTCATTGTGGGTTGATGACGTCTATGTCTAGGTTCTTAGGGGATGAACTTATATCCCAAGACATTGTTTTGTAGAAGCTGGCCTTTCCCCAATGTAGCTCCAATATTGGGGAGCCTATCTGCAGATGAGTTGAGACTTCTGAGAACATGGAAAAATAGAGTATCGATTGGGAGAGGAATAATTTCGATCCTTTTTCGAAGATTTTGGCTCTTTGCTCCTTTCGAAGTGCTATTTTTCATACTCCGGATTACATGCCTGGAATCTCCAATTACTTGTAACTTTTCCATGTTTAGGGAGGAGGCTAACTCAAGTGAATAATGCATCGCCAACCATTCTGCTTCGTTGTTAGTTCTTGTGCCTAATCCCCAGGAAAAGTCAGCAACTTTTCTTCCTCCGGGATCGAAAATAATCCCCCCCGCACCTGCCTCCCCGGGGTTTCCTTTGGAAGCCCCATCAAAAAAGATTGTGTGTCTTTTTTGGCTTTTCCACCAATTGTTGAAGGTCTGTTCATCTTTCCTTATCTCCCAGTCATGAAGAATTGGTGGCATTTTGGACTGAAGCGAACTCTCTTTTATAAAATTTTTACACAACTCATATTCATGCCAACTTAAAGCTTCTTACTGCTGAATTGTTATCCCCTTGGCTCTCAGGGATTCTGAAGTCAGGGATATGATTTTGTTGGCTGTTCTGTTTTCTGACTTTGCTTTTCCCTCAAAGACTCGTTGATTCCTTTCCAACCATAATTGCCAGCATATGTTCATCAGGAGAAGTTTTAGAATTCTAGATAAAGTTGGTTTGTTCTTTCGGGATCCCTGGAGGCCACTAGCCCACTTACCTTTCATTTGCTGGGTTTGCTTGGGAATTGAGATGGCGTTAGAGAGAGGGCCAAGAACCAAGTTCCAGACTTGCTTGGCATAGTTGCAGTCAAACAATAGGTGTTGGGAACTTTCCTCCGCATTTTGGCATAAATGGCACCTAGAAGGTCCTTCAATTCCACAGACCTTTAGATTGTCTACAGTCAATTGTTTTTTATGTGCCAGGACCCAATAGAAGTAATTGATTTTTGGTATGTTGTCGGAGTTCCAAACCTTCTGCCAAATTTTTTGGGCCGGAGGACGATTTGTAGTAAGTAAATCGTATCCAACTTTGACTGTGTACCTTCCAGCTTTCCCCCAACCTCTAACATCTTTAGCCCTGACGCTGATTGGAGCTTTCCCATGCAATAACTGAAGGAAAGCTTTGTAGTTTTCAACAAGGTTCTCTGGAGGTTCTGCGGTTTTCCAATCTTTCCACCTCTCGGTTGACGTCCAAGTTGCCATGTCTAACAACTTCTATATTCCTGATTCCTGAAGCCAAATCTTAATGTTTTGGATTTCACTGATTTCTCCTAAGGGGCGTTCTCCATTGATACTGTCTTTCCAAATGTTGATTTTTTCCCCGTTGCCAGGGATCCAGTATAGATGCACTTTTATTAACCTGGCTGAAGTATGGATTAATCTCCATATTGCTGTTCCATTCTTCTTTTTCAAATTGTTCAGACATCTTTTCCGAGATCCTGTAATGTATTTTTTCCTTATGGCCTCCTTCCACCACTCTCTTTTTCTAGTTATCATTCTCCAGACTAATTTGGCTCCCAATGCCTTGCTCATTGTTGCTGGATCTCGTATTCCCAAACCCCCTCTTTTGCGTTTTTCTTTGACTGTTTTCCAGTTAACTAGATGAAACTTCTTACCCTATGTTTTCCCTCTTTGCCAAAGGAACTTTCTGATTTCCAAGCAGATTGAATTAGTAACAGAGATTGGTGCCATTAGAATAGCTCCAGAGAAGATTGGGATTGATGAAAGAACGGCTTTGATTAAAATAACTTTGCTTGAAAGATTTAACTAGTGAGTCCCCCAGGAACTTATTTTGCTTTTGATTTTTTCAAGGATGGGGGTCCAAGAGGATGAGGTTGCTCTTTTGAGAGAGATAGGGATGCCCAAATACTTAAAGTAGGTCCAGTCGAAGCAGGGTTTGCATTCCAAGATATTGGCTAGATTCCGGAGTTGAAGGGTGTTACAGTTCCAGCCATATACATTGCATTTTTGATTGTTTGTTTTCCCCCCGGACACCCGCAGGAAGAGAGATAAAGAAAGCTTGAATTTGGAGGCAATTATAGGAGAAGCGCTGCCTAGCAAAATGGTATCGTCGACAAACTGAGCATGATTTATAGGTTCGACATTTTTGGCAATTACAATTCCAGGGAGAGATCCAAATTCTTGAAGTCTATTTAGAGTTTTGCTAAGGGAGTCTGCCATGATCAAAAAAATACAAGGGGAAAGAGGGCATCCTTGCCTCAGACCACGAGACATGCGAAGGTAGGGATGCCCAAATACTTAAAGTAGGTCCAGTCGAAGCAGGGTTTGCATTCCAAGATATTGGCTAGATTCCAGAGTTGAAGGGTGTTACAGTTCCAGCCATATACATTGCATTTTTGATTGTTTGTTTTCCCCCCGGACACCCGCAGGAAGAGAGATAAAGAAAGCTTGAATTTGGAGGCAATTATAGGAGAAGCGCTGCCTAGCAAAATGGTATCGTCGACAAACTGAGCATGATTTATAGGTTCGACATTTTTGGCAATTACAATTCCAGGGAGAGATCCAAATTCTTGAAGTCTATTTAGAGTTTTGCTAAGGGAGTCTGCCATGATCAAAAAAAGACAAGGGGAAAGAGGGCATCCTTGCCTCAGACCACGAGACATGCGAAGGAAGGGTGAGGGTCTTCCATTTACAAGGGGTGCAATCCAAGGAGAGCCGATGCAAGCTTTTATCCAGCTTATGAACTCTTGCTCAAAACCAAATTTTTCCATAACTGTGAAGACGAATTCATGTCTAACTCTATCAAAAGCATTTGCCATGTCAAGTTTAATAGCCATACCTGAGTCCTTCCTTTGGATGCTTGAATGAATGGCTTCTTGCACTAGCCGAATGTTGTCATATATTTGACGACCAACAATGAAACCTCCTTGATTTGGAGAGATGATTCGAGATAGATGCCCCTTAATTCTGTTAGCAATGACTTTTGTGAGGATTTTATATGAGGAGTTGCAAAGAGAAATTGGCCGATATCTTCCTAAGGTGAGAGGATTTTTATCTTTGGGGATTAATGCAATGAAAGAGGAGTTTGTAGCTCCCCCTATTCTTTCTCTTTTCCTGGTATAGTTTATCATTTTGATGAGGTCTTTTTTTAACCAATGCCAACATTTCCTATAGAAGTTTATTGTAAATCCATCCGGTCCAGGGGCTTTGTCCGGATGAAGTGACCAGATTGCCTTTCTAACTTCACTTTCGGTGATCTGTTCCATTAATTTTTTGTTATCAGCCTCTGATATGAGATTGGGAATCTCCTTGCTAATATAGTCCATATCTTCTTGAAGAACGATGTCATTGTTGTTATATAACTTTTCAAAGTGGGCTTTTGCTTCTCTTAAAATGAGATCCTGTCCCTCGATTTTCACTCCATCCTCTTTTGTGATGCTCTTGATGTTGTTCTTCCTGTATCTCTCCTTACATTGTGCATGAAAAAATTTTGTGTTTCTGTCTCCTGGTTTTAACCAGAGGCTCAGAGACTTTAACCTCCATTCTTCCTCTTCTTTTTTGGCTACTTTCTGGATTTTTTCTTCTAGTTCTTTTTCCTCCCTAAGCATGTCTTCAGTGACTGGGTTTTGCTCCATTTTGAGCTGATGTTTTTCTAAATATTTTTGCAGATTCTCATGCTCCTCCCCAGGTTTTATATAATTCATTTTGACCCAATTTTTTAATGTGCTTTTCACCAGATTTAGTTTTGATTCCCAGATAAACCTCGGTGATCCAGGTATGAATTGCCTCCACACAGCTTTCACCTCATCCATACAGTTCTCATTTTCAAGCCAGGCAGGGTTGAATCTGAAAGGGAGAGGACCTAGATTTCCAGGGGAGGAGAAAAATAAAGATATAGGTCTGTGATTAGAAACTGCAGAGGCAAGAATGTTTGAGTTTGGAAGCTTAGAACCAGAGAGAAAGGAATTACTTATTGAGAACCTGCCAAGTCTGGTTGCTATGTGTTTTGGTCCTATTCTTTTGCTGTTCCAAGTGAAGGTGCCTTGCTTGGGCTTGATATCAATAAGGCTCCAGGCAGACAACAAGTCTTCCATTCTTTCTCCATAAGGGTCTCTGACTTTGGATCCCCCCTTTCTTTCGTCCGTTGAAATGGTGGCGTTGAAATCTCCCGCAAGAATGCAGGAAAGTCCCGCTAAAATGTGATTTAAACCTATTAACTGATCCCAGAAATGTTCCTTCTGGCCGTAGACAGTGGGACCATAGATATTTCCTATCCAGAATTTCCTATTGTTTTCTATTTCTTCAAATTCAACAAAAATCCAATGTCGATTAGAAAAATAGGCTTTACATTGATACATACCCTTTTCCCACCAGGTGATGATTCCTCCAGAAGCCCCTGAGGAGCTCACAGCTGTCCCTTCCCCGCTGGGCCAAACTATTTCATGAGGTTGAGACTCTCCTCCTCTTGCATTTTAGTCTCCTGGATCAGAAGGATTGAGAACTTTAACATTCTTTTGATTCTTTTTATTGCTTCTGCTTTTTGCTGTCCACCTATTCCTCTGCAGTTCCAGGAGACTATTTTCATTATTTCTTTGATGGTTGAGGACCTGCTCTGTCCTTTCTTTCCTCCTGAGCTCCTTGCTGTTGTTTCCCATTAAAGATTATTCTTACATGCTGGTCCAGGCTGGTTTGCTTACCCGCCACCTTTTCTCTAGCTGCTTCTTGTTCTCTTATTACTTTATTGTATCTTCTTCCTCTTTTCACCATTGGTTCCTGCTCCTCATCTTTGCTATCTGAAGTTTCTTCCTAGAAAAGTTTCGCTTTTGCTTGTGTTATTGATCCTCCTGAGTTTAATGAAGACTCTATTTCTACAGCTGAGGGTTGGTGCATAGGGATGCAAGTATCCTCATTACTGGTGTTGGCCTGTTCCTCATTTTCTTGCCCTTGCTCTGCTTGCTTCTCTTTCTCCTGCTCCTCACCGTCTTCTTCTGTTGTCAGCACTTGAAATTTATTTGCATTTTCTGTGCTTTTCACTAGGGTTTTGGAGGATGCATTAGTTTTACTCCCTTTTTTCACTAAGCCTCTGATGTAGTGCATATGAATCTCTATGTGCTTGGTCCTCTGCCTCTGTACTGGATCACATGAAACTCTAATGGCACCCTGGTTGTCACAATAAATGATAGTAGGAGTACTGAAAGAAATCTCAAACTTAGACAAAATCCCCTGCAACCCGACACACTATGTAGCAGCATTCACTGCTCCTCTGTACTCTACCTCCGCTGAAGATAGTGCTATGGCATTCTGTTTCTTGCTGGACCAGCAAACAGGGCCACCTCCAAGCATGAATACAAATCTTGATGTGGATTTCCTGTCAAGGCTATCACCAGCCCAATCCGAATCTGTGAAACCCAAGAGATCTAAGCTCGAATCTGCCACATAGTGAATCCCATCACTCTTTGTGCCCTGCACATAATGAAGGATTCTTTTTGCAGCCCTCCAATGTAGCTCATGTGGCTGCTCCATATATCTAGATGCTACAATCACAGAATATGCAAGATCTGGTCGAGTGTGAGTCAAGTAGAGCAAGCTGCCAATCAACTGTCTGTATAGAGTACTGTCAAAAAGTGGTGTAGATTCTGCTTCTTCCATTCTAACTCCAGAAAGGAATGGAGTCTTAGAAGGCTTGCAATCAGCCATCTTAAACTTCTTTAATAGATCAGAATCATACTTTGACTGACATACCTTGGTTCCTTCTTTTGTTTGAGAAATCTCAAGCCCTAAAAATTGCCTAAGAATTCCCAAGTCACTCATGGAGAATGCTTGGTGCATTGCGGTCTTTAGTGATGCTATTTGTTCAGTGCTATCACCTGTGATCAACAAATCATCAAAATACATTAATATTAACATAATAAAACCATCATCAAACTTCATATAGACATTTGGGTCATATTTACACCAAACATAGGATTGTGGCAGCAAAAAACTGTCCATCTTTGCATACCAAGCCTTGGGGGCTTGCTTGAGTCCATACAAAGATTTTTTCAACCTGCAAACAAGGTTTGGAACTGATGTGTACCCCTGTGGCTGCTGCATATATATTTCTTCTTCAAGCTCCCCATGGAGGAAAGCACTTTTCACATCCATGTGATGTACTTCCCACCGCTTGGAAGCTGCCACTGCCAAAACTAGTCTAATGGAGTCTTTCTGAGCTACCGGTGAAAATGTTTCATTATAATCAAGTCCTTGGACCTGAGAATACCCCTTTGCTACCAAAATTTCTTTTTACTTAATGGCTGTACCATCTGCTGCACATTTAGTCTTATAAATCCATTTGCATCTTACCAACGTTTTGCCTGCGGGAGGCTTGACTAGCTCCCAAGTTTCATTCTTCTGCAATGACTAAAAATCCTCATCCATAGAAATCTTCCATCTAGGATCATGTGAGGCATCCTCATATGTTTGTGGATCAGAATATATCATCATCTAACACTTCTCAGAAAGATAAGGATCATTCACATTGAGAGCAGTCTCAAACTGTGATCTAGTCCTTCTTTGGTCCTGAGAGTTTCCTGCTAGTTCACCTGCTGCTTGCAAAGTTTTTGCAGCCCACTTAGGCCTTGTAAGCGAGTTAGAATATGCAATAAATTGATCCTCATCATCAGAAATATCAGAATAAAAAAGATCAAGAACATCAGTTACTTCTTCTTCAGTCGGTGGTGAAGATGAATCTCCAATTTCTGCGCTCTAAGAGGGCTCTTCCTCAAACTGCACACTTCTTTCGATGAATGCTTTATGAGTGGTCATGTTTAGAAGCTTATAAGATTTGGAGTCCTCTGAATATCCAAAAAACAAACATGGTTGGCTTTGGGGCTGCATAGCCCTCCTCTTCTCAATTAGAATCCTAGCCCAAGCCTTTGAGCCAAAAATCCTGAAATGAGAGATGTCCGGTTTGTTACCTATCCAAGCCTCGAAAGGAGTGATACCTTTGAGAGCTTTGCATGGCACTCTATTCTAAATATAGGTGGCACAATTTATTGCTTCAGCCCATATCTTAGGAGACAAATATTTTGCCTCAAGCATGCATGTGGCCATCTCCTTAAGAGATCTGTTCTTCCTCTCAGAAACCCCATTTTGCTGAGGTGTATATGGAACTGTATGTTGCATCTGTATGCCCGATGAAGCGAAAAATTGCTGAAACTCTGATTTCACATACTCACCACCATTTTCAGATCTTAACACTTTAATATGTCTACTAGACTAATTCTCAACTGAGGCTTTGAATAACATGAATAACTTGAATAACCCAAAAACTTCTGATTTAAGCTTGATGAAATAAATCCAACAATACTTGCTGAAATCATTTATGAATGTGAGAATATATATTGCTGAATTCAATGAATCAGTGTGTATAAGTTCCAATGGTGTAGTGGTTCTCTCAGTGGTAGATCTCCCATACTTATGCTCAGGGTGTTTTCCTAGGATGCAGGATTAACAGACACCTTTGGAAAAGTTGATATTGGGCAGCCCTATAACCATCTCTTTCTCATGGAGTTGGGAAAGGTATTTGTAGTTTAGGTGGCCAAATATTTCATGCCATAGCTTGCTGGACTCATTGGCATGGGTTAATAGAGCAGAAGGTCAGGAGTTTAGCACAAAATGAGAAAAATTGTAAATTCTAGAACAGTGGTCAGTAGTACCAAATGCAATAATTTTTCCTGTTGAAATTTCTGCTATCTGATCATCATTGGGTGTAAAGGTTACTCTCTTGGGAAGCCCTATATGGGTCATCTGATAGACTGACAGTAGGGACATATAAAACATTATTAAATGACCCAAACTCAAGATCTATGCTACCTTTTCCTTTGCTAGAAGTTTCAGAATTGTCTCCTAATACAATATTCGGACCACTGGAAGAGTCAAGTGAAGTAAAATACTTACTTGCAGACACCATGTGTCTTGAAGCACCAGAATCAATGATGAATGATGAATATTGGGAAGTGCTGGCCATCAGTGCATGAACTCTCTCTTTGTCATCGAAATTTGATCCTCCATCCTTCCTTCTTGCGCTTTCTGGGAGAGGGATATTGGCTTTCTCCAATGCATGAGTTAATTGGTCGATGGTCTTCTTCATAAAAGAGATTTCGGGATGAAAGCCCTTGCTGCAATAAGTGCACTTTGTCCTCTCATTCTAGTTGTTTGGATTCTTCTTGAAGTTTGATGGCTCTCCATTAAAATTCTGCTTGTCTTTCCGCTCACCGGTGGGCTTCTTGAAGTTGCCTTTCTTCTTGCCTTTCGAATTCTTTGAGTCTCCAACATTTAGACAATGGTCTTTGGATGGATTTTTAATGGCTCCCGTTAAGACCAGCTTGTCTTGTTCTTGTGTTAATGACTCCATGAATTCTGAAAGTGACGGGCTCTTCCAATTTTTAATTGCTTTATGGGTGAAATGGAAGGTGGAAACAAAAATTGAATAGTCCGGGCCAAGCTTGGAGAGAATGGCCAAAACTAATTGCTCATCTTTCTTGTCTATTCCACATTGCTTAAGCTGAAATACAAGAGACTTGAATTTGGAGAAGAAGTCTTGTATATTATCAAAATTTTGCGGACTCAAAGAGACTAGCTCGTTATCCAATTGGTGGCCTCTCAATTCATCGGTTTTACCGAACAATTCTTGAAGTTTCAGCCATACTTCATTGGGTGAAGTGAGACCATCAAGATGAAATAAGAGTTCTCTAGATTTAGTGAGAAATAACATCCCATAGGCTTCATCCCTTCAATTATGCCATTTAGATTTTTCCACTGCTGAGGTTGGCTCAGCTTCTGTTGCCATGGTCACCCTGTAGAGCCCTTTGCTCCTCAATAGAATCTCCATCTGTGCTTTCCAATCAAAGTAATTGAAAGGAGTGAGGATGATTTGCTGTGTATGATCTATTTCTGCAACTGATATAAAATTTTGGACTGAAATTAGAACACTTCTGGATTCCAAAATGCGCCCTGCAGAGAATAGAAATCACTCGGTGGTTTGATCAATGCACCCTTCCTGAGACTGTTGGATCCTGCAAGACAATCAATATATGAAAGGAATAGCTTGATGGATATGATACCATGTGAAAATAAGATCACATCCAAGAACTATTCAAGAAATTACACTCTCTCATATGAAAAATCTCACAAAACTAGTCAAAAGCACAAAAATTATGCACAAGAGTAGATTTCTGTATTACTTCTCATGAATAATAATTACATCAGACAACATATCAATGTAATAGGCTGTTATTAAATAACATTAAAATATAAAAATGAATGGATAAATATGCCAAACAAAACTCCTAATCATCAGACTTGCTAAAACTGCCCATCCCCCCTAGGTGGCAAGTTGACTTTCCAAATCAGCCCAAAATCTCACGAATTGCTAATTTAGTGAGTTGAAGGTGAAATATAGGTAAAATTAATGCCAAATACGATATTTGGGTGGAAATGGCATTAAGGAAAGTTTTTGGTGAGAAAAACACTTTCCTAGGTTGACTAGCTTTTCCCTATGGGGGAAAAAGCAGTAAAAAGCAACAGTTTCTTCACAAGTGTGCCTTTCTTCCTTAAACTCATCCAGAAATGTTTAGGAAAGCACCCAAGTGGCCTATATAGCTTGTATATCACACCTTTAATGGAATCTTATCCTCCCATGTTTCCTTGTGGACCACACAATGCCAATTTCCTCATTTATTCAATAGAATTAACCAACAAGTGATTAATTAATGCATCTTATGTAATTAAATAAATGGTAGGAAGGATTAATTATTCCAACAAATAGGGATTTTGACAGAAGTGGAATTTTGGAGTGATCTCAGCATAGGATTGCTCTCCTCAGCAAAATCGAAATTTAGAGACCAAGATCAATTTTTTTGGTTGGGCAAAACCCCGAGCATCTTCAAACCCTAGTTTGGGATTTTTATCATAAAGGTGGAAAATTAGGGTTTCTGCAAAAGTTGAAATTTTTGGAATCTAAGACCACGGCTAGAAGCCCCTCAGAAAAATAGAAGCTTAGGGTACAAGATCAAACTTTTTGGTTGGGTAGAAGACCGGGCTTTATCAAACCCTAGTTCGGGATCCTGTCCAGAAGATCGAGAAGTTTCAAAGGAAATTTTTAAGGGTCAAATTTTGCAGTTTTCAAAATTGAAGTATACCAGCTTGATCAGCTCAACAAGGCACATCTTTCCATCCATTCAGAAGTTTGAAATTCAAAATTTGAATTTTTAGTGTTTCTCTGACAAACCCTAATCCAGCTCTAGATCCAGTTTCAGAAAATCAAAGTGGATTGGGTTAATCCTAGAAGAGAATGAATTGGACACCTGCATAAGTGAAGAAGTTCCAGTTCCAGAGGGAGATGAGGCTAAGGCCTTACATAAGAATGCTACAAGCAATCTCAACAGGTATGACTTGAGGAGATACATGTATGTTTTTGAAATCTGTTCATGATTAAGGTTATGATATGTTTGTCTTCATATTATTGAGGTTAGTACAATATTGATTAATTTTAGACTTGTCTTATCACCGTTGTAAAAGTATGAATGCATGTGAATGATAGAAGACATTCATTGATTAGGGTTATGGCACTTATGATTGTACTAATGCACTGTGGTATTGTATGAGGATGATGTTGTCCACTAACATGAAAGGTAAAAATCAAGTTCTAGATCAAGAACATATGACCATGGTGACATGAAGACAAAGACTCATGAATCACATAGAATCTCTACTTACGAGGTATGTATAATTTGGTTCTACAATGGTTAACTTATGAGTTATGTAGGTTACTAAACACAAGTCTTTGAAGAGAACAAGAAGACATTGTTTGGGTATGTTAGACATAACTAGCTAACATGATATTCCAGGTATGGTTTTTCCTATATCAAGTTAGAATCCTACCTTGTGTTAGGATCTTATACTTTTGTATGAATGATATGTTAGATTTTTCAGAATTTACTTCAATCTAATCTAGGATCTTAACTGAGAGAACAACATGTACAACATATCTACAGCATATCAATCATGGACACAATAATGCAAGCACACAAGAGACACAGAGTTTACTTGGGGAAAACCATAAAGGTGAAAAACCCCAATAACTTCCTCAGAGATAGATAGAGCAATGATACAACCCAAGCATAAGAGATAGACATCTCCTAGCAGAAACTTCTCCTCCTCCACAAGTGCACCACTCTCCCGAGAGTGTGAGAGAGAATAGAATGATCAAATAGAGTGCCTCCCGCACTCTATTTATACTTGACTTGACTTGCCTAAGAACCTTTACTAGGTCGGCCTTAACTTAACCACATAACATAATGCTAACTGGGCCGACACCCAATAGGGTGGTCTAATAACCCTTTGACCCACATGAATTATACAGGTCCGACCCCAACAAGGTGGTCTAATAACCCATCAAGTATAAGTTATGACACTTACAATATAATTGATGACACTTCCGTATAGAGGAATAATAACATCTCTATAGGAATACAAACACTTCCGTATAGAGGAATAATACCATCTCTATAGGAGTACAATATACATATATGAAATGCATTCCAAAGTTACATATACATCAACACTCCCTCTTAACTAGGAAGGTATTTCTCGACACAGGTCTTCTAGCACAAGTCTTCTTCTTTGGATCATCGTCATCGATGCATTGTCATCGAATCATCATCATCACTGCTGATGCTATCTCAATCAATCTCTGAATCTACTCGTCATAGGAAGTTCTATAGAGCTAGTCCTTTTTCATACTGGATGTAGGCCCACCACCTGCAGGTCTTCATCATCACTGTCCATACTGTGGAATCCTCAAGACTTATTACGTGCGTCACAAAACCTGGCTGAAGCATCCCAGGCTGTTACGAGCACACAACTCTACCCGTCGGATCTCCCAGGAGCACATTACATGTGATCTCACCACAAAGCCTGGCTATAGCATCCCAGCTTGTTACGAGCACATGGCTCTACCTGTCAGATCTCCCAGGAGCATATTACATGTGGTCATGGAAAAACCTGGCTGTAGCATCCCAGGCTGTTACGAGCACTCGGCTCTACTTTTCGGATCTCCCAGGAGCACATTACATGCCATAGGACAAAACGTCGAAAGAGCATCCCAGGCTATTACGAGCGCACAGCTCTACTTGTCGGATCTCCCAAGGATGGATTATATGTCCTCCCAAAGCAAAACCTTGAAAGAGCATTTTCCAGATATCCCAGGGCCACATTACATGCCATAGGAAAAACCTCGAAAGACTGTCTGCAAACCTCCCAAGGCTGGGTTATATGCTTATCTGCACAACCTGTCCATGGCCACAAAGTATCATCCTGATACTCATGATCATCGTTCACGAAGGACAACCCAGATGCACATCACACAACACTTACATCTACGCCATGGGAGAACACATCTACAACCATGCGAGAATGGCACAACACTTATATTGCAGCCATGGAGAACACATCTACAACCATGCTCAAATGGCCCAACACTTATATCACAGCCATGGGAGAACACATCTACAACCATGCTCGAATGGCCCAAGCACTTATATCGCAGCCATGGGAGAAAAAATCTACAACCATGCTCGAATGGCCCCATCACTTATATCACAGCCATGGGAGAACACATCTACAAACATGCTCGAATGGCCCTGGAAATTACATCACGACCATGGGAGAACACATATGCCACCATGTCAGAAAAGCCCAGCAATTACATCGCAACCATGGGAGAACACATCTACAACCATGTCTGAAAAGCTCATGTGCATCTGTGTCTTCAGAACTCATCACACATAATCCAACTTATTATGTAATGTATCCACCTGATACATGTCATCACATATGATCATCCTGATCATCATCACTACATCGTCCTGATGCATGTCATCTGGAGCAACATCCTGAAGCTCGTCATCCATGATCATCCTGATCATATAATGCATCCACCTGATGCATACCAAGTATCTACCTGATACATATCATCATATATGATCATCATCACTGCAGGATCCTGATGCATGTCATCTGGAGCAACATCCTGAAGCTCGTCATCCATGATCATCCTGATCATATAATGCATCCACCTGATGCATACCAAGTATCTACCTGATACATATCATCATACATGATCCACTTGATCATACAATGTATCCACCTAATACATACACAGATACATGATCCACCTGATCATACAATGTATCCACCTAATATATATCAACATACATGATCATCCTGATCATACAATGTATCCACCCGATACATATACATATACATGGTCCAAGCATCCAACATGATGCATATACATATGCATGATCCAACTGATCATAACAAGCATCCAACATGATGCATACATACATACATGTAAATGATCCAACTGATCATATCCAGCATCCAACATGATGCATACATACATACATATAAATGATCCAACTGACCATATCCAGCATCCAACATGATGCATATACAGAGCAGTAACTGGAGCATCGTCCTGATGCTCATCATCCAGCACTTACATCCATAGCCATGTGAAGGATCCTCCTTCCACCATGCTTGGAATGGCTTCAGCAAATGTCTCCATCACTTCTTCCTCGAAGTGTTGTCAATCTGAAGAACACCAAGCCTCTCTCTGAAGTATTCGAACTTCACTCTGGCTAGTGTCTTCGTCAGCACATCTGCAACCTGCTCATCCGTCGCAATATACATGAGCTTCACTGCTCCTCTCTACACCATATCCCTAATATAGTGATATTTGATCTCTATGTGCTTTGACTTGTCATGGAACATCGGGTTCTTAGACATCTTCACACAACTCTAGTTGTCACAAAAAATACCAGTAGCCTCCAGCGGGAGATCAAATAACTTAGACAGTAGCTTCCAGAGCCATACTACCTCGCAACTAGCCGAACAAGCTGCAACATACTCTGCTTCGGCTGTACTCAGTGCTACGCAGGACTGCTTCCTGCTAAACCAGGAGATCACACCTGATCCCATACTGAAGTAGCACCCAGATGTGCTCTTCCTATCTGTAGCACTACCTGCCCAATCTGAATCAACATAACCCTACAAGTTAAACTTTTGATTCGCATCATACTTGAGCCCATAATCAATCCCTTCTTTCTGGGAGAAGCCACGAGCTACAAATCTTGCTTTATATTTCTCCATGCTATCATCTGCATCATGCTTGATCTTATAGATCCATTTGGAAGTCACAACAGACTTCCCTTCAGGTCTTGGGATTGCATCCCAAACATAATTCTTCATGATCGACTGGTACTCCTCGATCATGGCATTCTTCCCGAATCTTGGGAACTTCAATATATTCAATATATTCAATAGATAACTTTGTTGCTAAAACAAATTTTGTAGTCCTTCTTTTGTAGGTGCTCGTATACGATATTTCCTACAAAACAAGTTAAATTGCATGATTAGAAACATCTCATAGTTTTCAGAACAAATTCTTACACATAAAGAAATATGTCATACAGTCATGCAATTATCTTAGCCAATGCTTCAATACAACATTTATTCATATCTTCAATACAACATTTATTCATATCTCGTAACTTTCTAGATGCCTTCCAATCTCTACCAGAACATTTTTAAGAGTGTGCACAACTCCCAACATGTCAACAAAGAGGTTTCATTCTAGATAAGTAGAAATGGAATGTTGTACAGTGCCATAGGACACTTACCCATCACATGCATATTAGTAGTATACTGTTCATTAATGCAATTATTCTAATATGCATAATACACAACCTAAGTCTAGGAACATAAGCATATACATCATTGAACAACATTATTTAAACAAACAAATATGTAAGAAATGACAATTCAAATACTTATCTTTGTTTGGTTGTTGGGTGGACTCCCTCTTGATCTTTGCAACTCTATTCTGATGTGGATTGTGAGAAGTGGTCGACTCCCTATGAATATCTGCATCCTTGCAAAAACTACTGGAGTGTGCTCCCTCTTGATCTTTGCTTCCTAGATTACCCGTCCTTGAACTTATATCCATCCTCGATCACTATGCATGCTTACAAGTATCATTATTGTGATATCCTCGAGATCTCATACATAATCATACATTTATTAGTATATTCTCAATACTATCAAAACACAATAATCTTAAGCATGTATAGTCATGATCATTTCAAACAGAAATAATAAGCATTAGTATTCAAGGACTCTTATGGTTAGTCATATCATAAATTAAAGTAAGAAACATAATATGCCTAAACCCATGATTATTCAAACCTATGAATAATCATTATCAATCATGCCATGTATACTTATATAAGAGATCCTATCACAAGGTAGGATTCTAACTTGATATAAGAAAAACATATTGGATTAGTATGTTAGCTAGTTATGTCTAACATACCCACATGATGTCTTCTTGTTCTCTTCAATGACTTGTGCTAGTAACCTGCATATCTCATAGGTTAACCATTATAGAACCAAGTTATACATACCTTGTAAATAGATCTTATAAGTAATCCATGACAATGGATTAATCTTTGTCTTCATGTCACCATGATCATATGTTCTTGAACTAGAACATGATTTGTCTTTCTTGGTGTACCTTTCATGTTAGTGGACAACATAAACCTCATACAACACCATAATGCATTAGTACAATCATAAGTGTCAACACCCTAATCAATGAATATCTTCTATCATGCATTCATAATTTTATTAAGGTGATACGACAAGTCTAAATTTAATCAAGATTGTACTAACTATAATAATATGAAGACAAATATACCATAAACGTAATCATGAACAAATCTCGAAACATACCTGTTGAGATTGCTTGTAATCTTCTTATGTAAGGCCTTAGCCTCATCTCCCTATGAAACAGGAACTTCTTCACTTATGCAGGTGACCAATCCATTCTCTTCTAGGATTAATCCAGTCCACTTGATTTGCAGGAACTGGATCTGGAGGTGGATCAGGGTTTGCCAGAGAAACCCTAAAAATTCAAACTTTGAATTTCAAACTTCCGAAAGGATAGAAATATGCGCCTTGATGAGCTGATCAAGCTGGTATACTCAGAATTTGAAAACTGCAAAGTTTCACCCCTCAAATTTGTCTTTGAAATTTTCGGATTCACTGGACATGACCTCGAACTAGGGTTTGATAAATCCCACCCTTCTGCCCAATCAAATGATTTGATCCAAAGCTCTAAGCTTCTAGTTTTCTGAGGAGCTTCCAGCCATGGTCACAGATTTAAAAAATTCCCATTTTTGCAGAAGCCCTAATTTTCCACTCTTCCGATCAAAGTCCCAAACTAGGGTCTGATCAAGCCTGGCCTTCTTCCCAACCAAAAATTCTGATCTTGGTCTCTAAATTTTGATTTTGATGAGTAGCATTCAGCCGTAGTCTCCGATTACAAAAATTCCAACTTTCTCCAAAACCCTAAATTCCGAAAGCCATGAATGAAGGTGCTAGAAAATAATTCTGTTTTGACATAATATGTACCTGATTGTTTCTAGTGTAACTCTGAACTTTTCGATCCACAGGCTCTAAAAACGTTTCTTTTGATAGCCCGACCTGTCATCTTTCCAACCCCACATGTATGACCTCAAATGGATTCTCTGAGAGAGATTTATGCCAAGTGTCGCAACGTGACCTATTTATGGGATAAAATAGGAGATCAAACTTGTACAACATGCCACGTGTCACTGGTTCAGTTTAGGCCTCTAAAAATGTTACCTGAGAAAGTACAGTCCGTGCACTACCTGTTACTATTTATGAAATTTCATTTGGATCTTCCTGGCCCAAGTTATGACCTTTTTTCCAGATCATAAATGACAAAGTGGAACGAATTAGAGGTTGTCCTTTGGCCAAAAGGTACATGGGTATCTTAGCTTCTCCCTATACGATTTTCAGATCCTGAAACCTCACCGAAATTTATTTATAGTGAAAGTGCTACGATGGATGGTTTTTGCTATATCAAGCCTTAGCTTCGCAATTGCAACAAGTGTCATACATGCCATACCATGCCTTCTTTTAGGCTAGCTCTGATACCATGTTAGATTTTTCAGAATTTACTTCAATCTGATCTAGGATCTTAACTAAGAGAACAACATGTACAACATATATACAGCATATCAATCATGGACACAATAATGCAAGCACACAAGAGACACCGAGTTTACTTGGGGAAAACCATAAAGGTTAAAAACCATAAAGGTTAAAAACCCCAATAACTTCCTCAGAGATAGATAGAGCAATGATACAACCCAAGCATAAGAGATAGACATCTCCTAGCAGAAGCTTCTCCTCCTCCACAAGTGCACCACTCTCCCAAGAGTGTGAGAGAGAATAGATTGATCAAATAGAGTGCCTCCCGTACTCTATTTAAACTTGACTTGACTTGCCTAAGAACCTTTACTAGGTCGGCCTTAACTTAACCACATAACATAATGCTAACTGGGCCGACACCCAATAGGGTGGTCTAATAACCCTTTGAACCACATGGCCGACCCCCAATAGGGTGGTCTAATAACCCTTCGACCCACATGAGTTATACAGGGCTGACCCCAACAAGGTGGTCTAATAACCCATCAAGTGTAAGTTACGACACTTACAATATAAATGACGACACTTCCGTATAGAGGAATAATAACATCTCTATAGGAATACAAACACTTCCGTATAAAGGAATAATACCATCTCTATAGGAGTACAATATACATATATGAAATGCATTCCGATGTTACATATACATCAACATGATAATGATTATTCTTGAAAGTTAGAAGTTTAAGTAATCAAGGGTTTGTGCATATTATGTTTCTTACTTTGATTGATGATATGACTAACCAGAAGAGTCCTATGGTCAAATAAGAATATGCATGAGTAAAAGAAGTCTTCCCTAAAACCTTTAATACTAACGCTTATTACATATGTATGAAATGATCATGACCATGCATATTTAATATTATTTAGAATAATAATGTTTTGATAGTATTGATATTATACTAATGAATGTATGACTATGTATGAGATCTTGAGGATGACACAATCATGACACTAGTGCAAACTTAAGCATGCATAGTGGTCCAGGATGGATATAAGTTCAAAGACAGATAATCCAGGAAGCAAAGATCAAGAGGGAGCTCACTCTAGTAGTTCCTGCAAGGAAGCAAAGACCGAGAGGGAGTCCACCCAACAACCAAACAAAGATAAGTATTTAAATTGTCATTTCTTGTATATATGATTGTGTTCAGTCATGTACATACTTATGTTCCTAGATTTAGGATGTATATTATGCATTTTAGAAAAGGTTGCATTAATGTAACAAGATACTACTAATATAGTAATGGGTAAGTGGCCTATGGTACTGTACAACATTCCATTGCTACTTATCTAGAATGAAACCTCTTTGCTGACATGTTGGGAGTTGTGCACACTCTTAACAATGTTCTGGTGGAGATGGAAGGCATCTAGAAAGTTACAGGATATGGATAAATGTTGTATTGAAGCATTGGCTAAGATAATTGCATGACTATATGACATATGTCTTTATGAGTAAGAATTTGTTCTGAAATATATAAGATGTTTCTAACCATGCAATTGAACTTGTCTTGTAGGAAAGACCGTGTACCATCACCTACAAAAGGACTACAACATTTGTTCTAGCAATGAAGTTCAAAGAAAATTATCTATTGAAGATATTAAAGAATCTGAAGTTCCCAGGATCTGGGATGTAGTAATGGAAGAATGCCATGATTGAGGAATACCAGTCGATCATAAAGAATGATGTATGGGATGTGGTCCCGAGACCAGAAGGGAAGTCTTTTGTGACTTCCAAGTGGATCTATAAGATCAAGCATGCTGTAGATGGCAGCATAGAGAAATACAAGGCAAGGTTTGTGGCTTGTGGCTTCTCCTGGAAAGAGGGGATAGATTATCAAGAGACTTTTCCTCCTGTAGCCAGATACACTTCCACCAGAACAATACCTGCTCTGGTTGCAGTGATGAAGTGGAAGATACACCAGATGGATATGGTGTAGTCGAAGAGAAATTTTATGTGGAGCAGCCACTCAGTTTTGAGGCACATGATAGGGAGTCATATGTGTGCAGATTGAAGAAATCCTTTTATGGCTTGAAGCAAGCACCTAGGACATGGTACGACAGAATAGACAACTTCTTGTCTAGTTTGGGATTTACCAAGAGTAAAGCAGATTCCAACCTTTACTACAAGGTTGAGGAAGGCAATCCAGTGATACTCCTACTGTATGTGGATGACCTATTTGTGATAGGTGAGGATAGATTGATTTCCAACATGAAGAGGAAGCTTGCTGTCAAGTTCGAGTTGAAGGACTTGGGTATGATGCATTACTTTCTAGGTATGGAGGTGTGGCAGAGTGCAGATGGAATTTTTCTTGGACAAAGGAAGTATGCAGTAGAGATCCTGAAGCAGTTCGGGATGATGGACTGCAAGGCCATGTCCACACCTATGGCAACGAACATGAATCTATTGAGTGATGCTTCATCAGATTCGGTTGATGCCACGATGTTTCGTTAGATGATTGGTTCCTTGATGTACTTGATGAACACGAGACCAGATATTTGCTTTGCGGTGAACACCTTGAGCCAGTTCCTGACGGATCCTAAACATGTTCACCTGATTGTTGTAAATCATATTTTGAGGTACCTGAAGGGTACGGTTGATTATGGGCTCGAGTATGATGTGAATCAAAATGTTAACCTAGAGGGTTATGTTGATTTAGATTGGGCAGGCAGTGCTGTAGATAGGAAGAGCACTTTGGGGTGCTGCTTCAGTATGAGATCATGTGTGATCTCTTGGTTTAGCAGGAAGCAGTCCTGTGTAGCATTGAGTACAACTGAAGTAGAGTATGTCACAACTTGTTCGGCTAGTTGTGAGGCAGTATGGCTTAGGAAGCTACTGTCTGAGTTATTTGATCTCCCATTGGATGCTACTTGTATATTTTGTGACAACCAGAGTTGTGTGAAGTTGTTTGAGAACCCGGTGTTCCATGACAGGTCGAAGCATATCGAGATCAAATATCACTATATCAGGGATATGGTGCAGAGAGGAGCAATGAAGCTCCTGTATTTTGCGACATATGAGCAGATTGCATATGTGTTGACCAAACCACTAGCCAGAGTGAAGTTTGAGTACTTCAGAGAGAGGCTTGGTGTCCTTCAGATAGAAGATACTTCGGGGAAGAAGTAATGGGACACATTTGCAAGAGCCATTCCAAGCATGGTGGTAGGAGGATCCTCCCATGGCTATGGATGTAAGCGTTGTCTGATGAGCATCAGGACAATGCTCCAGATGATATGCATCAGGATGATGTTGTGTCGACGATCAGGATGATCATGTGTGATGAGAATCAGGATGATGCTATGGATGATATGCATCAGGATGATGCTATGATGATGATCAGGATGATCATGTGATGATGATGTGCATTAGGTTGATGCACCATGTGATGATCATCAGTTGTATCATGAGTATCAGGATGATACTTCGCGGTCATGGATGATATGTGGTAGGTTGTGCAGTAGCATGTAAAAGATCCTGGGAGATCTGATAGGTTGAGCTGTGTGCTCGTAATCAATCTTGGGATGCTCTTTCGAGGTTTTGCTAGGGAGGCATGTAATCAGTCCTAGAGATCTGATACATTGAGCTGTGTGCTTGTAATAAGTCCTGGGATGCTCTTTAGATATCTTTCCAGTCATGCTTAGACACATAAAATGTTCCTGGGATAATATTTTAAGGTATTTCCTATTCACATGTAATCAGTCCTGGAGATCCGATAGGTTGAGCTGTGTGCTCGTAATAAGTACTGGGATGCTCTTTAGAGATCTTTCCAGTCATGCTGCGGCACGTAAACTGATCCTGGGATTCTCTTTACAGGTATTGTGAAGGGATGCATGTAATCAGTCCTGGGAGATCTTTTCGGTTGTGCTTAGGCACATAAAATGTTCCTGGGATGCTCTTGTCAGGTATTGCATCAACAAATAATTAGTCCTGAGAATCCACCTCTATCCGACCATTTGTATAGATGATGAAGACCTACAGGAGGCTAGGCCTACATCCAACATGAAAAAGGGCTGGCTCTGTAAAACTTCCTATGACGAGAAGAATTGAGAGATAACACCAGTGATCGAGATGACGAGTACAATAGCAGTGAAGATGATGCTCCGTGATCCAGTGACGATGATCCAGCTCCAGAATTGAAGACTTGTGCATATATGTATTGATGACTTGTGTAAAGAGAATACCTTCCTAGTTAAGAGGGAGTGTTGATGTATTTGTAACTTTAGAAGATATTCACTTGTATATTGCATGTATTACATTTTTACTTTATTATATCCCCAACGGAGATGTATTATTCCTATGATTGAAAGTGTCATCATTTGTATTTGCAAGTGTCACAAGTTATATTTTAAGTGTCGTAACTTATACTTGATGGGTTATTAGACCACCTTGATGGGGTCGACCCTGTATGAGTCATGTGGGTCAAAGGGTTATTAGACCACCCTAGAGGGGTTGGCTCAGTCAAATTTATGTTAAGTGGTTAAGTTGGGGCCGACCTAGTTGAGTAAAGGTCAAGTGAAAGTAAAAGTATAAATAGAGAGTGTGACTCTCTCATTTGACACATTCTCTTATTCACTCACTTCGCATTAGTGAGAGAGAGGAGGAGTGCACACAAGTGGAGGAGGATTAGCTACTACAGTCATCTATCTCTTGGGTTTGATCTTTGTGATCTTTGTATTGGTGCTTATTCTATCTCTGAGTAAGTTTCGGGCTTTTTCACCTTCTTGGTTTTCCCCGGTGAAATGTTTTGTGTCTCTTGTCTCTTATGCTTGATATGTTGTACATGTTGTTCTTTCAGTTAATATCCTAGATCTATTGAATTAAATGATGAAAAACTAACAAAATTGGCCCCGCAGTACTCACCCATGCCTATTGTGTCGACACCCCCTGCACCTGTACTAACTCCTCCACTTGGTTAGTTACAATATGGACTCTATTGTCCTACTTATCCAAATATTAGCCATGTCGTAGTGGTACATCCACCACAAATGGCACAAGAAGCTCCTACATCTACATCGTATGGAGTGAAACCCTCATTTATCCCACCACTGGGGTATAATCCCTACTATCCATTTCCATGTCCTACTCATTCATCCCCCACACCTCATATGGGTTAAATATAGTTCAACCCTCTTTCTCCCAACAAGCCCAACAATTTGAGTAGTTGAATGCAGCAAATCTCCAGAACCCTCAAAATCAAGGGAAGAATAAGGGAAAGAAAAAAAAAGAACTAGTAGCAGGGGCAAGGGGGAAATCCTCCTCCCTAGTATAACCAGAACGGGGGAAACACAAATGTAGGGGCTAATACCCCGCCAAAACAAGGGAATAATGAAAACCTGAGAACCAATTACTCTTGCTCCATTTGCATAGAATATGGTCATTACACTCACCATTTCCATTGCCAACAATTAGTAGAGGCCAGGAAGAATACAATGGTAAGACCCCCTCAGGTCCCTAACCCTACACAACCCCAACATTCTTTATTACAACAAGCCTTTTTGAATCAAGAGGTCATTACTCAACAGTAGGAACCCGAACCCCTCAACAACGGTTCCTTCTAAAACATCTATACACTAGATTTCAATCTTCTAGATCCAAAGGTAATGATAGGCCTGAAGATCCCTAGGTGGAAGAATTACCCATCCCCTCGGGGTCCTTTACAAATTCCATGCCCAAATAATAAAGAGATCCCTTGGATCTCCAAAGTCCCACTTTGGCACACCCCTATTAACCCTAATATTAAAGCTTCCCACAATTATAATATTGCGGATGACTTGGCTCAATTACCAGCCGTGAAGTCCATAATAGAGGTGCTACAGTCCCCAACACAATGAAAGGCATTACTAAATGCACTTGGCACTGTTGAACCTTTCGACTCGCGCCTCATGAATTTTGATCTAGATAAAGGTGAACTGCGACTACACTCGTCAGTCACATTCCAAGTCCTTGTTATTGTAAAAAACATTATGATTCATCAATGTATCATCAATGAAGGTGCATCCACATGCATCATGTCCTCTAATTTTTGGAAACGATTGGGATCACCTGAGCTAGTCCTCTTGTCTATTGTTCTTTGTGCATATGATGGGAGGCCATCCCAACCGAGAGGATTGTACCAAAATGTCCCCATAGAGATGGATGGAAATATGGTTATGATCAATATTGAGGTAGTCGATGCCCAACTTGACTACAACATCCTCTTGGGGTGTACTTACATGTACTCCATGAAGGTGGTCTCCTACTCAGTCTTCCGCATCATGATGTTTCCCTCTAATAGGAAAATTGTCATCATCGACCAACTTAAATACTATGACCCCACTACCAACACCAATCCTGAAAATATCTTACCCACTGTCGTCGGGACAAGTTATTCCCCTTATGTTGATATTGTCCCGGGGGTGCACAAGGACTCTAACCTACTCGGGGTGTACTCTGGTCCACCACCTAAGATCCTTGCATTAACTAATGGCCTTATTTTCACAATTTTCACCACTAAGAATGTAGCCACCTCTCTAGAATCATCACCACCTCTAGTGATCCATGGCATTGAACAAGCGTTGAGTCCATCCGTACCTCGTATTTTTCAAATCCTATTCTTGTACCCCCCTACAGGAGTACAAGGGACACCAATGATGGCCCAATTGACTCTACCTGGGTTAACCTTGGGAATACCTGTACGGTACCTTATGTCACCATACCTAGATTTATCTTCTCAACTAGTATCCCATTATGATTTTGTACCTATCTCAGCTGTTGTTCCTTCTAGGATGGTGACGCCATACTCACCACAAGTTGAACCTACGACATCCACAACTAAACCACCGTCAGTTATCACTAAAACCTCCATTGGGGGCATAAAAAAACCTAAGGTTAAAGGTACCCTCCTACCAAACCCTGCACCCAAATCATCAAGGGTTTCTAAGACTAAAGTAGGGGGCATCATCCAACAATGGTTAAAAGCACCAGTAATGACTAATACCCCCACATAGAGGGTCACTCCACCATGTTCTCTCTACAGGAAACAAGTCCATGCAACCAACCTGTGCCCCACCTTTCCAGAGCTTTGAAATCTTCTCAACACCCTTGTTAGTCTGATCCATTCTCCACCAACAGTAGCAGGGTGCACCTCATATTCGCCCACACCTAAGTCCAAATAATTGTGTACTAATCACACATGTTCTCTTTTTTCCCATTTGGGCATTACGCACATCATTGTCTTGATCTCCCTCGATTTTGGGATGCTTTGGCGACCATTCACCTCAGTTAGCCTTCGGTCGAGAATCCTTCCCCAAAAACCCAGGAAATAGATTCCATCAATGTGGTCACTGCACTGGGGACAACAACATTTGTTCCTACCTCCAAATTAGCCATTACGATAGTTCTCATTGAGCCTTGGATGCCGCAAGATCCTCGACGAATGGGTCTTACAACGATAGAACATCATGATGGATGCTCATCCCATGGGAATCATAATCACACGATTCCCTCCAAGGTCATTATAACCATTCTGGATCAAGTTACCCCATCCTCAGCACAAATACATCTCTGAGATCGAGTACCCCATCCATGCCGATCATGTGGTGACACCTACCACTTTTCGTTCCAGTGTCCCATTTTACACATTGAATAAGAATCTTACCTCAAACTAATAAGGATCCAAGATCAAATTTCCTACCTTAGCACAGTCCCTCAAAGCTTACCCACAAAGGAAGTCGTTGCTCCTTTATCGGATATAATGGATACCACCTCATATTTGGATTATTTACTCACTAGTGAGGATTCCTCGTCTTCTGATGAAGACTTGGACCCTCCGCAACCATTTCCAGGTGTTTGAACAACACTATGGGATATCCTTTCAAATTTCAGGTCCTCACTGGTCCCTAACGAGTATGACGCCGCTTTTGCATCACCTTAAGATCTAAAATTTGGAAGGCCCCCTCTGCTACAAGGGAGAACCCACATTTTTCCCTTTGCCTCATTTATGCAATATAGCATTTTCTATTTCTGTATTTTTGATCACTTTGATTGAGAATAATACCATATTTTTTTTATGCATATGTCCTTGCAATCAAACCTCTACATTGGCTTCGCAGACAATGCAAGCTGATGGTCCAAGAATCTTGCATTAATCGCTTGGGCTATTTACACCCGCTCCTAAAATCTCTACCACATTGGGCGAGTTTGTTTAAGGGTACTTAACAACCAAGTATAATACAATGTCATCATTGGTATTTTAAGTGATGCCACCCACCTTGGCATCCACCATATCCAGATATACCTATATTCTCAACTAGTTGTTTCTCAGCTCAACTAGGTCTTTTGGGTCCTCAATCCGCTTCTCTTTCGTAAATTTTTACGAGTGTGCCTCCTAATGTGATAGTTTGAAACCATCTCCTTCATGCATGTCCCTAGGAACATCAATGTGTTCATTAACCATGTCGTAAACCAGGTGTTGGATTGGCATCTGATACACCAACCATTTCTTTGACCTTGCATACACAAACCAAGCATGTATATATGTGTGTCTCTCATCATACAAATCATGTGCAAGTACCTACAACTAAACATAGAGCATATTAGAACATCCATATACACATCATAATCACATACATCAACACCAATACATCACATACATACATGATACCATACATGTGCCGTTAAAATGGTGTATATATATATATCGTAAGAAAATAATGTGTGTCATGTACAAAATGTGGCCTCCCAGGCCATATACAAAAAAATCATCTGCCTTATGGGGGAAACATAAAAAATCGACCTCCCATAGGCTACATCTATACAAAAATACATAGGGACAAACCCCTATACAAAAAAAAAGTGCTTAGCACTCAAATATAGCCTATAGGACTTAGCTGGTTGGGCCCCAAAATAGGCAAGGGAGACACTACCTCCAGCGAATCTCCACCAGCCTCCCTAGGCTGTCCCTTAGGGTCCACACTACGCCACTAATGGGGTCTCTCCTTTGCAGCAGGATACAGACCCTGAACACCTTGTGCGGCTTGTACCTGGTGACCTGCTATGGCAACCCTCCTCATCAAATGAAGCCAGCCAGCACCAATATCTGTGGGAAATTGAAGGTTCAGGGCTAGCTCATCGTCATCTAGCTTGGCTATATCTCGGTCGTCCATGCCCTCCAACATCACTCGATTCCACCTCTCTATATCAACTAGGATCTCCTTGGCATGATCACCTGAGCTTGCTCCCCCAGCAGGGGTTCCCCTTGCTTCCACTCTACCCACTACACCAGCAACGACCCTAGGACCACCTGCACTAGCAACCCTACCTTCCACACTGGTAATCCCATATGGCTTATCCATCTCAACATGATACCAGTGTCATATCTTGACCCATGGGGGTCTCACTAGGCCCACATATGCATCACAAATACAAAATACATAGTGCAATACTCAAAATATGTATAGAAAATACAATATGAATAAATACCAAAATGCAGAAACATAAATCATACCTGTAAGATCCCACCCATTGGGTGCCACTAGTAGCTCTAAATCCCCTCTGTAATCAATGTCTCTCTAGGGATATCTCTCCATATGGCTAACCCTATGCTCCTAGACATCCATGGAGTGGGGGATTAGGATATGGACTCCTCACCCCTACCTACTTGAGGCACCACCTATGCCCAGTACATCATCTTGGTCTCCCGAGGCCCCCTTGCAGGTACCACCATCAGTGGTCTCAATGATGGAAACCGTTTAAAGAAATACGAGCACAAGATGCTTCCATACTGAAAATTCCACTCGCCTCTACAAAAATAGATGCCATTCATCTGGGCCGTCAACCCCCTCAACAACATGGGCCCCTAGGCCACTCTATGCCCCGCTATCACCCACTCCACCACCCTGAACTGAAACATAGTGATCCTATGAGTATATGTAGTGATCCTATGAGTATAGGACACCCCCAACACTAGCAGAACCATCGTATCCATTACCTAGAAAACAAGGCTCTGAATATGGGTCAACAAGATCTGACCTGAACTATCATCCACAACATCTCCTCCACAATATCAGTCTATAAAATATTAAATAATTTGATATGTACCTAGCTGTATCTAGACCATCTCAATCACCCCTCGGGCCAACAATCATGTCAGAAAGTATATATCTTGGTCACTGATCCATAGATCCTAATTCCCGACTCGCAAGACCCCTCTATCTGGATCCCACATATGGATGATCTGTGACAGTAAGAACTCAGTCGACAAAAGAAAAGGGCACTTGAAAAATTTCAAGAGCATTGCATCCCTAGGCATCTGAGTGGCCCTCAAATCACTAGCCACATTGTCTACCAGCTAATCATAATGGCACTATCACCACTCGATGTACACCATAATCGATCACACCTCAAACACCTGCAAACCAAAAAATAATCCATATCAAGTCAAAACACATTGAGATGAAATACCACTACATTAGAGACATGGTCTAGAGAGGTGTCATAGGACTTCAGTACATTTCTACTGATGAGTAGATAGCATATATTGACTAAGACCCTGTCCTTGATGAAGTATAGGTACTTCTGAGACAATCTTGGCATGGCAGAGAATGCCTCCCTCATTGAGAGGGAGTGTTAAAGTTATAGCATCATGAGTCATTCTCTAATTCAATATTGTGCTCCAAGATTGAGCCTCGTGTATCGAGGTAGTACCTTATAGGAGCCTGAGTTGGACTCAGGAAACTTGAAGTAGAATCTATAGATGGTCTCAAGAATGACTAAGCCTTATGTGTAAAGGTTAAAGCCTCATGTGTTGAGGTAAGTTCTTTGTATATCAAAGTGATGGTGCTATACAGTCTTGTTTGTTAAGACTAAGGTCTCGTGTGTCAATAAAAATCCTCATGTGTTGAGGTAATGCTTTACTTGTCAAAGCATGAATGATGTGTGATGTACTACTAACCATGGTCTTAGAGATGGATAAGCTATTAAGTCTCCTCTAGAGACTAGACACCTCTACAGTGAATTACTTTAGCATATGACCACTTGGAACGAGAGTAGAACGAGATGATCACATCATTGGAAAAATATCCTTAGTATATTTGATATGATAAATAATTAAGCTGGCACAAGTGGACCATGCTGATAAGACAAGAGATAAACCATGTAGATAAGACAAGAGATAAATATAAGATGAGTTAAGATAAGAGAGAACTCGAATTTGTTGAATTCAATGATCAATGTGCTAATAGAGTTGGCTATGTGTTAACAATAAATACTTCATTAAAAGAGTTAACTAAAGTGTTAACAAAGAAGGTTTGGTTAACTAAGTATTATGCATGTCAACACTTGAGTTAAAATAAAATATGACACTTGAGTTGCAACACTTGAGTTACGACACGTGCATATGACACTTGATTTAGCCACCTAACTAAGTGATATAGCATCTAGTTGAAGGGTGAATTCATCCGGAAGTCAAAATACAAAGATAAAATCCAAAGAATGAGAGGTATGGTACACTTGTTATGTAGGATTGATGAAACCAATGTCAGAGTGAATTCTCTCTTGAAGGTAATTCACAACTTTTGTGCATGTGACCAAAATCGGCGAATTGGTTTAGTGCATTCTATTATTCTGAGTTCTCTTATTGCATCTATCTCTCTTTCTTTGTAATTTCACCAAGGGTGCTTGGTGTTTCTCTCTAATATTGCACCAGGGGTGCTTGGTATTTCGCTCTAATATTGCACCAGGGGTGCTTGATGTACTCTTCTCATTGTAAAGGAAACATTCTCTACTATATATCAATATACTAAGGAATATTTTGTTGGAGTTTTCTCCCTAAAGTTATAGAGGTTTTCCCTAGGGTAAATTTCTGTGTCGACTGTGGATGCTTATGCTTATGATTATTCATTGTTTTCAAGTACTATTGTAATTATGCAATTAAGATTAAAAATAAACATGGTATCAAATCCTAGGGCATTAAAGAACAAAGTTAAGTAGTCAAGCTTGAGCATATGTTGATCCTGGGTGGTTTAAGTTCAGCACAATACTTGAAGAATAATGGATTCACTCTGCGTAAAACCGAAAGATAGACTTGAAGGAACTTCGAATTTCAATACTTGGAAGGAAAGGATTATGAATATCCTAGAAGAGCATGATCTGGATGGATACATATCCAGTGTTGTTGAAGAGCCTACTACTAATGCTTGGCATACTACTTTCAAGAAGAATGAAGCCAAAGCAAAGAGAATCATTTATGATTCTATGAAAGTCAATTTGATTCCAGTGATTACTCTATTGAAGACTGCAAATGAATTCTTAGACACTTTGACCAATCTTTATGAGAAGAAATCTCCCAGTCAAAAGAGAGCCTTGAAGAACAAACTTCGTAATCTAAATATGGAGAAGGATGAAGTTGTTGCTTCCTTCTTCACAAAGATCTCTCAAGTAAGAGATCAACTCTTGCATATTGGTGTAACTGTTGATGATGATGATATGATACAGACTGTTGTCGATGGTATTCCATCTTCATGGGATACATTCTTGGCCACTGTAAATGGTCGAGAAGTACAACCAAACTTTGAAAGACTGTGTCATGATTTCCTATAAGAAGAAGGGAAAATTCAAAGCAAAAATGATTCCTCCAAAGAAGAGATCCTTGCTCCTGTGGCATGGATGAATAGATGAAAGAAACCATTTTCTCAGAAGAAGTTTCCTCATCAAAAGGAAAAAGAATACAACAAGAACTTTGATAAGTATAAATTTAAATGATTCAACTGCAATAAGAATGGTCACTTTGCAAGAGACTATTGTGCAAAGCGAAGTGGACAGTTCAAGGGTAGGTTTCATGCTTCTACTGCTACAGAAGATGAACCTACAAGAAATAATTATTCCAATGATCAGGAGACAAGGAAGGAGTAATATCTTATCTCATACCTATTTGTATCCATTACCACTAGTGTTGAGACATGGCTAGTGGATAGTGGCGCATCCAAACACATGACTGAATATAAGAGAGATATAAAATATCTGAAGGAAAAGAAGTTCTTTTGTTAGGTGTAGCTTGGATATAATACCACCTATTCGATCCACGGATTTGTATCCACTTCTTTTAAGTTGGATTCAAGGGATGTAATACATGTTGATGAAATTGTGTCTGTTCCAAGTTTGAAGAAGAACCTCATGTTTGTTTCAGTTCTAGAAGATAAAGGATTCACAGTAATATTTATGGACAGTAAAGCACTCTTGTGGACTAAGAATACATGAAATCTGCATCCTTAATGGGAGTTAGAGAGGGAGGTCTCTACAAATATCTTGAAAATATCATTCAAGCCATGATCCATGACACAGTCAGTCCTTGTGAAATATGGCATAGGCGGCTTGGTCATCTTCATTTCATAGTGATACCTAGATTGCAAAAGATGGTAAAAGGAATGCATGTGTTTCAATCTAAACATGATGGTATTTGTAGAGGTTGTGCTCTTGGTAAGAAAAATAAGAATATCTTTCCAAGCAGTACCAAAAGATCCAAAGGGATCCTGGACTTGATAAATTCTGATCTATGTGGTCCTATGTCAACACCATCCTTGAGTGGTTATTTGTACTATGTGTTTTTCATAGATGACTTCTCTCGCAAGTCTTGGATCTATTTTATGAAGTAAACGAGTGAAACTTTCAACAAGTTTCAAGAATTTAAATCACAAGTTGAGAATTAGACTAGAAACCACATTCGTGCTTTGATATATAATAATCGAGTAGAGTTCAAGTCTCATGAATTTAATGAATTCTACCGAGAGGCAAGGATAAGAAGACAACTGAGTATACCTTACAACCCCCAACAAAATGGGGTTGCTGAAAGAAAGAATAGAAAAATCTGTGAGGTTGTGAAAGCTATGATGTGTGATAAGGATTTACCCATTCCCTTATGGGAAGAATCCTCTAGCACTACTATTTATATACCAAATAGAAGTTCTCATTCTATCCCAGGAGAAAATACTCCTGAAGAACTTTTCACTGGTGAAAAAACAGATGTTGGACACTTGAATATTTTCAATTGTCCTATCTACATTCATGTGCCAAAAGAGAAGAGGACAAATATGGAGCCATACAGAAAGAAAGGCACATTTGTTGGATATAGATAATCCTCCAAAGATTATAGAATCTATGTTCCACGACAAAGGCACATTGAAGTTAGAAGAAATGCAACATTTCATGAAGAGGTTTCCTTCAAGCACTCTAAATAACTTCAATGTGATTCAGATATGGAGGAGCATGAGAATCCCATGATGGAGGATCCAACTTCTGATTCTCCCCATTCATATTTTGAGAGGGAGAATCCAGAAGAGTCCTTAGATCCACTTGATCCTGAAGAGCCAGTAGAACTGATAGAAATATCTCTTGATGAACCTCTTGCTAAGAGGAGATCTACGCGGTGTCGAGACATTCTGCAAGAGGAAAAATAACATGGAGCACCACCAGGAACATTCAGAGAGTGAAGGAGACTTTAAATATATTTAGGATATGTAGCTTAAATGAGTCACATCAGTGATTCGGAACCCACCACCTATGACGATGTTGCTAAACAACATGTATGGAAAGATGCCATGGTGGAAGAATACAAATCCATCATTCAAAATGATGTATGGGAAGTGGTTCCTAAACCAGAAGTGAAGTATGCAGTAACTTCCAAGTGGCTTTATAATATCAAACATGCAATTGATGGCAGTATTGAAAAATATAAATAAATATTTGTGGCTTGTGGTTTCCCACAGAAGGAAGGGATAGACTATGATGAGACATTCACTCCTATATCCAAGTACACCACTGTTCGAGCCATCATTTCCCTTGTCTCAGTTCTGGGGTGGAAACTTCACTAGATGGATGTGAAGACTTCCTTTCTCAATGGTGAAGTTGAGGAAGAATTATACATACAACAACCTAAAGGGTTTGTAGTTCATAGGAAGGATTCCCATGTATGCAAACTTAAGAAATCCTTGTATGGGATTAAGCAGGCCCCGAGGGCTTGGTATTCAAGCATTGACAACTATATTCAAATCTTGGGATTCTCCAAAAGCGAAGACGACCCCAACCTGTACTTCAAGGTTGTGAAGAACCAACCACTGATCTTGATTCTCTATGTTGATGACTTGTTCCTTACTGGAGAAGAACAATAGATATCTCAGTGCAAGAGGTAGCTCACTTTTGAGTTCTAAATGAAAGACTTAGGTCTTATGCACTATTTTCTTGGTCTAGAAGTTTGGAAAAGGAAATATGAGATCTTTATTTCACAGGGAAAGTACATAGTTGATGTGTTGGGAAGATTTGGTATGATGCACTGTAAGTCCATGTCTACACCAATGGTGTCTAATCTGAAGAAACTACATGATTCAGATTCCGAATCAAATCTAGTGGATCCTACCATGTATAGATATCTCATTGGTTTCTTGATGTATTTGATACATACTAGAAAAAACATATGTTATGCTGTGAGTATCTTGAGTCAGTTCATGTTTGAGCCAAGACACAGACATTGGGTTTCTACCAAGCATGTGCTTAGATACCTTGGAGGTACCATTGCTTATGGAATTATATATGATTCCAGTGGTGGAGTAATGCTACTTGGATATGCCGAATCTGATTGGGGTGGTAGTACTATGGACCGAAAGAGTACATACAGATATTGTTTTAGCTCGGGATTAGCTATGATCTCTTTGTCCAGTAGGAAGCAGGGCTCCATATCCCAAAGTACTACAAAAGTAGAGTATATTGTAGCTAGTAATGCCTTCCAAGAAGCTATGTGGCTTAGGAAGCTACTTGTTGGGTTGTTTGTCATGAGAATCTTGAGACTATTGTCATTCACTATGACAATCAGAGCTGCATTAAGCTCTTAGAAAATCCCGTGTTTCATGACAAGTCAAAACATATTGAGATGAAATACCACTACATCAGAGAGATGGTCCAGATATGTGTCGTAAGAATTCAACACATTGCTACTGATGAGAAAATAGTAGATATGTTGACCAAGCCTCTATCCTTGATGAAGTATAGGTACTTCTGAGACAAGCTTGGCATGACAGAAAATGCTTCCCTTACTGAGAGGGAGTGTTAAAATTATAGCATCCTGAGTCATTCTCCAATTAAATCTTTTGTGCCAAGATTGAGCCTCGTGTGTCGAGGTAGTGCCTTATAGGATCCTAAGTTGGACTCAGGAAACTTGGAATAGAATCTAGAGTTGGACGCAAGAATTACTAAGCCTTATGTGTAAAGGTTAAAGCCTCATGTGTTGAGGTAAGTTCCTTGTATATTGAAATGATGGTGCTATACAGTCTTGTTTGTCAAGACTAAGGTCTCGTGTGTCAAGACAGATCCTCATGTGTTGAGGTGGTGCCTCATGTGTTGAGGTAATTCTTTGTTTGTCGAAGCATGAATGATGTGTGACATACTGCTAACCATAGTCTTAGAGATGGATAAGCTATTAATTCTCTTCTAGAGACTGACCACCTCTAAAGTGAATTACTTTAGCATATGACCACTTGGTATGAGAGCAGAATGATATGATCACATCATTGGAAAAATATCCTTAGTATATTTGATAAGATAAATAATTAAGTTGGCACAAGTGGACCATGTAGATAAGACAAGAGATAAAGATAAGATGAGTTAAGATAAGAGAGAACTCGAATTTGTTGACTTCAGTGATCAATGTGCTAAAAGAGTTAGCTATGTGTGAACAAGAAAGACTTTAGTTATCAAGTGTGCTAAAAGATTTAACAAAAGTGTTAACAAGAAAGAATTTAGTAAAAGTGTAAACTAAAGTGTTAACAAAGAATATTTAGTTAACTAAGTGTTATGCATGTCGACACTTGAGTTAAACTAAAATATGACACTTGAGTTACAACACTTGAGACGCGGCACTTGAGTTACGAGACTTGCACGATGACACTTGAGTTAGCCACCTAACTAAGTGATTTAGCATCTAGTTGAAGGGAGAGTTCATCCTGAAGTCAGAAGACAAAGATAAAAGGCAAAGCATGAGAAGTATGGTACACTTGTTATGCAGGATTGGTGAAACTAATGTCAGAAGGAATTCTCTCTTGAAGGTGATTCACAACTTTTGTGCATGTGACCAAAATCAACAAATTGGTTTAGTGAATTCTATTATTTTGAGTTCTCTTATTGCATCTATCTCTCTGGCTTTGTAATTCCACCAGGGGTGCTTGGTATTTATCTCTAATATTGGACCAAGGGTGATTGATGTAATCTTCTCATTGTAAAGGAAACATTCTCTGAAATCTATCAATATACTAAGGAATATTTTGCTGGGATTTTCTCCCTCAAGTTATAGAGGGTTTCCCTAGGGTAAATTTTTGTGTTGACCGTGGATGTTTATGCTTCTGATTATTCATTGTTTTCAAGTACTATTTTAATTCATCAATTAAGATTAAAAATCAACAATAAAGGCTTAGGTATTCTACTGTCAAATTTCATTAGGGATTGAATCTATTTTATGTTGCAATTTGGTTTTGGTTTTATACTAAAATTGGCATTAGATGGATTTTTTAGGGCATTCAACTACTATTTTGGAGATGAAGTAGGGGTAGTATTTATGGATATTTTTGTTGTATCCATACTTTTTATTTCCTTAACAGGGGTAGTAAAAGTCACATCAACGAATTTTTCAAGATTTTGATCTTTGCTTGTGGTTCTTACCACTTGCCATGCATTAATTTTGAGCTACACGGGTTTTGTTTGGTGTTGTCTATTCTATCCTGGTATAATAAAGTTTATTTTACTAATGTAAACATGAAGAAATGTAGGCTAAAATTAAAATATATGGAGAGGTCTAAATTTTAGAGCCACACCCATGCCCTGCTTTGATCAATAATCAACACCACCCAAGAGAGGGATTGCTTGTAAATTTAGGTTCAAATAATGGAAACTACATTTTTTATTAACTAGGGTATCATGGGTGAAGACTAATAGTAATGTATTTGGTCCTCATAATGGTTAGTGAGTAGAAGCATTTTTTTTTTTAAATAGTTTGATTGGTCATGCCAAATTCCATTGGATTAATCCTTAGTTATTAAAATTTTTGGTTGGAAAAATTTCTATTACTAGGTATCCTTTCTAATTCAATTGTGATTTTGTTCTACATAGACTGTGCTTAACAATACACATATAAGAATGGATTTACATTCAAGATCATAACATGTATATAGGAAAAATAAAGGGTATTAAATCCATGTTCCAGCCTTCATATATTTTATTATCCATTGAATGCCTTCTAAAACATCCAATGTTGATGTGTATTTTCGAGTCCTACATATCCTACATGGAATTTTTTTTTAATTATATGCTAAGTTGGGCAGGGTCTCTATTCTCACAATAAAAGTAATTTCAGGCACTGTTATGGATAATATTCTAGTAGATGACCTTATATGATAGGTTTTGGGGCACAAAGGATTGCATGGTAAGATCAATGACAATAATAACAAGTTCAAAAATGATTTAGATTTTATATTTTATACCCTATTATTGGACTACTATATATACCTTGAATGCATCACTTTTAGAATTGGGAAATAGATGCTTCTATGCACTTCAAACTTTTGAAACTTTGTCTCTTTGTTGTTAAGTAAAGGTTTCCTTATTGTTTATTGGATTTTTATTCAAGTCATTGGTATTGTATTCTTGTAGGAATGGTTTTGAATTGTAAAGATGAGGTTGAGGACTGTGTTTCAACTTGATTTAAGTTGTCTTGTTCATTTAGTTGAACTTCAATTCCCCTCCACATTCATTTATGTATCCTTGTGAATTATACACTATAAGGAAAATGCCCTTTAATGGAGGTTATAGTGGATTATCCTCCCAAAATAGTCCAAATATCCATTTATAGTAGAGGTCACTAGCGGAGGTGAGCGGCTAGAGGTTTTAGCAGAGTTTTTTTTTTCCAGTGTGCTTATTTTAATCAGAACGCACTTGTGTGTTTCCAATACTGGCGCATCGGGAATCCATATACCATGTTTCATCGCATCCAAAAAAATCATCAAGCGCAAAAAACCAAAAAAATCGAACCTAGTGCGTTACGCAAACCTAAACACCCCAATGCGTTTCCATTAAAATAAACACATTGTATTATATTTTATTAAAATATTCGTAAGCTTTTGTTTAGAAGTCTTTTCATGGTGTGTTTTCTAATACTGAACACCCCGGTGCATTTAGTAGACACAAACACACCATTCAATATTTGATTAAAAATAAAAAAAATTATTTTATTTAACAATCTTGTTAAATTTATTTAAAACCCTAAAATCAATGTGTTACCTAATAAAGAACACCCTGATGTGTGTAATAGTACCGAATGCAATGGTACATGTGCTATTAATATATATATATTTTAATTAAAAAAATGTTACATTGGACACCTTCCCTATCAACCATAAAATAACATAAACAATGGTTCTCCTAGTGCATGTCATCACACCAGCTACCGGTACTCTGACATGTAGTAGGCACACCATGGACACACTCCCTCTCAACCATATAATAACATAAACAACAATGCTCCTAGTGCACATCAGTGCATTGATATGTGGTGCTCGGATGCATCTTTGGCTCACCATGGACACATTCCCTATCAACCATAAATAACATAAACAATGGTGCTCCTAGTGCACCTGTTTCTAATGCTCTACCATGTATTTAGGTGTGTCGTGGACACATTCCCTATCAAGCATAAAATAACATAAACAATGATGCTTCTAGTTTAAGCTAGCGCATCGGTTACACTATGTTGAATTAATAGTAAGGCATCGGATCCTACACCGAATTCAATGGTGTTCCTAGTGCATGTCATTTCTCCTAGTGCACGTCAGTGCACCAGTGTTCTGTGCTATGATGTGAAGAAAGCGCATTGTGATCACATTATCTATTGTTAAAATTTAAATAAACTGTGGTGCTTCTTGTTCAGATAAGTGCACTGTTTGTGGGGAGTTTACTTGATATAGACACATAGAATCCCTGTTGGCATGGGATTAGTCTACATGAAGTGCGGAAGCCAAAAATTGGGAAGAGGACCATCCGCGGAAGGAAGGGT
Source organism: Larix kaempferi (assembly GCA_027924585.1). NCBI lineage: Eukaryota > Viridiplantae > Streptophyta > Pinopsida > Pinales > Pinaceae > Larix > Larix kaempferi. Next base: position 7,125,029 of record BSBM01000236.1, on the reverse strand, counting down.
CATTCATGGAGAACAAGGAAGTGCAAGATTAGTTAGTTTGTTAGAAATTGGTCATTTGGACCATTTTGTAACCGCCATAGTTGGATATAAATAAGAATATGAATGTAAGCCTAAGGGCATCGATTGATTATCATTAGCATGATCTGATATTTTGATGAATTGTGTGGATGAAATTCGTTTTGTTGTGTTTCGACAGTTTTCATGTATGGATTTGCGATAAGATATTTTGAACTATTCCTGCGAGGGTTATACCGCAGGTTTTGATGAATGCATGGAGATGTTAAGATCTGTCTTTTTGTCTCTATGTATGTTGAATGATGAATGATTTATACTGTTAATGCGAATGTTAATTATATGTTGAATATGCTAATGATGAATACATGACTAATGTGCGAATAACAAATGTCTATTTGAGATGTGAAGTATGATACGAAAGCAAATCTCTGGTTTATGATGTGATAGAGTTAGAGAAAATGCATGTCCTTTCCCCACTGCGTAAATGTGGTTCCTGCAGCCCCCTTAACCATCTCGGGTGAGACCTCACTCACTTCGCGGGTGTTGCTGGAAAGGGTAAAACCTTTCTGGGTCAGTGCTTAAGGGTGTTGGGTTGGTGTTTGTTGACGACAGTGCGAAGTGAACCCCTGTCGATAGAACTATGTCAACAAATGGTTTTGTTTCCAGTACCTTGAATTTTAAGGAAGAGGACATGTTGTGGCACTCGACGAAACCGGATATCCAGGCTTGGTTCGACAAGAAGGCAGAGGAATTTGTGGAAGGAGAAAATAGGAACCCTAGGAAGACGACAAGCAGATGGTTGGAAAAGTATATTTACTATGATGTCCACAATATATTCTTCTGTGAATTCCCAGTGTTACTGCACTAGTGGTTGGCACAACTGAATTTTCAAAAGAACCATTTCCAAGGAGGTGAACCTAACCACTGGACCCCATAACTAATCCAACAGCTGAAACGGGTCGACAACAAGGTATCAAGGGCTATTGATTTTTGGGTAGATAGTATCCTAGAAGGATACATCATTGAGTTTTTTGTGGACACGATCAAATCATATAGTGACGCGGAAAGGAAAATTTTCAAAGGACCTAGAGGGAGGTTCCTGCTATCGCTGAAATTGTGGATTAAAATGCTTGTCTGCGAAAAGGGCATATTGAGGATGAATTCTGATGAGTAGAAGATCAGTGTGCGGGAGTTGTGGGTACTGTGTGGAGGCGGGTCCAGTAGAAATATGTAGGGTAGATGGACATTAGTGATGATGAATTTTTAAGGGAGGTTGACTTTGAGTGTGGTACCTTGAGGAGTGGAGTGATATTCCGATGACCAGAGAAGAAGAGGAGGATTGAGAGAGAGTCTCCTGAGGGGACCGGAATGAAAGACTGTGAAACAAGACCACACAGGACGAAGCGACCTTATTGCGACTAAGAAGAAGGTGAACAGGATACGCCAGAAGCCAAAGAAGAAATGACCGTAAGCGACAACGTACCTTCAACTCTGCACACTACTCAAAACTTGATTGGACGAAATACCAGCTTTTCGCAGAGCTGCCCTACATGCCAGAATAGTAGTAAAAGTAGAAGATCAATAAATAATAATAGTAGGAGTACAAGGATAGCGAGTGATGACGTAAAGATGCCAATATTCCAAGGGAATGAGACCAAGGATCCCGAACAATACTGGTTTTTGTTCGAAGTAGTATGGACCGTGAAGCAGGTCCAACATGAAAACATCAAAAAGGGATAGTTAGCGACGACCCTCCAGGGCCGTGTGCTAGATTGGTATATGAATTTTACTAAGGTACCGATGGGAACTCCAGGTAAAACACTACTACAGATCAAGGTGGGGATGATCGATGAATTTAAAAAACCAAAATCCGAGTCAAAGTACATTACTGAGCTCAAAGAAATCAAACAATTTCCCAACGAGTCAGTACGGGGATTCGACCAACGATATAAAATTACATTGATGACGAAAGTGAGTTTTGGGATGAACGATATACAGCATAAAGAATGATTTATTGCTGGGTTGGTACCACACATTTTTGGGCCACTAATGCAACCGAAGGGAGCGACTCAGGAAGAAGCACTGGAGATCGCAATGAAGCTGGAGGCTTCACTAACGGGCTTAGGTATGGATCAAATACAAGCGCAGTTGGAAAACTTGACGATCCAGCTACAAGAAATGAAGAAAGGAAAAGAGGCCTGTGAAGACCTCTGGTGCACTAGATGTAGGATGGAAGGACACCACAAGGATCAATGCCCAGATTTTTGAGAATATTTGCAATTGGGTGCACCGAATCCCCTCAGTCAGGGACGGATGCCTTGGTTTCATGTCTGTCATTCGAGAGGAAATTGACTGAAAGAATGTGTGTATCTTCATAAGATAGTGCAAAGCTTATGACCTATCGCTTGGCTACGACGAGAAAGAGTGCAAAGCTTATGACCTACTCCAAGAGAGGACTGCGGATACATACTTCATGAAGGGAGAAGGGCAGCCACCAGTACAATAGCAGCAGCAGTATAATCAACCGCCGCCTCAGTATAACCGACAACCGTAATACGATTAGTCGAAGTATGGTCTGTCGCAATATGTCCAACTGCAGTTTCAACAACCACAATACAGTTAGCCACAATATAATCAACTGAAGTACCCACCATACGGGGCACTACGGGGAGGATTTAGAGGGGGGTTCGACAGAGGCCGAGGCATTGGTGTCGACCGAGGAGGAGCTGCTGGACGAGGTCGAGGACCCATAATATGTTACAATTGTGGTCAGCAAGGGAATGATCAGAGGGATTGCTTGAATCCAACACCACAATGCACTTACTGCAACGTTGTGGACCATGGGGTTGGAGACTATCCTCTGCTCATTGCAAAGTGGAAAACTAAGAACCTGCCCCCACCTCCATAAAACTAGAATCCGAATAAAAAATACGCCACCAACGGTGCAGAAGATATCAATAGAGGCCAGAGATCAAAATGCGATGGTTGGAATAGTGACTCGTGGAGGAGCTATGACAGGGGCCGACAGGTCACGGTCTATCATCTAATCGACAACATGAAAATAAGTAACATTTGATGCATAAGTAGAAAGGGACATTGTTTTGAAAGCACGGGAGGCAATGAGGCAGTTGCGGCAGCCCCCGCATCACTAGAAATAATTTACTTATGATATTCCGCCAACATTTGACACGACGACTTCGTTGAAAAAGGAGAACACCTTAAGATCCTTTTTAGAGAGTTTCCTGCAGCTGGCCAAAGATCAAGATGCATTAACAGAGATATCCAACCTGCTGCATAGATGGGAGGGTGCACGACAGGAGCGTACGCTCAATCGCGTACAAAAAAGGAAGACGGGAAGAGAAATGCAGATGATTGTGCAGGTCGGGGCTTTCGATATCGAATCCATCATCTTATATTTAGGGTTAGATGTAAACATCCTGATGAAACAAACATGGGAAACGATGGCGAAACCATAGTTGGCTTGGTCCCTGGTACAGCTGCGGCTAGCAAATCAAAGTAAAGTCACCCCAATCGGTCGACCATGCTAGGTTCCTATTGAGATCGAGGGACTCAAGACATATGTCGATTTTGATGTGATCGATATTGTTGACAAAACAAGCCCCTACCTAGTGCTACTAGGGATAGACTGGGCAATGGATAATCAAGTTATTATCAACTTCAAGAAAAGAACTATGTCATTCGAGAACCGGGAGATAAGGGTAGTCGCACCTCTTGACCCTACAGAAGGGAAAATGTATGTAGAGCCGACAAGGGATGAATTCACTGATGTTTGGGACAATATTTACAACATCTCTAAAGATTATATCAACCCTACTGTGGATGGAGAATTAGGGTGGTGCAGTAGTAGTTCGGCATCATCAGATTCCGATGAAGCACTTGAAAATTGGAAGAATCAAATGCATGAAGTGTCATTTAGGAGGTGTGCATGGATCATTCAGTCACTGTGAAGGGTAGCTATGGAAGAGTGCGAGCTACCAACATATGAGGGACTGCCTAAATTGGTTGCATTTCTCACTGAATTTGAAGAAAAAGTGGGGGAACCACAACGACTATTGGCCTTGGAAGAAGCCCTGAAGGCTACACCAACGTGATTGTGGGAAACACATAATTCCACCATAACTACCTGGCCACTATCTCGACACTTAATGGCGGTTAGGTTCGGAAACATTGATGAACACTACGGAACGAATTATGATGGTAGAGGAGATCCGAAGGATCATTTGAGTGCATGTGAAATCCGATGGGGACCATGGGCCAAACAAGAATGGGTCCATGCATTTATTCACACGTTGGATGAAGTATCGTGGAATTGGTATGTCGCAACAGAACTGCGATGCATAACATACTCATGGGAACAAATAACAATTGGCTTTAGTCAAACGTTCAATTTCTCCGACAAAAACCCCTTCATCCACAACGCATTATAGGAGGTCCAGGAGAAAGTATTCAACGTGGTTTCAACAGAGAAACCTATGGGACTTTAGTGCACTGCGAAACCTCAGATGTTGATGGAATGTTACAACATCACAGGAGAACCAAACGATGAGGATGATCTAAGGGCCATGTATATCCCAGAGTCTGAAGGAAGTTGCATTGTCGAGGCACCAGATATTCCTTCCGACAAGTTTTAGCAACCATTGCAGATAAAAAAAGTGAACATTGGGTCAGAAGAAAATCCCAAGTTCGCAAGAATCAGAGACTACTGGGATGACTCGACTATTGTGCAAATGAATGACCTACTGCACGAGTTTCAGGATTTGTTTCCGACAAAGTTATCGAAGATGAAATGGATTTCAGGGGACCTATGGGAGATGAAAATCCCCCTGAAACTTGATGCGAAGCAAGTGAAGCAGCGGCCTTATAGGTTGAATCCAAGATATAAGGAGTGGGATAAGGATGAGATTGAAAGAATGCTGGAAGCAGGAATTATAGAACCAGTCGAAGAATCAGAGTGGATTAGCCCGATGGTGGTCCAGGATAAGAAAATCGGCGAAGTCAGGATCTGTGTCGATTTAAGAAAATTGAACGACGCATGCCTACACGATATATTCCCTACACCATTTACAGACAAAGTGATAGAAGGAGTGGGTGGTCAAGAAATATAATCCTTCACAGATGGATTCTCTGACTACCACCAGATAAAGATTGCAAAGGAGGATCGACACAAAACAACATTCGTCACCGAATGGGGATGTTTTCAATACACAGTGATGCCATTTGGTCTAAAGAATGCGCCAACAATTTTTTCAAGACTAGTAGTTGCGGCGTTCAAGGATTACATCCATAAGTTTCTTGCAGTATACATGGATGACTGGAAAGTATACGGGTTGGTCAAATATCACGTCGCAAATCTGTAGTTGATGCTGGAAAGATGTCGACAGCACTAGATTTCGTTGAACTTAAAGAAGTGCATTTTTTGTGCTCCGTTTGGGATTTTGATGGGGTACATTGTTTGTAGGGAAGGAATGCTGGTTGACCCTGCAAAGATAACAATTATTATCGACCTAACACTATTGATAGCAGTCAAACAATTAAGAGTGACATTGGGACACATGGGATACTACAGGAAGTTTATCAGAAGGTATGCAGTGATCACGGCGCCGATGGAGAAGTTGTTGAAGAAAGACGCCAAGTTTGAATGGAATGAAGAATGCTAGAAGAGTCTGGATATATTGAAAGCAAAGATGTTTGTAGCACCCATACTCACATTTCCAGACTGGATGAAGGCGTTCCATGTTCACGTCGATGCGTCATTAGTAACACTAGGAGTCATCTTGGCCCAACCAGTAGAAGGTGCAATAGACCACCCGATAGCATTCGCAAGTAGAAAACTGTCTACTGCTGAGACGAATTACACGGCCACATAAAGGGAAGGGTTGGCAATGGTCTACGCCTTACATAAATTTTAGAATTATCTCTTAGGGGTCCATTTTAAAATGTTCACTGATCACTCAGCACATAAATAGCTAGTGAAAAATCCTGTGTTGGGGGGGGGAATCTGTCGATGGTTGTTACTCTTCTAGGAATTTGATTTCAAGATAATAGTCAAGCTGGGGCACCTAAATGTAGGAATAGACCATCTGTCATGGATAGAGTCTAGAGAAGATCCAAGGAGCATTGACGAAGGATTGCTGGATGCTTAGTTATTTAGGGTCAGAATGGTCGACGACCATTACGAGAAAATTATTCAATTTTTGGCCACGAGGGTGGCGCCAAAAGGATTCACTACCAACTAGAAGAATCAACTAGTCGTCAGAGCTGCTGATTTTCAACTGATCGTAGGGAAACTATACAAGATGGGACCGGATGATATACTTCGACGATACGTCCTTCCACATGAACAGGAAAGGATTTTAGCAGAAGCTCATGATGGAATTGCAAGAGGACACTATGGAGGACGTGCCACTGCTAGGAAGATCCTTCGAGCAGGATTCTGGTGGCCAACAATGCATGGAGATGCTGTGGACTACGCAAAAAGATGCAATGTATTTCAACATATAGGGAATCCTTCACGAAGGGATGAACTGCCATTAGTACCCCAATTGACACTGCAATGACAAGTGGGAAGTTGAATTCATGGGACCCATCAACCCACCAGGAAAGAGAAAAGGGTCGCATTACATAATCACTGCGACAGATTATTTGACGTGATGGGAGGAAGCTGCACCGATAAAGAATTGTTCAGCTGCGACTGCAGCATGATTCCTTTTTGACAACATGGTCACCAGGTTTGGGTGCCCGAAGATACTCATGAGTGATCAAGGGACTCATTTTGTTAACCAGACGATCGCAACAATGACGAAGGAGTTTCAAATTCAACACAGGAAGAGCACCCCGTATCATCCGCAAGATAATGGGACAGTTGAGGCATTTAACAAAATCTTGGAGCATGCGCTCACGAAGGTATGAAACACCAATCGTGATGATTGGGATTTGAAGATCCCTGCGATACTCTGGGTGTACCGCACAACTTTTAAAATATTGACCAGCCAGACCCCATTCAAGCTTGTTTATGGGAAGGAAGCCATAATTCCGATGGAGTACATCATCTTGAGTCTACGCATCGCAGTAGATATAGGAATAAGCGATGATGGTGCACTGGAGGAATGGTTGGCACAGTTGGTACATCTTGATGAGGATCGTTTCATCGCAGGTTTTCATCAAAAGGTAGAAAAGGATCGGCATAAGGCTTGGAACGATTGACATGTTAAACCAATTCACTTTCAGTGCGGAGATATGGTTCTGCTATATGACAGTAAGTTTGCAAAGCACCCAGGTAAGTTATAGATGCATTGGTTAGGTCCCTACATAATAAATTTTGTCATTGACGGAGGTGCGGTGCAGCTACAAAGTTTAGATGGGGTAGTGTTTCCCTAGCTAGTTAATGGGAATCGGTTGAAACCCTATCGCCATGATCAGGTGCATAGCAGTTGAGAACCAACATGAAAAAAAAAATGCAATCATGAAAAAAAGTGGAAAGCATGGCCAACTGGGCCGCTCGTCGACGCTCCACACGTTTAACATGTGAGATTCAAATCCAAGCATGATTACTGTGGATCAGTATCACTGGCAGACAACAGAAGGGTATGATGACACACTTGAGGACATGATCGAATGGCCATGGGAAATATTTTGCGACTGATTCAAAAATCAAACGTCAAGGACATGAAGAGAAAGCATAAATACAGGCACGGGGATTGAAAAATTTAAGTCGAGTAACGAGAGTCTGTAAGTCCGAAGAGGAGAATCAGTGAGTTGCATGACACGAGTCAGTGATTCAGATGCAGAGAGTTAGGAAGTTGAGTGAGAAATCCCAAGGAAGTTGTGCAAAAGGGAAGTGAGATAGCTGCAATGGTGCATTTCGTTTCCAGCGGAAGCACTCCAAGTGCGCTAAGGGAAAGGATGACAAGTGTCTATGAACAACCAATAAAGAAAGTGGTGCAGACAATGGGGAGGAATGAAGATGAAGTCTCACCTAAGATGTCTAAGAGAGTAGTAGTATTTAGAAGAACCGTGGGCTCTGCAACCACGAGAACACCAAGAAAGAAGGCATGCTGGCTCTAGCAACGAACAGTCAAATGTGAGAAACAGATGTGCAAGAGCAGTTGGCTTGTTTTCCAATTTGGTGACGTTGATGAACTTTTCCCCAAATTGAACCAATCCTGAAGCACAAGAGCAGACACAGAAGGGATAGACGACGAAGGTTTCAAGAGACTGGAGGATGAGTTTGAGAAGTACATGACAGTGATCAAGATACTAGAGGATGAGTTTGAGGAGTACATGACAACGAACTTTAGATGCCAAGAACAACTTCAGAAGTTTAGCATAGCGAAGGATGAGAACAGTACCATAGGTGTCCAACCGAGGTGGCTCGAGGGAGAGCCACAAGTTTGTGTTGGGGGCCTGTTGGAATGGGATTATTCCACATGAAGTGCAGAAGCCAACAACTGCAAAGAGGACTATCAGCGGAAGGAAGGGTCATTCGCGGAGAACAAGGAAGCGCAAGATTAGTTAGTTTGTTAGAAATGGGTCATTTGGACCATTTTGTAACCACCATAGTTGGCTATAAATAAGAAGATGAATGTAAACCTAAGGGCATCGATTGATTATCATTAGCATGATCTAATATTTTGATGAATTGTGTGGATGAAATCTATTTTGTTGTGTTTCGACAGTTTTCGTGTATGGATCTGCGATAAGAAATTTTGAACTGTTCCTGCGAGGGTTATACCACAGGTTTTGATGAATGCATGAAGATGTTCAGATCTATTTTTTTTGTCTTTGTTTATGTTGAATGATGAATGATTTATAATGTTAATGCGAATGTTAATTATATGTTGAATATGAGAATGATGAATATATGGCTAATGTGCGAATAACAAATGCCTATTTGAGATGCGAAGTATGATATGAAAGAAGATCTCTGGTTTTTGATGCGATAGAGTTAGAGCACATGCATGTCCTTTCACCAATACAGAAACTTGGTTCCTACAACCCCCTTAACCATCTCGGGTGAGACCTCACTCGCTTCACGGGTGTTGCTGGAAAGGTTAAAACCTTTCTGGGCCGGTGCTTAAGGGTGTTGGGTTGGTGTTTCTTGATGACAATGCGAAGTGAACCCTTGTCGACAGAACTGTGTCAACACTCCCAAAAAAAAATCTTAAAAATGTTAATTCAACGACACTTCTAGTTCACGTCTATGCATCGTTGTTCGGTGCTCTGATGTGCAGTAGGTGCATTGAAAACCAAATATTACAAATGAATCGGAGTGTTTGTAGTTTGACGCACCATCTTGATAATAGAAGTTTTATAATTTATAGAAATACCTTAGCGGTGCGTTTTACTTATTGGATCGCACCATGAACGATGCGTAACATATGAATGTGCACTGTTGTCGATCCGTTAGGATTATATTGGTGTATTGTGTGTGATTTTTATGCAAAATATTTGATATTTGATTTTAGTCGATATAATGATTTTATATGTATATTTATGAGACTGATTGATGTTATATGTGAAACAAATATGTTAGCGTTGCGAGGCTAGGAAGTAGGATGAAGCACGAGTTGATTAGTACAACTTCAAGAGAGAGTGAGAGCCTAGGGAGAGGGAGAGAGATTTGTACCCTCATCCCATTACTCCTCAGATGAGACACCTATTGAGTTTTTTCAGCCTCCTCAAGTTCTATGAGGACGATACATCACTTAAGGGGAACATTGCTTTCATCACCCAGTTGATTGGAGATTGGGATCATCACAGTCATGCATTTCAATTTTGTCTCGATCACTGCTTCAAACCCACTGAAGAGGACATATATTTTATTACTGTTCTCTCTAGGATATGTGAGGAATTTTCTCAGATCCTTTTGGTCCCAGCTGGAGCTGTGGAAAGTACTCATCTAGTCTATGTTTAGAGATATGTTGATCCCAACATCATCGACCTTGCTCACTTTCAGGTGCACGGTGGGAAGTTTTCCATTGTTTCTTTTGGTAGAGAGGATGTGAGGTGCCTCTCTTTGTTGGTGATGACTATCGTGCATCTCACCATTGATGGGAAACACATTAGTTCCCCTCTATTATATTATGTTGATTTGTTAGTGTAGGAACCTAGATGCGTTAGGTGGCCTGCTATATTTTTACAACATTTTTGTTTTGCTCTTAGTCGATGTCCCGTGTGTATTGATGAGAGGGTGAACTTCACTTTCAGTTCATATTTGTTTTGTCTATTTTTTTAGATATTTCTAGCCACCATGCCATGTTTTGATTAGCACCCTCCTAGTTTGATGATGGATGTGCATATGCGCATGTGGGGGAAGATGATGCTCAAGAGGGGGCAACCGAAATTTCCAGCCATGATCACTATAGAGGTGCTCGAGCTACAAGGTAGTGAGGACAAGCCTAGATTATACATGGTTGTATATCCATACATGAGATTGTATTGGAGAGGGTGTGCCAACATATTCTTCACCCAGGATGAGCTACTAGATGATAGAGGTAAATTAATCGTTATGTTTAAATTAATCTAGTTTCATTTTATTTTCTTTCATACTTAATGAAAATGAAATATATTTTAAATTGTTATATTAAATTCATGTTTAATTAAACTGTCTAATTATTATTGTGTACTATATATTTTATAGATATTGGGACATCCGATGGTGATGTGTCACCTCTTATGGTTCAAGATGAGGATGAGGATCTGGATCTAGATTATCAACCCGAGGTGCCACACTTAGTCAGTCTTGACCTTCGACGCAAGATATATAAGAGGTTCCTACAAGATGTTGCGGATATGATAGTGAGGTTATTGGCAGATTGAGGTGTTCATCCTATACCGGTGAGGGAAATTTAGAGGCAATATCGCTACCTAGAGATATGGATGCTTCCTCTTTATATGAGGATATTGATGCATCACATTATTGGCTCTTGCATTCTTTTAGATAACATCCCTATTGACAGTTCATTGTAATATGAGGGAGGAGATCCTCAGCCTCCTAGTCCACCTCCTTCTCCATTAGTTGCTTCGACCAATGACATAGCCTCCACATCTCGTGCACCTCCTCCTCAGCCTCCACCTCCTCCTCCTTCACCTATGACATCTCATCCAATACCTCCTCCTCCACCTCCGACATCTCATACGCCTCCTCCTCCTCCTCCTCCTCTGTAAGCTCAGACATGATCTCCTCCACCTCTTCCTCCTCTGGATCCTCCTCCATCGATGGATCCGACATCTTCTCAGGTATACCTATGTGACCTGTTATCCTATACTCATGATTGACCTGTACATCCATCAGCTCCCCATGATCCTGATCCACTATTCCCTAAGTTTTATAGAGGATTCTCACATCAGGTGAGATGATACAGGTTCCTATAGATGTATTTGGTACTAATACACATAATGCTCCTATATTTCCTGGCATAGGTACTGATCATGCCTATGGATCTACTACTAGAGGTGTCAATACCTTTGGTTCTGCTAGCAGAGGTGTTGATGCTGTTGGCTCTACTAGTAGGGGTGTTGATGCCTCTAGCTCTACTAGTGGGGGTATTGATGCCTCTGGATATGGTGTGACATATATTGATGTTGATTTGGTTCTGGGGGTGGACTAGACATGTATGTTTGACATGTATCATCAGTTTGATGTTTTTTTTAATATATATATATATATATATGACATTTTCCATTTTACATATCATGTTGATGTTTATTTTAATGTTGATGGTGATGTGTATGTTGGTCAGGTTTGATGATGTTTGTTAGATGTGTGTGATTGTTATGTTAGAAAATGTAACTTGTGTTTTCTTATATGTTATTGTTAGATATGTGCGTTAGATGATGTTTAAATCTATTAGATGCATATGTTAGATGAATATGTAACATGATGTTTATGATGGTACGTTTGTAATGTACCCACCTGCTGACCCAATGCAAGGAAGGGAACATGGCACTAAAATCTGGGCATTTCATAAAACTCAGCCCACTAATTAGAATCATAAGAATTTAAACATTGGTGTGCAGATACAAATTAGGCAATATGCATAGCAGAATTAAAACTAATCCACACACACAATTCATGCCCATCCAGCATATCAAAACAGTCACCAAATTAATGCATTGCAGAAGTAAATACATAGACAGAAAACACTTATCTTCCTTGTGCAATTGTCCCAAGCAACTAGCTATGTCGCTGCAACGTTCCACCCAACCATAGGCTCTTCAACAGCTTATACTGAGTCCGTCCGAAGGCCACCCCCGAGTTGGGCATGATTCTCACAAGGAAAAGGGGGAAAAAGCTCATTCACAGCCAATTAATCATTCCATCTGAGCCAAGCCAGTCCCTAGCTGGGTTTATCAGGCTACAATTGAACCCTGGATGCTTACTCTCAAGCTCAATCCAAAGCAATGAATACCCATACCCATACCCCAACATATTCATTTCTCACATAGCAGGCACAAACATTGGGCATAGATACACATTTCCAAGAATGGAATTCACAACCAAGATGGCCATAGATTTTCCCCAAATCATGGCTCACCCAAAACGAGTTGTGGGAAGGGAAATGCATCCACAGGGAGGAAAAAACATTTTCTGTCTAATGCTTTTCAACTAGGGAACCCTTCCCTATTGTTGCTTACAGAACCTTTGGCTGCTAGGACCCACATAGTTCCATTAGCACCATCTTCCATTACTACTCATACTAAGCTCTTTAGGATAGTCATATGTCCACATGCATCCTCCATATGCTTTCATAGTCCTAGATTCCATCAATACATACACTCGAACATTGAATTAATTCATATGTTTAGTGTATTTTTATAAGGTTTATCTCTAAACAAGAGTTTAAGAAATCATAATTAAATCGTATACACATGTATATTCATAAGCAAGAGTTACAAAATAATCAAATACTTATCTGTATTGGATGTCTTCACTTTACTCCACAGGATCCTTCTTCGCTTTCCAAGCATTGGATTTCCCGTGGATACAATAATGAATGTTGGGCCAGCACGCAGGCTACTCCACAACCATTCGAATAGGTAATTCCAGGCCAGTACGCTAACTAGTTTTATCAATTGTTTAAGGGAATGTTTGGCCAGCACACCGGCTGCTCCACAACATCAAGGGGTTGATGTTCCCACCAACTATTCTCTGAATTTACCAATTTTTTTTTTTTATAGCGCCCAACCAGTTACTCTCTGGCTTTACCAAGAATTTATAGCTCCAACCAGTTACTCTTTGGCTTTACCAAGCATTTATAGCTCCAACCATTTACTCTCTAGCTTTACCAAGCATTTATAGATCCAACCAGTTACTCTCTCACTTTACCAAGCATTTATAGCTCCAACCAGTTACTCTTTAGCTTTACCAAGCATTTATAGCTCCAACCAGTTACTCTCTGGCTTTACCAAGCATTTATAGCTCTTTCAGGGTCCTTACTTCCTGTAATGGCCAAGGTTTCCCAATAAAGAAACAACAGTGCATTAGCTTGGTTTTCATAAGACTTATACCTGAATTCTTCATTATTCCAAACAAGAAATAAATGAAAATGAATACTTATCTATATTGTGCATTTTCCTCGCTACTCCACAAGTTTCTTTCTCTGCTTTACAAACCTTGGATCACCTGTGGGGTGGATGCTTGGCCAGCACACATGCTGCTCCACAACATCATCCGAATAGGCAATGCCAAGCCAGTACACCGACTGGGTTTATCAGGCATCCCAAAAATCAGTATGCTAATCCAGTACGCCGACTGGGTTTATCAAGCATTTCAAAAATCAGTATCCTAAGCCAGTACATCGACCGGGTTTATCAAGCATACAATAACCATTTCCAAGCCAGTTCTCCTACTGGGTTTGTCAGGAAATAACACCCTTCACCAATACCTCCACAACATGCAAATAACCAATGCCAAGACAGTACACCGACTGGGTTTACCAGGCAATATGAACAACATAATATGATTACGTGGCTCATTTTCTTATGCAACCAGTGGTTCCCTCTAGGAAGTCCAAAGGTGACTCACTTGACTGTAGGCTAGCATGGCCCCATAATACCCACTCACACTACACAAGGATGATACCTCTTTTCTACAACATAGCTCCTCGGGCCTATCCATCTCTTCTAGTGCCTTTTAGTGTGAGCGTAGAAAGGTTACCACTGCTCATACAGTCCTCTTGAGCATGCTTTCTTCACTTTGCCTCTTACGTGCAACACCAAATTGCATCTGTGTAAGCTGATAGCACAAGAAGGATAAGCAGACTCATCAATATTGTTGCTCTAAAATTGTAACCATATTTCATAACATTCACTATCAAGTATTGAAACACCAAGAATGCGTCCATTCCCTTAGGGTGTAGTCAATATTGAAACCCTAACATAACCCATCACCCGAAAGGTATGCATCCCTTTCCGATGTGAGCCATGTAGGCCTTAGTCATACTCAAGTAGTCTGGAACAATAATGAAATAATAAAACATGCTCTGCATATTAAATCTAATAACCATACATGCATATCCTTAGTTAGGGTTACCGAATACTCATTTGTTTCACATATGTATCTTTCTTTAATGGCGAAGAATGGGGGCTCCCTTCTCTGAGTCAACAGTCCTTCGGTTTGCCACCCCAATCCTTTCATGTTCCTTAACCCACACATGCCTTCTTGGCATAATTTTACTGTCTCAGTCACATGCTTTACCAACATGTAGTTCGGCTGAGACATTATCAATATTTACAATGGCATTTCACCTAAACCCATTTCCAAAGCATGGGATCCTTCCCATCTAGTTTGGCTTCTGCAGGCCATCACACATGGTCTTCCTGCAATGTGTCATCCTGGAACACTTTATCAAATAGCCAAACAGTCAGCAACATTTAGTAATAAGCTTCAAATATGATTGTTCCATAACTAATCAATAGCATTAATAATTAAATTCAATATGAATTTACAATTCTGTCTCCTACATAAATTGATTTGCTTATCAATGAGGCTCTCCTCATATTGTTTGGCTCTTGTAAGTGGTATCACTCTGCCCATTATGGTTTCACCCTTGCTACCATACATGAACATCCACCTACAACGTGTCCTCAACCATGAGAACCTTCTCATAACCTTTGGCTTCTTCACATGGTAGATCCTGGTCTTTACTATGGACTTATCCTCATTGCCACACGCAAGACTTTTCTACCTGAAAACTGAAATTTCAATCAGCCAATCACGTTGTGAGTATGTATGCATATACTCTTTTCATTGCTACAACAGTCACTGAAGTGATCTCAGAATTATAATGCTCTATAATTCAAACACTTTCAGTTGTTAACATTTTAAATGCAATGAAATATATACATCTCTATATATGCATTAAAAATTTCAAGACACAGTCACACTATCCATGCAATTTAGATAAACAGTAAATACTCATTACTTCACATTTTATGCAATTCCGTCCTTCCAACATAGCATTCTTGGTATCCCATCAACATGTCTACCTTCTATATTCAATCATTCTCCTACATTCATAGCAGCTTATGAAATGGTCTCAGGATTAGCAATAGTCCACTATTTCATCTATTATCTAACTGCATTGAAACATATATATGTTACACCCATGCATTCACACAATGCATTTCAACATGTGCACCTACACATGCATGCATATTTAAAACATTTACCGAATATTTCAATGCCATATTGCATGATTTCATGAATACTATGCATTCAAACATACTATGGCCTAACCATGATTACTACATACAGTATGCACTACCATGACAGGTCCATAAGTCCTCAGTTGCTTTGGTTGTTAAACTCACAACCAATATTCACAAATGGTATGATATGAATTCATATGAATGCATTGAGGTTTCTAGAAACTATAGGGTGTAAGACTCCTTGCCTTCATTTACCCACACCTGACCATACTTGGTAGGTTAAGATTCACATTTAGGCACTCAATACCACATGCAAACCAAATCATCATAGTTTAAGCTTAGTTGAAGAGACTCACCAAATCTTCTTTCAACATTCATGCAATTAAGCACAGTTAACTCTTACCTGCATGGTTGTTATTAATATCGCTTGATGTTACCTAATCAGTCAGCGTCTTACCAAGGCTACTCAGTCCTTTTGCCAACATCATGATCATGGATTTGTTGCACCATCCTCTCTTCATGAGGTTGTATGCAACAATCATCATCCACATCCTTAGCCATGCTGCGGTTATCTCTGGTCCTACAACCAATGCGAACACAACTAATTATTAGCAACCACCATAATTTGATCTTAAGTGTCTCATTGCATATGTAAATCCTCACTTTTTTTTTACCAATATGCAATATCATATTCATGCAAAAACATTTTCACATGCACTTGTGCGATATGCCATCTATCTATCCCCTTTGCATTTCCAACATTCCTATGCCATAGCTTCTATGCATATAAAACTTGTAAAATACAAGGACAATAGCAATAGCGAAGTTAAGGAATTATCCCTTTCCAAGCATGACATGGGGTCCCTTCTCCACGTCATAGCTGATCCTTTTTCTTGGTTTCCCTACCAAGCACGCAAGGAATTATTAGCTGTCATTTCTCACCAAGTAGTAATTTAATACAATGTAAAACATTCTTAGTTGCTATTTTTCAAGCATGAAATTCCTATGTTACAACATAAATAGTTAAGGTGAGAAGTTTCCCTCTTATCAACGTTATCTTGCTGCTCTCATTGCTCTTCTGCAATTCATATTATAGCCAATTACTCTCCACAACCTTCTATGCAATTCCTGCTTCTCATCCTAAGAATGCATTTCACACTTTCAACGACTGTCTTCCGGGGGATGACGGGGGTCAAGGGGGCTTGCCCCCCCTTTTTTTTTTTGTAAATCTTTCCATTTCGCGCAATCTGGCGCGTAAGTTCCATGGCAATTTTTCCATTTTCGGCACTTGAAAATCTCCCTAAAAAATGGCTGAAATTCGTTGTTTTGGAGCAACTTGTGGAGCTCTTCCGCAATTTCAAAGCGATTTGCCGAGTCCTTCCGCAATTGCGGGGTGATTTGCCGAATCCTTCCGCAATTGCAGGGCGATTTTCCAAATCCTTCCGCAATTGCGGGGTGATTTGCCGAGTTCTTCCGCAATTGTAGGGCAATTTGTCGAATCCTTCTGCAATTGCGGAACAACTTGCGGAATCCTTTCGCAGTTTCGGGCCAACTTGCCGAATTCTTCCGTGTTGCAGAACAACTTGCGGAATCCTTCCGCAGTTTCGGGCCAACTTGGCGAATTCTTCCGCGTTGTGGAACAACTTGCGGAATCCTTCCGCAGTTTCGGGCCAACTTGCCAAATTCTTCCACGTTGTGGAACAACTTGCGAAATCCTTCCGTAGTTTCAGGGCAATTCACCAAATCCTTCCGCGTTGCGGAACAACTTGCGGAATCCTTCCGCAGTTTCGGGCCAACTTGCCAAATTCTTCCGCATTGCGGAATCCTTCCGTAGTTTTAGGCCAACTTGCCGAATTCTTCCGCGTTGCGGAACAACTTGCGGAATCCTTCCGCAGTTTCGGACCAACTTGCCGAATTCTTCCGCGTTGTGGAACAACTTGCGGAATCCTTCCGCAATTTTGGGGCAATTCGCCGAATCCTTCTGTAATTTCGGAAGAGATTCATAGACACTTAGAAAAATTTTGAAAATTTTCTTAACTATCAATGCTGAGCAGGAAGCATACTTACCTCTGCAACTATGATAGGTATCCCACAAAGGCCCAATGCTGCAACCAGCAGCTCTGATACCAAAATGTAATGTACCCACCTGCTGACCCAATGCAAGGAAGGGAACATGGCACTAAAATCTGGGCATTTCATAAAACTCATCCCACTAATTAGAATCATAAGAATTTAAACATTGGTGTGCAGATACAAATTAGGCAATATGCACAGCGGAATTAAAACTAATCCACACACACAATTCATGCCCATCCAGCATATCAACACAGTCATCAAATTAATGCATTGCAGAAGTAAATACATAGACAGAAAACACTTATCTCCCCTGTGCAATTGTCCCAAGCAACTAGCTATGTCGCTGCAACGTTCCACCCAACCATAGGCTCTTCGACAGCTTATACTGAGTCCGTCTGAAGGCCACCCCCGAGCTGGGCATGATTCTCACAAGGAAATGGGGGACAAAGCTCATTCACAGCCAAATAATCATTCCATTTGAGCCAAGCCAGTCCCTAGCTGGGTTTATCAGGCTACAATTGAACCCTGGATGCTTACTCTCAAGGTCAAGCCAAAGCAATGAATACCCATACCCATACCCCAACATATTCATTTCTCACACAGCAGGCACAAACATTGGGCATAGATACACATGGCCATAGATTTTCCCCAAATCGTGGCTCACCCAAAACAAGTTGTGGGAAGGGAAATGCATCCACAGGGAGGAAAAAATGTTTTCTCCCCAACTCTCTCAGCATTTAACAACAAAAACGGTCTCTATGGAACCCTCGTTCCATTCCCCTTCTTTCCCACTGGTATACAACACAAAAACGCCCTTCTCTATTGGGAGAATGAAGGAAAAAACACAGCAAACATGCCTGGAAAACGCCTAGGTAGCTCTCCACTCGTGAGGGAGAAGGAATGTTCATGGATAATGGCTTAGGGGAGAAATTCATGGCTCTTTTCTTGCCCAAGAAGCAAAACGTGAATTCCCATGCAGGGGGGTTTTCCCATACCCGAATTTGGACAGCCATACCTCTCATTCCCCAAGGCATTAACTACCTCAACCCACTCTTGGGAGAAATCAATGGTTGGGTACAAAAGTCAACATGGGTAGTTGAGGGTTTGATGGGTTCTCTCATTGACACTTGGCTTGACTTGGTTGGCTCAAGGGTTTGAATGTTTTCCCTCCCAATTCCTTGTAAAATCATGCCCCCATCTCTTATTGCATTACATAGCTAGTTGTGGGTATTTATTAAAATGCATATTTACAATTTCAATGTGCCTGGCTAGCACGTAAACCATATGCATCACTAAATCGATGGCGGGGCCTTGGCCTTGAGCTCCTCACCACGATTTTATAACAATATTACATCATTTACAGTTTAATGCCATGGGGTCAAATTGGGGACATTACAACGTTCATGCTTATTTTTAGTTTTATGTTAATGATGGTATGATGATGGTTATTTTTATGTTTTTTATATGGTGACAATGATAATAATGGTATGTTTATGTTTATGTCGCGAAAATGATGATGATGGTACATTTATGTTTATGCTTATGGTTATGTTTTGATGGTATGATCATGATGTTTATGTTTATGCTTGTAATTAAGTGTTGAAAATAATGATGATTGTATGCTTCTGTAAAAGAACTTTGTTCTATTCAAAATGTGTGTCTTTAAATCACTAACTATTTTAGTCGACAAAAACATCACAATTTGAATTGTAAATTATGTTACAAAAGAAGTTGTATGACTTAACAAGTTTTCAAAGCATTAGAAAGTTTTCAAAATTTTAGCATCCTTTCGACCATTTTTCATATTAAATAATTCTTGATTTGAGAATAACTTACATATAGTTAACACTCATAAACATTACATATCAACTATCGCTACAACACAAGTCAATATTTTAGACCTTTGTAAAGAAAGTTATTGGGTTTTTAATTTTGGTCAAAATTTTAGCATCCTTTGGACCATTTTTCATATTAAATAACTCCAACCTAAAATTTTGTAGACAATTTGAAGTATGGTTTCATATATATGTTGATATATTGGTTAGAAAATGAATTTGAATGTATGGTTGGTGGTTGTTAGGTCATCATAAATGTGAAAATATGGATTGGAGTAATGGTAATTGAAAATGTGGAAAATTGTTTCAAATAATTTAATATAGGTTAATTTTTTTTATTTTTACATAATATAATTGAATTAAAATTATCATTGAATTAAATATTTTCATGAATTTTATATTGATAATGGATGAAGTTGTGGCAACTCTATGATTTATGAATGTTGTATAATATGTCATAGTATCATTTTTATAATTGTTGTATAGTTTATCATAGTATTATGTTTATGTAATAGGATTCTTTTTTATTTGGTTTTCATATTGTTTTCATATCATTTGTATGGATATCATAATTTATTGTAATTAATTTCTTAATAATGTAGTAAAATTTGTCGTATTGTTATATATATATATATATTAATTGGTTGTAACTTTATATTGAGCATTGCGAAATAATATATAATAATTTTTAATAAGGAAATTAAGTCTTCATCATATAATGTTGTATATAACTTAATTATTCAAATGATGAACATAAATGAATTTTTTTTTATAAGTGTAACCAAACATCATAACAAAAATTCAAGTATTACCATGTAGTATTATTATAATATATCAATATGAACATCACAAAACAATGTAAATATCGACATCAATATGACCTATCAATGTATCTTTCGAGCTTTTTTTTTTTTTTACAATAACTCACTTTACAATGACAAATATAAAATCTCTATTAGGAAATAAAACAAATACTTAATTAAAAAACACCCTTTTCTCTCAATTGTAAATCCAGAAGTTGCATTCTCCAAACTTATTATTATTAATCATGATATTGATTATATAATATAACATTAGTGCACATTGAAGGAACACATTTTATACCCTCTAAAACATTTAGGTGAAGGAACACTTCACTATAGCGATTTGGCCACACATATGGATCTTTCTTGCTAAAATTTTAGTTGAGTCAATTGAAAGGAAATTTGTATCTTCACATATCCTTGTGTAATACCTTGATTTTTACTCCGCACATGTATTAACTCAAATTATGTAAATGTTGTAAATATGTTAATGATATTTATGTTAACTTGTTTATGATCTTGAGGATTTGATAACAATGTTATTGATATTGATATTATGTTGAGTTGATGATATCGATGGTATGGACAACATGATAATGATATCTTGATATTAATAATGTTAATAAGATTGTTGTGATGATATTGACTTGATAGTATTAAACATATTTTTGATATCAATGATTAAGGTGATATTGATTTGATGGGATAAGACATCAACAATGAAACTTCAAATACATATAGATATAAATATGCATATCCATATGAACTAAATGGAAAGCGAGAAAGATATTCTCTAACTATGGAGAATGACATACAATCAGTCCATACAATCACAAATTACTTGATAGACGTGAAACATATTTCACATGAGATTGGTTGTTAACCAACTCAAATTGTTTAAACATTGCATCCAGTAATCAACTTTCCATTTCCACCTTTATAATATGAAAAATAAACAATATAATTAGACCCTTCCCGATAACAATAACAAATTCATATCTCAATATGTAAATGATGAAATAAAACATGTACATATCACTCTTCGTTGCCATCACCCTAATTATCTTCCTCGGTTGGCATGATAGCATTGTTGTTCTCATAAACATGTTTAGATCTAGGGTTGTGTCTTAATATGAACCACCAATCTCTATCCAACACATCCGGGTGAAAGAACACTTGGTTTCCGTGTTTTGGGAAAACATAAGGCTCCTTACTTTCATCCCACATCTTTCTAGATTTGATACATATCAAACCACTATCACGATATTTCTTTACATTATTTATGTTGAATGTGTCCCATCACCTGCACCTAAAAATAACACATTGGAAAGATGAGACTTCCACTTGAATGATCTCTTGTTTCTTTCCAAGATAACCCAACATCCCTCCTATCAGGTTTTGATCATAGTGGCTAGCACGACTAGATTGGTCGAACTCAACTTCTACTCCACAATCTTGTATAAGACGTCCATCATCAACATCCTCAGTGTGAAAATGATGTCCATAAGTCCACATAGATGGGAACGCTTGCACCTGTAAAAAAGGTTAGCAAAATATGGCGCCATATGTCTAATAACCCAACCATTAATTTAATAAACATAGATGTTATAATTCAAAGTTGCATTAGAAAGTTAGAAATGTACAGAAAGAGATTATTACCGAGTTGTTGCACTTGATCCCAATGTTTAGCGCATCCTCCTCTTTAGGAGGGTAACGATCAGATGCACCATATTTATCTCTAACTTGGTTCATAACCCAACTATTGGGATAGATCATTGGCATATTTTCTTTTAAATGATCTAGAAAATGCATACTTCTACTGTGCAACCACATGATTTCTTTTATGTAAATTTCCCATTTCCTCCTATTCTCTTCATACAATGCGACCCACAGCTGTGTTGCGTATGCGTTGTAAAGAATGAATTTATTGATGGCATCGATTTCTAAATTCGTTGTTGTATTCATGGAAACAAAACCACATTCAATACGTATGGCATCAAATATAGATTTGGAAGTTTGTTGTGAATAGTTAGTATGTGTAAATGTGAAGATCGAAAAATAAGTGACTTATTCTTTAACATGCACCTTTTTCCTTTCGTTTGTAGTATCTCCCCTTCCCTTTTTTCCTCATCGCGTTCATCATCCCAAATGAGTACACCTGGTGTGTGGTCGATTTTCTTGATGTACTCACTAGCATAATAGAATGACTCATATACTATGTACACCTCTACCATAGACCCCTTAGGTTTTTCCATTTGTCGAAAAACTCCCTTCAATTTTTTCATGTATCTCTCCAAGAAGTACATCCAATGACATGAGACCACCTCGACTAATTCAACCTCATCGATCGGGTGAATTAGAAGATGAACCTGCAATTCCATGAAACTCGCCAGCAGTTCCTTCTCAAACATACAAACAATATCAGCTATCTCTTGACACCACCATGGAATGCTAGCGATGTAAATATCTTTTGATGTGATCCACCATACAAATGCATATAGTTTAGATATGGAACACCATAGGTCATCAGGAATGTTGTGGTTCACACACCCACACACCAACAACGGATAATGACACTATAATGTAAATAGGAAAAATTATTTGCATTAATTTAACTTATGCTTTAAAATATATAAATAAAAAATAAAAACATGTTTTTGACATTATATGTACCGTTAGAAGGTTGAGTCATGTGATTTAAAACCAAACAAAATTTCATATATAGTGAAGCAACGCCATAGATTAGACCCATATAAAGAAGGAACCTTCACAACCAATATAAATTTCTTTTCCAAAGAAAGATCATATTTCTTCAAAACCCATGGGATATTTCCTTCTTTAAATGACCAAGAGGGGCCAACCTCTCCTCTATTTTATTGTCTTAGCCACTGCTTCTTTTTAGTATTTGAAGAAAAAAGATCTCTCCTGACTGCCAACATGTCTCTTTTTTCAATGATATTTGACACCACAAAGAATATGAAAGATTTTGGAATATATGCATGGGATCTAGTAAGTGGGCAATCTTAAGATGCTCCCAATATGCGAGCTCATAAATTATTGATTTCCTATTCATCCTGATGGGCATTTTCTCAACATAGGTTTAAAATAATTCAAGATCATTGACCATAGGTTCCCCATTTGAATCAAACATCTCTGCAAATTCCTTCTCCTTCTCTTTGTCATATTCCCTAATCTAGTCAGTTGGTGTCATTATTTCAAGCCTTTGGGCTCTCTCTGGTTTACCATTGAAAGAAAATGTTGCTCTTTTATAAGGGTTGTTTTATGGGAGGAATACCCTCGGGCAATCATACACTGGATTTCGTAGCTCTTTGGACCATCTAGCATTCATAGAAGGTGCACAACATTTACATCCAGGATAACCTTTTGTTACAAGACCTGCGATGTTATGGTATACATAGCACGTTAGTGTTGAAGATCAATAAAGTTGCACTGAATTAAATATGCCATGAAATATTACTTTGAATATAAACAAATCAAACAACATATTTACCAAATCAAACTCCTAACCCCGACTAATAATTTGTGGTGTACGCACATATGCCATACAACATAAAAATCCTCTTTGTTGGGATGGGTTTCGATACATCATATACTTGTATCCCTTCCCATAATTCCTTGAAATCAGTGATCAATGGTTGTAGGTAAACACCCATATTATTCACTTGTCTTATACCAGGGACTATAAGATCCAACATAAGATGTTCATTCTTCACAAAAAACCATTGGGGGGGGTATTGTTATTGATCACTACTAAAGGCCACAGTATATCTAGTGTTTGGTTGGGTGAATGGGTTTCCTCCATCAATGACTATGCTCAATCGAAGGCTCCATACTTCATTCTTGAATTTATTAGGCCATGTATCCTCTATATGTTTCATGGCTATTAAATCTATTGGGTCTCGCATAACTCCTTCCCCACTTCGGTGTGAGGCATGCCATCCCTGAAACATAGTTAATTCTTTGTAACGAAAGAGAATTCAGATCCTTGGGATTATAGGCATGTGCCTCAATATATTATGAGGAGGACCATGTGCTTTAGCCTTGTTATTTGATTCTTTGTACCTATCATACTCACATTTTGGACACATCACTTTGTCTACATATTCACCTCTATATAGAAAATAATCACTGGGACATGCATGATATGATATGTACTCAACACCTAACATTTTCAACATTTGCTTTGCCTCTTCGCAGTTTTCAGGAAAGACATTATCACTTGGAAGTACCTTATCTTTGAATACCCTACAATTAGTGGGAAATATAAATGTACAATGTCGTTTAACGTTCATAAAGTTGACCATTTTCAATGTTGATTATGTGACAAGATTCCTCAAAATTTAAGGTAGTTGACGGTTAATTACCTCAAAAGTGCCAAGGAACAAGCGTCTGACATGCCATACTTTTCTTTCAAGTTGTACATTAATATTGTTGTCCCCAATTGTGTAGACTTTGACTAACTAGATACAAAGAGAGGGGTGGTGGAATTTGATTTAAGGCTTTCAAAGAAGGTTTCAGTGATATGAGCATAATCCCCTAGCTCATTGTCTTGGAATGTATCATGTAAAAACATTGCATCCATGGTACTTGTTTGTCATAATAACTCATCCATACCAACCTCTACTTTCCTCCCCCATTGCCAACATGTGAATACTACTATTACTGTAAGAAATCGTAATTGGTGAGCATGGATGGAGTGGAAATTGAATATGTGGTTGATTCAAGCATGCTTGGTATACTTCCTCTTACTTCCTCTCCAAGTTGTGTTATTTTTTCAGCTTCTCTCAATTTGACATTGTACTAGGGTGCAACATAAGATGGTAGACAGGTCATTCACCTTGAAAATCTCGATTTCAAAAATATTGAACATTACATTGATGATGTTAGTAAGCAAAATGCAATTGGTTTGATCCATCACTATACAAAGTAATTACTATAGAAGCATGAAAATAATTTCCAATATAAAATGAAGCTGCAAAGAATTTATAAAGCAAATGTTCATATTAAAAATTAACAACTATAATTACTCGCAGAAGAGTGTTGTATCTGAGCTAGTAGTACAGGTAGTGCAATTCATGAGTACCGGTGTGATATTTTGGTGTGACAATTACGCATATGATAACAGTGTGATAAAACATCCTTGAGTGTATGATGACTCACATGAGGAGTTTAGTTAAAGTGCCATATTTTGGCCATAAAATAAAAAATTTATAAATTAAATTAACAATTTATACAACAAAATTTCAAACTGAGAAATACATTAACTTGAATCCCATTAAAAATTAACAAATACAATTAATCAATGTTTTTTGTCTTATGCCCCAAGGGGATGTCTAAGGGTAATCCCAATGCAAGGCATCTCTAACGAGCGGTTCGTGGTCTATGGAATTTATATTTTATTAACAACTTGTCACTAGGAGACAAACTATTTCATGTACAGACAACAAATATGGATTCTTTACTTTTAATAAATAACTCCTGGTCATTGAAGTGTTACTCAAAAGATCAATTTGCAAAAAATAAAGAGCACCTAGAACTATTCATGAACCATGGAATGTTCCCATGAGTGCATGGACGACCATCTATATATAACAGGTTCTCCCTATTAAAGTTTCTAGAAACATAACCATTCATGCACATACTATACATGGAATTGCTATGCTTGTATATAACAATATTCAAGTAATCCGACCGACAATAGATAGGACTACAAAATGGCATAAGTGATACTAAATGTTTGGGAGGAATGAGTACATGTGAAAGGATAAACAACCCAAGATTTGCAGCATCTATATTAGACTTGGTAATCATAAAATGATTACAACAAAAGGAGAATTTGGTTCCAAAATCAAGCACAGGTAGAGAAGATGACCAAGCACCATACAAAGCATAGTTGTAAGATGTTTGATATTTAATTTGAAAATTCATAGGAAGGGAGAAATCATCGCTACGCTCCAACAATTGGACGAACCTTGGTGTGTACTTGATCAATTTTTCTCTCAAGTCATGCAACTTTTTGGATCTTCTAGTAGAGATGTGTTGGGCGGCATTCATATCATACTTTGGATCACTAGAACTTTCAGTTGATTGAACATAAGTAGAGGGGTTCATCAATTTAGGACAATACATAGTTGTTTTGGCTTCTAACGTTTTAAAAAATGAGCATAGGGAAGTGTTCCTACGTGTCTTTTCTATATCACCTATTGTATTTTTTATTGCAGTAGGGGGTATTAGACAATCAACATTGGGTAATCTATCACTGGTGTAATGGGTGAGTGTGACACCTCGAGGGTTATCCTTTAACCCTTGACATTTTAAACAACCACAAACTACTGGGGAGTTATAGAAGAGATCCATCTCACGATGAATTATTGTCAATGAACCATGATTACGGATTGAAGATGGCATGTTACAATTGGTGGGGTAAAGTGGCTACCCATTTTCATCTACAAATTGCTTACGGTATCTTGCTCCTGATAAGAGCTTATGACGTTTTGAATCTGGTGGAATATCTTGTGCATATGAACTGGAACCTAAATCGGGATCCTGCAATATAGAATAAATTGATATTTAGATTCACATGGATAAGTAACATAAGTTTAAATAAATAGTCAAAATATAAATAAAACCTAAACTTACTAGAGATGAAAAGGTAGAACTCGTTGAACTTTGAACAAGATGGAATGAGTTGGAATCTAAATAATTGGCCATTTGATACAATAAACTTTTCTCCTTTCATTTGAACCAAATGAAAAATCAATATACATCTCTACAGTCCTAAAATATTTTTAAGAATTATATCACAATATAACTTCCAATATAGTTTGGAAACCATTTTGTAAGAACAAGGTGAGTTTAAGCAACATATATATTCTATGAAATATTGTAATTGGTGTGGTTGAATACTAAAAGAACATTTGAGAGGAATATATAATTTTAAGTTGACACATCAAACAATAATATTTTCAAATTAAACCGGTGTGCCTAATCAATTTAACAGACACCAGTGCACTACCTTTTTTGTAATGCACCGGTGCATCCTCACAACAAATGCACCTTATATCAACATCCACATAAGCCCCGTGGAATAAAATATTGACTACATTTGATAGTGGATATTTATTGATTCATTTTATGAAACAATTCACACCAGTGCGTTATATAAATAAATGTCCATCGGTGTGTATCTGTTCAACACACATCACTGCATGAGTTTCTTTAAAAAAAATTGTATTTCCTATTTATATGATGTCACGTTGAAATTCAAAAACCCCGGTGCGGTTCATGTATATATGCACTGGTGCATCCAAATAAAAAATGCACCGGAATGTTGAAAATCAAAATTTAAAAAAATCGCACAAGTTATTTTTTCCCTAAACTAATTCTAAAAGGTGTTTAAAAGTAAAAAAACTAAACATTAATTCATTCTTTTGCCGAAATTTTGAAGGGAGAGTTTTGGAAGAGAGACTTACATGGAAGGATTTTGGAGCAACCAGATTATTTTGAGGATTGAAATTTGTTAGGTATGGTGAATCAAACAAAACCCAGCATAGTATAAATTTCAAGTATGTAAAATATTACTATTGATCGTATTATCCTATTTAAATTTTAACTAAATTTAAAAGAAAAAAACTTATGATAGTTACCTTCAATGTTGCAACCCTTATTTTCTCGCTGCTTCTTTTCATTTTATGTGGCTACAAAATTTTACATTAGGGTTTAAATCCCTCTATTGTTACACAATTACGATTTTTCCTTTTAGGGATTCTATATTTGATGAGTTTGTGGTTACCTATCTAACACATAGAGTGAGATGGAGCCACTTTTTGGGTCGAATCGGTAACCATGTCATCCGTGTCAATTTTTTTTGTTTTGTTTTTAATTTTCAATAAAAAATGCATGCGTCATTTTCGGTGCATTCATATAACATGAACACACTTGTGTGTTTGTATTACTAGTGCACCGAAACTAATATGCATGACATTATATTTATTTATTTTTAAACAAAAAAAATTGTTTCTCAATTCTCAGTGCCACAGTATCACATTAACACATCGGTGCATTTATAAGAATAGCACACTACTAATGGCAGGAGCACAACATTTTTTATTTTCCTAAAACACTAAATAATTTTTAGTCGTGCATGGTGCGCCTATTTTGATATAATGCACCGGTGCTTGTATGTACAAAAATGCACTGAGGCATTTTATGTGATTAAGTGCACCGATGTCAAACTTGTTTTCTATTTTGAATTTCTGTAATATATTTGTGTAATATATTAATAGCTTCTGTATTTAATGGTACAGGTTTTTTATTGATATAAAATGCATGGCATGAGTTCAATGAACAACAATTTTAGTCAACATAATGGGAGCACATCCAGAATTAGGAAGAAGGCAAGTGCTTTTAATTTCTATATTTAAATTAATTTGTTTGAATTATTTGTAATTTTAACTAATATGCATTGGTTCATGTGTGGCATGCAAAGCCAAAAAATGAGGAAGCTCGGTAAGATTCTTACCAATCTAAGTCCATAAGAGCATAAAACATTGATGGAAAAGTTGCAGAGGGATAAATTAGGTGAATAAAAAATAAGTCAGTATGAATTATTTCTTCAAATTTGAGTAATATTGTACTAAAGAATATTCACTAATATGTTTCAATTAATTTAATTCACATATGTTGAATGTTTTTTTTTTCCTGGGAAAATGTCCGTAATTTTATTTCAAAAAGATGATTAAAATTACATATTGCAGATGTAGTGGAATCAACAAGGATCCCTACATTTTCACATATTTGTGTCCCATATAAGCAAAAACAACAGCTTATTAAGAGCTGAGCCAAAAAAGAGAAACCCAAAGTAAAACTTCGCCACAATAAGATGAAAATCTTGAACAGCAAGAACAACAAGAAGAGCTTGTAATGTGCCTCTACCCCCACCGTCCACCAAGAACCCTTGACAATTAGCAAGATGTCTTCAGCTCCCATCAGAACCGAAACCCTCAACAGAATAAATAGTAGATCCAAGTCTGTGGACGAGCAACAGACTCTATAGATCTCCCAAACCGGCGAACTCAGCCAGCATCTTCTGTTGAAGAAAAACGGCCAGACAGAACCAGATTGCCTTGAGCGTTTGCATGTAGAGCAAGAGTCGATTGGTACAAAAAATCAAGAAATCTTTGATTCGGCTCGGCCTCCGCTCGGCTCTGTCCCCTCTCGGCTCTGCCCCGCTCGGCTCCGCTCTCCTCTGCCCGGCTCGGCTCCATTGTGTGCAGTTGACGTTCTCGAGGCCCAGCAGGAGATCCAGGTTGAAGCCCGACGTCTGCATCAATGGCTACCACTTTGAATTCCAGCCTCGCGAGGGCTAACCCTATGTTTTCCGTTCGAGTACATATGTTGAATGTTATGAAGGGAACGACAACAACTAAAGTGAATGTCGTCATAAGAATTTTTTTTAATGGAAGATGCAAATGATTATGAATTGGTCCTTATATCATTTGGAGTGGTGTTGATAGTTAATAGAAAGGGGAACAAATTTTATAATACTATGAGGTATATAGTGGAAAGAACATATAGACGTACTTTTCACTTACAATACATAAATCAATCAAATGATTCGAAGAATCAATTCATATTTAAAATACAAGAGGCGTTTCCATAGCAATGGTCAATGAGACCTGTAATACTTGCAATATAAAAAACATACAACAACAAAAAAGAAGCATTCAAAAACAAATATTCATAAACATGTTTATGTAGAATATGTATTAATTATAACTACTACAAAGTGTCCTTTCCTTTAATAATTTTAATTCTGCTATATTTATTTTTCATGTCAACTAAAAAATAGTTTAATGTCATCTTACATTTCCAGTAAGATTATGAAAATCCCCAAAGATGAACAAGGTGATATGTGAAATGTGCCAGTAGGGATGTCCAAAAAAGTGTATAAAGATATGGTCAAGGAAATGGACATAATTGCATCGCAGGAGGAGCCATGTCAACAACAAAGTGCTTCAAATGTATGAAATAATTGATTTTTTGGATTATGTACATCTCATTAATTGATTCAACATTAAATATATTAATTTTCAATTGTTTTGTTGCAGAAATAAAAAACAAAATGGAACCCATTCAACACACAAGATAGGACGACAAGGAAAAAAGGGGTTGATAGCAAATTTTGTGAGTATTTGTGATTTTTTTTATATCAAATTAAGATTTCATAGTGGTTGTGATATTTATATTTAATGTTATTTTGTTTTCACTAACCATCCTTGGATGTCTTGAAACAAGCATTAACATACAAAGATGAGCCATCATAAGAATTGATTAACATTGGGTTAAGCAAGGGTTGTGAGTATATGCTAGCATATCAAAAATTAATTGTGGATTTTGTAAGTATCTATGTTGTTTTACTTATTCCATTTTATAAGTAATAGAACAACAAAAATCATAAATGTTAAATCTATGATTTATTGTAGGGTATAAAACATGTAGGAAACAAAGTATGCAGTGGATCCAATAGAAAAGTTGTTGATAAATTGCATGAAACATGGTTTCAAAAGAATGCGTGACACTCATGACGCAATTATTTCTCTGGTATGTCAAATTTCAATTCACATTTATGTATATTATCTATTTTAATTTTCATTATTCCCAACAATGTAGATACACTCAGTACACTTTATTTTTATGTTTGTAGATGGAAGCTAAAGAAGAGGAAAATAATCGATCCAATCAACCAAACATTCGGCCAAATAACCCAACTGATGCAAGTGGCTTGAGCACTGATAACAATTTCATTGAAGAATGATGATCCATATTTATTTTTGATGTTAATGCAAGCTATTGTATGTTAATTTTGAAATAATTGTCTATGATAATCAGACACTTTGTATAATGTACTAGACATAGTGTCTGAATTGAAAGACAACATGTTACCAATAAGTGTAACAATTACATGCATGTTGCATGTTGATTAATGTTGTCTCTATGTTGTCCTATTTTGTATGACAAAGGCCCTCTTATTGATATATAATGAAATAAACTTTTTTATTCTATTGCATTCTCCGATGTTATTGTAAAATGTTACATGTGAAATGGTACATTATATTGGTAATTAAATGTATGGATGCTTAAATATTACAATAGATGCTAGAATCTACATTATAAGAAATTAATCCAAACAAACATAATAATTAAAATCGAAATGAATAGTACTATAAAAAAAATTTAATTCCTGATGAAGCATGGAATAAAAAAAATAATAATATAGATATTTCATTACAATGTTAGTAGTCATTGTTCAAAGAATCATCTATGGTGCTTTTGGTATTTTATGTTGCATCGGTGCATTTATTCGAATGATATGCACCAGTGCATTTCAATAATTGATACACCCTGGTACTCCAATGTAAATTAAATGCATCATTAAATTTAAAAAATAAAAATGTACACATAGTAGTCGCATTTACTGGTGTGTTTTTATTGTTAATTGCACTGGTGCATTTTAATTGTGTATATGCACCGGGATATTTAAAGCATGTACGCATGGATGCTTTTTGTAATTTCTCGCATTGGGGCGTTTTATTTGTTTAAATGCACCGGGCCATTGTAATAGTTTGTACGCACCAATGCTTATTATTATGAAATGCAATGGGGTGCTATTATAAATAGACAACACCGTCAAAGTTTTAAAATATTAAAAATTTCCGGTGTGTATGACATAAAATGTCGCATTGGTGCGGTTTGGTTGTAAGTAAGCACTGATGCGTATAAGATATACGTAGGCATTGGTGCAACATTAAAATTTGGTGCTCTCCGGTGCTTGATCTGTTTGAGTTCACCGGTGCAAATTATTCATATTGTGTTGCATTGGTGTGTTTTATGAAGGTATGCATCGGTGCACATTTTTCCAACAAAGCGCACCAGTACAAAAATCTGCTAAAACATCCAACCATTGAGTTTTTTCTAGTTATTAAATATATCTATATTAATCTTCGTTAAAACATCCACTACCATTGGAGGAGGTTGAAGCGGAGATTTTTTTGACAATTTTTGCCAATCTTGTAACACTAAAAACCTTCACTACAAGGCCTTTTCCTTGTAGTGGTATAAATAGTGTTGAAACTTCCATCTAATTGAAAGTTGTTTTAGAAGTTTTACACTTTTAGAGTATATGCAGAATAGAAAGATGACATCTTCATAGAGATTATGATCAAACTTCATGGTTGTAATTTGCATTCAATCCTTCATTTGAAGAAATGTTTTTCATGCTATGATTTAAATGTTGGATAAAGATTGTCTATTGAAGTGATGTTCATAGAATCAATATTGAGAGTACAAGGAAACAATTTATTTTCATTTTCGTTTCTGAAATTGCATCAAAAATTTCATTACTATACAAATCTAAATCTACATCTTTCCTGAAAATATCCATCCCGGCTGAGAGTTGTACAACCAACTTTGATCTAAAAGTTGTTAGTTCTCTCAAATGCACTGCATTAGTTTCCTTGTGAAAGGTCGCTTGACATTGTCTTTTCCAGAAGGAAATTCTTTTCGGTACAATAAAATCCCACATGTCCCTTCCTTCTTTTCAGATCATCCATTTATGCCCCCAAAATACCCTTTCCAGTGAAGAGGAGCATGAAAAAAAAAACTATACCCAACATCAATAAATTCCCAAAATGACTTTGGAAACCCCACATAACTTTCTTAACCCTTTCTGCTTTATGGAAAGCCCTACAATATCCATTGGGAAAGGTAGTATGATGCATTGGATTCTATACTAGTGGATTGTTGTTATGAAGAACCAGCCACCCAAGACCCGATACTAGAAGATGAATGGGACTTCTAGATTCCTTGACTTTGCTTAATCCATATTATCTCGTGATTTTAAAGGGTCCAATTTTGGTTAAGGCAATTCACTACAACATAATATGGCCAAATATTTTAGTAGAGCTCCTTGGTTCTATAACCCACAAATGACTTCTAGTAGGAACATTGCTAATATTTCAACCATTGATAATGTAGCAGTTGTGGGAATCATGAGAACATAATTATCTACCAAATTCCTTGGAATCATCATCTAGAATGCCTCAATTATCAAGTTATATGATTAACTTAAATAATTTTAATGTAGTTTTGGTTTCTCTTGTAGCAAGCCACGTTATGAAATTATCCATTCTTTATGGACCTCGTAATTCATGTTTAGCTCTATCAAGACTCTACCTTATTTATTTTGGTATTTAATTTCTGTATTTTTTGAAATCAAAGGTATCACTTCCTGAAATTTGTAGTGTTGGTTGATGAAGAAATTGACGATATTGTCCCATATTTTGCAAGCTCTAGTTTTATCCATATATTTTGCAGTTGCTCTAAGAACTGAACAGAGGGAAAAGTATTACTTCTGGAAGTAGTGATATGGAAATCAAAGGTATCTTGGTACTTGTGATTTGTTTTTAGTGTTTCAACACATGCTCAATATTGTTGAAATATTGAGAAAACAAAATTGACCGCTTCAAATTGTTCTATTGCAAAGTGGGAGAAAACGTCACAGTCCAAATCAATTCATCTTTGATACCAACATTCCTACAACCACTTCTCATATTTTGCAAGATACATAGGTTTTCTATTTCAATAGATCTAAATGAGGTATCATTCTACCATGCATCTTGAATAAAGAAATAACAGTTATGATGATTTCACTGATATTCCATACTTGAGTGTTATATGGTTGTTTATATGATTTTTGTATTACCTATCAATATTTCCTTGATCTTGCATATGATCAAACGTACCACAAGATGGAGCTTTGCTTTCAGCTCCATTGAACTATTTTGGTCATTTGCGAACACTAATATCTAGCATATGGATTTCGCTTTTGAGTCTGATTAACTTATATTGACGTTCATGGACATCTATATGCTTTATTTCTATTCTAGATAGATGGATGGACATCTATCATGCTCATATTTCACCTATTGGATTACTCGTCCATATTTTATTCGACATTGTTTATAGATTATTCTTTTTAAATCTTTGACTTCAAGGATTGACCACATCCAATCTTTCCGTTTGCTTTCCTAATGCTTTTAAGTTTTATGTTTTGCATAGAGTTATTGTTGTTTTCAAAATATTCTCTTTGATGCTTCGTGTGGTCTATGTTTCTCTTTTACACACTAAAAAGCATGTGTTATATATCAATTGAATTTGTATCCTTTTAATCTCTGGTAATTTTAAAGGAAATCTTTTAGGAGTCAGGAGATTTATTGATGTTTTACGTTTACTTGATTGCATATTTTCTCCTTGAAAAGTGCCAAATTTGTTTCCTTCGTGGTGCACCCTTTCACCCTTTCCATGCTAAAGGTATGCTACTAAGCAGAAAACTAAATTTTTTCGGTAATTTTTTTGTTTGCCATGAATTCCAATTAGCCTATAGGCTTTCTAGGTAATTACCTTTCAATGCAATGCATACATAGGGATGCTTAGTGCTTTCTTTTATCCTCTCCACTCAAGTTAAAATCTCACTTGTAACATGCTCAATCTTGGTGAGTCAATTTGTTGATTAGGATCTCTTTATGAGCTGATTTTTGATGGGGTTCGCAAGGTACCAACAAGTTTTGCATTGGAAAATGGTTCTTTAGTTCGCTTAAAACAAAGGTGGAGGGGTCATAAAACCCATATATACAACACTAAAAACACATCAAGGGGGAGATCATATTTTACCTATTCAACACTTGTGCACCTACATCAAATATGAGGATGCCAAGAACCTTGAAAAATCATCTCTAACTAGTCAAGGTAGACAAAATCAAACATGTGTCAAGGTTACTCCAAGGGAAGAGAGATGAAGGAGAACTTCCCTAGACACTAGACATCAAATAGGGAAAACACATCCATACATTTAGAGGCTAAACAAGAGGATAACCAAGATTTATTTGGTAGATTGCAACAAGGAAAATGTGAAGCAAAGATGCTAATGTAAGTTGTATTAATGGGGTGAAAAGGAGTTCCTATCTCAATAGAGTGGTATCTATGTCATATAGACAATCCCAAGGCAGATTTTAGGCTTATCTAACTTAGTAATGAGCATTTTCTAGGAAGCCATGTGAAAGATGTATTGTAGAATACTATCAATGAGAGGATTTTTTTAATTCTTCACAAAGGGAGAGGGGAAGTCCAAGCAACAAACAATTATACACCGCAACGAGATCAAATTCCATTATTGAATATGTTAAACAAATTCTTATTGTAAACTCTATATTGCAGGCCCCTTATTGATAAGAGATGTTGAGGATAATCCATATTCTTGGGCTTTGGTTTTACTAATCATACATTTCTACTCCTTAAATATTTTCCCGATCTTTTTTAGGCTTTATTTTAGTAATTTTTTCCTTCCTTTTCTGACATATTTGTTCAATCATTTTAATTCCTTAATAGAAAAGAAATGTACAGTTTCTTCAACATCCTATGTAAACGACTCAAACCTTTCCACACTTATTTTTTCTTCTTATGCATTTATGAAAACAATTGAATGTTTTAGTCTTACTTCTTCAAATATATATATATGACCCCAATGCATCATATGCATCTCATCCTCCATCCCTGCTTCTTGGAAAATAAAAATTCATATTTCAACTTTTCCTTTTTAATCTTCACAATACATGGAAGATTTTGTAATAAATCCACTTTGGAACCTACTGTCACCAAATCACCACCTCCCCAGGTTAAGCTGGTACTTGTTGCTTCAATAGGATCTATTGAACTAGGTGTTGAAGAACAAGTGCTTTGTATCCATTGAGTGAAAATAGGTTGTAATTGTATCATAGTATCTGAGAACATATCTTGAGGACATCCTGGAGCGCTCATAGTATCATTATGAATATATAGACCAAAACTATGAAAGCCTAAGAATATACATACCTAGTTGAGGTGTGATACAATTGCATCACGGTGTCTAAGAACGAGATCTAATAAATTGTTGTATTGATTAGTTGGGTCATAGTCTCTTACCATAAAAATTGTTGCATGCGCAACATCGCCAACTATGATAAACCCACCAATCCACATATGATGTGTGAATAGAGAGAGTTGGGTACCATAGTCAATATCTAGGTATGGATAGGGGGGCATCGCATACATGTGGTGATCTACGACAATAGTTCAAGATCCTAAAATAGCTAGGTTAATATCTAATTGAGCATGCCATGAAGTAGTTAAGATCTCATAAAGACCTTTATGGCCCTCCCCCGTAAATGGACCTTTATGAGCTTCTAAAATGTTCTTGATGTTATGGCCAATGATCCAATTGGTCTTATGCATATGACCGGCTATCAGGAAAATAATTGCAATAGCCAAATGATGATGCACAGTATCAGTCAGCCATAGACCCCCCGTTACTGGATTTAATCCTCCATGAAAAGTCAAAAAGTCTGAATATTCCGACCAATTCAGGGTGAAAATGGGGTCAATCCCTTAGCAAAATCGGGATAAAGTTGAGACAAAAGATCGTGATTCAAAATAAATTCATGAGTATCCACTCCAAAGTCTAGAAGTTGTTTAATGGGTAGGGAGACATGTATTTTGTGTCCTGCACAAGATAGAGACCCGAGTCCTAGTAACCCTATTAAATGATGATTCAACATGGATTGTACATCTTGGAACCAAGACAATTTTGGGGCAGCTTTGTGATAACAAACCCAACCAACAAAAATAATTAATGTTGCAAAGATAAATGCACCACTTATAGTGCAGTAAAGTTGTAATTCAATGGTTATTCCATATGCTTGCCAAATTTGGAAGAACCAAGAGGTTATTTGTATCCCTCGAAAAACTCCCCCTACATCCCCATTCAATATTTCTTGACCTACTATTGGCCAAGCTACTTAATAGTTTTGTACCCGATACATGGAATAAAATCTTCCAAAATTTCAATGATAACTTCATGTCTCTAGTTGAAATGATCACCAAGGTATTTCATGCTATAAAATTTTAGTACAAATACTATACAATTTTTAAACATCAACAGTTCATTCATTTGTTTTTTTCTTTCTATACTTGAGTTTGGCTAGCATAGCTTTAGTAGTTGGACATGTGTTTCAATCAATTGGTAACTGATTGGAGGCCTATTAAGTAATAAAAAATAATTTAATTTAATTAAAGTATAATATGAGTAGTGGCAATTCATAAGCATAAACACCATATTAAAGTTGACAAGATAAGATGGCTCAATGACTATCGCTTTAAATGAAATAGTTAATTTATAGCTTAAGTTGTCAAAATGAGTACCTTCTTCCCTATTTTTGTCAAGATGAATACCCCCTATCTGTATAGGGTGTTCACTAGGGTTTTTAGAGATCATTCCGGTGTAAGCTCCTCTTCTGAAATATTAAAGGGTGCTATCTCAATGGAAGAGCGCTTGCTTTACAAGCAGAAGGTTCATGGTTTGATTCCTTCGTGCCATACTAATATTGCAATATATTTCTAATTTTTTTTATGGTGATTTATATACAAGGGGGGTTTCAAAGCATCTTTGTATGTTGTTATGAGTGAGGTTCTAAACCACCCTTGTAATTTCTGACGAGGGGGGTTATAAATTGGCGTCATATGTTGCTATAAGGGGGGTTTGAAATTTCCCTTGTATGTTCCTACGAGGGGGGTTTCTAAACCTCCCTCATAAGTTGCTACAACAGGGGTTTTAAACCACCCTCATAGGTTTCTATGAGGAGGGTTCTACATCACCCTCATAAGTTTCTATGGGGGGGGTTCTAAATCATCCCCATAATATTCTACAAGGGGGTTTCTAATTGGCCCCAAAAGATACTACGAGGAGAGTTCTAAACCTAACTAATAGGTTACTATGAGGGGGGCTCTAAACCACCCCCAAAAGTCACTTTTCAAGGGATGTTCCAAATAGTCCCCAAAATCACCACTGCTAAAATTCAATCCTTTTAGCAGTGATTTTTGAAGAGATATAAACTGCCCT
The DNA here is from genome assembly GCA_027924585.1 of Larix kaempferi. NCBI lineage: Eukaryota > Viridiplantae > Streptophyta > Pinopsida > Pinales > Pinaceae > Larix > Larix kaempferi. The sequence continues at coordinate 7,086,618 of BSBM01000236.1, read as the reverse complement.
TGTAGGTTGCTACACAGGGGGTTCTAAAACGCCCCTAAAAGTCACTTTTCGAGGGGGGTTCCGAACCCCCCCCTAAAGGCACTGCTGTTAAAATTCAATCCTTTCAGCAACAATTTTTGAAGAGATATAAACTGCCACAATAAGTGACTTTTAGGGGTGGTTCAAAACCACCCCCAAAAACTGACTTTTAGGGGCGGTTCAAAACCACCCCCAAAAGGTGATTTTTAGGGGCAGTTCAAAACCACCCCCAAAAGGTGACTTTTAGGGGCCGTTCAGAACTGCCCCCCAAAAGTGACTTTTAGGGGTGGCTCCAAACTGCCACCAACTTTTTTTTTTGGGGGGGGAGGTTTGGAACCACCCCTAAAAGTCACTTTTGGGGGCGGTTTATGCTTCTTCAAAGACTGTCGCTAAAAGGATTAACTTTTAGTAGCAATGCCTTTAGGGGGGGGGGGGTTCAAAATTGTCGCTAATGCTAAAACCCTTGCCAATTCCACTTTTGGAGGCAGAAAATGACCGCCTCTAAAGGTATTTTTTGTAGTGGTGGGAATAGCTTAGGTTTTTGGGCATTGCAAGAGTAATCATAACTATGACACAACACATCGAAATCAAAGATATATCTACCATGATATTTAATAGACATATCATGAAAGTTGAGTAGAGAAGCAACTGGAATATTCTTCATCTTAATAGTTTGTCGGATTCTCGAATTGGAAATTTGAAATTCACGGTCTCTTGGTCAATAGAACCTTCTCCTTTGTGATTAACCATATTTTCATAGAAGTATTTATGCCAATCACTTGGTTTTCCAAAGGTCACCAATTCTTCAAAAGGCCCAGGGTGATCCAGTTCTTAGAACAAATTCTCTTGATGATCAAGATTTCATTATCTACTAATTAAAAACTATGTAAACACAGTTTCTTTTGTAGAAGGAAAACATATGGATTCTACTAAAGAACCAAATTCTAAAGTAGCGAGAATGGAATCAACAATTGTCTCTATGATTGGCTAGAAACTAAAGATTCTTCTTATTCTTCCTCCCCTTACTAGTTCTCCTTCCACAAAGTTAGTAGTTGAAGTGGTTCCTACTGCATCACGTTGTCATGCTCTTGGATTTATAGCCCTATCCATGCATCTATATGTGGTAATGAAAAAATAATTCATATGAGATATTACAAGGACTGTTGAAAATCCCTATGGTAAAAATCCCCTTACAATGTGTTATCTAATTTTAGAAAAATAAGAAATTCCTAAACCCTTGACACCTCCTCGACAATGCTGCCAAAAATGACAAGCCCTATATACCTTATTAATTTAACAAGGTATTTTATCTTGCAAGTACATTTAATTATCAACCCAAGGCTTGTGTGCTTGCGAGGTATCTTAGATAGTATATGTAGGTATTAATAAGTAATTAGAAATCTAAGATTAATATTCCAATTACATTCTATCTAGAAATCCAACTCTACTTCTAATGAAATAAAGTTGAATTAAAGTACAAGAAAGTGGGAAATTCAACTATGCAAGTAAAGAACGTTCAATCACACATTTATCATTAACTACAAGAGTAGTAGCATACAAACTCATTGACACATATGTTGTCTTGCAACAAAAACTCATTAACCTTTATGTAGCAAACAATTTAATTAACAGTTATGTAGAAAATGAAACAAAGTTAAAAACAAACTAAAACACACTTTCTATAAAACTAAAATGAAAAACGAACTAAGTTAATGAAAAAAAAATGAAATGTAGCACTTGCTTCACTAGAGTGATCCCTTTCTCTGCAGAGTAGGGTGTTGGGAGAGCTTCAACAACTAAAACTCAATTCACAATAGAATTCTTCAACTCAAGAAATCATGAACTAAATATAGTTGTCTTTATTGATATAAAATAATCATGGTACACATAGTTATGGAGTATTATGTATATCTCCTTCTCTATATCTATAGAAAAGGGTTCTCACCTCTTTTATAAGTTGAACTTCATAAAATAAAATTAAATTAAAGGAAATGTGTTGGAGAATGAAAGATCCTATAGTCGTTGTTGTAATAAAATTAACAAAATAAAATTTACAACAAAGTAGAATAAAAATTACAACAAAGTAGAGAAACCAAACAATTGACTCACAAAAGCATTAATGAATTTTGGTGGTGGATCTACATCTTGTACGACCATTTGGTGCTACTACTCATGTTTCATTGTTGCTTTTATGGTGATTTGCTCAAGTTCTATGGTGGGCGGTTGGAGTCTCTTTAAGACAACGCATATGCATCATCCATAGCTTGTGGTCTTGTAGTAACGACAGTCTTATTGGATTTTTTTTTAAGTTAGCCAAGTAGAAAAGCACCATTTGGAATATATCCACAACAGGGATAACTCAGATAGGGTCACAACAAAGGACTCAGATAGGGTCACAACAAAGGGAATTTGTTGTATGGTTCCACAATAAAGGGGAACTTTTTTAGTGGATGCCCAAAATTCTTGTTGTGTAGCACAACTTCCAATGATATTTTTTGTAGTACATCTCAATGATCTATTCTATAACATAACTCATACTATAGGTTAGATGTGAAGTACAAAAATCCTCTAAAATTCTTAACAATTATCGATATAATTCCATTAATTGAACCAAAAGAGTTCCTTCATGACAAAAGCCGAAGTGGATGAGAATATGCTAATAATGAGAGCAAAGGGTGGAAAAAGGAATATAAAAAATGAGGGTAATAGTTGACAAAAATATGGAATGGGCCCATCAACAATGGTCTTAAGCAATGTAGTGAGCAAAAGGTATGAGGTTATCTAGTGTTTCTAAAAGTAGCAAATAGATTTCTTCGTGACTCAATTCCATTATAAATTTCAATTTCTGCTTCAATTCCTGATCTTTGGGGTTTAGGGTTGGGTATTTCTTTAGTGGTTGGTGGTGGGTTCAAGATTTGTTCATGTGCAAGATTCATGAAAATATAATTTATATGTTGCATTTGAACATAAATATTTATTTATTTATTTTTATTTTGAAGAATCTATTAAATATTAAAAAAATAAAATTCCAAGTCAACCTACCATGAATTAATTCAAGAACACTAAATATAGGTGATGAAAATGTTCCTTATTCTCATGGTGGTCAATTGCATAACTTCACTCCTCAAATCATGTCTCTGAGAAATGCATAAGTTCACTCCTAAAATCATATCTCTTAGAAATGCATTGCATTGTTTAGTAATACAATAAAATTTGTGGCCTTTTTTTAATTAATACATAGAAGAACATGTGTGTGCTTAGGAAAGTGTGTCTCTTAGAAATGCATTGCATTGTTTAGTAATAAAATAAAATTTGTGGCCTTTTTTTTAATTAATATATAAAAGAACATGTGTGTGCTTAGGAAAGTGTGCACATTTTTAATGCATGTGCATTCCTAAAAACTCTCACATTTTCTTTGAAGTTATGACTTGGAATGGTAGTTGGTAATATGTCTGGTAGTTTGGAGGGGTCTGAAGCTAAATGGAAAAGAACACATGTTTTCAAGAATGCATGCACATTCTTGCGTGAGCATGTTCCTGGGTACCCCATTGCCACTTCTTCGACCATCGGTTTCTTATGATAATCCTTATAGAAATTTGCATTCATAATATTTCTATCATCTTAGCTTCATATGTGATGTTTTCCATAGGTGCAATCCTTTCCAAGGAATGTTTTAGTGGTGAAATTTAGCCCATGGGCTAATTTTTTACCTTTTTTCCAAAACATAATTTGCCAATTTCAATTTTTATCTAAATTGATTCGCCCAAATTGTTGGAATATTCTAACCATCTCATATTAGTTTGCATGCATGCATGCATTCCATGTAGTTGTAGGTGAGTCTCCTAGCACCTAGTCCTTGTTTTTGCCCCCTAGAGATTAAATTTGGTCTGCATTAGCCCTCTTAACCACTCATAGCACCTTGTTTACGTCACTGGGGTTCAAATGTGCCCTCATGCATAATTTTAGGAGTCTACACAGCCAGTTACATGATTTGGGGCGCATTGTCCCCTTGATTGCTCAGTTAGCTGACTGTTACACCTAGTTGAATGATACTAAGTAAAAGAGTGCCCCTTTTGACCACTGTCAGTCAGTTATGCTCCCCCTTGGAGTCTCCTTCCCTATTTTGGTGCACAAATGACTCAGTCATGCTCAGTTATACCTCAGTTGACAAACCATTGACCATTAGTGACCACTACACCTTATCGGGTGATGGTTCCAATGCAAACTAAGCTTGCCACTTTAGGTGAATTCAAATCCTAATATAGGCTATCGAATTCATTCTATTGAAACATCTTTTGATTTCCATCTTATTGCTGAAGAATGTATCAACAACCATTTTTCATCTATGTTTCAGTTTAATGAGTAATTTGATCAGGGTTTCTTCCTAAATTCTTCTCAGTTAAAACATTGTGAAATTGTGAGGTTTGTTCAAGCTTAGTGATCTATCCTATGGAATTTCACATGGTATCAAAACTTGTGAGAGATTAGGTTGAGCAACTGTTTTCATTAGTGCACTAGAAGCCTCTGGATTTCCACAGCAAATCCTGGTGCCATTGCATTGAAGCCATTGGAGAAATAATTTGGAGTCTAGCCGGGGGTGAAGGATCCAGATAAAAGTGACTATTGTCCTAAAGCAGTGCTCAATAGATTGAATAAAAATCCGCCATATATATTTTCCATTGTTTTTTCAAGTTATTCCATCATCCGAAGCGCATTCAGTTACCATCAATGGATCTATCTTCAATTCCAAATCTCACTCCCTTCAAATTCTTTGAATGGAAGGATCAAATGGAGATCTTCATGCGCAACAAAGGTCTCTATAGGGTGTTAAAGGTTGTTGAAGTCAAACCAAATGGTGCATTAGAGAAATCCAAGTATCTAAACAAGCTTGATGAAGCATATGGTTTGTTGTGTCTCAACATTTCCAAGTATCTAATCTTTCATCTATCTGGTCTGAAAAATCCCAAGGAGGTCTAGACAAAGCTTGAATCCCTATTTGGGAAGCAGGATGATTTGAGAGGGAATCAATTGGAGAATGAGATGATCTCACTGAGCCCCAACAATTTCAAATCCATCATCACAGACTTCTTCACTAAATTCAAGAACTTGGTCATGTAGCTGAAGATGTGTAATATTGAGAAGAAGGATGAGCAGCTTATTCTTTCTATTCTATCAAAACTAGGACCATACTATTCTGTGTTTGTATCCACCTTCCAAACAACAAAATTATCCATCCCAAATTGGAATATGCCCACTCTATATGCATTCATCCTATCTGTCACAAAGGAGCAGGAAAAAATGGTGTAGATGGGAGTCATAAAACCATTAAGGGATCGAGCTCTTGCTGTTGGAGAAGGAAAGAATGCGAATGGTCATGGAAAGAACAAAGGAAAAGAGAAGAAACAGTATGAGCAGAAGCAGAAGGAGTCTCCCAAATAGTCAGAAGGAACTTTGAATTCTAAAAGAGGCAAGAAAAATCAAAAGGAGAAGACCAAATGTCCCTACTGCAACAACGGTTTTGATCCTGAAAGTTCTTGCATGAAGAAGATAATTGATCTCATGGCTAAGATTTTGGAGAAAAACAACCTTCCAGTACCTCCAGGTGCAAGGAGGAAAGAAGTTGATTCGAAATCAGAAGATAAAGAGAGGTGTCATACACTCATGGCTAGCACTTCGAATGCATCTTCCTTCATCATAGATTCTAGAGCCTTCAGTCACATGTCTGCATCCAGAGATCTCTTCTTAGAGTTCGAACCTACTCTTGGGCATTCCATCCTAATGGGATATGATTCAAAAGTTCCTTCAAAAGGAATTGGAAGGATCAAACTTGATCATGGATACTTCAATGATGTGCTCTATGTTCCTACCTTGGAATCGAACCTCATTTCAATCTATCAAATGACACATATAGGAGTTCCAAAGAAAGTAATTTTTACTCCTAATGCAGTTTATATTCAAAAGATATCTTCTAGAAAAATCATTGCACAAGGAATTTCAGATCACCATTCCAAACTCTATGAGTCCTCTCATTTATTGCCTTACTCAACACAAAGTGCACTTCTTACTCACGCAAATGAAGTGAGTAGAATTTGGCATGAGAGGTTTGGGCACCTCAAATACAAATATTTGCAAGAACTGCACAATCAGAAAATGGTTGAAGGCCTCCCAAAAATCAGATTTGCTAAAGGCACCTGTCAAGGTTGCTTGATTGGTAAGCATCAAGAGCATAAGTTTGAAAAAGGAAAGGAAAAGAGAGCCTCATATCCTCTTCAGTTGATTCACAGTGACATATCAGGACCTCTCCCTCACCTATCTCTGAATAATGCTAGATACATCTTAACATTCATAGATGACTATTCGATATTCCGTTGGGTATATTTTCTAAAGTTGAAATCAAAAGTCTTTGAATATTTCAAATTTTTTAAAGCTTCTGTAGAAAATTTCACTGAAAAGAAGATCAAGATCCTTCATACTGACAATGGAGGAGAGTATGTGAAGAATGAGTTTCAGTTATTTTGTGCAAATGAAGGTATTGAAATGCATCACATTGTTCCATATGCACCACAACATAATGGTGTGGCTGAGAGAAATAATAGAACTCTAAAAGATATGGATACATGCATGCTTGAGTCTAAAGCATTGGATCCTAGAATTTGGGCGGAAGCTGTTAATTGTGCTGCATACCTCCAAAACAGATTTCCTCACAAAAGCCTAAAAGGAAAAAATCCTTTTGAAGCTTGGATGGGATACAATCCAGATGTGTCTTAGCTCAGAGTCTTTGGTTCAAAATCTTGGGAAAGGATTCCTTCAGAGAAGAGGAGATCCTTAGAGCCTCAAAGCAGAGAGTGCATATTGGTTGGTTATGTAGAGAATGCAAAGGCCTATAAACTACTGGATCTGTCTACCATGCACACTTTCCTTGAAAGAAGTGTCCAGTTTGAATAATGGCCATTGCATGATTCCCATGATGTTGAACTAGAAATCTTACCAACTACTCCTCCACAAAATGTTGAACAAGATAGCGAATCATCATGAAAGTTCAAAATATGATTCAGAAAGTGAAGATGATCACATGCTAGATTCATATCCACAAGAACCTAAATATGTAGTACCACAAGAACCAACACCACTTCCAAGGTGGGCTGCAAAGATTATAGAATTTGCTGGTAACCTTGCTAGAGATCCACAAGATCCAAGAAGAACCAGATCTGAGTATCATAGTGCAAGTTTTGCACTCTCTCATACATATCCCTTTATTCCAGATAGATGATTTTTTATGGTTGGATCATATACAAAAAATTTCTTTGAGGCCTCCCAAGGTACAAGATGGATAACAGCTATGGATGGAAAGTACCAATCTCTTCAGAAAAATGAGACTTGGGAGTTTGTTTCTCTCCCTCCTGGAAGGAATCTTGTTCGATGTAAGTGGGTATACAAAACAAATATGGGATCATATGGAGTAACATGCAAGTACAAGTCTCTCTTTGTTTCTAAAGGGTTCTCTCAAGTTCAAGGGATTGAATACATATAGAACTTCACTCCAGTTGCAAAGATGGACTCCATCCATCTTGTTTTGTCTCTACCTACATCCAAGCACTAGAAGGTACATCACATGGATGTAAAAAGTGCATTTCTTCATGGAGATCTAGAGGAGGAGATATACATGAAGCAACCTGAAGGATACATTGATGATCCTTCATTAGTGTGCAGATTAAGGAAGTCCTTATATGGGCTCAAGAAGGCTCCCCAAGCTTGGTATGCTAAGATAGACTCCTTTCTACACTCACAAGATTTTCAGAGATGCAAGTATGATTCGAATGTCTACATGAGGCATGATGGTAACTCTCTTCTCCTTATTGTCCTATATGTTGATGATTTATTGATTACAGGGAGTCTCTCTTCATGCATTAGATCTATGAAAACATCCTTGAACAATGCCTTCTCTATCTTAGATTTGGGATTGCTAAAGCAGTTTCTTGGTCTTGAAGTATCTCAAAGTGATTCAGGAATCAAGATTGCATAGTCCAAGTATGCATCATATCTACTTGATAGGTTTCATATGACATAATGAAAACCAACAACATTTCCTTTTATTTCAGGTACCGATATTGAGGATGGTTCTTCTTCACCTCTGGTGGATAGTACCTTGTATTGACAACTTATGGGGAGTCTTTTGTTTCTTATGCATACTTTCCCTAATCTATTCTATCCAGTGAGTGTTGTCTCTAGATACATGCAAGAACCCCATGAGCTTCACTGGAAGGAATCCAAAAGGATCTTGCACTATGTGCAAGGGACGAATACTTATGGTATTCACTATGCAACTGGGTCTCCATTGAACCTAGTTGGGTACACATATTCAGATTGGGCTGTAGACAGATCATATCAGAAGTCTACATTAGGTTTTGTCTTCATGATTGGATCCGTTCCTATATGTTGGTCGAGAAAAAATAATACTGCTCTTGCTCTTTCATCAGCTGGGGCTGAGTACATAGGTGCAGTGAATGCAACCACACAATGCATTTGGTTGCAGGGTATATTGTTAGAGTTTGGTATTTGCTACAATACTTCACTAGTAATCTATTGTGACAATTAGATTGCTATCAGGATTTCCACAGATCCGGTTCAAAGACAGAGAGCCAAACATATTGAGATACACATGCACTATATCCGAGTATTGGTGCATGATCGTACCATCACAGTGCTCTACTTCCCCTTAGAAGAGAAGATTGTAGATATTTTCACCAAGTCTTTTTCAGTGAAAAAGTTCACTCATCTCTGATCCCTTCTTGGGGTGAGTGCTACCTTGGTTGATTATATTTTTCACAGTCTATCTTGAGGGGGGGTTTTGTTCCCACTGGGTTTTCCCTCTTTCCTCATTTATTTTAGATTGTTGTATGGGGTGACCATTTGTCTCAGTAACCAAGGCCCTATTTTTCAGTTATTACTTATCTTTTTCCTCATAGTCAAGCTTAAGGGGGGTGTTGGAATATTCTAACCATCTCATCTTAGTTTTCATGCATTTTGCATGCATTCCATGCAGATGTAGGTGATTCTCCTAGCACCTAGTCCTTATTCCCCCCCCTAGAGCTTACCTTTGGTCATCATTAACCATCTTATCCACTCAGAGTACCTTGTTTACATCACTGGACTTCAAATGTTCCCTCATGCATAATTTTATTAGTCTACACAGTTAGTTCCATGATTTGGGGTGCCTTGTCCCCTTGATTGCTTGAATTAACTGTTTGCTACACCTAGTTGACTGCTACTGAGTATAGGAGCACCCCGTTTGACCACTGTCAATCAATTATGTGCCCCCTTGGAGTCTCCTCCCCTATTTTGATTCCCAGATGACTCATTCATGCTTAGTTCTACCTCAGTTGACTAACCATTGACCATTAGTGGCCACTAGACCTTATCAGGTGATGGTTCCAATGAAAACTAAGCCTACCACTTAAGGTGAATTTGAATCCTATCAGAGGCTATCAAATTCATTCTATTGTAACATCTTTTGATATCCAACTTATTGCTGACGAATGTATCAACAACAATTTTTCATCTGTGTTTTAGTTTAATGAGTAATTTGATCAGTGTTTCTTCCTAAATTCTTCTCAGTTAAAACATTGTGAAATTGTGAGGTTTGTTCAAGCTTAGTGATCTATCCTGTGGAATTTCACACAAATTCTATGGGATAAAAATTTTTAACTCTTAAAATAACCAAAATTGTCCAAAACCTATATAAAGTTGTTAGAAATTTTAAAATTTTTACAAAATATCACCCAACATTTAGTATGGTTGCAAATTTAAGAATTTGTAAGATTCTCCAAGGTTTCTACACTTTAAAAAAATTATGAATGCTTAAAATTTTCCATGGTCCTTTCTATCAAATTTGATGAAGGCCCCAAGAGGAAGACCCTCCCAAGGAAACCTGCAATCCCCAATAGTCCAAAGAAATAGAAACTATCTAGCCTAACAAATAAAAAGCACTGAAAACTATATAACACAATTCATCAACAAACAAATACAACCTAGGAGAATTTCTTAGAACAAAAAATATTCACTTAAAGACCCTTGTACATATAGAATCCCTTGAAAAGGAAAATAAGGTAGAGGAGACGTTGACAACATATATAGAAAAGGAAAATCTTGAAAAGGGATTTGAACCCCATACGAAGAGAATCAACAAGAATAAGAAGAACCAAAATTTGTTCTCAAAGAGCCAAAGTTGTTCTCAAAGAAACATAATTTCCCCAAGTCCTATAGGTAGAAGAAGCAAAACAAATGAATTCTAATGATGCCTTGGAAGAGGAGGAATCCTAAGAATCCACAAATCTTATCCCTAAATAGGTAGAGACCCCAAAGTTATAAGTAATCCTTCTCCCCTTGAATATCATATGTGGGAGCATTAAGGAAGAGGAGAGTGGTATATGAAAATTTAGCTCCAATCACAAGGGGAATAAAATCCAACCAAGAGTGTAAAGAAAAAAAAAGCATATTGAAATAAATCCCTAGCTCTCAAAGTACACTTGATAACTACTAGGATTTCATAGAATAAATCTTCTTAAAAATTATATATGAGACTACCTTTCAATACGATTAAAAATAACCCTTTTGTTTTGTTAATATGTTCTATTACTAAGTCAATTTATAAAATCTTATACATATAGTAGAAGAATCCAAGTCTATAACCAATGTTTAGTTTTTGGAAAGATGGAAATGAGTGGCATAAGATGTTCTCTAATAAAAAAGAAGATTCACTCTATTTTGTGTTGCAAGAATGTTAAACATGTATGGTTGCAACAATTTTGATCATACTAAATAACCATTATTGTGAAAAAAAATGAGTAAGAACCAAATTTAGGATGATATGGTATGATTTACATAAATTTGGGGAATATTAACTTAAGTGTGATAATCTGCAGGGATCTAGCAACTATAACAAACTCACAATCTAACTCTCAGGATTATTTGCAAAGAAGAAGAAGCATGCATTCAATAATCACTCATAAACACAGAATAATGGAAAATGTCAATATCATAAAATGAATAATGAATGTAGAGAATATGTTACAATGATAAGTGATGAGCCATCATATAGGATTTGAATTATCCAAGTAGGGCATTTGAATCTAAGCTTAGAGTCTAGCTTGGAGATCAATGGAGACATCATCCAGTCAGCAGTATCAGTCATAAATGGTAAGAGCTAGTCAAGTGTGTCCAACTGAGTCTAACAGAACCATCTAGGCATAAATCAGGGAATGGAGACTCCAAGGAGGGCGCATGAGGCTGTCAAACAGCCAAGTACAACTCCAGAACTAGCTAACTGGAAGCTACAAGTAGTCAGCATGAGCAATCAGTGGAAGAACTACTCAATCAGTGCACTAACTGAAGAATAACTCCCGGTAGGTGAGATGAGGCACCCTAACTGAGTGATAACTGGTGGTAGGTGAGTAAAGGCGCTCTAATTGACAGTGGTAGGTGAGAAAGGCGCACTTGCTAAGTAGAAAAGTCAAGGAGGGCGCATTAGGTAGGTAGGAGGCCAAATGGGGGCTAAAGACAGGCTCTAGAGAGCTAGAAGCAAGCTCTAGGTGTTGGGGAGACAACCATGATGGTGACTGGATGCATGCAGTAGCATGCAGTTTTGCATGCATGCATGCAAAATACAAAAGTGATGATGTGGATATTCCAACATTAATTTGGCTTTCGTTTTCAAGCAAAAAAAATTTTGCTTGTTATTCATAGGAATCAAAGAGTACATAATTCCATAACATCCACAAACCCCTTACAAAATGAGCAATGCCATCATATAAAGGTCAAGAACTTCATCATAACCTCGTCCACCAAAACTAACATGTCAAAGAAGTCAACACGGGACTGAAAACAAGCCAAATTACTAAATTCCAACTACACAAAAAAGTCAAGGCATACAAAATTTATCAACTACAAAAAACAATCACTCTAATCCAAGATACAAATCATATTACTAATAAGTGTCAAAGCATTGAAAGTAGGAAATTGAGAACCTACAACATAAAAGGATCAGTCTCCTTGAAAGAAAGACAACCATCGAAGAATTATTTAATATAAAGGAAACCTCTTCAGTGTTGAGAGCAGTCTTGGAGAGGTTGTCGGCATCATTGTTGTGTTCTATGTAGATGTGATCAATTGTCAACTTTGCAAAATACTCCATCAACTTATTTACCCTAGTGCACTAGTAATCAAGAAATAGAACATGAAGATGGAAACGTTTATTGGACCAGTTGACAATAACAAGTGAATCACCAAATACCTGCAATGTGGGAATGCTAGCAATAAAAGAAAATTTTAATAAACACCAAAGTGCCAACAACTCTACTTTGGTATTTGATCCAATCCCACAATTCATCCACAATTTATAGCGATGATCAACATTTAGATACAGTAAGATCCCTGCACCCAAAAGTCCATTTCTAGTGGCACCATCAAACAATCCTGTAGCATATGAGAATGTTGGAGGATTAGTGATTCTATGAGGATTTTTGCTAATCATAACATGAGCATAGTCTTTAATATATAAACTCAATATTCTAAAGCAACTGGCAGTAATATCCAGTGGTCTATATCCAAAAAATATAATAGTTCCTAGATCTCCAAACCTCCTAGCATATGAAAACAATAAACTTTTTTGAGAAGGGAGTTTCATGGCCCAATTTTCTAGATTTCCTTCCACATAATTGGATCCCCAATCCTAGAAAGTACTAAGTTAATCAGTGATAGATTTCCAAATTCTCTTACTATAATGATAAAGTACAAAAATATGGTTCACTAACTCATAGTCCTGTTTGCAAAGTACACATGAAATACTTGGGCCAAACCAACCCCTCCGAAGGATATTATCCCAAGTTAAGATACAGTTCTCACAAGTAAGCTATAACAAGCATTTGAGCTTTAGTTTCATATGCCACTTCCATATTTTTTAATACCACCATTTGTTGATAGGACTTGAGAGAGGGTTTGCAATTTCATTATAAGCATCCCTAGCAAAAACTTGACCTGTGGAAGGATTTAAAGACCAAATCAATTCATTGTCTTTACCTCTAACCCGATGCTTGCTCTATTCATGGATGCAATATATGAATTCCATTCATCGGCCATGACACTGCCCAGCCCCAAGTATTTAGTATTCAACCAGTAAGAGGTCGAGAATCTCATCCATTGTAGCCTCTTTATATGGGCCAAGGAAAAAAAACAAATTCTTCCAAATAGTCCAAGAGATACAAAGGAAGGACATAATTTTCTTCATTGCCAAAAACAAGGTCAATCCCAACAAAATTTTTGAGCCACTACCAACGTTCTAGGAAAGATCCTTACTAATCCAAGAAAAGGCTTTGACAAAGCCTTTCAAAATTTTTGAAGCATTTATGACTAATTGACTTGCATTCCTAATCCAACCAACATTGGAACCCTGTAAGTACTTGGAATTTGGCACTTCACACCAAAGACTAGATCCAAATATTCCTCTCCACATGCTTTTCATGCATAAGGGAGTGTTAAACCAATGAATGTTCTTTATATCCCACCCACCTACAGATTTTGGTTTCATAAGGGTATCATAGTTGACAAGATGCATTTTTCCCCTCGTAGAAGAACCAGACCACAAAAAATTGAACATTTTTTCCTTTTCAAGTTTGAATAATGGATTGAGGCATCTATTGAAGTGAGAACCAGTACACAAGTATACCAACCAAAATAGACCTTAATAAAGTAAGTCTTCCTCCCAAATATAAATACCGATAAGTCCAATTATTTATTCTTTTTTCCACCTTCTTTACCAGCGACATCCAGTCTATAATTATATAGTTATTCGGCTTTAAAAAATAACCCAAGTACTTAAATCCAGCATTCAACTATGTTGTTTGGAATGATAAAAGAAAGCTAATCTGTTCAATAATGCAACATCAGTACCATGATTAATAAAACATATTTGGAAGAGCTAACCTCCATATCTGATGCTGCACAGAAAAGGGAAATGATCTGAGCAAAAAAAGACCACTCCACTGATGTGTATCTGCCAGACAAAATAACATCATTTACAAATAATAAGTGTGTGATAAAAGCAGTAGATGCAATTTTAATACCCTTTATTTTTCCTTCGTATTTTTCCACTATAATGAAGCTACAAAGTCCTTCAATAACCAAAAGGAAAAGAAGAGGTGAAAGGGGACATCCTTGTCTTATACCCCTAGATCTTGTAAAAAACATTGTAGGGGAACCAATGATGAGGACATCAAAGCAAGTTGGGGAAACACAAGCCATAATCCAATTTACCACCATGAGAGGGGGACCAATCTGCATCAATATCAATCTAAGGAAAACCCAATTGACTCTGTTGTATGCTTTCACAAGATCCATTTTCAATATTAAGGATTACAAATTTTTTATTTAATGGTGTGTAAGAACTCCTAAGTTCTCCCACTACATCCATAATTTGTCTATTGGCTAAAAATCCAAATTTATCTTTTTTCATAACTTCGGCCAACTTTGGTCTCAGTTTATTAGATAAAATATTTTTGATGATTTTATAAAAGAGATTACATAAGGAAATAGGTCTGAAGTTAGAGAATTTTAAAGGATTACTGCATTTAGGAATCAATGTAATAAAGGTATAATTAATGGTTCCAGACAAATAACCTTCGACTGTAGACTACTCCACCATATCCAATAAATCCCTACCCATCAAATCAAAGAAATAAATGAAGAGCTCAACAAGCCAACCATTTGGCCATGGGCTCTTATATTTGGCAAATTGTTTTAAAACCCCTTCAATTTCCTTCATGGTAATTGGTTCCCCAATTTTTACACCCTCCTTAATTGAAAATAAAGTAGGATAATTATTGATCACCATAAGCTGAGATGCAATATCATTTTTACATTATCTTTGAAATGATTATAAAAGTGATAGTAAGCAAGTTTTTCTAAATCCTTTTGAGAATGAACCAAATTACCACTTCCATCCTGCATATATCAAATAGAATTCAGATTCCTTCTAAATTTTGCATATTTGTGAAAAAAATATGTATTGTTATCACCCTGAGAAATCCAGATCACCCAATTTTTTAACCGCCAATTCATCTCTTCCTACTTAAGGAAAAGAGATTTATGACTTTCCAGATCAGATAATTCCTTCTTCTCTTCTTCAGTAAAGATACTAGAAGTAGAATATTTAAAAACATGTTCCATTAAATCTTCAATTTCAACTAACTCTTGCTTGGATTTGATCTTTTTTTCTTTTTCCCAAAGTACTACCTTCTTTTTCAAATGTTTAAGCTTGAACACCATCTTATCCATAGCCGATAAATCATCTAGTATAGTAAAATAGTTCCAACTATTCCTAATCAAGGAGTAGAAATCCTCATCATCTAACCACATATGATTGAATTTAAAAGGGTAATTGTTTTATTTTTTCACACCATCCAATTGTAAAACAATTGGGGAGTGGTCATAGATAGTGTAATTTATGACCCAGGATCTAAATATGTGCAAGAATAAGTTAGGGAATCTTCCATAAGAAATCAATCCAATCTCTTGCTAATACCCCCAATTCCACTCCTCCCATTTCTCCAAGTGTGCCCTAGTTTAGTAGGAATAACATCCACCAGATTATGGATCTGAATAAGTTGTAGAAAGAAAACTGAGAGAGGATTAATTCTAGAGCTTCCACCCCAAATATCTGATGAATATAGGGTGAATTTCAATTCCCCAACTCAGATAATCTTCGAGTCCATCAATAAACCAGAAGAATCCACCATGTTCCAAAAATTTTCCCTATCTTTGTAGGGACCATAACAATTAATGATGGAAAAGTTTTGATCAAAACCCCTATATCTACCCTGCAAAATAATTCTTGCACATGTCCCATATGCCTTAAATTCAGTAACCAAAGGATTCCAAGTTGCCAACAACCCACCAGAAAGGCCACTAGAATCTAAGGAAACCATTTCCCATCCATGAAGAAGCTTTGAAAAAACTTCTACATCATGAACACCTTTACACATTTTTTCTTGAATTAAGATCACATATGGGCTAGTAGTGGAAATTTTTTGTTTAAGGGCCCTATCCTTTCCAGCCCCACCCCCCTCGACCCTGCTAATATTTAAATACAAAATTTTCATTAAGTACCCCTGGAGTTGGGCATGCCTACTCTAAGGGCCCAATGGTTGTTTGGAGAACCTGAAACATATTTTTTTTGTGAAGCCTGAGAAATTATTTTAGATAGGGGGGTGTAATCTGAATCAAAAGAGTTCAAATCCTTCTTAGCATTCTTCCCTCTATCATTTTTATTCCTAATCTTAACATTTTGGTGTTGAATAGATCCAACTGGGGAAGCATCATAATTTTTGGATGGCTTGGAAGAAAAAATATGTGCAGGGGTTTTTACTACAACATCTCTATAAAATGGATAAGAGCCCAAAACTATACGGTTTTGTACTTCAGAATGCAAATCTAGGCAATTAGGGTTTTCAGAAATAGTCGAGGTCACTTGTGGGAAATCTTTATTTCCACCCCCATTAGAATCAAGATTCAAAATGGAACCCTATGCTAAAGTAATTTGGACATTATATTCAATACAATTTGAAATTTATTTAGAAGGGGACTGAGCTAAAGAGCCCTTGAAACTAGCAAAGAGGGGTATTGATTATCCATCTTAGAAGAAGATTCCACCAATACATTATCATGATATATATTTCCAGAATCCATCCCAACCCCTAAAATTCACAAATTTTGAGAAGGAATTGTAATGTTATTATTATCATGAACTAAACCCTCCAATTTAGGGCTTTCACCAACATATAATACTTGTAGGGAATCATCAATACAATCCACGAGTTTTAACACCACAGAACATTTTGCAAAAACTCCACAATTTGCAAACCGTAAATCCCCATTTAAATATTTATTCTCATAATATTTTTCTGCAGATGTTAAAAAATTCAAAATCGATTTCGAAACACCTTCATAATCAGTACGTGAATCGTTTGAAACCACACCTTGCAATACACAAGCTTCCAACATTTGCAGGGGTCAACTAGTGATGAGGTGTAGTATCATCATCATCTCGAACTCTAGAAATGGTTTTTTCTTCAAGGTCAGAATCCTCACCAAAGCTCCATTTTTCCTCCCCATAAAGAAGGCAAGGGAATTTTTTCTTCAAATTTCCATTATATCTCCAATAGTGACACCAAAAGGGAATATGAAGATAATACAACTTCTATTTAAAAATTCTTTCACCCCATACAATTTCAATTTTTCCAAGAAGTCCCTTCGATATGTCAAGTTCAACCATCACTGAAGCAATTCTTTTATCCACGCCATAGATTATTTTCTTGTCTAATTTGATAAATTTTACCCATGAAATTTGTGATACCTTCAACAAAAATTTGGTCTAGAGTACAGTTGGGAAACCAGGTAGTAAAACCCATAAATGTCGTTTCACCATCTTCTCCTTCACTAGATCGAACGAAGTATGCTATCTCCTAAGAACTAGAGAATCATCTTTAATCAGCCAAACTCTGTCTTAACTTAAGTTGTCTTTAGTATGTAATATGTTAAGGATTTTTATTATTATTATTGTAAAATACGTCTTATATTTACAAGGAAATTTATAGCCACGACCCACACCCACAAAGGGTTTTCAACCTAGGTCTCAATGTTAATACAAACCTATTTACTTCATTGATTGTTATTAAACCACACTCCCATGGGCTATGTTAAGAATTATTACAAGTTCTGAGGAAGTAATTGAACCAAGAGTTTCATACTTCAATTTGTAAATAGTCTATATTATTCTTAGTATGAAAAATTACAAAATATTTTCGCGCATCTTAGGCCAATTACAACAAGAAGTTCATTTATATTTACATTATTACTTTAAAATTTATAGTTCAACAAAGTATCAATAAATATTGTTTAAAACATTTTGAAATAAAATCATGCACCCGTATCACTTGGCACACATTATGATGAATTATAGATCTCGTAATCTTAAAGTTCATTGTCATTGTCTATGCAAACTAGTTCGATGGGTTAATGCAACAATGTTTTACCAAATTTGTTGTGCATTTGGCTAGTTTCATTCCAACAAGTACCTAGTTCCAATCCCCTTATGTGAGGCACACTAGTTTACACCAACACATTTACTAGGAATTTCATCCAAAAATACCAAGAAAGCATACCTTGGGTTGTTACCCTACAATATTTTGTTTGGGAAAAAATATATACGCAAACCTATAAAAATCACCACTTTTATGAGGTATTACTATGTGAATGAAAGTCCAAATTGGGGGTGGCATGTGCAAGAGAGGGAGGTTATCATCAGCCCCAAAGGAAAACAATAATTTACTTATAGGCCTATGCAAGACAACAAATAATCAAGCATATACTATAGCACTATATTTGGGCATTCTCATTTTGTAGGAGATCCAATCAAGAGAGGTAATGGTTTTTGTGACTGGACAAACATCATTCAAAAATAAAAGAAGGAAAGGTATTTTCTCACCCATCACCAGAATGATAGATAGGGTAAAGGGATAGCTCATCTTCTTCAACAACATTGCCTTCAATCATATTCTTCAAATGTGCAATGCAAGAGAAAACTCAATGGCCAATCTAGTAGTTGGTTTATAAAAAGTGGTGTTAATTAAAGGAGAGGAGCACCCCATTAATTTTTATCACCCATGAAATAACAACATGAGGTTAGCCATATCAACCATTGATATAAACATACATGTGGATAGGTGGGTTAAGTACAATAGAGCATTTGAAGGAGAAAGAATTTACAACCCAAAATCCCCCATAAATTCTCATTGTTGCTAAATCTAGGTAGAATGACCCTCATTAACATTGAAGCCGTGGGAGGTAGGGATGTAGGTGAGATATTTGTGTTAATTTGGAATTACAAGGTTTGTGTAGTCAATGCTAATTTGGATATTTTTCAACTTGATACTCCAGTTCATCTCAGTTCATGACAGAATCATGAGGAGGCTCATAGACTTGGAAATATAAGAAGATACTTGCCTCATTTTGTTCATTATTCTAAATGGTTCTAATTTATGTGAGACTTTTCCTGCTTTTTTTCATATTAAAGGTTAATGGTTTTATTCTAGTCAAGGCTTTGCATGGTTTTGTTATATTCATTTGTTAGGATATTCCTATACTCCATCCTAGTCCCACCAGTATTTTGATCCTTTACATTTTCAGTCATGCATGCACTTTTAGGGTTTGCATGCATTCTAGGGTTTGCATGCATCCCAGTCATCAGTCCAGCACCTAGCCCTCAGTTAGCCAGCCCCGAGGAGCTTCTCACTATTCAGTTTTAGCCCTCCAGTTGCTTAGTGCACCCTTCTTCCTTGATTTTAGGGAGCAACTCGCCCTTCTTCACCTACCAGTCCAGTTGTCAGTCAGTCACACTCAGTTACACTCAGTTACAGTCAGTTACAGTCAGTTACACTCAGTTACATTCAGTTACAGTCAGTT
This sequence comes from Larix kaempferi, assembly GCA_027924585.1. Taxonomy (NCBI): domain Eukaryota; kingdom Viridiplantae; phylum Streptophyta; class Pinopsida; order Pinales; family Pinaceae; genus Larix; species Larix kaempferi. Next base: position 7,067,088 of record BSBM01000236.1, on the reverse strand, counting down.
ACAGTCAGTTACACTCAGTTACTCTTAGTTACATTGAGTTACACTCAGTTACACTCAGTTACACTTAGTTACACTGAGTTACACCTACCAGAGTTAGTTTGACTGATGGTTGACAGTTACTTGAGCATTGATGACTCCTCTGATGATGATGAAGACTTCCAGTTGCGCTCTGATGATCATGAGGACACCTAGTTGTGCTCCGATGACACTCCAATGATCCTTTGATCACTCCATGAAGGCTAATTCGAATTGCCACCTTAGGCATTCGAATTCCTCATGCATTGTATTATTTATATGTCCATTTGTGATTAATAATCTAGTGTGTGTGAAGTATTATTGCTTCTATCTGAGTTCTACTGTACCATATTGTTCTGTTGCTCATTATACTGTATTGTTCACTCTTCTTCTATTTTCCTGCTTAATCATAATTACTCTTGTGAGTTATACATCATCTCTTAGATCTGCTGTGAGGATTTTCACATGGTATCAGAGCATGTTGAGAGTATTGTTTATCTCCATTCTTGAGAGTTTTTTGCAGGTTATTACCAAGATTTCGAGTACAGCAGTTGCAGCAGTTTCTGCATCTTTGCAGCAGTAGCAGTTGCAATTATTCTATATTGTTTTTGCAGGTCCTCTATAGCTTCTATGTATTCATCAGGAATTACTCCTCTTTCTCCACTCAACTATGATGAATGGAAACCACAAATAATAGCACATTTAAAGAGACATGATCTCTTTGATTGTTATTTTGAAAGAGAGTTCGAATCCTATGATGAAGAGAGTGACTGGTTAGATAAAGGTGAAAAAGCTTGTGCAGTCATGATGTATGCTATGCCTCGATGCATGTCATATGACTTCCCTGATATTTCATGGACTCCAAAAGAGCTATGGGCCTACCTGGATGGAATATTTGGCATACAGAATGAAGGAATTGGTCCAAACCCATTCGAAAGCAAGCAAAGTGATGCATTCGCTCCCCTTGATGGTCTCTCAGATCATGAACCAGTATCATCTCATATTGAAGTTGTTGACAAAGAACTTGCAGATTCTCCGCTCATGCTCAAACTTTCTTCTCTTTCTGTGCCAGCTCACACTCTAGATATTGCAGAAGGTCCTAAATCCTCTCTTGCACCAGAGTCTGTTGGTTTGCATCATGATCACATGATTATTTCAGAGGTCAAATCAGCTAATGGAGGTAATGCATTCGCTCCTCTTCAGCAAACATCTCTTTTATACTACTATATGATCATAAATTCATGCTTTCAGAAGGTCATTGAAGAATATGGCCATTGCCATTCGCTTGGGATAATTTCTCATGCACCTACTGGTTTTGATCTCACCTCTCATGGTTCAAAGGAGATCTCAAGAAACCATGATTCAAGTCTTGTATCTAAATTGGGTCCTAAGCAATTACTGCTTGGGATAATTTCTCATGCATATGATAGTTTTGATCTCACCCCTGCTGGTTCAAAGGAGATCTCAAGAAACTGTTTTGAAAGTCTTAAATCTGATTTTGATTTCAAGCAAACATGTAATAGTTATTTTTGGCATAATCTCACCCATGGTGGTTCGAAGGAGAAGACAAAAGACTATATGCACTTTCACAGATTTGATCCTACCTCAGCTGATTCGAATCACAGGTTCAAGGATCATTCTCATACTATTGGATTTGTTCTCATCACATTCGATCTGAAGAGCAAGTACAAGCACATGCTTTTTGAGCATGATCCACTTCTTCCCAAGAAGAAGATACCTCCAGACATATGACCAAGCATCACACCTGCTTGAGTTTGGAGCATTTATTTTTATGTGTGCCTTACAGTCTATTTTTTGAGGAGGGGGTATGTTTCCCATGAAATTTTCCCACTTCCTTGGTTTATTGATTGTTATTATTCATTGTATTGGGTGACCTTTGGTCTTAGTTACTAGGGCCCAGGATGGATTAAGGGGGGGTGTTAGGATATTCCTATACTCCATCCTAGTCCCACCAGTATTTTGATCCTTTACATTTTCAGTCATGCATGCACTTTTAGGGTTTGCATGCATATTGCATGCATCCCAGTCATCAGTCCAGCACCTAGCCCTCAGTTAGCCAGCCCCGAGGAGCTTCTCACTATTCAGTTTTAGCCCTCCAGTTGCTTAGTGCGCCCTTCTTCCTTGATTTTAGGGAGCAACTCGCCCTTCTTCACCTACCAGTCCAGTTGTCAGTCAGTCACACTCAGTTACACTCAGTTACAGTCAGTTACAGTCAGTTACACTCAGTTACATTCAGTTACACTCAGTTACAGTCAGTTACACTCAGTTACTCTTAGTTACATTGAGTTACACTCAGTTACACTCAGTTACACTTAGTTACACTGAGTTACACCTACCAGAGTTAGTTTGACTGATGGTTGACAGTTACTTGAGCATTGATGACTCCTCTGATGATGATGAAGACTTCCAGTTGCGCTCCGATGATCATGAGGACACCTAGTTGTGCTCCGATGACACTCCAATGATCCTTTGATCACTCCATGAAGGCTAATTCGAATTGCCACCTTAGGCATTCGAATTCCTCATGCATTGTATTATTTATATGTCCATTTGTGATTAATAATCTAGTGTGTGTGAAGTATTATTGCTTCTATCTGAGTTCTACTGTACCATATTGTTCTGTTGCTCATTATACTGTATTGTTCACTCTTCTTCTATTTTCTTGCTTAATCATAATTACTCTTGTGAGTTATACATCATCTCTTAGATCTGCTGTGAGGATTTTCACATCATTGGGTGCTAGGAAGAAGCTAGTGCTAGATGGCCTATGGGTTGGAAAGGTTTTCAATTTGGCTTACAACATATTTTAGTCCCATGGAACTCCATGAGCATAGAGGAGGATGTTCCTATTATGTGTATGGATAAAATGAATATAGTAAGAGAATTGAGAAAACAAGTATAGATGCTCTTAAGACTGTATCCTATATTTAAATTATAGAATTATGCACTATATATAAGCTCAATGGAATGGGGTTGGAAATCTAGAGATAGAAATGGAAGCTTATACCAATGAGGTATCCAAGTTAAATGAATATCTTGACATGCATTACAACATCATTTTAGGATTTGCTCACAGTTTAGTCCTTGGTGGAGTGACCTTTAGTTTCAATAGGTTGTTTTATATGGATACAAAGAGGAAGAAATTATTCAGTAAGAATGTGCGAAGGAGGAAGAAGCAACCAATTGGCCTTTAAAGGACCCATGGGAGAAGAATAACAAAGAAATGGAAGAAGCCTAGAGTGGGCATGGATATGTGTAGTTCAACAAGTTTTCCTTTTTCATGTTTTTTATTTGTATTATGGATAAGTAGGAAATTTGTTAGAACTTATAGCTATAAGGAGTTTTTTCTTCTTCTAATAACTCAAAGCATAATCATTCAGGTTTATGTGAACAATTTGATAGTGATATCCCAAAGAAAGCTTTGGATTTTGAAATGTATGCTTGTAAAACTCCACTAGTTGGCTTGGCCACAATGCTTTTATACTAATATTAATCTTTCCGACTTTATTTAAAAAATGTTTAATCTAAACCAAATAGTGACTCGTGAAAATCATTACATGCTCTATTTTTTTCTCTATATACCATAATAGAATTTTATGCATAATATTATATACCAATGTTATTCCTTTCATCAAAAACATTATGTCATGTTACATACCCCTCAATTCAATTGAAAAAAAACTCCATTTTCATCTTAATTCAAAAATTAGAATCCTTGATTATAAATGCCATAAGCTTGTGTTTCCAAGATATTCATTTAAGGAAGCTATACTTCCATTTATAAGGAATCAAATTGCACTGATAGAGATCCATACCTATGAGATCCATTAACATATTCATCTTTTTGTAATACCCCGAACCCCTGTTTTGTTTTATGTAATAAGGATAAAATATTATCCAATAGAAATAAGAAGACTGGATGATTAAGTGTTAATTAGTTGTGATTAAATTATGGTTATGTCATTGTGTGCTATAAAAATGCAGCAACGATATTGATACAAGTAGGATTCCATTAGGGGAGGAAGAAGTGAACTTAAAGAAAAATTTAAAAGAAATAAAAAAGAAAAATAATAAATAATATAAAAAGGGGTAGTAATAATGATAATAATAATTCAAGAAATGAAACAAATTAAGAAGCATCAAAATGGATCTAATCTATAACTTATTATAACATAATCAATAAAGGAAAATAGTGAGGAAGCAAAAAAAAAATCCCATTAGAGTTCATAGGGAAGGGATGGAAAAAGTAAATGTTGCTAGTTTCTGTCATGTCCCCGGTCGCTTTGGTTCCTTTCAGAGGAGATGGGAGACAACCCGACACAATTTTTTTTTAATTCTCTTTTTTTTCACGCACAACCACAATGGCCTTCGATCCGCAATCCGCAATCCACCCTACTGCAATCCACAGTCAAAATTCGGAAGTCGGATTTCCAAATCCACCTCACAGAAGAAATCGCGCTCCCGAATTCTGCAATCCACAATGCAGAATTCAGAAGCCGGAAGTCAATTCACAGCCTCATAAATTATTCGTTCGACCCTCTGCAATTCCGCAATCCGCATGAGGAATTTGGAAATCAGAATACTCAAATCATCATCCCGGAGAATTTACTCCTCTGATGCCCGCAATCTACAACCCGTATTGCGGATGTCAGAAATAAAAAAAAACTCATTTCTTAACCCAGGGAAAAACCACCTTCGACTTTCGCAATCCACAATCCACCTTGTGGATGCAGAAATTCAGAAATCAAACGTGTCAACCCCCGTGGAAATCAATTTATGATTCCTGCAACCCGCAATCCTCCTTGCGGATGCGGAAAGTTGGAATTCCAATGCGCCAATCCCCGTGGAAATCGCCTTCCGATTCCCGCAACCTGCAATCCGTCTTGGGTATGCGGAAAGTTGGAATTCCAATGCACCAACTCCCGTGGAAATCGCCTTCCGATTCCCACAACCCGAAACCCACCTTACGGATGTGGAAAGTCGAAAGCCTAACCACACAACTCCAAAATTTGGTCCCTGACCTTCGCAATCTGCATTGTGGATTCAGAAAGTCGGGACCACATACCCCTGCACCTGCAAACTTTTTAAGCTTATAAATTCTTCATACTCGGGCCAAGTTGGACAAGTCCGGTACCGTTGGAAAGATATTGGAGATCTCTATCCACTGGAGTGATCCCCTACCACATCTGAGTAATATGAATTGTCCATATTTTCAACTTAACAATAGATCAAACCTCCTCAATACTTCTTTACCCTGCTACAAGGGGCTCAGTTTCTCGCTGCCATGACTTCTCCCTTCACCTGAACCACATAGGGGTCATTGTTAACACCTAAAAAGTGCTCACTGGCTCATTTCCCTATTTTCATGACCCATTTGTCCACTTTTTCCATCATTTGAGCCTCTAAAACCTTCAAAAGATCACCAAAAATACCAAAACCCATCTTTTTCCACTCAAAATATGTAATTTTCCTAAAAAAATACAAAAAACCCTCAAAAGGGGTCCAAAATTCTCCAAAATTTAAAAGGGAATAAAAATATAAAATATATTCAAAAAAGGAAAAAGAGGGAAAAATAAACCTAAACCATTTTGGTCCATACCATTGGTTTCCTCAAACCATAATGGTATTCCCCATCACCAAAAAACTATAAAAAGGTGATAGGGGCTCCTCACTATTCACGCACATTTCATCCTATCCTTATGTTGCCAAATTCCCTTTGAGAGCCCTTGCCTCCCTTTTTGAGTTTGAAGATCCCCATTGAAGCATTGGAGAAGAAGAGACCATTGGACATTGGAGCACCTCAACCTTGGAGTTGCTCAAACTCACCATCCTCACCATTTGAGGTAATACAAAAGATCAAATTTTCTATTTCTTGTTTTTCTTATGGATTTCATTGTTTATTGTTCTTAAATCTAGTTTTTATTTCCTTGCACATGTAAGATTAGATTTACTGTTATTTACATTTGTTTTTATTTTTACATTGAGACTGCTGCTACAAGTTAGCAGGTGCCCTTTAGCACATGCTTGGTTGCAAAACCAAGCAACAGTCATGAAACACAATAGGGAGTTATCTAATTCCTTCCCCAAGTCAAGATGAAGCCAAGTGGTCCTTCTTAAAGGATTATGCAATGCATAACTAAACACATATCATGAAACTAACTAGTCAATGCATCTACAACCTGCAAGTTTAGCAGCATATTAAACTCATGCAAATGATGAAGCATTCAAACATGAAATCAACCTCATACTCAGGATTATAAATGGTCTTCACACTAATCAATTTCATGTATTCATTCATTCAATAACTTGAACATAACAAACATAACATAACATAGGGAAACTAACATCATTTTACACCACAGAAGCACTTATCTTTGGAATGAAGATGTCCAACAACTGGCTAAGTGAGTGCAACTTTCCACCCAAACTTAGGTCTTTGTCCATCCTATACTCTTTCATCTAAGAGACCACCTCTGATATGGGCTATGTATCCACTAAGGAGGGCTAATTAGTCTCTCTCACAGTTAAGGTTCCATACCAATGTTAAGCCAACCTACAATTGGGTTTATCAAGCATGCAAGGGAACAGGGAGGATGATGCTAATCCAGTGAGCTCAACCAGAGAGCTATAGGAATCTAAGACTTCTTAGCAGACATGGCACCCACATTACCTACCTCACCCAACACAAGGAAGGTCCTCTTCTCTATTGCACAGTCCCTCAAGGACCCTTCCCTCCAGTGCTCTTAAGGGTGGGCATAGAAAGGTCCAAACTACTGCTTTCATGAGATTTCATCTTTCACTGGGTTTATCAAGCAGATCCAACCCTATGTTTGAACTTCTTCTCTTTTATTCAAGCTAGGTTCTTCTCAGGTTTGTGTCCTAAGATCTGCCCCACAACTCAGTCCTCTGCAATCTTATCTAAGTGTTCTCACAGCTTCACTAAGCTTCTCACACTCTGTAATTCATCTCAGGGTCTGATCCAAGGATTTACCAACTAGCTTCACTTCCCACGCAAGGTTTATTTGTATCCTTGGCTCTGCAAATTTGGCTTCCCATGGAATCGCAGTTCTCCTCCCTTCTTCCTGCTCGACTCTCTGTAATGCGTGATGAAATCAGGTGGTTGGTCAACTACGAGATAGGGATCAGGATGAGCGAATTCCTAGGTGTAGAGTGGCTTAAGGGACAAGTAAAACAGATCCATACCCTGCCATACGGATTACAGGGTTGCTCCATACTCCATCGACTCCATGGACTAGTTTTCTCAACTACCTTCTTACAACATAATTAAATGTCAGCATGGTGAGTCAAATAGGTTCCCAAATTGACATGTGGCAGCATGGGTTCCAATTCCAAAAACCCGCTCACCTCTCCCTATTGGATATACATGGATCCTTCTCATTGGTTTCCTCCTTAGCCATTTTTCTTGGTATTTCATTGCAATATTTAATAATTACATCATTTACAATATATCACGACTTAAAAACACATGGATTATCATAATATCAAATACTTTCCTATGCAAATAAACCTAAGCATCCACTAGTGGGGCCTTGTCCTTGAGCTCCACACTAGGGAAAACACACATTTCATGTACACAATATTTACATTGAAGCCAATAAACCCTAAGGGGTCAAAATAGGGGTATTACAACTCCCTCCCCCTTAGATCAACACTGTCCCTAGTGTTCTCAAAACTGAACAAAAATGGGAATGCCTCTCTCATGGAATCCTCGAGCTCCCATGTAGCCTCATAGGGACTAAGGTGCTTCCATTGCACCTTCGCCTGTCCGATGGCCCTTTTCCAGAGCAAAGTGACCTTCTTGTCGATGATGCACATAGGCTCCACTTGGAACTCTCTCTGGGGTTCCACCTATATCACATGCCAATCATTTATGTGATTAGGATCATGTACATATTTATTAAGCAAAGAGACATGGATAACATTATGATCTCTCATGTTATCAGGTAATGCAATTTTATATGCAACTAGCCCTATCCTATCAAGAAATTCAAATGGACCACAATATCTTGGTGCCAACTTGGCACAACTCCCCAACTTCATGGAACTTTTCCTTGGCTTCACTCTCACATAAACATGATCCCCAATTTGAAATTCTTTATGCACTCTTTTCAGATCTGCATAACTCTTCTTCCTGTCATGAGTTGCCTTCAAATTCTACCTGATCTTAACAACTTCCTACTCCAAATCCTTAATCATTTTTCATTCAAGCACTACCCTGTTCACTATATTGTCCCAATTCACTGGAGTTTTGCATCCTTTGCCATACAACACTTCAAAAGGGCTCATCCTCAATGATGCTTGATGTCCATTGTTGTAAGCAAATTCTACCTAGTGTAGGTAGTCTTCCCACTTGGATGGTTTATCCATCACATACATCCTCAACATGTCTTCAAGAATCTGATTCACCCTCTCAGTCTGACCATCCATTTGAGGATGATATTTGGTGCTAAATTTCAGCTAAGTTCCCAATTCCTGGAATAATCCCTTCCAAAAATTGGAAGTGAATTTTGTATCATGATCTGAAATTATTTCCTTGGGAAATCCATACAATTTGAATATCTCCTTCATGAATATATTTGCAATGTCACTTGTCTTATGATTGGACTTGACAGGAATGAAGTGAGCTACCTTTGATAGATTTTCCACCACTACCATGATTGAATCATGCTTCCTCACTATCATTGGAAGACATGTTATAAAGTCCATAGAAATCACTTCCCACTTCCATTCTAGAATGGGAAAAGGCTGCAACAATCCTGTTGGATGTCGATGTTCTGCCTGGACTTGTTGGCACTTTTGACACCTAGAAATGTACTCTACTATATCCTTCTTCATCCCATGCAAAAAGTACTGCTTTCTTGCCATTGTTATAGTCTTTTGATATCCTGGGTGTCCAAAATATGGCAAGGTATTTTTTAAGGATTCTAATATTATACTTAAGTATAATATCCTTGGCGATTAGTTTGGATTGAAAAAAACATGTATATAGATGGGTAGGCGAATATTAAATATGAAACATACAATTTACTACCGAAATGTGTAAATTTTGGCGAATATTATGATAAAAAAACATATTTTATGTAAATATAGGCGATATTAGAGACTAAAAATGACCAAATAGCGAATTTATTTTTTGAAAAAAAACCCAAAAATAGCCAATTGGAGAAATTTTTCCCTTAAAAATTACCCTGGAATATGGCATTTGATGTATCTCATCCATCACAAGATTTTTCAATTATGCACAATTTGGGATGTATAGTCTGGTACCCTGATAAATGAGAAGATCATTTTCACCAATATGATATCCTGCACACTTTTCATCTACATTTCCCTGCTGCAACTTCTCCTTGATTTGAAGGTAAGCTTCATCACTGGTTTGAGCTTCAAGAACCCTTGTCTTAAAATTTGATTTACATATACTCACTGCTGTAACATGAAATATTCTGCTAAGTGCATTTGCAACCTTAATCTCCTTACCTTTAACATGTTCAATTTCCAAACCAAATTCACAAAGAAATTCCATCTACCTAGTTTGCCTAACATTCATATTTGGCTGGTCAAACAAATATTTCAAGCTCATGTGGTCTTTCTTGAGCTCAAATTTTCTTCCCAAGAGATAATGTCTCCATCTCTTGAGAGCATGAAATATGGATGAAAACTCTAAATCATGTGTGGCATAGCTCTTCTCATGCTCCTTTAACTTCATTAACTCATAGCAAATTACAAATCCTTCTTGCATGAGCACTCCACCTAGCTGTTCAATGTACGCATCTGTGCACACTACAAAATCTTTCTTTGGATCTGCAATCTTCAAAACATGAGCACTGGTAAGCAACCTCTTTAACTACTGAAATCTTTGCTCACATTTTTCAGACCATACAAACTTGATATTCTTCCTCTGCGATGAAGTGATTGGGTGAGTTATCTCGGAGAATCCTTTAATGAAACTTCTGTAGTAGCATGCAAGACCCATAAAATATCTAACATCTGCAACATTATTTGGAGAAGGCCAATCCATTATGGATTCAATCTTTTATGGATCCACTGCAATTCCCTCTTCTGAGATGACATGACCCAAATACTACACCTTCTTTTGATAGAATTCACACTTTCTCAACTTTGCATACAGTCGATGTTCTCTAAGGACTTGCAACACCATCCTCAGATGTTCATTATGCTCTTCTTCATTCCTTGAATAATCAAGAATTTCATCCAAGAACACAATTACAAACTTATCCAAATACTTGATGAAGACACTATTCATGAGACACATGAATGTGGTAGGTGCATTGGTAAGACCAAATGGCACCACATTGAACTCATAATGGCCATATCTAGTTCTGAAAGCTGTCTTATGAATGTCTTCTTCCTTTATCCTCACTTGATGGTATCCAGACCTCAATTCAATCTTTGAAAACACTTTAGCTTCCTTCATCTGATCAAACAAGTCATCGATTCTTGGAAATGGTTACTTGTTCTTGACTGTCACTTTATTTAGCTACCTGTAATCAATACACAGCCTCAAAGTCCCATCCTTCTTCTTGACAAATAGCATAGGTGCTCCCCAAGGAGATACACTAGGCCTGATATACTCCTTGTCCATTAATTCTTGCAGCTTCATCTTCAACCCTATGTAAGACTCTGATACCAAATGTAAGATTCACAAAATTCATATAAACCTATAATAAGACAAAGAACCAACATGCAAATGAAACCATATACCAACAATGGATTTGATAATCTGTAAACTCATATAAATCTGAGTAACAAACAATAAACAACATGTATAGAAGATCTGACAAATAAAGTGGATCTAATCAATAGTAACAAAAATTATACTATGAAAATTAAGGAGCCATACCTGATTTTAATTCTAGTCTCTAAATTCTACAAAGATTTAGTTTTGTTTTTGTAATTTAACCATTTTTCGGTCTCAACTCAATTTTTTCCTTTGTACAAGCTAGCAGATTTAACATGCAGACCTTCATATATTAGAAGAGTTCTAGATTTGACATAAGCACCAGATGAAGGTATATCCATAGATTTTACCAGTTTTAGCCACTATAACATTCCACCTTATTAATTAAGATTAGCTGGGAAAAGCCCATAGGTCCTAAGGCTTTGAACCCTGCTCTGATACCAAGTGTAAGGCTCTGATACCAAATGTAAGATTCACAAAATTCATATAAAACTATAATAAGACAAAGAACCAACATGCAAATGAAACCATATACCAACAGTGGATCTAATAATCTGTAAGCTCATATAAATCTGAGTAACCTACAATAACAACATGTATAGAAGATCTGACAAAGAAAGTGGATCTAATCAATAATAACAAAAATTATACTATGAAAAATAAGGAGCCATACCTGATTTTAGATGACCTAGCAGCTACCATTAGCTTGACAGCTCCAATGTGTGCAAGTGAAGGTGGGGGGTGACTCTCCACCCAACCAACCCCCAGCCAATGGCTGAGGCCCCCGAGCCCCCAACAATTAATCCTATGTCAGTTCTATCTTGCTTTCCTCTCCTCCAGAGCTCCTCTTCCAAATGCCAAAAGACAAAAAAAATCCCCCTCTCCACTTCTTCTCCTCCTTTTATCTTCTCGTTCTCCCCTTTTCTTAATTTCTTATTTAATTTCTATCTTTATGCAAAATTTGTTTTCCGTTACTTTTTTTTTCATGTTTCTTTTTATTATTTACATTAGAATATATTACATTATATCATATTTTATCAAATATTTCCTATATTCGTATATGAGGGTTGTTACACCCTACTAATTCTTGTGTGCTCATTCATGTAAGGAGCTTTAGAAATTGGTGTTGCCCCTGGAAGAATATTGATGGAAAAATCAATATCTCTCTTGGGTGGTAGTCCTGGCACTTCATCTAGAAATACATCTTGGAACTCTTACAATAGTTGAAAGTATTCTATCCTTGGTCCCTTATCTTCTGATGAATATGAAGTGTGGACTGCATATAACTGGCAACCCTTCTTATAAAACTTTCTCAACTGTAGGGTTGAAATCTACCTTATTGAAATAAACCGATCCCATTTGATTCTCTTGTCATTGATTCTCTTCACTTGCATGAGGTGCTCCCACCAAATTGAAGCTCTGCCATTCAGATTGTAAATGGAAACTGTGGCCTTTTCATTTTCTGAATAATCATGCATTCTGAATTACTTCTTCATTCCAAGAAGCCATGCCTCTTCCTCTTGACCAGTCTTACTTTCTCCCTCAAATGTGGGTGGTATTGCCTTCCTAAAGTCTCCCTGTTGGACCCCTCTGAATTTCTTCCTTCTCTCACTTCTGCTAGAAGTATGACTTGGGATTATTTGAGAACCTCTAGATTCATCTGACCTACTAGAAAGAGATTTTGGAGAGGGTGTTCTATTATTTTTTCTCACAGAACTCCTTTTAGGGCTTGGATTCCTTTTCCTAGAACCGCCTCTAGAGTGACTACCTCCATCTCTTTCTTCTTTTCCCACTTTGCTTGGGTTAGACCCAATATTTATCCTCTGATGCATATCAGTGAGGCTCTGCAAGATGGAAGCATTGAGCTGGTGCTGCTCTTCCTGAGCCTTCATCAATCTCTCATTGAAGCTCACCATGGTTTCAACCAAGTTTAGGGGAGTTATTTTCTCTCTTTCCCCTACCACATCTGAGTACTCTGACTTGGCCATATTTCCAACTGAAGCATAGCTCAAACCTCCTCAATACTTCTTTACCCTTCTGTAAGGGGCTATGTTTCCCTCTTCCATGAATTCTCCCTTCACCCGACCCACAGAGGGGTCATGAAACACAACATGGGGTTATCTACTTCCTTCCCCAAGTCCAGATGAATCCAAGTAGTCCTTCTTAAAGGAGAATGCAACGCATGACTAAACACATATAATGAAACTAACTAGTCAATGCATCTACAACCTATAAGGTTAGCAACATATTAAAATCATGCAAATGATGAAGCATTCAAACATGAAATAAACCTCATACTCATGCTTATAAATGGTCTTCACACTAATCAATTTCAAGTATTCATTCATTCAATAACTTGAACATAACAAACATAACAACATAGGGAAACTAGCATCATTTTACACCACAAAAGCACTTATCTTTGGAATGAAGTTGTCCAACAACTGGCTAAGTGAGAGCAACTTTCCACCAAACCTTTCTCTTCTAGCCTATACTCTTTCAGCTGAGAGACCACCCTCGAGCTAGGCTTTGTATCCACTAAGGAGGGATAATTAGGCTCTCTCACAGTCAAGGTTCCATCCCAATGCTAATCCAACCTACAATTGGGTTTATCAAGCATGCAAGGGAACATGGAGGATGATGCTAAGCCAGTTGTTGATGTATTTGTAAATTTGGAATATATTCACTTGTATATTGTATTTCTACTTTATTGTATCCCCAACGAAGATGTATTATTCCTCCGATTGGAAGTGGCGTTAGTTGTACTTGCAAGTGTCGCAAGTTATATTGTAAGTGTCGTAACTTATACTTGATGGGTTATTAGACCACCTTGATGGGGTCGGCCCTGTATGAGTCACGTGGGTTAAAGGGTTATTAGAACACCCTAGTGGGGGTTGGACCAGTCAACATTATGTTAAGTGGTTAAGTTGGGGCCGACCTAGTTAAAGTTAAAAGACAAGTGAAGTAGTGTTTAAATAGAGAGTGCCTCTCTCTCATTTTACACATTCTCTCACTCACTCACTTCACATTAGTGAGAGAGAGGAGGAGTGAGCACAAGTGGAGGAGGAGTATGCTACTGAATATATATATCTCTTGGGTTTGATCATTGTGATCCTTGTATTGGTGCTTATTCTATCTCTGAGGAAGTTGCGGGGTTTTTCACCTTCTTGGTTTTCCCCAGTGAAATGTTTTGTGTCTCTTGTCTCTTGTCTCTTATGCTTGATATGATGTACATGTTTTTATTTCAGTTAATATCCTAGATCTATTGAATTAAATGATGAAAAAATAACATGGTATCAGATCTATCCTAAAGGAAGGCATGGTATGGCATTTATGAGACTTGTTGCACTTGCCACAAATTGGAAGCTAGGGCTTGATATAGCAAAAACCAATCATTGTAGAAATTTCACTATAAATCCATTTTGGAGAAGGTGAAGGATCTGAAACTTCTACAGGTCATAGATAGAATCCCCATGTACCTTGTGTCCGAAGAAAAACATCTAATTCGTTTCACTTTGTATTTTATGATCAGTACAATCTAGGGTTTCTTCCTCTTCCAGATCTCAGTCATAAACAGGTGACCTAGGAAAAAAGGTCACAACTTGGGATAGGAAGCTCCAAATGAAATTTCGTAAAAATTGACAGGTAGGGTACGGACTGTACTTTCACAGGCCCACTTTTAAGAGGCCGAAGTTTAACCAAGCACACGTGTCACTCTGTACAAGTTTGCTATCCTGTTTTATTCCATAAACAGGTCACGTTGCGACATTTGGCATATCTCTCTCTCAGAAAATCCATTTTAGGTAAGACCTATGGGGTTGGAAAGAAGATAGTTCAGGATACCATAGGCCGAAGTTTCAGACCCTGTGGATTGGTAATTTTGGAGACGAACCAGAAACAATAAGGTGCATATTTATGTCAAAACAGAATTGGATATTGAGCACCTTCATCCTTGGCTTGTCACTACTGCTGGAATTTAGGGCTTTGGAGAAAGTTGGAATTTTTGGAATCGGAGACCACGACTGAATGATCCTCATCAAAATCGAAATTTAGAGACCAAGATCGAATTTTTTGGTTGGGAAGAAGGCCAGGCTTGATCAAAACCTAGTTCGGGATTTTGATCGGAAAGATGGAAAATTAGGGCTTCTGCAAATGTTGGAATTTTTGAAATCTGTGACCACAACGAGAATCTCCTCAGAAAAATAGAATTTTAGAACACAAGATCGAACCTTTTGGATGGGAAAAAGACCAGGCTTTATCAAACCCTAGTTCGGTATCCTGTCTAGAAGATCCCAAAGTTTCAAAGGAAATTTTGAGGGGTCAAATTTTGCAGTTTAAAAAATTGAAGTATACCAGCTTGATCAACACAACAAGGCACATATTTTCATTCAATCAGAAGTTTGAAATTCAAAGTTTGAATTTTTAGGGTTTCTCTGACAAACCCTAATCTAGCTCTAGATCCAGTTTCAGCAAATCAAAGTGGATTGGGTTGTTGGGCCCTGCCCAAGTGGGGTAATTTTGAGCAAAAATAAGTTTTGGAACTGCGGAGCTGAGCGCAGTTCAGCTGAAACATTTTTGTATAAGTGTTTGGGATGCTGCGAAGTTGTGCGCATTGCAGCGTCGGAAGAGCTGCGAAGTACAGCGCTGCAAGGAGGCAGTGCTGCGAAGTGTCCAGTCTACAGAGATCCAACAAGGCAGAGTGTTAAATGGAAGATGGCACATGTTCCGGTTAGACCGTCGACAGTCTATTTTTGGTAAAGATGCAATAGGAGTGCCAAGCGACGGGTAGGAGCAAATCAAGAAGAAAGCAACTAGTTACACACATGAACGATACCACTACCTGAACCAGTCACATGAGGCCTGTAGCTAGGGTTTTACCCCTAGCTTGTGCCAATGAGCACCTACTAAGGAGAATGGACTCCTTAGTAGCAGTTCAGAATATTAAACTAATTATGCAATAAATAAAACATTAAATTATTTCTAATACAAGCATGAAGCATAAACACCAAAATGAAAGAATGTCTTTGTATTGATGTTACCTTGAGTGTCAAGGTTGGTGAAGCCCTTTGCAGTGTCCAAGAGGATGCTCCAAGCTCCAAGAATGCTCCTTCTCCTTCTCCAATGTTGGGGATGGGCCAAAGGTGGCTCTCAAGGTGAAACTAGTTCAAAGGTGGACTAGGGTTTCGAGAGAGATTTTGGCAGAGTAAGGGTGCTTGTGATTGTGGATATGGAATAAGGGATCTCCATCACCTATTTATAGTTTTTTGGTGGTGGAGTGCTGACCCATGGTTTTGGGAAACACATGGTTTTAGGCAGCTGTATAGGGTTTTTTCCTCCTTTTCCTCATTATTTTATATTTTTATTCCCTGTTTAGGGGATTTTTGCTATTTTTGGAGGAAAAGGGGGTTTTTTAGCCTTTTTTAGGCTATTTTGATGGTTTTTTGGCCTTTTGGAGGCATTTTAGGCCTTTTGGAGGCTTTTAAATGGGTTTTTTGGGATTTTTAATGGAAATATGGTAGGAAAATGGACAAATGAGTCATGTGATGTGGTAAATGAGCTAGTGAGCACTTTTTGGGTGTTAACAGATTGCCCCCTGATGTGCGAGGGCAGGAGATCATCGTATGGCCGATGGACATCATAAGTCATAAATGGTTTTCCTGGGATGTGGAGAGAAGAGAAGAAACAAACTGGAGCCCGGAACAACGATCCCGAACAACTGCAAGAACTAAAAGTACATAACCTCAATAAAGGATGAGGAATCATCTGATCATATGGACGAGGCGGGCATTCCCATGCTCGTATCAGGATATAACATAATAACAATGGGGTCCAAAAATGGGGACCTGAAATATACATGACCTCAAACACTGACTGAGGAATAATCTCAATATATGGACGAGGCGGGCATACCCATGCTCGTATCAAGATACATAAATATAACTGTGAGGCCCAAAAAAAAAAAAAAGGGGACCTGTAAGATACATGACCACTGTGTACATCATAAGAGTCCAGAGGGGACACAAATCTGGGACATACTGCTGAGCGGATCATGTGTGAACTGCAGAACTGGTGCACCGGAACAATCAACAGTGCTACTGAGTGTGGTACCAAAGGAACTGATGAGCTGCTGGATTATAGTGACTGGGGTCATACTCTCCATGGTACACTGAACTGGAACTGATCTGGAACTGAAACTGGGTACTCAAGGAAGCATGAAACTGGATGGCTTCCGAATACAAACGCCAACGCAGCCCGGACATCCACAGGAACATATAACTGGGCGTTCCAAAGTGACTCACCAATGTGCTAGAGTCGGGGGAAATCCGGGGTCTTCGACTAAAAACTGATGGGATATAATCCTACGCGATCCTCAACGATGCGATCAAGGTGCTGAAGTCGAGCATGTGAGGAACAACCACTCCGAGAGGCAATGATGATTCCTCTCGGAATGATCCGTAGGCACCTACCACAGATGGTGATAAGTCCAAGGCGTAGGGACCTCTGGGCCTATCCTCTGGAATAGAGGAGCTGTCGTCGACAGAGGGAGACCTGCCCCTATCAAGGCAATGATGTTTCCGTGACAGGAGCGCGAGGTACAAGACCGAAATGTGATAGTGCTGATGGCAGGACTGATAAACTGTGGTGGGACAACTGGGCAAGTAGAGCGGGTGGACTCAAACTTCCTTTGTTCAGAGTATGATAATGGGAATGATCTGGCAGCATATGAAACTGACTCAGGGAAAAGGGATCATAGCTGTAATGAATCTGGGGGAATAACTGGCTGAGGGAGACTCAAGCTGGTGTAACGTGGCAGGAGACTGCAGAATACTCTGAACAAAGGCGACCTAATTGGGGGTGCTGCCGAGATGATCGATCATAGTGCCATGAGGCACGGGAGGGTACTTCTTCATGGGTTAAGGAATTAGAAGAAGTGTGTGGATAAAATGATACTGTCGTGTGGATTTTACGAGCCCAAGACAGTTCATGCTCATGGTTGCTTTCAATTTTAAGGAGTCTGAAAGCAATAAGAAGACTCTGAGGTAGTGGAATGGTACTGTCGTGTGGATTTTACGAGCCCAGGACAGTGTATGCTCGTGGTTGCTTTCAATTTTAGAGAGTCTGAAAGCAAGTAAGAAGACTCCAGGGGGTTGCTTTTTCGTAGATTTAGTCTCCAAGGCCCAAAGAAGCATAAAAGGATGCAATGAAGAACTCTTCTAGCCGGTGTGACTAGAGTATTCCTTTTTCGTAATTAGTCTACCAGGTCCGGAAAAGGGTTAAACTTATACCAGATAGACGCCCTTTCAGGTACTTTAACGAGCATGAAAGGAAGCAAGATTGCTCGGCGATCTTTTCATTCTTTTAGGAGTCAGAAAAGAGCTTAACGGAAACTCCCTAAGTGCCTTTTTCGTAAAGGACTTGTCCGGCCCGAAAAAGGGATAAAATTATACCGAACAAAAGGAATGGCCAGGCAAGGAGGAAGTGTTCAATCGCGGTTTAGTAATGATGACCAAGAATGAGGGTAGGTGGGAACACTGATGGACCTCCTTGCGGGGTAGATGAAATGGTGGCAAAATAACGAAACATTTGCAGTATGACAGGAGTGAATGGCTCATGTAAAAATGTGGAACAATCCGATGGCGGCCGATGTGGCACGCAAACCGAGGCAGCAAGGTGTTGGGACACAATGTTGAAATTGTACCAAGTGAGAGCGAGAAATGATCTCAAGCATCATCACGGGCTCGGAAAAATGAATCCGGCGATATAAAGGATGTCAAAAACGGGTGACGGCCGATGTGGCACGCAAACTGAGGTGACGGGGGCATTTTGAAAAATGCCCGGAAAATCTGGAGGTGAGAGCGAGAAATGATCTCTAGCATCATCACCAGCTCGGAAAAATGAATCCGATGATATAAAACATGTGAAAAACGGAGAACGGCCGATGTGGCACGCAAACCGAGGCGACTAGTGGCGTCTGAAAAATGGGTAAAAAATGACAGGACAAAAATAATGCAACGAGGTGACCATCATGACGGTCACGTCGTGCTGATTCCAGTGGTGGAAACGGTTTGTAAAACGGATGCCGTATGGGGCCAGAATGACCAAAACAAGAAAAAGTCAACTGACTATAAATAGTGGTGGGTCCAACATGACATGTGTCATTTGTACTTTGTTGACTTTGACTTGTGAGGTGAGTGTACCAGAGCTTAGGTGGCATTTCTGGACGATCCGTCTGGCTGTTTGCAGATCCGCGAGATACAGGTATTTCGTGAAACTTATACCTGCATATTTTTTCGGGTTGGGGGTTGGGTAGTGGGTCCCAGGGTTGACTTGTACGGTCCACGTGGGGTGGACCGCGGGTTAGGGGGACGAAACCGCGGTGGAAGACCGCGAGTTTCGGGCTGAACCATGCGGTTGGAGACCGCGTGATTCTTGGATGGAACCGCGGTCGAGTACCGCGAGTTCCAAGGAGGAACACGCGGTTCCCAACCGCGGGTTTAGGGCTTGACAGGCGCGGTTGGGAACCGCGACCATGTGCCTGACAGCCGCGGTTGAAAACCGCGGTAAGAAACCCGAAAGCCGCGGTTTTGGGCCGAGCTTTTAGGGCTTGTTTGGGGGGAAAAAAGTATTTTGCTTAAGTTGTCATGAGACTGATGGGTTCACTTTGTGTGATTGGCAGGATGCCCCAGGTTCTGTGGAGAGAGCGGGAGATCCCTGATGATACTATGCGTTTCATCCGAGAGAACCGCCATGTGCGGTCAGTGCTGGGGTTGTGCGGACTTTTGAAGTTCGCACAGATACCTATGATACGGACAGCAACATTGTTGCTGAACCGTCTGATCAGCTTCTGGGAGCCGGACATACAGGCGTTCCGGGTACAGGGGGAGAGGGTAGACCTTACCCTCACTGATGTTTATTTTCTAACGGGGTTACCCTGCTTGGGCAGGGTGGCAGATACACAGCCGCGGGTTGCCGCGGACGTCGACATGGAGGACATGTTGGAGAGGTACTGCGGGCAGGACGCGAGGGTGCATAGGAATGCACTCCTGGTTAGGGACCTACAGGAGCCGGCAGTGCAGGCCATGACGGCGTGTATGGTGAGGGTATTGGGGTCCCAGTCGCCAGAGAAGGTGTCTGGGGGTCAGATGCAGATGGTAGAGCGCGTCTTAGATGGGACGTACTATGCCTGGGGCCAGATGTTCCTGACCTGCGTTCAGCGACAGCTGACGGCAGCGAAGGAAGATGGCAAGGGTTTTTGCTTTGGGTCCTTCCTATGTGCCTTCTTTATGGAGAGGGTACCCACACTGCGGCCACGGGTGCCGATTAGGGCAGGAGGGATGAGGGAGCCGAGGATGGTCCGTTGGGGTGAGATGATGCGCCGCCGTGGTGGCGGTGACGTGGGCAGATATTTTACGCAGGAGTTGTACCTGCAGTGGCTCCAGATACCGTTGACGCTGGACGACTTCCCGTATCGAGACATGGACTTCACGGGAGATCCAGAGGCGCCACGAGCACCAGGACAGGCATGGGGTCCTGATGGTACGTATGTGTTTTTTATTTCATGTTATGTATGTCAATTTCTTATGGATATGATAGTTGATAGATATACTTTGACTGACACATGGTTGATTGTGCAGATGTGGGACCGAGGCCACCTCCAGGGTATGTGGCGCGGCAGGGTATTGTGGCCGTTCCAGCGCTTCCTGGACGAGGAGAGGTGCGGCGCCGGGACCCAAAGGTGACTCTAGAGTCTGTACGGGAGCTGCTAGATCGGTTATTGATAGGAGTGACCGACGAGGGTTGGCGAGATGTCGATCCGGATGTGGTACGGGATTGCATGGGGGCACCCCGTGAGTTTAGGTCCATCGCGATTCGGGTGGCGATTTTGGTGGACCGGGCTCGGGCACAGGAGGCCGGAGGCGAGGAGGACTTGCCAGAGGAGGAGCGAGGGGAGGACTCAGAGGCAGCCGATGCTGGCAGTGATGCAGGATACGACTCTCATTAGGGAGTGCAGGGGACTCCCCCCGAGTTTTGTAGCTACGGCATGTATGTAGATGAGGTTGTAGGCATGTATAGCCATTTTTTGTATAGCTGAGTATAGGGGTACTCAGGACATGTATAGCACTGGACATGTATATTTTTTGAGAGATATATATATGCACGTGGATGCACCTTTTTATATGATGTTGTTGTATTTGTACGCACGTGGATGCGCTTTATGTGTTATGATATGTTTATGTTGCACGTGGATGCAAGTAGGTTAGGATGTTAGGCACATGGATGCCCCTTGTGTATTTTATGTGATGTGACATGATATATGTTTGTTTAGGCACGTGGATGCCCCTATGGATATGCTTGTGGGGTATGTACAGGGATGCAAATGTAGATGCGATGCAATCTTTTTGGGTTTTTATATGTATTTTTATGAGGTGCTATGGGATGATGATGCATGATGTTACATGGTGTGATTGATATGCCAGTCTAGGATGTTGTTGGCCATTTGGTCTGCGACACGATTTTGAGCTCTGGGGACATGTGTGAATGTGATGGATTCAAATTGTCGACTGAGTTGTTTTGTGCGCAGGAATTTTCTAAAAAGGCAGGGATCACGCACCTGGTAGCAGTTGTTGAGCTGGGAGACAAGTAGCTGGGAGTCAAGGAACACATGAAGGTGACTTATGCCCATTTGGAGGGCGGCAGTCAGGAGACCGGTCACGGCATCATACTCCGCCTGGTTATTGGTAGCAGCGCCTATACATATCCCGTCAAGGTGAATCATCTCGTTGGAAGGGGAGTACAAGACCCATGCTGCAGAAGCCAGGTTGGGAGACCAGCGGCTTGCGCCATCAGCGAAGCCAGTGTAACTAGGTGGAAGATGGTCCATCTGTAATCATGCAGAAAGGATGAATGTAAGATGATGGTAAAAAAGTGAAAAACAAAAAGAGAGCAAACTGTACAATGCGGACCAAAAAGGGGGCCGCGAATTATTCTATGGATAGAGATTCCGTAGGATGCAACCCATCATGGGGGTTGCGTAAAGGGAGGCCTTTAGAGTTGGTTTCAGTAAGAACATGGAGTTCCTCTGGCCGTGTGTCTATGTGATGGTTGAGAATGGCGGTGTCGAAACCGGGCATTCCGTTAGAGGGCCAAGCAAAGACATCACGGAACTCTTGGAAGAGTTGTATATAATCCTCAATCTCCCGCTCGCTGCAGGAGGCTCCTAAAGTGATGAGTTCAGGGGCATATCCTGGGAACTTTGAGGGAGGGAGAGGATGTTGTTTTTGACGAACGGGGGTTACATCAGGCCATGTGTCAATGTGGTGCTCTATAATTGCGGGATCAAGACCAGGCATTTCGGTATAAGACCAGGCAAAGACATCACGGAATTCTTTGAAAAGGTGTGTGTAGTCCTCAATCTCTTGTTTACTGCAGAATGCTCCTAAAAAAATGAGTTCAGGGGCACGACCTGGAGCAGCAATATCAACTTGGATGACAGGTGAGATGTTGGCCATGTTTCCCTCTTCGAAGGCATCAGGAGCAGGAATAGGGTCCTTGAACCAGTCAACCTTGGTGGGGAGGAAGTCTTTGGATTCGACCGCGTATTGGGTAGCGGTGCTAGAGGAAGACGCTTCTGGGATGAAATAGGAACGGTGGTGCATATCATCCCAAGGATAATCCGGGGCAGTTAGGGCCTCAAGAATCTCCTCATCAGTACGGAAAATCTGTGTCTTCAAATCGGTTGACGAGGGGGTAGTGGAAGTATTGGTTGAAGAGATCATGTAGATGGTATTAACCTCTCCGGAAGGTGAAGAGTCTGGGGGGTAGATCTCTTCAATGGTAGGTGGTGCCGTCTCAAGGTCCAGATTGTTCATCTCATAAAGAGCTGCTCTGTAATCCGGGAGATCGGGACAATGATGTGAATAGTGCCCGTAAATACCGCAGATGGCGCATGAGTGGTTGGTACGTAGGGACTTATCTTTAGGCTTAGGAGTGGGGTTTAGTTCGACAGTTGGGATGTTGGGGTCATCATCGAGCATTTGCATGTGCTTCTGTAATGCGGGTAACTGTGGGCATTGGTGGGTCGCATGGCCCAACTCGTCACACAGCGAGCATTTGGGAGGAGCACGAAACACTGGAGGGTTCTTGACTGTCTTGGGAGGGGGGACAGCAGTGTAAGGTTGTGGACCTCTGCCCCCAGTGGGTTGAAGAGGAGGAGGAGGTGTCGTGGAGGACGAAGGGGTAGGGACCCCGGGAGGTGGGTGGGTGGTAGTAGCCATGGGTTGCACCGGCTGGAGGACGACATCAGGTGTCGGCGGGCGAACGGGAGGCGAAAGGTACCATACAGGTAATCCCAAGGTTAACCCAGGGAGGCTAAGGGTAGCCATGACCGGGGCGCTTACTACTCCTGCTGGAGGAACTAGGAAGGGGATCGTATGGATCGGTGTAACACCAATGTGACTAGGTACCAATGGTGGTTTAGGCAACAAGGATGGTTGATTGTTAGGTGGTAGGATGTCTTGGGACAAGGTACATAAGTCAGACATTTCGGGCGTAGATGATGGCGGAGGAATGGATTGAAAGGTGGAGGTCATCGGCGCGTCTGAGTAGACTCCAGGCCCCGTAGAAGAAACAAATGAGGTGGAGGCAGGAGAAACAGGTTGTTCAACCATGGGGAGAACATTTTCTGGTGCCGCCGGAGCACTGGGATCATAGTAGGTGAGCTGGTCAATCTTAACCACGCGTCCTTCATGGGGGAACATCATGGTGCGGAAGACAGAAGAGGCAACCGCCCGCATGGCATACATGTAGCTGCGGCCAAGTAGAAGGTTGTAATCCAATTGGGCATTGATTACCTCTATGTCAATAAGAACTGTTTTACCACCTAACTGGACAGGAACGTTGGGCAGGAGGCCTTGGGGCTGGGCCGAACGACCGTCATAGGCACGTAACGCAGTGGTGGACTGCTGGAGAGGAGGGGATCCTAGTTTCTGCCATACAAATGTAGACATAACGCATGTGGAAGCACCCTCATCGATGATGCACCGATGGATAACAAGATTCCTAACGGAGACTGTAACTTGGAAGGCTAAGCTGGAAGGTAGGCGTGGTTCAGACTGGTCTAAATCAAACGCCATCAAATGTGAATCAGTTGGGTCAATCCCCCCGATGGCGGAAAGTAAAGTCTTGCGCTGGGAAGGGCAGTTCTTCAAGACTTCTAACGCAGACATGGCTGCGGGAGATTGGGCTAGGTCGTCTACAATGTTGTAGTTTGACGCAGCACGTGCATTAGGGTTATTATTGATTCGGCGCAGTGGGAAACGAGGTGCTTTCGCAGCGCCGTCTGTGGGAGGCGGAGGTATACGTAACGCCTGATCGGTGGGGTGGGCGTTAGTAGTTTTATCCGTGGGAGTGGCTTCAGAGGTGGAGCCATATTGGTTCCGACGGGTCTGGAGGTTGACGTCAGCGGATGACATCATCAGTAAGTGGTGGGTACCTGAGTCAAACATGGGTTGATCAGGGGCAGCGTAGGTGATCTGTTGTTGTTGGGGTTGCACGTTAGCTTGAGGGGCCAACGGCTGAGTGTTCACCACGCCTTGGGTCGGTAAGGGGTTTTGCAGCACCAAAGGGGGTTGCTGAGGTTGGGGGGGGTTGGGCGGTGCTTGGGGAGCCGCATGCCCTTGGCGATGGGCCTCGTCAACCCAAAGCTGCCGAGCTCGCTCCAAGTGTGGGCAAGCATGGGTGTAATGTCCATAGACTCCGCAAATAGAACAAGGTTGGTTTGTTCGCAGATTGGGGTTTTTGGCCTGCTTGGGCGGGCGATCAGGGTTTTGATTAGCGGGGGCCGCATTGTTATTGTCAGGGGGATTAGCCGGTTGACCAGCTTGGTCTGCAGGTTGGTTGTTTCCCCGATTACGGCCCTTGCCGCGGTTCTGTTGGCCCTGGTTACGTTGGTTATTCTGGTTTTGCTGCGGGTTATGTTGGGCGTAAACCTGTCCTTGGGCAGCAGGTGGATTTTGAGGTTGTGCAGGTGCTGGAGCAGGCTGCGGAGGATGATATGCAGGTTGAGGCTGAGCAGGTGCAGCAACTTGAGGGGGTTGCTGATAGGACTGCGGAGCCGGTTGTGGATGTGCCGCAGGGGCTGCCTGGGGCGGATAATAAGCTGGTGGGGCTTGGGAAGGCGCAGGAGCTGAGGCAGCCTGCTGATGGTAGTAAGGCTGAGGGGCGACTGGAGGAGCATAAGCAGGAGTCGCATACCCGAAGCACTGTGGTGGACATGAGGGCCCATGGGAATGGTGATGTGTCATGGGAGCATATGAGTTGGTTGCTCCAGACTGGGAGGTAGCCCTCGACAGGTCGGGGCCAGGGGTAGGTCGTGCTATAGAAAATGGTTGGGGATGCGAAGAAACACGGCCAATGATACCATCTGCAGCGTGGGATGCCCCCGGCGCATCATGATGGGAGGACTCGCCGCGAGGGGCGTCAGGTATGATGGTGTAAAGGTAACCCGACTGGGCGTAAATGAGGTCGAACTGCTGTGCCTTAAGGATGGCCTCTTCTTCAGACTGGGGTCTTTCTGAAGCTACATCCTTAGCGATGATAGGAAGCAGGGACTTGAGGAACCAATCGAGGAAGATACGGTCATCTAGTTTAATCTTGCATAAGCTACGGCGTCTACGCCACTCATGGATGTGGTCCGTGATATGGGTAGCTGTGTTTTGTCTACAAGATAGAAGGATCTCAACGCCCGCGTCATAGCGGACTGGCAACTGGAAGAACTGCAGGAAGGTCGAGGCCAGGGAAGAAAAGGTAGCGTGGGTCCCATGAGGCTGCTCAATATACCACTTGGCTGCAGAGCCAGTAAAGGTGCGTTGTAAGAGACGGAGGCGAACAGAGTCATCCACAATGGAGTTAGAGGAACACCATAGGTGGAAAGACATGATGTGGTTCTGTGGGTCCTCACCGGCCTTACCCTCGAATTTAGGGATGTCAGAGGGTAGTTTGGTAGGCATATGAGGCCACATAGGGTCGTGTCGAATAGGATCGTTGGTCAATCTGGCCAGGTCAGGTAGGTTGAGGCTAGCCATGAATGGCAAACTGGAAGAAGGCTGCGACACAGTAGTGCTATGGACCAAGTTGGGGCCAGTGCCCCCAAGTGGAGGGATAAGATTTAGGGTGGTGCCCCCAAGTGGGGGAACTGAGGTAGTGGAGGATGGTCCAGCACCACCATGGGTAGTGTGAGCCACTGATGTAGTGGGGATAGGTATTCCCGCTGTGGGAATAGGTACCGTGAGGGGAACGGTAGATGGTTGCCCCATGGAGGGCATACCAAAAACAGGTGTAGTAACTGGTGTAGTAGTGGTGGATATGCCACCAATGGTCCCTATGACAAATGGAGTGGAAGTCGTACCAGCCATGGGGCTAGTAGGGGCAGTATAAATAGGGTTCTCAGACTCTTCGTCAGAATCAGAGGTAAAGTAAGGTGCGTCACTATCTGGTGACGGAGACCTACGTCGCTGACGGGTGGAGTCAAGTGACAAGGCTCTAGATCTGTGATGAGTGGTATCAACGGACAATGATCGGAATCTATGACGAGTGGTGTCGAGAGAACCGTGCTGTGGGGGCTCGCCCCTGAGGCGCCGAGAATGTCTCGGGGACTCAATGGTGACAGATGGTGTCTAAATCTCTGTGGGTTGAGGTGAGTATGAAAACAGCTCAAAAATCCTAATGCAACCGAGTGTGCAGAAGGAGAGCTAAAAAGCAAGGCACTCAGGCCAACAACCAACTCGAAACACCCACTGCAACAGCTGTGCTACAATAGGTGGAGTAACAACAAAGATGGTCAGAATACCAACAAGCAGCAGGCTTCCTAGAAAAGAAAAATGGTGGACTCACTAGACCAAGGGAGGTAAAGGAGCATGCAAACACCTAGCTAAAAGTATTCTGACTTAACTAAACATATCCTCTGCAAGGTGATGAAATCCAAGTCAGACAATATGAGTAGGAAAGCCAAGTGGCTATGATATCCCCCTACCGGGAGGGATACCGGGTAGTCAATCCTAGAAGAATGGCAACTAAGATACCCCGTTCATGACACGTCCAGAAAGGTGAATCTGCCGTTTAGTTCGTTGACCGCAATACCCCTATACAGGGATATCCCGCGAACCGCGAAAGGTAGCCCTTCGGTTACTGAATGGAGTGCGGTATTCCACTCAGGCCTCCGGAACCAGTCTCCCGACTTCAACCCTCCTAAGGGAGAGGCCCTCTGATAAACTGGTCGTGACCGTGCCAAAAAGTACTAGGGGATTTTGGTTCCCTAGTTGGACAACAACTATGTCTCAAGTGAAATGACCAAGGGGTGTTATTGGAAGCCTATCCCCCTGATCCTACCTAACTACAATGATTCTTTAGTGTTCCCCAAGTGGGGTTAGAATGTTGGTTTAGTTAGGTACTTTTTAAGGCTCACTTGATTTAATGTGACAGAGTGTGTGCTCGTGAGGTGTTGAACCCAAAAACAGAAGTGCCACAAGGGAGGGCAACTTCCAATCTATCAATAATGCTGAAATTGATTCTTTTAATTTGCAAAATTTTCTGAAATAAAAATACTGAAATTTTAAAAAGATTCTGTAAAAGGAACAGAAATTATGTTGCAGAAAGGCTGTAAGGAAGTAGGCTGCAGGTGGGACAGAGGGCTGTTCAAATGCAGAAAATATTGCAGCAAGAGGGGCTGGGCTCAAAACAAGAAAAGAGCAGAAATCAGACCGCGGGTCTGTGGCGGGTCAGAACAGGCCGACCGCGGGTTTGAGGGAAACAGCGGCGGTCAGGTCGCGGCTATCGGGCCAATAGTTGCAGTCGGGACGCAGGAAACAGGGGAAAAGGCACAGTCGGGTCGCGGCAAAATGGCTAACAGGCGCAGTCGGGACGCGCGAAAGAGGCAGGAAGCCGCAGTCGCGACGCAGGAAAAAGGCCGACAGGCGCAGTCAGATCGCGGCAAACAGGCTGATTAG
Organism: Larix kaempferi; assembly: GCA_027924585.1. NCBI lineage: Eukaryota > Viridiplantae > Streptophyta > Pinopsida > Pinales > Pinaceae > Larix > Larix kaempferi. The sequence continues at coordinate 7,039,329 of BSBM01000236.1, read as the reverse complement.
CCACGGTCGGATCGCAGGTAACAGACTTGAATCCGCCGGCAGAGCGTCGGAAGCAGTCTGAGAGCCACGGTCGGATCGCGGGTAAAGGCCTGAAAGGCGCGGTCGGGACGCGACTGCAGAGGAAAAAGACGCGGTATGCAGCGGCCGAAAGGGACAGCCGAAATAAAAAATTTAAAAAACGGAAACCAGAAATTCGAAAACTAGGGGAGTCGCCAAAACTGTAGCTAGGGTTTTACCCCTAGCTTGTGCCAATGAGCACCTACTAAGGAGAATGGACTCCTTAGTAGCAGTTCAGAATATTAAACTAATTATGCAATAAATAAAACATTAAATTATTTCTAATACAAGCATGAAGCATAAACACCAAAATGAAAGAATGTCTTTGTATTGATGTTACCTTGAGTGTCAAGGTTGGTGAAGCCCTTTGCAGTGTCCAAGAGGATGCTCCAAGCTCCAAGAATGCTCCTTCTCCTTCTCCAATGTTGGGGATGGGCCAAAGGTGGCTCTCAAGGTGAAACTAGTTCAAAGGTGGACTAGGGTTTCGAGAGAGATTTTGGCAGAGTAAGGGTGCTTGTGATTGTGGATATGGAATAAGGGATCTCCATCACCTATTTATAGTTTTTTGGTGGTGGAGTGCTGACCCATGGTTTTGGGAAACACATGGTTTTAGGCAGCTGTATAGGGTTTTTTCCTCCTTTTCCTCATTATTTTATATTTTTATTCCCTGTTTAGGGGATTTTTGCTATTTTTGGAGGAAAAGGGGGTTTTTTAGCCTTTTTTAGGCTATTTTGATGGTTTTTTGGCCTTTTGGAGGCATTTTAGGCCTTTTGGAGGCTTTTAAATGGGTTTTTTGGGATTTTTAATGGAAATATGGTAGGAAAATGGACAAATGAGTCATGTGATGTGGTAAATGAGCTAGTGAGCACTTTTTGGGTGTTAACAAGGCCGTTAGAGGAAGAACGACTCAGAGAAAGAGACCTGTTGGCACACGTGCAACAAGAAGGCCGATAGCGACGTGAAGCATGCGTGGAAGACCGCCACGATGGAATATTCGCTAGCAGGATCCAATAGTCCGGTTTTGGGGAAATCGTGACAGTTTTGTAAACCTAAGGGTTTTTTCCTGCAGATTGTAACGACATGACCTACGGGAATGATCTATAAATAAGGCATTTTGGTATGGGAAAGGGTTAGAGACTCTTCATTTTGGTTAAGCTTGAAAGGATGAATGCATGTGAATGATAGAAGACATTCATTGATTGGGGTTATGACACTTATGATTGTACTAATGCACTGTGGTATTGTATGAGGATGATGTTGTCCACTAACATGAAAGGTACAAATCAAGTTCTAGATCAAGAACATATGACCATGGTGACATGAATACAAAGACTCATGGATCACATAGAAACTCTACTTACGAGGTATGTATATTTTGGTTCCACAATGGTTAACTTATGAGTTATGCAGGTTACTAGCACAGGTCATTGAAGAGAACGAGAAGACATTGTTTGGGTATGTTAGACATAACTAACAAACATGATAACTAGGTATGTTTTTCCTATATCAAGTTAGAATCCTACCTTGTGTTAGGATATTATACTTTTGTATGAATGATAATGAAAGTTAGAAGTTTAAATAATCAAGGGTTTATGCATATTATGTTTCTTACCTTGATTGATGATATGACTAACCAGAAGAATCCTATGGTCAAATAAGAATATGCATGAGTAAAAGAAGTCTTCCCTAAAACCTTGAAAACTAACGCTTATTACCTATGTATTAAATGATCATGACCATACATATTTAAGATTATTTAGATTCATAATGTTTTGATAGTATTGAGATTATACTAATGAATGTATGAGATCTTGAGGATGACACAATCATGACACTAGTGCACACTTAAGCATGCATAGTGGTCCAGGATGGATATAAGTTCAAGGATAGATAATCTAGGAAGCAAAGATCAAGAGGGAGCACACTCCAGTAGTTCCTGCAAGGAAGCAAAGATTGAGAGGGAGTCCACCCTACAACTAAACAAAGATAAGTATTTGAATTATCATTTCTTATTACTTAAATGATGTTGTTCATTCATGTACATACGTATGTTCCTATATTTAGGATGTACATTTTGCATTTTAGAAAAGTTGCATTAATGAACAAGATACTACTAATATGCAAGTAATGGGTAAGTGGCCTATGGCACTGTACAACATTCCATTGCTACTTATCTAGAATGAAACCTCTTTACTGACATGTTGGGAGTAGTGCAAACTCTTAACAATGTTCTGGTAGAGATGGAAGGCATCTAGAAAGTTATGGGATATGGATAAATGTTGTATTGAAGCATTGGCTAAAATAATTGCATGACTGTATGAAATATATTCTTATGTGTAAGATTTTGTTCTGAAAACTATGATAAGTTTCTAATCATGCAATTGAATTTGACTTGTAGGAAAGATCATGTACAATCACCTACAAAAGAAGGACAACAACATTTGTTCCAGCAACGAAGTTCACTATCTATTGAAGGTATTGAAGAATCTGAAGTTCCCAAGATCCAGGATGCAGTAATGGAAGAATGCCATGATCGAGGAATACCCGTCGATCATGAAGAATGATGTTTGGGATGTGGTCCCAGAGACCAGAAGGGAAGTCTGTTGTGACTTCCAAGTGGATATATAAGATCAAGCATGTTGTAGATGGTAGCATAGAGAAATACAAGGCGAGGTTTGTAGCTCATGGCTTCTCCAAGAAAGAGGGAATAGATTATGAAGAAACTTTTGCACCTATAGCCAGATACACTTCCATCAGAACAGTACTTGCTCTGGCTGCAGTAATGAAGTGGAAGATACACCAGATGGATGTCAAGATATCTTTCTTGAATGGTGTAGTCGAAGAGGAAGTGTATGTGGAGCAGCCACTTGGTTTTGAGACTCATGACAGGGAGTCATATCTGTGCAGGTTGAAGAAAGCCTTGTCTATCTTGAAGCAAGCTCCTAGGACTTGGTATGGTAGGATAGACATATTTCTATCTAGTTTGGGATTTACTAAGAGTAAAGCAGATTCCAACCTTTACTACAAGGTTGAGGAAGGAAATCTAGTGATACTAATACTATATGTGGATGACCTATTTGTTACAGGTGAGGATGGGTTGATTGTCGACACCAAGAGGAAGCCTGATGTTGAGTTCGAAATGAAGGACTTGGGGATGATGCATTAATTTTTAGGTATGGAGGTGTGGAAGAGTGTAGATGGGATCTTCCTTGGACAAGGGAAGTATGCACTAGAGATCCTAAAGCGATTCGGGATGATGGACTGCAAGGCCATGACCACACCTATGGCATCAAACTTGAAGCTTCTGTGTGATGCTTCATTTGAGCTGGTTGATGTCATAGTGTATCGTCAGATGATTGGGTCCTTGATGTACCTGACGAACACGAGACCAAATATTTGCTTTGCGGTGAACACATTGAGTCAGTTCCTGATGGATCCCACAGGTGTTCACCTAGTTGCTGTAAAGCATATTTTGAGGTACCTGAAGGGTACGATTGATTATGGGCTCAAGTATGATGCGAATCAAAAGTTTAACCTAGAGAGTTATGTTGATTCAGATTGGGAAGGAAGTGCTACAGATAGGAAGAGCACTTCGGGGTGCTGCTTCAGTATGGGATCAGGTGTGATCTCTTGGTTTAGCAGGAAGTAGTCCTGCGTAGCACTGAGTACAACCGAAGCAGAGTATGTTGTAGCTTGTTCGACTAGTTGTGAGGTAGTATGGATTAGGAAGCTATTATCTGAGTTATTTGATCTCCCATTGGATGCTACCTGTATCTTTTGTGACAACCAGAGTTGTGTGAAGTTGTCTGAGAACTCGGTGTTCCATGACAGGTCTAAGCACATCAAGATTAAATATCACCATATCAGGGATATGGTGCAGAGAGGAGCAGTGAAGCTCCTATATATTGCAATGGATGAGCAAGTTGCAGATGTGTTGACGAAACCACTAGCTAGAGTGAAGTTTGAGTACTTTAGAGAGAGGCTTGGTGTTCTTCAGATAGAAGATAGTTCGAGGAAGAAGTGATGGGACAAATTTGTAGGAGCCATTCCAAGCATGGTGGTAGGAGGTTCCTTCCCATGGCTATGGATGTAAGTGTTGTGTGAAGAACATCAGGACGATTCTCTAGATGATGTTCTGTATGATGATGATCAGGTGGATCATATATGATGATATGCATCAGTTGGATGCTTTGTATGATCAGGTGGATCATATATGATGATATGCATCAGTTGGATGCTTTGTATGATCAGGTGGATCATATATGATGATATGCATTAGTTAGATGCTTTGTATGATCAGGTGGATCATATATGATGATATGCATCAGTTGGATGCTTTGTATAATCAGTTGGATCATATAAGATGATATGCATCAGTTGGATGCTTTGTATGATCAGTTGGATCATGTATGATATGCATCAGTTGGATGCTTTGTATGATCAGTTGGATCATATGTGATGATATGTGTCAGGTAGATGCATTGTATGATCAGTTTGATCATGTGTGATGAGCATCAGGTTGATGCTCCAGATGATGTACATCAGGATGATGTACTGTATGATGATCATGACGATCATGTGTGATGAGCATCAGGTTGATGCTCCAGATGATGTGCATCAGTATGGTGCACTATATGATGATTAGTATGATCATGAGTATCAGGTTGATACTCCGTGGCCATGGACAGGTTGTGCAGGTAGCATATAAAAGATCCTGGGAGATCCGGACAGGTTGAGCTGTGTGCTCATAAAATCCTAGGATGCTCTTTCGAGGTTTTGCTACAGTTTCGCATAGAAAAGATCCTGGAGATCCGGATAGGTTAAGCTGTGTGCTAGTAAAATATCTTTGGATTCTCTATAGAGATCTTGCAGTTTGCAAGATGCTCTTTAAAGGTTTTGTGAAAGTTCACATAGAAAAGATCCTGGAGATCCGGACAGGTTAAGTTGTGTGCTAGTAAAAGATCCTGGGATGCTCTATAGAGATCTTGCAGGTTGCAAGATGCTCTTTAAAGGTTTTGTGAAGGTCACATGTAAAATATCCTGGGAGATCCGATAGGTTGAGAAATGTGCTCATAAAAGTCTTGGGATTCTCTTTCGAGGTTTTGTTGACACACGTAATTAGTCCTGGGATCCACAGTATGGCCAGAGATGATGAAGACCTACATGAGGCTAGGCCTACATCCAGCATGAAAAAGGGCTGGCTCTATAGAACTTCCTATGACAAGAAGAATTCATAGATAGCCCAGTGATCGAGATGTCAAGTATAGCAGCAGTGATGATGATGATGTTCCGTGATCCAGTGACGATGATCCAACTCCAGAATTGAAGACTTGTGCCTATATGTTTTGATGACTTGTGTCAAGAGAATACCTTCCTAGTTAAGAGGCAGTGTTGATGTATTTGTAACTTCGGAAGATATTCACTTTATATTGTATTTGTACTTTATTGTATCCCCAATGGAGATGTATTATTCCTCCGATTGGAAGTGTCATCAGTTGTACTTGCAAGTGTCGCAAGTTATATTGTAAGTTTCGTAACTTATACTTGATGGGTTATTAGACCACCTTGATGGGGTCGGCCCTATATGATTCATGTGGGTTAAAGGGTTATTAGACCACCCTAGTGGGGGTCGTCCCAGTCAACATTATGTTAAGTGGTTAAGTTGGGGCCAACCTAGTTAAAGTTAAAAGACAAGTGAAGTAGTGTATAAATAGAGAGTGTGTCTCTCTCATTTTACACATTCTCTCATTCACTCACTCCGCATTAGTGAGAGAGAGGAGGAGTGCGCACAAGTGGAGGAGGAGTATGTTGCTGAAGATATCTATCTCTTAGGCTTGATCATTGTGATCCTTGTATTGGTGCTTATTCTATCTCCGAGGAAGTTGTGGGGTTTTTCACCTTCTTGGTTTTCCCCGGTGAAATGTTTTGTGTCTCTTGTCTCTTGTCTCTTATGCTTGATATGCTATACATGTTGTTCTTTCAGTTAAGATCCTAGATCTATTGAATTAAATGATGAAAAACTAACACCAGTGAGATCAACCATAGAGCTATAGGCATCTCAGACTACTCAGCAGACATGGAACCCACATTACCTACCTCACCCAACACAAGGAAGGTCCTCTTCTCTGCTGCATAGTCCCTCAAGGCCCCTTCCCTCCAGTGCTCTTCAGGGTGGGCATAAAAAAGGTCCAAACTACTGCTTTCATGAGATTTCAACCTTCACTGGACTTATCAAGCAGATCCAACCCTATGTTTGACCTTCTTCTCTATTATTCAATATGGGATCTTATCAGGGTTGCGACATAAGCTCTACCCCGCAACTTGGTCCTCTGCAATCAGATCTAAGTGTTCTCATGGCTTCACTAAGATTCTTACACTCTGTAATTCATCTCAGGGTCTTATCCAAGGATTCCCCAATTGGATTGACTTCCTACATAGGGTTTCTTTGTATCCTTGGCTTTGCAAATTTGGCTTCCCATAGAATCGCGGTTCTCCTCCCTTCTTCATGCTCGACTCTCTATAATGCGTGATGAAATCAAGTGGTTGGTCAACTACGGGATGGGGATCAGGATGAGGGAATTCCCAGGTGTAGATTTGCTTAAGGGACAAGTAAAAAAGAGCCATACCCTGCCATACGGATTACAGGGCTACTCCATACTCCATCGACTGGTTTTCTCAACTACCTTCTTACAACAGAATTAAATGTCAGCATGGGGAGTCAAATGGGTTTACAAATTGACATGTGGCAGCATGGGTTCCAATCCCACAACCCCCTCACCTCTCCCTAGTGGATACACATGGCCCCTTCTCATTGGTTGCCTCCTTAGCCATTTTTCTTGGTATTTCATTGCAATATTTAATAATTACATCATTTACAATATCACATGGATTAACAACACATGGATTATCAGAATATCAAATACTTGCATATGCAAATAAACCTAAGCATCCACTAGTGGGGCCTTGGCCTTGATCTCCACACTAGGGAAAACACACATTGCATGTACACAATATTTACATTGAAGCCAATAAACCCTAAGGGGTCAAAATAAGGGTATTACAGTTTCTCACAAGATTATGAAATTGTAGTAGAGGTATGTTGCAATCTAGTACATGGTACTGAGAGGCAGTCTGGAATGCCGTAAATGATCCAGTGACTCAAGCACTGAGAGGTACTATGTTTTACTACCTAAATGTAGCCAGGGTATAGTTAGAATAATCCTTCCTAGATATGAACTAACGACTGGTTGAATACTTGTAATGATAAGTAAAGAAAATAGACTTAAAGAAGAAAGATCTGAAAAAGGGAAAAATATTTAACTCCTCTGATGGAATCTTGTCTTGGCTCGAGGGTGTTATAGCAAGGGGTGAGAAATTGTTTCTTGCGAACTATGGTAGGGAGGTTCATTTATTTGTTAATTAAGTACAAAACATTGGAAACCTATGTAAAAACTAGATAAGTATCTGAGATATTAGTTAATAATTTTATTTAACAATTTTGTTTGTGCAATCATGACTATCATCATACTATTGTTGTTTTAAAATAAACCTTCTGGATAGAGCATAGGTTTATTTGTTTATGCTGCTAAATAAATCAATATTATTTCTATGAATTTCCTAATGTATATGACATGTAGGGTAATTCCCTCATAGATTACAAAACAACAACCCTGTCTATTTAATTTGCTTATTCATTATAAAATCCTGGGCAAGACCTTTGAACCCTAAGAATGGCTTGTGAATTAAATTACTGTTGTATATTAATTTTACTATTTATTTTGTGATGTAAATGCTTCTTTTCTTATTTTCATAGAAGATTTAACAGATCGGTTAACTATGATTATGTATATTATCTTACAATAGGGTAGATGTCAAATTATATAGTTGGTCATGACAAAAATCATATTTTAACCGGGATTATCAGGATTCTGTATATAGACTTATATATCAAGTCGTGGTTGAGTTTGAATGAATTGGATTCTAAACTAAGATTTGCATAGATACATAATATCAGTTAGAAAAACTTTTCATCACTATTGTTACAAAACAAAAAAATAGCAAAGAAAAAATTCATAAAACAGAGTCACTGAATAAGAGGGTATTGAATCCTATTGGAATGATTCCACCAGTAAATATGGTTTGTATTAGTTAAGTTGGACACAATCCTAGATTCATCCATAATACTTATTTTTCATATTGCCTATCAAATTATAATGCACATACTACTCGGATATGTGGAGCATAAAGATTGAAATATGCAAACCCCAAATTAAAATACAAGATGTCATGGTTAGATTTAAAATGCTTTCCACCATTACGACATTAACAAGAAATAATTACATATCAACCCAAGAAATATGCCGCCAAGAACACATTGAAAAGTAGATAACAATCTTCATACCATTAACATTTTAAATATTTAAGTCTTACATTGAAATGATGCAACTCCTTAAAAACCAGTAAAAAATAAGAAGGTAGAAAATAAATCCTTCATTGGACCCAAAAACCCTGAAGGATGAAACCTATGGTACATAATTTTGTCCCAGGTCTATTCTTTTTAAAATGGGTTCAACACATAAGTAATAAAGCTAGGGTTTAATCCCTACCCGTAAATATAAATACAAAATTTAGGCACAGTCTTTCTATTGGTGAATTTCTATGAGATCGAACTTACAAGGGAAAAGACCCTAAAACTAAAAATTGCACCAACCGCGTGCTAAAATTATAGATACCAAAACACCACCAAAATTATACAGGAAAAACCCTTCCTTCCAGCTCGAGGAACATGGCCACAGTTGGGAACTGAACCAAGGAGTCCTCCATTCAATTCAAGGATGCACAAGCTAACCATAAATAGTGTGCCACACATCCCACACTTCAAGGTGGATTCGATAAGTAAAAAATTGTTCAGGATACCAAACAACAATGCAATAATTATTAAGTAATTACCAAAGACAAACATACCTATGGCAGTGTAACTTAGCTGAAAAGTAACAGTCGAGATACCAACTTTGGAAGAAGATAAATGCCTCTAATAATTAGCAGAGTTGTTATACACATATAGTTTACTAATGAACACAGCTTCCACAACTTATCACCACCATAATTGGGCTCAAAGGGAATAAACCTCATGACTTGAGCTGAGCTCTAAGCTCCATCTTGAAAACTATAATGAGGTAGTAGAGCCATGCCTCGCTCCCATAACAAAATCAAATAACAAACACCCTCAAAACCCTAAGAAATACCGTCTATATCCTTCCTAGTACAAAGTATTAAGAAATTGGAAGTACAGTTGACATGGAGACCCACAGCTAAAAACACATATAATCTGTACAAGTGCCAACTCACTAACACTCTCTCCAACGAATGGTATACTCAAGGTCTATAAACCATGAACTACCAATCCATTTACCTTTCACTGGTGCCGACATTAAAGCCCACATAGTCAACATTTATTAATTGTATCTTCTTCAGATACCCTACACAAGAAATAGTGGAGGGTGTTAGAATTCATAAATTTTATGTAAGCCCTACCAACCAATTGAGTCCACATAACCCCAAACTTGGAAAGAAAAATAATGGATAAAAAATAGCTTTCAAGCTATATGATGTATAAAGTCAAGAAACTATAAACCTTAGTCTAGCCATAGTTTAGGATTGAATTGATTTTACGTTTTAAAATAATATATAAAAATAAAATAAATTTATTTTCTCTTGGGAACATTACATTGGTATTAGAGCTAGGTTTAAAACACTTGGACCTTATCCTGCTAGATGGATTGATAGACAAATGCGATGAAAAATTGATTTCCTAGGACCAAAAGTACATGAGATGACCCTACGAAACCCTACACAACCACAACTGCCAAATAATTTCGACGATCAACGATCTGTGATCCTACAATTGTATTCTTTAGCACTCAAAACAACAAGGACTCGAGAAGAACTTGAAAGGAAATGACAAATCTTAAGTGAGGAATACGGCAGAAATCAACCAGCTCGAATTCCACAGAATCGGAATTGATACATAGAGAAAATGGAAGAGACTCTAGAACAATAGGACCGAATGAGAACAGAAGGAGAGAACAGGGACTATGGATAGACTTGAACACAATAAATACTGAGATGTTGGAAACGATAAGAATTTTGAAGGCTGAAATCCAAAGCTACAAAACTAATAATGAAAGGATGATAAAAATGCAAGAAGATCAACAAAAACTAAATGCCATGCTACTACAATATATTTCTGAAAGAAGAAGGAATAAAACATTCATTCAAACCTCCAATCAATATACAAATGGAGAAAATTTAAACAAAGAAGTTTATGACAAAACTGAAAAACATTAATATGATAAATAAGAATCAAGTGGAAAGTACTGAAGAATTAGGAGAGATAAAGACTCCACACTCGAAGAAATAAAAAACCACTGATTAAATACAAGGGGAATTTAAAAATATTAAACCTCCTACCTTCGACGGTGAAGTCAAATCAGGACATCAGGCTGAAACATGGTTGTATGCAATGAAAAATTATTTTCAATTGTATAATTATTCCAGTAATTTGGAGGTCAAAATGGCTATTTATAACCTGATGGGAAAGACAACCATATGGTGGAAAGACCTAAAAGCAGTTAAGGGTATTAAAGATAAAGAAATTGAGTGGAAATAGTTTAAGAATTTTTTCAAAAAGAAATACATGACTAAACAATTTTTGACCAAAAATCGAAATAATTTTTTGAACTAAAACTGGGACAAATGACTATGGAAGTATTTGTCATTAAATTTATGGAAATGCTGCATTATGTTCCCTATATAGTAACTGAAAAGGAAAGAATCCAACGATTCTTAAGTTGTTTTCCCCCTGTTTACAAGGATAAAATTGAACTGTTGGAACCAAAAACATTAGAAGAAGCCATGAGTAAAGCATAATGTTGCTACAATTAGATGAAGCAATGATCAGAGCTACCTAGAGTGTGGAAAGATAGAATAAGGGAGAAAGGTCATCAAATACAAAGAGGGTATATACCATCGTATAATAGAAATTAGATAAGAGGGTATCAAGGAAACAACTCAAGGAGATTTGATAATAAAATAAAATTTTCTTCACAGAACAGTTACAGACCTAATAATAAAGGAAGTATGACTCGACAAAGTGGTGTTAAACCAACATATTTTACAACAAAGAAGACAACATAAAATAATCAGGGTGGAATTAAGTGTTGGGTATGCAATGGGCCACACTATTTTAGAGACCATGAAAATAAGGAAAAGACCATTGGAGCACTATATAATATTCAAGAAGGTGCATCAGTTAATGACATAGCCAGGATGCCACGAATCAGTGCCACACTTGATAATCGTCAAGTTGATCATCATTCATCCATGGTTGAGGTAGAAGGTAAAGTTCAAAACTATCCACTTCATATACTAATTGATCCAGGATCTAGTTTAAGCTATATGTCTCCTAATATAGCCTAGAAATGTAAAATGGCTAAGCTTAAACATAAAAATCCTTGGCTGGTCCAATTAGCCACAGGAACAAAACAAGAAGTAACATAAATTGTGTAAGATTGTTGCTTAAAACTGAATAAGATGGAGACACAAACAAATATGAACATACTCCCCTTAGGATCCTATGACATCTTAATCGGTATGTACTGGTTGGAAAAACATAAGATGATATTAAATTTCTTGAGAAAAACTTTTACCTGTGTCGATGATGAAGGAAACGTTAATACTATTATTGGTATTCCAAGAAAGATAACTGCACAACAAATCTCTGCAATTCAATTAAATAAAAAGTGCAAGAAAATTTTGCAAACTATATGATGTTCATATTTTGAATTTTGTAGATGAGCCTAAGAATTCCTTAGAAGACCTAACAATCCTTAAAGAATTTAGGGATGTATATCCAGAAGAAATTCTGAGATTGCCACCTAAGAGGGATATTGATTTTTCTATTCTAGGATCTACCCCAGTTTCAAAAGCTCCATATAGAATGAGTCTACCTAAATTGACAAAACTGAAAATGTAATGCCAAGATCTCTCAAGTAAGAATTATATCAAGCCTAGTGTATCACCTTCAGGAGCACCGATCATTTTGTTAAAAAGAAAGATGGTACGTTCATATTGTGCACTGACTATGGGTAATTAAATAAAATGACTCCAAAAATTAAGTATCCTTTACCTAGGATTGATGACCTGTTTGACCAAGTTCGTGGAGCTAAAGTATTTTCTAAGATAGACCTAAGGTCAATTTATCATTAGATAAGGATCAAATACGAAGATATCCATAAGATAGCTTTCCGTACTAGACACGAACATTACAAAGTTGTAGTAATACCTTTTGGTCTAACAAATGCACCGATAGTATTTATGTGCTTAATGAACATTGTGTCTAGTGAATTTCTGCATAAGTTTGTATTGATTTTCATCGATGACATATTGATTTACTCAAAGAATGAAGAGGATCATGAACAACATTTAAGGATAGTCCTGCAAACCTTGAGATAAAATCATCTCTATGCAAAACTTAGTAAATGTGAATTCTTTCAAAATAAGGTACAATATTTGGGACATATTATTTCAGCTCAAGGAATATCAATAGATCCAGATAAAATTAAAGCAACTAATGACTGGCCAACACCCAAAGACGTGTCGTAAGTCATATCGTTTATGGGATTAGATGGATATTATAGAAGGTTCATTAAAAGTTTCTCTAAGTTGGTTCATCCTATAAATTATTTGCAAAGGAAAGGAGTCATATTTAATTGGACTCAAATTTGTGAGGACGGCTTTAAAAAATTGAAACATTCATTAACAACTGCTCCAGTATTGAATATTGTTGATCCTTATAAATATTTTATGGTGTGTACCGATGCTTGTAAGGAAGGCGTGGGAGGTGTATTATCGCAAGAAGGCCATGTAATAAGTTATGAATATAGAAAGTTGAAGACACATGAATTGAATTATGCCACCCATGACCTAGAATTAACAGCTATCATACATGCCTTAAAGTGCCACAGCCCCAAACATTGTAATTATGGAAAATTTTCAAAAAACTTAATGTAAACTAACATTTTGTCATGATTTTTTTTTATGCTAAAAAGATATTTATATAATACCTTTTACTTTTTACTTCTTTATGAATAAATATCTCATGTAAAAATTCTATACTTCCATAAGCATATATATATATATATATTCTTCCTAAATTATTGCAACTTTACTATCAATTCCGAATAAAAACTATACAACCATCCATACAATAATAAAGTCCCAATTCATATATAACATTACTAACTTATACTTCTAATATAGAATGAAGATACGTTTCTCATTTCCCTTATAAATTACCTATCCACCCATACCCACTCTTTTAACCATCTTTCTTAAACTTGAAATATACTTTTTATAGAAGTATATACTACTACAATAAATTCTAAGGTGATCTTAACTCCATATCCATTATTTAATTACTCTTCTTTATATCGAATGTCAATCTTTTAATACAATCTGTATTAAATAACAACTACATATTTATATATATCTCAAGATCTTATAATATTAACATTCCTCCAAGAGTTAGTATCCAATTATAATAGTATTCGACTATATATACGAACTATATCTACACTTTTATATTTATATTTTTGTGAGACTTTTAATCCTCTTCGACTAGTTCATGACTTTAAAAAAATTCCCCTTATTTGTGTTTACATATAATCTAGGCATTAATATTTTAATAGAATACCTTCAATATTCTCAACCGACAGGGACTCTTAGACTACTCGTCCAAGGCATGCATAACTAAATACAACTGCTACTTTGATAAAACAATCGAACATTATCTTAAGCACCCACGTGAAAGATAGTTAGATGTTAAAAAGGTTGTAACATATCGAATTAAGTAAATGATGACATAAAATCAAAATTATAGGTGAGTGCTTGATTGTCCTGCCCATGTTGTCACGTTCCCTGACCTCCCAGGTGGCCTTCAAAGGCCATGGGAGTCCCTTTGTTCTTTTTTTTTCTTCCAATTCCACACATAGCCGCAATGGGCTTGGGTCCGTAATCCCCTATTGCGATCCGCAATCCTCCTTTCCTTGTTCTACAGTCTACATGCAGGACTCAGAAATCATATTTCCAAAACTAACTCTAAATCGAAATTTCCCTTCTGAGTTCTGCAATCCGCATGCGGAAGTTGGAATTCGGAAGCCAAATTTGTCCTTGTAAATTGCCCGACTGACTTCAGCAGTTCCGTAGTCCACATGCGGTACTCGGGAGTCAGATTCCTCCATTTTCTATCCTGACGAACTTTGCCTCCCGCAAATCTGCTATCCACAACCCGCTTGCGGATGCGGAATGGAAAAACTCCATATTTATACTTCGGTGAAATTATACCTCCCGCAATCCGCATTCCTCCTTCCACATTGCGGATGATGAAATATGGAAATTCCATATTTCTACTTCGGGGAAATTATACCTCCCGCAATCCGCATTCCACATTCTGCATTCCACATTACGGATGTGGAAATGCAGAATTCCTTATTCCAATGCCAAAGAGAAATTACCTCCCTCAATCCTCATTCTACATTCTGCATTATGGATGCAGAAATGCGGAATTCCATACGCCCCGATGGTTGGTTCCCGACCTCCGCAATCTGCGATCCGCATTGCGGATGCTGAAAGGTCCTTGTGGATGCGAAAGGGTCAGGACCAAAGGCCCCTACTCTAGCAAGCTTCCAGGGCAAACTTCCAAGGGTCATAACTTCCTCATCCTTGGTCCAAATGGGACAAGGTTGGTACCATTGGAAAGATATTGGAGAGATCTATCCAATGGTGCAATCCCCACCCCATATGAGCACTCCAACCATGTTGCAGATATTTATTCCTATGGATAGAAAGAATCCCTCTTACGTTAAAGCAGGATAGATTGACTCTAATCTAAGACAAAAGTAAAACAAATGCTACCTTGAATCCTAGATCAAACAAGCATTTCAAGATTTCAGTATTGGAGAATATGAGAGAAAATGACTAACCTTTCACTCTGATGTTTGTCCTGCTTGTAGTCCAAATCTCGAAGTTCTCACGATGAACCTATTCAGATCAGACAAGATACAAGCATATACGATTCTCCAAGTACCTTGAATTACAAGTTAGAATCTAAATCTAGCTAGATACAAATCATGTAATTGAATCATAGTCAACATACACAAATTGGGAAACAAGACAAGCTATCTTTATTGGAAACTTGAGAATACTTACAATGGTTACTTGATGTCCAAGCCAACTTTCAGCTCCAAGTTCCTCCTCTAGCTATCTCCGCAGAAGTCTCAAGATCATAGGTTGGATGCCCCAAGTAGTCCCCCCTTGGCTCATGGAAGGCCTCCCCTTTATATTTCTTGGAAGGGTTAACCATAAGGAGAGTAAGGTGGATCTAATGAGTGTTTAGTGGATCAACCAAACTAAACAGGTAGAGGGGGTTGGGATCGAATCAGGACTGATAATCCCAAGAAAATATCTTGAAGGATGTGATCCTTGATCCATGGAAAAAAGGATAAAAAGGGATTTTCACGCCCCTAGGTCTGAGCATAACGTGAAAATCATCTCGATTTTCGTGCCCCAGGGAGAGTGCAAAACGTGAAAACCCTAATTTTCACTACACAGCAGATGTGCAGAGCTCGAAAATCTATGCAGAGACGGTCAACTACTGTGACACATGGCAAATAAGGTCATGTCTTGGCATTCAGTCAATGGATTTTTCTCCTGGGTGTCCAGATGAGACCAAGGAGGTAGCCAATAATGTGTGACGGTTATTAGGGAGAAATGTCGCTAGGTCACATGGTACAAAGATGCGACACTAGGGCTCAAAGTGTAACTTTGAGGTATAAGAGATGCCCCCTAAAGTGTGAGGTCAGAAGAGACTGATGGCTGAAAGAATTTACAAATAAATTTCGTAGAGATAACATCGAGGGAAGCAATGAGGAGCTGAAACATAAACAATATGTCAAAAATATCACCAAGGCGGGCATACCCATGCTCGGAACAACTGACTCAAAACATGGTTGCCGACCAATACACTGCAGATCCATGAGTACTGAGATGAGATAGGTTGTGGACAAATCATAGCTACTATGAAAAATCGTAGATCCATTAGACAATAATGACATAGCCACGACCAATACAATAGTGGATCCGTGTGACAATACAATACTGAGGTCTTCAACATCATGTGTATGTGGAGACCTACTCAATAATCGCCATCGCAACCTGGACGTAAACAACATCAAAAGGTGTCCAGGGTCTACTACCCGATCCCAAAATGATACGAATCTAGCCATGTGATTACAAGGTGTTGAAGTCGAATATGGTAGAAAACACTTGATTACCAGTCAATGATGTGAACTGTTGACAAGTGCGAGGGAAATCACCAATGATGACAATGATCCCCAAGGTATCCCTAGTACATCTCAATGAAATGCGAATAGATGAGTTGATGTCGAACATCTGTGAGATCATTCAATCAGAGGTCAATGACAAAAACCTACTGTCGAACATGAGGAAACCTACCATTGTGGCATGCAGGCACCATGGTACTGATGATTGACTCCTAATCCTAATTCCTGGTTAGTGATTTGGCGTCGAAAGGAATAGACACGTCGAAGGTGGGCCATGATGAATCCCACATCATCGACACAAAATCGGTATGAGAGAGGTGTGTAGCAATGGAACAAAAGGACATGTACTGTCACAATGGAAATTTTGACACAAAGTAGAGGCTGACTCGATAGCAATAACCCTTTGAACATATATTGGCATGAAGTGAAACTTGGTAGCAGTGACTACCTGAATAGACAGAACCGGTAGAGATGTGAACTCATAGCGAAGATGAGGACGTATAACCATAATGATGACTCTATTAGCAAGACTGACTACCCAAAGCAGACAAGGTGAGGATGCATTCCATGTTCAAAGGTGACGACTGACAAGTTGCCAACAAGGTAAACTTGACTCATTTCCCATTTTTCCTCGACATGATGGACGAGTGTCTATTTGTTGTTTTATGAGTTTGAAGAGGATAACAAATGCTCGGTATAGCTCATCTGACGGATGAGTCCAATCTCACATGTTTTACGAACTTAAGAAAGGAGGGGTTTGTCCCAAAGTGGGCCCTTCGATGCTTAAAATTTTAACGAGTCCAAGGAAGGAAAACTCGGAAATTTTTCATATTTAGAGAGCCTGAAAAACTTAAAGAAGAATCCAAAATGTACTTTTTCGTAAATTTAGTCCCCCGGTGCCAAAAAAGTGTAAAACAATTCCTGAGAGAACTCTCCCAATCAAAATTTGACTGAGGTATTCCTTTCTCATAAATCGTTTAGACGGGCTGAAAAAGGGGTAACCTATCACCGAATATACGTCCTTTCAAATACTTTTACAAGTGTGAAAGAGATAAGTGCACTTGGCAATCGTTTCGCAATGAGGGAGTCTGAAAAGAGCTTAAAGAGAACTCTAATGATATTTTTTGTAATATTTAATCACTTTGGTATTGAAAAGAATAAAATAATACCAAAATGATACTTTCCTCATTGTTTTACGAGCATGAGTAAAGTCGACTAAGCTCGACACCATTTTTCTAGGTTTTAACAAGCACGACTAAGGTGTTAAAAGCGCTTGGAATCTTTTTTCATGTTTGAATCTAGAGCACGAAAAAGGAAAAAGTAAGCTCAAAATGAAGGTAAAAAAATGTCTCAACACCCGTGTGAACAACGTAAAAGATCCTACGAGAAATTGGTCAACCACCTTGGAAAACAGGACATTAGTAATATGGAAAATTTGACTCAAAAAGGTTTTTATAATAAAATAATAATAAAAAATGACTCTTTAGATGTATAAAGGAATGGAAAAAGAGGAAATTACTCATTTTACCTTGGCCATTTCACCTAAAGAGGAAAATTACCTTGGAGAGGGAAAATCTTCCAGTGGAGATATTCGACAATCTAGGGTACCATTTCGCCCGCCGTTTGAACCAAGTAGGTGCTCTTGATATTCTCTTTCATTTCATATCATCATTTATTGATTTCAGGGCATTTTTTATTTTCTAGGAAAGAGCCTAGGGCATCATTTTCGCCCTCACGAATTTTTGTGATGTCCCCATGTCAGGAAGCAGGATAAACTCCTGATTTTCGTGCAACAGGGTCAAGATGGAACAAAATAATTACTAGTTTTCACGCAGCTCCACACCCATGTAGCGAGAAAATTGACAGAAAAGAAAAATGCTCAAGTGTTTTTAGTTGCTAAAGATGAAATTAGGTTTCCATCTTCTAATATGCTTTGTTTGGCTTGTCTCATGGTTTTACAACTTGTCTGAGCAAATATGGTTGATTGGAAAGAGAGGGAACATTAAGATGATGACCAATTGGCTTTCAATGATCAAATGACACTAACCGCGCTATGTGAATGTGGGTTACTCAAGTTCTTCAAAACCAGGGGTATCTAAAAGCAATGAAGGCTTCTGAATCACATAATACAACTATGGGATAGAGATATTAAGGCTTTCCGGATCAAGGAACACACCCTCGAGATTGAGATCGAAGACATCTACTTCCTCACTGGCCTCTCCAAGAGAGGGGCAAGGGTTAACCTATCTGGGCACAATGCCTCGGAAGAGAGCACAAGTGATTTGGTTGCTCACTACTGCAAATAGGGCTCCCACAAGTCAAGTGGGAAAGTGCCCATAAAAGAGGTAATAGAACTTCCATTGAGAATTGTGTTGTTCACCATTACACAAGTAGTGGGTAGTGTGGGTCCTCACCATGAAACACGGGGGAAAATGACTCTTGTTGTAGAGTGCATGGCACCGACACTATTCAACTGGTGCGAAGGGGTCCTAACTAACCTCAAGGAACAAGTCACCAAGTGTAGAAACGGGGACACTCGCCAGTTTGGTTACGGGAG
Organism: Larix kaempferi; assembly: GCA_027924585.1. Lineage (NCBI taxonomy): Eukaryota > Viridiplantae > Streptophyta > Pinopsida > Pinales > Pinaceae > Larix > Larix kaempferi. The sequence goes on along the minus strand of BSBM01000236.1, from coordinate 7,020,315 downwards.
TATCCCGACCACCTTCTTCCTGGAGAGGGTGCCATTGTTGCGCTCTCAGGTATCCATGCCTATCCTCCTTGCGATCGAGCCTCGGATGGGGAGATGGAGTGATTATGCAGGACGGCTCAGCGGGCCACAAGTATTAGCATTCGATGAAGATTTATTCTCATGGCTCGAGGAGCAGATCATTATGATCGAGGAATACCCCTATGAAGGGGTGGATTTTCATGAGGACATTGAATTAGCATTGCCTGAGGATGTGTACTGGGACAATTCAAGTATATGACCTTCACCGTTGTGTTTTTTGATAATTTTTAATATTTGATTTTTAGTGATTTTTCGATGTGTAGAAAGATCTAACGTATGTACATGTTCATGTTGTAGATCGTGGACCAAGGAAGCTAGCAGGTTACTCGCCGCTACACCGAGGAGGCGTTTAGCAACGTGTCATTGATGAGAATGAGGAGGAGGAAGAAGAAGGAGGAGGGATATATGATGTAGAGAGGAACCTTCAAGGTTTGACCATGGGGGTTTTTGCTATGAGGATGGATGATATCCCTCTTCATCTCCATAGGCATATTGTAGGTGTGCCAGGGCGTATTGGCCGACTGCTTCATCAGGTAGCCAGAGCAGTAGTATGCTACCATGAGCATTGCGAGGATGATGATTAGTGTTTTAGATGGCAGTATTTGTTTTTAGCGACATGTGCACAATATGTATGCCAAAGAGCCAATTTTTGTATGGGACGAGATCCCAAATTTTGTCTTTGGACACATCTTATTATATGTATTCAGAAAAAAACACTTTATATGTGATTAAATATATTTCTATGACTTTTTTATTTACAGTGGCTTGCGTGTTTGTTTATGATGTACTTTATGTATGAGCTAGATGCTAATCCAATATGTAGTTAGCCAATGAGTCAACCAAAATATTGAATTCTCTTGGTACATGTTGATATGAAATATAATCAAATGATCGTTCCAAGAGGCGTACCCTTCTAAATAAACGAAGTAACATAGGATCGCGAACAGTGTCGACACAATTTAGATGGGATACCATGAGTTGGGAATCCAAGTATACCGAAAAGGTGCGGATTCCAAGGGAAGCAAATTCAGTTAAGAGTCCGATGAATGCATGGTACTCTACAATGTTGTTGGTTGCGGGGCCCAATCAAGTGCCACCTGAGGATATCAACTCGCCAGCAGGAGAATAGATAACCCATGCTATGGAAGCCAGGTTCTGGGTATGTCGGCTACCGCCATCTGCGAATCCGTAGTAAGATGACATCTACGCATAGAAGCACAAGTCAAGGCAAATAAAGGTACATGAAACAAAATCCATGCAGGCACACACAAAAAGAAATAAAACTGAAAACAAGCTAAGTACACTATGTACAAGATGTCTCACGCAGGGTAAACGTAAGCATAGAACCGTTTGAGGTATAGCTCATTGCGGGGCCGTGCCAAAGGTGTGCCATCATAGTCGATGAGCTCATAAGATCCTTTTTCCAATATGCGTTTCACGATATAGGGACCGTACCACATCGACTCTAGCTTGCCTTTTCCTAACTTGTCATGCATTTGGTCGTATGTAAGGACAAGGTCTCCCTCATTAGAGATCTGAGGTTGAACGGATTTGTCATATTGTGCTTTGATGCGTTTCTTGTGGGATTCATTAGCCAAAGCAGCATCGCGGTGAGTCTCATCTAGCTTGGCTAGATACAGAAACCGTTATTCCTCAGAGGTTGTATTGGGAAGTAGCTCAACGACTATCTTTAGTGACGACATTTCACATTCAATTGGTAAAATAGCTTCCACACCATACACCAATTGAAATGGTGTGAACCCAGTTGCATTTTTTACTGAGGTTCGATAGGGCCACATAGCCGAAAAGGCTAGGAAGTTTGCATGCCCTTGCAATCTTTGGAGTGTTGGAATGTTAGTGGGTGAAGGCAGAGCTAGAATGGCTTCTACCTTCATTGGGTCTATGCGTATGTCGTCCTTGGAGATAATGAATCCCAACAATTTTCTGGCTTCAACACAAAAGATGCATTTGTGTGGATTTAAGTGAATATTTTAGTGGCGGCACCTTGAAAAGATGGTGCTCAAATGATCTGGATGATCATCCCAAGTCTGAGAATGGGAGGGAAGGTCATCGAGATACACTTCCACAATATGATTAATGTCATGAAATGCGTATGACATTACCCGTTGGAAAGTTTCCCCAGCATTCTTAAGGCCAAAAGGTAGCTTGCGGTACGCAAAGGTCCCCCATGGAAAAATGAAGGTTGTCTTATGTTGGTCTGCAGGGAGTATCTCTATCTGATTATAGCCAGAGAAGCCATCCATGAATGAGAAGATGACGCTCCCAGCATAGTTAACGATAATCTGGTCGATAAATGGAGTTGGATAGTTGTATTTTGGACAAGCCTTGTTCAAATCTTAGTAATCGACGCAGACCCTAATCGTACCCTGTTTCTTTTCCACGGGAATGATGTTAGACACCCAATCTGTCAATGGGACAGGATAGATAAAACCAACACGCAAAAGCTTTTCAAATTCCGCCTTGATAGCCGCTGCTTTGCGGGGATGAACGGGCCAGATTTTCTGCCGAACAGGTCGGGCACCAGGAAAAGTTTGTATTTTGTGGACCACAATTGATGGGTCTATTCCTGTCATCTCTTCATAACTCCAAGCAAACACGTCGCGGAATTATTTTAATAAGGCGGTATAAAACTCCACCTCAGTGGGAGAGCATGTCTTTCCTATGTGAATATTTTCCACGACACTAGGTTTCACCAAAATGTTAATAGGAGTGGTTTCCATGATCTTGGCTAAGTTTCCTTCAGAGAATATATCGTCGAAAGAAGTGGGAAACTTGGGTTTGACAACTTCAAGTGAACCACTGGATTTGGTATCTTGCTCTATCGCCTGGATAGTTGGGAAAGAAGACCGATGATGGTAATCTTCCCAAGGTGGATCATCGACGCACATGACCTCCATAATCGACTCATCGGAAGGAAAAATCTGTGTGAGAGGATCCATAAATGGTGACGATGGACCAGCCTCAAATGAGAGATATGCCACTGCGTGATCTGTAACAAAATCAACCCAATCTGTGGCTGAGTAGATCGCCTAGTAAGTCGTGAGGTTCTTGTTCAATGGCATGGAACTGCCATAGGTTTCAAGCTTTGTAGGACTCGGTATCACCCATGAATCAGTAGGTTCATTGGATGGAATAACACTCGACGATATCATATTTATGGAAAGGACAGGGGTTCTAAGTTTTGGAAATACCCCTATGAGGGAGGAGTCCTTCATAAGACCAACACCAATATCTTCAAAACGGTACTGGGATTGACCCTGCAACGGGACATTATGGGAGGAGTTCTGATGAATGTTTGGAGTACACAAATCCAACTGATATATAGTAACATTTTTTCCTTGATGAGGAAATTGTACTAGTCGAAAGATGGAGGATGCGATGGCGGTAATGGCATAGAACCAGTTCCGGCAGAGTAGAAGATTATAGTCTAATGGTGCATCTACGACTTCGACGTGTATAGATACTGTCTTGCCCCCTAGTTAAATGGCAAGTGCATGGATGAGTCTGTATGGCTGAAAACCATGTCCGTCAAACGATTTAAGATTAGTAGGAGAAGGTGTAACCTCAGGTGAGTCTATGGCTCTCCAACAAGTCAAGGACATGATCGAAGTGGAAGCACCCTCGTCCAGGACAGTGCGATGAATGGTGTTCCCACGGATCTTCGTCTGGATCTGGAAGGATAATTGGTGGGAAAGCCTAGGCTTAAAATACTCGAAGTTAAACATGATCGTGTTAGAAGTATCCGAGTCCACCACCCCTAGTGCTGAAAGTAAGGTTCTGCGCTGTACGGGACAGTGTTGTAGAACCTTGAGAGTCGACATCACACATGGTGCTTGAGCTAGGTCCTCAACAATATTGTAATTTTGGGCTGCTCACACTTTAGGGTTAAATGTATCCTTTCGGATAGTTCCGTTGGGAGGGCATAGCACCGTGTCAGTGACAGGTCTTTCAATATGGATATGACCATTGGGGGGAGGTGTGATAGGAGGATCTTGAGGAGGAGTCTTGCCATGGGCTGTCTCCATTTTGTTTGAACTTGGAGGGGTATCGTACGTCCTTACTCGAGTGGATATAGGATCTCCTTTTTACTCATCATCAAAATATCACAGTTTTCGGATGTTTCTCCATGGGGTGCGTTGTTCGGATTTCCCCCTTGCGAGGGATCGTGAGTTACCATTTTTTGCTGCTAATGGGGGGAAGGATCGGTTAGCACCACCGGGCGGGAAGATTCTTTAACAAATTTATTGACTTCCTCCTTGTAAGGATAGTCTCATGTATAGTTGTATTCTTGACAAATAAGGCAGGGAAACTTCACTTTTCGACATGGTTTATGATTATTGTTGGTTTGTTGCGGCTTGGGGTTTTACCGCTGGTTGGGAGGTTTCTTAGATTTTCCTCTGTTGTTCTTCTTTTTTCCTCTAGATTGTTGTGACGAGGACTGAACAATGTTCACCTCGGAGGACTGAGCAGGAGAAGTAGAAGCCTTGGGTGTAGCCTGAGTTGGAGATGGAGCAGCAGTCTCTGGCTACCCACTCAATTTGGCTGCAGGCCGGGCCTTTACTGAACCAACGATACCGTCAACAGGGGGTTCAGAGGTAGGCTTGGTTGGATCAGTGGTGGTGCGGTAAGCATGAGGAATAAGCTCATATAAAGTTCCGAATTGGGTATATACGAAATATATATACTGAGCATGAGACATCGCTTTTTCCTCCATGACAGGTCCGCCCATGGAAATATCCTTGGCGATGGGAGGTAGAAATGACTTAGTGAACCAATCAACCAGTAATTGGTTCGGGATGGGTGCCTTGATTAACCTTCGGCGTTGACGCCACTCATGGATATGATAAGATATATGCGTGGAAGTGGTTTGACGTAGCGAAGTCAACAGGTTTGTTCCGGTCTCGTAGCAGATGTGGAGCTGTAAATGTGTCAAAAACTTCATGGCTATGGTATTGAAATCTCGAAAGGAGTATTGTGGTATCTTGATATACCATTTTGATGTCATGCCTATAAGCATGCGCTGGAAGAGCCATAACCGAATGGAGTCATCCATCAATGAGTTTGATGAACACCAGAGATGGAAAGTCATAACGTGGTCCTTGGGGTCTTCCCCAGGTTTGGCATCGAACTTTGGGATGTCCGATGGTAGTTTGGCTAGGATGGGTGGCCAGTGTGGTTTATGTCATATTGGATCGTTAATGAGTCTAGACAAATCAGGAAAATCAAGCATGGCCAAAAATGGAAGTTGTCGATTAGGCTGTGGGTATGAGTAATAATTGTAGGGTGAAGGGATACTCGTGGGACCTTGCACAACATATTGCTGCGTATTGTACCCATACATGTTTCCCGCAAGATACTGCTGAAAATTCTGAGGATAGTAGACCATCCGGTTAACCGGTGGTGTATTCGGAATCATAGGATTGATTGTCTGATTCGGAATCACAGTAGTAACCGGTTGTTGAATGTTTTATTGGGTGGGGATAATGGGCATAGTCCCCTGGGATTGTTGTGTCCTAGGAATGTTTCCAATTCCTTGATTGGGTATAGTTACCTGGGATTTTTGTGTCCCAGGAATGTTTCCAACTCCTTGATTGGGTACAGTTTTGTGGGATTGTTGTGTCCTAGGAATGTTTCCAACTCCTTCATTAGGTGGTGGATTTCCCATACCTGTGTTAGGGGGTGCCTGAAAGAATGGAGTCCATGGAATGTTAGTTCCACCCTGATTAAGAGGTGGAGGCTAAATAGGTGGGTTCCATGGAGTATTTGCGGCGGTGGGATAAGGAATTTCGGTGTTCAATTTAGGGGGAACGAAAGGTTGATGTTTGTTAGGTTTTCCCTAGCTTGATTCCAGTTTCCAAATAAAGAGTACCCCCCACTCTGTGCGATTTGAGGTCCCCAAGAAGGAATTGTACCTGATGAGGGATATTGGAAATTGGTTCCGATTGGGATACCAACATGAGGTTGTCCACTTCCAGGTGGATTATATATGCCCCACTGAGAAGATGATGCTAATGGAGGGGGTTGTTGAATGGTTCCAGTTGGGGCGTTAACAAGTGGTATACCTCCAAAAGATGTGGTATGTGGGCCCTGCTGAGCCGATGGAAAATATGGAGGTGTTTGTTGAGTAGCCCTGGTTGGTATGGCACCAAGCAGTTGTCCTCCAACAGGCGTGATTGATGGTCCTGCCGGAGGAGGTTGGTTACTGGGACCAATGGTTCCAATAGACAGCTATCCTCCGGAAATGGTATATATGGTGGTCGAAGATGGATCTCCGGCTAGAATAGGTGATCCAACAGTATGGATAAATGTTATTCCAATACTGACACTAGAAGAGTGAGGTAGTGCAGATTGGCCAACTGCACCAAAGGTGCAGACTTGTGAAGAGGATCTTCTGCGAGTTCCAGATGGTGACGGTGAAAAGATTGGGTTATCCCTCATAAGGGGTTTGTCCCCTGAAGTTAAGCTGAACATGTTTTGCGATAATAAGTGTGGGGAGTATAACCGAGGACTTTCAAGCATCACATCCATAGGAATTGGAATGGTGGGAAGATCATCGAGGGCTTGGCCCGGATTTGTATACCATAAAGTGGAGGTTGGATAAAAAATGTGAGATGTCCTATCGGGGCCCAGAAGGAGTTCTGGTATGGTCCATTCTGAGGGTCCGGGACGATCTAAGTAGGATTCGTGATATTATGTGCTAGATGGAGGTAGGGGATCTCAAAAACCATGAGGATTTATCATTTGAGAGGTACATGCAGGGGGGTATTGTGAAGCCGATGTGGGCATTTGGGTTTTATCACGTCTAAAGCATTCCAATGCTAAGGGTGAATTGGCTAGACTAACCATACTGGATTGGATTGATGCCATGATCTCATGTCATGAAGGGAGATTAGGGAAGGACACATTGAATGGTACGTTACTAGAAGAACCTGTTTCATAAGTATGGATACCTAATGATGTAGTGGTCGCAGGTGGAGGTTCCACCTGTCCAGTAGGATATTCAAAATCATAATGAAATGGTGTAGGAGGTAGTTCAGTTTCTTCAATGATTTCAACGTACCTGTCAGGGACTTGAATCAAGTTTGTCGTGTCTTCGTCGGATCCTTCAATGGTTTCAATGTACCCTTCAGGGACATTGTATAATGTGTCCAAGTGTGGTGTAGTGCTAGTCTCCAGGAAGGTGATGCCTTCGGGCCTAACATCATGTGAAGTACTGACTTTAGAAGCTAACGTAGTGTCCACTATGGTGTGAATTTATGGAATAGCAGTGGATTGTGGTACAACATGAATGTTTGGTGTAATACTAGTTTCAGTGACTGTAAGAGGTTCTGAGACAATGCTATGGTCTACGGGTACAAAATCAACTAAAGATGTTGTACTGGTAGATGGTGGAATGGTCCCCGACCAGCTCCGCGGTCGGCAGGGGTAGGGATACATGATGTAGGAAGACCAGAAGTCTGTGGTGGTGGGTCAGGGATTCGTCCCTGTTGTATCCATGATCTCCTTTGATCAACCATGATGAAGAATTACAAGTTTCAGGGACAGTCTCATGAAAAAGAACTAAAAAACCCTAAAGCAGCCGAGTGTGCAAAAGGGGAGCTAGGAAAAGACAAGGCTCGCAGGCCAAAAAAGAAAGCTAAAAAAATTGTACTGGGACCTGCGTCACAGTAAGCGAGCTAAAACAAAAGTGGCGAGAATGCCAACAACCAGCACTAAAAAAGAGAAAGACCCTCTAAAATGGTGAAATAGCAAGCAAACTTCCTAACTAAGAGATGGAGACCTCGACAAATCGTATCCTTCGCAAGGTGATGAAATCCAAGTCGAACAATATGAAATAAGAGACCAAAGTGGAAGGATATCCCTCTACCAAAACGGATCCTGGGTAAAAGAGCCCTAGAAGAAAAGTCACTAATCTACCTCGTTCATGACATGTCAGAGAAGGTTATTTGGCACTTCTGTCTTTGAGTCCCTATATCACCAATACGGTAGAGTGCAAGGAAGACAATGGATCGATAGCCTTAGGCACTAAGTGGAGTGCGGAATTCCACAAAGTCCATCCGGAATCAATCCTCTCGGCTTAACCCGCGAAAAAATGGGAGGCCCCTCCACAAACTGGTCGATGACTGTATCAACAAGTACAAGATGATTTTAACAGCCTAGAGGATAGTAACTATGTCTCAGATGAAAATGACAAGGGGGAATTATTTGGATGCCTATCCCCGCTGTCCTACCTAACTACCAAATTCTTTTTCTACCTTGGCTGAAAGTTGGCTTGGACATCAAGCAACCATTGTAAGAATTCTCAATTTTCTCCTCTAGCTATCTCTGTAAAAGTCTCAAGATCATAGGTTAGATGCCCCGAGTAGTCACCCCTTGGCTCATGGAAGGCCTCCCCTTTATAGTTCTTGGAAGGGTTAACCATAAGGACATTAAGGTGGATCTAATGAGTGTTTAGTGGATCATCCAAACTAAATAGGGAGAGGGGGTTGGGATCGAATTAGGACTGATAATCCCAAGAAAATGTCTCGAAGGACGAGATCCATGATCCATGTAAAAAAGATAAAAAGGGATTTTTGCGCCCCTAGGTCTAAGCATAATGCCAAAATCATCTCGATTTTTGCACACAAGGGAAAGTGTGAAACACCAAAACCCTAATTTTCGCTACCCAGCAGATGCGTAGAGAGTGAAAATCTATGCAGTTAGGGTCAGCTGCTGTGACACGTGGTAGATAAGGTCATGTCTTGACACTTGGTCAACGGATTTTTCTCTTGGGTGTCCACATGAGACCGAGGAGGGAGCCAATAATGTGTGATGGTTATTAGGGAGAAATGTCGCTAGGTCACATGGTACAAAGATGCGACACTAGGGCTCGAAGTGTAACTTTGAGGTGTAACAAACCATGCTAATTTTCCAACTGAAATTATGTTCATAACCCTACCTAAGTGACTTATCCTTCTGTAAGGGTTCTGCCTCCTTCCTTCCATGACTTCTCCCTTCACCTAACCCACAGAGAGGTTCTAAAACACACCAGGGGTTATCCCCTTTCTTCCCCAAGTCCAGGTGAGGTCAAGCCATCCCTTTTAAGGGTGAATACAATGCATAATAAATACATATAATGAACTAATCTAGTTAACATATCAACAACCTACAGGGGTTAGCCATGCATATCATTCATGTAAATAATGGAGCATTCAAACATGCATTCAACTTCATATTCATGCTCACACATAGCCTCCTATTGATACATTCCATGTAATAATTCAATCATTATCCTAGAGTATGGAAAGCATAGCATAACAACTAGATATAATACATGAATTAACACCATTTAACACATAAAAACACTTATCTTTGAAACTGAAGCTGCCCCAAGCAACTGGCTAAGTGAGAAAAACTTTCCACTGAACCTTAGGTCTTTGTCCAGCCTGTGCTCTTTCAGTTGAGAGACCACCCCCGATTTGGGCTATGTATTCACTAAGGAGGGCTAATGGACTCTCTCACAATCAAGGTCTCATCCCAATGCTAAGCCAACCTACAATTGGGTTTATCAAGCAATCCAGGGAACAAGGGGGATGCTGCTAAGCTAGTGAGCTCAACCAAAGAGCTAAGGGCATCTCAGATCACTCAGAAAGAATGGCACCCAAATTACCTACCTCACCCAACATAAGGAAGGCCCTATTCTTTGTTGTACACTCCCTCAAGGCCCCTTCCATCCATTGTTATTCAGGGTGGGCATAGAAAGGTCCAACTAATGTTCTTCATGATATTTCAGCATCCACTAGTCTTATCAATAATATCCAATCCTAAGTTGACATTTTGTTTGTCATCCAAGCTAATTCTTCACAGGGCTGCGACCTAAGCTCTCCCCTTCAACTCGGCCTTCTGAAAAACAGATCTAAGTGCTCTCTTAGGGTCCTCTTGGTCACTCAAGTTCTGCAATTCATCCCATGAATAGATCTATATATGTCCCCACCAGTTTCATCCTTACCCAGGGTTTCCTTTGAACATTCGTATTTGTACATTCGGCTCACAGAGAAATCATGATTTTCTCTTGTTTCCTCCTAGCTAGGTTCTATGTGTGCGTGAATGACTTGGGTTTTTGGTCAACAATGGTTTGCAAATAGGATGAGTGAATTCATAGGCATGGAGTGGATTATGGGACAAGTAAAAAACACGGCCATACCCTCCATAGGTATTCGCAGGTTTCCCCATACTCCATCGAATTCATGGGTCTGGTTTTCTCAACCACCCTCTTACAGTTGCATTAATGTCAGCATGGGGAGTCAAATGGGTTCACATATGGACATGTGGAAACATGGGTACCAATCCCATAACCCCCTCCCTATCCCTAGTGGATACACATGGCCCCTTCTCATTGATTGCCTCCTTATCCAGCTTCTTGGGTATTTTATTGCATTAATTAATAATTACATCATTTACAGTTATTCATGGATTAATAGCACATGGGTAACCAAACTATCAAATACTTTCTTATGCAATTAAAACCTGAACATCCACTAGTTGGGCCTTGGCCTTGAGCTCCACACTAGGGAAAACACACACATAGCATGTATACAATATTTACATTGAGGCCAATAAACCATAAGGGTCAAAATAGGGGTATTACAACTCCTTCTCCCTTAAAATAACATCGTCCTCAGTGTTCTCAAAACTGAACAAAAATGGGAATGTCTCTTTCATGGCATCCTCCATATCCCATGTGGCCTCTTCGGGACTAAGGTGCTTCCATTGCACCTTTACTTTCCCAATGGTCCTGTTTCAGAGCAAACTAACCTTCTTGTTGAGGATGGATATAGGCTCCACTTGGAACTCTCCCTCTAGTTCCACCTGTATCGCATTCCAATAAATTATGTGATTAGGATCATGTACATATTTCTTAATCAAAGAGACATGGAAAACATTATGAGCTTTCATGTTAGCAGGTAATGCAATTCTATATGAAACTGGTCCTATCCTATCAAGGACTTCAAATGTCCCACAATATCTTGGTGCAAACTTGGCACAACTTCACAACCTCATGGAACTCTTCCTTGGTTTCACTCTCAAGTATACATGATCCCCAATCTGAAATTCCTTATGCACTCTTTTCATATATGCATAACTCTTCTTCCTATCCCGTGTTGCCTTCAAATTCTACCTGATCTTAACAATCTCTAGCTCCATCTCCTTGATCATTTCTATTCCAAGCACTACCCTGTTCACTAGGTTGTCCCAATTCACTAGAGTTTTGCATCCTTTGCCATACAACACTTCAAAAGGACTCATCTTCAATGATGCTTGATGTCCATTGTTGTATGCAAACTCTACCAAATGTATATAGTTTTTCCACTTGGATGGTTTGTCCATCACATACATCCTCAACCTGTCTTCACGGATCTGATTTAATCTCTCAGTCTGACCATCAGTTTGAGGATGATAGTTTGTGCTAAAATTCAACTGAGTTCATAATTCCTATAACAATCCTTTCCAAAAATTAGATGTGAACTTTGTGTCACGATATGAAATTATTGCCTTGGAAAACCCATGCAATTTGAATATCTCTCTAAGATGAAGATATTTGCAATGTCATTGGCCTTGTAATTGGACTTGAATGGAATGAAATGAGCTACCTTTTATAGCTTGTCCACCACTACCATAATTGATTCATGCTTCTTCACTGTCATTGGAAAACCTGTTATAAAATCCATAGAGATCACTTCCCACTTCCATTCTGGAATGGAAAATAGGTGCAACAATCCTGCTCGATGTTGATTCTCTGCCTTGACTTGTTGGCACTTTTGGCACCTAGCAATGTACTCATCTATGTATTTCTTCATACCATGCCAAAATTATTGCTTCCTTACTACTTTTATATTTTTTTGATACCTTGGGTGTCCAGAATATGGCCTTTGTTGTATCTCATCCATCACAAGATTCTTCAAATATGCATTATCTGGAATGTATATTTTGGTACCCTGATAAATGATAACATCATCATCACCAAGCTGATATCTTTCACATGCTTCATTGTAATGTCCCTTTTTGAATTTGATTAAAATGGTGAAATTTTCAACTTTTTTCCCTAGTTCGACCTTTGACTAGTTTTGAGGTCTAGGTCTCCAAATTGCTCCAAATGCTCCCAAATCTTCAGATAAGGTGTATGAATGGTTTTATCACATAAATATTATTTTAAATGATTCTTTAGAGTCAACAATAGGCTTCTGAAACTCTCCTTTAAGTTCTGGCCAAAGTAGGGAATTTGACTAGCAATTTCTCTTTGACTAGTATTGGTCTCTTCATCTCCAAATGCTCCAAAATTGTTACAGAAGGAATATTTATGATATTAGGAATTTATTTTTAGGTTCATGGATTCTTTAGGACTTTAAAAATACTTCTACGAACCTCCTCAATATACCGGTCAAGGTAGGAGTTTTTACTAGCAATTTGGGGTTCGATTCCCGATGGGTAAGTGCTAAAGATGGCTTTCCAAAAGCTATTAAAACCTATCGAATTTATGAAAATAGGAAGAGGAAATATAAGGGAAAATGTTAAGGTATCATATGAATCACCGTTCAGTTTAATAATTCTAATACAACCTTCTCCAATCATATCCAAAAATACTAGTTTCGACCTTGGGGGAAATGATAGGCAATTTTCTCCAAACACTGTAAAAGTGAACAATATGACTCCAAAAGCTTATGAAATGAACATGAAACTTGTATAAAAGGTAAATAAAATTCCATATATCAATAATTCATCAATGGTTCGCTTATCCATTCAAATTTATCAACACATTATTGGCATACATCAACATAGTTGGGAAATTGGCACCATTTGCTCATTAATAATCAGATTTACATAGTTCCACTTGGAATATAAACTTGAATCCATGATTAACATGAATAAAAGAGAATTTAAATCATATGATAAAATAATGAATCATCATAAGCTCCCCCAAAGAGAACAATATCTCACCAAGTGCGCAATTCCTCAAGGATCATGAATATGCCAAGAAATAGAAGAATGGTTGTAGAAGCAAGCTGAAAGAGATGTGACCATGATATTCCATGTAGCTTCAACCTGTAACAAAAGACTCCATTAAATCTCCAAATGAAAGTTCTGAATGGCCTTTCCAATTACCAACTAGGATGGGAATCTTTCACCCTCAAAATTGGTGCTAAGGCAAGTAGAGTAGCACTCCACTAGCTCTCCTCTCCCAAATGCCAAATGAAAATTCTAAAATGATAAAAAGATGATATTATTCTTTGTTCATGACTTTTATAAACTTATAATGTCCTCCATGGGTCGAATTCCTTCCAAGAGCTTCATGCCAACTCAAGTTGGGAAGAGATTCCCAAGTATGCCACTTTTTCTTCCAATTTTAGCCCTCTCCTTCTCCAAATTCGAATTGGTGTCTCTTTGGCTGCCCTAACTCACTTGAGGACCCTCTTGGAGGCTATTTTTATCCCTAAAGTGTCATATATGTCAGATTTCATCCTTCAGGTCTGATTTGTGTCATAACATCTTCATCATTGTTGTCATAGAGCTAGGGAATCTAGCCCAAGTGTCCCACTAGCTCCAAATTGCCTCTTCCTATTCCATGGGAGTTACTCTTCTTCTAAATTTAGACCTCAATAACTCATGCCAAGTATTATTCCCTTCCAAATCATCCCAATAACATTTTACTTCTCATGTATTCGAATTGACAAGAGGAGGATTCCATGTGGCATAAAAAAACTAGCTTGTGTGAGTCCCACTTCCTCCATGTGTCTTCATGATCAAATGCCACTTTGATTTTCCCTTGTATATATTTATTTAGATCCTTTATTAAATATTTACGCTATTCTAATGTCCACACATCATTTATTAACCTTCTTATTTCAAATCCCAATGCTTCCACCCCCCAACCTAGGGAACTAGTAATGTTTCCTCAATGGCAGTTCATTTGGATGGGTATATTACAACTTTGAATTGGGAATTTCTCTTAATGTGACCCACCTTGTCCATTTGGATATAATTTAACATTATTACTAACTTGTACATCATTCTTGGCAATTATTTGACCCTTAGCATAAATTTGACAAACTATCATGAGTATGGCCAAGGGGCTTAGGCCATTGTGACCCAATGCAAAATTTTGGGACATGACATTCTTCCACATTACCTTGATGAAATTTCTCCTTGACTTGAAGGAAAAATTCATCACTGATTTGAGCTTCTAGAATCCTTTCCTTCAAATCTGATTTACCCACACTTAATGTTGCAATATGGAATTTTCTGTTGAGTGCATCAACAACCTTATTCTCCTTACCTTTGACATGCTTAATCTTCAAACCAAACTCACAAAGAAACTCCATCCATCCAGTTTATCTAGAATTCAGATTTGGCTGGTCAAAAAAATATTTTAAACTCATGTGATCACTCCTGAGTTGAAATCTTCTTCCCAAGATATAATGTATCCATTTCTTGAGAGAATGAACTATGGCTGCCAACTCTAAATCATATGTGGCATAGTTCCTTTCATGCTCTTTTAACTTCTTGGACTCATAGAAAATTACAAACCCTTCTTGCATGAGCACTCAACCGAGCCCTTCAATGCAAGAATCTGTGCATACCACAAAGTCTTTCTTTGGATCTGCAATCTTCAGAACAGGGGCACTAGTAGGCAATACCTTCAGTTTCTGAAAAATGTTCTCACATTTCTTAGACCATACAAATTTGATATTTTTCCTTTTCAATGAAGTGATTGGGTTAGCTATCTTAGAGAATCCTTCAATGAATCTTCTGTAGTATCCTGCAAGATCCATAAAATATCTAACATCTGCTACATTCCTTGAAGTAGGCCAATCCATTATGGCTTCAATCTTTTTTGGATCTACTGCAATTCCTTCTGCTGATATAATATGACCCAAATACTGTACTTTCTGCTGATAGAAGTCACACTTACTCAGTTTTGCATACAACTAGTTCTCTCTAAGAAATTGCAATACCATTCTCAAATGCTTAGTATAATCTTCTTCATTCTTTGAATACACAAGAATGCCATCCAAGAACACAATCACAAACTTATCCAAATATTTGTTGAAGACACTATTCATGAGACACATGAATGTAACAGGGGCATTGGTAAGACCAAATGGCACTACTGTGAATTCATAATGACCATACCTTGTTCATAAAGCAGTCTTATGAATGTCTTCTTCCTTTATCCTCACTTGATGGTACCTAGACTTCAATTCAATCTTTGAAAACACTCTAGCTTCCTTCATCTGGTCAAACAAGTCATCAATCCTTGGCAATGGATACTTGTTCTTAACTGTCACTTTATTGAGCTTCTTGTAATCAATACACAGCCTCAATGTCTCATCCTTCTTCTTGAAAAACAACACAGGTGCACCCCAAGGAGATACACTAGTATTGATATATTCTTTGTCCATTAATTCTTGCAGCCGCATCTTCAATTCTACCAATTCTGGTGTGCTCATTCTATAAGGATCTTTGGAAATTGGTGCTTCCATTGGAACAAGGTTAATGGAAAAGTCAATGTCTCTCTTGGGTGGAAGTTCTGGAACTTCATCTGGGAATACATCCTGGAACTCTTGTATTAATTGAAAGTCTTCTAACCTGGGTCCTTTATCTTCTGTTGAATCTGATATATGCACAACATATAATTGGCAACCCTTTTTATAGAACTTTCTCAGTTGTAAGGATGAAATCTACCTTACTGAAACTTGCTTGGGAATTCCTTTCACCAACCTTGGCCTTCCTTCATCATCAAGGCATTCAAGTGCTTTCTCATAACATTCCAACTTGGCTCTATGTATTTCCAACCAACCCATACCAATTAGGGCATCATATGATCCTAATGGTAGAACATTTAATTCTACATGTGTGAGGAATCCATTCAACTCTATGGGGCAGTCCTTCACTACTTCATTTACCTTTCTCTTGGTACTTGTGGCTAATTGAACTAGCCAAGGCTTACTATGCTTTACTTTACCAAGAGAATAACTTTCAACTATCTCAGGAGACACATAACTATGAGTAGACCCTGGATCAATCAAAACAGAAATAGATTGCTTAGCAATCTTACCTTCAATCTCCACCACTGTTGATTGATGGTATACTTGGTGATCATCTAGTGCTGCATAAATCATAGGTGTTTCTATTGTAATCTCTCCCACTGTAGATGCTCCTTCAATGTTGTGCAAGCTTCTGGGATTTTACTTCCGATGTGGAAAATATTTAAGCATATGATTTCCTTTACATCCCCAACATTGGAGTGGCCATTTTGATGCCTTTTCTGCTACTATAGTTGGTTTTAATTCTCTTATTGCTTGTTGTTCCTGTGGAAAATTTCTGGGATGATTTCTGAATGATGGTTTGAATCCACTTTTATTTTGTTTAAACCTTCCTCTAAGCTTACCTTTCCATGTTGGTTGCATCTATGTTTTACCTTTACTCTGCTCATAGCAATGCTCTACCATTCTGATGGCTCCATCCAAGCTTGGTGGATTTACAAACTCTATCCTATCTCTGTAATTCTGTGGTAGACTACCAAGGAAACATTGTATTTTAACTCTTTCACCCTAGATGTAATCTACATACCTCAACAAATACAGAAACTTGTGGACATGCTCATCCATGGTATTATGCCCTAATATGATTTGATTGAACTCTTTTCTTTTGTTATCATAATACCTAGCTGATAGATATTTCTCCTGGAAGTATCTTTTAAAACTTTCCCAACTGATTCTTCTTTCACTAATTCCTTTCACTTGCATGAGGTTTTCCCACCAAATTGAAGCTCTACCACTAAGGTTATAGATGGAAACCCTAGACTTTTCATTCTTTAAATACTCATGCATTCTGAAGTACTTTTTAATTCCGGGAGGCCATTTCTCTGCTTCTTGACTTTCTTTTCTTTCTCCATCAAATGTGGGGGGGCTTGCTTTCCTAAATTCACCCTGTAGGATACCTCTGTGCTTATTTCTCCTCTTACTCTTGCTGGAAGTATGTCTTGGGATTCCTTGGGAACCATGGGAGTCATCTGACCTACTGGAGGAAAACCTAGGAGAGGGCGTTTTGTGTCTTCTACTCATAGAATCCCTTATAGGGATTGGTGTTCTTCTCCTAGAATGGCCCCTAGAGTGAATTTATGCATTTCTTTCCTTTCGGCCTTTGTTTCTTGGGTTATACCCACCATTTATTCTCTGATCCATGTCTATGAGGCTCTGCAAGATGGTTGCGTTGAGCTGGTGTTGCTATTCCTGTGCTTTCATCATCCGCTCATTGAAGCTTACCATGGTCTCGGCCAAGTTTGGGGGTGTCACGTGTGCCCTTCTTCCATCAGAATCAACCTCTGTATGTGCCTCTTGCACGTTCTCACCCAACACGTCATCCTCGGTCTCAAACGGATCCTACGCGTCATTGAAGGTTACCATTTTCTCGCTTCTCTATGCACTGTCCTGCTATACATTTCAATGATTAACTACTGCAAATAATGTGCATAATAGAGGAATCTATTAGACATTACAAGCATGTAAATAAACCCTAACATATCCATTCAAATCTAGAATTATTCATTTGGACAATCAATTAATCAATAATGTTCATCAAAACCACTCCATGGCGCATTTCTTGCCCATAAATTCATACACGGCTCGGCCCAACAACTCCCAATGTTGCAAATAAAGCTCTAATACCACTTTGTCACGTTCCCTGACCTCCCAGGTGACCTTCAAAGGTCACGGGAGCCCCTCTGTTCCTTTTTGTTTCTTCCAAATTCTTCCAATTCCACACACAACCACAATGGGCTCGAGTCCGCAATCCGCCTTTCCATGTTCTGCAATCCGCATGCAGGACTTGGAAATCGGATTTCCAAAACCAACTCTAAATCTAAACTGCACTTCCGACTTCCGCAATACGCATGTGAAAGTCGGAAGTCGGAAGCCAAATTCAGCCCTGTAAATTGGCCGTCTGAATTTCGCAGTTCCACAGTCCTCATGCGGAACTTGGAAGTATAATTCCTCCATTTTCTATCTCGATGAACGTTTCCTCTAGAAAATACACTATCTGCAACCCGCTTACAGATGCAAAATTGCGGAACTCCATATTTCTACTCCGGGGAAATTATACCTCCCACAATTTGCATTCCACATTGTGGATGCGAAAATGTGGAAATTCCATATTTCTACTCCAGGGAAATTATACCTCCCGCAATCCGTATTCTGCGTTCCGCATTGCGGATGCGAAAATGCGGAATTCCATATTCCAATTCTAGGAATAAATTACCTCCTGCAATCTGCATTCTGCATTCCGCATTGCAGATGCGGAAATGCAGAATTCCATACTCCCCAATGGTTGGCTCCCGACCTCCACAATCCGCAATCTGCATTGTGGATGCGGAAAGGTCCTTGCGGATGTGGAAGGGTCAGGACCAAAGACCCCTTCTCTAGCAAGCTTCTAGGGAAAAATTCTTAGGGTCATAACTTCCTCATCCTTGGTCCAAATGGGATAAGGTTGGTACCATTGGAAATATCTATCAAATGGTGCAATACCCACCCCATATGAGCACTCCAACCATGCCAATTTTCCAACTGAAATTCTGTTCATAACCCCACCTAAGTGACTTATCCTTATGCAAGGGTTCTTGCTCCTTCCTTCCATGACTTCTCTCTTCACCTGGCCCATTTCTTCCCCAAGGACAGGTGAGGTCAAGCCATCCCTTTTAAGGGTGAATACAATGCATAATAAACACATATAATGAACTAATCTATTTAACATATCAACAACCTGTAGGGGTTATCCATGCATATCATTCATGTAAATAATGGAGCATTCAAACATGCATTCAACTTCATATTCATGCTCACACATAGCCTCCGATTGATCCATTCCATGTAATCATTCAATCATTATCCTAGAGTATGAAAAGCATAGCATAACAACTAGATATAATACATGAATTAACACCATTTAACACATAGAAACATGTATCTTTGAAACTGAAGTTTCCCCAAGCAACTAGCTAAGTGAGGACAACTTTCCACCCAACCTTAGGACTCTGTCTAGCCTGTACTCTTTCAGCTGAGAGACCACCCCCGAGCTGGGATATGTATCCACTAAGGAGGGATAATGGATTCTCTCACAGTCAAGGTCTCATCCCAATGTTAAGCCAACCTACATTTGGGGTTATCAAGCAATCCAGGGAACAAGGGGGATGTTGATAAGCTAGTGATCTCAATCAAAGAGCTAAGGGCATCTCAGATCACTCAGCATGCATTGCACCCACATTACCTGCCTCATCCAACACAAGGAAGGCCCTCTTCTCTACTGCACAGTCCCTCAAGTCCCTTTCCTTCCAGTGCTATTTAGGGTGGGCATAGAAAGTTCCAATTGTTGTTCTTCATGAGATTTCAGTCTCCACTAGGTTTATCAAGCAGATCCAACCCTAAGTTTACCTTTTCTTTGTCATCCAAGCCAATTCTTCATAGGTCTGCAACCTAATCTCTCCCCTTCAACTCTGCCTTCTGTAAAAAAAATATGTGCTCTCTCACGGGTCCTCTCATTTGCTCAAGATCTACAATTCATCCCACAAACAGATCTATGGTTGTCCCCACAAGTTTCATCCTTACCCAGGGTTTTCTTTGCACATTCGGCTCTGGACATTCGGCTCACACAGAAATCGCGATTTTCTCTTGTTTCCTCCTGGCTAGGCTCTGCGTGTGCGTGAATGACTTGGTTTGTTGGTCAGCAATGGTTATAAAACAGGATGAGCGAATTCCCAAGCATGGAGTGGCTTAAGGGACAAGTAAAACACAGGTCCATACCCTTCATACAAATTTGCAGGCTGCCCCATACTCCATCAAATTCATGGGTCTGGTTTTCTCAACCACCCTCTTATAGTTGCATTAATGTCAACATGGGGAGTTAAATGGGTTCACAATTGGACATGTGGCAGCATGGATACCAATCCCATAACCCCCTCCCTCTCCCTAGTGGATACACATGGCCCATTCTCATTGGTTTCCTCCTTAGCCAGCTTCTTGGGTATTTTATTGCATTAATTATTAATTACATCATTTACAATTCTTCATGTCTTAACAGCACATGGGTAACCAAATTGTCAAATACTTTCCTATGTAATTAAAGCCTGAAAATCCATTAGTGGGGCCTTGGCCTTGAGCTCCACACTAGGGCAAACAGACACATATCATGTATAGAATATTTACATTGAGGCCAATAAACCATAAGGGTCAAAATAGGGGTATTACACATGCAGTATAACAATCACTCAATATTTATAAACTCGTTTACCACAATAAAAGGAAGTAAATACCAGTTTGGAGATGGTAGAAAAAAAACAACTCACGCCAAAGGATGAAATCTAACACATATAAAATAGGAATATGGAAGTCCTCCAACAGGTAGAGGCTTAGTTAAATAGACAGTTCGTCAAACACTCAGTTCGCTTAGATTTACCACTCGAACACGGAACTGATCCCAAGTCATTGGCTTACAAGGGATAAACAACAAGCAAAAAAGCAATATAATGGTAGAATCAACTACACGATACACAATACATGAATAAGAAATATGATAAAACACAAATTTCAAACTAAAATTAAAAACCCAAGTCAACCATTTGATGGGAGTTGGGTGGGTAACACTGGTTATTTATGGTATGTGAACTTGATAGGAAATACCAGAGGTTAAGATATCGCACCCTCATTCAACACGAGGTAGATGGAAAAACATTAGTTTTAGACACCGTGAAATTGAAGGAGGTGTAGACTAGGGATAACCATAGGAAACAATTATCAGTTTAAAGCAAACATCAACGTGCAAACTAGTAGAGTTGTTATGGATGGAAACATTTTTAAACCAAACCAAAAGAAAAAGAACAGAATCGGTGCACATCACGAATTAATCGGAAAAAAATCCGTCAAGGGATCAGGGAGTAATTAATAACACCATACATAGTTAATGTACTAGCAGGTGGTCTTGCTACACATAAAAAAAACAAGAAAGAGACAACAAAATGACTGGTAGAAATATTGGAACATGAACTTAATATTTGGACTTTACACATCCCTCAACATAAGTTTAAATAGGTGTTTTACAAGAAGAACAAAAATATAGGTCTATAGAAAGAGACTACATAGAGATCTCTATGAATCTCTACTTTGGGGCATAGAGGTTGTAAAATCCATCTCGAAACCATAACAATGCAACAGATCCGGCTTACGCATAGAAAACAAAAAAGATTCAAAATGTTTTTTTTCTCAAACCCTCAAGAGACAGTGTTAATGCAATTTTATGCAAATCGACTGCTATGTAAAATATAAAGGATAGATCTTAACTTCAGTTTAAGATCAATCAACACATATTATTTACCACAAGCCACAATGATTTCCAGAATAATCAAAAAATGAACTCATATCATGTCTCAATCATTTTGCAGTATATCAAAAAATATAGTATTAAGAAGCGAAACGAAGAATCCAAATCGCTCATTAAAATAAAAGGTAACTCAGGTAAAATAGAGTGTCTAACTACAAAGGCGCATAGCCAATCCAAACAATAATCCTTACTTCAGAGTATAATGAACTTCATGTTCTATATCGGTTCATACAAGGTAATGTTATCGTAAAGCAACATAATAAGTAAGATGTCACATGTACAGAGATCTGATATTTGATAACCATTCCGGGTTTTTGATACGTATTTATATAAGGTTTTATAATAGGCCTTCAAGTTTAACACTCAAATAGATCGAAAAACATACAAAACGAACAATCATTCTTTCTAAAAAAAGGGTTACATACAATCAGTCTTTTAATTTATCCTGAAATGTTCACCAATTTAATTATTTACATAGTTGAATCATGAACTATAATTCTTCAAAACCGTATATATCATTTTTACATCACTCAGGATGAAATTAAATCGAACAATACACAATGATTGATGAAATGTGGTCTACCATTAATATTTTTGCGTAATATTGCTAATTAAAAACCCCAAGCAATGTTTCCATGGCTTGATAAAGAAAAAACTTTTACTGAATAATTCTACCATCACAATAAACGCAAAATCCACTTACCGGAATAATGAAAATAGCATCTTGGAGAATCAAATCCTCACAACCTTAGGAGAGAGAAACACGACTGTTTCCCTAGCTCCACCCCTGAGTTGGATCACCACCCCTGAGTTGGATCACCACCATGGACTAGAACACCAAGCAGTCACTTCCGCGCGACACTCTCTCTCTCAGAGTCCGTAAAAAACAATGATGGACTTCTGAAAAGAGAGAACACTCAAAAAAGTTCCTCGATGCACAACATGACATCCCATGCCATCCCAATCAAATTTTCAATCAATCCTTCAATCCCTATGATTTAGGATTTTGTCTGGTAGTTGATCTTTTTGATTGGATTTGATTAGTAAAAATACTATTTGCTTGATTTACACATTTTCTCTGTGCCATGGTGGTGTCCCCTCATTTAGTTGAATTCTCCAAGTTCCTTTTCTTTTATTAAATAATAAAATCAATAGTTTGTTTTGCAAAGTGTCACTCAGTGTTTTTGAGTTTTTAAATAACTCTCACAAAAAATAATTGTCACAAATATTAAATCAAAATAAAATAATAATGTCTTGGGGGTATTACATTTCTCCCCCCCTTATTCTTAACACCATCCTCAATGTTCTTTATTCTGAGCTCTCTTGCTCATTCTGGAACATGGAGGGATATGCCTCTCGCATTTTATCATCCATTTCCCGTGTTTCCTCTTCAAGGCTAAAGTGCTTCCATTGCACTTTTATTTGAACAATGGCTCGATTTCGTAGAATACGTTCCTGCATGTCTAGGTGTTACACCTAAATCTTGCCACCTTAAGACTCAGTGTAAACCTATCTAAAGTTCCCATGACTAAGATATCAACATGGAAGAGATATTGACCTATTTCCATAGGGTCTTGTGAGGTCGTCGCAGGTCATCCTTGTGCAGCATGCGGCAACGCAGGTTATCCTAATGCATTCTGCGACGATGTCAGTTAAATGGATAAAGGGAATCTTCGATCCAATTCTCGAAGGTGTGTGATTTTGATCCCTATCCCTAACCTATAGGAGAGCTGGAATTCGGTTCCCTATCCCTTTGGGAGGATCCCTTAGTCCTCTCCCACTATATATCAACCTACCCTATCCTCTTACTCCTATATATATGAAGCTCATTCCCATTCCAAGGGGAGGAAGTCTATAGCACTTGCATGCTGGTGAAATTAGCTTAGAATATCTCTACTCATCTCTTGGGAGACCTATACTTCCTTTGGAGTCTTTGGAATTGGCTTGTTAGAGGAGGATTGCGACGTTAAGATTTGGTTGTAATCATCTATCTTTTGTACTTCCCTCTTTTAATACAATAATATAAACTCTTTCCACCAAATATTGTTGTGTTAATAATGTTTGTGTAGTTTACTTGCTTAACTGTTTACTTAGATCTATTACTGTTTAGATATTGTTGTACTACTTGTATTGCTTTGTATGTCTTGACAGGTCTTGCAGCTGATATCTGACGACTGTGGAGCTTGGAACAACATCAAGGAGAAATATATACAAGCTAGAGGTAAGACATCTAATCACTCGATCTTTAACTAGATCTAGGAAAGCAGTTTCATATTTTGTCCCACTTGTTCTAGATTCACATTGAACTAGGGAGATCACGCCTTAAGTTTGCTTTCAGTAGATTGTTTAGTAACACTAGGATGCGGAAAGGTTCAGTCGGGAACTCGCCCTTGGGTTATACCTGAATCATATTCCAATCAATTACATGAGTAGCATCATGCACATATTTTTCTAACAAGGAAACATGAAATACATTGTGTACTTTTATATTAGGGGGAAGTGCAAGCTGATAGGATACTGGCCCTATCTTAGATAACACTTATAAAGGCTCACAATACCTAGGCTCCATCTTGGAACACCTTCCCAAGATCAAGGTACTCTTCTTCGGTTTTACCTTTAGATATACATGATCGCCAACGTTGAACTCTCTTGAAGTCATTTTTAAATCTGCATAACTCTTCTTCTAATCTTGTGCAACTTTTAAGTTTTGTTGCACTTTTGATAGGAAGAATAGAAGGATTGTAACAAAATATAAATTTTCTGGGCTAAAGATCCCATCAAACAATATCCATAGGAACATCCATCCCATTCTCAACACTATGCCCCATCTGTTCTCGTTGTGCCTTAACTGCTGCAAGGCCCTTCTTGTTTATTCTAATTTTTTCTCCTGTCCATCCTATCCTTGTTGACCATGCTAATATGATGCTATTTACATCGATCATCATATTTTATTTTGCACCAACAACCCATTGTTTCTTTCTATTTAATCAGTTTTTGTACAAGACCTTCAGATCCTTCGCTTCTCATGTTGGATTCCACCATTGCACCTCTACTTTGTAAGACCCAAGAGGACTAGCATTTGAATCCTGATAAATATTACCAATCACCCTACCCAACCATATTGCACAATATGGCTCTCGTGATTGCACAATGACCATTTGTCCCTTTACAACATCCACTCTTGGAATGAATTCATCTCTAGTCTTGTTGCATACTGGTCCAACATAACAATCCTGCAAAGAAGAAACATTTCCTTCAAATAGGCATCCATAATTTCATGTTCAGATCTTTTAGGTTCACTACTATGAATATCATGGCTTGTCGATGGCCAAAAGTTACTTGTTTACTGATCAACACTCTCGAAGGGACTGCCCAAAGCTTTATATACATCCTCCCAATAATTTAACTTGGGATGCCAAAATTGTTCACCTCCCTTCTCAATCCCTAGATTCCATAATGAAATATATGTTTCTATTACTTTTTTTATTTCGGCAATGTCTAAAGGTATTTTTAATTGCATATTTAATAACCTAGGCTGCCCCACCAGCAAGGCTACGATACCATCTGGCAATGACTTCCACAGATGAATAGGAGACGACCAAGCTTCATCCCAAAGTGATGCCCTCCATTGCATGACTGGAATGTTATCTATGAGCTGAAATTTAAAAAACTGGCATTTTTTGATACCAATGATCTTGGCATTTCCATCCAAAAGGCAAGGTTTCACAAAAGTCTTAAAATTATAAAGTTCATCAATTATATAAGGGACATAGAAATTTTGATCTTTATATGTCCTATACGTATCCATAATTTCTGAGAGTGAAAATATATCCTTGCGCATTAGATTTACTGATAGCCTTCCATAAGTTCCATCTATGTCTTCATGGGTGTGTCCAACCGGGAGGAATCCAAATTCAATAATCTCAAACGCTCTCCTTGCTGTTAAAAGAGATAAAAATGCAAATACAAAGCGGTTTTTGTTATCGCCGTAACAATTATCCATTTGCAACAACAATATGGGTGGTAGTTTTCTATTTGGCATGCATTGATCAATACCATCAACACACAATATATCATGTTGAATTACATCTTGTCTGTATATAACACACTTTTCATATGAATCTGATTTCAATAGAGCATCATGCAATTGGTGCTTAGATGTTCCGCCTTTGTAGAGAAAATCACCATATTTATCAACCACTCGTTCTTCAAGACTCTTCAAGCATTTAGCCAGGGATGTCACAGTGAAATTCGATCTCATCTCTAAAAATGAGAGGCTGAAATGGTCAAAACCCCCAGTCTTGTGCCCATGATTCAACCTTCCAGTCAATGATATGGGAAGATTCATAACATTACTAAAATATTTTTCCTTCTTACCCATCCTTGAAATGGAATTCTTTGACTTATCCATTTTGTCATGAACAATACTCAGAAAAATCTTTGGAATTTTTGTGAAGTTGATCTGTGAGAATAATATAATTGGTGACAACTTGCGATATATTTATTATGAGCTTCCTGATGTACTCACAAATTTCCACCTCAGATGGATCAGTGGTCCCCTTAAGCCTATCATGTATTGTAATGCACTCATTACACCTTGCAAAGGATTTTGATTTTGAAATTTTGACATCTTGAAAATATTCTCTCATCACCTTGCTAAAGGAGGATTCTGATACTGGAGGCAAAAAAATACTTTCGATTTCTTCATTTGCCATTTTTCACACCAAACCATGGGACATATTTGATGGCAATAATTTCAAGGTTGTCCTTGTTCCATCTTCACTGATTAATCATGTAAGATGTGGAGATTTGTCTGAATTCTCTTCTACATTTTATTAATAGTAGATACCAATGCAACAGTGTTCGCCCTATATTTTTCCAAGCCATTATTACCATGCACATCTCTCACATCACCATTCAAGAACATGCTTTTATAATTATAGAAAGTGCTCCTTTTTATTCCATGGAATTTATACCATGCATTTTGACAAACGTCTATTGTGTCTAATCTCATTGTAAACATGCTTCTTTTTCTATCATCTCCTTCTTTGGAAACAAGAGCATTTGATCCCATAGAATTTACAACATACTGTCTTCTTGAATTTCCATTCATACAATGAAATTTATTCACACATTCAACTATCGATTGAAGTGAAATTTTTGATATACAAAGATTTGAGCAGCAATGTTGAGTGACAATTTTTGAAAGGAATGCACCTTGATTAATTCCAAGCCTGTAAGGTACTGAGCTTGAATTTATTTCAGAAATTTTAGTTCCATCTTACCGCTTTATGGAATTGTATGGCCTTGTTCCATTACCTTTAACATCTGTATATTCAAAATGGGGAGTGTTGAATATTGTAACTTCTAAGAATATTATATTTGTACTTTTTTATTCCGGAGATGTTTCATCCCTCCGAGGTGATTCTATTATGTATCCGAAGATGTTTATTCCTCTGATGAATTGTGGTAACCAAGGTTATTAGACCCACCATGTGGGGGTCGGCCCTGAGTTTATTATTTAGGGGTTATTAGACTTCACTAGGAGAGGTCGGCCCCATTAGGGATTTTGGTCAGTCAGGAATCAATATAAGTAGAGGAGGAGAGCTCCCCATTTGACACACTTGCTCAAATCAGAAATTAGCATACTTGTGTTTGAGAGGTCTGCATAGGAGGTAGAGAAGAAGGAGGTCAAGTCTTGGAGCACATCTTGTATTTTGGTTGATCATCTTATTGAGGAAAGCTTTGCTGGGTTTTCTACCCCATGAGGGTTTCCTAGGGTAATATCTTTGTCTATCTTGTGACTATGTTTCTTTCAGTGATCTTGCTAGTCTAATTGGTTTAAACTTAACATGGTGTCAGAGATAGCCTGAATAAAACATCTTTCACAAGGTAAAATTATATTTCTCTCTCTCTCCCAAAAATTAGGGTTTCTGCAAAAGTTAGAATTTTTGGATTTTGGTTGCATGGCTGAATACCCATTCTAAAGATCTATATTTTAATCTTTGGATCGAGGTTTTTGGTTGGATAGAACTCTGGGAAAGTAAAACCCTAGTTTTACCAAAAGTGCGATAAACCAGAATTTCTGTTGCAGATCTGGAAAAGTGAAAAGGTAACGTTTCCTACTCTATCATTTATCTCTTGGACTCCCCCAAGAGAAGATGTCTCCAAGCACTAAGCTTGAAGGTATAGAGAATTTCCGGGCATGGAAATACAGAATTGGTTTCATTCTTGAAGAGATTGATCTTGCTTAATATATCAAGGATGAAGTTGCAGAACCTGAAGGACATGAAACCAAAGAGAAGCATAGAAAGGATTTGGTTAGGGAAAAGAGAATCATTTCTAATTCTATTAAAGACCACTTGAATCCCCAAGTGGCATCCAAGAAGACTCCAAAGGAAATGTATGATTTCCTAGGATGAATGTATGAAGGAAAGAACATCAATAGGAAGATGAATCTAAGAACTTAGTTGAAGAGTACCAAGATGCAAAAAGGAGAATCCATTCAAGACTACTTCTCAAGGGTCTCCCAAATCAAGGAGAAACTAGATGCCATTGGTGATACTCTTGATGAAGATGAAATTGTGATGACTACTCTAAATGGTCTCACTAGACCTTGGGAGTCATTCATGCAAACCATGTGTGCCAGAAAAGAAAGTATGAAGTTTGATGTAGTATGGGAGGATTGTGTTCAAGAAGAAGCTAGGGTAGCCAACATAGAAGCCCTTCTCAAGGAGGGTGACCAAGACTTGGCTACACACACTAAGAGAAGGAAGAATCAATCTTACTTCAAGAAGGACAAGCATAAGGAATCTCAATCTCCACAAAGATTTCAGAAGAAAGGAAAAGGAAAGTTCTCTTCCTTCCAATGTTTCAACTGTCATAAAGAAGGACACATTGCTAGATTTTGTCCTTCAATCAAGAAGAGAAATATTCACTATAAAATACATCAAGCACATCTTGCAGAAGATGATACTGAAGAAGAAGAAGAAGAGGAAGTAAGGCCTCATAGGAAAAGAACCAAAAGAAATGAAGAAGAAGAAGAAAGGCCTCTCCGTAGGAAAAGATCCATAAGGAATGAAGAAGAAGATGCAGAAGAGTATGTTCTATTTTCTGCACTCTCTGGATTTGTGTATCCTGGAGAAGATACATGGCTCATTGATAGTGGTGCTTCAAAGCACATGACAGGTCAAAAGAAAACTCTCTCAAGACTTGAAGTAAAGTCTTCTCCACAAAAGGTATCTCTAGGAGATGATTATCAATATCCCATCAAGGGAATTGGTGAAGAAAGCTACAAGCTTGATTCTGGAACACCCTTGAAGATGAAAGAAATTTTATATGTTCCAGGTTTGAAGAAGAACCTACTTTCTATCTCAGCACTAGATAAGAAAGGATTTAGAATTGCATTTATTGATGGTCAAGTACTTATGTGGCCCAAAGGAAAATCAATTGAGGATGCAATTGTCATTGGTGAAGAAGAAGGAGGTCTTTACAAACTCAAGGGTCACCCAGAAGCTGCCCTTGTCCATGAAACCACTAGCCCCAGTGAACTATGGCATAGAAGGCTTGCTCACATTAACTACAAGGCCCTACCCTATGTGAGCAAGGTGGTCATAGGATTACCAGACTTAAAGATTGACCATAATGGCTCATGCAAAGGATGTGAAAAGGGGAAGAATGTCAAGAACCCTTTTCCAAAGAGTGAAACATAGACTAAGAACATTTTGGAGTTAATACACTCAGATGTATGTGGACCAATGCCCACCACATCCCTAAGTGAGTTTGAATACTATCTCTCTTTCATTGATGACTATTCAAGGAAGACTTGGATATACTTTCTAAAAGGTAAGAATGAAGTCTTTGGAAAATTCAAAGAATTCAAGGCCCTAATAGAAAATCTCTCAGAAAAGAAAATCAAGATTCTCAGAACAGATAATGGCAGAGAATATACTTCAAAGGACTTTGAATACTTTTGTAAGGAATCTGGAATCAAGAGGGAACTAACCACTCCATACAATCCCCAACAAAATGGGGTTGCTGAAAGAAAGAATAGAACTATCATGGAAGCTGTAAAGACTATGATACATGACCAATATCTACCCATGTATCTATGGGCTGAAGCAGCTAGGACAACAGTCTATGTACAAAATAGACTTTCCCATAGTGCTCTTGAATTCAAGACTCCAGAAGAAGTGTTCACAGGAAAGAAGCCTGAGGTAAGTCATCTCAAAATATTTGGATGTCGTATGTACATTCACATTCCAAAAGAAAAGAGAACCAAGTTGGATCCCTCTGGTAAGAAGGGAATATTTGTTGGATATTGTGAATCATCCAAAGCTTTCAGAATTTACATACCTGGTTTTCATCATATGGAAATAAGTAGAGATGTAACATTTGATGAATAAGTAGCTCTCAAGAAATCTAGGAAGTGCCAACTTGAAGAAATCTATGAAGAAGATACACCTCCTAGAATCATAGAAGCTGTGCCCATCCCTGAAGATGATAAACTAGAGGATCATGACATGTTGGAACCACAAGAACCCCCTATTACAAACTTATCTAGGAAAAGATGGCCAGCATGGGCTAGAGGCATTATTCAAGGAGCTGAAAAATATGGAGCTCCTGAAGGCTCCACTAGAGAAAGAAAGAAACCAAATCTAGTATCCAACTATGTGGCTTTGATGTGTGACCTTGTGGATCAACAACCTACTAGCTATGAAGAGGCAGTTAAGAAGAAGGAGTGGGTAGAAGCAATGACAGAAGAATACCAGTCAATAATGAAAAATGATGTTTGGGATATAGTTCCCAAACCAAAAGATAAAAGTGTGGTTTCTTCCAAATGGATATTCAAAATAAAACATGCTGCAGATGGTAGCATTGAAAAATATAAGGCAAGATTTGTAGCCAGAGGATTCTCTCAAAAGGAGGGAATTGACTATGAAGAAACATTTGCACCAGTTGCTAGGTACACTTCAATTAGAACTATCATGGAACTTGCATCTATGATGAAGTGGAAATTACACCAAATGGATGTTAAGATAGCTTTCCCGAATGGTGTAATTGAAGAAGAAGTGTACATAGAACAACCTCAAGGATTTGAGGTTAAAGATGGAAGAACACATGTATGCAAGCTGAAAAAGGCTTTGTATGGATTAAAGCAACCTCCCAGAGCTTGGTACGGAAGGATTGACAGTTTCTTAACAAGCATGGGATTTACCAAGAGTAAAGCTGATCCAAATCTTTACCTCAAGATCATGGATGATGAGCCTATTATATTACTGTTGTATGTAGATGATCTATTTCTAACAGGAAATGAGAATCGAATTGTCGAATGTAAGAAGAAGCTTTCTTCAAAATTTGAGATGAAAGATCTCGGATTAATGCATTACTTCTTAGGTCTAGAAGTATGGAAAGAACCAAAAGGAATGTTTTTAAATCAAGGTAAGTATGTTGTAGGGATTTTGAAAAGATTTGATATGTTGGAGTGTAAAGCCATGGCCACTCCCATGGACTCCAACTTGAAGTTATTAGTTAATGACTCATCAGAATTAGTGGATGTAACTCTATATAGACAAATCATTGGGTCATTGAAGTATTTAACAAATACCAGACCAGATATATGCTTTGTTGTAAATACCCTGAGTCAGTATCTAGTAGAACCTAGAAAAGTTCACTTAATAGCTGCAAAGCATGTAATGAGGTATCTAAAGGGTACATTAGATTTTGGTCTATACTATCTTGGAAATCATGAGCTCAGATTACATGGTTACTCAGATTCTGATTGGGCAGGAAGTGTTTCAGATAGAAAGAGTACATCAGGTGGATGTTATGGTCTTGGATCTTCAATGATCTCATGGTTCAACAAGAAACAATCTAGTGTGGCTCTCAGTACTGCCGAAGCAGAATATATAGCTGCCTGCTTTGCTAGTTGTGAAGCAGTATGGATTCGGAAATTATTATCTGGAGTGTTTGACTTAGAAATGGATCCTACTGTGATCATGTGTGACAATCAAAGTTGTATTAAGATGACAGAAAATCCAGTTTTCCACGGTAAGTCAAAACACATAGAGATCCGATATTTCTACATTCGAGATATGGTGCAGAGAGGAGCTATTAAAATCGAGTATGTGAGCATTGAGGAACAAATTGCTGATATATTGACCAAACCTCTGTCTACAGTAAAATTTGAATATTTTCGAGACAAGCTTGGTGTAGTTCAAAAGGACCCTCCTCAAAAGGGGGAGTGATATAGTCACTGATGATGAGATTTCCCTCATCGACAGCCAGGTCGATGATGAGGATACCTATTTACTACACCTAGATATTTATGTATGCTTAGATTACTTAGATTTAGGACACTTATACTTAGAATACTTACACTACTTGTTTTTATATATATTGATGTATTGATGAGGATACATGTTTTGATGATATATGTACTTGTATTGATGAGGATACTTGTTTTTGTATTGATGAGGATACATATGCATACATGTATTGATGAGGATACCTGTATTGATTTGTACTATTGATGTACTAACAATATTTTTATTGATGAGGATACATATGGGGATTGGATCATCCCTGGACTTCAGTCCTAAAGTGAGTCGTAGACATATGTCTCTGAGAATGAAGTCCTTAGTGGACAAGTGGGGATTGGATCATCCCTGGACTTCAGTCCTAAAGTGAGCCGTAGACATATGTCTCCGAGAATGAAGTCCTTAGTGGAAAAGTGGGGATTGTATCGTCCCCGGACTTCGGTCCCTTGAATTGATCTGTAGACGTATGGTCTTCGAGAATGAAGTCCTTGATGGACATGTGGGGATTAAGTCATCTTCTGACATAGTCCTAAATGTACGGTGGGGATTAAGTCATCCTTGGACATAGTCCTAAATGTACGGTGGGGATTAAGTCATCCTTGGACATAGTCCTAGATGTACGGTGGGGATTAAGTCATCCTTGGACATAGTCCTAGATGTACGGTGGGGATTAATTCATCCTTGGACATATACGGTGGGGATTAAGTCATCCTTGGACATAGTCCTAAATGTATGGTGGGGATTAATTCATCCTTGGACATAGTCCTAAATGTATGGTGGGGATTAAATCATCCTTGGACATAGTCCTAAATGAATGGTTTGGATTGTATCATCCATGGACCTATGTCCTAAAGAGATCAGGATTGATCATCTTGTAAGATGATTGTGTGATGATGATGCTAATGATCGTGTGATGACGATGTTGATGATCGTGTGATGACGATGCTAATGATCGTGTGATGATGATGCTGATGATCGTGTGATGACGATGTTGATGATCGTGTGATGATCGATGCTAATGATCATGTGATGATGATGCTAATGATCGTGTGATGATGATGCTAATGATCGTGTGATGACGATGATGATGATCATGTGATGACGATGCTAATGATTGTGTGATGACGATGCTGATGATCGTGTGATGATGATGTTGATGATCGTGCGATGACGATGCTGATGATCGTGTGATGACGATGCTGATGATCGTGTGATGACGATGCTGATGATCGTGCGATGACAATGACGATGATGTTGATGTTCCAGTAACTAGTTGAGTTACTGATGATGATGTATTGAAGAAAGCTTCCGATGATTTACAGATGTATCATGTATGATGTAATCGATGACTCCTTGCTCCTGCATATGTTGTTATAATATCCTTCTCGTTAAGGGGGAGTGTTGAATATTGTAACTTCTAAGAATATTATATTTGTACTTTATTATTCTGGAGATGTTTCATCCCTCCGAGGTGATTCTATTATGTATCTGTAGATGTTTATTCCTCTGACGAATTGTGGTAACCAAGGTTATTAGACCCACCATGTGGGGGTCATCCCTGATTTTATTATTTAGGGGTTATTAGACTTCACTAGGAGAGGTCGGCCCCATTAGGGATTTTGGTCAGTCGGGAATCAGTATAAGTAGAGGAGGAGAGCTCCTCATTTGACACACTTGCTCAACTCAGAAATTAGCACACTTGAGTTTGAGATGTCTACATAGGAGGTAGAGAAGAAGGAGGTCAAGTCTTGGAGCACATCTTGTATTTTGGTTGATCATCTTATTGAGGAAATATTTGCTGGGTTTTCTACCCCATGAGGGTTTCCCAGGGTAATATCTTTGTCTATCTTGTGACTATGTTTCTTTCAGTGATCTTGCTAGTCTAATTGATTTAAACTTAACAGGGAGTACCTAGAAGGAACATATGTAAAGGACATTCTTAAAAAACATTCCAAATGTTGACCATGTCTTTGTCTGTGTTCTTTTTTAGTATAAAATCCAAAAGAACATCATTGAGGTAAAAAAAATTGTTTGCAGGCCATCTTACAAGAGAGCCTTTAAATACACCACAATCCTCACAATTGCAGAAGACTTTCTGAACTAAAATACCAAACTCACCAACATCTAGAGGTTTGAATTGTACAATGTCTCCTTCAAAAACACTTGACACTGTTGTTCAGGATTTCTACCTTATAGTGAGGAGATGAACACTACCAATTGGGCGGGGTTGACAGGTAAATGCATTATTTGCATTACAACTAGTTCTTACAAATGACAGAGATTGGAATATCGAAAGACATACCTTTAACCGATGGCTGGTCCTAGCTTTCACTTGATCTCCCACTTGATCTCCCGCTTGATGAACCTACAATAAAAAGGATACCTTCCTCAACGTATCTTGACCATATAACATATGATGGAATTATAAACAAATTTAACATCAAATATAATCAAGTATTAAGCCAAATAGACATACAATCCAATAGATATCTGATTTGGGACAGGAAGGGTATTTCTAGCTTTTTATTGTCAAAGAAACATGAATCAGTACAATATACCTGACATGTCGAGACGTTTCTGCAACTTGACTCTGGGCTTTTTCTCTTCACTCTAACTTGGGACTTTTCTCTAGCGTAACAATGCTTTAAGCCTTTCATCTAGCTCTTTTGACTCTTTATGTCTTCTAAGTATTATGAGTAACCCCTGTCATAGATCCTCCTTGTATTTATGGGACAAGGTAGGCAGTTTAGATCGAGAGGTGGTTGAATTGGGAGGTTGGGGAAGTTGCAGAACCAACTTCAACTAATCCCAATTCGTAATCTTAATATATTTTTTGATTTCATCTTAATATGTACGCGGGTTTCATACAACAAGAGTCGCGTACAGAAAGAAAATTCTGTGCTTTACAACATGCATTTACAACATTTTGGGAGATGTACGTGGGTTGTCCTTGAGTAAAGTAGAGTATTTTCCAAGGTGTACACTGGTTTGCTATAGAGAGAGGGGTGTACATGACAAGAAATACGCTGGTTTTCTTGATCCACATTGCAGTTGGCATTTGTTGTCGGATGTTAACTTCGACATCTTCGATCAATCATCATTGTTGATACAACTTCAACAAGTTTCGACACTACATGAATTCGACAACCTCAACACTTCGACAAGTTCCGAATTCGACACAACTCCGACGAGTCTCGACTTGGACATACTGCGCCATGTTCTTCACCTTCGACATGTTCAGTGACCTCACATTTCGCGACATTGGCATACAACGTCGACATGCGACCAGGGACTGTCGAACCTCGATAGACTATCTTTCTGTCTTCTAGTCGACTGTAATGGTTGAACATTTAAAATTGTTCTAACTTCTTCTTTGTAACTGAACGTAACGGGAAGGCACCCAAGCGTCTCAGACTTCTATATAAGCATGTGTAACATTGTAACATATATCAGTTTTTTTTTTTTGGATATTTGCAAGTAATAGAGAACAGTTCGCATTCCTGCATATTGTCTGTGCATATCTATGTTTATGTGTATTGTGTAATCCTGCTTTTGCTCATTCTATTTTATTAAGCTTCCACCATAGCAGATCCGACTCATTCAGTCGAACTGTTGTCCCTTTTGTGCTTCCTGGACACGATACAGATCATTGGTATCAGAGCATACTCACTTTTATTGCTTAAGTTATGCGTATACACTTCTCTTGAATTTACCTGACTTATGCTGGTTCAAACTCGCTCGCAATCTTAGCAATCCAAGCAGATGTGATATCCAGATATGACAGAAGAAATAGATGATAGACATGCAGCCGACGAGATAACACAGATTATTGAGCAAGATCTGGCTCGACAACGAACTGAAATGTTTCCCCAGTTCAATGAGATTCTCTTGCGATTTGCTTCGACATCCGGAGGATCCTCGATGAGAACTCACTCCGATAAAATCAACCCCTTCAAAGTGCAAATGAATCTCGATATACCGAATATTGAAGGAAAGATTGACGTGGAATCCGTCGACATTTGGGTACAACAATTGGAATCCTATTATGTTGTAAATCAACTCTCCGAAGCTGAAAAAGTCACCATTGCATCCTTAAAGATGTCAACCTCCGTGCACTGCTGGTGGGAGAACCTCTCGACAAAGATGGAGAAAAATGGAGACCCCATCGACAAATGGGATAAATTTGTCGAACACATCTGGAAGGAATTTTACCCATCAAAATACCTCGAGCAGCAGTATAAAAGGTGGTAGTAGCTAAGGCAATGGAAAGACCAATCAGTACAGAGTTACACCAACAAGTTCTACCGACTCATGGCAAGACTTGGCGTCCAAGAAGAAGAGAAATTGCTTGTTCTGAAATACACCAGCGGATTGTCTCAGTACATCCAGCAGAAGATGGAATTTTTGACTGTCAATACGCTTGCGGATGCTTTCCACTACGCCAACAAACTGGAAACCAAGCAGAAAGGAAAAGCACGTTTCACGAAAAATCCGACATCAGGAAGACCACCCGAAAAGAAGACATCATCCGCCTTCAACAAGTCGAGATATTCTCAGTCGACACCGCCAAATCCTAACAACAGTAAGAAGCCTTTTCACAAGAGGGAACGTAGCAAACAACCGCCGACCGAAAAATGGTGCGATTACCACCACTCATATTGGCATGATACGTCTGAATGCAAATCTCGAAAGACATTTTTGGCGAAAGTGTCGACCTCTGACGCATTCGACAAGACGGTGGAAGAATTTGATCCAGACGCGACGACCCTTTTGACCTCAACAACTCAAGTAGCCTCGACTATTGGCGATGAGGAGGAACAAGAGCGCCTGTTCCATACACGGATATGGGTCCAAAGCAACCCATTGCATCTGATTGTGGACAATGGGAGCCAAAAGAACTTCATTTCTAAAGAACTGGTGAAGAAATTAGGTCTTGTCACCACTCCTCATCCTCAACCTTACAACATCGGTTAGTTGAAGGATGGACAAGAACTACAGATCACTCAACAATGCAAACTCGCCTACTTCATAAAACCTTTTGAAGATGAAGTACTTAGTGACATGGCACCACTCTCCATAGCCAACGCCCTGTTTGGGAAACCTTACCTCTGGGATAGACATGGAAGTTATCATTCACGGCCTCAGAAGGTGATTGTTAGAATCCAAAATCGATGGTTCAGCATACCAGAGCATCAACCTACACCGACGGTTGCACTGATATCTGCCAAACAGACAAAGAATCTCATCAATCATGCTCATAAATTTGCATTAATCATGATCAAGCCGTAACATTCTAAGAAGACTGCAGCAATGAGTCGAGTCACTGACCAATGCAGCTCTCAACAGAAGCAGCAAGTCGATCATATTCTTGATGAGTACCAGAACCTCTTTCAAGCTCCAGACGAAGTACCTCAGCATTTCCAGGTAAAACACTCCATTGAACTTGTTCCTGGTTCTTCTTTTCCTAACGCATTTGTTTATAGAAGATCCATTCTTGAAAATGAAGAGATTCGCAGACAAATTCAAGAGTTAATCGACAAAGGTCATATCCGACCCAGCTCCTCTCCTTGTGGAAATCCAGTCATCCTAGTTCCAAAGAAAGACAAGACTTGGCGCATGTGCATTGACTACAGAGCTCTCAACAAAATATCAGTGAAGAATCGGTACCCTCTGCTGCGGATAGATGAGCTTATCGACTGTCTAAAAGGTGCTAAATTATTTACTAAGCTTGACCTCAAGTCGGGATACCATCAGATTCCAATCGAGCCCTCAGATGTGTGGAAAATTGCTTTCAAGACCAAGGAAGGATTGTTTGAATGGTTAGTCATTCCTTTCGGCTTAACCAACGCACCTGAGACCTTCATGCGACATATGGATAACCTTCTTCGACCTTTCATCGAAAAATGGGTTATTTTCTATCTCGATGACATATTGATTTTCAGTCGATCATGGGAAGAACATGTCGGACATCTTCGACAAGTCCTTGACACTCTCCAGCAACATCAGCTCTATTTGAACATGGACAAATACTCTTTTGCGATGACCAGCATCAAATACTTGGGGTATGTAATTGACTCTGCAGGCATTCACGTCGATCCAGACAAAGTATAGATCCTCAAAGATTGGCCCATTCCTAGAAGCATTCAAGAACTAAGAAGTTTTCTTGGTTTGGTGAATTTCTATCTACGATTCATACTCGGCTTCAGTCACATAGCCTAGCCCTTGAATCAGTTGACAAAAGGAAACGGGAAAACTGTCTTTCAATGGACAGAAACACATCAACCAGCTTTTGAATTGCTCAAACACAGGCTCTGCACTGCACCAGTACTTGTGTTACATGATTTGCATCATCCCTTTGAGATTGAAACAGACGCATCGGACTATGCCTTGGACACAGTGATCACTCAGTCTAGTCACCCAGTCGCTTTTCATTCCAAGACTTTTAACGACACAGTTAGAAGATACTCGACGTATGAAAAAGAACTGTATTCCATTGTGCAATCTCTCAAGCAATGGAGGCGTTACATCCTTGGCAAGGAAATGGTCATTCTTACTGATCACAAGCCTCTACAGTTCACTCCGACGCAATCAAAGTTGCAAACAAACTGACAACTCAAGTGGATTAATTACCTACAACAATTTCAATTGGTGATTAAGTATTGAAAAGGGAAGGCTAATGCCGCTGCATATTGCCTCAGTCGACCACCCATTACTCTCCTCTTGACAATGATGAGTATGCAGGGTTACGACACGACCACTTGGCAACAGTTGTACGAGTACGACAACGAATTCTCAGTAGTCTACCATCAGTTACAGACTAACAAGTCGTTGACCTTAGACTTCGACTACTTCCTGAAAGATACCTTGCTATACAAGCTTGGACAACTTTGTGTACCGACCGGTGAGCAATGACAGCAGCTCATTTGGGACGCGCACTACAACAAGACTGTAGGACACTTTGGAGTAGCAAAGACACTTACTATTCTGCAGAATTATTTCTTCTCGCCTACACTTAAATCTGACGTCAACAAGTACATTCGATCATGAGTGGTTTGTGCCATTACTAAGCCACCTAATCGACGACAGGGATTGTACACACCTCTGCCAGTTCCTAGTCGACCATGGGAATCTATTTCTATGGACTACTTGACGGGTTATCCTACTACCAAACATCAGCATGACACGATATTAGTAGTATTTGACCGATTTTCCAATATGGCCATTCTCATACCATGTAAGAATACCACGACAGTGCAGCAGACTGCTCAGCTCTTCTTTACACATGTTTGGAAACACTTTGGTTTACCCACAACCATCATTTCCGACCGAGATGCCAGATTTGTTAGCATCTTTTGGAAGACCCTTTGGAAACAACTAAACACACGACTCTCATTGTCGACAGCTTTCCATCCTCAGACCGACAAACAGATGGAAGTTGTGAATCGCTTGGTAGTACAACTGCTTCGCATGTACAATCACCAACATCGATGCACATGGGATGATAGTATTCCATACATTCAGCACCGCTACAATCGTGCTCAGCAAAGCTCTACAGGAAAGAGTCCCTTTGAAGTCTATTATGGATTTCAACTCTCAGCGCCTATTGACTTGATGAGCTCCTTGACACACCCAAACTCCGACACAGATCGCAGTCAGCGAGAAGTTGATAAAACAGTCAAGTTTCGAGAACAGATTTGCGACATTTAGCGACAAGCACAGGATATGTTGCATAGAGAAAACAAGAAAGATAAGGACCAACATGACAAGCATCGCATTCCTCATACCTTTAACATTGGGGATAAGGTTTGGCTACATCTTAAGAAGGAGCGCTTCACAAGTCCTTTCAAGAAGTTAAAAACTTTGCGATATGGTCCATACAGTATTCTTCGACAGATTGGCAAGAACACTTTCCAGCTCGACATTCCTACTTTCCTGGGTTTGCATCCAGTCTTTAATGTGGATCTACTTCGACCATACCATGCACCTTTGTTGGAATAGAACGACTTCTCTACAGCAGAACCCGCAGAAATCAACCCAGATGTTTAGGAGCCTCTTCCTTGCAACACAATTGTGGGACGACAGATACGCCTTATAAGGACGAACACAATTCCCTTGTTTCAGGTTGCCAAAGCTGGCCAGCTTCCATCTCAAGGAAAGTGGTACTCTGCTACTGAAGTGATCGACAAGTTTCTTCACCTTCACGAGCAAACAATGGGGTCCATTGTTTCTTGAAGAAGGAGGTCTGATCCACATCGCAGTTGGCATTTGTTGTCGGATGTTAACTTCGACATCTTCAATCAATCATCGCTGTTGATACAACTTTGAAAAGTTTCAACACTACATGGCTTCGACAACCTCAGCACTTTGACAGGTTTTGAATTCGACACAACTCCGATGAGTCTCGACTTCAACATACTGCGACATGTTCTGCACCTTCAACATGTTCAGCAACCTCACAGTTCATGACATCGGCATACAACGTCGACATGCGACCAACGACTGTTGAACCTCGACAAACTGTCTTTCTGTCTTCCAATCGACTGTAACGGTTGAATAGTTGAAATTGTTCTAACTTCTTCTTTGTAACTGAACGTAACGGGCAGGCACCCAAGTGTCTCAGACTTCTATATAAGCATGTATAACATTGTAACATATATCAGTTTTTTTTTTGGATTTTTTCAAGTAATAGAGAACAGTTCGCATTCCTGCATATTGTCTGTGCGTATCTATGTTTATGTGTATTGCGTAATCCTTCTTTTGCTCATTCTATTTTATTAAGCTTCGTACATAACAAAGCCGACTCATTCAGTCGAACTGTTGTCCCCCTTGTGCTTCTTGGACACAATATGGATCATTTCTATACAAAGAGTAGCATACATGTCATGAAATCAAGAGAAACTGTAAGATTCTTGGCTGAAGAGTGTACTTCTAGCAACAAGTCATCCACGTCAATCAATCCCTTCAATCCTTAGTGTCATTTTGTGTGATCAAACAGAGCAATGTGATCATAGATGGAGAAGTGCAAATTTGACCTATAACAGATGCCCCCTAATGTGTGAGGTCAGAGGGAAACGATGGCCGAAATACATTATAATTCGAAGTCAGAGGAGGAGCAAGAAACCGCAGAACCAAGTCACAAAAACACCTGAAACAATGATCAAGGTCAGCAAGCAATTACAATCTTGAAATCATATAGATGTGTAGCATGATACAACATGATCTCTGATACATAATTAGGAGATGTATATATAGAGCATGGCCACTGAAATATAAACGTGGATCCATGTCAAAA
This sequence comes from Larix kaempferi, assembly GCA_027924585.1. Taxonomy (NCBI): domain Eukaryota; kingdom Viridiplantae; phylum Streptophyta; class Pinopsida; order Pinales; family Pinaceae; genus Larix; species Larix kaempferi. The sequence goes on along the minus strand of BSBM01000236.1, from coordinate 6,979,200 downwards.
TGAGAGATCATAGCCATAAAAACAAACTGGATCTATGTCTCATGAAGAGCCAAAATGAGTGAGGCTTAGTCTTGCGTAGCTTGGGAGATAACATAAATATGGTGATGCCATCATAGTCCCAAGGTCTTCATCCAAACAACCCAAGGTACAAACCCTAGCCATGCGAATAAATGAGTTGAAGTCAAACATGGGGGGTATCGTTTGATTACCGGTCATTGATGTATACTGTTAACAAATGCGAGGGCTTCCATCGATAATGATAATGGGGCCCAAGGTACCTAGTGCGATCCAACAAGTGTGAATAAGAGGACTTGAAGTCGAACACTTGAGAAACCTGTCGAAAAAGAGACATTGATGTATTCCCATTATCCAACAACGAGGGAAACAACCACTGATGGCTGGAATCCCCAAGGTACTAACCGAAACTCTAAACTTCATTCCTAGAGAAAAATGAATTGAATTCCATGGGAAGAAGTCCATTGGAAGGGAGGCCTTAATGCATCCTCCATCATCCAACACGAGGAACGCTCACACGTATGAGTTGATTTGGAGTAGGACGAGTAACAAGATGAAACAAACTGACACCAAGATGGTCGACACATGAAGTCAAGGTAAGCTATAGAATGGCCGACACAGGCTATATCCTTGAATAGTAAGCACGACACAAAAGTGACTTAGGCAGTTTTCAATATGAGGGGAAAATGATATAAGTCTGCAATGTAGGAGACATAACAGACCCTCCATATGATTGGAAGAATAACCAACTGGGGGAGTTGACAACTCGGATATCAGGTTCACCCTAAGGCCAAAAACTAAAACCCAACTGAAATGATAGACTCAAGTAGGTGTTGTGTTCAAAGACATGACTGGCTGAACTTCCTTTGAAACTGAAAAAGATGTGATATACCCTTCTTATCCCTTATTCTTTTTGATAAAATAATATCCGTCTTGTTGTTTTAATGAGTCCAAGAAGAAAATAACACTCAATAGGTCCAACCATGTAAAGAGTTTAACGAGCCCGTGGGAGGAAGAATCGGGACCTTCTTCATTTTTTACAGAGTTTGAAGAAGAGATAGACGAATACTCTATAATATTGATCTCTGGATTTTAATATCGATCCGAGATCTATTCTTGCTCGCCAATGTTTTCAATTTTAAGGAGTCTGAAAAACTTAAACAATAACTCCATACACCTACTCGTGGATTTTAATATCGAGCACAAGTAGGTTAATGCTCGCTAGTGTTTTCCTCTTTATAGAGTATGAAAAACTTAAACAATCCTCTATTTACTCTCTCGTGGATTTCACATCGAGCCCGAGTAGGTGAATGCTTGCTTGGTTTTTTCATGTTTCGAGAGCCTGAAAACCCTAAAGAGAGGCTCCAAAAGGTCCTTTTTCGTACAGTTAGTCCCCTCCCCCGAAAAAGTATAAAACAATGAGAGGAGAACTCTTCTAGCCACGTATGACTAGAGTATTCCTTTTTTGTACGTAATCCACAAAATTCTGGAAAAGGGTTAAACTTATACTTAAGCGGATGTCGCTTCAAATCCTTTAACGAGTCTGAAATGACAACTATACTCAGGAATCTTGTCATATTTAAAGAGTCAAACAAGAGCGTGAAAGAACTCTATAAATATCTTTTTCGTAAAGTTTTTAACGAGCCCAAAAAAGTAAACTCGTGACCTCCTTACTGTTTTTAATGAGCTCAAAGGAGATAAGAAGAATGCTCATAACTTCCTAACTGTTTTTAACGAGCTCGAAGTGAATATGGAATAAATGCTCGTAGCCTCCTTACTGTTTTTCATGAGCTTGAAGTGAAGGTGGAAGAATGCTCGTAACCTCCTTACTGTTTTTAACGAGCTCGAAGTGAAGGTGGAAGAATGCTCATAGTCTCCTTACTGTTTTTAACGAGCTCGAAGTGAAGGTGAAAGAATGCTCGTAGCCTCCTTACTATTTTTAACTAGCTCGAAGTGAAGGTGGAAGAATGCTCGTAGCCTCCTTATTGTTTTTAACGAGCTCGAAGTGAAGGTGAAAGAATGCTCGTAGCCTCCTTACTGTTTTTAACAAGCTCGAAGTGAAGGTGGAAGAATGCTCGTAAGTGGATCAATGTCCAAATGAATGGCAGACTGCATTATAAACTCTAGGAAAACTTCATTAGATGGAAGTATATCATCCCAAATAGAATGCATGTCTGAACATTCAGATGGAGTCATCACTTGGTCAATTGTCAGGACCCAGTCCCGAGAAGGTAAGCATGAATTCAGAGGCTTATTCTTAGTAGCAATTGGACTCAAGGAACAATATGCCACATAATTTGATTTTGACATGGTAGGGCCTATTGGCGAGGGATATACTTGGTCTATAGTTGGGTAATAAGAGGGATCAACAAATGTAAGCTGATCGATAGTGACAATGCTTTCGTTGTGAGGAAAATGCATCACACGAAAGAGCATAGACACCATAGCCTGCATAGCATATACGTAATCACGCCCGAGGATCATATCAAAATCCATAGGGTCCTTTAAAACCATAAAATCAACTAAGACTGTTTTTCTACTCAAAGTAACAGGTACTTGAGGGAGGAATCCCAACGGTTCACTGGGTCTTCTATCAAAGGTCAACGTCCAATTAACAGCTGGAACAAGGTTAGGAAAACCTAAATCTCTCCAAGCATAAGGGTATAAGATACTAACAGAGGCTCCTTCGTCTACAATACATCGATGAACCGCATGGTTTCCGATATCAACCTTTATCTGGAAAGGTGTAGTAGAAGGAAGGAGAGGCCTAGTTAGACTATTCCAATCAAAGGCAATGATCCCAGAGATTGGTAGGGGTTCACTCAGCACAGATGAAGTGCCCCCATTTTCAGAAACATCTGAACTAGTAATGTAGAAGACTTCAGGGACAGGTGCATCAGTCTCTGAAGGACTGATGGGATCAATCGAAGATTGCATCGATTCGATAACTTGACTCTCCGAAGAAAGAGTGGGGTTGACCAAAGATTGCATTGGTTCAAACACTTTGTCAACCAAAGGTTGATCAGGTTGTTGGGAATCTATAGACAATTCAGGAGCAAAGGATCCTTCAGACATGGACCACACTCTCCGTACCTCTAGAATAGCAGGGCACAGGTGAGTAAGGTCATCTCCCTTACCAAGTTTACAAGGTAAATTTGGCTTCCATCCTATAATATTAGACTCCTTAACAACAACAGTACTCTCAGCATGACTAGCATTGGCTGACAACTTGCTCCCAGCATGACTTGCATTGGCTAGTTGCTCAGAAGAAAAAAAAATTTGAACTAAGGACCACACTCTTTGCACTTATGGAAGTATAGGGCACAAATAGGTCAGGTGGTATCCCTCGCAAAACTTACAAGGGAACTTAAGCTTCTATTTATTAGGTTTGTCGACAATGTCAACTTTCTTAGCATGACTTGCAGTGCCTAATTTAGTGTCTCTAGTATGACTCACAGGAACTGGTGACTTGTCATTAATATGACCAGTAGTGATCAATGACGTGTCCTCAACATGAATAACAATGGTTGAAGACATGATTTCAGTATGATCTGCAGTGACTGAAAGTTTTCCCCCATCATGACCTCTAGAGGTTGGGTGGTTGCCCCCAACATGACCACCATAGGTTGGGTAGGTTCCCCTAGCATGACCTTCAGAGTTTGGGTGGAGAGGTTCAGTATGATTTCCAGTGACTGAAAGAGTTCCCCCAACATGACCTCTAGAGGTTGGGTGGGTGCCCCCAGCATGACTTCCAGCGGCTGGGTAGCTGCCCCCAGCATGACCTTCATAGGCTGGGTGGTGAGGTTCAGTATGATTTCCAGTGACTGAATGAGTTCTCCCAACATGACCTATAGAGGTTGGGTGGGTGCCCCCAGCATGACTTCCAGAGGCTGGGTGGATGCCCCCTTGCTTTGGAATCTTCTTCTTATTCTTCCTTCGTCTATTCCTTTTAGACTGCTGGTTACTAGTATGACTACTTTCACCACATGAGGTAGAAGGAGGAGGAGAAGATGTTACTGGCAAAGCAAGCATAGGGTTCTGATGCTCTTGATGTGAGGTGCTTACTTGAGAAGCATCGGGAGCATGAAAGGCATTCAGAGTGGAAAACAACAAAACCAGTAGCCCTATAGTGAATCCTGGAAGATTCAAAGTAGCCATTAAGGGAGTACCAATGTTCCCAATGAATGGAAAAGCATAAGGATCCCCTTGAACAGGGGTCCCTTGATCAGTTCTCACTGGGATGCTATCCATATTTTCTGACTCAATGGGCCAGAAATATCTAAGGCCAACTAGAAACAAATGGCACAAAGAGCACACCACTAAAAAAGGTCCTAGGTAATCAAACCAGGCAAACAATGGAAAATACTCTCAGAAGAAAGTATGGGATGATTAGGGCCTAGAATAGACTAACAGAGTATCGACAGTCAGTTACGTGGCGTCCTCTGGAGGTCCACTGGGTGCAATCGTTTGAATCACCAAACCGCCCTCCCGGGATTACTGCCAAAGGGTTACCTTCCACGTCTATCCGAGGTGAAGTGGGAATAACCTCTCACTCTACCTATGTAGAGCCCTAAAGGTCTGATACTAAGGCTACCATCAATACAAAATAACCTGGGGGGACAGTCGTCACCCTAGTCGAAACGCATGGGCAGGGTAGCAAATCCCGAAATCGAAAAGGACCCCCGTACGTGAATCAACTCTAGTTTATGGTTGAGAGGAAAGTGAGGGGATATCCTCAACAGTTCCAATCCCCCATGGCCTCGTGCTTAGCTTTGGTTTAAGTAGAGTTTCCCAGTACTATTTGATATAGATGGATTTACCTAAATGAAAGTCGTACTACGATTGTTGAGTAATGAAGCCAGTTCCGAGTAGTTTAAGGCGATTTAAGCTTGAAACTCTAGCGTAAGCTAGTTGATGTCATGTATACCTAAAAAGAAATATTTTGCTAATAAATTTTATTAATAATTCCTTTTAAGGGCTACTTGTTACTCAAGGTTTGTAGTGCGGTGTGTGCAATGGTTTTTTATGAAAGTAAAGTGAATATAAAGCAAAGCTTTCAAATTCACAAAACAAATTTCTCTTTTCCATTTGTATTCTTTCAAAAATCGAAAACTAGGCAATCCTAAAACAAAATCTTTTTGTATTTTTCTTTTAAATATTTTAAAGCAAACTTTGCTACTTCAAAATAATGAAAGACCTTACTACTAAGCTATTTGAACAATTTTTTGTCTTTTTTGATAACTGTAAGAGAAAGAGAACTTTGTACAAAAGCAAGCAAGATCTAAATATAAAGCATGCGTAAGACAAACATCTAAATGGCTCAAAGCAAATGGATCAAGAGTCTCGATGAAGACTTGACTTACCAAGTTTTTTCAAAAGAAAAACTTGAGGCTTGGAAACAAAGTGAAAAAGAGGCAGGGAAAAGAGACACTTGTAACGAAAAGGAAGACCTAAACAGGTTGCTCCTAAGGATCAAAACCCTAAGAAAACACTAAGGCAAGCAAAAAGTAAGCAAGTGAACCAAGAATGACTTTAACAACACACAGACTCAACAGAAAGACAACTAGGAGGCTTTGACTCAATAGCACTGAACTGATAAGACAATCAGCAAGTATCTGAACCAAGCAACCTTTCGGAAGCAACCCTAAGGACTCAAAATTGACATTCAAACCCTAACGGAAAGGATAATATGAAGTGAAAGCATGCTAAATGTTGCAACAAATAACAAACATTAAGAATGCAGGTCTGTATGACTGCAACAACAACTAGGGTGAAAGTATGCATCTATGTCCAAAAGAGAATAGCACACAAACTTCAAAAAGGGCTAGTAAGCGGCAAAGACACTTAAACAAAGACTTAAGGAAGAAAAAACAAGCTAAAATAGATTGGAGAGGCTAACAAGGCTCAACAGAGACATAGGAGGTCTCAGGGGTCAGTGCAAACAACAAAGCAACAGGCTGGAAAAGAAACCAAAGCTTGGAAATCAAACCCTAATAGCAAACTGGACACTACAGGAAAATACACTACTGTGCAGCGTAGCAACCAACATACATCAGGAGAGGTACACTACTGTACAGTGCAAGGAGGGGCGTTTATCAGGTAACAAACGCTGTTGTAAGTAAGGAGGACCAACGTACATGCCTCAAAAGGGTACAAACAGGCTTTGCAAACAGTCAACTGAAATAAATCAAGCACAAAGGATAGGTAACAAAGACCTACAAGACCTCTCAGACAATCAAAAAGACTGAAAAATGGCCTGGAAGAAATCCAAAATTAAGTCTCCTAGAGCAGAATAACTAAGCGATTACTCCCCAGCGGAGTCGCCAGTTTGTTGCTCAGGATTTCTACCTTATAGTGAGGAGATGGACACTACCAACTGGTGGGGTTGACAGGTAAATACATTATTTGCATTACAACTAGTTCTTACAAATGACAGAGATCGAGATATCGAAAGACATACCTTTAACCGATGGTTGGTCCTAGCTTTCACTTGATCTCCCGCTTGATGAACCTGCAATACAAAGGATACCTTCCTCAGCGTATCTTGACCATATAACATATGATGGAATTATAAAGCAATTTAACATCTAATATAATATAGTATTAAGCCAAATAGACATACAATCCAATAGATATCTGATTTGGGATAGGAAGGGTATTTAGATATTTTTATTGTCAAAGAAGCATGAATCAATACAATATACCTGACGTGTCAAGATGTTTCTGCAGCCGGGCTCTGGGCTATTGCTCTTCACTTTGACTTGGGACTTTCCTCCAACGTAACAATGCTTTAAGCCTTTCTTCTAGCTCTTCTGACTCTTTATGTCTTCTAAGTATTATGAGTAACCCCTCTCATAGATCCTCCTTGTATTTATGGGACAAGTTAGGCAGTTTAGATCAAGAGGTGGTTGAATTGGGAGGTTGGGGAAGTTGCAGAACCAACTTTAACTAATCCCAATTCGTAATCTTAATATATTTTTTGATTTCATCTTAAGATGTACGCAGGTTTCATACAACAAGAGTAGCATACAGAAAGCAACTTCTATGCTTTACAACATGCGTTTACAACATTTTGGGAGATGTACGCGGGTTGTCCTTGAGTAAAGTAGAGTATTTTCCAAGGTGTACGCTAGTTTGCTATAGAGAGAGGGGCGTACATGACAATAAATACATTGGTTTGCTATACAAAGAGTAGCGTACATGTCATGAAATCAAGAGAAACTATAAGATTCTCAGCTGAAGAGTGTACTTCTAGCAGCAAGTCATCCAGGTCAATCAAGCCCTTCAATCCTTAGTGTCCTTTTGTGTGATCAAACAAAGCAATGTGATCATGGAAAAATAAGTGTAGATTTGACCTATAACAGACACTATTCCCCGAGCAACATAATGTGGCTTTAAAGAACATTGATGTATCAAATTAACTTTCTCTCCCACAAACTTGATATTTTGATTTTGTCTTAATACTTTCAAAGTAGTTTCATATTGATTATTATTGAAATTGCTTTCAACAGAAAGCAATGTTTCTGTATTAAAATCTATGATTCTTTTAATCGGCCATACAACAAAACCTCCATTGCTTAACCCTGGACAATATGCCATAGAAGAAACACCACTTCATCCACCAAAATACAAAAGGAGAAGTCACCCAAAAACATTTCCCCAACAAAATCAGACCCACTCACATTTGTTACAAAAACTATGGAAATGCAATCCTTGCATTCTGAACACTTATATGTAACAACTTAACTTTTCTCATAATAAAAGAATATTTATTCTGAGTTGTTTTGATATGTTCTACACTCGTCGAAGTAGAAGCTAGTATATCATTCACCTCATTCTCTTGAAGAGCAAATCCAATGTGGTTAATGATCTTATATGCAGGCCATTGAATATAACCACCAACTGCCTCTAACAATGTATCTGCACCTTTTGATAAATAGGGAAATTGAAGACCTGCATTTAAAGTCTTGGTAACATTTATAATGATACATCCATCCTGAATGTTGATATTATGCAATATTTTTCTTCCTGGAAAAGAGATTCCTTCAACAACTTTGAATCCATTCAAAAGGAGGCCCACACATTGTTGAGAACCAAAATCCATTTCAGAAGCGATTTTTGAAATATAAAATAACGGGACACATTCTTGAGAACCAAAATCCATTTCAGAAGCGATTGATGAAATATAAAATAACAGGAGCACATTAAAAATAATATTTATTTTAAACAAAGAATAATTTTTTCCACTAGTATATATTATCAAATAATTCAATTCTCTATAGGTTAATAGAATTATTGGATGCTATCATTCTCCATAATATGATAAATGAGAAAACATTCCTCACTATGAAGAAAACATTGACAGTTCTAGTAACAACAATCTCATGTAAATTTACCATGCTATTCTTTTTTGAGAAGGAATCAATTTCAGAAGGAGCAAAAGATTTTTTGTAATTGGATACAATGTAATTGTTTCTTAGAATAAATCCATGAGTTAAGGAGGTTCCACTGAATGCTCAAAAGGTAATATGTTGTTTTCATTGGAAGGCGCTCAAAGCAATGATGGATGAATGAGTGATTAATTCTTTGATGAAGGAGCGGTTTTTCATTCTTAAAAGGGTCCCTTGGACGATAGAGGTTGGAAATATTTATCGAAATAATATATTATTAGTAAGATTTAAATATTATACATGAATTTGTAATACGTATTTTAATTATGAATTATATTAGGCAGTATCAATAAAGGACATGCGTTCTTAGCCGTCTAACACACATATGTCTGAATGGAGTGCATGAGCTTTGAAAAATTGATGATTTCATTGAAATCATATATCATATACTAAATTCCTCACCTCCAAAATTAAACCACTCGGGGAAGGAGCAACCGCTCTTTTGCTGAGAAAATTATTGAAATCTTCACCAAAATTACATACGATCTCCTGAATTCTCAGAACTCCAAAATGGACCTACTTGGTAAAAAGGCGACGGCTCTTTATAAGATAAGAGTATTTTCCAAAAGGGTCCATACACATAAATATCAACAACTCATTTTACGTCCTTTCCTCGTGCTCCTCGCAGGGGTTGACACTCTTTAAATGATTTACATATTCACATAAATCATATATGTTCTTCAAAATTACCAAAAATCCACAATCGATTTACTTGGGGATAAAGTGGCAGCTCTTTCTCCTCAATATCTACTCTGACCACCCTAAAATAGAACAACTCGAGGAAGGAGTGACCGTTCTTTCTCTGAGAAAATTTATACTTCCCAAGAAAATGGATGAAACAAATTTCCAATGATATTTGTTGTTAAAGTGTCGATATCTACTTTTTGCACCCCTTGAAGGAGAAGTGACTACTCTTTCTCCTCAGCATCCAATTTCAACACAAGAAAATAGAGCAACTTGAGGAAGGAGCGACCACTCTTTCTCTGAGAAAATTTCCACTTTCCAGTAAACTGTTTGAAGCAAGGTTCCTATGAAATTTGTGGTGAAAGTGAAGGTATCTACTTTCCCCACTGCTTAAAAAGAACCCCTGAATGAAGGATTTTACCCTCTTTTGGCTCAGCATCTACTTTCAACACCCCAAATTAGAACAACTTGAGGAAAGAGTGGTTGCTCTTTCTATGAGAAAATTTCCACTTTTAAACAAACTATTTAAGGGAAAAATCCAACAAAATTTATGCTTAGGGTGTTGATATTTTCTTTTTCCCTACCCCTTAAAAAGAGCGCATGGAAAAATGAGCAGATTCTATTTCTCCTCAGCGTATACTTTCAACTCCCCAAAATAGAGCAACTTGAGGAAAGAGCAGTCTCTCTTTCTCTGAAAACATTTCCACTTTCGAGAAAACTGTTTGAAGCAAAGTTCGTATGCAAATTGTTTTTAAAGTTCCAATTTATACTTTTCCCACTTTTAAAAAAGAACCCCTGATGGAAGGAGCGGATGCTCACATCTACTTCCAACACCCCAACATAGAACAATTTCATGAAAGAGTGTTCTCTCTTTCTCTGAGAAATTTTCCACTCTCCAACAAACTCTTTGAAGTAAAATTACTATGAATTTTGTTATTAAAATTTTGATATCTACATTCCCCACCCCAAAATAGAACCCCTGGAGGAAGGATCGGATGCTCTTTCTCCTCGGTGTCTATTTTCAACACCTCAAAATAACACATATTGAGGAAAGAGCGGTCACCTCTTGCTCTGAGAAAACTTCCACTTTCCAGCAAACTGTTTAAAGCAAAGTTCCTATCAAATTTGTGATTAAGGTACTATATACTTTCCTCGCCCCTTAAAAAGAACCCTTGGAGGAAGTAGCGGACTCTCTTTCTCCATATCATATACTTTCATTAGCCCAAAATAGAACAACATGAGGAAAGAGCAGCCTCTCTTTCTCTGAGAAAATTTGCACTTTCCAACAAACTATTTCAAGCAAAGTCCTACGAAATTTATGTTTAATGTGTCGATATCTACTTTCCCCACCCCTAAAAAAGAACGTCTGGAGAAAGGAACTAACGCTCTTTCTCCTTGCTAGATTCTTTCAAAACCCCAAAATAGAACAACTTGAAGAAAGAGCTGTAAAATTAGTCACAACAGATCTAATGAGCAAGTAAATCAATCACAATAGATGAAACTCAGAAAATATGGTGTAAACTGTGCAAAAGCATGCATCAGTGCTCTATAATCCCAATAAGGGTGAAAATACAATACAATACAGTCACAATGAGTGAGCATTTCGAATTAAGCAAGGAGGTCATTCGAATTAACTGAATGGCATAGCTTGGCTCCAACTAGGAGTCCATCTCATCAATCAGTGGTGGTCATCAATGCACAAGTAACTGTCAGCTAGGTGTCAAACTAAGTCAAACTGAGTGTAATAAGTGTAACTGATGGTAAGTGGCACTAAAATAGGGATGGAGGCTCAGTGGAGGGCGCATGAGGGCTTAACTGCACTCAAAACTATCAATCATGTCTCATCGGAGGTCAATCGGAGTGATAACATCAGTTATGGGTCAATCAGAGGTAAATAGGAGTGATAACTGAAGTGTAACTAGACTGGTAGGTGAGAAAGGTGCCCTTCTTCAGTGGAAGGTGAGAACTGGGCTCATGACAAGCTAGGAGGGCTAAATCTGAGTGGAAAGTAGCTCCCGAGTACTGGGAGACTAGGGACTAGGTGCTGGAGGTACCATACTGATGACTGGGAAGCATGCGGATGCATGCAAAGTACATAAGTGAATGATGAGTTATCCTAACAAGAGCGACCGCTCTTTCTCTGAAAATATTTCCACTTGCCAGCAAATTGCTTAAATGAAAGTTCCTACCAAATTTGTGATTAATGTACTATATAATTTCCTCGCCCCTTAAAAATAACCCCTGGAGGAAAGAGTGGATGCTCTTTCTCCCTAGCATATACTTTCATTATCCCAAAATAGAACAACATGAGGAAAGAGCGACCTCTCTTTCTCTGAGAAAATTTCCACTTTCCAGCAAACTATTTCAATCAAATTCCTAAGAAATTTATGTTTAATGTGTCGATATCTACTTTTCCCACCCCTAAAAAAGAATTCTTGGAGAAAGGAATGAACACACTTTCTCCTCACCAGATTCTTTCAAAACCCCAAAATAGAACAACTTGAAGAAAGAGCAGTCGCTCTTTCTCTGAGAATATTTCCACTTTCTAGCAAATTGTTTAAAGCAAAGTTCCTATCAAATTTGTGATTAAGGTACTACATACTTTCCTCAACCCTTAAAAAGAATGATTGGAGGAAGGAGGGAACGCTCTTTCTCCCCAACATATACTTTCATTAGCCCAAAATAGAACAACATGAGGAAAGAGCAACCTCTCTTTCTCTGAGAAAATTTCCACTTTCCAGCAAACTGTTTCAAGCAAAGTCTTACGAAATTTATGTTTAATGTGTCGATATCTACTTTCCCCACCTCTAAAAATGAACGCTCTTTCTCCTCACCAGATTCTTTCAAAACCCCAAAATAGAACAACTTGAAGAAAGCAGTGGTCGCTCTTTCTCTGAGAATATTTCCACTTTCCATCAAACTGAGCAAAGCAATGTTCCTATGAAATTTGTGTTTAGAGTGCTGATATCTACTTTCCCCACTCCTAAAAAAAATCCTCGGAGGAAAGAGTGGACGCTCTTTCTCCTTGGCATCTACTTCCAACACCCCAAAATAGAATTAACTGAGGAAAGAGCGACCTCTCTTTCTCTGACAAAATTTTCACTTGCCAACAAACTCTTTGAAGCAGAATTTCTGTAAATTTTGTTGTTAAAATGTCAATATCTAGTTTCCCAGGGTGACATGTGGAATGCTCAGATGGTGTCATGTGTCATATTTGATTTTGAAAATTAGTTTAAAGATTGTATAAACAAATATTAAGGATATTAATGGTACCATTTCAATATAAACATATGGATTTAAGTTATATAAATTTTTGGACTAGGTATTAGGGATCAAATTTGAAGGGCTAACCTTAATTTCATGTTGAAGGTTATATATTCATACCACCCTTCTAGCATGAAGGGATTTAATTAAAAAAATTACATTTCAATTGACAATAATAAATTAACTCAACGTTTCATTAAAAATATTGCTAAATAAAATATTACTAGATATGAGTCATACATTACATATTTCCCCACATACAATTAAAGAAAGTGAAGTCTAACAATGCCATGCCACCCATCTTAATAAGGAACATCTAACAAACTGTTCAACTGAAATTTATCCTATGGAAAACTATATCTCCCTTGCTGATATAACTACAACTCCATTCAGATAACCCATACTATACTTCAAGCACTTTTCAAGATTGTGGAAAACAAATATTTGGTTTCCAATTTCCTAAAACAAAAAGATGCAGAAATGGAAATTTCCTATATAGAGAATGGAAAGATTTCGGCATTAGATGTGCATGCAAATCTCTAATATTCATGCACTCTACCATTATTGTCCTGCTAACAAGGAGAGAGGGAGTTCAGGTGATAAGTATAATGAAATACCATCAAAGGGAGGAAGGGGAGAGTAATAAATATGGGCGAATGAGGTAGAAGAGGGAAGAGGCACTGGTGGATGAGGGCCGAAGGGTCACCCGGGCACAAAAGAAAGCAATGTGGGAGGCTCATATGTTCGAATTGGGCTTACCAGCAGTTGTTCAGCAGAGAGTCAAGTGTGTGGAACAACAGCTATGGCAGGAGAGGGACAAGGACACCCTGGAAGAGGAATGCCAAAAAATGGAGGAATGGGTAATGGATCCAGGTAACAACGTTGCTTGCCTTAGTATTTACGAACGGACAGTTGCACTCTAGTGTGTGATGAAGAATCTTGTGGGGCATGCGATGTGGGAGAGGCTGGAGAAGACTGGTGGAGGAACCTCCGGACCAATGGAGGAAAGCACTGCAAGATGAAACAAAATAAATGCACCCGAAGATGGACACCATCCTACAGTCCTTGGGAATCCGCTACCCACATGCTCATACTTCTTCTATAGGTGGCAGTCAGAAATGGCGCTTTCTGGACATGCCATATATTATGATTTAAAGGTTCTCTGGGATCGGGTTCTATGTTATAGGGTTGATCATGGTTTTGAGGTCTTTGTTATTTTGGTATGTTAGATGTTTTATGACTGGAAATATCAGAAGTACTAGTGTTAGGGACATGTCCTGTAGTTTAGATTATGTGATGGTATGTAAGGAGTATTGGTATGGACTCAACAGTATGTGTAATTTTGGTTTAGTGTTTTTTTAGATAGTATTATGATAAATCTCATGTTTAAGGTCAGAGAGCCAAGAAGTGAAGGAGAACAACAGAGATTAGGCTTGTTTTTCTCAAATGTAATTTGATCCTTTTATATAATACAAAATTTCCTTACTTACAAAAAAAAAACCTACTCTACTTCAGGAACTTTTCAAGAATGTGAGAAACACAAAGGTGTATAGGAGCAGAACTTTAAGAAAATTAATTTCTGAGCTACACGGCTTAGTGTTAAATTTTATGCAAAATATGTTCATCATGTTTATAAAAAAATTAATATATAAATCAGTCATGGTCTTGTATATAAAGTTGCAATGAAAAAAAGAATTAACCCCGTCTTAGATATTTGTTTATATAAGAGTTCAATAGCCTGGAACTTGCGTGGACTTTGGAGTAGACCGAGCCTAGAATGGGAGCCTGTATGGCAGTGTGCAACTGGAGTCTGCACTGAACATGGAACCTGTGTAGGGCTTGATCTACGTCGAACATAGATGGGACCAGGAATAAAACAGAGCCAACTGCGTGGAACTGTTACCCGAGATTTGACTGTCGCACCAGAGCTTTCTTACTGTTGCAGGGGAACTGGAACCCAAACCCTCAAAAATTCTATCTCGTAAATACTGCCTAGAACTACTGTGAATATTTTGGTTGTCGAGTAAATACGATGGCAGCTAAACAATGCCCACGAAAACGTGATGCATCACTTGAAGTAATTTAAGACAAATTTCACCTTTATTACACGCTGCCGCCAAGAAAAAACGAGATTAATCGTTGTCGTAGTTCATATTGGATCGGATCGGAATTAATCATCGACTTCTATGTCAATGATCTAACTCGGATAATTTGGGCAATGATTCAATGACATGACCTAAGGTTAGCAAGCAAGGCGTTAGAGGAACAAGGGCTAAAATTTATTTTTTTGGGGGAAAAACACTCCATGTGATTGTGAGCTAAGTTAAAGTGGGTTAATAATGGTTAATGAAACGTCTTATAAAACTTTATAAGCAATCAATGATTTAGATTCGAGGAGGCTTGAGATCTGTGGCAGACAGGGAATCTGCTAGGAAAAGGTGCATGTTCTATAACGTTGGAAACTTTGGCAAAATGACCGTTGGTACATGCTAAAGTCAGGAAGCAATCTACGGTGGATGAGCAGTGGAATAAAAGATTGATGGTTGATGTTGATTTTGCACTTTCAACTAGTGCGGAGAATGGAAAGGGTAAGTGGTAGCATATTTTTTACCACTTACCACGTTTCAAGTCGAGGATCGTTCCGCTGAATGAAAAATTGTAATGGAAAACCACTTCTCGTGATCCCAAAACCACCTACACGAGATATTATAAAAGGAAAAGGGGTCACAAGGAATATTTTTCACTTTGCGCTCGAGGAAGAAGACGTTGATGGCACATCTGGAAGCATGGGGGCTTCACTCAATAAATCGCTATCATAGCACGTTCGTTCGTGGCATATGAAACAATACCCCTAATTTCACTAAATATTGGAAAATGCCTTCCAAAGTCGTTTTTTTAACCCCCTCCCAATATGCCTTCCCAATTAAAGAAAAACCCCTATTTTCACTAGATATTGTATGTATCAATTTTTTCATTAACATTTTTTATACCCCTTTATATTTCTACTTAGTATATTGATATGATACCCCTCTTTTGACCCCACATGCATTCTACAATGCACCTTGCTTCTTTCGATGTATATTGTGGATGCAGATTACTTCACCCACAATGCAATTACTCAACCACATATCATTATTATTTGCAACATCTAATGGTCTAATGAAGAGATAGGAGATCACTTCTTGTATGTCACTAGAGCCAACGCACATAGTACAACATTTATATTGCATGTTGCAGTTCCCCAATCGTTGACTAAGCATGTTGTGGGCTAGGTATCCAAGCCCCCAGGGCCTGTAACAAGCTCTAGGAGGATGACTAAACCTCCCAAGGCCTGTAATAGGCATGAGTGGTTGGGTATTCAAGTCCCCAAGGCCTATCGAGGGCCTATAACAGGACCTGGAGGCTTAGAGACTCCCAAGGTTATTGGTAACAACTGGATGAGTGTTATTGGTAACAATTGGCTGTCAATGACCACTGTCTCTCGACTATGATCGACTGGAAACCCACTTCACCACGAAACCCCTAGCCTCAAGCATGCCTCAAGACACGATTTCCCTTCGTACTAGTAAGCCTGAGTCTTGCCTCAACCCAATTTCTCACCCGGCCGTGATCCCGCCATCTCCATCATCCTGCCCATATAAAAAAGACCCCAAAGTATTTTTGTATTGTTAAATTAAATAAAAAAAAACTTTGCCCCTTAATATATAAGCAATATAATTTTTAGGTTTATGAATATTTAATACCTCAATATGAATGAACATGATATTATATTGCCTTCTAGTGAAGCCCCCGTGTCTGGAATCACATTCAGAGTTATTCCCTCCAATCATCAGCTGCCAGGTAGGCCACAATATCCCGAAACAACCTATCATTTTGTAAAGATGGAGGGAGAAAGTGAAGTAGAAGTTCAAAATAGGGAGTTTAATAGGTTGGAGGAAATTTTTGAAGATAGAGATGGCGATGTTTTTGATACAGTCCTATCCCTTGGTCCTATCCATGAAATTAAAAATAAATGAAATATTTTAGAAGCATATGGAATAGATATAAATGGGGTTCACCGGTCCTATCTTTACCTTTTTTCCCAGAAAAAACCCTAGATTTTGAAACCACTAGTATCATATTAATAAGATAGGATAAATAGGCATCGAAGACTATTAGCAGCTATTACTATTCATATAAAGCTACACGTTGAATCACAGAGATAACATGGACATTATAAGCTCAGATTAACGGTAGAGTTAATCATAAAAAGGGTATTACCTTTACTCAAATTGCATATGGAAGCTAGTATAAGGTAGTTACCTATTATATTTTGCTTAAAGTAATGGAATAGGCTCTAATAATGCGTATTGAGTGATTACAGTAACTAGAGATGATACAATAATTTAATAGAATAAGCTTGTAACATGTATAACCCATAAAAGATAGTGTAATAAGCATAATATCCCTAATTATAACTATCAAGTTAAGCACATCCATTTCCTTATATTAACTAAGCATCCTTTGTTTATTAATTACATGTCATGAAGCTTGATATCAATGTACTGATGGTAGAAATAGATATGTACTAGTATTGGTTCTATTTATCACTATAAGCTTTTAATAGTCTTTATCATGTATAGATTACTCTTCTTCAATGGAGTTCATACTATAGCTCTAGTCTTGATTATCCATTTAAATGATCAGGTTGTTCCATGGTTTGGAATAAGTATGTGGTTAATAGAGTTGTTCACATGATACTAGTCATTTCATTTATCCTATCTTATGATACTAGTTGGCTTCTTTCCTACCAGAGAGGGCTCTCTCAATGAATAAATTCAATGGCCAGAGATATTTCAAAATAATATGAATTAACAATGCAAATGGATGAAATAGGAGGGTACCATTGGGCACGGAGTCAAAGTGATGAATGTTTTTAAGATAAACAGAGTTATGGCAATATAATTTATCACAAAGGCGTGGTAGTTATTATTTTATAGTCAAGTTCTTGATTTCTGGTGATAAAAGAAGATAAGATGAACAGTCCATTAATATGGGCACCAAATAAATATGAATCCAATATTAACTTTAGAAGAAAGCTTTTGTAAATACTTGAATCCTATGAACCAGAGCATATAAATATGAATTCTGACTCAACATAAATTCATTCACGTATGAAAGACAACACAATGGAAAAGAGATAACAAGAATAACATTCACATAAGGAGAAGAAATACAGACTATAAAATCACAACAAAATAATCTCTGCTCAAAAAGGTTTTTTTCTTCACTCTGCCAAAACTTTTATTAACTTTGAAAGTGCTAAGTACAAAATCAGTCTCTCTCCCATGGGTTCCAAACCTGATTACATTTCAAAAACATGTATTTATACATAAAGGCTCCTTGAGAAAAACCTAACTACCTGTTTCTAAAAATAGAAATCTTAAACTACTTATTGCATATTTAGAATATTTTTATTAAAACTTTAGTCTTTGTAATCTTCAAAATGGAATATCTTTTTTCTTCCTTTATCAAATCCATCTTTGGCATAAATCCCTGTTGGACGAGTGTCTTCATTGATCCAAATTATATTTCATTTTCCCATATTTTTCAACTGTATTCCATTGTTCTAAAGAAGGAATTTCATAACTTTTCATCTCCTTAACCATGACTTTGATTTCCACGTGATCCACATAAGATATAGGAGGCAATTTTGCTCCTATCATTGTCAACGGATTTAAGATCTCGAAATCTACTGCGAGCTTCTCTAGTATTACCTTCCCTGTTAAAACTTGGGTCATGCCTTCAAATTTTTTATGATCCATCCTAATTTGGAACAATAACGACTTATATTCATTTTGAGATATTAACATTTTTTCTTCATCCCAAAATGAAGGTAATCCTTTCTGAAATAAATCTGTAAACAAGTCTTTGAAAGAATCGACCTGTTGCTTTATCTGGTTTACCCTTGCTTGGACACTTTCAACATGATGATGTTTTCCAATGATCCTTCTAGCCCAAGTTATAATTGCAATTTTGTTTTTGATCATTAATTCCTTCAAATCATCTTTTGTCAAGGTATTCAGAAAATCCACAGTGTTCTAAGTTGTTTTTCCTGGCTTTTTGTCCAAATTTTCTCTCATGGATGTGCAAATTTGTGTGCATTCATTTACTACGGTTTCCTTACTTTTCATAAAAATCAGATAAGGTCTAAATTTTCTAGCTTCAACTATAATTTAATCCCAGATCAAATGTCTGGCACCTTGCAATGGAAGTTTCCCTGTAACCTGTGAAATGCATTTTTCATTCTTCTCAAGTAATTCCTTATTTTTATTTTCAAATTCCTTTTTCTCTTCTTCTTTCTTCTGAATATATTCATTTAGTTTCTGATTTTCTGATTTCAATTCTTTTATTTCTTCATCTTTGAGGATGACTTGGGACATGGCTTGGATCAAGATTTCTATACTTGTTTCTTCATTCTCCTGCCATGTTCCTCCTTTTTCCTTTGCTGCACTTGTTAGATTTTCTTTCAAATTATCAATTTGAGTTACAAAAATAGATTTTTCCTTCTCCCAGCTTACTTGTTGTTCTGTGAATTTGAGTAATTTTGCTTTACAATCATTCAAATCCTGAGAGAGATTTTCTCTTTCATGTTCCAATACTGTTAATTTGTATTCCTGAATTAACTGTGTAGATGGTATTTTAAGCTTTTTTTTAAGTAATTGAATTGTATTCTCTTTTTTAGTCAAAATATTTTTAGCTGCTTGTCCTTTATTAGGCTCACCATCCATCTCTAGTAAATCAACTTGTAGCTTCTTTATTTGTTGTTGATGAGATTTATTTTTAGTTTTCTCCTGCTTTAGTTGGTTTCCCAATTTGTTCACTGTAGATTGCAGCTTCGAATTCTTCAAGTATCCTGCATTAAATATGTATAGATCACTTCTCCAGATTTCCTGTGCAGATGAATTTTATCAGGAACTGTTATGTTTTGCAAATTTATCTTCATCTCAGCGACTTTTTCCTCAGAGGCTATTGCCAAATTTAAAGTGTTATTTGCATGATCTTTGACAGTTTTCAATTAGACCTCTTTATCTGATATATCTTTAACATTAGGAAAAAGTTTATTGGTTTTCTCAGAAGAAGCCTTTTTATCTTGACCATACTTGATGTATATATCAGTTTTGTATTTATACTTGTCACTAGAATAAACTTTCTTTGCCTCAACAAAATTATATTCTTGCACTTGGATTATTGGATTTTGAATCTCCTCTTTCTTTTTCGTCTTTTTTCCTCCCATTTCAACCATTTATTTCCCTCGATCTAGTTTAATCCTCTTGGTTGCTCCTTGTTCCTCTACCTCCATGTTCGAATTTTCATAGAGACTTCTTTTACTGACAACGCCAATTTTGCAGGGAGTGGAAACCAACATGGATGAAAATTTTGCTAAGGTTGAAGGATTTGATTGTAAATTTCTAGAAAAAATATGTATTTGGTTCATATTCTAACAAATTAGCCTTCTCAGCTAACCCATCTACCTCCTGATGATCAAAAGCCTTGATTTTGTTTTGTTGTATTCTTTCTGATATTATATGGTGTGGATCATAATGTATACCTATATCCTTTTTGAAATTCATTACCTGTAGAAGTTCTTCTACAATTGGAAGTGCAACCTTGTTCTTTATGATAAATGGACCAACCTTCAAAGAGAATTTGATATCAGAGGCCTTTTTAAAACTTAGAAAATGCTCATTCTCAACAATAAGTTTTTGCCTGATGTTGGTCTTTCTTTTACTTTTTGGGTAGACCCGGGATTTGCGGTACCTTTTAGACCAACAGAACCCTTAGCTCACTGGCCCTTTCAGCAACAGGTCGCAGAAGCAACCTGAAGTCTCACCCGAAGTGATTCTAATGGGTGGCAGAAGACTCAAGTGTCCTCAACCGGGTTCCGAGGCATCCAGGGTGTTTAAACCCACCTTAACCCTCCCCGCATACGCTGACTTATCTCATTCTATTACCCCAGCTATACCGAGGACTTATCGCATCACACAGGGAGTGCGATAAGGCTTCCCCTTATGTGGGCCCGTCTAACGATGCCCAAGATATCGCGGGTGCAATATCTTCCTCCTTCTGTCCCTGCGGTACGTGACTCCTAGCCGTTTCCTGTGTTAATACGTGGCCTCGACCACCCTTACCCTATTACTGAAGATAGTAACATCATTTATTCTCTAAGCATAATCCTTGCTAATGAACTTGACCCTTGATATCTCACAACAATGTAACTGTGTAGAGTATTACTTTGAGCACTGTCTAAGTGAACCATTCATGCAATATATTCAGTCCATATTCACACATTATCCTCTGTTTAACAAATCTCTAATCGCTAGGATTTAAGCTATGATTATCACAACTGTTATACATCAATCAGAACTTAACTGACGACCATATACATCGATTGTAACTGAAGGAAGCATTCATATATAATAGAGATAAGTGAATGAGAGCAACAGCTACACATATATAATAGCGCTACTTAGATAAGCACGTTGTTACTCCCAGGGTGGGAACTACGTCCAAGGGAACTGTGTTTCTTGTTAACAATTCTGAAGAGTAACCACAGTTCCTTTCCAACTCTTTACAACAAGGGTCTTCTGGGAAACTCCACCTCAGTGGGAGCCCTTCTCTATAGACCTCTCTTCTCTTCCTGCCTCTTACAATGCACTCTCTTTCTTTCTCAACCCCTGCGGATTGCACAATCTCTCAATGGGTCGGCCCTTGTCCTCTAAGGGATGTTCAGACTCTGTATCAACAAAGACTCGACTACCCTCTACCTAATAGCTCTATCACTATGTGGCCAACCCCTTATCATATAAAAAGACTCCTATATATAGATGGCCCGAAGGTCTCATCGCAGTTACAAAACTGTGGGCCTTATCCCAGCAGTGACTCAACCCTAACCACTTACAGTCAACTAGCTGTACTTCCATAGCCGCCTCCTGTCTCGTCGCCGCTTCCTGCAATCCTTAGTCTTTAATGCATCGGCCCGTCGCTTCTTCTTGGTTCAAGCAACGCTGACTGTAGTCCTTCTTCTTAATGAGGGTAGCTGAACCCTCTCTTCATCTTCGGCGCCTTTATTACGGTGGTTGAGCTCTCCCTTCGGCATCTTCTTTGTACCACATGCTTTGACTTTTCTGTACCTATCGCCGTGATTCCCGTCGGAATTTGCGCTATGGCGATATCTTTGTCTTACCGCCAAAATTGGTACTTTCTCTCCAAAATTGGTTATCCTTCCCAAAATTAGCAGCTTTCTAAATGCTGCGGAAGTTCTCTCCAACACCTGATAAACTCCAAAGAAAAGATCCTTGGAGTTAAAAATGCAGGTAAAATATATGGTTCATGAATGAAACCATATAATCTAATGACAATGTTCTCCTTCAAAAGGAACCAATCACCAACCTTCTTCTCTAGGATAAATTGCAACATATCTTTCATTTATGGCAGAACTCTAGGTAACGTTTCTTGGAAAATTGTTCTATATACCTTTGACATTATAAGATTCATGTAATTGAACACACTGTTTTCAATTTCATAGGTAAAAACTGCTTCTGGAAATTTCAAATTTTTTTCATTTGAAAATAGGAACATTTTCATCAAATACGATTGGAATCTAAAATGTTTCGTTGCATGGAAATTCACTAGCTGAGTATGGATATTCTCAGCTAGTAATTCATCAAATTTAAGGCAATATAACTTACTAGACTCAACTTTAGGTGAATGTGAACTCAATCTAAACATTAGACTCATCATGACTTCAATGACAAGTTTGTCATCATCTAACCCTAGAAACTGGCTGATCAATGAAAGAACAAGCTGTGAATTTTCATCAAAGAAAGTAACATCTATTGGAAAGGGTGTATTATCAATCGAAATATCAGTTTAAGGATTTTTGACATAAAGGTCCGTTTAATCTCAAGCACATAATGTCTATATAGTTCAATTAATTTTTCTTTGGCAAACTCTTCGAGGTTCTGAGAAAATGATGGCGGTACTTCTAATGACTTTCTAATGACTGAGGGTTTAATTGGACACAATATTTTTGTTCTTTTTGAGTCCATGATGACTCTTTCTGTTTGGGAATAGTTCATGGCACACCAGGAGACAAAGTCTGGGAAGGTTAGGGTTTGTTCTGGACAAAAGTAAATAAAATGGGATTTGTAAATATTATGCAGATCTAACCCTTGCTTCTGTAAATCCTTTATCCTATTTTTTAGTTCACTAACTGAACCCCTGGTCAAAATTGTATCAAACACATCCCCATCCCTATCTTCAAAAACCTCCTCTAACTTTGTAAATTCTCTATTCTGTAATTCTACTTCACCCTACTCTTCCATTTTATAAGATGTTGAGTCGACTGCAAGAAAATAGGGACTACCTGGAAAAATATGAGTTGGAAAGGTTGTTTCGTTGGCTTTCAAGCATGCGCAGCACGTCCAAGTCGTCAAGTACGAAGTGACAATTGTCGTGTTTCCCACTTGCTTGTCTTTTATAACCTTTAAAAAAAAGTGGTTTCACAACCAGGGAGATTGGTTTCCTCCTACCACCTTATTACTAGCGAAATCCTCCCACGGTGACACGTGGTAGGCGGTTTTGGATTTCGCAACCGCTCAACATTTTCAATGTTTGTGCATCTTCATGGTATGAAATCAATGTCGTCCATCGATCTTTCACTTGTTGATCAATTCAACCGTTGATATTTTCCACACTTTAACCTGGGCTAATGGTCATTTCGTCGACGATCAACAAGTTATACATTTTGCAACTTTCCCCAGTGGAACCATCATCCATTGTTGATTTCTAATTATTTTGCAGAACCCGCTCCTTTTCCAATTTCAAACCAATTCCTTTTATTTCCACAATCGGATAAGATATTTTCCTTTTGTAACTTAGTGCCTATTCTTCTATGCATTTTTATTTTCACTATTTTCATATGGGAACAAATTGTAAAAGGCATAATTCCCATTACACCAATTTTGTTTCTCTAAATCTTTTTTTTTCTTTTTAACAACAAAAATATTTGTGTCAACAGAGATGCTTAATTATGAAGTCCCCTCTATGGAGCAATGGAAGACAGTTGAAAAGTTCGGGAGGATGAAGTACAAATTTCACCAATGAGGACACCTGTCAGTGATACTCAAGTGAAGGTTATGTCAAAGCCCACTTCAATGTGGCATCAAATTGTCTTTCAACATTTTGAGGATTATGAAGACTTAGTTTTGTGATAGATGTAATAAGTAGTTATAAAATTCCTATTTTCAAGCAAATAGTTAATCATTCAGTTAGATATCAGCTCTTTAATTGGGGTTGGAACGCATGAGAGCGAGACCTGTTTGACTGAGCAATTTCAAGAGTAATAAAATTTTGCAAAGAGTTAAGCAAAGACTTTTCTGAGCAGAGATTCTCCTGTTGTTATTTTGCAGTCTGTATTTCCTTTCCTTATGTGAATGTTATTCTTGTTATCTATTTCCATTGTGTTGTCTATGTGAGCAGAGATTCTCCTGTTGTTATCTGTTGTCTGTTTTGAATGATATTATGTTGATTCAGAATTCATATTGATATGCTCTGGTTCATAGGATTCAAGTATTCACAAAAACCTTCTTCTAAAGTTAATATTGGATTCATAAAAGAAAACATACAACAAAATAAGTTAATATTGGATTCATAAAGGAACACATACAACAAAATAAGTTAATATTGGATTCATAAAGGAACACATACAACAAAATAAGTTAATATTGGATTAATAAAGGAACACATACAACAAAATAAGTTAATATTGGATTCATAAAAGAACACATACAACAAAATAGTGCAAATTGGTCATGTTAAAGTTACATTATATATATATATATATATATATTCATCTGATAAATTTCACAAGGGTTGTCAGCTAAACCGGAAAGCTAGATAAATCAGTTAAACTGTCATTCATCCCAATTATGCAAAATGAATGGAAGACCCTTTGCAAAATAGGTCAGTTTGATATTATCCTTCCATTCTTCTACCGTCCCTCTAAAAGTACAACCCTTACAAAATACCTACCTATACAAAATGAACAGAAGAGCCTTTGCAAAATAGGACAAATTCCTCCCCTAAACTAACAGAAAATGAAAATCTAAAAACAAATAAGTAAAACAAATAGAAAACGAAAAAATAAAAGTTATCCTGAAGAACTGTTGTAAAAATGTTCCCGTACGAGATCTCACCACCACTAGGCAGAGAACTGGTCAGAAGGTTCATGCCCTTTTCTGAAACTTCAACAACCAAACGATGAGGAGGGCCGGTGGAGGGAGAAACTGTCGAAGATAGAGCTAAGTTGGACAACATTTTCGGCAAACACCAAGGAATAGGGGCAGATCCAATTTAAAGGAGTGAAAATGAACAAAAAAACTGAACACGGATCGGAATAAATCTCTACAACCATCGAGAATAAATATCAAAGTACTTGAAAGAGGGTTATATGACATTACGAGTCATAGACCCTACCCGGGACCTTACCCTGGCCGACCTTTGAATTGACTAATGGGACAGATTGACTGTTAGGGTTCACCGATATAATCAAGGGTAGGGTCCCATTTCACTTTGAAGGGCTACGAGATATTGAACCCTATGCTGACATGTAAAAATAAATCATTCTTTTCATTTGAAAATGTAATAGCACATCAAAATTTCATTATCCCTTTTACAAATTTCTTAATATAGTGACAATATTTGCTTTGTTCCTCTCTATAAACTTTAATAACCAATGTTATATTAATATGGGATATTTAAAAAACCCAAGAATACATATAGAATAAATTTAAAAATAGAAAGACAAAAAATCCAACAATATGAAGAAATCACTTGTTTGATCAATTATACCAATTCCAGACGTTGTTTGTAGATGGGTTTGTAGAAGATCTAGTGTAACATGGGAAAAAGTCAATGAAGAAGAGGGAGAGATGACCATAAGAGATAAGAGAAGTCTAAACAACAAGATCAATCTTCCAATATGGAATTGAGATGAAACACAATTAGGAAAAGAAGGAGAGATAACATGCTGTAGGAATAACATACAAGGTTGGTGTTAATTTTTTACACGACCCATTTCATATTATGTGCAGAATTCTACCGTTCAAGGTTTGGAAATTGCGAAAAATGGCAATGAGGTTGTACAATCTGGGAAGTGTGATTTTTTGTTGGTTCATTAGTGTGGGTCATTCGATACTTTTCCTCCATAGACTAGTTGCATAATGCATTACAAATTTTAAACAATTTGGCTGTGGAAAGTTAAAACACTACATCTAACTCTGTTCTCCACATACAAAATGCTACACATATATGAAAATCCAATCCACAGTGCAAAATTCTGCACCTACCTGTAAATTCATAGCATCCCAGTCATATAAGGAGCCCACTGGACGAATCACGAATGCAAATGTTGCAGAAGATGTTTATAAGGAGCCCACTGGACAAATCATGAATGCATAGTGAAGAAAATGAGGTGGAAACGACAATGGGGATGAATTACCCAAGATAAACTTTGTTTCAAGTTTCACCCCTACGCAATTGGGGCATTGGACATGCCTGCATCCAATTTCTCAAAAAAACGACAAAATTTGCATCGTTCCACTCTATAGCTTTTAATAAGCAATGTCTAACCCAAATAAACGAAGAACCCATATAGTGGAAATTTTAGAAACATAAAAAATACCTGAGAATAAAAAAAAATCATTTGAAAAATATTTATAACAATGGAGATTGAATTGACAAGTAATCAAACTTCTAATAGAAAAATCAAGGTTGGATGGAAATTAAATACAATCTATACAATGTCCAATGAATATAGAGATCGATAAATACAAAAGAGGGAGTGAATCTAAAAAATAAGTTCATGAATACAAAAACTATTATCTTGAATCACTTTAATAACAAACTTCACTCCTTTGAATCCCTTTGGCAACTTGAAAGTGGACAACAAAGTGCAAAGGTATTTGGAAAATGACTACCACAAATTACCCATTGGGAATTGGTGGTCCCTTAAGTACTCTAATGTTATTTCAACATTTGTAATTGTTGATGTATTTGTAACTTCAGAAGATATTCTCCTATGTATTGCATTTGTACTTTATTGTATTCCTGATGGAGATGTATTATTCCTTCGATCAGAAGTGTTGTCATTTGTATTTGCAAGTGTCGCAAGTTATATTGTAAGTGTCGTAACTTATATTTAATGGGTTATTAGACCACCTTAGAGGGGTCGGCCCAGTGTGGGTCAAAGGGTTATTAGACCACCCTAGTGGGGTCGGCCCAGTGACACGTGGTAATGGTTTATTAAACTCTCCTAAGGGAGGTCAGCCCAGTTAGAGTAAAAGGCAAGTCAAGTCATTGTATAAATAGAGAGTGTGTCTCTCTCATTCTATTCATTCACTCACTCACTCACTTCGCATTAGTGAGAGAGAGGAGGAGTGTGCACAAGTGGAGGAGTAGCAGCTGCTAGGAGACTATCTCTTGTTGTGGGGTTTGATCTTTGTGATCTTTGTATTGGTTCTCATTCTATCTTTGAGGAAGTTGCGGGGTTTTTCACCTTCTTGGTTTTCCCCGGTGAAATGCTTTGTGTCTCTTGTCTCTTGTGTTTGATATGTTGTACATGTTGTTCTCTTAGTTAAGATCCTAGACCATATTGAATTAAATGATGAAAAAATAACATGGTATCATAGCTAGCCTGAAGGAAGGCATGGTATGGCATTTATGACACTTGTTGCACTTGCGACAAATTGGAAGCTGGGGCTTGGTATAGTAAAAACCAGTCATCGTGGAAATTTCGCTATAAATCCATTTTGGAGAAGGTTCAGGATTTGAAAATTTTACAGGCTGAAGATAAAATGTTCATGTACCTCATGTCCAAATATCCACCTCAGATTCGTTGTATTTTGTGAGATATGATCCGTACAAGTTAGGGTTTCTACCTCTTCTAGAATGCAACCCTAAGCAAGTGACCTAGGAACAAAGGTCATATCTCGGGCTAGGAAGCTCCAAATGGAATTCCATAAAAAGTGACAGTTAGGAAATGGACTTTAGTTTCACAAGTCTGGGTTTCAAAGGCCGAAGTTGAAACAGTGACATGTGGCATGCCGTACACGTTCTCTATATTGTTTCATCCCATAAACAGGTCACGTTGCGACACTTGGCATATATCTCTCTCAGAGAATCCCTTAAAGCTCATATCTATGGGGTTGGAAAGATGACAGGTCATTCTATCGTAGGCCAAAGTTTCAGACCCTAAGGATCCAAAATTTCAGAGTTGCATCATAAACAATATGGCATATATTTCTGTCAAAACAGAATTGGATTTTGAGCACTTTCATTTTTGGCACGTCATTGCTGCGGGAAATTAGGGTTTCTGCAAAAGTTATAATTTTTGGAATCTGAGACCACAATTGGATGCTCGTCATCAAAATCAAAATTTAGAGACCAAGATCAAATTTTTTGGTTGGGTAGAACCCCAGGCTCTATCAAACCCTAGTTCGAGATTTTGACGAGAAAACAAAAAGAAACAGAAAACCAGAATTTGACAGAAGCTGCAGATCCAAAACTCGTAGGTCAATTTTTGGATTTTTCAAAATCTGAGCACACCAGCTTGCTCGCCTCATTCATCTGCATCTCCCTGTCGAGAAAGAATTTTGAAATTCCAAGTTTGTATTTTTAGGGTTTCTCTGCCAAACCCTAGCTAGCTCCAGATCCAGTTTCAACAAATCAAAGTGGATTGGGTTAATCCTAGAAGAGAATGATTTGGACACCTAAATAAGTGAAGAATTTCCAATTCCAGAGGGAGAAGAGGCTAACGGCCTTACAAAAGACTACTGCAAGCAATCCCAACAGGTATGACTTGAGGAGATACAGGTATGTGTCAAAATTTGTTTCATTTATCTGATGATTAAGTTCATGATATGTTTGTCTTCATATTATTGAGGTTAGTACAATATTGATTAATTTTAGATTGTCTAATCACCTTAGTAAAAGTATGAATGCATGTGAATGGTATAATACATTCATTGATTAGGGTTATGACACTTATGATTGTACTAATGCACTGTGGTGTTGTATGAGGATGATGTTGTCCACTAACATGAAAGGTATGTCAAGAAAGACAAATCAAGTTCTAGATCGAGAAAATATGACCATGGTGATATGAAGACAAAGACTCATCCATAGCCATTGATCACATAGAAGCTCTACTTATGAGGTATGTATAATTTTGTTCTACAATGCTTAACTTATGAGATATGCAGGTTACTAGTACAAGGTTTCTAAATCATTGAAGAGAACAAAGAAGACATTGTTTGGGTATGTTGGACATAACTAGCAAACGTGATAATCCAGGTATGTTATTTTCCTGTATCAAGTTAGAATCCTACCTTGTGTTAATATCTCATATAAGTATACTTTAGTATGATTGATAATGATTATTCATGAAGTTATAGGTTTGAATAATCATGGGTTTATGCATATTATGCTTCTTACGTTGATTAATGATATAACAAACCAAAAGAGTCATATGGTCAAATAAGTTTATGCATGAGTAAAAGAAATCCTCCCTGAAACCTTGAAATACTAATGCTTGTGATAAATTACCTATGTATGAAATGACCATGACCATACATGTTTAAGATTATTTAGAATCATAATGTTTTGATAGTATTGATATTATACTAATGAATGTATGATTATGTATGAGATCTTGAGGATGACACAATGATGACACTAGTGCACACTTAAGCATGCACAGTGGTCCAGGTTGTATATAAGTTCAAAGACAGATAATTTAGGAAGCAAAGATCAAGAGGGAGCACACTCCAGTAGTTCCTGCAAGGAAGCAAAGATTGAGAGGGAGTCCACCCAACAACCAAACAAAGATAAGTATTTGAATTGTTATTTCCTGTATATATGGTTACTTAAATCATGTTGTTCATTCATGTACATACTTATGTTCCTAGAGTTAGGATGTATATTATGAATTTTAGAAAAGATGCATTAATGAACAAGATACTACTAATATGCAAGTAATGGGTAAGTGGCCTATGGTACTGTACAACATTCCATTGCTATTTATCAAGAATGAAACCTCTTTGCTGACATGTTGGGAGTTGTGTACACTCTTAACAAATGTTCTAGTAGAGATGGAAGGCATCTAGAAAGTTACGGGAGATGGATAAATGTTGTATTGAAGCATTGGCTAAGATAATTGCATGACTGTGTGACATACATTCTTATGTGTAAGAATTTGTTTTTGAAAAACTATGAGAAGTTTCTAATCATGCAATTGAATTTGACTTGTAGGAAAGATCGTGTGCAATCACCTACAAAAGAAGGACAACGACATTTGTTCCAGTGATGAAGTTCAAGAAAGCTACCTATTGAAGATATTGAAGAATCTGAAGTTACCAGGATTTGGGATGCAGTAATGGAAGGATGCCATGATCGAGGAGTACTAGTCGATCATGAAGAATGATGTTTGGGATGTGGTCCCAAGACCGGAAGGGAAGTCTGTTGTGACTTCCAAGTAGATCTACAAGATCAAGCATGCTGCAGATGGAAGCATAGAGAAATACAAGGCAAGGTTTGTGGCTCGTGGCTTCTCCCAGAAAGAAGGGATAGATTATGAAGAGACTTTTGCACCTGTATCCAGATACAATTCCATCAGAACAGTACTTGCTCTGGCTGCAGTAATGAAGTGGAAGATACACCAGATGGATGTCAAGACAACTTTCTTGAATGGTGTAGTCAAAGAGGAAGTGTATGTGGAGCAGCCACTCGGTTTTGGGACACATGACAGGGAGTCATATGTGTGTAGATTGAAGAAAGCCTTGTATGGATTGAAGCAAGAACCCATGACATGGTATGGTAGGATAGATAACTTCTTGTCCAGTTTGGGATTTACCAAGAGTAAAGCGGATTCCAACGTTTACTACAAGGTTGAGGAAGGAAATCCAGTGATACTTCGACTGTATGTGGATGACCTGTTTGTGACAGGTGAGGATAGGTTGATTGCCGACACGAAGAAGGAGATTTCTTCCGAGTTCGAGATGAGGGACTTGGGAATGATGCATTACTTTCTAGGTATGGAGGTGTGGAAGAGTACAGATGGAATCTTCCTTGAACAAGGGAAGTATGCAGTAGATTTCCTGAAGCGGTTTGGGATGATGGAATGAAAGGCCATGGCCACACCTATGGCATCGAACTTGAAGCCATTGATTGATGCTTCATCAGAGTCGATTTATGCCACTATGTATCATCAGATGATTGGGTCCTTGATGTACCTGATTAACATGAGACTAGATATTTGCTTTGCGGTGAACACCTTGAGCTAGTTCTTGACAGATCCTAGACATGTTCACCTGATTGCTGTAAAGCATATTCTAAGGTACCTGAAGGGTATGGTTGATTATGGGCTCAAGTATGATGCGAATCAAAAGTTTAACCTGGAGGGTTATGTTGATTCAGATTGGGAAGGAAGTGCTGCAGATAGGAAGAGCACTTCGGGGTGCTACTTCAGTATGGGATTAGGTGTGATCTCTTGGTTTAGCAGGAAGCAATCCTGCATAGCACTGAGTACAGTTGAAGCACAGTATGTTGTAGTTTGTTCGACCAGTTGTGAGGTAGTATGTCTAAGGAAACTACTGTCTTATTTATTTGATCTCCAATTGGATGCTACTTGTATCTATTGTGACAACTAAAGTTGTGTGCAGTTGTCAAAGAACCTAGTGTTCCATGACAAGCCGAAGCATATCGACATCAAATATAACTATATCAAGGATATGGTGTAGAGAGGAGAAGTGAATCTCTTGTATGTTGCGACGAACGAGTAGATTGCAGATGTGTTGTCCAAACCAAAGTGAAGTTCGAGTAATTCCGAGAGAGGATTGGTGTACTTCAGATCGAGATTCCTTCCAAGGGGAAGTGATGAGTCTGGAAGACGCAGATGCACATGGGATTTTTCAACATGGTTGTAGATGTGTTCTCCCATGGTCGTGATGTAATTGCCGATATTTTCTGAGATGGTTGTAGATGTGTTGTCCCATGGTTGTGATGTAATTGTTGAACCATTCTCACATGGTGGTAGATGTGTTCTCCCATGATGTAGATGTAAGGGCTGGATCCATTCTCACATGGTGGTAGATGTGTTCTCCCATGGTGTAGATGTAAGGGTTGAAGCCATTTTTCACATGGTGGTAAATGTGTTCTCCCATGGTGAAAAAGTAAGCACTGGAGCCTTCCCCGAAAGGTGGTAGATGTGTTCTCCTATATCGGTGGTGTAAGTGCTGTATGATGTGCATATGGGCTGTGCTCCGTGTGTTCGGATATCCATCATCTATTTCGGGATACATATCTATTTCAGGATCATCTATTTCGGGATACATATCTACTTCAGGATCTTGCATGATCTATTTCAGGATATGCAGTCCAGTCACCAGTTTGATGCCTCCAGCACCTTATCCACCTTCTTCTAGCACCCGGGAGCCACTTTCCACAGAGTTTTAGCCCTCCTAAGCTGAAAGGCGCCCTCTTCTCACCTACTGACAGAGAAGGGCGCACTTGTTCACCTACCACTGCAGATTCACTCCAGTTACATTCAGATAGCTCCGATTCTGATTGATTTCACTCCAATTTCACTCCTGACTGACTGTTTCACCTCCGATTGACCTCCAGTTCGATTAGGTGACTTGTTCTGACTCCAGTTAGCCTCCCATGCGCCCCCACTGAGCCTCCAGATCCTATATCAGTGCTACACACTTCAGTTACATTTATTATGATCAGTTAGACTCAGCTTGACACCTGGATGACTGTTTGTTGTGATTGATGAGCAACACCGATGATTGATGAGGACTCCTAGATTGAGTCAAGCTATTCCATTCAATGATTCGAATGACCTCCTTAGGCAATTCGAATTGCTCTGTTTATTGTAACAGTTTGTATTGTAATTTATTCACCCTTTCTGGGATAGAGAGCACTGCTGCATGTTTTGCACAGTTTTGCACCATATTTTCTATGTTCATCTGTTGTGATTGATTTACTTGTTCATTAGATCTGCTGTGACTAATTTTACATGGTATCAGAGCCATTGCAGGGACAAGATCTGTTTTCTACAGGTGTTTATACAAGAAGATTTGACTGAATTGCTAAAAATTGCAAAAAGTTTGGCATGAGATATCTCAAGGGCATTCGCTCCTGTGCATGCAAAGCTTGAAAAATACTCCAATACCACTCCAGAAGCTTGAGTTACCACATAATTCCTGGATCTGATACATTGGACCTATTCAACATTGCTTGAAATCCAATCCCAGGTGTGATGCAACTCTCAAAGGGTGGATTGTTCGACCTTATTGTGATTGTTCTTATGTGATTTGCAGGTTAATTATCTCCTCCAAGTGCACTCGCTACATTCTGCATGCAAGCTTCCCTACAGCATTTCCATTCGCTATAGTCTGCATGCAAGCTTCTTCTTCATCATTTGACTCGCTCCTAGCAATGGAATACTCTTCTTCAAAGCCTATCCTCACCCCATTCAATTATTTTGATTGGAAAGATGATATGGAGATCATATTACGTTCAAAAGGATACTACCGAGTCACTCTTGGTCTTGAATTGGAGCCAAACAATGTGGCAGAAAGAACCAAACACTACAATAAGCTTGATGAAGCTTACGGTCTTCTTTGTCTCTCCATCTCCAAAGATCTTCACTTCCATCTCAGCGGATTGAAGACTCCAAAGGCCATATGGGAGCAACTTGAGACACTATTCGGCAAGCAGGATGAGCTTAGGGCTTTTCAATTAGAGAATGAATTGATTGGCCTTAATCCTGAGAATTTCGAGAGCATCAATGAATTCTTCACAAAATTCAAGAACTTGAACTTGCAATTGAAGAACAGTGGTGTTATCAAAGAGGATAAACAGTTGATCCTCTCCATTCTAAGCAAGCTTGGGAAAGATTATTCGGTATTTGTCTCCACTTTCAATTCCGGTCGGCTAACTACCCCGAATTGGAAGATGCCTACCTTGAATGCCTTCATTGAGTCCGTTACGAAAGAGCATGACAAGTTGATTCAAATGGGGTCCATAAGCTCCAAAGATTCAGCCCTATTTGTTCAAGGACCCAAGATCTCGAATGGTAAAGGAAAGCTAAAGAAGGAGAAGCCCAAATTCGAGCCTCACAAGCAAAAAGACAAAGGCAAGCAAACGGATGCACCATCCAGTTCGAAATCCAAGCAAAAGGGCAAAGAAGGTAACCAAAAATCTAAATGTACTTATTGTAACCGTGGCTTTCATCCCGAAAGTTCATGTATGAAGAAGACTATAGATCAAATGGCCCTCCTTTTGGAAAAGAACAACATAACCCTTCCTGACGGTGCAAGGAAAAAGGATCGGAATGACGATCATGAAAGAGGACAAGCACTCATGGCAACGGTTTCGAAGCCCACTCTCTTGATAGATTCGGGTGCATCAAATCATATGGCTGCAAATATTGATTCTTTTTCCTCATTCGATCCAAACAGCTCCATCCCCATCCATTTGGGAGATGACTCAAAAATTTCTTCAAAGGGCAAAGGTACGATTCATGTAGATCATGGATGCTTTCAGAATGTTCTCTATGTGCCTTCCTTAGCTTCGAATCTCCTTTCTGTGTATCAAATGACACATACTGGTGATCCAAAGAAAGTCACATTCAGCCCTAATACAGTTGAAATTTCTGATATCAAAAGTGGAAGACTAGTTGCGGTTGGAAAGGCAAACCACACTGCTAAATGTTATGAGTTTTCGCACTTTATTCCGCTTGCAAAGCCCACTGCTCTTCGCACACATGGTAATGAGGTTAGTAGGCTTTGGCATGAAATATTTGGACATCTAAATTATAAGTATTTGCTGCTGCTATCAAATAAATCCATGGTTGATGGGCTTCCACAACTCCGTTCCTCGAAGGGAATATGCTCCGGTTGCATTATTGGGAAGCACCCCGAGCACAGATTCGACCGCGGCAAGGCTAGCAGAGCCTCTACTATTTTGGGATTGATCCATTCTGATATCAGCGGTCCGCTGCCCCATATGTCATTAAATGGTTCAAGGTATGTTTTGACATTTATTGATGATTATTCTCGCTTTACATGGGTATTCTTTCTCAAAAACAAGTCAGAAGTGCTTGGAAAATTCAAGGATTTTAAGGCTTCTGTTGAGACCACCACTGAGAGCAAGATCAAAGCTCTTAGATCTGATAATGGTGGGGAATATATCAAGTCCGAGTTGCTGCAACTTTGTGCCCAAAGCGGAATCAAGATCCAACATACAGTTCCCTACACACCCCAGCAGAACGGTGTAGCGGAAAGGAAAAACCGGTCACTGAAAGAGATGGCTACATGCATGATTGAATCAAAAGGTTTGGCTGCAAATCTTTGGGCTGAAGCAATCAATGTTGCTGCATATATACAGAACCGAGTTCCACATTCATCCGTGAAAGGTATGACTCCTTTCGAAGCATTCTTTGGTCACAAACCGGATGTGTCAAATTTGAGAGTTTTTGGCTCTACTGCATGGGCTAGAATTCCTTCTGAGAAGAGACGAGCTTTGGATCCACAAAGTATCGAGTGCATATTGATAGGATATGGGGAAGAATCAAAAGCATATAAACTCATGGATATCAGATCTAAAAAGATATTCATAGAGCGCAGTGTGCAGTTTGAAGAACCGCTTCAAGAATTGCAACTAGTTGAGGAGAAAACTGCCGATTCACCGCCTTCACCAGAAGAAGATTCGAGCAGCGATAATGAAGGTATGAGTTCTGATATTTCTGATATTGTAGCAGCATATGATGATCATGACATATCAGGTTCGGAATCCGACCATTCAGATCTCCCTCAGTTACCAAAGTGGGCCCAAAATACTCTACAATCTGCTGGTTCGAATCTTGGAAATCCTGCTGATCCAAGACGAACAAGAGGAGACTTTCAAAGGGCAGGTATGGCTCTTTCTATTGCTGATCCATTTCTTCCTGAGATTTGTTATTTGATGGCTGGTTCAGATCCCCAATCATATTATTCATCCCATCGAGATCCGAGATGGAAAGATGCCATGGATGAAGAGTACAGTTCTCTTCAAAAGAACAATACATGGGAGCTAGTTTCTCTTCCACCTGGAAGAAAATTAGTGAAGTGTAAATGGGTCTACCGTACTAAAGTTGCTGCTGATGGCACTATCAGCAAATATAAAGCAAGGTTGGTGGCAAAAGGTTTTTCCCAAGTCCAAGGAGTGGACTACACAGAGACCTTTGCACCGGTTGCAAAGATGGATTCCATCCGCCTTGTTTTAGCTATTGCCGCATCCAAGCACTGGGAGGTGCATCACATGGATGTGAAGAGTGCATTTTTACATGGAGACCTTGCTGAAGAGGTCTATATGCAGCAGCCAGAGGGTTATACATCAGATCCATCATTGGTTTGTAGATTGAAGAAGTCTTTGTACGGGTTAAAACAGGCCCCAAGAGCTTGGTACGCAAAGATGGACTCCTTCCTTCTTTCTCAGAATTTCCAAAGATGCAAATCTGATCCGAATGTTTATATTCAGCGAGTTAAAGGTAATTTGTTGGTTATTGTACTTTATGTTGATGATCTGCTTATTACTGGTAGCACACTTACTTCAATAAACAAGCTAAAAACTGCCTTAAATCTAGCTTTTGACATGAGCGATTTGGGCTTGCTGAGTCACTTTTTGGGCTTGGAGATAGCTCAAAATTTCAATGGGATCACTATATCTCAGCAAAAATATGCTTCCGACCTGTTATTGAAGTTTAATATGGCTGAATGTAAGGCATCCCCGTTCCCATTCCTCTCAGGAATCAGTCTTGAGGAGGGAGATTCCACACCGCTTGCAGATTGCAGTATGTATCGACAGTTGATTGGTTCACTACTTTATTTGACACATTCACGGCCTGATATCTCATATGCCGTGAGTGCCGTGTCAAGATATATGCAGCAGCCACATGAGCTTCATTGGCGAGCAGCCAAGCGGATCTTGCAGTATGTGCAAGGTACGAGACAGTTTGGCATACATTATGCTGCAGATTCTGAGCTAGATTTCATTGGTTTTACTGATTCAGATTGGGCAGGTGATAGCATTGATCGGAAGTCCAATTCCGGTTATGTTTTCATGATTGGTCATGGTGCTATTTGCTGGTCCAGCAAAAAGCAAGCAGCCATTGCACTTTCTTCAGCAGAGGCAGAGTATCGAGGGGCAGTCAATGCCTGCATTCAGGCAGTTTGGTTGCAGGGTATTCTTTCCGAGTTTGGTTTTGGTGGCACTACTTCGACTGTCCTATTTTGTGACAATCAAAGTGCTATCAAGATCTCCACAGATCCAGTTCAGCGACAGAGGACCAAGCACATTGAGATTCATATGCATTACATTCGACAGTTGGT
This sequence comes from Larix kaempferi, assembly GCA_027924585.1. NCBI lineage: Eukaryota > Viridiplantae > Streptophyta > Pinopsida > Pinales > Pinaceae > Larix > Larix kaempferi. The sequence continues at coordinate 6,942,311 of BSBM01000236.1, read as the reverse complement.
GCATGATCGCACCATCATTCTGCAATATTGCCCTACCGATGAGCAAATTGCAGACATCTTCACCAAGAGCTTCACTGAGAAGAAGTTCTCTTACCTCCGTTCACTGTTGGGGGTGAGTTCCATCATGGTGGAGACAGATTGATTCATTATTATGCTTTAGACTTGAGGGGGGGCTTTCTTCCCACTGGGTTTTCCCTCTTTCCTCACTTAGTTTATTTTTCAGCATTTTTTGGATTATTGTATTGGGGTGACCTTTGGTCTTAGTTACCAGGGCCCCACATTATTTTAGTTGGCACATCATAGTCTAGCTTGAGGGGGGGTGTTCGGATATCCATCATCTATTTCGGGATACATATCTATTTCAGGATCATCTATTTCGGGATACATATCTACTTCAGGATCTTGCATGATCTATTTCAGGATATGCAGTCCAGTCACCAGTTTGATGCCTCCAGCACCTTATCCACCTTCTTCTAGCACCTGGGAGCCACTTTCCACAGAGTTTTAGCCCTCCTAAGCTGAAAGGCGCCCTCTTCTCACCTACTGACAGAGAAGGGCGCACTTGTTCACCTACCACTGCAGATTCACTCCAGTTACATTCAGTTAGCTCCGATTTTGATTGATTTCACTCCGATTTCACTCCTGACTGACTGTTTCACCTCCGATTGACCTCCAGTTCGATTAGGTGACTTGTTCTGACTCCAGTTAGCCTCCCATGCACCCCCACTGAGCCTCCAGATCCTATATGAGTGCTACACACTTCAGTTACATTTATTATGATCAGTTAGACTCAGCTTGACACCTGGATGACTGTTTGTTGTGATTGATGAGCAACACCGATGATTGATGAGGACTCCTAGATTGAGTCAAGCTATTCCATTCAGTGATTCGAATGACCTCCTTAGGCAATTCGAATTGCTCTGTTTATTGTAACAGTTTGTATTGTAATTTATTCACCCTTTCTGGGATAGAGAGCACTACTGCATGTTTTGCACAGTTTTGCACCATATTTTCTATGTTCATCTGTTGTGATTGATTTACTTGTTCATTAGATCTGCTGTGACTAATTTTACACCGTGGACGATGAGATGATCTGAAGAGGATGATCATGTGATGATGATGTGCATCAAGATGATGTATTGTATGATGATGATCAGTATGATCATGAGTATCAGGATGATACTCTGTGGCCGTGGACAGGTTGTGCGGGATCTCATGCAATCAGTCCTGGAGATATGGACAGGTTGTGCTAGGCACGTAAAAGATCCAGGGATGCTCTTTAGAGATCTTGCAGGTTTCAAGACACTCTTTTAAGGTTTTGCGGGTTCACATGTATTCAGTCCTGGAGATCCGGACAGGTTGTGCTAGGCACGTAAAAGATCCTGGGATGCTCTTTAGAGATCTTACAGGTCGCAAGACACTCTTTTAATGTTTTGTGAAGGTCACATGTAAAATATCCTGGGAGATCTTATAAGTTGAGCAATAAGCTCGTAAAATTCTTGGGATGCTCTTTCAAGGTTTTGTTGATGCGTGTAATCATCCCTGAGGATTCCAAAGGATGTCCAGATATGATGAATACCTACAGGAGGCTAGGCCTACAACCAACATGAAAAAGGGCTGGCTCTGTAGAAATTCCTATAACGTGAAGAATTGAGAGATAGAACTAGTGATCGAGATGATGAGTACAGCAGCAGTGACGATGATGCTCCGTGATTTACTGACGATGATCCAGCTCTAGAATTGAATACTTGTGCCTATATGTATTGATGACCTATGTCAAGAGAATACCTTCCTAGTTAAGAGGGAGTGTTGATGTATTTTTAACTTTGGAATATATTCTCCTATGTATTGCATTTGTACTTTATTGTATTCCTCCAATCATTCTATCTCTGAGGAAGTTTCGGGGTTTTTCACCTTCTTGGTTTTCCTCGGTGAAATTATTTGTGTCTCTTGTCTCTTGTATTTGATACGTTGTACATGTTGTTCTCTCAGTTAAGATCCTAGATCATATTGAATTAAATGATGAAAAACTAACAGTAATCTTCTCATAAGATATGGGGTTTAATCTTTAAATTGAGTGTGATTTTAAGATTTATCCATATCTCAAACTCTGCTCTCAAGTTGTCTACCATTGCATCACCAATTATGATTTTTTCTAAATAATAAAACTATGCAACACCATCTCTCTTTTGAGTTAATAAACTGGATTTGTACTCATCCTTCTTATGCATATCACCATTACCATCCCATGGATGAGGTAAACCAAGACTAATGCAAGACTTTTCTTTATAAATACCTTTGAATCTAATAATCTCTTCATCCAATGCTTTAGCTTTGTCTTGAGTTATGGACATGAAGACCTCCTTGGTAATCATTTGGTTGGCTATCTTTATCATATGAGACATGTTTTGAACCTACAATTCCTCCAATTGCTTCTTAGTTATACTAGTATTCGGGAAATTTATTATTTCAGCATCCTACTCAGTCATTTATCCAAGTTGATTTTCAACATATTTGATTTCCTTTTGACATGTTTCATACATCTCTAACTCATCTTCTATAAGATCAAAATAATCCCATATATCTAGCATTCCAACTGATATTTTGTCTCAAAGGGTCTCTCTAGTTCTTCTCAACAACTGTTCACTCTGGAAATCTAGTTGCATCTTGGTAATTTGACTTTTTAATTCATTTATCTCTGACTCTTGATCATCAGTACCTTTTCACTTTGTTGTTCACTTTCAATTTCACGAGCAAGGGTCAAGAGTTACTCAATCTAAAGCTAAATGCTCTTAAAGGGTAACCATAAAATAAGCTAAATCGCTATCTTAGAGTAGTATAAATAGGAGAGGAAAATTTTCATCTTCATCATCCAAAATTGAAGAGCTCAGATACAAGAGTAGAGGGTCAAATTTCAGGGAAAGACAAAGTGAAGAAGGCCGAAATTCTAGTGGAAGATGAAATATTGTGATGATTTCTACTTGGTTTTTTTTGTTTTAGGTCATCTTGGAATTTTTAGTATATATTTGTTTCTGGGATTTTTAGACCGTGAAATGTTTATGGGATGGAGACATGGCAATACTTGTGAGTTCCTATGGTAAAAATTTCAGATGCTGATTTGCTATAGTTCGGAAGATATGACCCCAAACAGTTGGGGTTTTTGAATAACCTTCAAACATGGGTTGTTGTTGCAAACTAATCCCCAAAATTTTCTTAAAATTGTAGGGCCCCTCCGTCTATTTTTTGAGCAGTCTTAGAGTTCAACTTGTCCTAGAGATGTTCACCCTAAACACTTAGATTTTTTCCTAAGAATCAAGCAAAGAAGACAAATTTTTTACTAAGTAAACTTAAGGTTTTTGCGTCAAAATGGTCATAGAAACTTGGTGAGTTGAGCCGACATGGTCGAAGCAAAACTTGGTTTCTGGATAAAGTCCCTGTTTCGGAGCAACTCGATGATTGCAGCCGAAACAGTCAGAGTGTCTTCAAGATCGCACCGAAACACTTGGATTTTTTTATTGCACATTTGGTCAGAGGAAAATAACGAGTCACGCCGACTGTTTCGGCATTAAAACCTTGAGTATGCCGAAAAACAAGTCGACAAGAAAATGCCAGTTACACCGATAAAACCTCGGCGAAAAGAAAATCGGTGAAGAATGATTATGGCCGCGACACATTTCGGAAAAACTCACAAAGTGGTGCCGAAACGATCACAAGAAAAAATTTAAACTCATAATGTGACGCCGATGAAACTCGCGAAGAAATGTTGAAAATCCGTCATCGACACAAGTTTGAGAAAGCCGTCGATGCATTTTGCTGCAACTGAGTGAGTCCCACCGAAACGGTCGACGGCATTTTCTGTTTGGAAGTGATGCGAAAAGGGATTTACACATCGAAATGGGGGGTTGGTCATTAATGACCCCACCAACTTCCCCCCGTTCGCATTTATTGCTAGGGATTTTCAAAAAACTATATATAAGGTAGAATTTCTTTGTTTAAACATTCCCACAATGTCGTTATAATGTTTTTCGCCTCCACCATCCATCGTACGCCAAGCATCCCATTGTCGTTGAGCTCAAAATCCACTCAACAACTGACAGGTAGGCCACCTTATACTCTGATGTTCTGCTTCAATTTGACATTTGTTGTTTTCTTTTGGTATTTTTGGTTTCTTATGAGACGTAGACTTTCCCTTACCGCCCCGTTATCCACATCGTTGCGATCAATTAGGGAAAGCCTGTTGGGTTTTTTGGTTGAGTTTTGATTTGTTTCAAGGGGTGTTTTGGAATTCACATACAGGGTTGTTTCCTATTGGACAGTCACCCTACCTCATCCTTATTGCTTGGATTCACCCATCAATGGCCCTCATGTTGGCTTATATACCATTCTAGAGGTTTCCAATGTAGACCCAGGTTCTTCGCGGTTTCAAGGAACCAACAAAACCCCTTCTCACTGGCCCTTTCAGCAACAACTTGTGAACAGGCTGAGGTCTCACCCGAGGTGTAGCTACGGGGGAGTTGTGGAATCAGGTTTCCACAACTACGTGATGAGTTGTTTAAACAAAACTACTTCGCAGCGCACTGCGGGGCTCGTGCTGCGGATTGAAGACTGCGTGATGATATCCTGCATCGCAGTCCTTGCTTCTACAAGCTAAGATACTTGCACAACCATCGCATCCAAGGATTGCGCGGTTCGGGTATAATTCACTCAATAGGACAGTGCAACTGACTTATACGCTTCCTCTTCAGACTTAACCGATATTGATGACTTTACTTAATACTTATTCATCATCTACTGCCTTAGGTTATCTAATCTCCTGACTTATGCAATGGAATGAAATACACAACTCTGCACACACCCGGTGCTGCGCTTCCAGGGAGTCACATGGTGCGAACTCGCCAACTTAACTGCTTATCCAAATGACTTATGTATTCATTAACTCAAAAATACTATGCATTCAACATTCATCCATTCATGTAATACTTAACATATTATTCCCATCTCTTTGCCATGGAAAATACATATAAAAGCATTAACATATCAGCTGATAAATGAGAATTCAAGCATTCAGTTGTAAGCAAACAGACAAGTGTAAAAACACATAAACAATCACACTTCACAAGATTTAACATGGTTCAACCCCGGGATGGGAGCTACGTCCACAAGAATTGTTGTTGTATTAGTCTTTGGGAAGGGTACAACAGTTCCAGTTTGCGCACTCAGCTGCAGACTCTCTTCTCTCTCAATAGGCCTTTATGTACACAGCTTGCAGAGATTTTACAAAATTGTCTCTCAACAGAGATCTATTCAGTTAATAATGAAAAAAATAACAATGAAGAGTAACCCTTTCCCATACAAAATATGCCTTATTTATAGATCATGCCCATAGGTCATGTCTTTACAATCTGCAGGAAAAAACCCTAAGATTTACAAAACTGTCACGGTATTCAGCTAACCGGACTTGCTGGTTTCTAGTAGAGAATCTTCCATCGTGGCCACCTTCAGTGCCTGCTCACATCGCTATCATCCTCCCTTTCGCACGCACGCCAACAGGTCACTTTCACCAAGCCGTTCTTCCTCTAACGGCCTTATGCAACTGTTTTGTGTAGGGGTTCTTTCACATGTATGAGCAGTTGCTTTCCTTCCACATTGCTCCTTACTCGTCGCCTGGAAATCATGGAGCATCTTTACCAAAAATAGACCACCGATGGTCTAACCAGAATCTGTGCCATCTTCCGTCCAACCTTCTGCCTTGTCGGATCTCCGTAGATTGGGCTCTTCATAGTGTTATCTCCTCACAGCACTGTACTTTGCAGCTCTTCCAACGCTGTGCTACACTCCACTTCGTAGCATCCCGAAAACTAACATGTCCAAAAAGACTTCAGTTGAACTGCGCTCAGCTCCGCAGTTCCAAAATATGACTTGTTAAAAAATGCCCCACTTGGGCTAGGCCCAACAGGCCCCTAACACTTACATGTGGCTCGTCCCCAAGCCACTTACAACTTCTACTTCTCCTAGCTGTTCCTCCTCTTGCGGAGCTAGCTTCGCAGCGAACTCATTATATGTGACAATCAACTTTTCTACTTCTTCCTTAGTGTCTTGCTCAACCTGTTTGATGGTTTCCAAAATCTCAGGTGTTATTTCATCATCGGCTTGTCCTTCCACCTGTTCTTGACCTTCGCGCAGCTCCTTCAACTTTTCCTCAATCTCATGCGAGATCATGTGGGATTCCTTCTGTAAGGGCTGGGACTTGTCTCTCATTTCACTCTCTCTTTCTCTTAATGCTTGAAATTATTTTTTCAGACTTTGGACTTCCTTGTACCTTTGGAGTCTTTCTCTTGGTAGCAGTGCTTTAACTTCTCCTGTTGATGTATATGTAAATTCGGAATGTATTTCACATATATGTATATTGTATTCCTATAGAGATGGTATTATTCCTCTATAAGGAAGTGTCGTCATTTATATTGTAAGTGTCGTAACTTATACTTGATGGGTTATTAGACCACCTTGTTTGGGGTCGGCCCTGTATAAGTCATGTGGGTCAAAGGGTTATTAGACCACCCTATTGGGGGTCGGCCATGTGGGTCAAAGGGTTATTAGACCACCCTATTGGGGGTCGGCCCACTCAGCATTATGTTATGTGGTTAAGTTCGAGCCGACATGAGTTAGGTAAAAAGGCAAGTCAAGTCAAGTATAAATAGAGTGCGGGAGGCACTCTATTTACTCACTCACTTCTCACACATGCTCTCAAGGAGGAGAGGCGCACTTATGGAGGAGGAGGATTGCTGCTAGGTTATGGCTATCTCTATTGGTTGGTTGTATCATTGCTCTATCTATCTCTGAGGAAGTTATTGGGGTTTTTCACCTTTATGGTTTTCCCCAAGTAAATCTTTGTGTCTCTTGTGTGCTTGCATTATTGTCTCCATGATTGATATGCTGTAGATATGCTGTACATGTTGTTCTCTCAGTTAAGATCCTAGATCAGATTGAAGTAAATTCTGAAAATTTAACATGGTATCAGAGCTAGCCTGAAAGAAGGCATGATATGGCATGTATGACACTTGTTGCACTTACGATGCTAGGGCTTGATATAGCAAAAACCAGTCATCGTAGCACTTTCGCTATAAATCCGTTTTGGCGAAGTTTTCGGATCTGAAATTGTTACAGGACGAAGCTAAGATCTCCAGGTATCTTGTGTCCAAAGGACAACCTCTAATTCGTTGTACTTTGTGATTTATGATCTGTACAATATAGGGTTTCTGCCTCTTCCAGATCTGAGTCAAAATCAGGTGACCTTGGGAAAAAGGTCATATCTTGGGCTAGGAAGCTCCAAATGAAATTTCATAAAAAGTGACAGGTAGTACACAGTCTGCACTATCTCAGAAAACTTTTTCAGAGGCCGAAGTCGAACCAGTGACACGTGGCACGCCGTAGAAGTTCGCTCTCCTGTATTATCCCATAAACAGGTCACGTTGCGACATTTGGCATAACTCTCTCTCAGAGAGTCCAATTGAGTTCAGACCTGTCAGGATGGAAAGGTAACAGGCCGAGCTATCTCAGAAAACTTTTTCAGAGGCTGAAGTTAAAACAGTGACACGTGGCACGCCGTACAAGTTCTCTCTCCTGTTTTATCCTAAAACAGGTCACGTTGCGACATTTGGCATATCTCTCCCTCAGAGAATCCAATTGAGGTCAGACCTGTCAGGAGGGAAAGATAACAGGTCAGGCTATCTAAGGAAACTTTTTCAGACCCTGTGGATCAAAAATTTCGGAGTTACACAAGAAACAATCAGGTACATATTTCTGTCAAAACAGAATTATTTTTTGGTACCTTCATTCATGGCTTCCGGAATTTAGGGCTTTGGAGAAAGTTGGAATTTTTGTAATCGGAGACCACGGCTGGATGCTACTCATCAAAATAGAAATTTAGAGACCAAGATCAGAATTTTTGGTTGGGCAGAAGGCCGGGCTTGATTAGACCCTAGTTCGGGACTTTGATCAGAAAAGTGGAAAATTAGGGCTTCTGTAAAAATGTGAATTTTTGAAATCTGTGACCACGGCTGGAAGCTCCTCAGAAAAATAGAAGCTTAGAGCTTTGGATCAAACATTTTGATGGGGCAAAAGAGTGGTATTCATCAAATCCCAGTTCAGGGTCACGTACAGTGAATCTAGAAGTTTCAAAGGCAAAATTGAGGAGTGAAACTTTGCAGTTTTCAAATTCTGAATATACCAACTTGATCAGCTCATCAAGGCACATATTTCTATCCTATCAGAAGTTTGAAATTCAAAGTTTGAATTTTTGGGGTTTCTCTGAAAAACCCATATCCAGCTCAAGGTCCAGTTCTTGCAAATCAAGTGGATTGGGTTAATCACTTGCATAAGTGAAGAAGTTCCTGTTTCAGAGGGAGATGAGGCTAAGGCCTTACATAAGAAGATTACAAGTGATCTCGACAGGTATGACTCATCGAGGTATGTTTTGAGATTTGTTCATAATTAAGTTTATGGTATGCTTGTCTTCATATTATCACGGTTAGTACAATCTTGATTTTAGACTTGTCATATCACCTTAATAAAATTATGAATGCATGATAGAAGTCATTCATTTATTAGGAGTATGAAACTTATGTTTGTACTAACACATTGTGATGTTGTATGAGTTTTATGTTGTCTACTAACATGAAAGGTACACCAAGAAGACAAATCATGTTCTAGTTCAAGAACATATGATCATGAGGACAAAGATTCATCCATTGCCATGGATCTCATAGAAGATCCATTCTCGAGGTATGTATAACTTAGTTTTATAATGGTTAACTTATGAGACATGCAGGTTACTAGAACAAGTCACTAAAGAGAACCAGAAGACATTATGCGGGTATGTTAGACATAAATAGCTAGCATGCTAATCCAGGTATGTTTTTCCTATATCAAGCTAAAATCCTACCTTGTGTTAGGATCTTATACTGTTGTTGATAATAATTATTCATGAAGTCATAGGTTTGAATAATCATGGTTGGATGTATATTATTATAATTGATGATATGACTAACCAGAAGAATCATGAAAGTATAGGCTTGAATAATCACAGGTTTTATGCATTTTATATCTTATCTTGATTGATGATTCAACTAACCTGAAGAGTCATAGGCTTGAGTAATTACAGGTTTAGACATGTTATGTTTCTTATGATTTGACTAACCATAAGAATCCTTGAATGCTCATGCTTATTATTTCTGTTTGAAATGATCATGACTATACATGCTTGAGATTATTGTGTTTTAATAGTATACTAATGAATGTATGATTTTATATGAGATCACAAGGATAACACATTCATGATACTAATAAGCATGCATAGGGACCAAGGATGAATATGAGTTCAAGAACAGGTAATTCAGGAAGCAAAGATCAAGAGGGAGCACACTCCAGTTGCTCCTGCCAGAAAGCAAAGGAGCACACTCTAGTTGTTCCTGCAAGAAAGCAAAGGAGCACACTTCAGTAGTTTCTGCAAGGATGCAGATATTCAGAGGGAGTTGATCATCTCTCTACATTTCACAACAGAAAGGTGTAGAAGAAGCTACCTCAGATTAGGACTCCAGCAGCTCCTGCAAGGAAGCAAAGACTCAGAGGGAGTCCACCCAACGAACAAACAAAGATAAGTATTTGAATTGTCATTTCTTAAATAATACTGTTCAATAATGTATATACTGATGTTCCTATAATTAGGTTGTGTATTATGCATATTAGAATAATTGCATTGATGAACAGTATACTACTAATATGCATGGGTAAGTAGCCTATGGCACTGTACAACATTCCATTGCTACTTATCTAGAATGAAACCTCTTTGCTGACATGTTGGGAGTTGTGCACACTCTTAACAATGTTCTGGTAGAGATTGGAAGGCATCTAGAAAGTTACGGGATATGGATAAATGTTGTATTGAAGCATTGGCTAAGATAATTGCATGACCGTATGGCATATTTCTTTATAAGAATTTGTTCTGAAAACTATAAGATGTTTTCTAATCATGCAATTTAACTTGTTGTGTAGGAAAGATCATATGCCATCTCCTACAAAAGGACTACAACATTTGTTCCAGCAAGAAAGATATCTATTGAAGATATTGAAGTTCCCAGGATCTGGGATGAAGAAATGGAATGCCATGATCCGTAGATCATGAAGAAGATGTTTGGGATGCAGTCCCAAGACCTGACAGGGAGTCATATGTATGCAGATTGAAGAAAGCCTTGTATGGCTTGAAGCAAGCTCCCAGAACTTGGTATGGTGAAGATAGATTGATTGCCGACACGCAGCGGAAGCTTACTACCGAGTTCGAGATGAAGAACTTGGGGATGATGCACTATTTGTTTTTGGCATGGAGGTGTGGCAAAGTGCAGATAGAATCTTCCTTGGACAAGGGAAGTATGCAGTAGAGATCCCAAAGAGGTTCGGGATGATGGATTGCAAGGCCATGGCCACACCTATGGCATCGAATCTGAAGCTTCTATGTGATGCTTCATCTGAGTCAGTTGATGTCTCTATGTATCGTCAGATGATTGGGTCCTTGATGTACCTGACGAACACGAGACCAGACATTTGCTTTGCTGTGAACACATTGAGCCAGTTCCTGACGGATCCGAGAAGTGTTCACCTGGTTACTGTAAAGCATGTTCTGAGGTACTTGAAGGGTACAGTGGATTATGGGCTCAGGTATGAGGCGAATCAAAAGTTTAACTTGGAAGGTTATGTTGATTCAGATTGGGCTGGCAGTGCTGCAGACAGGAAGAGCACATCTGGGTGCTGCTTCAGTATGGGATCAGGTGTGATCTCTTGGTTTAGCAGGAAGCAGTCCTGCGTAGCACTGAGTACAGCTGAGGCAGAGTATGTTGCAGCCTGTTCAGCTAGTTGTGAGGTAGTATGGCTACGGAAGCTACTGTCTGAGTTATTTGATCTCCCGTTGGAGGCTACTGGTATCTTCTGTGATAACCAGAGTTGTGTGAAGCTGTCCGAGAACCCAGTGTTTCATGACAGGTCGAAACACATAGAGATCAAATATCACTATATCAGGGATATGGTGCAGAGAGGAGCTGTGAAGCTCCTGTATGTTGCGACGGACGAGCAGATTGCAGATGTGCTGATGAAGCCACTAGCCAGGGTGAAGTTCGAGTACTTCAGAGAGAGGCTTGGCGTGCTTCAGATCAAGGATACTTCGAGGAAGAAGTGATGGACACATTTGCTGAAGCCATTCCAAGCATGTTGGAAGGAGGATCCTTCACATGGCTGTGGATGTAAGCGCTGGATGATGAGCATCAGGATGATGTTCTGGTTTCTGCTTGGATATGATCAGGAGGATCATGTATGATGATATGTATCAGGTAGATACTTGGTATGCATCAGGTAGATGCATTGATGATCAGGAGGATCATGTATGATGATATGTATCATGTATTTGTATCAGGTGGATACATTGATGATCAGGAGGATCATGTATGATACTTGGTATGCATCAGGTAGATGCATTGATGATCAGGAGGATCATGTATGATGATATGTATCATGTATTTGTATCAGGTGGATACATTGATGATCAGGAGGATCATGTATGATACTTGGTATGCATCAGGTAGATGCATTGATGATCAGGTGGATCATGCAGCAGGATGTTGCAATGATGATCAGGATGATCATAGATGACGAGCTTCAGGATGTTGCTCCAGATGACATGCAGCAGGACGTTGCAGTGATGATGATCAGGATGATCATGGATACATCAGGATGATGTATGGTGAGTATCAGGTTGATACTCTATGGCCGTGGATCAGGTTGTGCAGATGAGCATGTAATTCGTTGCCCTGGGAGATTTGCAGATGGTCTTTCGAGGTTTTGCCTATGGCATGTAATTCGGTGCCCTGGGACATCTGGCAAATGCTCTTTCGAGGTTTTGCTCTGGGAGGACATGTAATTCGTTTCCCTGGGAGATCTGCAGATAGTCTTTCGAGGTTTTGCCTATGGCATATAATAGCGCCCTGGGATATCTGGCAGATGCTCTTGCGAGGTTTTGTCCTATGGCATGTAATTCGTTTCCCTGGGAGATCCGATAGGTTGGGCTGTGTGCCCGTAATCAGTCCTGGGATGCTCTTGCGAGGTTTTGCCATGACCACATGTAATTCGTTGCCCTGGGAGATTTCAGGTCGGAGTTGTGTACCCGTAACATCCTGAGATGCTCTTGCGAGGTTTTGTGGTGGACCACATGTAATTTGTGCCCTGGGAGATTTCAGGTCGGAGTTGTGTACCCGTAACATCCTGAGATGCTCTTGCGAGGTTTTGTGGTGGGGTCACATGTAATAGCGCCCTGGGAGATCCTACAGGTCGGAGTTGTGTACCCATAACATCCTGGGATGCTCTTTCGAGGTTTTGTGACGCACGTAATAAGTCCTGAGGATTCCACAGTATGGCCAGTGATGACGAAGACCTGCAGGTGGTGGGCCTACATCCAGTATGAAAAAGGACTGGCTCTGTAGAACTTCCTATGACGAGTAGATTCAGAGATTGATTGAGATAGCAGCAGTAGTGACGATGATGATGACTCGATGACGATTATCCAGTGACGATGATCCAGAGAAGATGACTTGTGCTAGAAGAACTGTGCTGAGAAATACCTTCCTAGTTAAGAGGGAGTGTTGATGTATATGTAAATTCGGAATGTATTTCACATATATGTATATTGTATTCCTATAGAGATGGTATTATTCCTCTATAAGGAAGTGTCGTCATTTATATTGTAAGTGTCGTAACTTATACTTGATGGGTTATTAGACCACCTTGTTTGGGGTCGGCCCTGTATAAGTCATGTGGGTCAAAGGGTTATTAGACCACCCTATTGGGGGTCGGCCATGTGGGTCAAAGGGTTATTAGACCACCCTATTGGGGGTCGGCCCACTCAGCATTATGTTATGTGGTTAAGTTCGAGCCGACATGAGTTAGGTAAAAAGGCAAGTCAAGTCAAGTATAAATAGAGTGCGGGAGGCACTCTATTTACTCACTCACTTCTCACACATGCTCTCAAGGAGGAGAGGCGCACTTATGGAGGAGGAGGATTGCTGCTAGGTTATGGCTATCTCTATTGGTTGGTTGTATCATTGCTCTATCTATCTCTGAGGAAGTTATTGGGGTTTTTCACCTTTATGGTTTTCCCCAAGTAAATCTTTGTGTCTCTTGTGTGCTTGCATTATTGTCTCCATGATTGATATGCTGTAGATATGCTGTACATGTTGTTCTCTCAGTTAAGATCCTAGATCAGATTGAAGTAAATTCTGAAAATTTAACATCTCCATCCAGCGGTTTGAATGCTTCCTGCTTATCCTTCATAGCGTTTGTTATTTCCAGCAACTCTGAATCCTCTTCGAGGGAAGTGAATGCCTTCGATGCCTCATCTAACAAACTTTGGCACTTAGCTACCTCGGTGGCTATAATTTCTGTTGCGGCCTTCACTTCCTTTGCTCTTAACCGTTGCTTATCAGGTGGAGTCTGTGCTTCCAACGCAACAATATTTTCCTCATAACTGATTTCCATATCCTTCATCTCTACCTTAAGCTCTCTAACCACTTCGTCGATCTTAACGATAGTGTCCGCGGGGTCTGGTTGCACGTCGCACTCTGATATGTCCTCGGCGACCACAGTGATTGTAGACTCTAGTCTCTTTCATCGATCATGCTCGTCTTGCAATTCCATGGCCCTCCACGAGCTAGCTTCTTCCAACTGCTTATTATTTGCTTGCAGCTCTGCTTGCTGGTTCAGAGCATCCATACTTCATTCGTGAATCTCCTCAACAACCTGCAGATGCAGATTATGTAGACCAGGCAGTGGTATCTTCGCAATACCAAGCTCCACATGCTCTAGGTCCTTCGTTTCCAACATTATTTGTTCTGGCAGTGGCAGTATTACACTTAAGGGATCAAGATGGATGATGCGGGACTTCACAGACACGGTCATGGCTAGCTACGGTGTCTTCTGTTGTGAAGTATCTCCTGACTTTCCTTCAAACTCGGAGTCCCGTGGAAAGGGTAATATTTTATGTACTTCTTCAATTTTTTTTGTAATTCCCTGCAACGTGGTCATATTTTTATGCAGACTTTGTTTAATTGCCTCATTCTTTTTGTCTTTCTCAATCATGAGGTCTTTCATCTGTTCTATGACCTTTGCCGCGATCATGTCAAAATCATCATCATGAAGTATTGCTTTTGATTGACCTTTAGTGGCTTTCTGCTTCTTCCTTTGTACCTTCGGCTGTACAGGACTCTCAGCTTCCTTCATTTTTCCTGTCTAGGGTTCTTCAAAAATGGGACATGGAATGGGGTTGTCCTCACCAGAGTCACTTTGGATATCCACAATTTCGACTCAAAATTTAGTAGGCCATTCCTTCATAATGTTATCAATATCCTCTTCATTCATATGGTATATTCCTGCAAACCATTCAAGGTCCTTTATCTGTGCCTTGGCTGAAATTTGAATACAACGCATGTCAGCATAAAAATTACAGTGCGAATGTACTTACTCGTTACCTCTTTTGTTATCCGCGGTGTGACGATAATCGTCTCGTGCATCTGCTCATAATAGGTATAGAAGACCTCGGTTGTCGCATGCTGCCTTTGTGAATTCAAGTTCGCCCAAAGGTTTGTATAACGGGCTCCTATGCTATCACTGCTTTCGGTTATTATGCCAACGTACTCCTTCGGTTCCTTCAACCCTACGAATGCGATCAACATTATTGACCATGTAAAATGGAAATTACCGCCTTTCACCTATGTATCATTCAGTTCCTCCGGGAACTCATTCAACATGTATTGACACTAGTTGAATCTACCTCCTTTCGCGGCCTTTTCCCTAAGTAGCACTGCGCCCGCAGGTACTTCTAATGGTCTTGTTTTCCTGAGGATCTTTCTTATGAGGAGTTGTGTGATAAAATGCGTAGCCCTGTCGTCTATGTCATCAGTTTGGAAGCCTCTCTTCCCTTTCGCAGCAGGTGTAGATATCTTCATTTTCGTGACGACCTCTTTGCCTCTGTTCTTTCCTTGGAAAAACTGCTTCGGATCTTTGCCTCTTTTACTTAATCCAGTGATCCGGTGGGTCAAGTCAATGTTCAAGTCTATGTTGTGATCCAGCCAGAGATGTCCCTAGTGTATGCGCGACATCATATTTCACACCACCGCATTCAGCTCTGGCAATCTGTCAAAGTGTGGGAGCCTCAACAAGTTGAGCAATCCTAACTGGATTACTTCGAACAACTAGCTTTCTAAGACCAAGGCAAGGTTGCCTTTCACATCCTTCTTCCAGCACATGTACTGGTCGGGATGGAACTATGGAAAATTAGGTTCATTGGGATCCTTCTGCATCTGAAGTAGATCGTAGTCCTCCCACTTACATTCCAGGATTTTACCCAATAGATTTGTGTCCACCTTGACATGCTTCGAGATTGGTGATAGCGGAATCTCATACTTGGCATTCTTCGTCAGCCTAATGGTTGGTGCATCCTGTGCACGCGGACACATGTAATCAGGGTTTAGCTTCAAAGGTATTTCCTTGTCGTTTAGCGGAGCTTGCGGAACTATGGAACTCATCTTTGGTTGCTTCACTTTCGGCCCCGCTGGTCCTTTGCCTTTGTATTCCATATGCACAGTGTGTCTTGGTGATCTCCGGGAAGCCTGACCCTATTCTATTACCACTTTCTTGATGCGGGTTCTCATTAACCCTTCGATTCCCCTGTATTTAAACACCTTCACAGTCTCTTGGACCATGAACTCTTCCTCAATAGAAGACCTCTCAGACATTCACTGGATGGATCTCGACAGGATTTCTAAGAACTTGTTGAAACCAACTTGCAAAGTAGTGTTCGCAAGAAAAATCAAAGGTTTCTGTAATGCCCGTGAGTCCAAATACAACAATATTCATAGGCACAGCTAGCCCCCTCCACGCCCCTTATGGCTAGATAAGCATTAAATGCGGTATCTATTGGCCAAATCCGGTGAATATTTTAGTCCTTTCCTTCATTACTTCGTTTAGAACGACTATTTCTTCGTTAAATGTTGAAGCAGTTGCTGGAAAAATTAATGTTTAACGGCTACATTTTCGACTGACATTCCAACGGCTACTTTTCTGGAGTGTTGTGTCGAACTGCGCGGCGGTCATCACTACTCCTGCATAGTTACTCGCGGTGCCTGATTTCTTGCCTTTGAACTTGGCCTCTTTTCTCATTCAACTTGATTTTCACAGTTGCACTTTGGCTTTGCAACTGCGCGCTTCCTTTTTTCTTTTTCTCTTTTCATTTTTTTTTGGTGCAGCTTCACTGCTAAACAAGTACTGCGCACTATATAGACTTTCTTCATCTCACTTTGCGTACAGACTCTTTCCTCTTTCTAGTGCCCAATTTCAACTGTACTTGGCACTTAGAAATTTCCTTTCTTTATGATCATCAACGGTTCTGCGAAGCAGGACTATCTCGATAGGGTTTTAGTCTTCTTCCATTGACTAGACCAAGAAAGTTATCTCCTGCTAATGTGGCTAACTGGACTGCGCCACCATTAGTTACATGTAAAATAGTATATGGACCAAGCCAATGCATTTTAAACTTTCCAGGAAACTTCATAAACTTGCTATCATACAGGAGGACTAGATCACCTACCTGGAAGGACTTGCTCTTGATATGGCGATCATGCCATGCTTTTTCTCTATCTTTCTGCACTTGTTGATGAAATCCTGCGATGAAGCGATCTTCCTCCAACCCAACCAACTGTATAAGTCTTTATCCTAGTGCCTCTTGATCTTCCATGCCTGTAAACACAACTATCCTTAAGCTGGGAATAATGCATTCCATTGGCATTATTGATTCATGTCCATAGGCCAACCTAAAAGGTGTGTGGGCAGTCAAATTTTTGAAGTAGTTCTATATGCACATAAAACGGCTGGAATGCGCAAGTCCCAATCATCCCTATTCACATTGAATACCTTAGTTAGCGCATTCTCCAGTACTTTATTGAATGCTTCAACAGTTCCATTCGCTTGTGGATGATATGGTGTACTTCACTGATGATGAATGTGGAACTCTTTTTTCAATGCCTTAATGGTTTTGTTCAGAAAGTGAGTGCCTTGATCACTCATCAAAATCTTTGGGCATCCAAACCTTGTAAGGATGTCTTCAAATATGAACTGTGCGGTAGTACCTGTGCTACAGTCCTTCACTGGCTTCATTTCTACCCATCTGGTGAGGTAATCAGTTGCAATAATAATGTACCTCGCACCAATTCTTTTTCTCGGTGGGTTTATAGGTCCCACAAAATCAATGGCCCATTTCTAAAATGCCTGTAATGTCAACTGTGGATTCAATGGCATCTCGTCTCTTCGCGATGGATTTCCTGGCCTCTGACAGACATCGTAGCTCTGGAAATTATCCTTTGTGTCTTTGTGAATCGTAGGCCACCATATCCCTTCCCGCAATATCTTCTGCGCAGTGGTTCTTGTTCGAGTACACAGGGTACTACCAAAGGACTGAACACCAAGAGCAACCACTTGACACAAACAGATCACAGATCAACACACTGATGTTTTGACGTGGTTTAAACCCTCTTGAGGGAAACACTCCACGGCCCCGGCCAAATAGCTTCTACGGGACAATTTATTATGCAAAGAAAGAAAGTTACAAATGAGCTTCTCATAATCGATCAACTAAATAGTGACCCTCCATGCTCTTTAAATAGAGATCATGGACCAATCGGGTGTTAAGCCACGGATCAAGGTTAGGTTTGATCTAAGAGAAGTTGAGCTGTCGGATCACTCTATGTCGGGAACATATCGTGACCGTCGTATTACGTATTTACAAATGCATACTAAAGAAACACACTATCCCTAACAGATATATTACACAAGTTGATCTTAACTAACTCCTAAGTGTCTAAATATCCTAATAGTTCTTCCTGCGTAGTGACCTCCTACTGCTCCTAAATGTGCATCAGCTAGTATCGCTCATGCCAAAGTTTGCTTAAGTTATCACTATGAGCAACAAAAACTGAAGGGAAAGGTGATGACCCAAAGTTGTTAAACTTGTACAACCTGGTAATATCATCAACAATTCCGGTAGCTAGGACCTGTTGAGGATCTTTAAAATCCTTGATTACAACTTGGTGAGGTGTAAAGGTCACAGTTTTACCTTCACTAGAATGAGTGATCTGATAGACTGATAACAAATTGCAGGAAATTCTTGGAACACATAGTACATCACTAAAATGACCATTATCTACTGGAATTGTTCTAGCTCCTACAACACTTAGAGATCTATCATCACCAACAAATATTTGTTTGGTGTTACATTCATGCATAGTAGAAAACATGGCTTGATCCTTAGCCATATGATAAGATGTTCCAGAATCAATGAGCCATTCATTTGAAGTAGTAGAAGAAGATGCATTATAAGAATAACCAGAAGCAAAAAGTGCATGTCCATGAGAGGCAGATTCTGAAGACGAATCTAGGCTGATGTGGTGCTTCTTCATTGCTGCTTCCAAGGTTGCCATCTCCTTGAAACACTTAGATTCATCATGATTATCTTTCCCGCAATAGTTGCAATGACGCTCAGTCTTCTTGCCTTTTGGCTTGGATCCTTTGTCATTTTTTAAAGGATCTGACTGAGAGGGTTTTGGACCCTTGTTTGACTTATTATTGCAAAAATTTTGTTTCTTGGGAGGCTTGGACTTTTCTTTCTGTTGGGACAATAAGGCTTTCCCAGATGTATCTGCATTGTTGATTATTCCAAGATGAATGAGTTTATCTTGCTCTCTAGTCAAGGAATCACAAAAGGATTCAAGACTAGGCTCTTGATAGCTAGCTGCATTCAAGGATTCTTTCATGGAGTAAAATGTAGATACAAAAACAGAATATGCAGGTCCAAGTTTGGAAAGAATATGATAAATGCATTCTTTGTCTTCCCTCTTAATCTTACATTCTGCACATAAGAGTTTAAAAGTTTTGTACTTAGATAAATAATCTTGAATGCATGAAAAGTCACTTGTATTTAAAGAAATCAACTCATTTTCGAGTTGGTGACCTCGAATTTCATTGTGTTTACCAAACATAGATTCCAACTTGTCCCAATCAACATCAGGTTCATCAATTCCAGATATGTGAAATCGCAAATCAGTAGAGATTAACATCCCAATCAATCCACGAGCTTCATCATATATATTTGCCCATTTTATTTTCTTATCATCATCAGTGGGTTCGGTTTCTTTCCCTGAGGTAATTCTGAAAAGTCCCCTACTTCGTAGAACATCCTCCATGTGAGATTTCCATGAGAAATAGTTGAAACTGTTAAGTAGAATATCAAAAGGGTCGGCCATATTTGTATATTAATGTCTGTAAAAGTAGAAACCAATAGTCTGGATGTGAAGAGTTAAAAAAAATAGGCGGTTTAAAAAAAACGGCACTGAAAACTGACTCTGTATGATGAAGTTATGCTTGAACAAAGAAACAGTTGAAGATGTCCCCAATAGTGACGTGGCAGCTAGAGAATGTCCAGCAAAAAAAGAACACCCCTCTTCCCAAGATGAACCTTTTGACAATCACTTTACAAGAAAGTTCTTTTAAGTGAACTACTTTTGTAAAATAAGTGATTTCGCTTTTACAATGATATTACTTTTAAATAGTGCAAGAAAAAAAAACTTAAGTGACTCACTTGTATTTTTATTTTTTATTATTTAAGTGAAATGCACTTTTACAATAAAGTAACTTGAAAATAGAAATTGCATGCACTTTTTCTTTTAAAAGTAACTTCCTAAGACTTGAACTCAAGACCTATTAAGGAATAAAACAACTTTGAACCAAGTGAGCTAGATTAAAAGGTAAAATATGAGAATGAGGAAGGGGCTTTTTTTTTTTTACTCTTCTTGCTCGGTTTGCGTGCTTGCCCTTTTTCCTGCAAAACACACTACAAATTAAAACAAATTTTTTTTTTCCACATTTGTGGAGTTAGATCTCGTTAGCTTTCCTAGAAATTCTACGTTTTCTCTCTGTTTATGATTTGTCGAGATCGCGCAAGGTGCACGGCAAAGAGCATACGCAGCCGAGAAAAACCCTTTCCCTTTCTGTTTCTGATTTGCCGAGATCGCTCAAGGTGCACGAAAAAGAGCATACGCAGATGGGAAAGCAACAATTCGAATCTGAACCCAAAAAAAATCTAACAGTAAAAAAAATGATAAAATATGAGTTTTTTTTTTTTAAACAAAAAATAAAAAAAATGCGTCACTGTAAAATTATACCTTCAGATCTGATGAAATATGCGTTTCTGGAGCAACCGGGAACCGTTTTTTATCAAATGAAAACTATTTCCCAATGGAAACGATGCTCCGAATGTAATGGAACACCTCCCATAGCCCAGAAATGCACAGAAATACCAGAACCAGAAACCTTTTCAAGTTTTGGCAACAACAGTTCAAGATCTAGATCATAACCGGAAGCAGCTCTTCATAAAAGCTATGATACCATGTTCGGGTACATAGGGTACTACCAAAGGACAGAACACCAAGAGAAACCACTTCACACAAATAGATCACAGATCAACACACTGATGTTTTGACGTGGTTTAAACCCTCTTGAGGGAAACACTCCACGGCCCTGGCCAAATAGCTTCTATGGGACAATTTATTATGCAAAGAAAGAAAGTTACAAATGAGCTTCTCATAATCGATCAACTAAATAATGACCCTCCATGCTCTTTAAATAGAGATCATGGACCAATCGGGTGTTAAGCCACGGATCAAGGTTAGGTTTGATCTAAGAGAAGTTGAGCCGTCGGATCACTCTATGTCGGGAACATATCATGACCGTCGGATTAAGTATTTACAAATGCATACTAAAGAAACACACTATCCCTAACGGATATATTACACAAGTTGATCTTAACTAACTCCTAAGTTTCTAAATATCCTACTAGTTCTTCCTGCGTAGTGACCTCCTACTGCTCCTAAATGTGCATCAGCTAGTATGAATGGTTTCTCGTGCTCTAAAACACACCTGCGCAGTACTTCATCCGGACCCAATTTGTATAATTGTCCGGCAATTATGGTGAAGTATGTTGCTCTTACTACTAGCTACTTCTTATGTTGCATTGTAAACTCTATAGGTTCCAACCCAGTAGTCAAGAAGTCTATGATGTCTTTATAATATTCATCAGCTATCTGGATGGCAAACAACTGTGCATCAGGCAGATTGTCTTCAAGGTTTGTAGGCTCTTCTCTTGACTCGATCCTTGACAGATGATCAGGTCCTAAGTTCAATCTTCTAGGCTTAACCACTATTTCAAATTCATACTCCTGAAAGAGTAATAACCATCTGCAGATTCACCCCCCTAACACTGGCTTGTTGACCAGGTATTTCAAAGCATAATGGTCAAGGAACATAGAGAAGTGCCATAATGGTCAAGGAACATAGAGAAGTGCGCACCAAGCAAATAGTGCCTGAACTTCTTCAGTGCGTAGACCATAGCTAGTCCTTCTCTCTCAGTGGTGGTATAATTATTCTCTGCAGATGAGAGCTTCCTGCTCGAAAATGCGATGGGATGGTCAATACCTCCCTCTCCTGGTTTTGCTAAGACAACTCCCAATGATATACATGAAGCATCAACATGGACATGAAACAGCTTCTCCCAGTCTGGAAAACTAGGATCGACACAGTTACCATTTTCTCTTTTAAGGTGTCAAAGCCTTGTTCACACTCTGTGTTCCAGATGAACGATGCATCCTTCTTTAATAGCTTCTCCATAGCTGCGGTTATCTATGCATAACCCTTTATAAACTTCCTGTAGTAACCGGTATTCCCCAATGTAGTGCGCAACTGCTTGACTAAATTCAGTGTTGGAAATTTTACAATAACTGTGATCTTCGCAGGATCAACCATCAAGCCCTGCTTGCACACAATGTGTCCCAACAGAATTCCATAAGGTAAACAAAAGATACACTTCTTCCGGTTTAATGACATTTGATGCTGTCTACATTTTTCTAGCATCAATCTGAGATTTGCGCAATGGTCCTTCAGCAACCCAAATACTGTCCAATTGTCAAAATAATCTTCTAAAAACTTATGCATGAAATCCTTAAATGCTACGACCACAACTCTGGAAAAGATGACAGGTGCATTCTTCTAACCAAACGACATTATTGTGTACTGGAATGACCCCCATTCGGTGGAAAAAGTGGTATTATGTCTATCCGTGGGATCAATTCTTATCTTATGATATCCCGAAAATCCATCAGTAATGGAATATGCCTCATTTCCTCCAATGTTATCGAGCACCTCATCAGTAAAGGGAGTAAGAAATGGGTCATGCATTGAAGCATTGTTCAACTTTCTGAGATCTACGCAGATCATGATCTCGCCTTTTGTCTTCTTCTCTTGGACAACCATAGGGCTTATCCATTTTGACTCTTCGACTGGCTCGATGATCCCTACGCATCTTATCGAGTTCTTCCCTGACTCGTTCTTTGTATCGTGGATTCAGTCTATAGGGCCTTTGCTTGACAGGATTCGCACCTGGCTTAAGAGGTATCTTCATAACCCCTAAGTCTCCCAAAATACCCTTCATCTCTGTAAACTTTATCGGGAATAAATCTTGATACTCATGTAACAAGTCTGTGATCTCCACGACAGTCTAATCGTCCCAATAGTCTCCAATACTTGCAAACTTTGGCTCTTCACTGGTGCCAATGTTCACTTTCCTTGTTTTCACAGGTCCGCTCATGTATGGGATTTCTAGCGGAGGTCTCTCTACGCCATACGCTCCTTCTGACTCTGGAATGTTTATGTTGCGCGAGTCCTCCTCATCACTTCCTTCTTTATCTTCAACCTCTTCAGCTAGGTTATAACATTCCATGGCATGTTCTACCTATTCCTTCCATTTTGTCTGTAGGATTGTAGGTACGCTGTCAGGTCCAAATAATTTCTCTAACTTCATGTTTCTATGTGGACATTCCAGTCTAAATATTATTTCCTTAATAATATGCAATGCATCATTTATGGTAGGACTCTCATCTTCAAAACTAAAACTCTTCTAGAAGTTCGCAGTCAGGGTAGGCCAATCTGTAGTTTCTCTGCACAACTCCATATCCAGGCACCATTTCTTTGGAATTTCTTCCCCCAACGTATGCACAAATAGATGCACCCATTCTATCTATGGTATCTCCTCCCATGCTTGTGAACAGATCTCAATATGCTCCCTTGGATATGTTTGTCCATTGTATTTTTCAAAGGGTAGTGTAACCTTGTCAGCAAACCTGAATTGCATCTTGATTCTGTACTGATCCCATGTGGTCAATGTCTGCTTATGCGCAGCCCACCATCTGGCAGGTGTCTCGTGTAGTGCCATATCTAGTGTTGGTAAGCGATGCTCATCTATAATTGCTACAGTATATTCTTTGATAAATGAATAAACATTAGATAAATCATTGTAGGTGGGGATCGGGCTTACCTCCTTTCCAATCCAGCACAGTGACTTTGTAACCTGCGCGCATCTCCTTGCAGATACTTCATGCATACGAATTTTCCAGTTTTACAGTCCTACATCAGAGTCTGAGATGCAAGAGTTGTCGCATCTCCAGCTAAGTGTTCCATCCGCAGTAGGATTAATATAGTCTTCTTGGTTTGCAGTCATATTGTAAAGGCGGTCCAAGTCTTGAGCTCTGGATTCCTCCTGAATCGGCTCACTGTATCTGTCTCCATCTGAAGGGTCTAGTGGTGCGATGACCCTGAGATGATTTCCTTCAAATATCATCTTCTTTGTTTTCAATTTTATGATGGCGAGGTTGTCCATAGCCCAGTCAATTCCGATCAGTGCGGGATACGGCTGGCTATCATCCACGATCTCAATAACCTCGAAGTTTGCATAACTTTGCACTCCATCAATGTTGACAACAACATTGGCTAACCTTCCAAAAGGTATGACTTTCTCCTGGTTGGCCATTCTTAACTGGATAGGGGACCATAACAAGTTTGGTCTCCCCATCTGCTGCCATGTCTGTTTAGTTAAGACATTTACTTCAGATTCCAGATCAAGGATGATCTCATTCATTTCATAGTCTCCTATCTGTGCACTGAGTCTCATTTCTCTGCCTGTTCTTTTGTGTTTCTTGATCTGGTGAACTGTGCTATCAGTAGTCTCTGTCTCTCTCTATGGCTCATAGTG
This sequence comes from Larix kaempferi, assembly GCA_027924585.1. Classification (NCBI taxonomy): domain Eukaryota; kingdom Viridiplantae; phylum Streptophyta; class Pinopsida; order Pinales; family Pinaceae; genus Larix; species Larix kaempferi. Next base: position 6,918,091 of record BSBM01000236.1, on the reverse strand, counting down.
GTTTAATAGTTTTTGCAATTATGTGATAGCGTCTGGGCTCTTCAACAACTTCATGCAGCTCCTTAGGAACTGGGCAACAGAGGTTCATGTCTCTGCTGTGGTGCTTGTTTTGTCATAGGCAGTCGGCATATCTTCTATATGCGGTATTTCACTACGCAGTGGGATTCTTGGCGACCGGGGTGCTGATTCTTTGAAGATATCCCATGCTTCTTTGAAGACTTCTCTGTTTTTCTCTAAGTTGAAAGCATGTGCTTTCCCGTTATCTTTTCTTATCCATATTGTTTCAAGAGGAGTCTGCTTAGTGTTAAATTTTTTAGAAGTTGAAGCTTCTGCTCCTCTATCTCTCCTTGTCATAGGGCCAATTCGTGTCACTAAGTTGATACTTGGATCCGCAGGCCTCCTCTCTACTATGATCAACTAAATGTTTGGGTTCGGTGCATCTTGCCGCTTCCTTTTCTACATTTCTGCCTCTAACACTGGGCAGTCTTCAATAACATGATCGAACGATTTACAGTAATTACACATAGTGCATGAGTGGTACAATATCTAGATACATGACCTTCCTGGCCACAATTATAACAGATTACTTGACCTTAGCCTCGTCCTTGAGCTGGGCCATTATTTCTTCCTCTCCCGCGGTATCCTCCGCGGCCTCTGTATTCTCCCTGATCATGCTCGACATTATCTTGTTTCTGCGGAGTCTCTTCTTGGACTCTATACACTCCTCCACACATATGCTCGATATCTTTCTTCCTTCCCAACATGAGATCATATGCATAGAAATTGGACTCATCATGCCCAACTAACTTACATAAATTACAATATAGGTTTTTAGGTGTTCTTACATATTTCTGAATCAGGTAGCAGTCTTCTGGCCGGTGTCCTCTAGTTCTACAAATTTCACACCATCGCCCTTGGTTCCGATTTAATGGGTTTGGTGCACCCATGTTAAGGAAGTCTTGGAATAAAAGACAATGATCCTTAGTTTGTCCTTCTCCCTTATAGCCTATACACCAGACTTCCTGTCTCTCTTACTTTCCTTTCTTGATATCCTGTAGTTGTAGTGTCAAGGTAGCCAACTGGGTCTGAATCTGCGACATCCCAGTGCTATTTTCTCCAATCGGTGAACTTCCAACTTCATCGCTATTTCCAAGGCTTCTTCCTACGAAGCCACTTTCTACTACATCAATGGCAGTCTGATATGGGGAAACAACGTGGCTATAAACCATTCCTAGTGCTGTTGTGATGCTATAATGAAGCTTACTTGGTCCAACAGTGTTTTAAATTTCTAGTCAAATTCCCAGACTGTCTCATTAGTTTTTTGCTTGATCTCTTTTAACTCTGTTATACACTGTGATTCTGACTTCGGCTTCTTAAATTCTGCTAAGAGTGCAGCCTTGATTTCTACCAAGGTTCTATTCTGTCCCTGCAAATATTTCATGAACCAATGCAAGGCTCTATCTCTAAAGGTGGTGATGAGCTGTGCTCGCTTCACAGCATCATCCTAGACTTGTTTAACATTCCATACAGATTCACATAGAAACCAATGCTGATCGGGGTCTTCTAGACTCGTTCCTTTAAATATCGACAGCTTGATATCTTCAGTCATGCTTCTTCTAGGTGGTGGAGGGTTCTGAGCAGGTTACTGAGCGAAAAAAATAAAATTAGTATTGCATGGAACGGTCTGAGCCGAAATGTTCTGAGTGCTATGGATATTCACAACTGGGGAACTCTGTGTGATGGAAGGGGTAGTGTTCACAAGCGGTGGGTTCTGCGGAGTAATGGGATGATAGGTAGAAGATTGAGGTGTGGTTTGGCTATTAGGTTCGGCTTGTGAATCAACGTCTACGTGGAGTCCATGTCTACTGGAATTTTTCTTAGGTGTATATTTTTATCTTTTCCCACCTCTTAGATTATGTGTCTCTTCGTCAAACTCACTAAAATGCTATTGACCATTACAATTCCAAAATTTTCACACAATCTAAAAATGTCTTTCTCAGCTAAAGCATTTTAATGTATAAACTGAGGTTGTTCAGGTACTTACCTCTGAATCCCTTGAAAAACTCTCTTTCGACTGCGCTGTAGGACTTTAGCATGTCCATAGCGAACTGCGTCAAGAAACTCTGTAGTGTATTGTCGACCCAGAAGTCGATTGCTCATGTGAATGGAATATCTACTACTTTGAGCCTTTCAATAAGCTCTGGTGTCCACTCAGTCGGTACTTCTCATGGGGTACAGTTTTTGTGCTCTGCGAGCCTAGACAACCACTCATGTAGCTCGTTTCCAAAAGATGCCCAAAAAACTTCGTGAACGTCTTTCCACAGGTATTTGTTCAACCACTGAATGCAAGAGAGATGTGGGTGTTTGCTTTATTTTCTTGCAAAATCTCTTTCTGTCTTGTCACACCAAGCCCATATTTCTTTCTTATCGGGATTCCAAACATCAATACCCAGCGAAGCTTCTTCTTCGTCGCACATCATGACTTCAACTCATCATGGATTCTTAGCGGGGAAACGGAACCATTTTTTGGCTTATATAATTTTCTATAGGTTTCCAATGTAGACCCAGGTTCTTCGCCGTTTCAAGGAACCAACAAAACCCCTTCTCACCGGCCCTTTCAGCAACAGCCTGCGAATAGACTGAGGTCTCACCCGAGGTGTAGCTATGGGGGAGATACGAAATCAAGTTTCCATAGCTACATGATGAGTTGTTTAAACAGAATTACTACGTAGCGCACTGCGGGGCTCGTGCTGCAGGTTGAATATTGTGCGATGATAGCCTGCATCGCGGCCCTTGCTTCTACAAGCTAAGATACTTGCACAACCAACGCATCCAAGGACTGTGCAGTTCGAGTAGAATTCACTCAACAAGATAGCGCAACTGACTTATACGCTTCCTCTTCGGACTTAACTGATATTGATGACTTTATTTAATACGTATTCATTCATCTACTGCCTTAGGTTATCTAATCTCCTGACTTATGCAATGGAACAAAATACACAACTCTACGCACACCTGGTGCTGCGCTTCCAGAGAGTCACACGGCGCGAACTCTCCAACTTAACTGCTTATCCAAATGACTTATGTATTCATTAACTCAGAAATACTGTGCATTCAACATTCATCCATTCATGTAATACTTAACATATTATTCCCATCTCTTTCCCATGGCAAATACATATAAAAGCATTAACATATCAGCTGATAAATGAGAATTCAAGCATTCATTTGTAAGCAAACAGACAAGTGTAAAAACACATAAACAATCACACTACACAATATTTAACGTGGTTCACCCCCAGGATGGGAGCTACGTCCACATGAACTGTTGTTGTATTAGTCTTTGGGTAGGATACAACAGTTCTAGTCTGCGCACTCAGCTACACACTCTCTTCTCTCTCAATAGGCCTCTGCGCACACAACTTGCAGAGCATTTACAAAATTGTCTCTCAACAGAGATCTATTCAATCAATAATGAAAACAATAACAATGAAGAGTAACCCTTTCCCATACAAAATACTCCTTATTTATATATCATACCCGTAGGTCATGTCTTTACAATCTGCAGGCAAAAACCCTAAGGTTTACAAAACCGTCGCGGTATTCAGCTAACCGGACTTGCTGGTTTCTGGTAGTGAATCTTCCATCGTGGCCACCTTCAGTGCCTGCTCACATCACTATCAGCCTTCCTGTCGCGTGCACACCAACAGGTCGCTTCCATCGATCCGTTCTTCCTCTAACGGCCTTATGCGGTTGTTTTGTGTAGTGGGTCTTTCACATGTGCGAAGAGTTGCTTTCCTTCCACATTGCTCCTTACCCATCACTTGGAAATCATGGAGCATCTTTACCAAAAATAGACCACCGATGGTCTAACCAGAATCTGTGTCATCTTTCATCCAACCTTCTGACTTGTCGGATCTCCGTAGATCGGGCTCTTCGCAGTGATGTCTCCTCGTAGCATTGTACTTTACAGCTCTTCTGATGCTACGCTGCGCTCCACTTCGTAGCATCCCAAAAACTGACATGTCCAAATAGACTTCAGCTGAACTGCGCTCAGCTCCGCAGTTCCAAAATCTGACTTGCTAAAAAATGCCCCACTTGGGCCAGGCCCAACACCTCATTTGATATAACTACACAGGGATTTTCCGCTGCCAATAGTAATATTTCTTTGTTGCTTCCGGCTTGGCACAGTAATCTCCCTGCCTCCATGAAACGTACTTAAGGAACCACAAGGAAGAGCATCGCAAAAGTATTTTTTTCGGGTATTTTGAAGATGCATATTTCTTGGGGTGCTCACGAAAGAACTGTCCCTAAATGTATTTCGATGCCGTCATGTTTTCAAAACCCCACAGTGGTCTCCCACGTGGTTTCTCTATCGGTAATAAGTTAGCTGGATCAAGCCCTAATTTACCATTCCCACCATAGAATGATGTTTTTTCGAGATCAACTCGCATCAATGAACCCCAAAGCATGCCTTAAATTCTTTTTTATTCATGAACTAAACCTTACATACAATCCCTCATGCAATTTTTTTTAAATATCAATTTAACCATATCACAAGATTTTAACCAAAAGACTATAAGCACCACCAATAGTTATATATTGTGTTTATTGATGAAAATATTTGGGAAGAATATTTTTTGAAATAATTTTGCATACATTTCGCAGTTGCATTTTATATCCCACACATTTGCATATTGTTGAAAAAAACCAAAAGATTGACAGCATGGAAGTAATTGTTCTCTCAACTCAGCCTATTGTTAGTAGTATGAAAGAAAAATGCTTTACAAACTTCTGGTTGAGTTTTGCTTACACATTGTTTTCACTTTTTCATCACGATTTAGAAATGCCAAAAAAGAGTGCCAAGAGGGAGTCTAAGGCAACCGAATTAGAATTGGATGTGGAGATTGTAGTTGCCACCACGATAGAAACCATGTTCGAAGATACTAAAGTAGTAACGTGAATTGTCCCAGAATTCAAGTGGGGAGAATTGTATCAGATGATCCGGGACCAGAATATTCCTGATGTAGCTCTCAAAGAAATGATCTTGTATCAAAATAGTAAGAAATCAGGCATCACCAAAGCATTCACACACCCGAAATTTTTTCCCTGCTCAGAAGCCATTGGATGGATCCTATCGCACATGGATTTCACATCAAGTCATCTCTAAAAGAAAAGGGGAAGGATTTGCCTCTTTCCATCCAAGTCATATAAAAATAGCATACAAAATTCCACTGCCCAAGGTCATGTTAACCGAAGACTAGATCAAGAGTATAAACATGGACCACTTTGAATTTGCAAAGAAAATGGTAGTCTTATGGAAGCAGCTGAGGCAAAAAGCAAGTGGGGAGTATGAAAGTCAAATCCTGATAACCCCTTTCAGAATTATAGCTCTGATGCTAAGAAGAACTTTCGGCAGAGCTAATGGAAACATCTATAAGATAAATTGGGTACCCCTGATTTATCACATAGCCTTCCAAAACACTATGTTTAATTGGACATATATCATCTTGGACAGCTTGGCGTCGACAATAGCAGCAACACAGGGAGGATTAACTCAGAGAAAAGCATAATTCTACATGTCCTCGTACCTCATAGAATGCATACTAGTCAGGAACATGTTTCCTAAGCTGGGGTGTATTTGGAATCAGGAAGAATCTCCTATTTATGTGGCCTACCAGATCTTGTGGGCCCACATACACCCTATGATTTATAATAGTTTTAACTTCATTTTTTGAGATCCTAAATGGCATCTCGAACTTTTGTAATTCTTCATCTATCTCACTATCCTCTTTCTTGCTTCTAATATGCAATTACCAAAAACTCAGAGACACCTCTTCATACATTTGACTTGTATGGTTATATATTTTTTCAAAGAACTTTAATATTTGAAACATTGTGTCTTTTTAGGAAAATCATGCCTCTTCATAAAAATTATTGTATCCTTTTAATGGCATCGATTCATCATGCATATTTCAATCTTGTTTTAATTAACAAGGAATTACTATTTTGCAGAGTTAACCAATTTTGGAATTCTCCAAAGTTGGCAATTTGGCCAAATTGTTCGCCAAATATACTATTTCCAAAGCTCTGTTCAACAAAGTGGATGTCAAACTGGCAGTCAACTAAGATTTACAAATATTTCGCGTCCGATCCTATTAATTAACCCTCAATCATCTTTCAATAGCGAAATGATTCAAAACCGTTGGATCTTCGTCAATCCACATCAACGGTGGACTTCAACATGCGCTTAGCTAGATTTCATAAATATTTCGTATCACATCCTGAGCCTTCAAATCTGAACAACTTAACCTAGCAAAATTGTCCTGTACCATTGGATCGCCCCATCCAAGATCGACGGTGGACTTGAAAAGTGGATTTTGGGTCACATTCTTGGGTTGAACTTCATGCATGTTAACCCAGCGAAATGCGTGTGATCCGTTGGATTTGATTCCTCTGAGATCGATGGTGTTCTTTGCAAGTAAACTTCATGGGATTCATGATTACACGGGATTCAAATGCATGCGGGGGCTTCAAATGACCAAGGGAGGAGATGGAAAAGGCGCTAAAATTTTGAAAAATCACACCAAAAGTTGCAAACGTGTAAACCCGTGGTGGAATAATGATGTGGACCCACCCATAAGAAAATCGACGGTGGAAAGGAGTTTCAGCGCTAGAAAGTGCACGGTGGTTAAATTTGGAAAGGTGGAGCGGAAATTAAATCGCTTACCATGTGGCAAGCGTTGGTGGAGTCTGCTATGAAAAGCGGTAAAATATAAACCGCTCATCACAAGTTCCGAAACCACCTAAGAATATGTTATATAAAAGGTTAATGTTTGAAGTTTGAAGAAAGGAATTTGTTGATTATTTCCTGGAGGAGAAGAAGCCGCCGAAAACACGTCACTTGTCTTCGTCAACAAGCAGATAAGTAAACCCCATCGTTCTCCTATTCATAATCTTACTTCATAGGTAGCTCGAAACCCTCACTTTTCAGAGTTTGTTTCCCAAATGGAGAAAATTGAAGACCTTGTTTTGTTCAATGAAAGTTTAGATGAAAATGAGGAGCTTGTAGTTGACAGGGAAAGGGATATTTTCGACCATGTTTTTTCTGTGGGTAGTATTTTGGAGTCTAAAAAGAAATTAATGGAGTTTAATTCGTAGGGAAATAATGTATTTAATGTTTTTGGTTCTTTTTTGTAATATTTTTGTGTCAAACAAACCCTACACTCCCCTGAATTTTTTGGTTGGTGTGCAGCGAATTATTCGTTGGCTGAAAGGGTAATCATTAATGTAAATACAACCAAAATTAAATGTCAAGTCAATGCGTAGACTGTCCGTGAGGTTCTAGGTTTACCTGAAACATTTCCCGAAAGTCCTGAGTCGTTTAATGAAGAAAATTTGGTAAATTTTTATATAAATTGCAATCTGGAAGAAAAAGAAAAGTTTTTATTACAAGTCTTGAAAGATGGCCAGTCGCATGAAAACCTATCCATCCCTTTGAGTATTGATGTCTTTCAGTGAGATACCCAGTTAGTTTTGTCCTTGTTGAGTCAAATTTTAGTTCTATATAGTGATAATTCAATCACGAAAGTTATGTTAGGTTTCCTTCTGCAAGTCATTTCACCCGAGTCACAGTCGAGTCCAGTATGTGGTTTTAATTTTGATGAATTACTAGCTAAAGCGATTCATGTCCAATTGGTGAATTTCCACGAGTTGAAGCATTTCATATATCAGTCATATCTCGTGAACCTATTCTTGTGTTCAAATATTCCTGAATTGAAGTTTCTTGGAACCATGTTTTCTCATGACTTTCCTAAACATATCAGTATGTTTGAGTTCACCAATACAATCATGGAAGAAGTTTACAGAATTATTTTTAATGTTGAATTGCCCCGAGTGTTAGAAGAAATGAAAGAATTGTTGCATCCTACACCAGAATTCCAAACAAGTGATTGGTTCTTGTATAAAGAACATAGTATAATTAGAGTGTATGGTTTTACTGGAGCACCATATCTGTTTCCATCCTTTTCAACACCAAGGGTTTTTTCCTTAGAATTTATTAGACAAAGGTTGTATTCAAAAGAAGAACATTTCGATGTTTTCAAAAAATCATCAAATGTGAAATTCCCTCTTAAAGTTGGTCCATTCATCATTAAGACTAAGGCAGCCCTATCTATAGTAGAAAAATTATTGAAGATCATGGATTTCCAAGAGGATGAAAGGATTAATTGTGATCCTCATCAAGTTATATCACAAAGGAGACAACAAAATAGAAACAAGGCTTTTGATCATCAAACAATTGAAGGATTAAAAGAAATGGAAAATTTATTCAAATTTGAACAAGATAAGAAAGAAGTGAATATGGAACAAATAAGCAATTTGGCAATGTTGGTTCAGACACCAGCTAAATCTGATATCACCAATAAGAGAACTATTTCAGAAGTTGATAGTATGGAATTGAATGAAAAAGTTTCAAGCAAGAAATAAAAAGTGGAACAAAAAAAGGAAATTATTAGTATGGAGGAACGAGATTTAATTGTCCCAGAAAAAACTACTTTGATTTCGCAACCACCTGTAAATGTGCAGCAATATTCTTTTTCAGAAATAAAGGAAACTAGAAGTAACTCTCAGTATAAGTCTAGATTTGATTTCCTTTCACAATATGCAGAAAAGAAGAAGCAGTCTTTGGTAGAAACTCAAAAATTGTTCCCTCAAGTAAGAAAGTTGAAAGAAAACAAAGTTTATCTTCTTATAGTTAAGGATCCAGAAAGAAACACTATAAGGTTTGCAGTGGTGAACGATGAGAAAGTTTCTGAAATGGAATTTAAGCTTGATGAGATTGAAATACCTGATAATATTCAATTGCACAGACAAACATGAGATGTCCTGTATTCTGATTTATTACAATCCACTTTAAAATTTTATAAATTGCAGTCTGTGATAGAAAAGCTGTAGAGTCAATTGAGGCAAGAGAAGGCAGAAAACAAAGAAAATTTGGTCCATATTGAAAGACTACAAATGGACCTTGTGACTGTGGGATCTGAGACAGGGAACACTCAGTGTACCAATAGGCTCCTTGATGAAAAAGAAAATACCATTCAAATTCTAAAGAAAAAATAGAAGGTGCCAAATAATCAAAATTTGCAATATCCGGAGTTGACAGCATTACAACAAGAAAAGGAAGCCATATATCAAGAAATAATGGATCACAAAGGTAAAATGTTAAAGTTACAAGATGAAAAGAATGCTTAGGAAAAAGAAAGGATTGAATTGTTGTCACAAATTTCAGTGTTAAATACCAATCGGATTGAAACTGTGCAAGTGCTAAAGAAGCCAAGGGATCAGTATCTATGTATGGATGAAGGACAAATGGATAAGTCCTCGACAGAGGAACTAACCATTTCTATGTCACAAATTATTCTAAAATATGTAGAGATAGAAGAGTTGAAAGCGGAAAACCAGAAGTTGAAACATGAAGTAATTCAAAATTCTGAAGAAAAGAAAAAAGCTTTGAGTGATAGAAAACAATTGCAAAAGAAACTTGATGAATTAAAAGATAGATTGACAAGTAAGCTTCCATTACAAGGAGCTAAACACCTTATATCGGATGCGATATCAGTGGAAGTCACCAAATTCTGGTCACATTTGAATTTTATGGAAGATAAATATGCTATAGAAAACATAGCTCTCCATATGTGTAAAGTGGCAAACAAGACATTAAGCAAAAGGCATTCAGAAACAACTCAAAATATAGTCAATTTGTTAAACACTCTAACTCAATCAAATATGCAGAATTTTGGAATCAAATAAATACCAGCAATCATCATTTGGGAAAGAAGAATGATTGGAAAGCATGATCATGTTAAAGAAGTACAAGACAAAGCGCAACAGATGCTCCTTCAAGTTCAAAATTTTAAGAAATTATTTCAGGGGCTTTTTGAAAATGCTCTACCTTGTTTTTGGAGTGACGATGGAAAATTAATGACTCAAGAAAATCATCACAATTCAATAGTGTAGGATTGTATGGATCACTCTAACTTTGAAGGTTTGGTCAAAGGATTAATTGGAAAGACAATAATTGATAAATTGACCGATGATTTTGAAATATTTGATCAATTTATAATGATTAAGAAGGATATTCTAGTTGTATGTTACACAACATGCATAGAATTGGAGGTGATGGTGAAAGAAATGATGGATTATGAAATCCCAAATCAAGAGAAATGGAAAATTGTTGAAAAATTTGGGAAAACAAAATACAGGTTATATCAAGAATGAATATTTAGGTGTCTTAATTTGAAATGAAGTTGATGTTTTTTTGTTAACTTTTTGAGTGTTACATCATCCCAAATCAAAGCAACATGATACCAGCTTGGTTGACAACAAAACAAATGTTCCTAAAGTTTAGATATTCCATTGAATTTTTTATTTTTAGCGAAGAATCGGTTAGGGTTTATTCAAAGAACATTTTGTATAAATGTTGATTTTACAAAGTATTTGGGGTTGGATCCGAGAGAAAAAAATATAATGATGTAATATATTTTGAAGACTTTAATGAAAAGCAGAAGTACAGGTCTATCAAAATCGCAAGCTTTATATGTTGTCACTTTCTTCAGTCTGTTAATTTATCTTATGTGAATGTATTTCCTGTTACACCATCTTATCACTTTGCCTCATATTTGACTGAACTATGTGAGTTAGAATTCATTTTATATGCTCTGATTCACACATTTAAATATTTTCACTTTTCTTTCTTCCAAATTAATGCAGAATTCATCCTATTTAGATGCTCTCTTTTTTCCAAAAGAAAAAGATCCTCTTTCTATTCATATTATGAATCAAAGAAACTACACATATTATTGTCCATAAAAGACAATTATCATGATAATCATTTGTTACATGTGAAACATACTTTTCTCCCAAATGGCCACTATTCCTCATGTTACACAGGTTTTTATCTTATAATAACCTTGTTTTTCATCTTCCATCCACATCAACATTTAGCATTCCATATCATAATCAATCAACCAAAACCTATTTATCTATGAAATTTAGCTAATATTTTACCATATTATACAACTATTTTAAGTAATGTATCAAAATAATATTGTCCAAAAAATCCTTCCCTGCTTAGTATATATTTATGTCAATTTAATCCAACACCTGTTTTTTGTGAGAAAGGTAGATATGAGCCCTTCCTTGCTCCATAATGAGACAACTTTTTGATAGCATTTCTTCCTGCATCTTATAGATTCTGCTCATATGTTTATAACATATATATTCAAAAGTCTTGTATAAATGTGCAATCCTTTGTTTCCAAGCTATCAAATTTGAAACCTGTAATCTGCAACTTCCGTTGATCCAATTTATAATAGCTAATGAGTCACCAAAAATGTTTATCCTGTTTGAACCCATATTCTGTGCTATTGTCAACAACCCCCATAATGCAAGGGTTTCTTCCCTTATGTTGCTCCCATTCTGCATCCAAATGACATCTCCATGTGATGTTCCTGATCCATGAACAAAATGCATCATGCCCCACATATTTCCAATTGAATAGCTCCGTCGAAATAACCCACAAGAAAATGATAGTTTCTAATTGGGAGGTCAATTGTTTTTTTCCTTGTAACAAGCATCTTCCAGTTTATGTCTTTCATGTAATGTAGTATGAATTCTATAGACCCACGAAAAGTGTATATTTTCTCATTAAACAAGATAGAGTTCCTTAGTCTCCAAATAACCCAAATGAAATGAACAAGATATGCCATCAAATGTCTGAAATTTGAATACCAATTTTTAATATTTTCATCAAGAGTGCTTCCTGCCTAGGTACCTGCTTGACAGTGGAAAATCACTATCTCATCCCAGAGATGTAAAGTGAATATGCACTGATTGAACATATGATCACATGTTTCGTCTACTCTGCAACATAGCTCACATACATTAGATCCAATTCCCCCAAGTTTTCTAAATCTGTCACCAGTCATAATGCAATAATTTAGTGCTAACCACATGAAAATATTCAATTTTTATGGGACCTTCCATTTCCATAAAATATGATTCCACTAGTCTAGATAATATTTATGATGTTCATAATCAATTTCCCCATATGCCATATTTTTGGTAACCATGCCATTACCACAACCATAATCCCAATAAATCTCATCCATTTCTTCATTCAAGGAAATACCTGCATGTTTCAATCCTGCAATATAAAGATCCCAATCTGTTTCGCCTCCCCATCAAGATGTAAATCAAATGTCAATGACCAATAATTATCGACCTCTTAGTTTAGAGTATTCTTCTTTACCTGGTTAAGAAATTAATTTCTCATCCTTTGAATACAACTGAGGGTATGTTCTATAAGAATACCCGAATGTTTTGTGCCCAAAATTCGATCTCTACCAACCACAATCTGGAAACCATTTCCAATTTTCTAGGCAAACCATTGCTGAAGAAAATGCATGGTTTCCACTAATCCCATCTAGATAATAGAGCTCTGATATTTTACCTTCTTCACTAATCGAAGCCAACTAACCACCATATTTGGATAAATATATTTGTCCCTCGTGAGCTTTCCCCATAGTCCTTCATCATTAAGACTTATCCAAAGACTCTTTAATTGCAGAGCTGAGTCTACCCAATGTAAATTGTGGATACCCCAACCACCCCCATTTTTTGGATTTGAGATTATTTCCCATGAAAATAACTGACATCCTTCGAAGTGATGAGATCCCTTCCAGAGAAAGTTAAAGAAAATTTTCCTGATCAATTTTAATATGGTTCTAGCTAGATGCTCTATGTTATTAATGTATTGTTTTCTTTAATCTTCTATCATTCCTAAAATTGCTATTTTTCTAGACAATTGATACCTACTTTGCCTCTGTGAAATATTTATCCTACCACTGGGCTCTTAAGTAATTTTGAGAAATGCATGTGTTAACTCCATACCCAATGGATTTTGTTTTTTATTCAAACATTTTGTTAAACTGTATGTTGTAACTAAATATCTGGCCATTGTTTTAAAAAGGTGAAGCATTATGAGTGACCATTAGATAACATATAAAAAATGTTTTTCCCGAATTCCGACTTCCAACAAGAAGGGTCGGCCGACCCTTAATTTATGACAGAAAACAAAAGAATGAACGACCGACCCTTCCTGTATTGTAGGATTAGTAGGAATACTAAACACCAGAAGGATTTGGTACCCCTTCTTATATCGTCGAAATATGAAGAATATCATGAAGAGAAAGGATCATTCGCCCCTTCGTTTAGTAGATAATTGTGAACACCTATATCCATAATGGTGAACACAAGAAGGATCAACCGACCCTTCTTGCAGTATAGAACTATTATGAAAAGAATACTAGGCAGAAGAAGGGTCGGTCCCCCTTTCATTTATGAGAGAATTGTAAAAATATTCAACCTACGAAGGCTAGGTCGTCAATTCATTTATATCAAGAATGTTGAACACTAGAAGAATACTGAGTAGAAGAAGTGTCGGTCGACCCTTCATTTAGGAGAGAAATGTAAAAATATTTAATCTACGAAGGCTAGGCCGAAAATTCCTAACTTCCGACTTCCACTGTAAATAGTAGGGATCGGTACATCAACTAAATTATAACATATAAAAAATGTTTGTCCCGACTTTCGTTTTCTGACAAGAAGGATCGGTCGCCCCTTCTTTTAGTAGAGAATTGTGAACACCTATATCTAGAAATGTGAACATAAGAAGGATCGACCAACCCTTCTTGCAGTCTATAACTATTACGAAAATAATATTGGGAAGAAGAAGGGTCAGTCACCCCTTCATTTATGAGTGAATTGTAAACATATTCAACCTAGAAGACTAGGTCATCAATTCATATATATCCAAAATGGTGAACACTGAAAGAATACTGAGCACAAGAAGGGTCGGCTGACCCTTCATTTACGAGAGAAATGTAAGAAAATTTAATCTACCAAGGCTAGGCCGACAATTCCCGACTTTTGACTTCTGTAGTAAATAGTAGGTATTGGTACATTGGCTAAGTTATAACATATATAAAATATTTATCTTGACTTCCAACTTCCGACAAGAAGGATTGGCCGCCCCTTCGTTTAGTAGATAATTGTGAACACCTATATCCAACAATTCACCTATATCCAGAATGGTGAACACAAGAAGTATCGACCGACCCTTCTTGCAGTCTAGAACTTTTATGAAAAGAATATCGGGCAGAAGAAGGGTTGGTTGCCCTTTCATTTATAAGAGAATTGTAAAAATATTCAACCTACGAAGGCTAGGTCATCACTTCATGTATATCCAGAACGGTGAACAATGGAAGAATACTGATCATAAGAAGGGTCGATCGACCCTTCATTTAAGAGATAAATGTAAAAATATTTAATCTACGAAGCCTGGGATGACAATTCAGCTATATCCCTAATGGTGAACAGAAGAATGAACGGTCGATCATTCATGTATTGTAGGATGAGTAGAAATATTAAACACTAGAAGTTTCGGGCATCGCTTCTTATATCCTCCAAATATCAAGAATATCATGGAGAGAAAGGACAGTCCACCCCTACGTTTAGTAGAGAATTGTAAAACTATCGAACCTACGAATAGTCATCCATAATTTCACCTATATACAAAATGGTTAACATAAGAAGGAACGACTGACCCTTCTTGTACTCTAGAACTATTATGAAAAGAATACTTAGCACATGAAGGTTCGGTTACCAATTGAGTTATAAGAAAAATGTAAAAATATTCAACCTTCGAAGAGTAGGCCAACAATTCATGTATATACAGAGTAGTGAACACTGGAAGAATACTAAGTACAAGAAGGGTCGGTCGACCCTTCATTGATCAGATTACTGTAAAATTATTTATTCTACAAAGGATAGGCCGACAATTCATCAATATCCAGTATGGTGAACACAAGAATGGACGGCCAATCTTTCATGTATTGTGGGATTAGTATGAATAGTAAACACAAGAAGGATCGGGTGCACATTCTTCTATCCTCCAAATATCAAGAATATCATGGAACGAAACTTGAATGGTCGTCCAACAATTCATCTATATCCAGAATGGATAAAACAAGAAGGAACGACTGACCCTTCTTGTATTAGAGAATTATTACGAAAAGAATACTTAGCACAAGAAGGGTCAATCGCCCCTTCATTTATGAGATAAATTTAAAACACAACAAGGATCGGGCGCCCCTTCCTATATCCTCCAAATATGAATAATATCATGGAGTGAAAGGATCGTTCTCCCCTTCATTTATTAGAGAATTTTAAAACTATTGAAGCTCTGAATGGTCGTCCAACAATTCACCTATATCCAGAATGGTGAACCCAAGAAGGATCAAGCGACCCTTTCTGTATTATAGAATTATTAGTAAAAGAAATCCCAAGAAGGACTGGATGCCCCTTCGTATATTCTCCGAATATCATGGAGATATTATACCTAGATAAATTTGACATAAGTAGCTTTCATAAAGGAACAGACGCTCCTTCTTGCATCGATCCATTTTCTATAAACCACAATAAATATCAATTTAAATGGTAAGGAGTAGCACTTGATTGAAATGTGACTTCCTGTAATATTCTCAATCTGTTTATTTCTAGCACAAATACCAAATTAAAATCATAGTTAATAAGAAATAATGATCGCTCCTTCTATGATGGATTGTTGTAGTCCCAAAGTTCATGTGGTTACCATAGATACATTACATATTATAAGCAAGAATACACAATGATACAGATACAAGAGGCGAGACAGATAGAGAGAACACAAGCCTTTATATTAACCAGCAAGAGCAGAATATAGTCATAGAACTAACCTTCCTTAGTACATCGGCTCAATAGCCTATATATATATATATATATATATATATATATATATGCAAATACAGTTACATAACCGTCTGTCGGTCTATCAAACCGACCCGACCTATAATAGTCGACGCGACCTGTCGACATATGCTTCAGAGTGGTCGGGTGGAGGGCCTAGTTGATAGGCCGACCTAGGCCCCTCCAACATCTCCCCCACCTCAAAATATTTCTTCGTCCCAAAGAAATGGGGAGATCAAAAATACAAATTAAGATGGTTATGATGATTGTAAACTGGATCTAGTAGCATAGGGAAGATGTAAGCAGACTTCGAGAATGGGTTCGACGAAAACAAAAAGATGGTGTTGGAACTCTTCCCAGGTGCGTAGCAAATTCTGAATGTCAACAGTGAGTGTCGTGAGCTTCGAAAAGTTTTCCATCTTGTCGTGGGTGGATAGAGCATGTAAGTGGATCATGTCGGGGCCAAATGTAGTGATTGTTTCATGGGAAACAACAAGTAAATGTCGAAGTCGGGGCTGAATTTCTTCAAGTTTATTGAGGCCGCAGCGTGCCTGAGATATCCACTGTGTTTCCTATTTTTCTAACTTGTCCAGCTTTTTATTTTCCATGACGATTTGATTATCCAGTCTTTCAATAAGTGCCTCTTCTAGAGTCAAACGTTGTTGTTGAAGTGTGCCTAGAATTGCCCTTGTCTTTTGCAGTTCTTTGTAGACTTCACCATAATGTACATACCAATTGTTGAGAACTTCGGCGAGTTTTGATGCTTGAATATCATACTGTTTGAGTAAATTGACAGCTTCTGTGAAGGCTGCAAATTGATTTGTCATGAGAGAAGTGACTTCGACAACCTGGTACTGTTGTCTTATGAGCAACTTGGATTGTAACATCAACACGACAGATTCAAATAGCTGGTATGCTCTGTCAAGAGGTGATGTCGTGTCGGTATTGGCTGGAATTGAGATAACTTGTTGAGATAAGTTTTCACACTTAGCAAGAAATGTAGTATGTTCATCCTATAGCTGCAGTAACTGATCTTCTGATTCATGTCGGCGACATCTTTGCACTCTGAAAACTGCATCTTCAAGTAAATCAAGCTCTTCTTGGGAGGCTAACTGTGGTTGATAGCTTGTAGCAGCTCCAAATTGATCTAAGTATACAGAGAGAGTATTTTCTGATTGTCCTTGCTGTGTTTGCTGCATTTGCAGTTGCTGCTGCAATTCTCTTTCTTTGCGTCTCTTCTCTTTGTGTTTCTTCCGGCTACTTTTCTCTTTTTCTTTGCTTATGGTTTGTTGTTCTGGCCCCTTATCTTTGTCATCTATTGCTGGATGACTATCGGTGACTACTTGCATGCTGGAAATAGCTTGTTCTTCCTAGGTTTGTGTACTTGGTACTGCTTCGGTGGTGACTAGAGTTTCGTGTTCAACAATTCCGGCACTTGGTGGAATATCTGTTGGTATGCTGGATGTAACCATATTGCTTGCACTGATATCTGGAACATTTGTGTGCTCTAATGGTTCTGTCGTGTCGGCTGCAAATTCTTGATTTGCGGCTGATTCCTTGGCTTGAGTAGAAGCGGCTTCGACCGCTTCTGTCGTGGTTGCTTCTTTGTTGTGTTGCTGTGTAACCGGACTAGACTTGGATTCGTCGACATGGAGACTCGACTGACTTATTGGGAGTGATGGTAGGTCGACTGATGTCGTAAGTGAACTTACAGAAGTGGTACTGTTGAGCGGACCCCGACTAACTAAGCTAGACTTAATTGTAGACTCGACATGGGGAGTGACAACTTGGGGGGTATTTCACTTTGAACGACTTTTGGTAATGTAGTGACTGGGAGAGGGGTATAGACAGTTGTCTGTTGTGAATAAACTAGACCTAAAGGGTCAGGATTTATGATATGATGGATCTTTTTGTGCCCGACAATTTTTGGGATTGTTGACGGTAAAGGTAAACTTGCGGTTTGAATGGTGTCGGGGGAATCTTGGTTAACTAGGACAGTGGTCGAAGATTCAAAGACTAGTTGTTGAATGACCATCTCATGCCAGTTGGGACATAGTGTCAGAGGTTTGCAATAAATGTACTCAAAGCGACGTCTGTTGGATTAATAGGTGCAGGTAGTGCTAAAAGGCCGCTTTCTTCTTCTACTATGGTTGGGGAAGAGGGGGGAGTCTGAATGGTTAAGTCGACATGGGGTTTGACCGGAATTTTGGGTTTTTTAACAAGATTTCTAGAAGACGGATACTTATTTGTTTCTAGAAATTTTTTGAACTGGTCTTCGACAGGTAATTTGTTCTTGGCTGCATCTTCAAGAATCTGAGTGGCAGTGTCATATAATTTGATATTGTCTTCCTCCGTAGGTTCTTGAAATGTTATTTTTCTTTTCCCTTTTCCCTGGGTCGGTATTACTCTGTTATGTCGGGCTATAATGAGTTCAACTGCTACCTTCTGTATGTTATCATCTGTCAGAAGATGTTCTAGGTTGTCGTACTCTGTGCTGCTGTGTGACTGCTCTTCGGCTTCTGCTAATTCTATATGCGGAGTCTGGGTAAGTGCTAACACCTTAGGGTTAGGTATCGACTCGGGTTGATAAGTGAAGGTGTTCATATACAACCAGATTTTCTATGCTTCTTCCTGTTCCATATCACTGAGAGCCTTAACATATTTGAAGTTGATTTTCCTTGCTTGGGCCGGACTAGCTAATACTTCATTATACTGTCGACTTAACTCCGTGAAAATTTCACTTACCGAAGGGTAATAGTCGAGGCACCTTGCTAGACCTCCTGCTCCTTCCATGTACTAGACTGCTGTATCATCCAAAGATAGTTGGATGTGTGATGTTGGGGGTATACTTCGATGAACAATCTGTGGTACTCTCCATCTTATCGCCATTGTTTTAAGGTCTATAAACCATGCTTCTAGCCAAATTTTAACTGTTGTAGGCCCATTTCGACTTGCTCCTGGTGAAAAACAATGAAAATTCTCCATAAGGACAAGTCATTCTTGTGATAAATCCTTGTTTCCTTTCAGTCGAAGATGGGTCATAGCAATCCATATGAGTACAGATCGGCAACGGATGCTAGTTCCCTCCTCTTGGCACTTATGGCATGTGTATTTGAGAATATCGGCCAAGAAGTCTTCCCATTTGTATACTTTTCCATTCATAGCCATATTCTTGACAGCTTCCAACATGCCGATCTTCAAATCTGATCCCTTGCCTGTTCGTGAAAGTGCATGCAACATAATATTGGCATTAGTTTTGTAGTTTCCATATACAATCTGGCTCATGACTATGCCTCATGAGTTCTTTCCAGCAGGAGTATCAACAAACTTGTCGACCAAGTTTGCGCCTGAACTTGTTGGTACAGCATCTCCCTTATCTGATAGGCCAGTTATCTTGTGGATAATTTCCCCATTGATGTCGACCGAGACATTGAAATAAAGCTTGCCATTGTGATACCTGCTAACAAGAAATTGTGCAATGACTTCTTTAAGTCCTCCGAAGGTATCCAGCAAGGGTTCCTTCATATAATGTAGAATTGTGGATGTCTGTAATTGTCGTGCTTCCTCCCTCCAGCGACCGTATGCTTCCTTCCCCCAATTTTCAGTGCTCTTCCATGCTTTCTCCCAAGTGGATTCTACTGCTTTTGCATTCCGAATCATCTGGAATCTTGTTTCCAATGGTGTTTGTGCTTTCTCTAACTCTTTAACCGTCATCACAGCGGCTCTGGTAGCTGTTAAAGTTTTTTTGGGAGCCATGGTGGATTCAAGGTTCAATAATGTGAAATTAGCTTCGGCGGGGTCAGGGAGCTCTATATCCTGGAGTTCAATTTCTCGGAAAAAGAGTGCCCAAGAATCCTCGAGCTCCAGATTTATGGTGGAGTTACTCGGCATGGGTGAACAAGACGTATAGGCCTGTATTGATGGTTGATTTGATGGGGTTATTAAATTGGGATGACAGGATATCTACGCCTCGTCAGGTGCATTACTTTTGGCATCGCGGGTATCTTTAGCCTTTATTTCTTTGTCATCATGATGCCGTGATACCTTGTTTGATGTGTTATGCCGACAGACTTCTTTAAATGAGTTTGTTCGGTCCAAGCTCCAATGCTTCTATCGTGCCTGAATTTCCTCTGCGACTCGTCGGCGTTCTTGTCGATGTCTATAATATCGATGGTTATGCACTGGACTTTTTTCTTTGCTCTTTCCATCCTTCTTCTGCCACTCTCTCATCATTCTGCTTTTTTCATGCTCTGTTGTTTTTCTTGATGGATTATAGTACTCTCATTCAGTTACTTCTTAACTGTTTTTTTTTTTTTTCAAACATTCACGACTTGTACCGCTTAAGTTGGGTGCCATTTACCACTTTCTTGAAAACACTTCCTTGTAGCATTTTCAATCGGAATGATCCGTTAGGATTTAATGCTTCGACAATATAGGGTCCCATCCATTCTTTATGTAGCTTTTTCAGCTTCCCTTTTACTCAGCTATTATAGAGGAGTGCCAAATCTCCAACTGACAGATTCTTTTGTTTGATATTTCTATCATGCCACGCTTTCTGTTGCTGTTTTTGGACTCACTGATGTTCTATTGCCAACTGTCGACTTTCATCTAGCTTCGACAGTTGTAGTAGCCATTCTTATCGAGTATCTTCGATGTCAATATGTAAAGCTGTTGCAATGGTCAGTGCTTGTCATCAAAAATGTAACGGGATGACCGCTTCTTGTCTGTAGACAAGTGAGAATGGTGTATGACCTGTTGTTCTTTTGTATGATGTTTTGTATGCCCAGAGAACAACAGGTACTTTGTCATCCCAGTCATCTTTCTCTATGTTGCATATTTTCGTTAGTCCTTTTGTAAGTGTTTTGTTGAATGATTCTATGGTGCCATTCAACTGAGGATGGTACGCTGTGCTTATTCTATGATCAACTGCAAATTATTTACTCAGTGCTTCAATGGTTTTATATACCAAATGCGTACCTTGGTCACTGATCAATGTTATGGGGCTTCCAAACCATGTTATGATGTTTTCATAAATAAACTTAGCGGCAACTTCGCTTGAACATGTTTCGATCGGCTCTTCTTTTTCCCACTTGGTAACATATTCGACAATAGTGATAATATATCGAGCACCTGTCCTCCTCCCCACTACTGGAAATGGTCCAATAAAATTGATAGCCCAAATTTTGAATGTTCGGCTAGGGTCAATTGGGACCAATGGCATCTCTGTTCTTGGAAGTGGTCGGCCCATACGCTGACATCTATCAAACTTAGATACAAATTCTCGATAGTCTTTATGAACTGTTGGCCACCAAAGTCCGGCTTGCAGAATTTTTCTAGCAATTATGTCTGCATGATAATGTCCTCTCGCCGGTCCAGCATGAGCTTCTGCGAGTATATTTTGTCTCTCATGGTCAAGTGCACATTTATGTAATATATCATCCAAGCCAAGTTTATAGAGGAATCCATTGATCTGAGTGTTGGGAGTTGCTTTCATTGCTAATATCTTCCTCTTTTTCTCGGTCATTCCTTCAGGAGATTTCCCATCCTCGAGAAATTGTGCAATTTCCACAAGTTCTGAAGGGACTGCTTCAATACGAAACAAGTGTGCGTCTGGTAAGTCATCTTCGATTCCTATCGGTTCTTCTCCTGTTTTGACTCTTGACAGGTGGGCCGGTCCAACATTAGCTTTTCCCAGTCGAATGACTACTTCAAATTCAAATTCTTGAAACAATAATAGCCAACGACATAACCTCACATGATGCAATGGTTTATTGACTAAGTATTTTAAAGCTTGATGATCTGTATAAAATACAAGGGGTTAGCCAATAAATAATGACAGTAATTCTGCAGTGCAAATACCATACCTAAAGCTTCTCTTTTGGTATTGCAATAATTTCTTTCATCTTTATTCAATTTCCGACTGCTGAATGCATTAGGGTAATCTATGCCATCTTCTCCAGGTTGTGTTAGAATAGCACCGACTGCTATTCCAGAGGCATCAATATGCACATGAAATTTTTTTTACCAATCCGAAAATCAGAGGATGGGTGCTTCAACCGTTTTTCTTTTCAACGTGTTAAATGAGATGTCGCATTCCTCCGTCCACCTATAATCTCGATCATATTTTAGCAATTCTTCGAGAGGGTAAGTCATATCGGAATAATGTTTGATAAATTTCCTGTAATCTGGTATGACCCAATAGGATCCGTACTTGTTTCGGATTAACTGGAGGCTTCAGGTCGAGGATAATTTTGATCTTCGCATAATCGACCTTGATTCCTTCTTTGCAAACTACATAGCCTAGTAATATGCTGATGGGTGTCACGAAAATGCACTTTTTAATGTTTAGCGACAATTGTATCTGCCGAGACCTTTCCAACATCAGTCGAAGCCATTTGTAATGATCCTTCAGCATTGTATAGATTGTCCAATCATCAAAGTATAAAGCCATGGTTTTGTAGATATATTCTTGAAATTCTTTGATGACCATTCTTGAGAAGACTGCAGGTGCGTTCTTCAGACCGAAGGGCATAACTTTGTATGTGAATGACTCGAATTCACACACGAATGTTGTCTTTTTCTAATCTTCCTTTGCAATAGGTACTTGGTTGTACCCTGAAAATCCATCTGTGAAAGAGTAGCACTCATGCCCTGCAACTTCATTAATAATTTCATATGGGAAAGGAGTTGGAAAGGGATCTGTGAGTGTTACCTTGTTCAGCTCACGAAAGTCAACACAGATTCACAGTCATGTCAGATCTTGTTTCTTTGCTTGAATGACCATTGGGATTTCCCACTCCGACTGGTCAATAGGATATATGATTCCTACCGCAAGCATGCTATCGATCTCCTTTTTAACAATATCCTTGTATTTGTGAGCAAGCTTGTAGGGTCTTTTCTTTACAGGTCTGGTGTCTGGTTTAATATCAATTTTCATCTCGCCCATCTCCTGCACAAGTCCTTTCAAGTCTCTATAATCTCGAGCAAAAACGTCTTGAAATTATTTGAGGATACTAGAGATTTCTGTTGTTTTTTCCTCACTCTAGTATTCGCCAATCCTTTCCATTTTCGGTCGGTCGTCATTTGAAATATCCACTTCCTTTGTTTTAATCTTTGTGTCCATCCATTCTGGTGCACAACTGTCACTTATCTGTCTTTCACCTACTTTGATTTGTGTGAATATTGATGGAAAGTCTTTTTCTGACAACCTTTTGGGTTCATCTTTTTCAACAATATTTGTGCTAAAGATTGTTTTTACGAGCTTCAACACGTCAGGGTGATCCTTTCTCCATTGAAATTTTTTTTCGACTGATATATCCGTTTCTAGGCTTAGTCTTGTCGAATGTTGGCTTTTTGTCGACTTTATGTTGTAGAAGGTAGTAGGTGGGTGCATAATCTTTTTCTTTTCTGCAAGTGTTAAAGTTTATGTCAGCTGCATTAATTCTTTGATGCTTTTACTTGCTTTGACCATCCTCTCATCCTATAGAGAAAACTGGAAATCCTTAATAAAATTTTCTTTTAAGTCTTTCCAAAAGAAGGTTTCTCCTCTTGCTTCTTCCATCTTGTACCATTTGTTAGGTAGATCATCAATTGTTCTAGGGAAGAGGTGAGGCCATGTTCTTTCATCTTTATAGCCCAATTTTCTCCATTCTCTTTCACAATGGTCGATGTAAATTTCAGGATTTTGTCCTTGTGTAAACTGAGGGATATCAGCCTGAGTCGTCAATTTTCTTCCTCCAAACCTTTCTATGAAAACTGTTGATGAAGTATTCCAATTTTGGATTTTCGATTGATGAATGTCCCACCATCTCGCAGCTTGTCCAGTAAATGTCTCAACCAAACTTTGTAGTCAGCCTTGCTCTCCGACATGTTTTGATACCTGTTCGACATGTACAGTAGGTGAGTCACGTTCTTTATACCTTAATGTCGAATTACCTGATTGTGCATTTTATCTAGAACAAGTGTTGGATATGCTCGCATTTTATGTTTGAATATGTTCTGTGTGTATGATACTGAGAGACACTTCTTTATTTGCTTCTTTGAGATGGCTTCCATAGTCCAACATTCTTTTGCATGTAAATCATAGTTCTCTATTTGCTAGTCATAGAGTTTTGCATCGGAATTGTATCCGAGTGAGACAGGATCTACGAGGTGAAGTTCTCCTTGGGTATTTGGCTCAATGCGATCTTCATTATTGTCTATGCGGTAAAGCTGTTGAACATCATTATCAATTTCTGTAGGTTCCGACCAAGGTTCTCCCTGAGATGAGAAGATTGGTACGATAACCTTCTGCTCGTTGCCTTTCAACTTGATACGACTTTTGTCTAAGGAAATTGAGTCCTACATCTTTCATCCCCAAGGTCGACCGACCAGGGTGGGGAAGTAACTCGCATCATCCTTGGGAGTGATGATCTCAAAATCTACTTTTGTCGTGATTCCTTTAATGTAAGTTTCGACTCCTTTCTATACTCCAATCGGCTCACTTTATCCTTGATCTGTGAGCTTTAGATAGATGCCTGATTCCTGTAGTTGTGGTCGACTGAGTTGGTCCCAGGTATCACTAGTCATGATATTCACTTGGGATCCAAAATCCAGTATGACTTGTCGTACATGATATCCATTTATGTTGAGGTCAACTAATGGGTTAGCTTCATTTTTCTCTTTTTTCTTTATTCGGAAAATGTTTTTAGTTTGTCTTTGCTCGACATGTTTATATTTTAATTTATGCAACAGGTCAATCATTTTGCCTATAGCTTCCTCATTTGAAATTAATCTGAGCAATTCATTCAAAACTTCTTGTCATTTTTCTTCAACCTCTTCATGTGCTGCTAAGTCATGAAATATGTCGGATGCATCTTTGTACACAGATTTTTGTTTTATAGGATTTGGGTAATCCTCTTTATCAACAATTCTACTTATCTATGGCTTATCTTGACCAATGTGAGTGCCTTTCCTAGTTACAATTTGCAAGTTTTTTGTACGAAGCACATCATGGTAGGGAAATCCTCTAAATAGTGATCGCCTACCCCACACTTTGTACAAAATTTAAGATCAGTTCTTTCCTTATAAGGGCATTCTGCATGCTGATGATCCTCACTGAGACATGTGAAACACGCACCAGGTCGATTAGGTCGAATACCGTGACCTCCACCGCCACGACCACAACTCCGATATCCTCCGCATCTATTGTAGCCGTCATACCGCCGATCATACCGACGGTCATTATACCTTGGGTATCTGTCATTCCTATTTTCATTGTACCAGTTATTTCTTCCATCATTTCTCTCGAATATATCATTTGCTGTATTTATGTCGTGATGTTGCTCAACAAAGTTTGTCTAGTACATTGCATGGTAATTTTGTCGATTTTTCAAGTTCAGATGACATTCTTCAATTGCATGTGTATTGACTTCACAAATTTGACACCATTTTGCCTTCTTGTTTTTCAGATTGTATGGACAATTGTTTGTGGTATGCAAGTCATACTCTTTGCACAGATCGCAGAAACATCTGGATTGGATGAGTTTAACTTCTTGTCGCCGATCCTCAATTCGACAAGAATCTTTGGTATGTCCTGAAGTTTGACTTGTTGTACACCATAATTCAGGCCCTTTTAGAGTCATGTTTCGAATAGCCTGCTCCATACTTTCAAGGTGTTCATCGACGTGTCTATCCATGGATACTAAAGGGTATTCATCATCCATTTCGATTTCTAATCCTACTTTTAATTCCTCTGCATATGTATTAACACTTTGTCGATGGGCATGTATTCTGATTTTATTTATTAGACCATCAATAAACCATTTGATTAATATTTTTTCTTCGATTTCATAGTCTAATTTGCTCAGGAGGTCTTTGAACCTCTTATCATACTCCTTGACAGTTTCTATCAGCTTTTGGACTTTCATCTTCAGTCGTTCTGTCACCAGGTATGTCGCATCTTCGATCATGAAAAAGGCCAAAAAGCTTTGTTTGATTTGTGCCTTGGTTGCATTTGGTGACTTTGCTATGTATCCCATGTACCATGTCAATGCTCTTTTCTTTAATGAGCCAACAAACTGGGCAACCTGTCTTTCTTCACTGGTGATTTGATTAGCTATCCATATTACTTCACACACAAACTAGTGTCTTATCGGATCTTCATTGCCTTCATAGAATGGAAGGTGTGCCGTTGTGTGTTCCATGTCTGCTGGTGTATTATTTTGATAATTTGATGGTGGTGTGGGTGGGTTATTTCCATAATTAGAACGTGGTGCTTTGCCAATTTGAATTAGTTGTCTCTCTGGACTTGGTTCTTTGTCCTCAGAATCAGTAACTATAACTTCTTCTATATCTCCAGGTCTGCCTTCTTCTACCACTTCTGTCGAAATCCAATTAAAGTTATGCTCGAACGAGATTTCACTGAATCTCGGGCTTTCCGACGTACTTGACGAGTCGCTCAAATTTGGTATTGGTAGGGGGGACGCTTCCTCTTGCTCTAAGTACACTATATGAAAGCTTCCATTCGAAAATTTGGGTTGAAAAGACACCCAATTTCCTTCCTCCAGTCAATGAATTAATAGTCTATTAATATCATCGCCTTCTATACTTCGACGACTCCAAATTCCCAACTGACCAGCATGGAGACCCAAATTTTTCTTGACAATTTCTTGCACCTGAATGCTTTGTGTTAAACGAAATGGACAAGGAGGTGTTACCATTTCAAGTATCTAAACTTGGAGAGCTCTACCACGCTCTATCCACAAGTCTTCATCCATCGGTGACAGGTCTTCTTCGACACCCCCATCATCGCGGGCTCGGCTTGACTTTCGCATATTTCCTTTTGCGTCTGTCGCGACATTTGATCCTCACGTCCTCCAGAGCGCAATTTCCTGCTCCCGCAGCTCTTCACGCTGCTGCCTACTCTTTTCTCTTTCAATTTTCTGAATATCTGGGGTGCTTTTATGACTCAAAAGTCTGTCTTTGTCGGATTTTTTTCCACTGCTGGTCATGTCGTCTTTTCATATGTCGATTTTCATCAAACTAGGTACATCAGAGCATGCTTTGTCACCCCCCCAATGCCAGCCCGAAGGTTTCTAGATCACTAGGGAAGTGTAGACCATCATTTGTTCAAGAAAAATTCCCATTCATGCTACTTTACAAATCTTTCCCACTTATGTTCTTTCTCCTTCCAATTAGAGTTCAGAAGGGGCGGGAGTAGCAACGGTCTTGTCTCGACAATATGCGCAATTCCTTTGTTGATAAAAAATTTGAACAATAAGGTCGGCAGAGAACATATAAATTTATCATCTAACTCGGTGAAGATCTTTCTTCTTATTTTGTCAACCAAGACATGGTCTTCAATTGCTTGTTCTTCACAGAAATCGTTTGCAATTTTTTCGCACCACTCCGACAGATTTGTGCATCCTCCGTTGATCAGCTTTGACAACAAATTCCTCTCCACTTCATCAACTGGTCTTTTCATCCAGAAGCTTCTTCAAGGCGGTCAGCACGGACTCTACAAATTTCTCATGGGTCTCGGAGAGAATCAATCTCTTGCTTGGTTAATGGTCAGCTTGTTCCATTGTGCATAGTTCTGCAGATAATTCACGATTTTATTCTCCCACCAATCTCTAATCTCCTGTTATGAAATCATAGGTCATGCTGCTATTTGTTTTTCATGCATCAACCGGCAACGGAACCAAATGTTGTAGTCCCAAGGTTCATGTGGTTACCATAGATACATTACATATTATAAGCAAGCATACACAATGATACAGATACAAGAGACGAGACAGATAGAGAGAACACAATCCTTTATATTAACCAGCAAGAGCAGAATACAGTCATAGAACCAACCTTCCTTAGTACATCGTCTCAATAGCCTATATATATATCTATGCAAATACAGTTACATAACCGTCTATCGGTCTATCCAACCGACCCAGCCTATACTATTTGACATGACCTGTCGACATATGCTTCAGAGTGGTCAGGCGGAGGGCCTAGTCGAAAGGTCGACCTAGGCCCCTCCAACATCGATTCTATCTCAAATGACTATATAAAATGTGCATTCGATCTCTCATGGATAATGCTAGAAGATTTGTTCTTAATCAATCAATTGATTTTTTAAATGAGCGATCGTTCCTTCTCCATCGATCATTCGCTTGAACATTTGAAAGTATACGTCTAATATTAAAACACTAATTGATAATTATAAAAATTGTATGCATTCTTATATTAACTACACAATATTTATTGTTTTGCAGATAAAACATGTATGTGTTGTTGAGCCTTATCCAATACCAGGAAATCATGTTCCTTGATTTGTTAAAAGATCACAACCTTGGTTTATTCAAGCATGGATGGTATGTTGAGATGGATGAACCAGAAAATTTGTACCCAGATGAGGAAGGAAGGATCTCCAACTCAAGTTGGAATATTGACATATGCAAATCCCATTTTTGATGATTTATTACGTGTTCAAGTTGAAGTGGTTGAGAGAGGTCGGTGTTTTCTTCTACAAGTTGATCTTATGGTTTGTAATTTTCGACCAGATCTAATGAAAAGTGGTCCCGATTCATATCTGGTTTCCTATATGAATCAAGGGTGGGATTTTACCTTGTATGATGTTTGTAATCGGTTTGGAATTAATACCACGTCATCTTTGAAGAAAGGAATTTTGTCGGTATGGAAGAAAAGAATCTTGGCTGCGAAAACCTCGTATGTATTGCATTACATGAATATTGAAAAGAAGTTGACAAATGTAGACCATGAAAAGATTCTTTTCTACCTTAGAAGAACATTTCTCAATCATATTGAAAAATATGTTACCAAATCTTCCTTCAAAGAACTCAAATCAAGTCCTTCTATAGCGATGATGCGGAAAGCGACTAAGAGCTTTGAAAGTTCAAAAGAAGTTCAACAAGAACAGATCAAATACTTTTTGTTCAATGAGAAAGTTTTTTCTATTGATGTGACAAGATGTGTTGTTGTGCCTCTGCATTTTCAATATCGAAAAGTTGATGAGGAGGTGGTGGCAAAGATGGTTTTATCTCTTGTCTCAAATTTTACAACAACATTGAGAGATGCTATTCTATTGCCTTTCGATAAGGAGACCACGCTGGGATTTATTCCTTGAAATGAAGACAAAATTGATTTTCCTTTAGTAAATTTTTATTTATTGGATGGGCAGCATACTATTTCTGCGCAGAAAAAAAAATCATTGAAACTGATAAATATCAATCGGTCCATTCAAGGTATCTTCATCGAACAACTCGTCTTCTACATAAAGATGTTCCTCAAAATTTTATCAGCAAATTATACAAACAAAAAAAATTATCAAACAAGGAATTTGCAGACACTCCATTCATTTCTCAAGTTGTAAAAGCAAGGGAGAAATGGATATCCTGTGGTAGGACATCCCTCCCAAGAAATGGAAACATTTCCAGTGATGATTGGCAGGTATAGAATTTTTCTTCTTATCAATCAAAATCTTTAGATTGATGCATGTGTTATGAAATTATAAAATTAAATATTATATTTAATTTTATATGTTTGCAGTATTTCCAAGGTGAATGTATGGATATATTTGTTTTCCAAACAAAGGACAACCTTAAAGACAAGATAACTCTTCTTTTGAAATCGGATCGACTGTGGAGCAAATGGATGTATGCATTCAAGCTTTACAAAAGTGGTTCCTTACCATGCTCACCCAAGAGCATCACTTAGATGATTTTGTTCAAAATAAAATAAAGAATAATGGATCTAATTTTTTTATACCATTGTGTGATCTTGATGAAGATCAATTGACAGTTATAGAAGACAATATAATCAATGGATCAGTTTCGTTGAGCACATCAGTCGACAAATTTTTTGTGCAGAGACTTTATATCAATATTGCAAGCGAATCAAGGACAAGAGGTCAACCAGGCATTCAATCTTTGAATATTTAAAAGTTAATGATGTTCATACTTTTCGATCACATATTATCACTGATGATAATGTCATTGAAATCTATAAAATTGCACCAAATCATCTCTCGGAACTATGCATCATTTTATGCTCCGAAAAGCAAGCAAAATCTCCTGGTAAAAATATAAAGAGAGAATCTAAAGAGGATAATGGTACCAAATTACCAGATACTGAGAAAATATTGAAATATATATAAATAAAGAGGGGATGGGTATTTTTATTGAATCCTTCAAAGATAGTTCACAGTTTGCTTGTTAATGTTGTTATCCTGCATATTTGGTCAACACACTAAGATCCATTGCATTTTTTGGTTTGGAAATCAGCTGTGAATTTGTTATTGTTGATATGTGTAATTAAGATAGTGCCTAGATAGAATAATATATGCTTGCGTTGTTGCACTACTTAGAATCAAATGAAGCGGCATGTACTTGTATGTTTTTAGCTAATATGGAAAACTCTTGTATGATTTATAAAGCTTTCACACATTTCAGCAAGAAATAAAAAAAAGTAACGCGGAATCCTACCAAGGGAGTTTATAGAGTTTCAGCAAGGACTTATTTATAGTATTCTCTATTATACAGCGTTAGAGAATTGAAAGGGATGAGAATAATTTGTCTACTTTTCAAATGGATATGGATTGGAAGGATGAAGGCCTACCAATGATTGATTTACCTTTGCCCAAGGTTACCAATGATAGTTCGAGAAGCCATGCTTTTTAAAAAGAAAGGACAGAGGAGTTTTGGTATCACATAGTTTCCAGACTGGTCTCTTCTCGAGGTACAGTTCTTTCGTTGTACCCAGGAGGTAGAGTTCTTCGTTCATTGATTAGGTTTCCAAATAGAATAATTATTTCTATTGTGGAGACAGTACAACAAGAGATGTTTATGAACAGTTTCTATCATGAATTGGGTATAAACCAAGGTATTTGTAATAACATTTTCAAATGTCTTATTTCATTGTATTTTAATTTTCTCGGTCGGTTATGTTCAATAACTTCTTCAAATTCCTATTCTACTACAGCTTCAAATAAAGACCACACTCAGGTATCGTCCAATAAAATTATAGTATATGATGACGACATTGAATGTGATGGAGAACCCACAAAGAAATGCCAAACTGGTGAACAAGATGGACAACAAGGTAAAAAAATATTTTTCAAAGATCCTGGTTAAATTAACTAAATTATGAATGGGGATAGTGACCTTGAATACTTGCAAAAATTTAAATAAAATGTATACCTGCAAGTTTCCAGGTCAAGATGATTGGATTTCTATTCAACATGTGGATCATACACAACCAGAGCTGGGATCGACAATGTCCGTGGATATTAGCCAACAAATCACATTGGAGATGGGTTCCTTGGATAATAAGGAACCAGGCGAGGTCTTGTTGTTAAAACACGGTATCTCCAACAATGTTACTCACCACTCAAATGTTGGTCGGTCATTTATAGGTAAAATACAAAGATTATTTTCTACTTAAATTGATAAAACAAATTTATTCCGAAATATATAATGACAAGCAATATTTTTGTGCAACTCCCCATACAAAAATGTTATTGATATTAAAAATGAAAGGTTTTCTATTTCGCTAGAAAGTCACAGAAAATGACTCCAAAAGAGAAATAAAAAATGAAATAAAAAAATATTGTTGGAGGAAAAAAGTAAAAAAGGGGAAGAAAGTACTATTGGTGAATTTGAATTTAAACACAAAGAAACTTCATATGAGTCACGAACAAATGCGATACAATTTTTGGTATTATTTATTTCCAAATTCAATGTTGGTATTTGGTCATCTAAATGTGGGGTCAATGAGGGGAAGTAATTGTTTACAAAAATGTTGAGGGCAGGTAGTGTAGAAAAAACATATTGAGAACAACTTTTATTTTTATGGTTTCGAGAGAGATGTACCAACGATAAAGAAGGAAACACACAAAAAAATATGGAGAGTGTGTGGGAGGAGTTCCCAATGAAATCTTCACAAAGTAATACATCAATGATTGTTTTGGAGGGTGATGATGTGAAATCACATCCATGTGAAAATTGTATTTTGAGTAAGCCCTTTATTGCATCGTCTGCTAGGACAGATAGTGAATTGGTACATCGACTCTGGTAGGGTTTTAGTAAAATGAATGAATCAACTGATATCACAACCTTCAATTCCTTCTTCCAGTTGAGTGATAGCCATCAAATGTGACCTATCATTGCCTCTTTCAAGAGTGAGAAACACTAGATGTAACCAATGTAGATTTTAAATTATTTAATTTGTTTTCTGTTTTTTACAGTGACATTGTTATTTTCATCTGAATCTAACATATTATTAGTTCAGTGTGATTCTTTTATTAAATCATTCGAATCTGTGAAATTTTGGGCGATTTTTGTATTAATATTTGGAAATCAAAATTTTCATTTACAGTTGCATGTTTGTGATCATTAACTTCATGAACGAAGTGTTGTTGTTGTGGTTATATATATAGTCATGGTTTTTGTATGCAGTCCGGATATCACCGCAAAAGAAATTATTGGTCCTGTGAGTAGAGGGATTTGTCTTTTGAGTTAGGATGTTATCCATCATTGAAGATTTTTACAAACAACCTCATTTTTTCCATAATTGCTATCGTTATTATGCACAAATGTTCAACCTTGATATTATCAGTATTTCCATAGAACATTTTGACGTTGCTATTTGGTTTAACTCACTCGACAACATGGAAATTAAAAAATTCCTTGGTATATTTGAATGGTTGAAGAATAAAGACTTTGTATTTATTTGGGGTCGAGAGTAATGTAAACATAGTACTATTTATAATTACTCAATGTATGCATATTATAATGTTAGTGAAGTACTGCACATATACAAAAAGTCATTCAAGGATGTACTTATCCAATATGGAGATATATATAAAAAAAATAGACATGTTGTTTATAGATGAAGGGCAATATCATTCAGCAGATAATAACAAGGAAAAATGCTTGAAAATTCCAACTAGTTGGACATTTGACGATTCACAAGAGAGAGAAATAGCTATAAAAACAATGTTGTTTTCTTTGTTGAATTATCTCGGCCCTCATTAAAAAATGGGGCGTTGGTTAAAGACATTCAACTTCAAATGGCCGTCATATTATATAGACAACAATTCATTTAGTGATTTGTATATTTTGACAACTTCTACATTTAATTGATGTAAACTTTTTTTCTATATTTATCTCGTACAATTCTCATATTATTTATGGACATCATATCATGTATCTGGTGATGTGTTTCAAAACTTGAAAAACATGCAAGCAATATACTTAGAAACATTGAAACATAATATTTCATTGATTGGGTTGTGTGTGTTTTTTGTTTGTTTGCAGATACTAGAAGATTTGTTACTAGTAAACCATTGATTATTTTTTATTCCAATGGATTTTTGTTACACACAGTTCATAAAAAAAAAAAGGATTTCCACGAACACCGGATATCGAATCAACCACAAAGTATTATTTTATACATCCAGGATTTAGGGAATTTTTTGAAAAATGATTTAGTATATTTGAAGTTGGGGTATGGACATCTGCACAACAAAAAAATGTTGACGAGTTTTTGCCAACATTATTACAAACAACAGGATTGCAAAGGGAACAATGTAGAGTAATTTTAACACAAGAATATTGTTCTTGCATAGCTAGAGAGGGTTATCAGGGTGATGGAAATCCTTATGTATTTATCAAGCCTTTAAGCAAAGTTTGGGACATTTTGATCCATGGTTGAGATGCTACAAATACAGTGATTGTAGATGACTTGAAATAAAAACATGTTTGTAACGAGGAAGGGAACTGTATTATAACAAAAACGTATACTTGCCAAGATGTCAATGACACATTCTTGTTAGATAAATTATGGCCTATGTAGCTAGTGTTTTCACACTAGATCGTGCTAAAGAGCATGTACTAAGGATTATGGAACCCTTAGTAGTAGTTCCAAAAATAGATAATATGTGATTGCAAATAAAAATAAAAACTAATCTAACTACTGCAATAAGATAACAGATCACAGGAACCTATGAATAAAATTTGTATTTTGTATTATGTTGCAAATAATGGTTTACAATCAGATTTTACCTTAGAAGTTGAGTATATGGGGGCCCTCGTAGCTGTATAAAGAGTAGCGCTCTGGGTCTCCAAGGTTCCTT
This sequence comes from Larix kaempferi, assembly GCA_027924585.1. Lineage (NCBI taxonomy): Eukaryota > Viridiplantae > Streptophyta > Pinopsida > Pinales > Pinaceae > Larix > Larix kaempferi. Next base: position 6,884,118 of record BSBM01000236.1, on the reverse strand, counting down.
GCTCTTCTCCGAATGCTCAAATGGTGTCCAAGACTCGACTAGATGGGCACAAAAGCTCAAAGAGGTAGGCTAGAGTGCAATAGGAATTTTGGAAACATAAGGGTGGGAAGAGCGATACATGGATGTGAAATGGGGGGCCTCCGTCACCTTTTTATAGAAATTTTGGGTGGTGGAGTATGGACCCATGGTATTGGGAAACCACTAGTATTGGTTTGTGGTATTTTGATTTTTCCCTCCTTTTTAATTTTATTTTGACTTTTTCCCCTTTTTCTTTTTCTTTTTTGGGTATTATGACCATTTTTTATGGGATTTTAACCTTTTTTGAAGGATTTTCATTTATTGATGAGGGAAATAATGATTTTTTGCCCATTTGGTTACCAATTTAGGGATTTTTGGGTTTTTGGAGGCCAAAAATGTAGGAAAAAGGGATGAATGGGTTATGTGACTAGGGGGGTAAGCTAGTTGAACAATTTTTGGGTGTTAACAGATTTTCCCCTGATGTGTGAGGTTAGGAGTTCATCGTATGGCCGATAGACATAATAGGTTCTAACTTTTTCCATGGGTGTGAGCATTGTGATGGTGGAGAGAAGAAACTGGTTGGAGACCGGAACACATACTTCATACAAACTGTAGGGGAGAAAATTGGAAATGCATCACCTCAATAATGGATGAGGAACATAATATCAAATATATGGACGAGGCAGACATATCCATGCTCGTATAAAGATATACTAATAATGGTGAGGCCCACGGGGGACCTGAACAATACATAGAGAACTGTTGTGTACATCATAATGGTCCAAAGGGGACACAAATATGGGACATACTCATGGTCCAACCATGACTTATCTAAAAAATGGATACATGGAAACAATGGCATCCATCCCGAATGCGGTACCATACCAATGATGCTCTGTTGCATCTGAAGGTGTCCAACAACTATATGGACTCAACGAATGAGAGTCAAAATATCAAAGGTACACTGAACTACATCTGAACTGGATACTCTAGGAAGCATATAGCTGAAGGGATTCCGAACACTGTCTCCAACGCAGCCCGGATATCCTCGGGAACATACAACTAGGGGGTTCCAAGTAGACTCACCAATGTGCTAGAGTCAAAGGACATCCGAGGTCTTCAACCAATAACTGAAGGGACCAATACCCTACATGAATCTCAATGGTGCGATGATGGAGTTGAAGTCGAGCATGTGAGAAAAAAACATTCTAAGAGGCACTAAGGACTCCTCTTAGATGGCCTGTAGGCACTAACCACTGATGGAGATGATTCCAAGGTACAGGGAACTTTGGGTCTATCCTACAGAATATATGTGTTGGCATCGACAGATGGAGACCTGCAACTACCAAGGAAATGATGTTTCCTTGATAAGAGCACGAGGTGTACAACTAAGAGGTGATAGTACTAGATGTGAGATTGACATACTAGGGAGGGGTATGAGGGTCGCAGAGTGGGAGGACTCAAAATTCCTTTGTTTATATTAAGATGGAAAGGCTGACCTGACAGCGTATGAAACTTACTTCAGGGAAGAGTATCATAGCTTTAAGGGATCAAGGACTGTGCCTGCAATGGGGGAGACTCAGGAAGGAAAATTGATGAGTGATATCAGGATACTCCAAGGGTGACACATCGCATAATACTCTGAACAAAGGCGACCATGATAGGGATGCTTCCATAATGGAGGGACTAGATGTGATTTGGCGTGGCTAAGAGGCACCGTTTGGTCCTTATTCCTGGTTTAAGGAGATCGAAGAAGGGATAAAAGTGTGCTCTAAAGGATACCGTCGTGTGGATTTGTATGAGCCCAGGACGGTGTATTCTCATGGGTGATTTCAATTTTAAGGAGTCTTAAAGCAATGAGAAGACTCTGAAATGTGGAGAGGATACCATCGTGTGGATTTATACAATCGCGGGACGGTGAATGATTGTGCCCACTTTCAATTTTAGAGAGTCTGAAAGCAATAAGAAGACTCTAAGGGGGTATTTTTTCGTGTGTCAGTCCCCAAATCCCAAAAAAGCATAAAAGTATGCAATGTAGAACTCTTCTAGCCAATGTGACTAGAGTATTCCTTTTTCGTAATTAGTCTACCAGGTTCGGAAAAGGGTTAAACTTATACTAGATAGACTCCCTTTTAGATACTTTAACGAGCATGAAAGGAAGCAAGATTGCTTAGCGATGTTTCCATTCTTTAAGGAGTCAGAAAAGAGATTAACAAAAACTCCTTGAGTGCTTATTTCATAAAGGAGCTACTCAGCCCAAAAAAGGGATAAAATTATACCGAACAGATGTAAAATCCAAGCAAGGAGGAAGTGTTCAATCAAGGGACAAAGATGGGAACCAAGAATGTGAGGGGGGGGGACACTGATGGGGACTCCTTGTGGGTAGATGAATGATGTAAAAATAACGCAATAACTGTAGTATGGAGGGATCAGAGGGCTCATGAATAGGTCTTGATAGAAAAAATTGTCAAAGTTGGGAAAATAACATCGATTGTTGTGATGGCACACAAATCATGGCAAGGGGGTCATAGGATAAACGACCTAAAAAAGGGGAAGTGAGAGCGAGAAATTATCCCAAGCATCATCACTTGCATGGAAATCTACATCTGGCGGTGCGAATGACAAAAAAAAATGGAGGCCAAAGGAATCTGGAATGGTCAAAGAGAGAAAAAGAGGAAAAAAGGGCCATAAATAAATGCGAGCCCACTGATCCAAGGATGCGGTGGTGGGGATAAATGACGACCCATGAGGGAGGAATAATAGGTATTTAGAAATAAAACCAAATATACAAGTAACATGTGACCTCGAAAATGGTTGAGATCATGCATGTGAAAGAGTGAGTAGGTTTAATGACCTGCACCCATGCGCTATGCCTTGGTTTGTTATTATGGTTCACATATGTGTTGGGTTGAGAAATGGGATCATTGACATGCTGAGATAGATGTGACGGGGAAGGTTCAAAATGATTGAGCATGCCTCCTATCCCAGGGTCGAGGTAATCTATTATGCCCCCTAACTCAGATCCCAGGGTCGAGGTAATCTATTATGCCCCCTAACTCAGAGGTGTCAATGTGGTGTGGATGTTGTCTCAAAGAGGGATCAACAGGGCGTCGACCAACTTCTAGCGGGGGGGTGTACCATGAGGATGTGGGCCATGGTGGCATACTGAAGTGATGATATGATGATGGGGGATTCTCCTTGTGGGGTGGATGCCCCCAGTATCGCTGATGAGAATGACAATGATAATGAGTAGGCAATTTTTTGGGCCTGCCCCCATGTTGTGGACATGTGATTTCCTCGTCGATTTGAAAAGGTTGAACATGTGGTTCAGAGGGATCAGTGGAAGGGGCCAATGGGATAGAGGGGTCTCCAGTGGAAACCATATATATGGTGTTGATCTTAGCCAATGAGGATTCCAAGGGATGGATATCCTCAATGATAGTGATCGAGGACTCTAAGGAAGGATGGATGATTTCATGAAGCACCAACTGATACTCTGGTAAGTCGGAACAAGGTGAGAGTAATGGATATAGATGCCGCATATGGCGCAGGAGTGATTGGTGCGCAATGATTTGTTACATGGTGGATGGGTGGTTGGTAATTCAACAACCGGTATATTAGGGTCATCTTCCAACGTCTTCATGTGGTTTTGAAGGTCGGGCAAGTGCGGGAAAGTGTGGGTTGCGTGGCCCAAAACATCGCACAAGGCACACCTAGGAGGTGCACATGCTAGAGGAGGGGGGTTCACGGCTTTAGTCACATTTTCCAAAGTGTTGATTTGGATGGTTTTTCCACCAGTCTTTTTGGAAAACTGAGGGGTAGTGTTGCAGGTGGTTGTTTCCAACACATCGGGAGGTGGATGATTAACGGTGGTGATTGTTACAACATAATCTTCCACCTTGTGAGAATTAGCATTCTTTGGCCTAGAGGATCCATTCCACTGACTCAGAACCACTTTATATCCTTCAGACACTATTTTTCCCTATTTTTTCCCTTGTACACTTGCTGCATCAACTTCACGGCCGTACCCGTGGGAAAATTTGCATACAGTGGCGGGTACCCACGGTCAACCTGTACGTTGACTGCGAGTATGATTCCCTACCCGTGACCCGCATAGTAGTATCCCGCGGGTAGCGCCGAAGCCATTTAGGGCTTGGACAAATTAAAAAACCAACCAATGAAATTTGAAATAAAAGAATTAAAATGGAAGGTGGGGACGAGATTACCAACCTGCTCCTGACGGTTTAACGATCGGACGCCTGTAACTCCCGGTATCAGCAACTGAACTTTGAGGTAAAACTAACCACAAAACTCCAAATGGGTGAATAGTAAAAATGAATTGTAAATTGTAAATTTTTATTACTATTTATAATTTTCAAGACCCACTTGTCTATATTTTTTTCCATTTAATGTTGTTATGGACTAATACAATGCCATGGAGTAGCGTTTTTAACCAGATTTCTTCGATGAAAGTTGTTTCCGAACGTTTCACACCTACGGCAGGTATGTTTCACACCTGGCATATAGGTTAGATGTCATTCTCACATGCATTATGCATTTGACCTTTTGACCACTTTCATAAACCCTAGGTGCGACCCCGCTTCTTAACTAACACAGAACCTTCACACTGTTACAGAAGTGTCGTTATGTGGCGGTAGGGCCTTTCCGAACATGGGTACCCTAGATAGAACCCATTTTTGTATTCTGGTGTCCATGCCATTGTTTGTCCTTAGGATTGGGAGTCCTTTGTAGTTACGCCATGACATTGTGATAAAGACTCATACTCTACTTTGTCTTATGCTGGCCATTTCCCATAAGGACTCCCCCATTTAGATCAAGTTGTGATTGCATTGCATCATCCTGCTTGCCGCTTGAGCCTTGTTCCGACTCCCGCTTACTCTGTTATTAGCTTGGTTCCTGAGCACTTTTCCCTGTCAAGCCCTGCAGAGCATATATTTTCCCTTCACAATTTGATGACCTTTTAACCCTGAGGGAACACACCCCCCGAGTGTCCACATCCTACATGCACTTCCTTGCATTTAATCATAGGTATGTTCCACTACTTGGAACTAGTCTGCTCGCTATTTGACACTCGTTCCCTCACTTGTTGTACTATAAGCAATTTTATTCTTTTTCAAGCTTTCACCAAATATGAAAAAGACCAAAAAAAAATATTCCAAAAAGCCAGACGGGATTATGGTTACTACGTCTTGTTGGCAGCTGTTGTGTCGCCTTTGAATGGAGCATTCATTCCACTCCATACATTATGAGTTGGGACTATAGTTGGACCTTAGGAGCCGTACTTGTTTCTCAGTTTACTCCACCAATTGGTTAAGCTTCCAGTCATTATGGAGGCCTTTGTAATGCCTCCTGCATTGCACAATCTATATCAAGTCTATGCTGCCTAAGTCTATCCATTTGCTCATGCTCTTGTTCAAAGGAAGTCCTGAAACCAGAGTCGGCCACTCCTCAGATCTCTTGACTATTGCATGTAAGCCATCCTTATTGATTCAGTCCATTTCACCTGAGTTCTTCCAAATCTTTCAGCGTAGCTGGTATCTCGTGCTGGTTGATGGGGGATTCCTTAATGCCCTCCTTCCAGCGAGTCTCGTTTCGTCGACTTCAACCCATTTATTCTAGAACTTGAGGCTTAGAGTTCGGTTGAGTACCTTGAGGCTTGCAATCATTACTGGGAGGTTCTCTTGCCATCGATAGTTTTGGGAATACATAAATGTCCCCTGATCGATGGTTTCATCCTAGTGTTCGAATTCAACTCATCTATTCACACTCTGATGATTGTGCTTTGTGCTTTGATGCCCATTTTCATTATTGGTGGTTTATCTCGCGTCTGTTAACGGTATACATCATTGACTGGTAATCAGACAATGTCACATTAGGTTCGGCCTCAAATCCTTTATTCACTTGATGGGACTTGCACCGTCGAAGACTTGTGTAGAAGACCCTAGGCGATAGTGGCATTCAGTATGCTACTTATGATGATGACTTTACATCTGAGATATCACCTCTCAGATATCAGCAGTTTGTACCTCCAGTTTGCACCAGTTGTTTCCTTTTCAGCAGGAGACCATATCTTACTACAGAGTGATCATGGTTATGATCACTTATGACATGTATTCACTATGTACTGCATATTCATGGCCATTGTATCAGATTGTTGTACTGCCGACATGTATTCAGGAATACTACTGTATTATGACGAGTGAGCTGCTCTTTCCACTTGTGTCTCCATCACTCCACTCCTTAGATTTATAATGCATTTCGGCCATCGTAGCATCAGTCTCTGACCTCACACATTAGGGGGCATATGTTACAACGTAATCTTCCACCTTGTGAGAATCAGCACTCTTTGGCCTAGAGGATCCATTCCACTGACTCAGAACCACTTTATATCCTTCAGACACTATTTTTCCCTATTTTTTCCCTTGTATGCTTGCTGCATCATTACAGTGGGTGCACCCGCGAGTTGCATCACTATAGCCCACGGGTAGCATGTAAAATGGTAAAAATCACTAGTTTATTACTTTTTACTCCCCAAAAAAGGTCATTGGGTGACCTTTGACCCTCCATCTGCCCAAGAAACACCTCTATGTGTCCTTTCACTTACCTTTGAGAGGACTATATATTGAGCACATATGGCTTATGGATGGGAGGAGAAATAAGAGTGTTATCCCTCCACGAGTCTTCCTAGGTTGTACTCGGAAGAGCCTGGTAACTTGAACTTATCTTGAAGGATGGGTAAAAATGTGGATCAAGTTGGATGACTGAGATCAAAACTCATATGCTCAAAACATACAGGAATACATTCAAATAGACAAGGCTTTAGCCACTGGTGTTCAGGAAGTTTGTAAAAGATAGACAGAAGAACTCTTATCGTGCTAGCAAACTCATACATACCACATATATATATAAATGGAAAACCACGACAATCAAAAGGGCACTGAATATCCAAATCTCAATACGAAGATAGGATTACAGCTATCTGGCATAGACAAATGAAAACTTAGGAAATAGACATTTCACTGCAAGTATAAAATAAATAAGAATGGATACTGAACATGCATATGGAAAAAGAAGCTTATATAAATGATATGTAACCAGAAGTCTGATAATACAAATTTAAGCAAAGTTTCTCCAAAATCGAACCCTCGTTCTACTTCAGTTCTGGGATTTATAGCCATTACAAAGTTTTTGAGATCCTAAAAGATGGATCGAATCTGCTAAAAATAACAACTAAGAACAGTTAATGAAATATGTGACAATGTATTATGATCAAAATAACTGATTCTTGTTGATGCACCTACGCTTGACAGCTGAAATGAGCCTCTGGGGGCTGGAGGACGAGTTTGAAACTACTGTCTGCAAAAACATGTAGGTGTCTTTTTTCTAAAAATAGACAGGAATATTCCTCTGTTTATCTTGCTGGCGTTCGCAGTCCGGAAATAGAGGTGATCATGATGCTTTTAACGTTCATCAATCCCTAGAAAACGCCTTTAAGATGATCGGGCCAACAGAAAAAAGGTTTTGATGCCTAAAGACAAAACTCTATGTTTTCTGCATTTTCAGTAGTTAGCAAACTGGGCTCGAGAATGATAAGCAACCGAAAACCATTGTATTCAGTGGTTAATGAATTAGATTAACGCTTCGCCTAAACCTCTGAATCGCTTTAAGGCCCTGGGAACCTTTCTCTCTTTTCGGTAATCGGGAGGGTTCTTCCTGTATGTTGTAAATCACCGAATCAGGATTCGACAACTAATGAATAACTCCTATGTTCGCCCAAGCTGTCAAAAACGGTGAATGATCCAACCTGCAAAAAGTTTTAAAAAAGTGTGTTTTTGACCTTTGCTACTCCTCTCCCTATTGCTTGGCTTCCTCTTCCTCCTGGGCCAAAGCTGGAGTGTCATCGAAATTGATTGCAGCGATTGCTAAGGTGTCGAGGTCTAACTGCACCTTGGGCTGGGAATTCTGAGTTTTTTCCTTACCCTCTAGAGATTCGACCTTTCTCCTTAGCCTGATATTTTCTCTAATCAGCCTAATGTTTCTTCCTCTCATTTTTCCATGCTTCTTGGTCAACCCCTGAAAAGAAACATATAGCTCATTATATCTTTCAGCCAGCCTCTCACTTTTCTCCTTGATGAATCTCTGGAGTATCTCGAGTTCATACGCCTGTTTGAGGACTCGATTAATTTTCTGCGAGGCAGAACTCTTTGCTTTATGAATTAATTCTTCGGCTACCTGTTGACCTAGTTCCTCCACAGGTGTAGGGGAAGGTAAGTTTGCACATTCAAAATTTTGCTCTTCCACAGGTGTACGAGAAGTCAAGTTAACATAAGTGGTCTCCTGTTCCATCATAGGTAGAGCTACTTCCGGGAACTCTCGCTCTATCGCCACATCCTTATTTCCTGCTCCAGCTCCCTGCAATCCATCCTCCTCAAAATCGGTGTAGGGGAAGTTTAAAAGGTTTGCATTCCTAGAAGGGGTCCCTCCTGAAGCAGCTCCCTCGTCCTCAGTCTTGCTTTTGAATTCTAATTTCCTTTTGGATTTCTTCACTTCGGGGGCTGAGGAAAGGGGGTCGGTTGTGATTGGGGAGATAGCCCTCCTCTTCCTTTTCCTACTTCTAGGGGTGGAAAACTTCTTTCCATCTTCCGGTCGCAATTCTGTCTTGAACCCACTCTAGAAGAGGAAGAAATCCCAGTTCATGCTTTTCCTTTGCAACAACTCAGAGACTAAGAGTTTAATCAAACCATGGTGGTACAACCTGCCTACAATTTTGGTTGGCTGGGCTTTGACTTGATGTGCCATTTTGGTCAAGCTTTTGTGGAGGTAGAAAGGGAGATTTAAGGGGCTCTTGCCAATGAAGTGATCCAGTAATCTAAAATGGTAAATCAACACCCTGTTATACCTGCCTTCACAGGTTATGTAAACCAGAATGGGCTTCGATAAAAGCTGTCCTTTATCCTCCAGATATGACATAGGAATGTCTTTCTTCCACACCAGGTTCTTATGCTCAGGTTTCAGATATGATTGAAATTCGAAATTCTTTTTGACAGTGGTCTTAAACCAGTTTTCTCCAGTTGTTGGCAGTTCTGTCACGTGGGTTATAAGGGCCTTGTTCACCTGGAATTCCTCCTTGCCTATTACTGCCCTATTGCCGTCAAACATGAGGGAAAATTCTTTGGCCACCTGTTGATGAGAACCCTATAGTTTTTTGCAAAAGATATAGCAGTCGACATTTTTGAAGAATTGACATACCTCGAGGTGTGCCTCCAAGTAGAAGATGTCATTCAATTCCTTTCTCAGGGCCACTCCTCCTCCTTTCTTCATTTGCAACCTGCTTGCTGGTGCCTGCTGCTGAAAACGGGACTGAGGGAGAGACGCGAAATCAGAGAGAGAATGAGTTCAATCGTCGTGGTAACGGTGAAAGAGGAAAGGTGGCGTGGCTTTTCGGGAACTGACTCTGAGGGGGTGAAAAAGGTGGTTAATCATGAAGGCATAATGATGGCTACTGCGGCATGATTATACTGGAGGAACGAAATTTTAGAACGTTGATATGCGGAGAGGAAACGAGGTCCGTCTGGCCAGAGGTATGACGATGGCGTTTGGCCTCACCTTGGGGCAGATCGTGTATTCGCTGAAGTGACCCTTTCGATGGCTAAGCCATAATGAATTCTCTTTAAAATAAGACCAAACCCCTGATTTGACGTGTCCACCGATTGACGCTGACTCAATTTTGGTAGCCGGTAATCTGCTTTAAACCCTGTATGCTGCCGGAAAACAATCTTCACCAATGCTTTTTACTTTTGGCGGCTGCAGACAATCCAGCATTTGGATGGTAAGCTGGGAAAAAGTATCCTCCCTTTCAGTGGCTAATGAACACCATCATGTTCGCCCAAGCCACCGAAAACATCCCCAAGGATCACGAAAATGACTTTGCTTTCGGCAGCTACGGAAGGTTTTGTTCTTGAACTGTGAACTACGAAAAATATCTACCTTTTGGTGGCTAATGAACACCATCGTATTTGCCTAAGCCACCAAAAATTGTCCCACGACTCACGCTGAAGCTTTCCCTTTCGTTTGTTGGAGTGTTTCATCTTTTGCGTAGCAAGCTGCCAAAAGTGGGGTTTTCGGTAGCTAATGAACCATCGATAGGCCCGCCTAAGCTACCGAAACCTAAAAATTCTATTTGGAGAAGAGCAACTTCAACAGTTACATCAAGCTTCATTACATAATCCAATCTTATGCTACGCAACTTCAAATACAATAAAATGAAAAGACCAAACTTCTAATCTCCTAAACAAATGCCTAGCCTAATTTAGTTGGGGAGATAACATTTGGCTCCTACTCGGGGATGGAAACCTCCCTGCGAGGTTCCAAGAACCACAGGTCTAATTCCTTTCCACAGAAAACAAAAACTCAAAACCTATCCTCTAGTGTTCCATTGGGCATGGAGTTATTTTAAAACCAAAAGCCTAAACCTAAAAAAAAAAAATAGGAACAGTAATTACAATGACCAGGCTGTGAAGCCTCAGATGAAATAAAGTTTCAGAAAATGCCCATTTACTGGGCCACCAAACATCTCTGAACTTCCAGACTTTGCAGTTTGAAAGTATTGTTCAGTTGTGCTTGAGTTATTACGTAAGGACCTGTCCTGAGAGAATCAAACTTGCCATGCTTTCCTTTGTCCTGCCTGGGGGCATCCCATTTCAGCACCCAGTCTCCCACCTGAAAATTGTCCATCTTTTCCTTCTTGTCAAAAGTGATTTTTATCCTTTCCTGATGAGCTTCTGACCTTTCCACCACTTGTTCTCTAGTCTGCTGCAATTCAACCAAATCGAGCATTCTTCTCACCATGTCATTTGGTTCATCTTGTTCCTCTTGAATGAATTTAGTCACTGGCAGGATTAGCTGAACTGGGAAAATGGCATCAGTACCATAAACCAATTTGAAGGGAGAGGTCCCTATAGATTTCTTATTTGTCACCCTGTCAACCTAGAGAGCAAATTTTAGCTTTAAATCCCAACCCCTTTGATTTTTCTCCAATAGTTTTTTGATGATCCTGACTAGGCTTTTATTGGAAGACTCAGCGAGGCCATCTCCTTGAGGGTAGTAGGGAGTGGAGTGAACTAACTAAATGCCCATCATTTCACACATGTGGATTAACTCTTTATCTTTGAAAACAGGGGCATTATCAGTTACCGGCCATTTTGGGCAACCGAATCTGGTGAGGATGTTTTCATATATAAATTTGATGATAACCTGATGGTTAGCATTCCTGGTGGGAATTGCCTCTATCCATTTGGTGAAATAATCAGTGGCTACCAGGATCCATCTATGTTGACTGCTGGATGAAGGATTGATCTCCCCTATGAAGTCGAGGCCCCATTGCTAGAAACGACCATTAACCACAATAGGCTTCAAGGGGAGAGATTTCAGCTATTGTTTTCCTATGAATCTTTGGCATTTGTCACAAGTTTTCAAAAAAGTGTATACATCAGAGAACAGACAAGGCCAATAGTACCCAGCCCTTAGAATCTCGTGGGCAGTATTTTTCCAGTAATGATGCCCCCCACAGATGCTTGAATGGAAGTGATGCATGACTTGACCTGATTCTTCTTTGTCCAAACACCTTAACAGAACTCCAACAGGGTATTTCCAATACAACAGATTATCACTTATGCAAAATTTTACATATTTGAGCTTGAGAGATCGTGCCTGAGTTGTACTAAGTCTAGGGGGAACTTCTAAATTTTGCAGGAAATGAATGATACCTGAATACCACTCGCATGAGAGCAAATTTTCAGCCACCTGTTGGCTGTTACATTGTTCTGCTGCAGCTACCTCTGTTGGCAAATTTTCAGAATTTATTCCGATGAAATTTATGTCTAATAGCTTACAATTCTCTTCATCCATCAGCTTGGCGATCCATTTGTCCCTCTTGCCATCAATGTCAGGTTGAGTTAAAACATCCTTTACAGAAGCTGAAGGGACATAGGCTATAACCTTTGCATGTAGGATATAAATTCGGAATGCTTTTAATGATTTAATTAGAGCATAGGCCTGTTTCTCTATGGGATCATACTTCAGCTCGGCATCCCTCAATGTTTTGCTGAAGAAGGCAATTGGATGATCAAGCCCTTTTTCATCTTTCTGTAGTAAGACTGCTGCCACTATATCATGGGAAGCAAAAGAGAAAATATAGAACACCTTGGTGTAATCTGGACTAATCAGGGTAGGAGCTTCCATGATAGCCTGCTTGATGGCTTCGAAAGAGTGCCTCACATTTTCTGTCCATTTGGTTTCAGCTCCCTTTTTTAGCATGGAGGTTATGTGCTTTACCAACTCATAAAAATTTGGAATAAACCTCCTGACGAAATTTATCTTACCGAGGAAAGACTGGATATCCTTTTTTGACCTTGGTATAGATACCTTCTAGATCACTTCAACTCAAACTGGATCAATCCTTACTCCCTGTGCTGAAACTATGTGGCCCAAGAGCTTTCCCTCCCCAAGAGCAAACTGTGACTTCTTAGGATTCAAAGAAATTCCAAATTGTCTGCATTTCAGGAAGACCTCCCTTAGGTGCTGCAAATGTTCTTCGTGACTGTTCGAGTATACTATGATATCATCGAGGTATATGAGGACGAACTTATCCTTGATCCCAACAAATGTTATATCCATGGCCCTCTGAAAAGTGGACCCGGCATTCATCAGTCCAAACGACATCTTGGAGTACATGAAGGTACCCCAGGGAGTGGTAAAAGCTGTCTTCTCCTGATCATCGGGGTGTACGGAAATTTGATTATATCTTGAGAAGCAATCTAGAAATGACATGACCCTAGCTCCTGACACTCTCTGCAGTAAATGCTCCATCTTGGGCAGAGGGTAGTTATCTTTTTGGGAGCCTTTGTTTAGGTTCCTAAAATCGACACATAGCCTGAATTCACCATTCTTCTTCCTCACTATCACCAAATTCCCGACCCATTTAGAATACCTTAGCAGGATTATGATCTTAGCATCAAGGAGCTTTTTTATTTTCCTCTCGATCACAGGTAACAAGAGAGGGTTGATAGGCCTTAGCTTTTGCTTAAAAGGGGTAGTGCCTTTTTCCAGTGGAATTCTATGCTGAATGGTGTCTTCATCATAAGTTTTTAGGTCACTGTATTCCCAAGCCAACACATCTGCAAAATCCTTTACCAGGCTGCAGTAACCCGACCTCTGATCAGCTGTCAACTCGGTGGACAGATTTATGAATTTAGGGTGATCTTGGCTGCCTACATTATGTTCATGGATAGCTAGCTCTTTTTCCTTATTCACAAGTTTAAAGGGGATGTCATTATGGTCAAACAGCCTTTCGAGAGGTACTAGGCCCCTAGTTATATGATTTCTTGGCAATTGAACAATGTCATGTTGGCCTATTTTCCCTTTCAATTTAGATATCTGAGATTCTTCTACATTAAGGTTTTCTTGGTCAATATGCATGTCAGAAAATTCGTCAACAACCTGGAGAAATCTACTAAGCTCATCATCATTCTCAAAAAAATTCCAAAATTTGACATTATCGGGTAGGGATGTCCTGTACCTGAATTGGATATCATAATTCAACTTGGGAGGCATGGGAGGGATGAACGTGCTAGCAGAGACAGCAAGGGAATCAGCCAGGTGGTTCATGGCTCGCGGGATATAAGAAATCTCAAAAAACATGAAGGAATCTATGAGTTTCCATACCTCATCTCTGTATGACTTCAGTCTGACGTTCTTTTCCTGATAATTTCCATTCACTTGCTGTATGATGAGCTCCGCATCTCCAAATATTTTCAGGCACATGATTCCCATCTCTTTGGAAGCCTTGACTCCCAACAGCAAAGCCTCGTACTCTGCTATATTATTTGTAGTTTTGAACTCCAGTTTATAAGACAAATGAGTGACGTCCTTCAGAGGAGAGATCAAGACTACACCTGCACCTGGTGAAGCCTGGGTACTGGTACCATAAAAAAACACACTCCACACAATAGTGGTTACTTCCTCAGGTCGTTGACTAGTAGGCTTTGTGAGTTGTAGAGGGGCTGACTGATCGTCATCTATTTGCAAGATACATGCTCCAAAATCTGTATCCACTACGTAAATGGGGTGATTTACAGAATTCTTCTCATTACTGATGATATAAACCAGCCGATTTTCCCTGTAGAGCCTTTTAGTTTCACCCCCAAACATAGGAATGGTATCATAAGTCAGATCCATCTGTAGGGTACCCCCTATCCGTTTACTCCATGATTGGGACAAGAGGATACCAAACTTCGGTGGGATTTCAGAAACCACTACATCCACTACCATGCTTTTTGAAGGAAGCTGAGTCAGGTTTATGACAAGATCCTTTATGAGGCCGAGGGATCTAACTTTTCTGGAGTCAAAAGAGAAGAGACCATGGTAGGGTTTTGTGATGCTAAGCCCAAGTTCGTCCATCATAGCTTTGGGCATGAGGTTGTGAGAGGCTCCTGAGTCAAGTAAGCAATTGTGAAGAATTTTGTCATGGATGTTAAAGGATATATAAAAAGGTGTGCAGGACCCATCCTGTTCTTCAACCATGGGACCTAGGGTTACTGTGGGCTTATCGTCTTATAAATTCAAAAAGTCAGCATCTATGGGTGCTTTTGGCTGGAGGGATTTCAGTATAGATGACTTGAAGGAATAATTTTTCATCAACTCAATTAATGGAAAAGGGATTTTTATTTTCTGAATCTCAATTTCGAGATTGAAGGAGTAGGGCAACTTGTCAGGGATTCTTGTCTCTTGAGCTGGAGCTGTAAGTTGGACAGGATCTGGGACAACTGGCTGAGATAGTCTTTGCTGTTGTTTTACAGGAGCAGTGGGCTGCTGTTTTGAAAGAGTGACACACTGTTTTGCAGGAGCAACAGGCTGCTTCGTGGGGGCAGAAGTCTTCTTCCCAGGAGCAAGGGTTAAAGGTTTCTTAGCAACATTCCTGGACCTCAAATCATAGCTCCTTTGATCGTCAACCTGATACAGTGATTCCTCGGTGATTTGTTCATTCATGAGGGATTCCTCATAATCAGATTGTGTCAAGAAGGCAGGGTCAACCTTATCCTCCATGCAGTTGACATTGTCTTCTTCTTCTGCTCCTCCCTGAATAAGTTCTTGTTCTTCTTCTAATACCGCATGTTGGAAAGGGGCTCTGATCCTTTTTTCTTCAGCTGGATTCCTGTCTCTCTGGAGGATCTGAAGATGGGGGTTTTAATTCAGTGGAGTCGCCAAAAATTGGGGTGAAACAAATTGATGGTTGTTCTGGACAATCGGTTCTCTTACTAGACTGTGCAAGTAACGAGGACAACCTCTCTTCACGCTGGTCCAAAAGGTCCTGAAAAATATTTTCAATGGCAAGTACGTTGGTGTAAACAAAAGGGTACTTCTCTTCTGGTTTAGTCGGTAAGGGCTGCAGGTAGGAGGAACAGCCTTCTTCTTTAATGGAATCTAGGATTTCTTTTCCTAGGTCAGCTTGGGTAGCAGATTCAGGACTAGGGACTTGGGCAGCAGAAACGGATGAGGATACTTGAGCCCATAAGTCTTCTGATCTACTTATAGTTTCTTGTGAACTAGTTGCTTTAGGGAATGGAGATTCAAAAGGAGTTTCATTTGATGAGACAGAAGAAATACTTCTGGTAGTGCCTGATGCAGTTCCCCTTGTGGACCTGGAAATCTGCCTCTGCGTAGTCCTTCCTCTCCTTATAATCTGTTCAGGATCTGAAATAGGTGTCACTAGTGGCCTTTGAGGATTTGATCTGGTACTTGGTCTTCTCAAAGCCACTTCATTCCAATGGAGTCTCCAGATAGATTATTACAACCAAAATAATGTCCAATCTTTGTCTATCATTAAAGCTGGAACTATGTCGTCTCCCAGGGAAGCTACTACTTCAATAATCTTTCCCCAGCAATGGAACCAAAATGTTATCCCTCCAGGAGTTTTCCTAGGTTGTACTCGGAAGAGCCTGGTAACTTGAACTTATCTTGAAGGATGGGTAAAAATGTGGATCAAGTTGGATGACTGAGATCAAAACTCATATGCTCAAAACATACAGGAATACATTCAAATAGACAAGGCTTTAGCCACTGGTGTTCAGGAAGTTTGTAAAAGATAGACAGAAGAACTCTTATCATGCTAGCAAGTTCATACATACCACATATATATATATAAATGGAAAACCACGACAAGCAAAAGGGCACTGAATATCCAGTTCTCAATACAAAGATAGGATTACAGCTATCTGGCATAGACAAATGAAAACTCAGGAAATAGAAATTTCACTGCAAGTATAAAAGATATAAGAATGGAGACTGAACATGCATATGGAAAAAGAAGCTTATATAAATGATATGTAACCAAAAGTTTGATAATACAAATTTAAGCAAAGTTTCTCCAAAATCGAACCCTCGTTCTACTTCAGTTCTGGGCTTTATAGCCATTACAAAGTTTTTAAGATCCTAAAAGATGGATTGAATCTTCTAAAAATAACAACTAAGAACATTTAATGAAATATGTGACAGTGTATTATGATCAAAATAACTGATTCTTGTTGATGCACCTATGCTTGACAGCTGAAACGAGCCTTTGGGGGCTGGAGGATGAGTTTGAAACTGCTGTCTGCAAAAACCTGTATATGCCTTTTTTCTAAAAATAGACAGGAATATTCCTCTGTTTATCTTGTTGGCGTCCTTAGTCCAGAAATAGAGGTGATCATGATGCTTTGAACGTTCATCAATCCTTGGAAAATGCCTTTAAGATGCTCGGGCCAACAAAAAAAAGGTTTTGATGCCCAAAGACAAAACTCTGTGTTTTCGGTAGTTAGCAAAACTGGGCTCGAGAATGATAAGCAACCAAAAACCATTGTATTCGATGGTTAATGAATTAGATTAACGCTTCGCCTAAGCCACCGAATCGCTTTAAGGCGTTGGGGACCTTTCTCTCTTTTCGGTAACTGGGAGGGTGCTTCCTGTATGTCGTAAATTGCTGAATCGGGATTCGGAAGCTAATGAACAACTCCTATGTTCTCCCAAGCTGCCGAAAACGGTGAATGATCTAGCCTACAAATTTTTTTACAAAACTGTGTTTCTGACCTTTGCTACTCCTCTCCCTGCTGCTTGGCTTCCTCTTCCTACTGGGCCAAAGATGGAGTGTCATCAAAATTGATTGCAGTGGTTGCTAAGGTGTCGAGGTCTGACTGCACCTTGGGATGGGAATTCTGAGTTTTTTCCTTACCCTCCAGAGACTCGACCTTTCTCCTCAGCCTGATATTTTCTCTGATTAGCCTAATGTTTCTTCCTCTCATTTTTCCATGCTTCTTGGTTAACCCCTGAAAAGAAACATACAGCTCATTATATCTTTCAGTCAGCCTCTCATTTTTCTCCTTGATGAATCTCTGGATTATCTCGAGTTCATACACATGTTTGAGGATTCAATTAATTTTTTGGGAGGTAGAACTCTTTGCTTTATGAATTAATTCTTCGGCTACCTGCTGACCTTGTTCCTCCACAGGTGTAGGGGAAGGTAAGTTTGCACATTCAAAATTTTGCTCTTCCACAGGTGTAGGAGAAGGCAAGTTAACATAAGTGGTTTCCTGTTCCATCATAGGTAGAGCTACTTCCTGGAACTCTCGCTCTGTCGCCACCTCCTTATTTCCTACTCCAGCTCCCTGCAATTCATCCTCTTCAGAATCGGTGTAGGGGAGGTTTAAAAGGTTTTCATTCCTAGAAGGGGTCCCTCCTGAAGTAGCTCCCTCGTCCTCAGTCTTGCTTTTGAATTCTAATTTCTTTTTGGATTTCTTCACTTTGGGGGCTGAGGAAAGGGGGTCAGTTGTGATTGGGGAGATAGCCCTCCTCTTCCTTTTCCCGCTTCTATGGGTGGAAAACTTCTTTCCATCTTCCGGTCGCAATTCTGTCTCGAACCCACTACAGAAGAGGAAGAAATCCCAGTTCATGCTTTTCCTCTACAACAACTCAAAGACTAAGAGTTTAATCAAACCATGGTGGTACAACTTGCCTACAATTTTGGTTGGCTAGGCTTTGACTTGATGTGCCATTTTGGTCAGGCTCTTGTGGAGGTAGAAAGGAAGATTTAAGGGGCTCTTGCTAGTAAAGTGATCCAGTAATCTAAAATGGTAAATCAACACCCTATTATACCTTCCTTCACATGTTATGTAAACCGTAATGGACTTCAATAAAAGCTGCCATTTATCCTCCTGATATGACACAGGAATGTCTTTCTTCCACACCAGGTTCTTATGCTCAGGTTTCAGATATGATTGAAATTCGAAATCCTTTTTTACAGTGGTATTAAACCAGTTTTCTCCGGTTGTTGGAAGTTCTGTCACCTGGGCTATAAGGGCCTCGCTCACCTGGAATTTCTCCTTGCCTATTACCTCCCTATTGCCATCAAACGTGAGGGAAAATGCTTCGGCCACCTGTTGATGAGAACCCTGTAGTTTTTTTCAAAATATATAGCAGCCGACATTTTTGAAGAATTGACATACCTCGGGGTGCACCTCCAAGTAGCAGATGTCGTTCAATTCCTTTCTCAGGGCCGCTCCTCCTCCTTTCTTCATTTGCAACTTGCTTGCTGGCACCTACTACTGAAAACGGGACTGAGGGAGAGATGCGAAATCAGAGAGAGAATGAGTTCAATCATCATGGTGAGGATGAAAGAGGAAAGGTGGTGTGGCTTTTTGGGAACTGACTCCGAGGGGGTAAAAAAGGTGGTTAATCATGAAGTCGTAATGATGGCTACTATGGCATGATTATACTAGAGGAACGAAATTTTAGAACGATGATATGCGGAGAGGAAACGAGGTCCGTCTGGACATAGGTATGACGATGGCGTCCGGCCTCGCCATGGGGAAGATCGTGTATTCGCTGAAGTGACCCTTTCGACGGATAAGCCATAATGAATTCCCTTTAAAATACGACCAAACCCCTGATTTGACGTGTCAACCGATTGACACCGACTCAATTTCGGTAGCCGATAATCTGCTTTTAACCCTGTATGCTACCGGAAAACAATATTCACCAATGCTTTTTACTTTCGGTGGCTGCAGACAATCCATCCTTTGGATGGTAAGCTGCGAAAAAGTATCCACCCTTTCGGTGGCTAATGAACACCATCATGTTTTCCCAAACCACCGAAAATGACCCCAAGGATCATGAAAATGACTTTGCTTTCAGAAGCTACGGAAGGTTTCGTTCTTGAACTATGAACTGTGGAAAATATCTACCTTTCAGTGGCTAATGAACACCATCGTATTTTCCCAAGCCACCGAAAACTGTCCCACGACTCACGCTAAAGCTTTCCCTTTCGGTAGTTGGAGCGTTTCATCTTTCGTGTAGCAAGCTGCGAAAAGTGGGGTTTTCGGTAGCTAATGAACCATCGATAGGCCCGCCTAAGCTACCGAAACCTAAAAATTCTATTTGGAGAAGAGAAACTTCAACAGTTACATCAAGCTTCATTACATAATCCAATCTTATGCTATGCAACTTCAAATACAATAAAATGAAAAGACCAAACTTCTAATCTCCTAAACAAGCGCCTAGCCTAATTTATTTGGGGAGATAACAAAGAGCAAGAGAACTCTAGTGGATTTTTGCCCTATCTTGAGTCTACACTCATTGATCCTTGTAGTTGTGAACCCTTTATGTTCACCTTCCAAACTCCTACCATAGTTTGAGTTTTCCATTCCATGGAGGATTGAAGTGGTGGAGGCGCAAGTGGATTGACCTAGATCTTGGTTCAGATTGGTTGCCGACAAGAGGTCGTATCACATTGTACTTCTTCTTGTTTATTAATAGAAATACTCATATTCTCGTCCATTAATGTTGTAAATGTTGTTTATACTACATTGGGTTGCATTTGCTTGTTATATCATGGGCCATTGCTATTGACGATGTTAATACCGTTTATATATTATATGTACTTGTTGTATATTGGCTGTCAAGACTAATTTGCATATTCAAGTGCACGGATTGAAAAGCTCCAACGGGGATCTACATCAAACGTTTGGATCGAGGTTGGTTATATTCTTCATTATCTTAGCATTGTCATTTATATAGCATAGCATTGGGAATTGAGTTGATTTCTAGTAGTCAGCTGTCTGCTGTGGTCTACCCCAAGCTATAATGAGTTTTCTCCAATACAATGATTGGTTGGACCGGTTGAAAAATGACTTGTGGCGTTGGAGTGGGATTAGGGGTAGGTAAATACCACACGGGAAGTCCTAACGGAAACCCAGAGAGATCCAACGTGGCCATAACGGGCATACTTACAACCCCTGATGGGGGGAATAAGAACGGTATTGTGTGGATCGGTGTAGCTCCAGCGTGGGTGGGTACCAATGGCGGTTGGGACTGAGGTGGTGGTTGAGGGTTAGGGACTGATCGACTTGAAAAAATGGTACACAAGTCAGATAACTCAATGGCTGAAGGGGGAGGTGGTACATAATGAAATGTGGAGACCATTGGAGTCTCTTGATAAATTCTAGGCCCTATGGTGGAAATCAAAGGGGTGGGCACACCAAAAACAGGTTGTTCAACCATGGGGAGGACATTTTCTGGTGTAGCGGGTGCGTTCGGGTCATAGTAGGTAACCTGGTCAATTTTGACATCCCATCCCTCATGGGGGAACATCATAAGCCAGAACACAGATGAAGAAACAACCTTCATGGTGTACATGTAGCTTCGTCCTAGGAGTAGGTTGTATTCGATATGGGCATTGTTGAATTCAATGTCAATCAGGACAATTTTGATAGCTAATTGGACTAGAACATTATCCAGAAGGCCTTGCGACTGAGATGAACATCCATCATAAGCTCGTAACGTGGTCATGGATGGATGTAGGGGAGGGGATCCTAGCTTCTTCCACACAAATGTATGCATGACGCATGTAGAGGCACCCTCATTGATTATGTACCGATGGATAACAAGATTTTGGATTGACACAGAGACTTGAAATGCTAAGGTGCAAGGCATGCGTGGTTCATATTGGTCTAAGTCTAATGCCATCATTCGTGAGTCAGAAGGATCGATTTCACCTATGGAGGAAAACAGTGTTTTGCGATGCGCTGGGCAGTTCTTTAAAACTTCTAAGGCTAGCATAGCAGGGGGGGACTAGGCTAAGTCATCCATGATATTATAGTTTGGGGAAGCACGAACATTAGGGTTTTTATTGATGTGGCACAAAGGAAATCGAGGAGCTTTGGGGGCCCCTTCGAACGGTGTTGGGGGTAGACATAACGACTAATCTATGGGAAGAGTGGTAGCAGCCTTGTCCGCAGGAAATGGTTTCGGTGGTGGTACCATACTAGTTACGACGTGTTTGAAGGTTGATATCAGCCGAAGACATCATTAAAAGGTGGTGGGTACCTGAGTCAATGGGTTGGCTAATAGAAGCAACGTAAGAAACTAGCTGTTATGGTGCGGCAAGACTTTGAAGGGGAGCCAAAGGTTGGGTGGCTACTACCCCTTGTGTGGGTATGGGGTTCTTCAATACCATAGGTTGTGCATTAGGTTGCGGGGGGTTTGGCGGTTCTGGAGGTGCAACATGTCCTTGGCATTGGGAGTCGTCACTCCAGAGTTGACAAGCTCGCTCTAGGTGGGGACAATTGTGCATGTATTGGCCATAGACCCCGCAAATAGAACATGGGTGGTTCGTATGAAAGTTTGGATTTTTACCTTGTCGAGGTGGTCGATCAGGATTTTGGTTAATCGGTGCGGTGCCATTGTTTTCAGGGATGTTCGGTGGTGGACCGCCTCTTCCAGGAGGCTGGTTATTACCGCGATTACATTTGCGTCCTCTATTTTGTTGTCCTTGTTAGTTCTGTTGGGCAGGTTGGTTATGCGGTCTGTTTTGTTTGGCATAAACTTACCCTTGGGGAACAGTGGGGGGTTGTCGTTGGGCGAGTGTTGGGGTAGCCTGTGGTGGATAATAAGCGGGAGGGGCTTGAGTTTGTACAAGTGCGGGTGCAACTAGTGGATGGTATTAAGTGGGTGGTGCGGTAGGGGGGACGTATGCTGGCGTGGTATGACCATAGTAATTCATCGGACAAGAAGGTCCATGTATATGAGGAGCCTAGGTCGGGGAAACATATGAAGGTGTTTCTCCAGAGTGGGTCATGGCACGCGAAAGGTCAGTACCACTACTCATGGCAGGTGGTGTAGTGTTGGGTGTAGGATTATAAGCTGGGGTGGTGGCAAGAGGCATATGGACATATGGCTGACTACGAGATGCAACATGTCCAATGATGCCGTCAGCAGCATGGGGTGCACCTGGAACATCCTTCTAGGAGGAATCACCGCGAGGAGCATAAGGTAAAATGGAATAAAGGTAGCCCAACTGTGCATAGATAAGGTTAAACTGTTGGGATTTAAGTATGGCTTCTTCTTCCGTTTGGGGCCGCTCGGATGCCAAATACTTGGCGATAACTAGAATGAGGGTCTTCAATATCCAATCTAAAAAGATACAGTTATCTAACTTGATCTTACACAAACTATGATGTCTACGCCATTCATGGATATGGTCAGTGATATGAGTAGTCGTGTTCTGTCTGCAACATAGTACAATCTCAACACCAGCGTCATAATGGACTGGTAACTGGAAGAACTATAGGAAATTCAAAGCGAGGGAGGTAAAAGTGGAGTGCGTCCCATGTGATTGTTCAATATAACACTTGGCTGCAGCACCAGTGAGTGTCCGTTGTAAAAGGCGTAGGTGGATCGAGTCATCCACTATGGAGTTGGAAGAACACCATAAGTGGAAGGACATGATATGGTTTTAGGGGTACTCACCACCCTTCCCTTCGAATTTTGGGATGTTCGAAGGTATTTTGGTAGGAATGGGAGGCCATGTAGGGTCATGTCGGATCGGATCATTAGTCAATCGAGCTAGATCAGGTAGGTTGAGACTGGCCATGATTGAAAAACTAGCAGGAGGATGTGACATGGTCGAAGTGGCATGTGTGCTATCCATGGTGGAGATCGTGGGGACACCTCCACCGAGTGGTGGGGTAGTTCCATGTGTCATAACGGGGATCAAGGGACCTCCGGTAAAGGGTGGAGGGATCGAGGTGGAAGGGCCAGTGCCCCCAGGGGTACTACTAATGACCAAAGGGACGGTGGTCGGAACAGCTTCGCTACCAATGCGTATAGAAGTAGTGACTAAAATTCCAGGTGTAGGTTCTGTAGATGGCATAGTAGGGATGGATTCTGAAATGGTGGTTGGCCCCATGGTGGAGCCACTACCAACAATCCTGCTGTGAAAGGGGTTGGGGTTCATGTCAGCCATGGGGATAGACAGAGCTGTGTATATATGTGAATATGGATCAGAATCAGATGTGAAATAAGGGCCGTCAGGATGAAGATCCGGTGACGAAGATGTGTTTATCAAGGTAGCATGACGAGTGGGGTCAAGTGGACTGTACTGCGGGTACTGGCCCCATAGGAGACGAGAGTGTCTCAGTGAATCAATGGTGATAGGTGTAAAAGTGTTGAAGAGTTGTGGGAGATAAAACGCTAAAAAATACTAGTGCAACCGTGTGTGCAAAAGGAGAGCTCGTAAAAAGGAAACACTCAGGCCAACAAAAAGTTCAAAAACACTTGTTGAAACAGCATGCTACAACAAGTGGAGTGGCAATAAAATGGTTAGAATACCAAAAAGCAGCACTCCTAGAAAGAAAAAGGTAGACTCACTAACCAATGGGGGTATAGGAGCATGAAAACACATATCTAAAAGATATGGTTACTACTTCTTGTTGGAATCTGTTGTGTCTCCTTTGAACGGAGCATTCATTCCACTCCATACATTATGAGACGAAACTATAGTTGGACCTTAGGATCCGTACTTGTTTCTCAATTTACTCCATCGATTGGTTAAGCTTCCAATCATTATGGAGCCCTTTGTAATGCCTCCTGCATTGCACAATCTATATCAAGTCTATGTTGCCTAAGTCTATCCATCTGCTCATGCTCTTGTTGAAAGGAAGTCCTGAAACCAGAGTCGGCCACTCCTCAGATCTCTTGACTATTGCATGTTAACCATCCTTATTGAGTCAGTCCGTTTCACCTGAGTTCTTCCAAATATTTCAGCGTAGCTGGCACCTCATTCTGGTTGATGGAGGATGCCTTAATGCCCTCCTTCCAGCAAGTCTCGTTCCGTTGACTTCAACCCATTTATTCCGGAACTTGAGGCTTAGAGTTCGGTTGAGTACCTTGAGGCTTGCAATCATTAGTGGCAGGTTCTCTCGCCATCGACAGTTTTGGGAATACATCAATGTCCCCTTATCGATGGTTTCATCCTAGTGTTCGACTTCAACTCATCTATTCACACTCTGATGATTGTGCTCTGTGCCTTGATTCCCATCTGTGCCTTGATTCCCATTTTCATTATTGGTGGGTTATCTCGCGTCTGTTAATGGTATACATCATTGACCAGTAATCAGATGATGTCACATCAGGTTCAACCTCAATTCCTTTATTCAGTTGATGGGACTTGCACTGTCAAAGACTTGTGTAGAAGACCCCGAGTGATAGTGGCATTTAATATGCTACTTATGATGATGACTTTACATCTGATATATCACCTCTCAGATATGAGCAATTTGTACCTCCAGTTTGCACCAGTTGTTTCCTTTTCAGCAGGAGACCATATCTTACTGCAGAGGGATCATGGTTATGATCACTTATGACACGTATTCACTATGTACTGCATATTCATGGCCATTGTAATAGATTGTTGTACTACCGACATGTATTCAAGGATACTACTGTATTATGACGAGTGAGCTACTCTTTCCACTTGTGTCTCCATCACTCCACTCCTAAGATTTATAATGTATTTCGGCCATCGTAGCATCAATCTTTGACCTCACACATTAGGGGGCATATGTTACAACGTAATCTTCCACCTTGTGAGAATCAACACTCTTTGGCCTAAAGGATCCATTCCACTAACTCAGAACCACTTTGTATCCTTCAGACACTATTTTTCCCTATTTTTTTCCTTGTACGCTTGCTGCATCATTACAGTGGGCGTACCCACGAGTTGCATCACTATAGCCCGCGGGTAGCATGTAAATTGGTAAAAATCACTAGTTTATTACTTTTTACTCCCAAAAAGAGGTCATTGGGTGACCTTTGACCCTCCATCTTCCCAAGAAACACCTCAATGTGTCCTTTCACTTACCTTTGAAAGGACTATATATTGAGCACATATGGCTTATGGACGGGAGGAGAAAGAAGAGCAAGAGAACTCTAGTGGATTTTTTCCCTACCTTGAGTCTACACTCATTGATCCTTGTAGTTGTGAACCCTTTATGTTCACCTTCCAAACTCCTACCATAGTTTGAGTTTTCCATTCCATGGAGGATTGAACTGGTGGAGGCACAAGTGGATTGACCTAGATCTTGGTTCAGATTGGTTGCCGACAAGAGGTCGTATCACATTGTACTTCTTCTTGTTTATTAATAGAAATACTCATATTCTCATCCATTAATGTTGTAAATGTTGTTAATATTACATTGGGTTGCATTTACTTGTTATATAATGGGCCATTGCTATTGACAATGTTAATACCGTTTATATATTATATGTACTTGTTGTATATTGGCTGTCAAGACTAATTTGCAGATTCAAGTGCACAGATTCAAAAGCTCCAACGGAGATATACATCAAACGCTTGGATCAAGGTTGGTTATATTCTTCATTATCTTAGCATTGTCATTTATATAGCATAGCATTGGGAATTGAGTTGATTTCTGGTAGTTAGTTGTCTGTTGTGGTCTACCCCAAGCCATAATGATTTTTCTCCAATACAGTGATTGGTTGGACCTGTTGAAAAATGACTTGTGGCATTGGAGTGGGATTAGGGGCAAGTAAATACCACATGGGAAGTCCTAACGGAAACCCAGAGAGATTCAGCGTGGCCATAATGGGCATACTTACAACCCTTGATGGGGGGAATAAGAATGGTATTGTGTGGATCGGTGTAGCTCCAGCGTGGGTGGGTACCAATGGCGGTTGGGACTGAGGTGGTGTTTGAGGGTTAGGGACCGATCGACTTGACAAAATGGTACACAAGTCAGATATCTCAACGGTTGGAGGGGGAAGGTGGTACATAATGAAATATGGAGACCATTGGAGTCTCTTGATAAATTCTAGGCCCTACGGTGGAAATCAAAGAGGTAGGCACACCAAAAACGGGTTGTTCAACCATGGGGAGGACATTTTCTGGTGTAGCGGGCACGTTCGGGTCATAGTAGGTAACCTGGTTGATTTTGACATCCCATCCATCGTGGGGGAACATCATAAGCTGGAACATAGATGAAGAAACAACCTTCATGGTGTACATGTAGCTTCATCCTAGGAGCAGGTTGTAGTCAATATGGGCGTTGTTGAATTCAATGTCAATCAAGACAGTTTTGCTAGCTAATTGGACTAGAACATTATCTAGAAAGCCTTGCGACTGAGATGAACATCCATCATAATCTCGTAAGGTGGTCGTGGATGGATGTAGGGGAGGGGATCCTAGCTTCTTCCACACAAATGTATACATGATGCATGTAGAGGCACCCTCATTGATTATGTACCGATGGATAACAAGATTCTGGATTGACACGGAGACTTGAAATGCTAAGGTGGAAGGCATGTGTGGTTCATATTGGTCTAAGTCGAATGCCATCATTCGTGAGTCAGAAGGATCGATTTCACCTATGGAGAATAGCAGTGTTTTGCAATGCGCTAGGAAGTTCTTTAAAACTTCTAAGGATAACATAGCAACGGGGGACTGGGCTAAGTCATCCATGATATTATAGTTTCGCGAAGCACGAGCATTAGGGTTTTTATTAATGTGGCGCAGAGGAAATCGAGGAGCTTTGGGGGCCCCTTCGAACGATGTTGGGGGTAGACATAACGACTGATCTATGGGAAGAATGGTAGCAACCTTGTCTGCAGGAAATGGTTTCGGTGGTGGAACCATACTAGTTACGACATGTTTGAAGGTTGATATCAGCCGAAGGCATCATTAAAAGGTGGTGGATACTTGAGTCAATGGGTTGGATAACAGGAGCAGCGTAAGAAACTAGTTGTTGTGGTGCAGAAGCACCTTGAAGGGGAGCCAAAGGTTGGGTGGCTACTACCCCTTGCGTGGGTATGGGGTTCTTCAATACCATAGGTTGTGCATTAGGTTGCGGGGGGTTTGGCGGTGCTGGAGGTGGAGCATGTCCTTGGCGTTGGGAGTCGTCACTCCAGAGTTGACAAGCTCACTCTAGGTGGGGACAATTGTGCATGTAATGGCCATAGACCCCGCAAATAGAACATGGGTGGTTCGTACAAAAGTTTGTATTTTTACCTTGCTAAGGTGGTCGATCAAGATTTTGGTTAATCGATGCGGCGCCATTGTTATTAGGGGGGTTCGGTGGTGGACTGCCTCTTCTAGGAGGCTGGTTATTACCGTGATTACATTTGCGTCCTCTATTTTGTTGTCCTTGTTAGTTCTGTTGGGCAGGATGGTTATGCAGTTTGTTTTGTTTGGCATAAACTTACCCTTGGGGAATAGGGGGGGTTACCGTTGGGCGGGTGCTGGGGTATCCTGTGGTGGATAATAAGCGGGAGGGGATTGAGGTTGTACAAGTGCGGGTGCAAGTAGTGGATGGTATTAAGTAGGTGGTGTGGTAAGGGGATGTATGCTGGCATGGTATGGCTGTAGTAATTCATCGGACAAGAAGGTCCATGTATATGAGGAGCCTAGGTCGGGGGAACATATGAAGGTGTTTCTCCAGAGTGGTTCATGGCACACAAAAGGTCAATATCACTACTCATGGCAGGTGGTGTAGCACTGGGTGTAGGATTATAAGTCGGGGTGGTGGTGAGAGGCATATGGACATATGGCTGACTACGAGATGAAACGTGTCCAATGATTCCTTTAGTAGTGTGGGATGTGCCTGGAACGTCCTTCTAGGAGGAATCACCATGAGGAGCATAAGGTAAAATGGAGTAAAGGTAGCCCGACTGTGCATAGATAAGGTCAAACTGTTGGGATTTAAGTATGGCTTCTTCTTCGGTTTGGGGCTACTCAGATGCCAAATACTTGGCGATAACTGGAATGAGGGTCTTCAATATCCAATCTAAAAAGATACGGTTATCTAACTTGATCTTACACAAACTACGGTGTCTATGCTATTCATGGATATGGTCAGTGATATGAGTAGTTGTGTTCTGTCTGCAAGATAGTAAAATCTCAACACTAGCGTCATAACGAACTGGTAACTGGAAGAACTGTAGGAAATTCAAAGCGAGAGAGGTAAAAGTGGAGTGTGTCCCATGTGGTTGTTCAATATAACACTTGGTTGCTGCACCAGTGAGTGTCTATTGTAAAAGGCGTAGGTGGATTGAGTCATCCACTATGGAGTTGGAGGAACACCATCAGTGGAAGGACATGATATGGTTTTAGGGGTCCTCACCACCCTTCCCTTCAAATTTTGGGATGTTCGAAGGGAGTTTGTTAGGCATGGGAGGCCATGTAGGGTCATGTCAGATTGGATCATTAGTCAATCAGGCCAGATCAGGTAGGTTGAGACTAGCCATGATTGAAAAACTAGCAGGAGGATGTGACATGGTCGAAGTGGCCTATGTGCTAGCCATGGTGGAGATCGTGGGTCCACCTCCACCGAGTGGTGGGGTAGTGCCATGTGTCATAAAAGGGATCAAGGGACCACCGGTAAAGTGCAGAGGGATCGAGGTGGAAGGGCCAGTGCCCCCAAGGGTACTACTAGTGACCAAAGGGATGGTGGTCAGAATAACTTCGCTACCAATGCGTATATAAGTAGTGACTGAAATTCCAGGTGTAGGTCCTGTAGATGGCATAGTAGGGATGGATGTTGAAATGATGGCTGGGCCCATGGTGGAGCCACTACCAACAATCCTGCCGTGAAAGGGGTTGCGGTTCATGTCAGCTATGGGGCTAGACAAAGCTGTGTATATAGGTGAATATGGGTCAGAATTAGATGTGAAATAAGGGGCATCAGGATGAAGATCCGGTGACGAAGATGTGTGTATCAAGGTAGCATGACGAGTGGGGTCAAGTGGACTATACTGCGGGTATTGGCCCCGTAGGTGACGAGAGTGTCTCAGTGAATCAATGGTGACAGGTGTAAAAGTGTTGAAGAGTTGTGAGAGATAAAATGCTAAAAAATACTAGTTCAACCATGTGTGCACAAGGAGAGCTCGTAAAAAGACAACACTCAGGCCAACAACAAGTTCAAAAACACTTGTTGAAACAGCATGCTACAACAAGTGGAGTGGCAATAAAATGGTCAGAATACCAAAAAGCAGCACTCCTAGAAATAAAAAGGTAGACTCACTAACCAATGGGGGTATAGGAGCATGAAAACACATATCTCAAAGATATGGAAGCTCACACAAATTGTATCCCCTGCACAGTGATGAAATCCCAAGTCAAGAAATACAAAATGTAGAACCAAATGGCTAAAGGATATCCCTCTACCAAGAGGGACTTCGGGCAAAACAGTCCTAGAACAATGGGAACTAAGATACCTCGTTCATGGCACATCCGGAAAGGTGTCTCGCAGATTCAGTTCTTTGGTCGTCGCGTACCTGGTATGGGCACCGATATGCATGACGAGAACAACAAGTTGGTATCCTTCAGTACAGAATGGAGAGAGGTATTCCACTCAGACTTCTGGAACCAGTCTTGATACTTTCCCTCCTAAGGGATAGGCCCTTTGATAAATCGGTGTCAACCGTACCAATAAATAATAGGGGATTTTGGCTCCCTAAAGGACAACAACTATGTCTCAAATGTGTATGACAAAGGGGGTGTTATTTGGATTCCTAACCCCAATGTCCTACCTAGCTACAAAGTTGTTTTTGGGTCCCCAAGTGGGTTAATGTGTGTTTAATTAAGCCAATTTTAGTCTCACTTGAATTATGGGGAGTGTGTGGGTGCACAAGTGGTATAAACCCAATATTGCTGAAAGTGAATACTGAAAATAAACAACTTAGACTGAAAATAAAAGTACTAACTACTATAACATGTAAATAAATGAACTTGCTGAAAATATGATGCAAGAGATAGAAATGCACTAAGGATGCATGCAAAATCAAAATTCTCAAATGCTACAGCAAGCAGACAACAGAGAGGTACCAAAGGCAAATGGGTGAAAGAAAACAAGAGAGTTGTTGGGGAAACCAAGGGAAAGAAAACAAGTGTAGGGTGCATCTATTAAGGGAAAAGTCGCACACTGGGTGCTGTAGGATGCATAATTGTTGCGCCGAAACAGGAAAACATAAAACAAGAAACAGGGAATGGGTTTGGGAAAAAAGGGCACGGCTGGGATGCAGGTTTCAATCTCAGAAGCACGTGAAGTGCATAGGTTACAGGTGAAAAGGTGCGTGAAACGCCCGAGTATCAGGTCAGAAGGCATGCGTAGCGTGCGGGTATCATTCCGAAAGGTGCACGAAGGACGCGATTTGTGGGCTGAAAGTTGCGCGGGAGCGAATGTTTTGGGCCGAAAGTCGCACTTGGGATGCAGGTTATTGGCGGAAAGTCGCATGCTGCAACACGGAAATGGGTCTCTACATTCGTGGGATGAGCCGTAAAAATGGAACTGATGAAGGGTACGGTTAAGGAAAGGGCCAGATCTGCAAGTACAGGGTCCAAGGCTAGGCTAGAACTGTAAAATGCAAGTAAAACAACAAATACCAAACTAAAAATAACTACTGATCATGCCAAACCATAGATCGATGGGAATCGACCCGGTTGGAGTCGCTATAACTGTAGCTAGTGTTTTCACACTAGCTTGTGCTAAAGAGCACCTACTAAGGATTATGGAACCCTTAGTAGCAATTCCAAAAATAGATAATATGTGAGTGCAGATAAAAAAATAAAAAAATTAACTACTGCAATAAGATAACAGATCAACGGGAACCCATGAAGAAAATTTGTATTTTGTATTATGTTGCAAATAATGGTTACAATCATAGTTTACCTCAAAAGTTGAGGAGATGGGGGCCCTCGCAGCTATACAAAAAGTAGTGCTCTGGGTCTCCAAGGTTCCTTTCTCTTCTCTAAATATTCAAATGGTGGCCAAGACTCGACTAGATGGGCACAAAATCTCAAGGAGGTAGGCTAGAGCGCAATAGAAATTTTGGCAGCATAAGGGTAGGAAGAGTGATACATGGATGTGAAATGGGGGCCTCCATCACTTTTTTATAACAATTTTGGGTGGTGGAGTATGGATCCATGGTATTGGGAAACCACTAGTATTGGTTTGTGGTATTTTGAGTTTTCCCTCCTTTTTAATTTTATTTTGAATTTTTCCCCTTTTTATTTTTATTTTTTTGGGATTTTGATCATATTTTATCGGATTTTAACCTTTTTTTAAGGATTTTCATTAATTGATGAGGGAAATAATGATTTTTTGCCCATTTGGTTACCAATTTAGGGGTTTTGGGGTTTTTGGGTTTTTGGAGGCCAAAAATGTAGGAAAAATGGATGAATGGGTTATGTGACTAGGGGGATGATCTAGGTGAACAATTTTTGGGTGTTAACATCCTTGCTTGCTGCACCTGAATGGCGTGAGTGATGTGAGGCTAATTGTGAATAAAATGAAAGTATTTTGTTAAATAATACACTTGAATGTTTGTTTGTACTACTATGTTCAATTTCATTGTGATTATAATACTTGTAAAGTGTCAAGTTTGGTTTTCGAAAGTGCCAAAATCGGTTTTCAAAATTGCAAATTTAAGTATTGGAAGTGTCAAAAGTAGACTTCCAAAAGGGAAAAATCAGGTTCTAAAGTGCCATTATCATATTTATCATATCAGAAAAGCACAAAAACCAATTTCAAAAGTGGTGATATCAAAAGAAAAAGTATGCTTTTGGAACCTAGATTTGGCACTTTTGGAACCATATTTTTCACTTTAGAAACCTTGATTTTGGGGTTTAGAAATGTTGTTTTTGACCCGTCTTCAAAGTGACTTGGACTAGAATATGTCCAAGTTTAATGAAATAGGCATTCTTTCTTGACATTTATTAGACCATATGAACTTAGTTCCTTTCTTTTGAAGTGAATTTATCAGGTAAGCAATTATGGAGAACCCCTCAATGAACCCATGGTAGTAACCCATGGTCCCCATAAATGATCGAATCCCAGTTACATCCTTAGGGACTGGCCAATCAATGATCGCCTTGATTTTTTATGGGTCTACATAAATGCCTTCCTTAGATATTACATGACCTAGGTATTGAATTTTATCTGGAAAGAAGTCACATTTACTAAACTTTGCATAAATTTTATGTTCTCTTAGGGTTTGTAAGACTAAATTTAAATTTTCTTTATGCTCTTATTCATTTTTAGAATATATTAAGATGTCATCAATCAATACTATTACAAACTTATCTAAGTATTTATGGAGAACACTGTTCATTAAACACATGAATGTGGCCGGAGCATTATTCAAACCAAATGGTACAACCAAGAACTCGTAA
Organism: Larix kaempferi; assembly: GCA_027924585.1. Taxonomy (NCBI): domain Eukaryota; kingdom Viridiplantae; phylum Streptophyta; class Pinopsida; order Pinales; family Pinaceae; genus Larix; species Larix kaempferi. The sequence continues at coordinate 6,851,531 of BSBM01000236.1, read as the reverse complement.
TGTCTGTATCTTGTTCTAAATGTTGTTTTATGAACATCCCTATCCTTAATTCTTACTTGATGGTACACATCCCTTAAGTCATTCTTAGATAATACTGCCACTCCCCGTACTTGATCAAACATGTCATCGATGCGAGGGAGAGGGTATCTATTTTCAGTTGTAATTTTATTTAATTACCTATAATCAATGCAAAGCCTTAGTGTGTCATCTTTCTTGTCAACAAACAAAATTGGTGCTCCCCACAGAGACACACTCAGTCTTATATATTCTTTATCTATTAATTCTTGCAATTGAAATTTTAATTCCACCAAATCAGGTGTGTTCATTCAATAAGGATCCTTTGAGGAAGGTACTTCTCCTGGTACCAACTCAATGGTAAATTCAGTATCCCTCCTTGGAGGTAGTCCAGGTATCTCTTCTGGAAAAACATCTTTAAATTCATTTAAAGAGGAAAATATTCCAAACTAGGTTTTGTTTTATCATCATTATTTTCGGTGATATGCATAGAAAACAATCTACATCCTTTCCTAGCACACTTTTTCAATTGTGAAGCAGATATTTTCATAGTAAGAACCATTTTTGGAATCCCTCTAAGTGCCCTCTAACAATTTTATTTTCAACATTTTCATCAATACAAGTAAAAGTTTTCTAAAAACAATTTAGTACAACTCTATATTTTTCTAGCTAATCCATGCCAATTAATACATAATATGATCCTAATGGAAAATGTTCAAATCTACTTTTGTAACCAAATCTTGCATATGAACTTCACAACTAGAAATAAATTTGGTTACCTTTCTTTTTGTCCATGTGGTTATTTGTACTAACCACGACTTGAGTCAAAATCATACTTTTTCATTTTACACAAATCTACTAGCTTAGGAAATATGTAATTTAAAATAGATCCAGAATCAATTAATATAGAAATAGGTTTGTTAAATATATTACCATCCACCTCAATCATGGAAGGTTGATAATTTGCTTGATGATTTTTCAAGGTTGTGCTTATCTTTGGTGTGTTCTAAGCAACCTCTCCAACTGTGGTTGCTTCCCGGATAGTGTGAATATTCTGATTATCCTTCTTATGAGGAAAATCCCGATAGAAATGACTCTCCCCACAGCCCCAACAATGTAAAGGTTATGTTTTCATTTCTTATGTCTTCTTATTAAAGAGATTATATTTATACTCGGTTCTTATTGGTTGTTTATACTCAGTTCTTATTGTGTGTTCTCTATCCTTAAAAGTATTCCTGTGGAAATTCTTATGTTTATTGAAAGGTTTGAATTCCTTTCTTTTAAAATTACTCCCTTCTATTTCCTTGAATTTATAAGAATTTCCATTCTTACTCTCATAAGTTAGTTTTCCCTTCCTCATTGATTCATATAAAGTTTTTGGTTTATCAAACTCTAATTTGTCTTTATAAAAGCTAGGTAAGCAACCTAGAAATCTCTAAATTTTAGGTTTTTCTTTGTTTAGTTAAGGAATATATCTTAACAAGGATAAAAATTTAGTACATAAGTCATGCATAGACATTGATCCTAATCTTAGCTCATAAAACTCATTTTCCTTCCCCTCGTAGTAATACTTTGAGAGGTATTCCTTTTTAAAGTCCTTTTTAAACCAATTCCAACTAACTTTTCTATCATTAATTATTTTTGCTCTTTTTAAGTCCTTCCACCAAATCTTGTCCTTCCCTACCAGATTGAATATGGCCATTTTTTACTTCATAGAGTTGGAATAATTGTACATAGTAAAGTACTTCTTCATCCCAGATAACTAAGCCTCAACTTCTCCATTTTTGACTTCACCATCAAAGGTAGGAAGCTTTATTTTTTAAAATTCTCATGTTTTCTCATCTTTATATTTTTTCTTCTTCCTTCGTCTACCCTCAGAGTCACTACTAGAATCTTCTGATTCACTAGTTATAGAGCTTTCGTCAGAAGAAGGGAAGTCAAAAGATGATTTTTCTCGTTTACGTTTCTTGTTACTTGTATCATTAGTTATCTCAATTAGTTTAGACAATAAGGCTTCATTTAAGTCTTCCTATATTTTTAGTGCCCTCTCATGTTTAGACTTAAAGTTCATCAATTCGACTTGTAAGTCTCTTATCATCTCATTATTAACATTGTTATTCTCATCATTAAGTTCAACCCAAACAGGTGGGGTAGGGGATCGTCTTCCGACCATTTCTTCCTGCAGTTTAGTAAAAAAAAATTCTTCTATGCATGAATGAAGAACAAAATATAAACTAAATTAGTTTTCCCATAAAATCAATGGACACCATAAGGCCAAGTGTCATAATCTAAGCTTTGATACCACAATGTCACACCCCCAAACATTGTAATTATGGAAAATTTTCAAAAAACTTAATGTAAACTAACGTTCTGTCATGATTTTCTTTTTGATGCTAAGAAGATATTTACATAATACCTTGTACTTTTTCCTTCTTTATGAATAAATGTCTCATGTAAAATTTCTATACTTCCATAAGCATATATATTCTTCCTAAATTATTGCAACTTCACTATCAATTCGGAATAAAGAACTATAAAAAACCATCCATACAATAATAAATTCCCAATTCATGTATAACATTACTCACTTCTACTTCTAATATGGAATGAAGATACATTTCTCATTTCCCTTATAAATTACCTATCCACCCATACCCACTCTTTTAACCATCTTTCCTAAACTTGATCTATACGTTTTATAGAAGTATATACTACTAAAATAAATTCTAAAGGTGATCTTAACTTTCCATATCCATTATTTAATTATTGTTATTAATATCGAACATCAATATTTTAATACAATCTTTATTAAATAACAACTGCATATTTATATATATCTCAAAATCGTATAATATTAACATTCCTCCAAGAGTTAGTATCCAATTATAATAGTATTCAACTATATATACGAGTTGTATCTATACTTTTATATTTATACTTTTGTGAGACTTTTAATCCTCTTTGACTGGTTCATGACTTTAAAAAAATTCCCTTATTTATGTTTACATATAATCCGGGCATTAATATTTTAATAGAATACCTTCAATATTCTCAACCGATAGGGAGTCTTGGACTACTCGTCCAAGGCATGCATAACTAAATACGACTGCTACTTTGATAAAAGAGTCAAAATTTAGCTTAACCACCCACGTGAAAGACAGTTAGATCTTTAAAATGTGTTAACATATCGAATTAATTAAACAACGACATAAAACATAAATCATAGGTGAGTGCTTGATTGTCCTTCCCGTGGTATGACATAAATCATAGGTCTGCAGAAAAAGACTACACAAATATCTCTACGAATGTCTACTTCAGGGCACATAGGTTGTAAAATCTATATTGAAACTAGAATGATGCAATAGATCCGGCTTACTCATAGAAAACGAAAAAGATTCAAAACTTTTTTTTTCTCAAACCTTCAAGAGACGGCGTTAATGCAATTTTATGAAAATCGACTGCTATGTAAAACATAAAGGATGGATCTTAACTTTAGTTTAAGATCGATCAACACATATTTTTTACCACAAGCCAGAGCGATTTCCAGAATAATCGCAGAACGAACTCATATCACGTCTCAGTCATTTTACAGAATATCAAAAGATACAGTATTAAGAAGTGAAACCAAGAATCCAAATAGCTCATTAAAAGAAAAGGTAACTCAAGGTAAACCTGAGTATCTAACTACAAAGGCTCATATCCAATCCAAACAATATCCAATCCAAAAAATCCACTTACTGGAATAATTAAAATAGTTGCTTGGAGAATCAGCTCCTCCCAATCATAGTTGCCCAGCTCCACCCGTGAGCTGGATCACCACCATGCATTAGAATGCCAAGCAATCATTTCCATGGGGCACTCTCTCTTTCGGAGTCTATAACAAGCAATGATGGACTTATGAAAAGAGAGAACACTTAACACAGTTCATCCATGCACAACATAACATCCCATGCTATCTTAGTGAAACAATATATATAGTTTTTCCCAGGTCTTGTGCCATCTCAATCAAATATTCAGTCAATCCTTCAATCCCTATGATTTAGTATTTTGTCTGGTAGTTGAGCTTTTTTATTGGATTTGATTGGTAAAAATATCATTTGCGTGCTTTACACATGTTCTCTGTTCCATGGTGGTGTCCCCTCATTTAGTTGAATTCTCCAAGTTCCTTTTCTTTTATTAAATAATAAAATCAATAGTTTGTTGTGCAAAGTGTAACTCAGTGTTTTTTATTTTTTAAATAACCCTTACAAAAAATAATTGTCACAAATATTAAATCAAAATATAATAATAATGTCTTGGGGGTATTACATAAAGATGTGGCGTCATTATTTAATAGGAATACATTTTCTTTTACTCACTGATAAAGTAGGGCTGAAATTTGTATTTGAAAAACCAAATCTTAATGCCAGGCAGGCTCAGTAGTTAGCCATTTTGAGTGAGTATGAAATTGAGATAAAACACATTAAAGGGAAATAAAATAAGGTAGTGGATGCCTTAAGCAGGAAAACACATGCTATATGTTTAGTTTCAATGAGCAAACAACAAACGGATCTTAAAGAAATATTAAGGACAACCCTACAAGGAGATTATTCTTATAGGGAAATGGCACCAAAACCTCGACTAAGAACTGAAAAAAAAAACAATCTGAAAATTTGAGTATTAACAATGAAGGGTTTTTTATGTTTACAAATAGATACTACATCCCTAACAAAACATAATTGAAAACATTAATAATGGATTAAATGCACAAAAGACCCTACTTTGGCCACCCATGATATCAGAAAATGATAACAACAGTAAATAAATTATTTTATTGGCCAAAAATGAAACAAGAGATTGTTGAATACTTGGAAAAATGTTTAGAGTATCAACATGTGAAGATAGAACATCAACACCCTGCTAGTTTATTACAACTACTTCCCATTCTAAAATGGAAATGGGAAACTATATCAATGGATTTTATAATAGGTTTGCCAAAAACCCAAAAGCAACATGATGCAATAATAGTAGTAATAGACAAACTAAGTAAAGCGGCTCATTTCATTCCAATAAATTCAACATTCAAGGCTCATTTCTAGAAAGGGTTATTCGCGGGATTAGGTACACAATTCAATTTCAGCACGGCGTATCATCCTCAAACCAACAGGAAGACATAAAGAGTAAATCAAGTAGTGGAAGACATGCTACGCATGTATGTAATGGGAAAGGAAACTAGATGAGAAATTTACCTACATTTACCAGAATTTGCATATAACAACAGTTATCAAACTTCATCCAAAGTGACTTTGTTTGAAATTTTATATGGACGTAAGTGTAATACACCCATTAGTTGGGATGAACCTACCAACATAATTATGCTTGGTCCCGAAATGATAAAAGAAATGGAATAAATAGTAATAACAGTAAGACAGAATTTAAAAGCACTGGGCCGACATAAAATTTATGTATATTTAAAAAGGACACAAAAGGAATTTCAAGTTGGAGATCATGTATATCTGAAAGTTAGACCAAAAAGAAGTTCACTCAAACTGGGTAATTGTGCAAAGTTAGCCCCCCATATTTTGTGGTCCATTTCAAGTTTTGGCTTGTAATGGACTAGTGGCATATCAATTAGCACTTCTAGCTACTGCTAGAATTCATAATGTATTTCATGTTTATTTACTTAAAATATATGTGCATGATCCTAAACATGTAATTGATTGGAATGTTATCTAGGTGCCACTAGAAGGGGCCTTCCAGTATGATCCTATATGCATTCTGGACAAGAGGGAAACTCAGCTAAGAAACAGAACCATTGCACAGGTAAAAGTGCAATGGAAACATTTTGAACTAGAAGAAGCAACATGGAAAATGGAAAGTGCCATGAAGGAGGCCTATCCACACTTGTTTCATAACTAGTTAAACATTAAGGACAACTTGTTTTAAGGGGAGGGGGGATTTAATACCTCGAACCCCTATTTTTTATGTAATAAGGATAAAATATTATCCAATAGAAATAGGAAGACTGGATAATTAAGTGTTAATTAGTTGTGATTAAATTATGGTTATGTCGTTATGTGCTTAAAAAATGTAGAAACAATATTGATACAAGAAGGATTCCATTAAGGGAGGAAGAAGTGAACTTAAAGAAAAAGTTAAAAGACATAAAAAAGAAAAATAATAAATAATATAAAAAAGGGGTAATAATAATGATAATAAAAATTCAAGAAATGAAACGAATTAAGAAGCAAAAAAATGGATCTAATCTATAATTGATTATAACAGAATCAAGAAAGGAAAAATATTAAGGAAGCAAAAACAAAAAGCCCAGTCGAGTTTAGAGGGAAGGGATAGAAACAATAAATGTTGCTAGTCTCTCACAAGATTGTGAAAGTGCAGTAGAGGTATGCTGCAATCCAGCACATGGTACTAAGAGGTAGTTTGGAATCCCATAAATGATCTAGTGACTCAAGCATTGAGAGGTACTGTGTTGTACCACCTAACTATAGTCAGGGTATAGTTAGAAGAATCCTTCCTAGATTTGAACTAACGACTGGTTAAATACTTGCAATGATAACTAAAGAAAATGAACTTAAAGGAGAAAGATCTAAAGAGGGAAAAATATTTAACTCCTCTAATGGAATCATGTCTTGGCTTAGGGGTGTTCTAGCAAGGGGTGGGAAATTGTTTCTTGTGGACTATGGTAGGGAGGTTTTTTTCTATGTCAATTGAGTACAGAACATTGACAGCCTATGTAAAACCAGATAAGTATCTGAGATATTAGTTAATGGTTTTATTGAACAATTTTTGTTTCACTCGTGACTATCCTCATACTATTTTTGTTTTAAAATAAACCTTCTGGATATAGAATAGGTTTATTTGTTTATGTTGCTAATTAAATCAATATAATTTCTATGAATTTCCTAATGTATATGACATGTAGGGTAATTCCCTCATAGATTAAAAAACAAAAACCATGTCTGTTTAATTCCCTTATTCATAATAAAATTCTGGGAAAGACCTCTGAACCTTAAGAATGGCTTGTGAATTAAATGATTGTTGTATATTAATTTTACTATTTCTTTTGTGATGTAAACACTTCTTTTCTTAGTTTCATAGAAAATTTAACAGGTCGGTTGACTCTAATTATGTATATTATCTTACAACAGGGTAGATGTTAAATTATAGAGTTGGTCATGACAAAAATCATATTTTAACTGGGATTATCATAATTATGTATATAGACTTATATATCAGGCCATGCCTGAGTTTGAATGAATAGGATTCTAAACTAACATTTACATAGATACAAAATATCAATTAGAAAAACTTGTCATTGTTATCTTTACAAAACAAAACAAAAAAATAGTAAAGAAAAATTTCATAAAACAGAGTCACTAAATAAGAGGTATCGAATCCCGTTGAAAGGATTCCACTAGTAAATCTAGTTCATATTACTTAAGTTCCACAATCCTAGAATCATCCATTATACTTCTTTATAGATTCCCTATCAAATTAAAATTTGCACAGACTACTCGAAGATGTGGAGCATAAATATTGAAATATGCAAACCCCAAATTAAAATACAAGATGTCATGGTTAGATTTAAACCACTTTCCACCATTACGGCATTAACAAGAAATAACTACATATCAACCCAAGAAATACGCCACCGAGAAAACATTGGAAAAGTAGATAAAAGTATTCATACCATTGACATTTTAAACAGTTTAAGTCTTACATTGAAATGATGCAACTCCTTCAAAACCAATAAAAATTAAGAAGGTAGAAAATAAATCCTTCGTTGGACCCAAAAACACTAAAGGACGAAACCTACGGTACATAATTTTGTCCCTAGTCTATTTTTTAAGAAGGGGTTCAACACATAAGCAAGAAATATAGGTTTTAATCCCTACTCGTAAATATAAATACAAAATTTAGGCATAGTCTTTCCATTGGCGAATTGCTACGAGCTCAAAAGACCTTAAAACTGAAAATTGCACCAACTTCATGCTAAAATTATACATACCAAAACACCATCAAAATTACATAGGAAAAACCCTTCCTTCCAGCTCGAGGAACATGGCCACAGTTGGGAATGTGGGCTTACAAAACCAAGGATTCCTCCCTTCAATTCAAGGATGCACAAGCTAACCATCAATAGCGTGCCACAAATCCTGCAATTAAAGGTGGATTTGATAAGTAAGAAATTATTCAGGCTACCAAACAACAATGCAATAATTGTTAAGTAATTACCGAAGAAATGTTGGTTTATCCAGCAATACTGAGAGGGCGGGGGGGGTAAATTAGTATTGCCTACTTCTTTTATTTAAACCAGTAACATTAAAAACACATAAAGACACAGAATTTTATCGTGGAAACCTCAAAAGAGAAAACCACAAAATCAAGCTCATTAAATAAATGATTTCTACAAAAAATGTTTTTTGCTACAACAGATGGAATGCACCAACATACCAGTTTTCTATTTTCTTCAACAAATAACGATGCTACAACACCCCTGTTTTCCAACTACAATTAGAGGGAGGCTACAATCCCCTTAGCAGACATCAATCTACCCCTAGCACCACCCTTCCACCCTTTTCTGTTTTTTTATTTATTTCCAGAACTTCTTTTCTTCAATTCTGTTTCTTCATTTCCTTGGTCTCTGACTAATATTTATTCTTCTTTAATCCAGGCCATTGAGACATCTTCCTTCCTTCTCAAATGCTTGTTTATATATTATCTATCTCATTTTTGAAACGGTGTATCTCTTCAATCTGGACTTGTGTCTTTTCAAACTCGCACCTCTTCAAAAAGATTAATTTCTTGTTTATTAATTAAATAATAAAACCCTGTGTGTTACCTTTATTTAATCCTTGTTCTATTTAACTGGCTGATAAATCTTCTTATTAAATCCCCGTTCTTGTGAGATCATTAAAAAAATGTTTAAAATATGCTTAGTTCAAGCATTTTCAGATTCTGTGTAAACAGAGTTTTTTTCTTCAACTTGTGAGGTTGGTTTTTCACGTGTGTGACCTCCGTATGGAAAATTGAAACCATGACTAGATAACTAATTCAACAAGGAACAAGTTCATTTCAATTGATGAATTTAATGACGCACACACATCATCTGGCAGGCATTTGAAAATGGCATTTTAAACTGTTGATTTGACACTTAGAAAAATTATCAAAACCTAGGTTAACATGAGGAGATTTTTATTTTCATCAAATTGGAAGTATGAGACATCCACTGGATAGAGGCCAGCAAGGTGATTCCATCCAAGACAATTTCATCCTTTGAGACCTCTTTCTCTCTCCTCGATGGACATTTTCTGGAGTAGTGCAAATCAAGCTAAGAGGCACTTTTGGCAGATCAATATCTTCACATATGGATACTTTTTGGACAAACCAATGATATAATTGGATGCACCAATCAACACTCTAGAGACCCATACCCTCAAAATACTTTAATACATCAACCACAGGAAATGGCGGACATATTACTGAGGTCACTTAGGCATTTTTACCAACATTTTTTATACTTAGGCAATTTGTGTAATCTCCAAGGTGGATTTTTTATTTCACCAAAATACTAAACCATTGATACTAGATGATGTAGTACATCTCACTGAGCACAACCAAAGTGATTTCACCTTCAAACTCATCTTCGTTTGACCTAGGTGGACATTTTACTGGACTTGTGCAAAACTACCTAAAACCTTGTTTTGGCAAACCTATAACTTCCTCCTCATACACTCTCAAGACAAACTGAGACCATGGTCAGGTAGACAGATCAAAAAGCTATAGCCTGACAAGATGGGGTGGACATTTACCTTAACCTATGAGGTATGGAGGACATTTTCCAAGGCCACTTGGACCAATTTTCCAACACTTAGCCATTTTCCATAATTTCTCCAGACTGGCAAATCTCTATATAATTAGGTCAAATTGTAATAATGACATCATGAATGTACTAGAGCATCATTAGGTGGATATGCATCTTCATGAACCATGCCACATCATCATACATGCCAAGTCATCACTTCCTTTGTTATTCCTTTGTCTTCCACTAAGTTTGCCCTGCCATCATGTCCTTGGTTATTCCTTTTTCATTACTGAACTCCTTTGACATCAATGACAACCACATTCAACATTCTCCCCCTTTGGCATTGATGGCAACATCTAAAAATTCTCCCCCTTTGACAACAATGACAAAGGATAACATGTTATGCCCTTGCTGTAACCATCTTGATAGAGAATTTCCTATCTTTCTTCTTTTTGACAACTTCCCTTGCCAATATATCTCCTCTTTTAATAAATTTAGCTCTTTGCTTCTCTTCCTCTTGTTAACTGGACTTGGTACTAATCATTGTGTTATGAAACTATGGTTAACATCCTCATTTACCTTCTTGTAGCAAGTCTTTGAAAGAGAACATGGATGATTAGTTCATAGACTCCCCCTTTCAATCTTCCTCCCCTTTGTCAACATTTTCTACATTTTGTGACAGTGTTTACACTCTTCTCTTTTTCAGCCATGCACCAGTCTTATCATTTAACCATGATAATCTCCTATCTTCTCTAATTTTGCTTCTGATTTTGTTACACTTCAACCATTAAGTGTGCTTATCACATAGACATTTTATGGACAAAATGTTTTTCTTCAATTTTGTCACCTCTACTCTACTTCGTGTCCTTGATGAAGATAGCCTTTTATTCTTAGCAAGTGATGTTAATTACTTTCAAATATCAATTGCATTTTTCTGATATTTACTCCCCCTGAGTATATGATCCCTTCTAATGCTAATTCCAGGGTTCTCTTTTAGGTCACAAGAGACTTTAGAAGAGATATTCATCATCTTTCTCTCCATCGGTGTATTTTACATCTTCATCAGGATTTACATCATAATGGATTTCATTCTTATATACAACACTATTATGCTGAGCATCATCTTTGGAAACTTTATTGATGCTTGGAATTTGTGTTTCTTCTGAACCTTTGTAGTCTTCCTTTCTTCTCCACATCTTTCCATGAGGTACTTTGCTTACTCATTTTTCATTTCTTTGTCTCTTGGTTTTCATATTCCATACCTTTTCTTGGGTTTCCTTATTGATTTTACAATCAGCAGCCTTGTGACCGAAATTGTGGCATCAATGACAATATCCATAGAACTTTCCTTTATGTTGAGAAATATTTGATCTTTATGGTTTACAACTTCCATCTTCTTCCATTCCTTCATTTGTTTCTGAACTTTTACTGAAGCATTCTTTCTCAACTTACATTCTCTAGCCATATGTCCAAAATTATTACAAGAGTAGTAATGACCGAAAAAAATATGCTGGTACCTGCTTGTCATTGGTCTTTTAGGTATCATATCAGTTCTATCTTTATTATGAGAAGAGGGAGCATATTTCTGACCATCCTTCTTAATCAGGCTTTTGAGTGCAGCAGCATAGCTTCTTTTATTTCTATCTTGAAATGTACAAGACAAACATTCTTGCTTCTTTTCTTGGTCATAACCTAATCCATTTTTATCACTTGATGATCTTTGGCTACTTATGATTTCATCTAAAGTCCTTGAGTTGTTCTCAAATTTTGATTTAATAGATTCTTTATCAAGCTTCTTTCTAAGCAAAATAACTTATGCTTCAAGTCTTTTAGAGTCTTGTATTTTCTCCTTGGGCTTCTCATTAATGGTATGTTGATCTATCAGCCTTTCTATTTCTTCCTTGAATTTGGAAACTTCTTGTTTTAAACTCTCGGCCTCTTTCATGCTAACCATCATTTGTTGTCTTTATTTGTGCAACTCTTCTTGGAGGGTCTTGACTTCCTCTTCTTTTGACTTTAGCTCTTCTTGGTAGTTTGACAATTTTCCTTTCAAATATTTGTTCCTTCTTCTACATTTTTCAATTTCCTCAAGAGAACACATGAGTTCAGCCTCTAGGTCCACCTCACCTTCCATATCTGATTCATGATCTGGAGCTTGAGTTTCTATTCCCATTAATATAATTTTTGTTTCCTCATCTTCTTCTTCTTCATCTTCACTATCTTCCATAGTGTAAAAGATCTTCTTCTTCCCATTAAACTTCTTCTTGTTTGTTGCTTTGTTCTTCTTGAATTTTTTATATATTTCTCTATCATCACTATCATCTTGTTTAGGATAGGGACATTTTGAAGAAAAATGCCAAATTCTTCCACAGTTGAAGCACTTCAGGGCTATCTTTCCTTCATACTTGCCAGTACCTCTCTCAAGTTTCTTGATGAAAAGAGCTTCTTCATCATCTGAGTTCTCTTAGTGGTTTTTGGGTAATGCTTCAGATTTCTTTGACTCTTTTGTGGCTTTAAATGACGCATCTTTTCTTGATGGTCTGTTATGTTTTGTTCTCATCTCACAAGCATTGAATATTCCATGTAAATCATCCACTTTCAGAGAGTCAAGATCATCTCGATCTTCTACAGTAGACACTTTTGAATCATACTTCATTGGTAGGGTTCTTAGTACTTTTTCAACAACTTCTTTCTCTTTTATATTTCCTCCCAAGCCTCTAATAGCATTGACAATTTCATCTACTCTTAGAATATATTCTGCAATAATTTCTTCCTCTTTCATTTTTAGACTTTCAAACTGCCCTTTGTATGTTTGAAGTTTGGATTGTTTGACTTTGGTATCTCCTTCATAAACAGTTTTTAATTTATCCCAAGCACCTTTGGTTGTCTTACATTACATGACTTTTAACAAACACTGAATTTGCTAATCCATTCAAAATTGCATTCAAATCTTTTGCATGGGATTCATATTGTTTTTTTCCATCTCTATTTGTAGGTAGGTTGTCTGGTATTTTTAACCCTTTTCAACAACATTCCAAACTTTGCATCCAAGAGACATTAGATGGCATCTCATTCTTACACTCCAATATGCATAATTTTCTCTTGTGAATAATGGAGGTCTATTAGCAGCGAAACCTTCTTGTTGATCCATAGTGTTTCTAATAGGATATTCCTTCCAGTGATTATGTTGTAGTGAAGGATCCTGCTCTGATGCCAATTGTTTGTTTATCTAGCAATACTGAGAGGGGGGGTTGAATCAGTATTGCCTACTTCTTCTTCTATTTAAACCATTAACATTAAAAAAACATAAAAAATGGATCAAACAAATAAAGACACATAATTTTATCATGGAAACCTCAAAATATCAAACCAAAAAATCAAGCTCATTAAATAAATGATTTCTACAAAAATTGTTTTCTGCTACAACAGATGGAATGCACCAACATCCCAATTTTCTATTTGCTTCAACAAATAAGGATGCTACAACACCCATGTTTTCCAGCTACAACTGGAAGGAGGCTACAACCCCCTTGGCAGACTTCAATCTGCCCCTAGCACCACCCTTCCACCCTTTTCTGTTTTTTTTTTAATTTCCGGAACTTTTTTTCTTCAATTTTGTTTCTTCATTTCCTTGGTCTCTGACTGATCTTTCTTCTTCTTTAATCTAGGCCATTGAGACATCTTCCTTCCATCTCAAATGCTTGTTTATATATTATCTATCTCATTTTTGAAATGGTGTATCTCTTCAATATGGACTTGTGTCTTTTCAAACTCGCATCTCTTCAAAAAGATTAATTTCTTGTTTATAAATTAAATAATAAAACTATGTGTGTTACCTTTATTTAATCCTTGTTTTATTTAACTGGATGAGAAATCTTCTTATTAAATCCATGTTCTTGTGAGAGCATTAAAAAAAAATTTAACATATGCTTAGTTCGGGCATATTCAGATTCTGTGTAAATGGAGATTTTTTCTTCAACTTGTGAGGTTGGTTTTTCACGCGTGTGACCTCCATATGGAAAACTGAAACCATGACTGGATAACTACTTCAACAAGGAACAAGTTCATGTCAATTGATGAATTTAATGACGCAATCACATCATTTGGCGGCCATTTGAAAATGGACTTTTAAACTGTTGATTTGACACTTAGGAAAAATTATCAAACCCTAGGTTAACATGAGGAGATTTTTATTTTCATCAAATTGGAAGTATGAGACATCCACGGGATAGAGGCCAACAAGGTGATTCCATCTAGGGAAATTTCATCCTTTGAGACCTCTTTCTCTCTCCTTGGCGAACATTTTTCTGGAGTAGTGCAAATCAAGCTAAGAGGCACTTTTGGAAGATCAATATCTTCACATATGGATACTTTTTGGACAAACCAATGATACTATTGGATGCACCAATAAACACTCTAGAGACCCATACCCTCAAAATAATTTAATACATCAATCACAGGAAATGGCAGACATTTTACTAAGGTCACTCATGCATTTTTACCAGCATTTTTATACTTAGACAATTTGTGCAGTCTCCAAGGTGGATTTTTTATTTCACCAAAATCCTGAACCGGTGATACCAGATGATGTAGTAAATCTCACTGAGCACAACCATAGTGATTTCACCTTCAAATTCATCTTCCTTTAACCCAGGTGGACATTTTACTGGACTGGTGCAAAAGTGCCTAAAACCTTGTTTTAGCAGAATTATAACTTCCTCCTCAGACACTCTCAAGACAAACTGAGACCATGGTCAGGTAGACAGATCAACAAGCTACATCCTGACAAGATGGGGCATACATTTACCTTAACCTATGAGGTACGATAGACATTTTCCCAAGGCCACTTGGACCAATTTTCCAACACTTGGCCATTTTCCAGAATTTCTCCAAACTGACAAATCTCAATATAATTAGGTCAAATTGTAATAATGACATCATGAAGGTACTAGAACATCATTAGGTGGATTTGCATCTTCATCAACCATGCCACATCATCATACATGCCAAGTCATCACATCCTTTGTTATTCCTTTGTCTTCCACTGAGTTTTCCCTGCCATCATGTCCTTGGTTATTCCTTTGCCATTATTGAACTCCTTTGACATCAATGACAACCACATTCAACAAGAAAAACATACCTATGGAAATGTAACTTAACTGAAAAGTAACAGTCGAGCTACCATATTTAGAAGAAGAGAAACGCCTCTAATAATTAGCAGAGTTATTATACACATCCAATTTACTAATGAACACAGCTGACACAACATCTCACCGCCATAAGCGATCTCAAAGGGAATAAACCCTCATGACTTGAGCTGAGCTTGAAGCTCCAACTTCAAACCCAGAATGAGGTAGGAGAGCTATGCCTTGCTCTCGTCAAAAGATGAAATAACAAACACCCTCAAAACCTTAATAAATCTCATCTATATCCTTCCAAGTGAAAATTATTAAGAAATTGGAAGCATTGAAAACCCACAACTAAAAACATGTATAATCTGTACAAGTCCCAGCTCACTAACACTCTCTCCAACGAATGGTATACTCAAGGGCTATAAACCATGAACTATCAATCCATTTACCTTGCACTATTGGCATCATTAAAACCCACAAAGTTAACACTTATTAATTGTATAACCTATACAAGACACAGTGGAAGATGTTAGCATTCATAAATGCTATTTAAACCTTGCCAACCAATTGAGTCCACATAACCCCAAAGTTGGAAAGGTAAATAATGGCAACCAAAAAAAAGAGCTTTCAATCTTTATGATATATAAAGTCAAACAACTATAAACCTAAATCCCTAAATCCAGCCATAATTTAGGATTGAATTGATTTTACCTTGTTTAATAAAATAAAATAAAAATGATTTACTCTTAAAAACATTACACTTTTATTTAAAAGATTCATCATTCATTCTATGATCAATTGATCAATATAAAGAAAAAAATTAAAAATATAGATTATTTAATTTATTTATAAAACTGATCTATGCTTTATGACATTTCATTTTCCAAACACTTCTTGCATTTGTCTTCCCAAATATTTTTTGAAAGTTTATAAATATAATACTCACAAATATTCTACATAAAAGTTTTAAAATTTGATAATTTCTAAGAAATGTTTCTTATATTATATTTAAAAAATAATGTTATAAGTTTTTACAATAATGGCAACAATTTGTCATTCGAGCATTTGGTTAGCAGCTCTTGTTTTAATTGTTCTTGAATAAAATTGGAAGTTAAAGTGATTTTGTTCATGATATTAAAAGCTCAATATTTAATCTTAATTTCTTATTTTTCCAAAATGTATTATCACATAAATTTATTCAATTAACTAACTTAAATTTATATACTTGTATATATAGTAATGTAAAAAGGTAAAAGGTATAATTTGTATAATTTTAAGAGTATACACGTAGTTGAGTAATCTTAGCTATTTTATTATTTCTATAAAAATATAATAACCATAAATTCAAATTCAAAAGGGAAATATTTTATTAAATAATTTTATAATAATAAAAAATTAATTAACAAAGCAAGATCATATATATGTTTTAATTTCAATCTTTAAAATATTAAATACAAAATTTGTTTCATATAATTTTTCTTAAACCTTGCCTACAGTTTCAAATTTTAAATAAAAAATTTAACAATTCAAATTCAGAACAGTATACATATCACCTAAACCAGATAAATAGGCAACCCAAACCAGCTACAAAATAATTTTATGATAAAATTGATAAAACAAACATATTAAAAATTTGTTAACTGCATAAAAAAAATACACATCTAGCAACTCAATCTTAAATGTATTAGTAATTTTATTAATATTATCACAAACAACAAAAGACATATCCCAGCCAGAATTTGGCGCTCAATCTCAATATGAAAAGTCATTGAAAAGAACAAATAAAACCTTATAACAAAATTAATTCATCTAATAAAACATGTTCTCTCAAACCCATCATAAATAATAATAATAACACAATACCATCATTCCCTTAACTTGGGCTATTTTAATCCATGCCGAAGGGCTGGTTAAGCTTATAAATAGCTTCAGTAATTACACATTACAAATTATTTTCAAACATATCACACAATGATCATCACCGATATCAAAATGAGTAATTCACAACAAACAATTGCCCTATCTCTCTCTCATATAATTTACTTACTCAGGGTAGGGTTTGCTTCAGTACAATTCCAACTGCACTTTCATTGTCAAGAGTCGCTTCATCTACTGGACTGTTAAATTTTTGCGTTTTAATAGAAGTAGAGGCGATTTTGATTGGAAGTGCTCGTCATATACTCAAATAAGTTAAAAATTACTACATATAACAAACTTATCGGCAGTCTGGACCGGTGACATGATCTCCCACGTTACTCTGAAAAGAGACATCGATCCCTACATCGTCCTGAGGAGTTGAAAGAGCACCATGCGAAGATGATTCTTCCTGCTGCTGTGACATGATTCCTGAAACATTGTCCATCATTCCCTGCATGTTCATGTTCAACAGTAGATTGATCTCATTTTCACGGATATTATCAAGTAAGATTGTTATCATCGACATCCTAATCTATTTTATTCAAAACACCAGAACATAAACACTGCGGCGCGCCCAGTATTGCAATTTTAACTTAGTGATGATCAAATATAGTAAACTGAGGCACCAGGGTAGAGGGGAATGAGGTGTATGCAATTTTAACTTAGTGATGAAATATAGTAAACTGAGGCACCCGGGTGGAGGGGATTGAGGTGTACCTGAACCAAAGAGTACGGATTTTGTACTATTGATGGCATCAAGCCACCAGCTGCTGCGTATGATGGCTCCCATTGGGAAGGCCCTAGCCCAACAGTAGAACCATATTCCCCCATATGATGATGATGATGTTGGTGGTGGTCGTGATTACCGGCGTCACCTTCCAAAGTTGTATAATCAAACCGCATATGCGCTGGGCTTGAGTGATCGCTTGCATGGCTGCCCAGTTGAAAATTACCATGCGTCTCCTGTGGATGCCCCGTGAAAACTACTCCGTTTGGCATACATTCTTCTACACATTCCCTTCAAATCAGAAACATTCAAGCTATATGAGGAGACGGAATATAGTGAGTTGAATCCACAGCAGAAACAATTCAAGCTATTATGTGAGGAGACGGATAGTGAATTGAATCCTGAAAAGAAAAAGATTGATGATGAATGCCAACGCACCTGATGGTAAGCATGCCGTTCGAATCTAAAAAATTCGGAACACTTGTTTGCGGGTCTCTTTGTGGCATCCAGTGGATCAGTTGATTGTCACTGGTACTTGCACCGTTTGGATTCGTGTTTTGTTGCATGTATAACTGTAGTAGAGGGATAACTTGTCAGCTTTCGAATATAGACCATCAAACCTAATGCCACATACTCATGTTTCAGCCTGTTATATCTATGCTAACAAATCCGAGCATGTCTGATAATATTATTCATTAGTATTTTTGAAAGCCTAAAGAAAAAAAGTCGGATAGCAAGACTAGAAAATTAACAGGCAGGATAAGATAATTAAGATGAACAAACGTCCTCTGTAAAATCTTTTGTGTAACCCTAACGATTTATGATTACACACTTACTGCAGTAAATTTCCAAAAAACTTAAAACAACGATATAGGTCATGTACCCTAAATTAGATAACGCATACAATATTTTGTTTCTGTATTATAAATATAAATCATTCCATAAGACACTGGTCCGAGCCACTCAATCTATCATGATCAGCCAAACCAACTGAAATCACTGCAGGGGCTGTGATTGAGGGGTATACCGGCCCGGATGCTTTTAACAGAACTCAGCAAACTGAAAGCAGGAGACTGTAATTTAGGGGTAAATTGGTGGGAGTTTAACTCAGTTGGCCTAAAGATCAATTTTCATCATTTTGGTTGTAAATAATTTTTCTCAGCATTTTGATGGCTACATTATTTCTCAGCATTTCGATGCTTGCATCATTTCTCAACTAATGGGCAATTCCATTAATATAGAATTATTTTATAACTGGATTTATTAAGCGTAAAGGAGATTTAACTGGGACAAATGGATACAAATCTTAGTAGAGGGAATTGCAGATTGACTGCAGTTAGGACAAAATGGAAATAAAGAGTTTCACCTAAAACAACTCTGGGCCTGAAAAAATGCTAAACTCAACCAGCTGTATGGGGGCTTTCTATTATAGAAACACTTAAAAAGCTCAATTAATTGGCAGTTCTATTAATATATAATTAATTTATAACTGGATTTATTAAGTATAAAGAGATTTGAATACAAGTATAAAGAGATTTGATTACAAGTAGGACAAATTGTTACAGATCCTAGTAAAGGGGATTGACTGCAGTTGGTACAAAATGAAAATAAGTGTTGCAGATCCTAGTAGAGGGGAGGTGTTGCAGATCCTAGTAGAGGGGAGGGGATTGACTGCAGTTGGTACAAAATGAAAATAAGTGTTGCAGATCCTAGTAGAGGGGAGGGGATTGACTGCAGTTGGTATAAAATCAAATAAATAGCTTCACTTAAAACAACAGTCTACCTGAAAATGAGGTGTTTGTAGGAAAAAGTTAAAGCTAAAAGAGTGGTTGTATGAAGATTTTCTGTAAAAGAAAAACTTAAAAATGAAGTGTTTGTAGGAAAAGTTAAAGTTAACGCAGTTGTTGTATGAAGATTTTTTTGTTAAAGAAAAACTTAAAAAACTTAATTAATTGACAATTCTACTAACCTATGATTATTTTATACCTGGATCTATTAATAAAGAGATTTAATTACAATCAGGATAAATTGTTACAAATCTTAGTAGAGGACAAAATGAAAATAAAAAGCTTCACCTAAAACAACACAGATAGAACAGGTGAAGCAATTCACCCTCAAATTAAGAGAAGTTAAATAAAAACTCTTTAAATTTTGTAAATTTATTTTTCTTTTCTACAAATGTTATAATGGTTTGATCATAATTAGTGTACACATTTCTTTTCATAATAACATCATAATGTTGGAAATTGTGGCTAAGAAAGTAAAGATTTTTTTAAATAAGAAAAAAATTGTTTGGAATTCATGACATTTCAAATCCTTTCTAATTGGAATTATGTAAAGACAAAATATTTGAAAGAAATTTCAAGATATAGGAGTACAACAAACATACAAATCTAAGAATAGCAAGGTATTCACTTTTCTAGTAAAAGTTTTAATCAATTACAATAACAGCAAGATCAATTACCTATCACCTGTTAGGTCACATGTTTAATAGAATTCTAACATGTTAATAGGAAGTTTTATTACATAATTTACAAATTTTAAAAGAAAATAAAAAGTTAAACAATAGTTCCAAATATGCAAGCACAAGTTTCCTGACAAACTTGAAAGTTTTGTTCATACTAATCCTAAGCATCTTAGATATATTCGAAGTGCAAACTTCAAAAGATGTTTAAAGAAAAGTGATGATCATTGAAGTGAATAGAGGTTAGGAAAGAAATATGGCTTACCCTTCAAGCTCAACTAAAGTGCAACACTACAAAGAATATGTCAACTAACCAACACTCATAGAACCAAATATGATAATGAAAGTTAAAAATACAAGTTTACTTTGAATTCTAAGTGTATAGTTATTACAAAATAACCAAGAATTTAAGGTGTGAAGAAAAACAAAAATCAATAATGATATGGAAAATTTTAAGAAATCAAGAAATACAATCATAAAGAATGAGAAGAGCTTGGAAAACTCATGAAACAATGAAAAAAGTTTTATCCTTTACAATGCTTAGTTAAAAATGCAAACAATTATCATTGAAATTGTAAGTTATAATTTTTTTTCTAATTTTAATTAGTTATTTCATTTTACTATATTTTTTGAAAATCTATTAATTTTAAATTTTAAATAAAGAATATTAAAGAATATTAATATATATATATATATATAAATTATAAAAAATAAATCCTAAATACTATTACAAATGATCTATTACATTTTTTTGTTTAGTGCCTTTCATATTTCAAAATCAGTAAATTAAGTTTATAGAAATGGATTTTACCAATACATTTTCAATTGTTTACCAATTAACATATTTGATCAAAATGATTGGATTTATGCAATGTTTTGGTTGATATCACTACTTCTTTAAGAGTAAATGGAGTGTTACTTACATTAATAAATGGTTAAAAATATTTATAATTTTAAATCAATTTTTATTACTAAAAAGAAATTTAAAAAAAAAAAATATAAACATGTATATAATTATAAAGTATTTTAGTAAAATTTAAATATCTATTTTGATTGAAATTTTGATAAAAACTTAATTTATAAAATTACTCACAAAAATATCTATCCAAAATAACTTTTACAAAATTAATTATACAGATTAAAAAAATGAAAATGAATCATAATAAACAGCTGTATATAAAACTGATAATACAAAAGGGTAATCCCTTGCACTTTTGATCAAAATGAGATATATCCAATGTCCATCATTAAACTTATATTATCAAACTTACTAAAGAGAATATATTCACTAATCACGATTATATTTATAATATAAAGAAATTTCAGTTTCCATTCATTTCTTTTCTTTTATGAATTTAAGTAACACTCAGTCACACATACCTGCATGTTTGCTTGGTCATAAGCCATGTGACTTTCTTCCAATAAATGCTGCACCAAGTAATTATAAAAGTAAGTACATCTTTAAAGTGACAAAAATAAAACCTAATATTTAATATCTATTCTACCTATGAAGCTCTCATATACAACTTTATATTTTCCCAAAAACCTATCTTTCAGTTACAAAGAAAACATAACACGTACTTTCCTCATACGAACTCTGTGTAAAGACTCCTCAAGCATCCGCTCGTAGTAGATAGCCTGTTCTACCGATGTTATCATAAGAGGATCTGCCTCCAAACATCTGGAATAATGCATGAAAATCGTAAGTTTCTTATATTAGCTGAAACATCTCTCTCAATTCTAAAATTTTGCATGAATATCGTAAGTTCTTCATCTGAAGATCTGCTAATTTACAATCTGCAATTCTGATGAAAATGGCATGTAAGCTACATGTGTCGCTGTCACAATTGCAAGGCCCTTTAAATTTTTAGTCCCGCTTTATTTTGCTGGTAGCTATTTGATATTCTGATTCGCAAGACAATTTTTTCCATCGTGGAGCTTCAAAATAAAAAGCAAGGGCTATCAAATTAGGGGAAACGCTAAGCTTATCTATTCCTTGCAAATATTTAACAGGGAGATTAACAGGAAGTTACTCAATAAATTTGCAAGGCGCTCTTTATTTATTAGGCCTGATTTATCTTTCTTGTGGCTATTGGATATCTGATATGGAACACAATATTTTTCATCAAGAAGCTTCAGAATAAATCTGATTTATTTTTCTTGCAACTGTTGGATATCTGATATGGAACACAATATTTTTCATCAAGAAGCTTCAGAATAAACCTGATTTATTTTTCTTGCAGCTATTGGATATCTGACATGAAACACAATATTTTTCATCAAAAAGCTTCAGAATAAACCCGATTTAATTTTCTTTCAGCTATTGGATATCTGATATGGAACACAATTTTTTTCATCAAGAAGCTTCAGAATAGACTAATCAAACAAATTAAGGGTGTCCAGGGAGTTTCATGGAAGTAAAACTTTTCTAATATTTGATAAATGCAATGTTAATCACTTGCACTTGTTCAAATCTTTTGAAGGATGAGGTATGCATCTTCGGACTGTATGCAGCAAGGAGGAAACTGACAGCTAAAAGAAATAAACCCTAGAGCATGTAAACCGAAGGAAACTGATAGCTGAAAGAAATTAAAGTATTTTTCCGGCGTATTTTCAAGGACAACATTGATGAACTAGGCAGAGAACATTGATGAACTTAGCAGAGTTCAGATCATATGAAATTTTAACGATAGATTCCCTCAATGAAAAATAATCCAGGTGAATGAATGAAATTCACATAAAAGCAAATTGGGAAAAACTGAAATTAAAACTTGTTTAAGATACATTACCGGCTATCCAAGAAAACGCAAGTGTAATACAATTTACTCTCACGGAAGGGAAGGGAGGAAAGGAATTACCTGAGCTTCCGTTCTGCCTCTTCGAGTTGCACTTGCCATCTGTGAATTTCCATTTGTAGATCCTGCAGAGTTGAGCCATGGGAATAGCTTAGAAATGCGGTGAAACTACTGTCGATTCTTCGAAGGGCAGCGATTTCTGAAACATTTTGTATACAGATTTAAAGAAAACAAAGTACAGAAAGAAAACAAGCATACCTCTACACTTGAAACGTTGCCTGGGCTGTTGATTGGCATGCAAAATATACATTAAACAACGATCAGCATCCATTGAAGAAGACTCGGATTTATTATCAAGGATTCACTTTCATGCAAAAAAATCTGAATATTTAGGTCAATGATTTATGAACCTTGCTAGATGATTTGCAAGGTCGCTTTCGCACTTCAATTTCTTGAGAGCTTTATTGAGAAACTGTTCAATGCATGCAATCGGTGAGCTAGGTTTTTGAAACCCTTGATCCATGAATTATGTATATTGCTTCTAAAGCTTTGATCCGTACACTAGATCTATGAAAATAAAAGCAAATCACAGATAATAAAATTTGGAGGTCAGGGTTCACGGATCTTACTTCTTGATTCTGAACCCTGTTTGGATGCCCATATATGGAAAACAAAAAGGAAAAAAAAAAAAGAATAAGCATATTCCTCACCAACAAAACCCATCGCAACAAAAATCTGACATGCATCGCACACAGATCCCATAACAAAGGCCATAAAAAGCCCTACAATTTTAAGGCTCTCAGATTAAATTTCCATATGAGCATACCTGCCCCGTTCATGTTCTGGCATATTGACAAACCTTGCAATAACATCCTCGATCCTACTACAATGCCAGTGCCATAAAACAAAAGGACAAAAACACAAAAGACGATCAGCAATAAGAAATTAGGAAAGGATTGTAGATCTTCAAAAATCAGATATATTTCAGCTATATGCATATCAAGTACAGGGAAAACCAGGCAAGTCTATATCTATGAAGGTGGGTAACCTTTTTTTGCCGGAGAATTGGCTCAATCGGCCAGATGGTGAGAACATAATAAGTGCAATGTCGATGTCGCAGAGAATAGAAAGTTCATAGGCCTTTTTGATGAGGCCATTTCTCCGTTTGGAGAAGGTAACCTGCCTGTTTGTACTGTTTTCTATTTTCTTGATCTGGAGCTTAACTCTCCCCATGTTTAGCAATATTTCCCGGCAGGCAGTCGGTGATGGTGGTCGCCCTTTGCCTTGCAGGTAAGGTAAGTATATATGGGATGGGTTGGGATGGATGTGGAGAGTAAATTGGAGAGAAAATAATGGCACTGGCTTTGTTGCATGGATGGATTTTTTTGTTTTTCTTTTGCCCTTTTTAAATAGCGAGATAGATTTTTAGGGTATTGACATTTATTTCGCGAGTCCCGACGATTTCCTTCCTTCTCTCGCCCGATTAAATTTTTATTTTTTTCATCGTTATCGCACAAAATTAATATTAACTTCCCGCATGTTGTTTTTTTGTTTTTTAATTAATTCTTGATAATTTCGAATGAAAGTTTTATATAAATAAAAATATATTTATTTTGTATAAATAATTTTAAAATGTATAAATATTAGGGAAATTTAGTATATATTTAATAAAGTATTAAATCATTTTTTATATAGAAGATTGTGTTATATTGCATTACATATTTTTGTTTTTAGATTATTATTGATGTAAGTGTTTTAATTCTTTTAGAAATAATAAAAGTTTATTGTAGCTAGAGTAGTTAGAGTGTTGTAGAGCTCATCATGAAATGTAAATGATGTTGGCTTAAACTTAAAAAAATAAATTATGTTGATTTCATTTTAAATTTAAATTTAGATATATAAAGTACATGATCAAATATTTTAAGGTGTAAATTTTTTCTTAATGTGTAACTCAATTGCCAAATTAATAGTGAGAACAATGAAGTATTTAGTGACGCAAGCACTCCAACTTATCCATAAAATTGTGAAAACAATGGCATAGTTAATGACTCAAGTGCTCCAAGCTATCTATAAAACAGCAAAATATAAAATAACATCCAACTTATCCATAAAATAGTGAAAACAATGGCATAGTTAATGACTCAAGTGCTCCAAGCTATCTATAAAACAGGTAACTCAAAATATAAAATAACATAATTTAAGGCAGCCAATCTTTTTACATTAAAAAACACATGTCAGTGTTACAAGTTTTAAGGTTATTATTGATGCAAGTGCTTCGATATTTTTTTGAAAATAACAAAACCTATTATAAATGAGTTGTCAAACTAATAGTGAGAACACAACTAATATTACAAGTTTATAAGTTATTAATGATGCAAGTGTTCTAACTTTTTTCGAAAATGACAAAGCGTCATAACTGAGTTGAGTGAGAACACAACTAATAAAGCAATGATGTAGTTAGTGAAGCAATCTCTTTACATCTAAAAACGTATTAATATTACAAGATGCAAGTGCTTCAACTTTTTTTTGAAAATGATAAAACCTATTATAATTAAATTGTTAAATTAACAATAAAAACATAGCTAATAAAATAATGACATAGTTAATAATACAAGTTCTCCAACTTATTCATAAAACAAAGATGTCAAAAAAACATAATTTATAAACAGTACATAATATAAAAATGCAAATACTCCCACTTATTTGTAAAACAAATTACATCAAATATAAAATAATATAATTTAAAGTAGAACCAATCACACAAAATAAAAAATAATATAATTTAAAGAAAATAAATTATACAAATATAAAATAAAATAATTTAAATTATCATAAGTAATATAATAATTTACTTATGATCAAAAGGATGACACAGATCACTTCTTCCTTCAAAACATTATAGTTAATAACACAAGATTGGTTAAAAGGATGACACAGATCACTTCTTCATCCAAAACCTATTAATCCTTATCATTACAAACTGCATGATCAAAAAAGCAAAAAAACAAAGATATACACATTCTTTCTCTAATGTCCCTTTTCTGACCAAAACATAAAAAAACACTCATATCTAATTCAGGAAGTAAAGAGATCCACTCTCGTGAATCTCTTCTTCAAAATATTCTTCCCAAATAAGGAATCCATCTTCTCCTCTAAGTGCCTGTTTGAATAAACTATGCCTGATTGTGTTCCCTGTATATGTGCTTAATGTCTAAATCCACAAACTTCTTCACTTTAGTCCTTATTCTGTTGCACCAATGTGATAATGTTATGACATTCAGCTTGTATTCACCTAATGCCTATTTTATAGTTACTCTAGAATCTCCAAATAACTTAAGTCTTGGAAAACCAAATTGATTTGCCAATCTCATAGAAACCCATAAATTTCTTACAACTAGGCAAGATCATAAATAATATAATTTTATTTAAGATAGTTTTTTTTACCAAAATTTTGGTAAAACAAGTAAAAAAAATAGTTAAACCATGTAATAAATGTATTCCATTTTCCAAGTTAAAGGAATAAGTTAAATATGTAGTAAATGTATTTCAGTTTCAAGCAAAAGTTAAATTGAATTTTGTAAAGTTTTAAAGTAGGATAAGAGTTCCATCATAATCTTTACTTATATATCGGTAGTATAAATCATAATTAAAATTGATTGGATTTTATTTTTTTTATAAAATAAAATATTTAAAATATAAAATAATATAATTTAAAGAAAATAAATAATATAGTTTATAAATTATAAATAAGGAATAAGAAATTTATTAAAAAAAAGAAAAATGTTAAATAAGTCAAATTATTTGTAATCATGGAGAAATCTCAAAGTGGTTTTGAATGAATGTTTGAAAGATTAATGAGAATATTATTATTATGATATATAATTTTTTTGAAAAAAAATTAACAATCTAATAAAGATAAAAGCTTACTAATAGATATATTGCCAAAACTTTAAAATACCAATTTAACAAAATTATATGAAAAAATAATTCTAAAGTAGTAATTGATTGTCTCAAAGATGGAAAGAAGTCCCCACAATTTAACAAACATGGAAGGTTTTAGACATTATTAAAATCCTAAAAAATGAATTTAGAAAGATTATATGAAAATATAGTTTTAATAATGGATCATTTTAATGGAAAGTTACCAATTTATGTTATTAGAATATGCAATCTTTTTAATATTTTATTTGTTGTGGAAGCCTTTCAAATTGAATACAATGCCTTGTATAGATATTCAAATTTAAGGATGATTGAATAAAATGTAATTCATATATTGAAATTTTGCAATAGATGATTGATGACCATGTTTTATATAGATATTCAAATAAGGATGATTGAATAAAATGCAATTCATATATTGAAATTTTGCAATAGAAAATTGATGGTTGTCTAATCGTTTATTCAATGGTTATCTAGTCTTTTATTCAAGATCATACCTTGAAAATTTGTTAATTTTGTTTCCATGTGTCTTTTTATGCATTCAAATTATGGACTTGATTTCCACTAAGGATGTTAATATGATTTCCACTAAAGATGTTAATAAAATAATGTCCATAAGAACCTATCGTATGATTCTTAAAGACATTATGTATTATACAATAAAACCTTTCTAATAAAAAATAATATTATCTACTTTAATAATACACAAAAATATTAAAATTTTATTAATGTATGATTTAATGGAGGGTTTCATATTTCTCCATTAAAAGAAGCTAATTTAATAAAGGGTGGGGTTCACCATTCTCTTTGTTAAATTTTGATGGTGTTGAAAAATTATGAAAAAGCTTGATAGCAATACATTTTAGACATATTATTATTTCTTTCAAACATGTTATTATTGCTCTTTTATGTTGCCATTATGTTATAATAATTTTTATCACATCATAATTTTAGTGAAAAGAATGGTGCAATCTTATACAGGGTGATCTTCATTGAATTGAGTTGTATATAAGGAATTTAATCTCCAAGCGAACCTTTAAATGAAACACTTTCAAAGTAAGAAGGACTCTTGTTATCTAACCAATCAATATAAGATGTTTCTTTTTAATCTTTAATAATTTAGACTAATATATATTCTTGGTCATGAGAAAAGATTGGAGTCAGAAGAGAAACAGGTCCAAGAAGATGGAAATGAAGAAGTATGTTTGATTATCATACTTGATCAGAATGGCGTTTACATATGGCTAGAGGTATTTTAAGACAACTCAAAATGTCCCTAAGAAAATCAAAAGCTAAGGCTCGTCACTCGCTAGGTGGCATTAGGTTTTCACAAAGCCCAGTTTTTGAGGTTAGAGCTTTCACTTCCGACACAGTTAGGCACACTGGTATCCCACATGCCGAGAACAGAGATATTACTACAAACCGAGCTAGGCAGTAAGGGATGCTTCGAGAATAGGGATTTTACAACTCCCAAAAAGAATGATCCTCTTTGTTCGAAATTTATTCAGAGTCCAGCACATTGTTTTAGTCCTAAATTTCTATCAGATGGCCTCTCACAGGCTCTCTTCAAACCAAGGTAATTTTTAGGGGTGAAATTTCGCCAATTGGCTATTTTTTGGGCCTTTTTTCAAAAAATAAATTTGTTATTTGGTCTTTTTTAGCCTCTAATATCGCCTCTATTTACATAAAATATTTTTTTTTATCATCATATTAGCCAAAATTTACACATTTCAGTGGTAAATTGTATGTTTCATATTTAATATTCGCCTACCTATCTATATACATGTTTTTTTCAATCCAAAATAATCACCTACGATACTATACTTAATTATAATATTGGAATCCTTAAAAAATACCCTGCTTCAAACTGTTATGAGGATGGTATGGGGGGTTCTAGTTTTATAGGTGGCTCTTTATCTTTCGAAGATCTGTGCAACGATATACGATATCCCTTGTCAACACTTGTAAATATTCAAGCAAAACCCAGTTACAAGAAGAAGAGGGTTCTGAATTTAGTCCTCAAAGAAGACATGCAGATGAAGGACGTGGTTAAAAATTGTGAAAGAAGGCTTGTTGGGAGATTTCTTGGCCGTAAGACTAGTGACTATGGCATCAAGAACTGAGTATCTAACAATTGGGTAGCATATGTAGGGTATGAACTTGAGTCTTTCGTCTTATCAAGAGGTTGGCTTTCTTTTAGGTTCCATACCAAATCTCATGCCAAGAATATCTTGAAAGGAGTATGTAAATGGGATTCCTTTGTTCTTACTCTAAATTTTTGGTCGCCACTTTTCGATGCCACTAAGGAGAGACTTGACATGAACCAGGTATGGATAAAGATGCCCAAACTTCCTTTCGATCTCTGTTCTCTTGAAATTTTTAAAGAAATAGGGAACTCTTTGGGCACCTTCATAGAAGCAAATTTGTCATATCTACTGATTGGAATTTTGAGTGGCTAAAATCCTTATCTCTTTAGACCTCAGCGAAGGTATTTCAGAAGAGATAGTCCTTTATCTTAATGGTTTGTCTCACATTCAAGCCCTTGACTATATAATCCTTCCTTTTAGATGCAATCATTTCCATATATGCGAGCATTTGGTTGACGAGTGTTCTCTTTCATTCAGTAGGAAGGTATGGGTCCCCAAAGGCATTTTTGCAGACCAGAAAGGGTTTACTACTTTGAAGACTATCTCCCCAATTCCTTCTAATGTGGTTCTGGTTAGGGAACAAGTGATTTCATATCCTCATTTCCTTAGTATTCCCAAATATTCTCCACACTTTTCGTCCTTACAAAAGGAAGGGATCCCTACCCTAGATGATTTTCCGTTAGAGCAGATTGTCTCTCCATTGAAAGCTCTTTCACGACTGGGTTTCTCCCCTTCAGTTAGTTCACCCTAGCTAGCTTCCTCGTGTCTAGAAGTTACCTCTAATTTAGAATCTACTAATTGTTCTACTCCTCGGGTACAGGATATTTCTCTTAATGACAAGTTTTTTAAAATAAAACTTCGACCAAAATTGGGAGGAAAAGACTTCCTAGATAGAGGTGGAGGTATTGGTTTGAACCCCAGTATTGTTTCATCTGGGAAAAGAGGAAGAAGAACAAATTTAAAAAAAGATCAGACTAAAGCAAAAATGGAAGTAGCAGAAGGAACTCAAAGATCCATAAATGGGATGCTTAGAGAAGCAAAGTCCCCGACGAGGTTTCCTTAATGAGGCTTTTTTCCTTGAATGTCAAAGGGATGGATAAACCATAAAAAAAACTAGCCATTCGTAGGTTGA
Source organism: Larix kaempferi (assembly GCA_027924585.1). NCBI lineage: Eukaryota > Viridiplantae > Streptophyta > Pinopsida > Pinales > Pinaceae > Larix > Larix kaempferi. The sequence goes on along the minus strand of BSBM01000236.1, from coordinate 6,821,458 downwards.
TTTCAACAAATCATCCCGATATTCTTTTTTTCCAAGAAACCATGACGGATGGTGGTAAACTTATTACTGAACTTAAAAACGTGTTAAATGAGTAGAAGTTTGGCTTTATGGATGCTAAAGGATGATCAGGTGGACTTATTACTGGATGGAAAGAAGGGGTATGGTAAATAAAGAACATCTGGGCCATGCAATTGATCCTGGGAACATAATTAGGATCCATTAAAACTGGTAAAGTTTTCCTCTTTGTAAACGTATATGGTCCTTACACTAATAGGGTTCCTTTCTGGGACACTTTTCTCTCCAAGAAAATACTTGAGTATGGATCTCTGATCTTAGGAGGGGATTTAAATTTATCCCTAGTTCACTCTGAGGTTTGGGGACCACATGCATCCAAATATGTGTTGTCTTAGTACTTTCTACATAAACTTGATTTGGCAGGTCTCCTTGATATAGAGTTGGCTAAGCCCACACCGACCTGGAGTAATAGAAGAGTTGGGTTTGACAAGGTTTCCAAAAGAATAGACATATTCTTAAACTGTGAGAAACTTATTAATTCTTCTGTCAGGTTCAGGCAGTGGGTAGGTAATGGAGGAGACTCTGACCATTGACCAATTTTTCTTGATCTTGAGGATTTAGGTTACACCCCTCCAACACCGTTTAAATGAAATCCTATGTGGCTTGAAAATCCAGATTTATTATTGTTTCTTAAGACTATTTGGGTTCCTTTCAACTTGGCAGTTAGGGAATCTGCCCCTATTCAATTCCTTAAAAATCTTAAAGTCATAAAATACACTATACTTACTTGGTCGATAAAAATGAGACTTGAAAAATACAAGGAAATCAAAGATGTTGAAAACAAACTGAGGTCTTGGAGCGAGGAGGAATTTATGGGTTTCTCTTTTGATTTATGCAAAGAAACAATATTGAGCTGGGACAACATAAAAATATAATTACTCTTAATTCAAGAAGCAGTGTGGAGAATCAAAAGTAGGGCATTATGGATTGCTAAAGGAGTTGAGAACACAAGTTTATTCCATCACTTTTCCAATAACAGGAAAATTATTAACTCTATCTGCAACATTACTACAGAGGACGAGGAGGTTAGTAATTTTGAAGACTTAGCAAAGGCAGGAGTAATTTTTTGTTATTCTCTTTTCAAATATCCTGAGGAAGATAACATAGTTGATATTGTGAAAGTAGCTAGTTACTTACCTATCGTGGTAAAGGAGGAATATAACATAAATTTGATGCATCCCATTACAAGTAGTGAATTGGAGGAAACCCTAAATAGACTAAAGAAGGAAAAAATTCCAGGTCTTGATGGCCTTCCGGTGGAGTTTTATATATCTTTATATGACACAGTCGATGAAGATCTCTTAAGGGTAGTAGAATACTCGAGCAAAAATGGTAAAGTGTTGGCATCTCTTAGCACTACTTTCTTGGATTTAATACCAAAGACCAATAACCCTACCAGTTTTGATAATTTTCGTCTGATTTCCCTGTGTAATTCCATATATAAAATTATAGCTAAACTTATTGGACAAAGGATCAAACCTTTCCTCTCGGAAGGGATATATCAAGAACAATCTAGATTCCTACCTAACAGAAAGATACATGAAGTTGTGGGAATAGCTCAAGAAGGGTTTCATATGATCAAGACCAAAATGATAAAGTTAGTGATACTCAAAATTGACTTAAAGAAGGCATACGACAAGGTCAAATGGAATTATCTAAGGATCATTCTTTCTCAATTAGGTTTTGGAGGATCTTTTATAAATGGATCATGGCAAGTATTAATTCAGTTTCCTTTGTAGTTATAGTGAATGGGGCAGCATCTTCTTTTTTCAAGTCAAGTAGAGGAGTCCGTCAGGGTTTTCCTATTGCTCCATTTATTTTCCTTCTTATAGCAGATGGACTCAAGATAATATTATTACACGCAAGATCTCAGGGACACTTCAAAGGCATACTCATAGGAGGAACTTGTAGACTCTCTCACATTTTATTCGTGGATGATATCCTCATTTTCCATAAGGTACAGTAAAAGACTGGGAATACTTGTCAAATAATTTAAACCTTTTCTACACAGCAAGAGGTATGCAAATAAACTTCCTTAAATATTCTCTTTTAGGTGAAGGTATAAAGGATGAAGAATTGCTTATTCTTAAAAGACTTTTTTTCCTTTCAGTGAACAAGTTTTGGAAAATAGTTTCAATTATTTAGGTTTCTTTTTAAAACCCGTTGCTTATCTCAAAAGTGATTGGAAATCGATGTTAGTTAAGTGCAAAAAAAGAATCAATAACTGGAGTTTTAAATGGTTATCCAAAGCAAGAAGGATGGTACTAGCTAAGTCAATCTTAGAAGCAATCCCAGGCTATTGGAGTACCATTTCCTGGATACCAAAGGGAGTCTTAATTGTTGTCAGGAAGCTTATTTTTAACTTCATCTAGTCTGGTTCCTAAAAACATAGAAAAATTGTTTGGGTAAAATGGCAGGAGCTTGCTTCACCTAAAAGTTCAGTGGATGGGGGCTAAAATGTCCTCTTGTTTTTTCAAAAGACTTAGAAGCTAAATCTATCTGGAGGTTACTTACTGGAACGGGTCTCTGGCGGGAGATTATTTTACAAAAATATACATCACCATTAATCTTAATCGAATGGATCTGGAGTCATCATAAATCAATCCAAGATGTCTCGAATTCCTGGAAAGCAGCAATCCAGTCTTTCTCAGTTATAGGGAAGCATCTCGCTTGGAAAATCGGGAATGGGAAGAGTCTAAGAATCGGTGAAGACTCTTGATTTTCAAGCAGAGAAATATTTTTGTTACCTTTTCATATGATTCTTCAGTTAAGATTTAAGAGTTATTTTTCCTTACACCAGATAACAAATAGCAGGGTGACTACCCCTTTTGAACAACATTGGAAATCGACAAAATTTTTAGGTTTCAAAGGGGAACAGGCATAAATCTGGAATTGATATGCCAATCAATTAAAATATAATCATATCCATCTTGAGATATAGATCAGTTGATTTGGAGCTACGATCCACATGGTAAATACACACCCAAACGTGGTTATGAAAGTTTACAGGAAACGAGAAACACGGATTCTAAATGGTGGTGGCACCTAATATGGGAACTGAATTGCCCCCCAAAAGAAAAGTTGATTACTTGGTCTCTACTAACGAGAAATCACTCACGTGGGACCATTTACAAAGACGATGGTGGGAAGGCCCATGTAGATGCACAATTTGCAGATGTGCGAAAGAAACGAACCTCCATCTAACAGTTTCGTGTCCCTTTCTGAGTCAAGTATGGAAATATTTAGAGGTTCTCTTAAAGCACAGGTTCATTTGGATGGGTTCTATAGCTCAGGACAACTTAAAAAATTGGTTAACTAATTCTGAAAACAACAATTTTAAAAGTTTTCCCCTTATAACTTTTTGGCAGGTCTGGACAACAAGGAACTTGTCCTTATTTGAAGATATAAATATAGGCCCCTTGTTATATGCTAGGTATGAAGCAACACTTTCCACAGGAAGATATAGTTAGAGGAAAAATAAATTTTGAGGAAAAATGTATCAAAAGCGATATGCCATGGTCCTACTTTGGCAGGGCCTCTAGTAATAACCCTAACAGATCTAGAGCAGGAGGGTTACTCTACATAGATAAGAAGACCTTATATATATTTCAAGTAGGTTTAGGAGCTGGTACAAACAATTATGTTGAACTCTGTGCTTTAAATTTACTCCTTAAATTGGAAAAAATGGAAGATATAAAGGTACTCCAAGTTTTTGGAGATTCTCAATTGATCATAGATTGGTCAAATGAAAAAAATATTTGTCACAACCTTGATTTAATTCCAAATTTAGAGGAGATAAAGGTTTTAAAGACAGATGTGGAAGTGGTCTCCTTTCACCACATCTATAGGGAAAGGAATATAGATGCAGATACACTATCAAAACTAGGACTGAAAATCAACAATGGGAAGTGGAACGTTCAAAAGGAGTTTGAAGGTTCTATTGTTGGGAATTATCGGCACTACCTATGGGATCCACATTGATTCTACAGCTTTACAGGACATAATTGAAAAACTGGAAGCATTGAGTTCTCTCTTTTTTAATGTGGAAGACTAGCTGAATTTATAAGGTTTTTGTAACTTATTTTTTAATTGAAAAGCGATAGAAGTTTTTTGTGTAAAAGACATAGCATTATACTGAATGTATGTATTATGATCTTTATCGATACTATATTTTCATATGAGAGATATATGAGATATTGCAGAATGTAACCTTTGTTTTTATAAATAAAAGTTATGAGTTTTTTTTCAGAGAAAAAAAGGAAGGACTCTTGTTTATGAAGAATGAGATCAAGATTTTTTAAAGAAAGTGTTTTATAGGTGTACGAGTGGATTTTTATGTAATATTAATTTGTTTAGACATTTCTTGTAAGAGTGAAATATGGGTTAAAAGTTTTTTTTGTTTTTTTTATGAGTCTATAAGAAGCTTCTTTTTGGAATTATTATTCCAAGAGAAGATGTATTTATATCTTGATTTTATATAAATAGCATATGTAAGTTTTTTTTAAATAAATTTTTAGTGAAAAAAATTAAAATCATCCATTAAATTATATATTAAAATATTTATATTTTATTTATTAATAAAATAAATAATATTTTTTTTATTGGAAAACTTGTATTTCATAGTATTGAAAGGTAGCATAGTATGGAAAGGGAAGATAGTGTGAAAAAAATTGTTTGAATTTAAAAGATTTGTACTCCAAACAATTTGGATGACTAAGAAGAGAACCTTTTGTAGGGACATACTCTTTTAAGTGTGTAAAGTTTAGTTTTTTCACACTCATGGTTAAGAAAGTAGTTGTTTACAATCACCCACTATGAGAAATATTATAAATATATTAAAACCCTTAAATGATTACATATATTAGAATTATTATTTTTGGTTTGTTATTCTCCAATTAAAGAGGAGAACTTAGCTTTTATGTATATAGGCCTTCTTTTTAGTGATCCAATTTTGTTATGGTAGTTTGAGTAAGTGGTGCGAATTAGGTAATTGGGTTACCTAAGTTATTAGGGTGAAGAATTAGTAAATCAACATAGATCTATTTCAAATCCGGATTTATCAAGCATCGAGAGGGATCCAATTTCTTGAGGTGTAATTTTTTTTGTTTTATCTTAAATTTTTTACAAAATAAGAAAAAAATTACCCCTCAAGAAATTGGATCCCTCTCTTTTAATTTTTTAATTATTTTATTTTTTATTTTTGATAAGTTATGAGCGAACATGAAATTTTTAATTACTTTTGATTTTTTTAAAGTTATGAGCTGACATGGACACGTAACGTGACAAACGTGACAAATGTGACAAATGTGACAAACGTGACAAATGTGACAAACGTTACAACATCTCCCCCATGTTGGGTTGTAACGTAACGTGACAAACGTGGCAAATGTGACAAACGTTACAACATCTCCCCTATGTTGGGTTGTAACGTAACGTGACAAACGTTACATGTGACATCCGTTACATGATATCCCCCATACTGGGTTGTAACGTAACATGACAAACGTTACATGTGACATCTGTTACATGTGACATGTGACATCTGTTACAAGATCTCCCCCATACTATTACTTTTTACATTTTATTACTTTTGAAAACGTCACATGTGACATGTGACATCCATTACAGGATCTCCCCCGTACTGAGTTGTAAGCACCTCGTTTACACTCGGTGCAATCATGTGCTAAAAGACTTTATTTGAAAGTGTTTTTTTTTTTAATTAGGAATGTTCGTATGATTGGTTTAATTTGAAATTTTGGTTTTTTACATTGTATTGGGAAGGAGATTATGAGTATTCTTCCTTGAAACCATAACTTGTGTCTAATGGGAATGTTATTGTGGGAGAACATGCTATATATAAAAGAAATTGAAATTGTTGGAAGGAAAAATGGACAATCATATTAGCTTGGTTGTATGGATAGCCTTTTTTTTTTGTAAGTTCCAGGGAAAAATTATATTAATATAAATAGATTACATGCATGAAAACCAAGTTATCAGGGTGGCCGAAGAGAAATTGCCCCCCTTTTTATTCAAAAAAGAAAAACTTGACTGTCAACCACCAGCCTGTCCTTGTGAGGGAAACCAGACCACCAAAAAATAGAGTTTAAAAACCTACTCATAGTCAAGAGTTCATGCTTACAACCATTCTTTGCAAAGGAGTTCAAGAGGAGCTACTTAATAAACATATAACTAACTAGGTTGATTAACAAATGGCATTTTTTGAAGGCCATCACCTAAAACCAAAAAAAGAGAACCCAGAGAACATGGGATTACCTGTGGGAGCGACTTGGGGTCTCCTCTTCTTGTTTTTCTTCTGTAATTGGACAGCGGCAGGTGCTGGAGTCGAAGGAGGAGCCGGTGGGATCCTTAATAGGTTGGGGAGCGGACTTGCTGAATAAAGGGGATCCATCAAGATCACAGGGTTCCACGTGCTTTCGATGTTGAACGCTTGATTTATAGATAGATTCCACCACCTGCGGTTGTTGAGGTTCCTTTCCACGTGATTGATTATGGTCCTATGGGGCGTCTGGCTCAGGAGCGGGACCTCTCAAAGAAGAAGAATGAGTGGAGGAGAAAGGAGATGATGAATTTATCTTCGACCTCCCACCAGGAGTGTGTAACAGAGCTTGAGCCAACAAATTTTTAACCTTCCAATAGTTTTTCCAATGCATTTGATATTGCTTCCCTACGAGCTGTTGGACCACCACTTCCTCCTCCCATTCATCGACCATGCATCTCAGGTGTCTAGGGGCTGAGTTGTCATAACATCCCGTCACAAATCCTTTGAGACCCAAGTGACCTGAGCAACCACGTCCCCTGCTTCCCTTGCGCAAAGTAGGTCGCAGACGTCTTGACATGGTTACTTCCACGGGTCGGGTAAACAAAATCTTATAGCTCAGAGCAAGCCTAATTCCACAATGACGTTTTGTGCCATGAAGAGTGAGCTGCTCCATAGAAATATTATCACAGAAGCACTTGGAGATAATGAAGCTGGAAGAATGCTTAGATACTTCCCGGAGCCAAGATAACCAGAGTGGGAATGGTTGTTTCCATCCACTGATGGTGCCAAAATCCCATCCAAAACTGCGTCATTGTTGTGGTACTAAACCACCACCTTTTCCAAGGTCGAAAGGTTGGTCGAGTAAATGAACTCGGCCTCATGAAGTGCGGAGAGTTAATATGAATGGGGTGAATTTTGAGGGAGATCCACGTGGTATGGAGCTGGCTCCCTCCTCCTAGCTCCCACACGTGTCTTGAGCTATCAATTGGCACCCGCATCTAAGGTGCATGGATAGATTATTATTATTATTTGGATATTTATTATATATCTTGTATGAAAGAATATTAAATCTTTTTCACATAAAAAAAAGTGTTAAATGGTAAACAATTTCTTTACATAAAAAAAGATGTTAATATTACAATTTTTTAGGTCAATATTGATGCAAGTGTTCTAAGTTTTTTTAGAAAATGATAAAATTTATCATATCTCATTTATCAAAAAAAAAATTATCAGAAAGAAGAAATGTATTTATAAATATAAACATAAAGTACAAGGAGAAATAGACCATTCAAAAAGAGAGGCATTACAAAATACCGAGAATTATCCATCCAGGGGAAAAAGAGCACTATAATCATGGTTATGCCTTCATGTTTCCTTAGCAGTCTTACATTTATTTCTTTAACAGTGTAAATTTGAACAAACTATTTACATATATATTGGCAAAAAAACATAGGGTTTGTTGCAAAAAATAGGAAACAGAGAGAAACACTTCATTCCTGGGGATGAGCCTTTGTTGCTTCCTCCTATGGAGCTGCATCTTCTTCCATATTCGTTGGTCTTGTTGGTTGCTTCCCTATCCACTGGTTTTCCTCAGGTATTTCCATGCCCTTTTGGACCTCAGTCAGAATCTCTATAAGTTGACAGAAGTGGTCCTCATTCCGCTCATTCCCGTGTATGGAGACCTCATGTATTTGGAAATACAGACCCGAGAGGGCTCACATGAGAACTTCATGTCGTTCCTTGAGGGATTTTCCAATTTCATTTACGATGGGCTTGGCATCCTCCAGCTCACCAATATGCACTCAAACATGGGTCTCTAAATCCTCAACAAGGGTATCCAGACAAATAAGGTCTCAAGTTGTATGCCAAGTCCTTCTTCCAGAGCTACTCAAACAACCTGGTATGTGCAAAACACCATCTTCCTAATGCCTGACATTATATTTTTAATGTCCTAGACCTCGCTCAAAACTTTCACCATGTCCTTACTCATGTTTACAGAGCTCCTCTGCATTATTCGCCCACTTCCCTCATGAATTCTCAACTCCGAGCAAGGGAAGCTACTCTTCGGTATATGCGAAATGACCCAAGAATGCACCATATTAACAGGCCCATCTGACAAAGGTGGGTGAGAATTTATGGCCCAGTATTTTCCTTTCCAGTCTAATAAAAGGTTGGTGCGAGCGAAACATTCCTTGAGGATCTCGAAGGGGATGGCCTTTAATAACTTCATTATGGCAATCGACCTCCACTTACTAACTGTCACACTTATAACGAGAATAAACGTGCCCTCGCCAAAGCCTTGAGGGAGCTTAATACTGCCACCTTTTTCCAACGGGTAGCATAGGAGGGGGGATCCAAAACAATTTTTAGCAAGCTAACCATTTAAACAAGGATGAGGTGTTGTTTTCAATTAATTCCCCTTGTTGCAACCTAGAACCTTTGTTTGCCATAGCTTCTGCTTCACTGTTATTCTGTCGTTTGATGTGAAAGAATTGGATCCTGTCAATTTCCTGGATGAAAGAAAGAATTATTTTTTGAACCCTGCTCAAGCCATGATCTTTCCCAGCTTGGATTTGGTGCATCTTCTGAATGAGAATCTTAGAGTCACCGAAGACCTGATATGAACTGAATCTTGTCTTGGCCATAGTTTTGATCACAAGCATTACGGCTACCCATTTAGCCTAATTGTTTGTTTTTTCCTAAGGCCCCAAGCATAAGAAAAGATTATATTTCCTTTGGAATCAAAGATGACTCCCCCACACATGCCTCCCCTGAATAACTCATTTATCAAATCAGCAAAAACCCAACTATGTTTACATAGTTAATGACACCAATGCTATCTATAAAACATATAACTCAAAATATAAAATAACATAATTTATAAACCATACATCATAAAAAAATACAAATGCTCTATATGCTCTAACTTGTATACAACCAATCGCAAAAAAATAAAATAATATAATTAAGAGTAACATAATAATATAATTTTATCAACCATAAATAAATTTTATCATTGATCTCAAATCTTCCGTACACAAGTAACATAAAATAGACCATAAATAATATAACATTATCAATGTAATGTGTTATCGTTGATTCCCATTTCGGGAAAACAAGTAAGAGGAGTTAGTTAAATATTTCATTTTTATGAAAAATTAAATTGAATTTTGAAAAAATTTCAAATAAAGTATTATGTCATAATTTTGATTTTGATTTTGATTCTATATATGTTTAAACTTTATCTTAAAAGCTTTTTCATATTCTGAAATTTTAATTATCATTTATAAAAATATATCTCAAATTTTCCATAAATAACATATTCAAAATTTTAAATAACATAATTTAAAAACAAATATAATCTATAAATAAAATAAAATATTTATTAAAATAAAAAGGAAAAATGCTAAGCCAAATTGTTTGCAACCATGAAGCTTCCACTAAAGTCCAATTTTAATGACAAAGTCCAAAGGCAACCTTCCCATGATGGCTTTGTTAACAATTTAATAAAGATGAAAAGGTGGCTTTGTTAACAATTTAATAGACATGAAAGCTTAGTAATAAATATTATTAAAATTTTAAAATAATGATTTAATGAAATTATATGAGAAAGATAGTTTTAAAGTAGCAATTTGGAATTTAACAAGGATGCGGACCTTTTTTCAAAATTAGTAGTGGACAATGGTGAAGGCTCTATGTTTTTTGAAGAGATATTTGATCCAAAGTTATATCTGAAGGTGTCCAGACATATGCTCATGAGTTTATATACCACTGTAACTTATATGTGAAGATTACGTTTTTTTTTAATTGTTTTTTTTTTTTTTTTTCTTTGTCTTTGATAGTAAGTAGTGGATTATGGATGGTGGACTTTGTGTAATTTTGGTATGTTTTGGACTGGTTAGTATTTTCTTTTTATGTTTCCGAAGGAGAACATATATATATTGCCAACATTCTATTAATTTGGTTTAGAGACTACAAATTTTTACATTTTGTAAGGTTTAAACAATGTATTTAATGTTATATATTAAATAAAATTAAAAAAAAAATATTTATTTCAATAGTGATTGGCTCTAATTTGCTTACGTTTGTCTTGTTTTTCCCATCCCAGGAGGGGGCGGCGGGAAATCGTCAGCCTGGACTAGAATGTCTGACTTACAGATTAAATGCTTCACAGGAAAATTTTAACACGTAAACTATCATTCACGCTGTCCATAAAAGAATATTGGTACTCTTCCTTGGCGTCTCGAGTGAAGCTAGTGAGTGCTGCCGATCATAAATGCATCCATCGAGTGAAGCTGGCGAGTGTTGCCGATCATAAATGCATCCATCGAGTGAAGCTGGCGAGTGCTGCCGATCATAAATGCAACCATGGGGTGGAGCTAGCGAGTGCTACTCCCACGCACAGGTGGCCTGCAGTTGACAGTCAGGCACGCTACGCTAGCCCTGTTGAAATGTCGGAGGGAAGGTTTTGGCTGTAGCAGGGCCGCCATTAATTTCCCTATAAAAGAGATATCTTTTCAGGGATCTGGTAGCTAGCACCATAGAGCTTTCCGTCGATAAAATCCTGTCGTTTTAGAGGTTGTATGCATAAATGCCCCCTACCTACTTTAGCTTTTGTCACCGTCTTACTTCCTTGTCTCGAATATCTGAGGATATATACATATATATCGATGAGAAACAATGGCCTCGATGCTTGTCAGCACCGCTCCGTGTGGATTTAAGGAATATTGGTGCTATGCTCGATGAGAAACGATGGCCCCGATGCAAATACAGTTGTCAACACTGCTCCATGTGGATTTTGACGGTTGCTTGACAACGATCCACAGAGATTTCGAATTAAACATAATTTTGGTTAATGGAAAAACAACCCGAGCGTTTCAGTAAATGCTGGAGGAAAATGGATGTTAGCTATACCCTGTAGGTAACTTGATTAAGCTGCCAAATTAAATACGTGTGAATAGACACAGTTGCAGGGGTTAGTTGAGCTCGCTGCCATATCCATATTATCGGGATGTGGATGATTATCTCAAAACTCTCAGTACTGGATTATCTCGAAACCTTTCACACGAAGCGATACAATGTGATTCTTCCTCGTGGCACACCGTTAGGGTTTTTTTCCATGTTCTCCTTGTTCTGTGAGGTGCATTGACGTTCAGAGTTGGATTCAACAAATTTCATGTGCAGGCCGCCGTAACCATTCCCTAGGTCCATCGATTTTTCACTAAATTACGCGTGAGGTTGGCAGGGAATATTAAACCAGCAATTGACTCTCTGCATTTTTCGAATTTCGATGGTTTTGCATTTAATCGCGGTCTATTTATGAGATATGGTGCCTTCTGCTGTTGAAATCTTATTATGGCTTTCAAGTTCCAGATCTCGATTGCTGGTTGCATGTGCATGTGTATTACAGTGAAATTGCGGCATTGGTGGGGAAGAGGGTTTCAGCGACGAGGGTTTGTAGGTAAGAGTGCATTCACTGCTTTGAAACCCTTGGCTTAGGATTGGCATCTTTTGCTACAATGGCGGGGTATTAGTGTCTCTGTGATTTTTCTCTGTATCAGTGTATTTGAATCCCAAGTAAGTGTATTCTGATAGATTCGGGGGTTAATGTTAATTTGAATTTAAGAATTGATCATCTTCCATTCCACTCATTGTTTATTTTTCTACATGTGTTCAACCCGGAAAGAAATGAATGGTATGGTTCTTTTAATCTTTGTATAAATTACAAGTTATTGGGGTTTATTTGTAAGATGGTTAGCACTTGTGGAATTTATTTTTCGGTCATTATCTCTTTATAGGCCCTTGGCTTATTGATCGAGAAGGCAATAAATATGAACGTATTTCTCTTGGTTTCAGACATAACGCTCTGTGGTTCCAACAATCACCGGCATTCTTCTAGTATGTTGCCGATTGCTCTTCATTTTGTTCAATTGCCTTTTCTTAATATTGTCTCTGTTCGCCTTTCTGGTTTCCTCTTTTTCCCTTTGGTGCGATCTTCGTAGAGAAATTTTCATGTCAAATGTTGTATTATATATCTCGGTATTTGCTTAAATTTTTATTTGCAAAGCTTTTAATAGCGTGAATTTGTTTTGATATTTACCATATATCCCGGTATTGGCTTTTTTTTATAATGTTATAAGCTTGGTGAATTTGTTTGCATATTTCCCAGTTATACTCATATTCGTTTAAATTTTTATGTCATGATCTTTAATATATTGATCGTTTCCATGTTTTGTGGAAATTAGAATTTATTACCATGGTAAACATTTGGTGCTTAATTTGTTCATCATTTTCATTTATTTTGATTTTGATTTTCGTTAAATTGTATTGATCTTTTCTCAAACCTTTATTTGTTTATGTTGGATGGAATTCCATGGATATTCGTTTAAAATGGCTAATTTCCATGTATTTTGGAGAATATATTTTGGATCTTTTCTGGATGGCAAAAAAATGTTAATTTCAACGCCAGATTCATAAAATTCAGCTTACTGGAGGTTGTCCTTTGTTTTCTTTTATACAATATTTAGGTTTAAGGCATTTCTGCTTTTTCGATTTCATTCCCATGGATTTTTAGGTTAATATAGCCAAAATTTATACAGTTTTGTCTGCTAACATATTTTCTACAATAATTTTTTCTCAAATTTCTGCCACTTTCCTCTGTAGTAGCTCATTGCATTTGCGGTTCGTCCGCGTAAAATTTGCCTAATTTTTTCTCGAATTAACTGTCATCATTTCATTTTTAATATATTTTAGGTTACCAACGCCGAAATCGGGGAGTATTTTAATTAATTTTTTTGGATTTTGACTGCTAACAATTTTTATCCGATCATTCTTCATAATTTTTGGCTCGCTGCCTTTCAACAGCACTGTAGTTCATCTGCCTAAAATTTTCCTAATTTTGCTATTATCACTCCATTTTAGTATAAAGACACTTTGATCTTTGGCTGACATCTGTTATTTCTTAAAATTACAATTTTTTGGCCACGTGTTTAACACGATCTTTATTACTAATTTATTTTCAGTAAACTCGATTGTAAATAATACATGGTAAAGTTATAGCGATCTGGTTCTTTGAGTTTAAAGTAGAACGACTTTGTTTTCTGTTACCTTTTGTATGTGAACCGGTTTGTTGAGTAAAAATATACATTATTGCAATTGGGTTTTTCTGAGCAGAGTATGTTCTTTTATACTCTACTTTACCCTATTTTTTTGTTTGGATTGGACTCGTTGTGGTTATGCTCTAAAATAAGATGAGTCTTTTACTAATTGGGTTTGTTATCAATGATTTTATTGAAACTCTGGCTACCGAGCCATAACATAATACAAAGAAAACAGCACAAAGTCAACTCTAACTTCTAGAAGAAGTTAGCCAAACTAGTTCAGAAAGTGTCGACCAAAAAAAGGCCAGAAGGCTTCTCCGGCCCCAACAGATAAACAACAATTTTTTTTCTCTTGATACTGGTCTATTTTAACAAAAAGGCATAAAAGGCGCTCATTCACAAATCTGGGCACTCATTTATGAATTTTGGGCACTTTTAGAGTAATTTCAGACCCTAAAACAACAATAAAACCCTCACTGTTGAAGTCTTGGGTCAACATTGGATCTCGCTAAATAATTTGTAAGGGCCAAATGCCAATCTACATTTTTGTCCCTGTTGCAGCCTTCATTTATCATCTTTATCACCTCTGGATCAATATAAGGAGAGAATTATTCATCTCCCAACATTCTCGAAAGGCATATTGATTTGCCTCTTTCTCTCGACTTCCCTTATTTTCTTCTTTGTCGTTTGCCCTCTTTTCTCTCTGAATTTTTCTTTGTTTGCCCTCATGGATTTTATTCACCATTTAGTTCTTTAATTTGATGAGAGTGATTTATGTATATATCAAACACACTACTGCCCAAGGCATATTGATTTCTAGTTACTACCATGGAAACTTGACATTACTACCCAGATAAGCTATCCATATTTACTGACTATCATGACAATTCAACATTACTACCCAAATAAACTGTCCAAAATCCATGTGAAATTACCATCATAACTATTCTTCTATTCCCATTCTTATTTCTTCATTTTATGTTTCATGCTTTAGTGACCTTGTGATTAATCTGTTTCTATCTGCATCCTCGAAAGAAGATGGGACTTCTCAAACAGAAAACACTATTTTAATAAACTTCCTGTTCTTGAGACTCACTGCTATTGTTCTCGAATTATCATACTTGAAGATAATTGCATTTCTATTAAATATGAAGTTGGTCTGAATATTGTTTAGAAAATTTCTTTAACAAACTTACAATTTCAAAAGACAGACATCCACATGAATATGCAGTAGAATTTCTATATTTTGACTGGCAACTTGGAATAGAAACGTTATAAATATGTTAAGAAAATGTGTTATAATACATTAGAAACATCCATCCAAGGAGCACAACATATTGCAAGCAGGCATAGATCTAAGGAAGCACTGCAATTTTAATAGAGGTGAAATAGAAAATAATTGCAGATGTTGGAGAAAAAGTGAATATCAGAAGGGGAGCATTAGAGAATACTCAAGATGCGGTTGTTCTAATATCCATATTGAATGCACTCAATGCATAGTCTAGATTCAGTGCATCATTACATTAACATACTCTTTATTTTCCTATGTCACTAGTTCATTCCCATACCTTGCAGATTATTCTTATTTGCAAGCTTTCTTATGTTAAAAACTCTCACCCATATAGTGAGGTCATCTATAGAAACCAATGATAAATGATCATATCATTAGGTTTTGTTTTGTCAAATTTATGGGAACCAAAAGAGCCAATTGCACTGTCATTCTCCTAATGTCAAACACTTATCTAGATGTTATTGCCAACATTATTCAAAAACTATATAAAATTTTGAATATTTTTACAAATATCAGCAAAAAATTATGTGATTGGGAGTGGGATTTGAATGGAACAAGAATACCAACTCTGTAGCATCTTTGATGTCATTTTTCTTATTGTTGCTTGGATTATTTCCTATGAGACACCAAATTGCTCGTTGTGTTAATCACTTGAAAACAATGGGGTCTAACCAGGCGAACATACTGCATCATCTTCTGATAAAAAATAAACATTATATATATGTGTTGCAATATAGTAGTCATAAGGCAATCAAGGAATTCCTAGAAAATTATTACAGGCATACAAACATAAAATAAACTAATCATGTATTAACTCTATTTCATGGTGTGAATTATGTGATTGATGTGCTTGGTCATAACTTATAGAAGAAAATAGTAAGTTAAGAAGGCTCTCTTTGTTATTAACAGCAGGATTTTTAAATTACCATGAAATTCTTCTAGAACTATTTTCCATTTTGACCTTAGTTGTCATCTTGGAGTAAGGGAAAATGCAGCGTTCCAAACCATAAAGACAAGAATGGAAAGTATTATTTCTTAGACCAGACACCGGTGCTACCTTTACTATCCTTGTGTTCCTTTAGGTCTAGATGATCCCAAACGGTCAAATCATGCACATAATTCTTAGTGAAAATTAAGCCATCTCATCTGGATTCTGGATTACTGTGTGGCTTTCCATTACACAACTAAATCTACTTCATTCAATTTTTGTTAGCACCTTTAATGCCTTGACAACACTTCTCAGATTTAGTCATTGTTCTCAAGCCCATTTACTTCTTATTGTGACTGTTCTAACTAATTTCAGCTTGGTTTTTTATTAATTCTAATAGTTGTTTTTTCTCAGGCTACATTAGCATACAAAAGCCGCATGAAGCAAATTTAGTTTGAACTCTAAAACTTTTTCAGTCATCAATTTCACTGTGCATGCTCAGGCATAGACAATAGGCCTTGCCATGGATGTGCAAAATGATTTGAGATTATAGCTGCCATCCTACTTGCAACTGGAAGTTTCTACAGTAATAGCCTTTCTCCATCATTGACTGCATGCATTGACATGTTTTTAAATCTTCCCTGGGAGCCAATTTGCCACATTAGAAAACTATTCAATGCCCATGTTTCTTACTTTTATAAAATCATTGGCCCTGTGCAATAACTTTGTTTTGTTTTGGTTTCATCTGATGCTTGCAAATGTGAGCATTACATCCCCAAAGTACTAGCAAAGTCGTTTTATGAGGTCAGCTCCTAATAGCTTATTTTGGCCTTCTCCTTCCTCTTACAATCACAAGCTCATTATGGGTTAAGACAGGTTTTGAGGGGCGCATTGATGAAGAAGAAAAGGTCCCTACATCTATCCTGCTAATTAAACCTTTAAGAAGCAATTTAGATACTGTTGGAGTTTGGCAATGCTAATTTTCTCGAAATGTAAAATTATTTAATTCTTGAAAATGCAGTATGCAAAGTTGCATGTCAGTATGGGATGCATTTAATAAAATTTTAAAAGCTAAAGTTTCCAAGTTTAAGAACATAGACACTTTAGGACCCAGAATAGAGACTAAAGACTTACACAGAATAGATTTAAAAACTGAAGTTGGCAAGTTTAAGAGTAGAGACACTTTAGAACCCAGAACAGAGTCTGCAGACTTACCCAGAACAGAGTCTGCAGACTTACCCAAAACAGAGCCTATAGGCAGTTGATTTGACTCAATCTTACTCTATTGAAGGATTTGGCAGTAGGACTATAGAGAACCTCACTTCTGTATCTGCATAGTTTATATTCAATGCACTGTCTCACACACATAAATGGACGCTAAGTGTCGATGGATCCCTCTACCCCACTTAGGCTGTAGAGCACGTCAGTGCAAACTATAGAGACTACCAAAACAGATAATGGGGGTTGAATGAACAAATAGGGATAAATAGTGTTCAATTGTTGTTGAATCCCAACCCTATGATTTTGAGCGTTTTGATCTTGATTATATAAGGAAAAATAGAGATTTGTAAAAGCCTAAAATTAAAAATCTATATAAGAATAATTGAATAACACAAATCTGAATGGAAACCTAGATACTGAATATGATGCAACTTAAATCTCAAGTCCCATTTTGAAATTGCCCTTATTAGCAGAAATAGGGGAATTACTTTAGGCACACACATAAATTCAATGTCTATGTTTTATGCACATAATAGCCAATTGGTATGTCAAAACAAACTCATAATTGCTCCAAGTTGAATGTTGTACTTAGATTGATCCAGAGGTGATAAAGATGATAAATGAAGGCTGCAACAGGGACAAAAATGCAGATTGGCATTTGGCCCTTACAAATGATTTAGCAAGATCCAATGTTGACCCAGGACTTCAACAATGAGGGTTTTACTATTGTTTTAGGGTCTAGAATTACTCTAAAAGTGCCCAAAATTCATTTAAGAGTGCCCAAATTTGTGAATGAGCGCCTTTTATGCCTTTTTGTTACTGTCAAATGGAGTTGTTCATGCCCAGATTTGACAAAAATGTGCCCAACTATCTAAAAATGCTCAATAGTGCTAGGAAATAGCTCAGACTGAATTTTATTGTTGTCAAGACTCACAGTACATGCCACTTAAAGTAGCAAACTCAACCTAGAATTGTTGTGCAAGGATGTTGTCAGGTATGAAAGTGCCCAGAATTGATGTTCAAGGCTGCTTATGTCTAGAACATGTTTATTCAAGACCTTTTTACTAATGTTCTATCAATTATCTGTCATGAATTTGAGTTCAACTATCAAAGATATAGAGACTTCAAATTATGTATGAATCATGGTATGGCCATAGACCAAACACCATCATTGGGAAGGACCCTTTGAAATCTTTCAGCTTTAGGGTACTTAACAAATTTCCAAGAATGTAATGTTGTTTTAAAGTGTACTTGTCTACTATAGATTTTCATATAAATTACAGCATGTGTTCAATTCGCATGCTCATACCTTTTCAGGTATTGATATAAGTATTATTTGGCTTCCCATAGTTGATACTTGGAGGTGCCTATCTCGAATATAGATTGGATCACTGTCTTCTACAAGAGAGCCCAATCTTCTATGTTGTAGTTGCAATTAGCTAACTAAGTATAAAACCTAGTCATAAATTATGGAATGAATATAGTATTTCCTTTACATGCCCAGATTTGACAAAAATGTGCCCAACTATCTAAAAATGCTCAACAGTTCTAGGAAATAACTCAGACTGAATTTTATTGTTGTCAAGACTCACAGTACATGCCACTTAAAGCAACAAACTCAACCTAGAATTGTTGTGCAAGGATGTTGTCAAGTCTGAAAATGCCCAGAATTGATGTTCAGGGCTGGTTATGTCTAGAACATGTTTATTCAAGACCTTTTACTACTGTTCTATCAATTATCTGTCATGAATTTGAGTTCAACTATCAAAGATATAGAGACTTCAAATTATGTATTGTTAAATTTTGAGCATTAATTCACAATATTCTAGGATCTTCACTAAGAGAATAACATATATAGTATATCAATGCATAACAATCACAATAAGCATCACAAGCATCACAAGAATCAAAAGCATGAGAGACAAGAGACACAGAGTTTCCGTGGGGAAAACCCTAAGGTGAAAAACCTCACAACTTTCTCAGAGATAGAGAGAGCAATGGCTCAACCAAAGTACAACCAAAATACACTTGAGATAGTCTCCTAGTAGCAGATGATCCTCCTCCTCACTAGTGCACCACTTTCTGAGTGAGAGAAGTGTGAGTTTCTGAGTGATCAAAATAGAGATCTCCTGATCTCTATTTATACTAGCATGTTTGCCCAGTTACACTATGGGGTCGACTTTTCTATCTAGATACATCCACAATATAATATATATTTCAGGTCCGACCCCACACATGGTGGTCTAATAACCCATTGACAAGTACACACACTTGCGACACTTGTCAATCCACATGACGACACTTCCTTATAAAGGAATAACACATCTCTTATAAGGGTACAATAAATATATATGAAATACATAGATGAAATACATTCCGAAGTTACATATACATCAACACTCCCTCTTAACTAGGAAGGTATTTCTTGACACAGTTCTGCTAGACAAGTCTTCTTCTCGGGATCATCGTCATCGATGCATCATCATCATCATCGTCACTGCTGCTGCTATCTCAACCAATCTCTGACTCTAATCATCATAGGAAGTTCTACAGAGCCAGTCCTTTTTCATACTGGATGTAGGCCCACCACCTGCAGGTCTTCATCATCACTGGCCATACTATGGAATCCTCAGGACTTATTACATGCGTCACAAAACCTGGCTGCAGCATCCCAGGCTATTAAGAGCACTTAGCTCTACCTGTCAGATCTCCCAGGAGCACATTACATGTGACCCATCGCAAAACCTGGCTGAATCATCCCAGGCTATTATGAGCACACAGCTCTACCTATCAAATCTCCCAGGAGCACATTACATGTGATCTCACCACAAAACCTAGCTGAAGCATCTGAGGCCTTTTTCATCCTGTCAAGATCTCCTAGGAGAAAATTACATGTGGTCCACCACAAAACCTGGCTGAAGCATCTGAGGCCTTTTTCATTGTGTCCAAATCTCCCAGGAGCAAATTACATGTGGTCATGGCAAAACCTGGCTGAAGCATCTGAGGCCTTTTTCATCCTGTCCAGATCTCCCAGGAGCAAATTACGTGCCATAGGAAAAAACCTCGCAAGAGCATCTCAAGATGTTATGGGTACACAACTCCGACCTGAAATCTCCCAGGGCACAAATTACATGTCCTCCCAGAGCAATGTCTCGAAAGAGCATCCCAGGTTGTTATGGGTATGCAACTCCAGCCTATAGGATCTCCCAGACATGCTCATCTACACAACCTGATCCACGGCCACAAAGTATCATCTTGATACTCACCATACATCATCTTGATGTACACATGATCATCCTGATCATCATCACTGCATCATCTTGATGCATGTCATCTAGAGAAACTCGTCATCCACGATCATCCTGATCATACAATGCATCTACCTGATGCATACCAAGTATCTACCTGATACATATCATCATACACAGTGTATTCACCTGATACATAGATACATGATCCACACAATGTATCCATCAACATACATGATCTACCTGATCATACCAGATACATATCAATATACATGATCTACCTGATCATACAATGTATCCACCTGATACATATTCAGATACATGGTCCAAGCATCCAACATGATGCATATACAAAATACATACAAATGATCCAACCGATCATATCCATCATACATACATATAAATGATCCAACTGATCATATCCAGCATCCAATATGATGCGTACATACATATAAATGGTCCAACTGATCATATCCAGCATCCAACATGATGTGTACATACATATACATATAAATGATCCAACTGATCATACCAAGCAAAAACCAAAACATCATCATGATGCTCATCATCCATCGCTTACTTCCACAGCCATGTGAAGGATCCTCCTTCCAACATGCTTGGAATGGCTTCAGCAAATGTGTCCATCACTTCTTCCTCGAAGTGTCATCAATCTGAAGAACACCAAGCCTCTCCCTGAAGTAATCGAACTTCACCCTGGCTAGTGGCTTCGTCAGCATATCTGCAATCTGCTCGTCTGTCGCAACGTACAGGAGCTTCACAGCTCCTCTCTGCACCATATCCCTGATATAGTGATATTTGATCTCTATGTGTTTCAACCTATCACGAAACACTGGGTTCTCAGACAGCTTCACACAACTCTGGTTATCGCAGAAAATACCAGTAGTATCCAATGGGAGATCAAATAACTCAGATAGTAGCTTCCATAGCCATACTGCCTCACAACTAGTTGAACAGGCTGCAACATACTCTACCTCAGCTGTACTCAGTGCTAAGTAGGACTGCTTCCTGCTAAACCAAGAGATCACACCCGATCCCATACTGAAGCAGCACCCATATGTGCTTTTCCTATCTGTAGTACTGCCATCCCAATCTGAATCAACATAACCCTTCAGGTTAAACTTTTGATTCGCTTCATACTTGAGCCCATAATCCACTGTACCCTTCAGGTACCTCAAAACATGCTTTACAGCAACCAGGTGAACACTCCTCGGATCTGTTAGGAACTGACTCAATGTGTTCACCGCAAAGCAAATATTTGGTCTTGTGTTTGTCAAGTACATCAAGGACCCAATCATCTGACGATACATAGAGATATCAATTGTCTCAGATGAAGCATCACATAGAAGCTTCAGATTCGATGCCATGGGTGTGGCCATGGCCTTTCAATCCATCATCCCGAATCTCTTTAGAATATCTACTGTGTACTTCCCTTGACCAAGGAAGATCCCACCTGCATTCTGCCACACCTCCATACCTAGAAAATAAAGCATTGTTCCCAAATCTTTCATATCAAACTCAGCAACAAGATTCCTCTTAGTATCTGCAATCAATCTGTCATCTCCTGATACAAATAAGTCATCCACATACAGGAGTAGAATCACTCGATTTCCTTCCTCAACCTTTTAGTAAAGGTTGGAATCTGCTTTACTCTTGGTAAAGCCCAAACTGGATAGAAAGTTGTCTATCCTACCATACCAAGTTGTGCACATATATGACTCCTTGTCATGTGTCTCAAAACCAAGTGGCTGCTCCACATACACTTCTTCTTCAACTACACCATTCAAGAAAGCTGTCTTGAAATCCATCTGGTGTATTTTCCATTTCATCGCTGCAACTAGGGCAAGTACTGTTCTGATGGAAGTATACCTGGCTACAGGTGCAAAAGTTTCTTCATAATCTATTCCCTCTTTCTGAGAGAAGCCACGAGCTACGAATCTTCCTTTGTATTTCTCTACACTGCCATCTGCAGCATGCTTGATTTTGTAGATCCATTTAGAAGTCACAACAGACTTGTCTTTAGGTCTTGGTACCACATCCCAAACATCATTCTTCATTATTAATTGGTATTCCTTAACCATGGCATCCTTCCATTCTTTCTTTTCCGCTGCTTCTTCATAACTGGAAGGTTCTTTATTAATGATGTCACAGAGTAAAGCAACATAACTGGTATGTGATCTGGTTCTCTTCTTTGCTCTGTGTTCTTCTTCTGGAATGCCAAATATTTCTGCATCTTGAATGAGCTCTCTAGCCCATGCAGGTTTCCTCTTGTGAGAGTTATCTTCACGGGGTGGATCTACAGGTTGTTGCGGATCTTCAAACTCACGAACAACTTCTAGAACTGCTTCAGTCATGGTAGTGTCTTGAAATCTAGTTTCCTTAAGTTCTTCATAAACTTTGATAGGTTCCTTCCTTGATTTGATGAATGCTGAGTTTTCATCAAATGTCACATCGCTGCCGACATCAATCTTCTTGAACCCTGGAAAGTATATTCTATAAGCCTTCGAGCTTTCACTATAACCCACAAAGATACCCTTCTTTCCTGAAGGATCTAGTTTGGTCCTCTTTTCCTTTGGGACATGAGTGAATACTGGACAACCAAATATTCTAAGATGGCTGACTTCAAGTTTCTTACCAGAAAAGACTTCTTCTGGTGTCTTGTTGTCCAATATCTTGTGGGGTGTTCTATTCTACACATATACAGCTGTTCTAGTTGCTTCAGCCCATAGATGCATAGGTAGATCCTGGTCATGTAGCATTGCTCTTGCTGCTTCCATGATTGTTATGTTCTTCCTTTCTGCAATTCCATTCTGTTGTGGATTATAAGGAGCAGTAAACTCCCTCTTAATCCCTGAATCACTGCAAAGCTTCTTGAAGTCACCTGAGGTGAATTCTCCGCCATTGTTGGATCTGAATGTTTTGATCTTCTTGTCAGTTTGATTCTCCATCAAGGTTTTGAATTCGTTGAACTTATCAAACACCTCATCTTTGTTCTTCAAGAAGTATACCCAAGTCTTCCTGGAGAAGTCATCAATAAATGAGACATAGTAAACATACCCACTTAGATAACTGGATGACATAGGACCACATACATTTGAGTGGATGATTTCCAGGATATCCTTTGCCTTTCCTTCACTACTTGGGAAAGCCTTCTTAATGTTCTTACCTTTTGCACATCCTTTGCAAACACCTTCATGTTTGGTCTTGATTTCAGGAAGACCCTCTATAGCCTTGCTTGCAATTGCAAGTGCCTTATAGTGCATATGAGCAAGTCTTCTATGCCAAAGTTCACTTGGCTCCATGGATTCATGCACCATGGCATGTTCAGGTTGTCCCTTCAATTTATACAAACCTCCCTCTCGCTCTCCAATCACTGCTGCATCATCTATGGTATTTCCCTTTGGCCACATTAGGACTTGGCCATCCACAAATGCAACCCTCATACCTTTTGCATCCAATGCAGAGATGGAGAGTAAATTCTTCTTGAGCCCAAGTACATAAAGGACTTCTTTCATCTTCAAAGATTTTCCAAAATCTAGGTTGTTGGAGGCTTCACCACTTCCTTTGATTGGGTATTGATAATCATCCCCAAGTTTCACCTTATGGGGTGATTCATGTTCAGATAGGTTCACAAAAGATTCCTTAAACCCAGTCATGTGTTTGGAAGCCCCACTGTCAATCAACCAATCATTACAACCATGGGAGATAGTAACTATGAGAGCAGAGATTAGAACATACTCTTCTTCACTTGATGAGTCATCATTACTATCATCACTTTCTGCCCTAGCCTTCTTCTTGGGTGGTTCATCATCCTCGGCAGCATGAGCATGAAACCTTCTTTTGCTTCCCTTCTTCCTCTTGTTGAAGTTGTTGTCATCCTTCTTGTTCTTGGGACAATTTATGGAAATATGTCCCTTTTCATTACAGGTGAAGCATATTCTTGTTTCTTTGAAGTGATGTGAAGATTTCTTGGAGTGAGATGGCTCTCTCTTGGACTTCCCTTTCTTGTTGTGAGTTGTGAGAGCTTGATCTTCATTCCCCATCTTTTCTTCTTGTGCCACAAGCCTTGCTTCTTCTTGTGAGCATTCTTCCCGTAGTCTGCTGAAAGAAATCAACTTCTTTCTTGCAAATATTCCTTGAATGAAGGAGTCCCATGACCTAGGTAGGCCATTTAGAGTGGTCATGACAACTTCACAATTCTCCACCATTTCATCCACTGCTTCTAGTTTTTCCTTGATCTGGGAGACCCTTGAAAAATAAGATTGAATGGTTTCTCCATTCTGAAACTTTACACCTTTCAATTGGTTCCGCAGGGTCATCTTCCGATTTATGTTCTTCCCTTCAAATAGCTTGGTCAAAGAGTCAAACATCTCCTTGGGTGTCTTTAGAGAAGACACATGGGGTATGAGATGGTCTTTGATAGAATCAGCAATGATTCTCTTTGCCTTGACCAAGTTCTTCTTGTGCAATACTTTCGCCTCTTCATCCTCTGGGATAGGGATGTCTTCTTTTATATATGAGTCCAACTCATTCTCTTCCAGGATTAACCCAATCCTATACTTCCAAGATCGGAAGTTATCATCCCCTTCAAGCTTATCCTCAAGCTTGGTGTGGTGAGACATCTTAAAGAGTACTTCAAATGGAAATAGAAAATATTTAGGTCTTACCACTTGAAATGCTGAAAATTGGATCTGGTCTCGGATTAAGGTTTGTCGAAAAAACCCTAAAAATTCAAAATGTGAATTTCAACTTTCTAAAAGGATAGAAAGATGCACCTTGATGAGCTGATAAACCTGGTGTATTCAGAATTTGAGATCAGCAAAGCTTTACCCTTTAGATTTTCCTTTTTGTCCTCCCGTGTTCACTAGGGGAGAGCCCTAAATTAGGGTTTGAGTTTCCCGGAGATCGACCTAGCCAAAAATCTCGATCCAAAGCTCTAAACTTTGATTTTTGCAAGGAGCTTCCAGCTATGTCTTCAGATTTCAGAAATTCCTATTTTTGTGGAAACCCTAATGTTTAGGGCCAAATTTGAAAATGCTCATAATTGAATTCTGATTAGACAGATAGATTCTCCTTGATGAGTAGATTCAATCTACTATACTTCTTTTCTAAAATCTGTGGAGAGAAACCCAATAAACAAGAAACTCAAGTTTTCGTCACTGCAAAATGTCTTCTTCTCAGGTTAGCTCTGATACCATGTTAAATTTTGAGCATTAATTCACAATACTCTAGGATCTTCACTAAGAGAATAACATATACAGTATATCAATGCATAAAAATCACAATAAGCATGACAAGCATCACAAGAATCAAAAGCATGAGAGACAAGAGACATAGAGTTTCCGTGGGGAAAACCCTAAGGTGAAAAACCCCAGAACTTCCTCAGAGATAGAAAGAGCAATGGCTCAACCAAAGTACAACCAAAATACACTTGAGATAGTCTCCTAGTAGCAAATGATCCTCCTCCTCACTAGTGCACCACTTTCTGAGTGAGAGAAGTGTGAGTTTCCGAGTGATGAAAATAGAGATCTCCCGATCTCTATTTATACTAGCCTGTTTGCCCAGTTACACTATGGGGCTGACTTGTCTATCTAGATACATCCACAATATAATATATATTTCAGGGCCAACCCCACACATGGTGGTCTAATAACCCATCGTCAAGTACACACACTTGCGACACTTGTCAATCCACATGACGACACTTCCTTATAGAGGAATAACACATCTGTTATAAGGGTACAATAAATATATATGAAATACATAGATGAAATACATTCTGAAGTTACATATACATCAACATGTATGAATCATGGTATGGCCATAGACCAAACACCATCATTGAGAAGGACCCTTTGAAATATTTGAGCTTTAGGGTACTTAACAAATTTCCAAGAATGTAATGTTGTTTTAAAGTGTACTTGTCTACTATAGATTGTCATATAAATTACAGCATGTGTTCGATTCGCATGCTCATACCTTTTCAAGTATTGATATAAGTATTATTTGGCTGCCCATAGTTGATACTTGGAGGTGCCTATCTCCAATAGAGATTGGATTACTGTCTTCTACAAGAGAGCCCAATCTTCTATGTTGTAGTTGCAATTAGCTGACTAAGTATAAAACCTAGTCATAAATTGTGGAATGAATATAGTATTTTCTTTACATGCCTAGATTTGACAAAAATGTGCCCAACTATCTAAAAATGCTCAACAGTGCTCAGAAATAGCTCAGGCTGAATTTTATTGTTGTCAAGACTCACAGTATATGCCACTTAAAGTGGCAAACTCAACCTAGAATTGCTGTGCAAGGATGTTGCCAGGTCTGAAAGTGCCCAGAATTGATGTTCAAGGCTGGTTATGTCTAGAACATGTTTATTCAAGACCTTTTTACTGTTGTTCTATCAATTATCTATCATGAATTTGAGTTCAACTATCAAAGATATAGAGACTTCAAACTATGTATGAATCATGGTATGGCCATAGACCAAACACCATCATACAAGAGAGTCCAATATTCTATCTTGTAGTTGCAATTAGCTAACTAAGTATAAAATCTAGTCATAGATTGTGGAATGAATATAGTATTTCCTTTACATGTCATTGAGTCCTTATTATATTGGTGTTTTTGAATGTGGTTGTTCAAATTCGAGGCTTAGGGTTCCTCTAATTTGTCGCCCATAAAATCTATTCAAGGTTAGGCTTCCTTTAATATTCTGACTACAATTGTCTTACAAGCTAGGAGCTGGCTGTGTGGCATAGAATCTATTTTTTTGTTGTTGTATTCATTCATTTATGCTTTCCCATGCTTTTAAATAGCACAGTCAGCGAGGCTCAATGAGGTGGCAATGTCCCCGACTTTGTTAATGGGTATTGCCATAACATGAAAGCAATATGTTTAAACACCCAGAGGTTGTTGTATCCATTTTCCTCTCCATGTGTTGCTCTCATATTGATGCTCAGGGTAATAGAGTTTGTTTTCTTTCATAGGGGTTGGATTTTGTCGATCGCTGCTGCCAATGTGATTAGATCATCAGGATTTTATGGATAATATCCAATAGTGCAACAACTTTGAAGATGTTCCAAAGGAGCTTCAACTTTTCACTGGTTACCTTCAAATTTTTTGCCCATTTTATTTCTTTGGATGTTGGAATCCTTAGTTAGCATTTAGAGGAGTGTTGGAGTCTGTTTATAGCCGCCATCAGAGTGATTAAGTTATGAGTGGTTTATGATATCTCTCAAGTTCCTCCAAGCTTCTAGCTATCTCTTCTTTTAGTTCTTTGCCCAGGATATTCATTCTGGGCTTACGACACAGGTCCTATGGTAAACTGGTATTTTCTCCAGATTCCATTTTTTCTTTTTCTTTTGGGGCTCATAATGTTTCCAAATATTGGCAGAAGCTATGTTATAGAAACTTGAGCAAAGAATCAGGCTATTTGTTGGCAACATAGGTTCCTCAGTTGAGATCCTGCCTCTTGTAGTTGGCCTTCGTGAATGTTCTACTTGACATGTTTGAATTAATGAGACTAGTTTCTTTCAAGGTTGATTCATGATATGAATTAGTTTTCATACTCATTTTTGGTTCCAAATGTTGAGTTTATTGTTTGCACAATATCTAGACAGAGTCCCAATATGTAGACTATGGTACCATGCTTATGATGCTTGTTACCCCCCATTTTCCATGGGTATCCACCTATGATTTTTATCACAGTTTCTCATGGGGCTGACATGTTGATGATGCCTTCGATGCTAGATTATGGATGGATGGTCTCCTTATGGACGTATTGATGATTTTTTGGGTGGTGTTGAGCTCTTTGCATGCTGTTTCTGGGGTGAATTGTGCAGTAAAAGACCCTTACTCTAGATCCCCATATCTCCAACACCCTATCTCAGATGGTGGCTTGTGATATATGGTTGTAAATCTCTTTTTCGGGCCTTTGCAGTGATGTAGAAAAATATTTTTGAGACCTCTCTAGTGATGTATAACGCTACTCCTCATTCCTTAAGGCGTTCGAGAAATTGGACATTTTTTTTTGCCGTTAGATTTTGGTTTATGAGCCATTTTCAGCAGTTTTGGTGGCCTGTCTTTAGAAGGGTCGTTCTCTCACACCATGGCTTTGTTGGAGGTGTATGTTATATGGACGGAAAGCTTATTTCAAGTGCTTTCCAAGTGAATGAAATTTTTAGCTATGTTAATGTTATTGTAGTCATAATATATAAAGGTGAACGAAATTTTTGAGGTTTTTTTTATATGGCCCTCCATACTACTCAAATGGAGATGGAAATTATATAGAATAACACAAGCTCAATAGTGGATTTGATCAACCAATGTTATGAGAGACTTAAGACCAACAAAAAATGCAAGTGTATAGACTAGAGATTGACTTACTATTGTATTTTGTTTGGGGGGGGATGTTGAATTAGGTGCATCATTTTAGTCAACTTTCATATCCCAAATATGGTGATACATGATCACACTATACAACTATCATTTTCCATGATGATGTATCTTTATCTTGTGGTTGAGCCTCATCAAACTATTCAACAATAGTATCTATTCTTTAACACACTTAGACATGGATCAGGTATGTATCTCACTTTGTTTCCATGACCAGACATTTATATCACATGGATCCACATTATATATGACTTCATGGCCATGTTTACACTTCACCTAAGTATGGGATTTTCTACCATGATAAAGACAATTTATTTACATTTATTTTTTTATTTATTTGTAAATGATCCTCATGTCTTTGACTTGTTAATGATTTCTCACTTTGTGCTCAAGTGGTCTCCTATATAGAAGAAAAATACAATGTATTTCAACCATCAATTACATTCCCATATTATGGGACATTTGTTAGCACATTCATTTGTTCCTACTTATCCCAAATCAAGGGTCAAGCCAAAAAATCCTACAAGCATACCTACTTTATACATTATATAACCTGTTACATGCACTTGAGATAAGATTATAACCCAAATATCACAATAGAAGTCCTAATATCAATTTCCCCATTTATTTGACATCTTAGGTGCAAGTTGTTGGACATCCAATTTTGGTTTTAAGGGCCATGTTGCTGCATATTTTTATGCATGATGGTGATCCCGAGGAGTATTGTTGATTTGACACATCATCTTCCTTGAGCTCCCTCTCTTGCCACACATGTGGAGGCATGGTTATATTAACTTGGAATAGTGGCACACATGTTGAGGCACTTTGGTAATCTTTTACTTCACGTGGGGTTCTATTGCACATATGTTCATGCACTTTGCCACTTGGAGGAGATGTTAAGCATTGCTTGAGCTATTTTCGGAAGGGTTATTTTTATTGCTTGTAGTTTAACAGTTGGTTGAAAACATTGACTTCACTCAACTTCCCTAGTCTTATTGGGTTGAGATTGGCCGATGACTAACGAACAAGATAATTTTACATAGTTACTACGTATCAAAGGTAGCTTAGTCTATGTAACTATATTGATAGAGATCTATGTGTTTGAATATGAACATAATAGACAGGTGATGTTAGGTAAATCTACATGTATGTAATTCCATAACCTTAAATATGCATATAATCTTAATGAATAGTGGAACCAAATCCTTATCCTAATATATGAGATTGAGATTAAGTTTATCATCATATCTACTTAACATATCCGTACAAGGTTATGTAGAATGATTCATCCACATTAAGTAGGCAATGTAATGAATTGCCTTTGATTCCCTTTGTTATAGGTCACCAGTGAATTAATATTGTAAGTGTAGTGTATAAAAGGCAGGTTAGTCTATGTAACTATATTAATAGAGATCTGTGTGTTTGACTAGGATCTTGGGGATTCCCAGCAAGTTCACCAAGCTTGCATTAAGGAGAAGCTCAACTTATTGAGTTTCCTGGTGGTGGGCATACATCTATCTTATTAGGAGTCCCCATCGAGGAATATAATATGTATGTTGTGAATTGTGTCATAAATAACTGATATGTAACCAATGTAAGCTGTAAGTGATATGTTTAACCTTACGTATTATGTGTAATTATTCATATAGGTAAGATTGTATTACACGGCTTTCACTGTAATTACCTAATATTGGTATAGACATAAGACAGAGAAGAGTGTAATCTCCATAGTAATAACCATAACTAAGCTATCGTAATAAGAAGTGCTTGTTACGATCATATTAAATGTATAGGTTGTTTATACCAGTACATATCACATGCTTGTATTGATTATTATGGTTCCCAGCTTAAGTACAATATAAGCATTACTAATAACGTGTGTAATTGATTACGGATAAACACATAGGGTTACCCTGATGGGTTAAGCTCAGCACCACATATAAGCTTATCACATTGTTATTATATGAAAGATGTGAAGTAAGACCATACCTTATAATAGGTAACTAACCATACCTTATAATAGGTAACTAGCATATGTCTTACTCAACGCACTCCGATAGAGATCTATATGTTTGATTATGAACATAATAAATGTGTGATGTCACGTAAATCTACATGTATGTAATTCCATAACCTTAGATATGCGTATAATAATGTTAATGAATAGTAGAACCAAAGCCTTATACTAATATATGAGATTGAGATTACGTTTATCATCATATCTGCTTAAGATATATGTACAAGGTTATGTAGAATGATTCATCTGCATTAAATAGGCAATGTAATGCCTTGGCTTTGATTCCCTTTGTTATAGGTCACCAATGAATCTAATATTGCATTGAATCTAATGATTCCCCCCGACTAGGATAAGAAATCAAGTGTGTAGTGATGTGTCATGAGAAACATTATATCCTTTTTTCTTCATAAAGTGACTCCGACCTTACAAGTGCCAAAACCTTTCCCTCTGACCAGAACCGTACCTGCATAGTTTCCTACAAAAATCCATCCAAGTTAGTCTATGTAACTATATTAATAGAGATCTGTGTGTTTGACTATGAACATAATAGAGATCTATATGTTTGATTATGAACATAACAAATGTGTGATGTCATGTAAATCTACATGTATGTAATTCCATAACCTTAGATATGCGTACAATGTTAATGAATAGTAGAACCAAAGCCTTATACTAATATATGAGATTGAGCTTATGTTTATCATCATATCTACTTAAGATATATGTACAAGGTTATGTAGAATGATTCATCCACATTAAATAGGCAATGTAATTCCTTGGCTTTGATTCCCTTTGTTATAGGTCACCAATGAATCTAATATTGCATTGAATCTAATGATCCCCCCCGACTAGGATAAGAAATCAAGTGTGTAGTGATGTGTCATGAGAAACATTATATCCATATTTCTTCATAAAGTGACTCCAACCTTTTAAGTGCCAAAACCTTTCCCTCTAACCAGAACCGTACTTGCATAGTTTCCTGCAAAAATCCATCCTAGTGGTTGTAAGATAACAAACTCAAATATAGCTTCAAAAAAAAAAGACAAAACACACACACATAGAATTTTCTTGTTTGCTAATTGGCATTTTTTAGCATTGATACCAAATCTTGGATGTTTAATAATTTCAACTTAGCAATCAACATGCCGTTTTTTTCTATTCTACTAGGAGGGAAAAATACATTCCATGGGAAAAAAGTTTGTTGTGAATATGTTCATGCCTTTGCTTTGCTTATTTGAAATGACAAGAACAATTTACAATGTTTACAACATCATGGTTTCAAAAAATTCCATGCCCTTCGCTTATTTTCTTTTCCTTAGGATCTGCTTCTCTTCACTTGCTTGCAGGTTTTCCTATATAAACGACCAGGGACATAGAAAAAAGAACAACAAAAAAGGCAAGAAATATATGCTATTGCAAATCTCTTTGTAGGCAATATGGAAAAAGACAAAAGTTAAAGCGACTATGTTTTAAGGGCAGATGGTCTTGGGATCAAATATTCTAATTGGCAACAAATTGATGAGGCTTTGGCTACAAGCAATCTGTTTCGACTAGAAAATTTCCACTATGAGCCAGGAAATTGCCTATTTGATGCACTTGCAGTATTATTGCATTTCCGATATACATCAATAGAGATAAGGGAAGGGATTGTGAATCATTTCCGCGTTTGTCTAGATCAAAAAGATCCCTTTGCATTGTTATCAATGCGCACAGAATTGACAGTTGACTACTTGCTAGAATTGCATAACATAGGAAATGTCAACGAATATCTCAATCGCATGTCGCAATCTGCTTCGCAACCAGATGATCAAAGTGTATATGGACAATGGGGTGATATATTTTGCATCAAGTGGTTTTCAAAATGGTTGAATGTTCCAGTCGTTGTTTGGTCATTAACAAAAGGAACAAAATACCTTCATTTCAATTCTGGGGGATTTGAATATTGCTACAATATATTGTTCCATGACCACACACCAGCTTCTGGCCACTTCGAACCATTGTTGTCATATAAAACAATGCAAGCCAAAAGACAAGCCACTGATATGCTTTCTCAAAGCACAAATGTAAATCAATGTCTATATAACCAAGTTGATATGTCATTTCAACTTCGAGGCAATTGCCATGACTCCTTGTTTGAATCAATCTCCAAATTGACACTATTCGCTGATGGACAAAGTGTTAGAAAAGCAGTTGCGTAAAGCTTTTATAACTCTATTGATTCAAACGATATTAGAGCAATACAATGCTTAGACATATATCTTGATAAAAACACATTAGCAGATACATCTCTTGTTTCTGGATGGGAAACCTATATTGTTCATTTGGCAAAGCCATATATCATTGGTCACATAGAAGGAGATCGATTTGCTCTTCAATGGTTATGTGAGCTACTAGACACTAACATACATCTATGGAGCAATAATTTGCAAGAAAATATTGCCATATTCCATGCAACAAATAGATCGTCGAAATTTCTATGCCCAATGCAACATGTAATAGATAAAATGCATTCGCATTTCCAACCCTTGTTACAAGAACATTGTGGAAATAAAATGTCATTTTCGCTCAATTGCAAGAGAAATACTTCTACTGCAATTGCAATGGATAATTCTGAAAAGAACAAACAGACAATAGAAAAAAAAAACATTGTAGAGAAGAACATTGACAAGGGATCCTTGGACGAACCAATATACATAGATGCAATTAAAGCAAAGAGGCAAAAACAAAAGATAACAAACATAGAAAAAAAAATCTCTTGCATTGCTGAGCAATTTTCAAAAACCAAAACCAGCATGCAGACATGCATTGATGACAATACGCAAAAAAACTTGCGCTTGCTAAAACAAAATATGCGCAGACAAGGAATGAACATTCGTCAAAATCAAAAGGAATGTACAAAGGCAAAGAAAGCAGTTGTTACATACTTAAAAGTTATTCAAGACACACCTATTCATGCATGTTCTGTGTGTAAACGACTGCATTTTAAAAAAGACATTTGTTGTATGAACAACACAATTAAATTAGCCTTTCAAACTCTAGCAAATACAAAAGATGTGACATGCCCGATGCTACTTGTTCAAATTTGTAGACCTTGCAAGAAAGCAATCGCTAATGGGAAATTGCCTATGTTTACATCGCCTACACGAATCCGCCACAATAACATATTGCCATCTGTAACTATACTGACTCCTTTGGAAGAATGATTGGTGTCACCAAGAATAGCCTTTGCACAAATAAGACAACTTGGTTATAAAAGAGCACAAATTAGGCTAACTGGCTCAATTATCAATGTGCCTGCAAATTTGGATAGAGTTCAAACAGCATTGCCTAGAAGTATAGATGACAATTTGACAGTTGCAGTTATGCTAAAGCAAAAATTAGAATACAAAAACGCATATCTATCTGGAAATATTCGGCCAAAGATCATTATGACTACGCTGAGTGATTTATGAAAAACCGAACTTTATAAAATTGAAGGTGTTGTAATCAATACTAGTTGGGAAAAAATATTTAATGAAACATCCAAACAAGAGTCAAATACTCAACAAACAATGGAATGAGTAGATGATGATGAAAATGAAATAAACATAGAACCAATATCAGAAACATTGATACATGGATATAGAGAAACACATCTAATAGATGATTTAGACAACAAAATCATAGAAATTTCACCTTCCGAGAACTTTCAACCATTGAGCATTTTCCAAGACAAATACTCAGAAGAGCTAAACTTTCCTACACTTTTCTATGGATCCAATCGACCCAAAGAAATTTTCGATCACTTTTCTTATCAATAAGTATCACAGTGGGAGCTACAACATGAAAGTACAGACTTTGAAACACATGGTACGCACATTTTCTTTAAAGCAATTAAAGTCATAATAAAACAAGTAAAAAACACTGCTTGGATATCAATTCGCATGGGAGAGTTAAAGGGCAAACAAATATTGGCAAAAGATGTCAAGTCAAAAGAAAATCTTGTAAAAATACTTCGATCTCCGATCAGGTATCGTGCATTGAAAGCAATCAAAACATCACCTGATTACTTTGAAAATATGAAAAAAGATCTGTTTGCAATGATTCGACAGCTTGGTCCTCCTACGTTCTTTTTAAACTTTACAAGTGCTAAACACCTTGGGACACCTTTATACAATGCGTTGAAACAAATTGAGGAAAAACATTTGGGAAACTTGCAAGACAATGCGTTGGAAGAAAATATTGACACGTTAATAAGAAGACACCCAGTGCTTTATACTTGCTACTATAGACACAAAATAGCAGCACTAAAGTCTCTTATGTTAAAAAACAACACATTGTTTGGAAAAATACAAGATTTTTTCTTTACGACAGAATTTCAACAAAGAGAAAATGAGCATGAACATGGACTAATTTGGATTCAAAATGCACCTATTTATGGAAAAAATTCAAACGAGGAGATTACTACTTTTGTTGATCTCTATATATCCACAGACTCATTTTTACTTGATCAAAATATTATTCAAATTCAAATGCATCGTCACACAAAAACATGTAGAAAACATCGACATTCCACATGCAGATTCAATTTCCCATTACCTCTTATGGATAGTACCATCATTCTAGAGCCACTAGAAAATGCTTCAGATGATCTCATTCAAAGAGAAAAAAAAGTATTCGCTCTTATTGAACATAAATAATATTCTAAAAACATGTCATTTGCACAATTACTCCTAGAGCTAGAACTAACCAGAGATGAATACATTTTGCTACTACGATCTTTGCTTTCTCGTTCTACCTTAATACTAAAAAGAGATCCTGTTGACATTTGTATCAACTCATTTGCAAAAGCGATACCAGAGTTATGGCAGGAAAATATAGATGCACAATATATCTTAGATGCTTATGCTACATAAACATATGTAATCTCTTACATCACCAAATTTGATAGATCTATGACAAATGCTTTCAAAAAGATCAAAGAACAATGTCTTATTGAGAATGATGGAAAGATTGAAACGATACGTAAGCTTGGAAATGCGCTTCTAAACATGCAACAAATGTCTACTAGACAAGCAATACATATCATACTCTCGTTACCTCTACATTCATCCTCCAGGAAGACTATTTTCATTAACACTGCTCCAGACGACAAAAAAATAGTTGTCTTGAAAAAACCATCACGTTTGGAAAAAGAACCAGATGACTCTAATGACATTATTTGCCCATCAATTTTGGACAAATACATTGCATGCCCTGTTGAGCTTGAAAACATCTCCTTAGCAGAATATGCATCTTTCTATTCTTGTATCCACTCAATTACAAGAAAAAGAAATAGACCATGTATCATACGATATATTCGCTATAACAAACAAAAAGACCCTGAGAATTTCTTTAGAGAAAGGATCATCCTCTTTATGCCACATAGAGACAATTGCAGCCTGCTAAAGAGCAATTTCAAAACATGGTCTGATGCATATGTCGCATTCAAAGAACAAAGAGACATTGTAGAACAAAAGTTCATGGCATCAACAACGACAAAGTGGGGTGACCTTGATAATGCCGTTGAAACAATTGCATTGTAAGACACAACTATGCCTCCTCTAACAATAGACAAAACAACAACTATGTCTGGATTTGAACAATATGACATTCAACATGATCTAATCCGCAAAACTATGTCCAATACATCAAAACTTGGGATTGTGTGCAACTTGACAAAAAAGCCATTTCTTTTGGACATGCATGAATACCATGCAATTCAAAGAAACTTAAATACTCAACAACAATCGATCGTGAAAGAAGTTATTGCAAGGAAAAAAAAATCCCTTCACTCCAATCCGCTTGTTCCTGACAGGAGGGGCAGGAATAGGTAAAACTTACACCGCAAAAGTAATCCATGATGGTCTTCTACATTACTATGACAAAGAAATTGGTAGTGATCCTCTAAAGAAAAAGGTTCTTATAGTTGCATTTACTGGAAAAGCAGCATATAATGCAGGTGGCATTACAATCCACTCTGCTTTCAGACTACCATTAAGTTCAAACATGCTTCCTCTAAATTCAAACACCCTAGATCTTTTGACAAAAGATTATGAACAACTTCGAGTATTGTTGATTGATGAAGTCTCTTTAATAGGGTCTCGAATGCTATAGAACATCGACAAACAACTACGTGAAATCATGCACACACCAACAAAAGCATTTGGAAACCTTGATGTCATATTCTGTGGTGATTTGTGTCAAGCACAACTTGTTCAGGATTGTTGGATTTTTGAACAACCAAGATTCCAACAACAAACATTTCCTTACATATTTTGGTTCGATGCCATAAAATGCTATGAACTTACAATAGTTGTACGTCAAAGAAATAAGACATTCATATCAATTTTGAATTGGATTAGAACATGCTCTCAAACACTGGATGACATAGATTACTTAAACCAACATTGCTACAAACAACCACCAGTAGATGCAACGTTTCCTTATCTTTTCCATAGTAATAAGGATGTTCAACAACATAACTCAAAAATGTTGTCAGCTATGCAAACAGAAACATTCACACTTGTAGCACATGATAGCAAAATTGATTCAATTGAAAAAAATGACCATAGACAAAAGACATTGCAACTTCCCTCTATGATAGTAGTAAAAAAGGATGTGCTTATTGAACTAGTTGGAGGAAACTACTCAACTGAGGACGGCTTGGTTAATGGTGCAGAAGTTGTGTTTAAACACTATACACAAAAAAACCATGATATTGTTTGGATTGAGTTTGCAGATCCAAAAGTTGGAGACAAGCAACGTGCTACTGTGCAACATCTTTATACACCTGCCGTAAAGTCCAATTGGACACCAATCAAAAGAATTGTGATACAAACAACACTTGAAAATAAAATGAATGTTATGCGAACACAATTCCCAATACAGTTGGCATGTGCAAGGACAATCCATAGACCAAAAGGATTGACAATGAACAAATTGGCATTTGACCCAAAAGGAATTAAGAGACATGGCCTTGTTTACACTGCACTCTCACGTGTCAGAGATATTGATTGTCTTTATCTTTTAAACAAGTTAGAACAAAGAAATTTTATAACTTGTCCAAAAGTTGCCACTGAAATATATAGATTAAAAACACATGCAAGTTTGCAATTTCAATACGGTCTGCATTCAATTCCAAATGCTAGGCAATTACTCATTTCATCATTGAACACATGCAACTTGCTTTTGCACTATGACGATGTTCTGAATGATCATGAAGTTATGTAAGCAGATATTTTATGTTTGCAAGAAACTCACATGCACACACTTGCCAAAGAAACAACAATGATAGAAAAATGCAATTTCTTCTCAGCATTTTCAATGCATGGAATCCTTACATTGATTAAAAAAGACATTGCCATCATTGATTCTAAAAACTATACAAAAAATCCACCGAAGCAATTTGCGTAGATCTTGAATTAGGATGCAATGTATTGAAAGTAGTGAACATTTACAATAGACCATGTGGTGTGCTTGATGATCTCTTTCAGATATTGAGTTGCATTTTGTCAACTTGCACACCAACCACTCAAATCCTAGTAGCTGGTGACTTGAACATTGACATGTTGCAAGAAACAACATTGAAAAGAAAATTGCAATTGTTTATGCAAATGAAAGGCTTGACACTGAAAACAACAAAGGAAACAACAAACACCAATTCGATGCTTGATCACTTTTGGACAAATTTGAAACACAGAGATATTGTTTTCAATATTTCAGATGCTTACTGGACTGATCACTATTCAACTTTCCTATCGATCTTTGATAAAAATGCGTAGTCTATTCAATTTTGCATTATCTAATTTTATTGTCTTCCTATCTATGAACGGATCCATGATGGCATATTTGCACAAAATCAAAAGCATGTACTATTCTTTCTCCTACAACTTTCATGCACTTTAAACTACAGCAATTTGGTTTTTTTCTACTGACAGTGAGCTAGATTTGGATCAGCTTTGGGCATCTGCAACATTGATGTCATAGCTATGAGTTTAAATTCTGTTGAACTTTCTCATATTCTTATAATCTATTTCGTGATGTCAAATTTTGGTTATTTTTTATTGTTTAAAGTTGTTTACACTTTATTTTGTCCACAGTTGAGATCTAAAAAAATAGCAATTATGCCACAACATATGTAGACACTCTTTACAAAAAGTATTCACGTGGTATCTCTATTTTATAATAATTCAGACCATATCTAAGCTACATAAAATGTTTTAATAACAAATTCTTATGTTCAAGATAATTGTAGATGAAAATTTGTTCAATATTTGCCCGTATATAACATAGTTTTCAGCACTTGTTTAATTGAAATTATTGACACTACATAGACTTTGCGCTATGCATATGTCGAACATCCAGTCAAAGAATTATAGACATTTGTTTTTTTTGATTCTTTGTTTTTATGCTATCTGCATGTTGCCATATTTTCCATCTCTTATAAATCTCTTCTACTCTTTACACTAATTAACAATCTCAGCTACATCTGTTTTGCTTAATACTTCTCGCATGTGCATCTTTTGAAACTCAAATCCAAAATTGCAACTGAAAATTACAAACAAAGCAAATCCTATAGGTTTCAAAATACATTGAAAATGGCATCAAAAGAAAACAACCCAATAATGGAAAATAGTTCCTTTCCTGTGCACAACACAACAAAAACAATATCAGCACCAAACAGCCCAACAATGGGAACAATGTCAACTGCTGAAAGTCCAAAAAGGTATGCAATTATTTTGGTTCTAATTGCTTTTTACATCATTTTTAACACATGAAACTTCCCCATCTTCTTTTACGATTTTCTAGCACAAAAAACAACAGAATATAACTTTTGCATTGACAAATATTTTCTCAAGCTTGATCTAAGTTTCAACATTTCTGCTATTGATTGCTGATAATTTCTTTCTTGGCCCTTTTCTCTAACTATAACAATAGTAGGTTCAGGCAAACACCTCCAGAAGCAGCTACTATTATAGAGCTATGCACAACAACACCAAAAATTGTTTTCGAAGGAGACATCTTGGCCATATATGGCCCCGCACAGAACAAAATCCAAAGTTCTCCTGTAAAGCCGCAAATACTACATGCAGACTTTGTTGATAGAGATGGGCTAATGAAAATCACTGCTGGAATAAGTGACAACTTGATCAAACGTTTTGGTAGCTATTTCTCAACCAGCAAAAGTCTAAGAATCACTCGATTTGGGCTCAAGAAAAAAGGCCAGTACGACAGAGGCGATGCTAAGTATTCAATAGTCATATTCCCACATACAATAATTGAGACAATTGATTGAATTTGCAAAATGAGAAAGATAGCTCCAGATATGACAATTGCTAATATGTTGTCATCGAACGAGTCCTACTCTGTTGGCTCTGTCGCAGCAATCGTTGTTGCATGTGAATACAACAACAGGAAGTTCGATGTGTATATCAAAGACAGTGGAACGAAAAATGACCATGCAACAGTAAATATCCCATTTGCATAGCTAATGTTCTTTTGGAATTGATTTTTTTTAAAACCAAATAAACTTTTCACTCTTTTATATAAACAAGATAATAGAAAAAAAAACACAAATAGCTTTAACGATTTCTAATTGCAACCTATGCTCATTGACTGTTGTCTTCTACTATTGCAGTTACAGGTCAATGAAGTCTACAAAGAATTGTTCTTGCAAATTCAAGAACAACTTGTATATGATAATCCTCCATTCTATCTGTTTAAAAACATTGTCCGAAATGACACTAAAGGAAGCCACATGCTCCAGACCTGTGTAGCTACCTTTATTGACCCTCTTAATGATGATTATGCAATTCAAAATTTTCTGCCAATCATTGACTTAAAGACACAGGTCCGTTGAAAAATTGCTTCTTTCTCACTTCATGAACAAGGAAAAACAAAAACACAGTCTACTTTGGTGCAAAGTAGTTTCATTGCTTAACACCTTCTTCTGTTTTTTTGTCTCTTGTTCATTGTCTAATAGCATTGACTTTGTTATCTATAATAGGCTTCAGTTAAAAACTTCTTTAAATTCTTGTGATCTCTTGAGAATATTATCATCAAAACTGGTATAGATTTTGCTTATTTGCACATTCAAATTTCACCTATATCTTTCACTCCAAAAAGATATTTTCGCTCTTCTCTATATGCTCCAACTTCAAAACATTGTTTGCATTGCAACAAATTTTATATTCAAGCCTATAACTCTGTTCACAACAGGTCTTATTCATCAGCTTCCAAGGATTTCTTTTGCAATGTCTCTTTGCTTTTACCCTTTGGCTAACAACAGTTAGCCAATGGCTACATTGCCCATTAGCATTGTAATTAGTCATAGTGCTTTGAATCTAAGTTTAATTATTATTCAAATAAAAAGAAATACTAGCATAATTCTATTTAAAAATATGCTGATATTATATGCATTGTCTATGGTCATCTGTTGTGTGACTTTGATAGATACACGAAATACTCAGAGCAAGAAATTCATTTTCACCTCCGTATCGATGCATTTGCGTTGAATGTAAACAACCACTAATTCAGAGCTGTGTGGTCTGTGCATTTTGCAAAAATGAAATGGAAATTATATATGAGCATAATCTGGAATGCAATTTGGACACAAATGATGGACTGATAGAATGCACACTGTGCAACCCATAGCTAAAAGAGTATTGTCTAGAAGTAGAAAATATTTCATTTGAAGAATACTCAAAAAACATATCATCAACAATTTTCAATCTGTGAAGGTTTTCCCAGCAAGGGCTATTTACATTGGCCCTGGACAACAGAATCATCAACTTGAAAAGAAACTGACTTCCAGGTATACATTTTTTTTTTGTTCTAAAGAGTTCAAGTTTCTTATTCAATACTACCGACCTCTGCAAATTGTGTTTTGAAAATTGTATTCGATTGCATTAGCTACAAACAGAAACACTTTGCCATTTCTTCAGTTTACATTAATAGTTTGCAGCTTCAAAACATTTAGTGTATATCTAGTTTAACATATAATCATTTTTCAATTTATAAACTTTTCCTAGTTACTTTTTGCTTAAACAATTTTCACAAAGTTTTGATTCACATTTGACGTTGACTATGTCTTGCAAAGTTTGAAAGTTTAATGATAGAACGGCATCATTTAAATAGTTTCGGTTTAAATACTAACATTTGGTGAAATGCTAGTTTCAGTAGCTTAATACTCTAACTATTGATAAAAGCTATATTACAAAATAACCTAATACCCAACAAAGAGTTCTTTACAACATGATTTACTACTCTTCCTAAGATCAATTTACTATAATTTATTACACAACCTAATAG
The DNA here is from genome assembly GCA_027924585.1 of Larix kaempferi. Taxonomy (NCBI): domain Eukaryota; kingdom Viridiplantae; phylum Streptophyta; class Pinopsida; order Pinales; family Pinaceae; genus Larix; species Larix kaempferi. Next base: position 6,779,552 of record BSBM01000236.1, on the reverse strand, counting down.
AATAATTTGTTACTCTTCGTAAGATTTTTCCTCTTGCTAAATTGTTCCTAAAGATTTATTGCTTTGAAATTATGCCATTTGAGATAAACTATGAGTAATTCCGTTGAAATAGTATCTAGTCTTTACAAATACTTGCATTCTTGCTACTTTTTGCCAATTATTTTGACTACAGTTTGAATGCTATTGGTAGGTGCAACAACAGTAAAAAACTACCACGATGGCACTGGGACTACAATGAATACAAAAGTTGATATTACATAACATTTCTGCAAAAAAAAAGTGAAAAGATCCATTTGCTCATGCAAAAGCACAACTGCAGTCTGTTGGAATTATTGCCTTTTTTTGTCCTCTGCTTTATTAACAGAACTCAGCCTGTTGGACTTATTCCTTTTTTGTCCTCTGCTTTATTAATAGAACTATCGAAAAGCTGTTTTTTTTGCTCATGTAATGGCTTTAGACAATATAAAAAATACACTAAGACTTTTGTTGATTAACATTTCCATAGTTTTTGTCATCTGCTAAGCAGACAAATATACTTGCCACAGATTTACATATATAATATAATATTTCCTACATGGAAATATGTTCCTTTCTTCTGCAAGTTAAATATGTTTCTTTCTATCATAATATGTTCATTATTATTGTTAAATATTCATGTATAGTTAGTATTTACTCATGTTCATATACATTTTATCTATATCCATGTTCATATAATTAATATTCATGTTCATAAAAATTTGTGTCAGATGTTTCAGCTTGAATATTATTTTTTTTTCTGAAAACTACCATTGGATTTCATCTTCAACTGCAATTTTTTTTTTTCAAATATCTAATTTATTTTTATTGACTTGAATTATGAACTAAAAATATTGATAACATATACATTGTCAAACTCAGTTTAAGAATTATTCCATGATGATCAAATGGGGTTTTATGCAGCTGACACCCAATATAGACATTGGTGATTAGAATGAGTAATGTTGATTATTATTGTTGAATATACATGTCCATTTACTTGTGTTCATATAAATTATAACCATATTCATGTTCATATAATTAATAATCCATGTTCTTGCTTATGATGATAGAAATTTGTGTCGATGTTTGAGCTTGAACATGTTTTATGATAACTATAATTGAATTTCATCTTCAGCTATATTCTTTTGAAAACCAACCAAAGTGTTTTTGATACTGATGTTCATTTGTGTGGTGTGACAAAAAATGTTTAAACCCTTTATCTGTTGATGGGAAAGAGTGGTTTACATAGTCTTTTCACGCCCCTTTTTCCAGGCTCCCTTCAAATTTCCACCCTTGTAAAATTTCAATTTTTTTATTATTATCTTGAAGCACTGATGAGATCTCTTATTGAGCTCCTTCTCTTTATAAGCTGTAGCAACTCCACAATATTTATCTATCTGTTTCCCTTTGCTGTTGCGACCGTTAATTATTGAACATGAGATGAATGCCAGGCATACACTTTGAAGAAAATATTTATTTCTAGCCTTTACTTGCAAGACCTAGAGCAGACTTGAGTTGAAACAAACAAGAAAGACTAAATAGTAAAAATCTATGCTGGTTTATACTTTTCGAAGGGTTTCTATCCATCCCATTAGTAGTCTTTCCGCCACACCACTGTGCTAGCAATGCCCTGTTAAATAAATAATGCATATGTAATGAAATCATGAACCCTCTTGATACTGGCCTGATAGAGGGATTATAGAACTCAAATTAAGTCTTCAAGGATTACCAAGTCTTCCAGCAATGGTCATACTAACGGACATGATACTGATAAAAATGAAGTACCTTGCTAGAGACAAGAGACCTGCATTCAATCATCATAAAAAAGATGGTGCAATGGATTCTTTGGTATGATTTCCAACTCATTTAACTGTTGTTCTATTGGCATTGAAATAAATTTGTGAAATGATGACATTGTGCTAAATATACAAAAGGTTGACATCTGCCTTTTACACTTTCAGGTACTGTTCTTACAAATGATCCTTATATGTTGAATTTGGATTGTGATCATTGCATAAACAATAGCAAAACAATTCATGAATCCATGTGTTTCATCATGAATCCTACTATTGGAAAGCAAGTCTGTTATGTGCAGTTTCCGCAGAGGTTTCCATTTGATGGTATTAATGGCATGATCATTATGCCAACCGCAACATACTATTCTTTGATGTAACAACAACCCAAATATTGGTGTACATTTACTTGCCATTACTTTTACCATATCACTTAAGTCATTCCATTTTTCTCATTCTATAATTGGCAATGTTCCTTTTTGGCTTCCATGTCTCATTCTCCAAACTAAATTAAAACATTGTTACATTCTGTAGATCAATATGAAAGATTTCCATAGAATTCAGGGACACATATATGTCGGTACTAAATGTGTTTTCAGAAGACAAGTCTATGGGTTGGATGCTCATAAAGCAGAGAAGGAATCCAAAAGGACTTGTAATTTCTTGCTAGAAGAAAGTGAAAGCGAAGCAAAAAAAGAACAAGAAGGAATCCAAAAGGACTTGTAATTGCTTGCCAGAAGAAAGTGAAAGCGAAGCAAAAAAAGAACAAAAAGAAATCCAAGTGCAATGATGCCAGTCCTCCTATGTTTAATTCAGAGATCTTTCATACAGGTAACCAAGAGAAATTCTATTGATGCAGCTAGAACTATGATCTTTACATAGTAAATCTCCTTACAAACCTGAATATAAATTCCTTGTTATATGCCATCATGGAAATTTCCTAAATTGGTTAAACAGGATATCCTTGATTTAGCGAAGTATGACAGTGTACCTGTTATAACCATCCTTGTCAAATCATGGCTGATGCTCTTACTATTATTGAACATCTTGGTGGACTGGAAGGAGTTAAGGTAATTTTCTTCAGCTCTCTTTCTGTGTAATGTTTTAGGTGGACTGGAAGTAGTCAAGATAATTTTCTTCAGCCCTCTTTCTGTATGATGCTCTTTCTTTGTTGGAAGTGCTTCCAGAAACACGTTCCAAGGGGCACCACTGCATAACATGGACTTCCTTTGACTAGATACCTGTATTTATTCCTTCGAATTTATACCAAATTTGCTTATGGTCTCATCCTGTTTTAACATACTATTTTAGTTGGGGCACACCACAGTAAGAATGATCTCATTCATACCCAACATCTTACCCAGCCTATTACCTATAAAGTTAGTACCATTTCAGACAACATTTCTAATGGCAGAAAGAATGTAGCTTCACCCAAAGAGGTTGTATATATAAGCCCTTTCACTCATCAAATTATCATAATTTGAAATCCTAAATGGGCCTATGAGGCTAATTTCCTCATTCAAGTCTATGCAGATTTGTATAATTTGCCTGAGCTATTTGTTGTTGTGTAGTTTGTCATCAATCCTTCATGGCAAGTGGCTGCTGGTGATGAAATTCAATAAATAGAACTACATTATGAGCATGAAGTGTGAATTTTGGAAGTTGTATTCCCCCTCCCATATTTTATTCCTCCATGGTAATTAAAGGTTTATCTTCATTTACTAGAGATGCTTAATAAGATTTTAGATAGGGATTTATAGTTAAATGAAATGTTAAAAAAGTAGTTGCAAATTCCTATTTGATATTTGCATCTTGACTAAGACACCAGAAACTTGGGAAGTATTTTATGATTCTATGACTCACCTAATCCCATTTATACTTATAGAAGAAGAAGAAATAGAAGATCTTGACAATGCCATGATGTTGTTTAAATCACATCAAAGTATGTAGTTTTCACCTTCTCCATTACCATATTATGACCAACAACTAGCTTAATTTATTCTGCTCTTCTCTTGAGACACTTTGGTTTTATTAACGCTCTTTAAAAGAGTGAAAACAATTATTAGGTTGGGGCAGCAAATACAATTACTAGGCTAGGGTGCTACATTTCTAATTGAATCCTTGGCTTTAGAGATTTTGTAAGTCAGTCTGTTTGTAGTATGTTCATTCTAGACTCTACATCTGGAATGCAGTGCATTTTGGTTTAATATTTGTGATATTTCTCGTATGTTTCTTGTAGTTATTACATATGGTATCATAGCATTAGTTGTCTAAACTACAGATCAGGACACTGTAGAGGTGATTGTACCAATGGAAAACAATGCAAGCATCACTCTGGCTTATTTGCGTAACCATCGTTGACAAAGGCTGAAGCAGCTCTATGAGAGCAGTTGATTAACCATGAGGATGGTTTTTAGATTTTCTAAACATCGCTAGAGAAAATGGTTGTCGACCAAGAATGTTGTGGCATACAATTTTGGATTTACACGGGCTTTTTTAAGAGGATGCCATTGAAGTTAAGTGGGATGAGATGCAGTAGAAGCAACAGGATAGGGAAGAATGAGATGCACTAGAAGCGACTAGAAGAGGGAAGGAGATACTTGGCATTCACAGAATCAGTTAGAGCCTTCGAGATTCCATTTGGAAGTTTTTCTTGCTGATAAGAGAATGTAACTCTTGCAAGGCTGAGCTAATCAAGACGGATGGCTGCAATAAGGTGTGTTAGGCAAAAAGTTGTTTTCTCTAGGTTCTAATGCTGCCATGTTTTGTTCTTGCTTAATGATTGCATATGAAATGTTGTATGCTTTACAGGTGACCTGTAGGTGTGAAAACACAATGTGTTACGTTTGCCGACAGACCATTGTGCAAAACTATTCACATTTTTGTCAGGTACAGTCCTTCGTCAAATGAAATCATCATACTGTTCCATGTGAGCAACATTTATATGAATGTTCTAAATTACGTAGGAAATGATTAACATGGTATTGTGGAAACTCTCATCATAAGTATATGTTCATAAGAATATTGTTTGTAGGCATAATCCCATCCCCATGCTTGAGTTAGAAGGAATGGACAAACTTTGTTGGCATGTCACATGTAATACTATATTATTTAAGAGTATTTTCTCCATATATCACAGTGTATTTCTTCTCGGGAATCAAGCAATAGGCTTTCTATCATCTCTTATTTTCTGTTACCAGAATTGTAAGTATCGGAGTTTGACTCTACTTGTGAGCCAAATGATGAGTCAAAATGACTTGGGGTGATTCATACCTGTGTTGAATGAGTTTAACTCATGAGTAACTGAGTATGACTCACCATCCTACCGGTAAATGCCCAAAAACTGCCCTGTCTATAGATGCCCAGAATTTGCTGATCCCTGGTTATATTTTTTTGCTTGTCTAGTTTTTTCAGGCCAAGTCAAAATCTTAACTCTTCTGCCTTGCTGAATTTTTCCCCAAGCAGTAAGATTGATTTCAATTCAGGGTATTTTTATTGGCCATGTGATGTTCACTTTTGACCAAGGGAATCAAACCAGAATTACATAGGAAAATACATTAATGGAAACCTATCTTGTGCCAAACACATCATAAATCCTATTATCTCTATGGACATTACCTTATTTCTAGTACCTTCAATTTTAGTGTTTGCGGATAATCTGCTATGCCAAATCACATAGGTCTTGACTACCCACCACATTGGAGGATAATTAACTTGAGATCAAGGGTTGGGAAAATTTATTTCTTAAGAATTCAGGGCCCACAATAGTTAAGATGGTATCTTTAAAATTTAGATGGGTCCACATAGTCATATTTCAATGTTCAAGGCTTATGGTGGATAGGAGTGCAAATTATATGTAGGTGCCACTCTTGTGTGGCAACCTTATTCAGGGCCCATAACTAAAAACAATTTTCTGTCATACAATAATAAGATGGTCTCTATAAAATTGGATGGGTATCTATAGGTATGGAATTGTTTATTTTTCACTGTAATATGTAGGGACTGTCTGTCAGACAATAATAAGATGGTCTCTATAAAATTTGGATGGGTATCTACAGGTATGGAATTGTTTATTTTTCACTGTAATATGTAGGTATTGCTTTTGTGTGGCAACCTTAGACACTGCATTCTATGTTTTTTTTGCAGAAAATAGTAAATTAAACTTATTAACTCAAACACATGCATGTACTATTTAACATGTTTTTGATTAATATACGAGCCTTGATGTTTTTGATATCGGTTGCTAATGTGACTCAAATGTTTTTGAAAGCCCTGGTAGCATCTACTTCCAGTTCTCTTGTAGATGTTTTGAAGGTTGAAGAGGAGAAGGAAGATGTCTCCCATAATGTTCTCGTCAATGTTGTGGACAATATGCCTCTTACCAAAGTAAGCCCATTTTTTTTTCTCTTTTATTTCCCATGGTTTCTGCATCTTCTGTTGGATGTGTTTTTCTTGTTTTTCACATAGATGGAGGGTTTTAGGGTTTATCTATGGGGTTGTTGGTACTAAATACAGGAAGCTACTGAGAATAGTCCACTGGAGAAGGCCAAGGTCATGAAGAGCATAGAAATTGAAGAAATCACTATCCCGTTGGACCAAGTTATTTCCAGAGTGCCAACTAACATGTACCTATGCCCTAGCGGTATTGATCTTGAGTATTCGATTGCGTTTTCTGATACTCAATGCCAAGATATCATGGCATTCCTCCTCAAGTGAGTTCAGTTCTAAAACTGCCCTGTTGTTAGATTTGATATTCTTGTTTGAGCATAATGGCATTTGTTTAACCATTTTTGCACTGAGCTACTTGAAGTTGATACAATTCGTTCCAAAATGCTGCTGGAATATGGAAAGGGTTTTGCCAATGGTTCTCCATCCCTTTTGCTCTTGGATAAAGAAACTGAGAATAGAGCACCAATGAGGACAAGCAAGGGCATCAAATACAAAGGGAAGAAATTGAATATGCTCAAAATGAAGTTGAAAGAATAAGATGTCTGACTGAATATATTGCCTTTGAGGAAGACAGGCTACTACTTTCTCCGGATGAGATTTCTCCTAAAATTGGAACAATGAATAATCAGTCATTAGGTTAGAGCTTATAGTTAAGGAGGTGGATTGTAATCCCATTATATATGGACCTGCAGGAGATCACTTAAATGCAAGAAACAATCTAGTTACTGATGAAGGTGACAAGACGGTTGTGTGGACTGCACAAAGAATAGTCAATCATTCATCTGGAACAGGTGAAGCTAGAAACATATCCTGGCAGGAATCTGCAAGGTCTAAAAATTTGAGTGATTTAAGTGCTCTAGAAAAATATGCATGCAATTTGGGTGTTGGATGCAATAAGATGAAAGCATTTGCAGAGGGAAAATCCATGGCATCCCAGGATCTCCACCTTCCGATGTAAGGAAAGTAACTTTTTCCTAGACAAATACAATAAGTGTATTATGATATAATACCTTGGTCACCTTTCTGCTTTGCATAGAGGCTTCTATCTTGCCAATAGACGTACATTGCTTAGACAACTAATTGCTCTTTCTAAATTTGATTTTGTCTTCTTGTTTACAGCTTAGTTCTATTCATTCTGTGGCTTTTGCATTAGACTTTATAGCAATGGTTTCTAATACCGAAAGGCATCATACTTTATAAAATTACGAGGTTCACAAAAAATGTATTCATTCTACATACCCATGCTAGATCTATTTTAGGAACAAATTTATTCAGGGTATGTTTCTATTAGGAACAAATTTATTCAGGGTATGTTTCTAAAATCGATTTTGTCTTTTCACCGCAGCATTTTTTTGCCACTCCCTGTACTTGTTTTCACTGCAAGTAAACGATGCGTAGACTTGATCCATATTACTAGTTTTAAATCACTACCTGGATTTTTGACATTGGGAAGAGATGGATGATGACGACTTTGTAATCTTCACATTAGTAAATTTCTCTATAAAAGGTGTTCATATATGATACTGTGCTATATTATTTATCAGAAGATTATTCCATATTACTAGTTTTAAACTATAGTGCTTCACTTAATACAACAGGCTCCTTTTCCATATTTTTAAATCGCCAAATGGATTTTTGACATTGGGAAGAGATGGATGATGATGACCTTGCAATCTTCACATTAGTGAATTTCTCTATAAAAGGTGTTCATATAGGATACTATGCTATATTAGTTATCAGAAGATTATTGAGAATGCTTGGGAAAATATTTCTCAATTAAATGTTTATTGATTGAGAATTGAATTTTGTTTATTCAAGTCCATTTCATGAAAAAAAAAACTAAAATATAAATTCAGTTTTTGCAAAATAAAAAACCTTATTAAAAAAGTATACATCTGGAATAATCCATTGGTTGCCTTTCTGATATATTTATGGTTAAATGTATATTTCTAATAAAATTGAAATGATCTATCTTATAGGTGTATGAGCCTCAAAATTTCTAGCAACTCAATGAAGTCACTTTTTTTCTACAAAGGGATTTTTCTCAATTACATCCATAGCAAAGAGATCTAGAGAAAGCACTAACTCAGTTCCGAAAATACTAATATAATAATATTCTAACACTAAATAATAATATTCTTGCATTGTCAAAATTTAAGATAAAAAGACAATTTAAAATTTATAAAATATGGTACACAATGAGAGTATTGACCATGCCTTTGAATTTTTTCAATCTAAGTATATGGAAAGACAAAAGGAGTATATCCACAAATATTTTTTCAATGATATTTCTTCAATGCTTTTAGCCCAAGGGTCAATGTCCTGTTTTTTCAGTGCTATTTCTTAAATGCTTCTGGCCCAGGTGGCAATGTCGGGGACATTGCCACCTCGTGGCTCTTGTTTAGAACTAGTTTTGGACTATCCTTTGGAAGCATTTTTAGGAAAAAAGGATTTTACTTCTCATGTAACTTCATTTTCTTTGATTTATATAATGGCATAAAATGGTTTTTTTTGTTTGAAAAGTAGTAATTTATTATTTTAAAATGAAATGAAGTCCAATAAAATTAAAAATATGAAATCTTTAGTAATGAATTTATTATTTTAAAATGGAATAAAGTCTAATAAAATTAACAAATATGAAATCTTTACTAATGAATTTATTATTTTAAAATGGAATAAAGCCTAATAAAATTAACAAATATGAACGCCTTAGTAATGGGCATCTTCGAAACACTAAAACATACATTTAAGAAAATTATATAGAAAAATAGTTATCATTTCAAAGGAAAAGTTCATTAATATTAATGGTTTCAATGGGCATCATTGAAACCCTAAAACATAGATTTAAGAAAATTATATCAAAAAATAGTTGTCATTTCAATAGAAAAGTCCATTAATCTTAATGAGAATGGGCATCATGAATATCCTAATATTAATATCAATATAGAGAGTATTAATAGATTATTTGATCAGACGTGTGAGGGCTCTGAAAGTGAAGACGAGATTTCCATGCACAGGAGGTTTAGGGTTTAATGGTTCTCGAGATGGAAACCTGTGGAGGGGTTGATCCCCCTCCTTGAAGAGACGGCAAGAAATCCCTGCTACAGATCCAAAAAAGACCATGAAGGAGGTAGCGCTGGAAGAAGTGAAAAGAGAGATCGGAAGCAGCAAAACCAAACATGGAACCGGGAAAAAGAAAGGAGGTTGCTTTCCCAGATCGACAGTGATCCCATCGCTTCAGATCCGATCGAAGAACATTTGGGAAAGCGTAGAACAATGGAAATAAAAATATCTGATAGGAAAGTTCATCGGGATCTGGCCAAAGGAGAAATATCTCATAAAATGGATCAAGGTAACTTGGAACCCTAAAGGACACTACGACCTGGATCTAGGATTGAAGGGCTTCTTCACCATTGTCTTCTTTAACCAGGAAGAAAGGGATCATATATTGGAAGGAGGCCCGTATTTCTTTTTTTTCGGCTGGGATTTACCTGTGCCCATGGAAAGAAAGATTCAAACCTGACAAATAATCTCTAAACATTGCACCAGTATGGATCAGGCTTTACTCTCTTCCATGCGAATATTGGGAACCTAAGATCCTGCAAGATATTGGCAATACACTAGGTAAATTCGTAAAATATTCCGATCAAACGAAACAGTGAAGATATACCTCCTTTGCTCGTATATGTGTTCACATGGATCCAGCACAAGATCTACATGAAGTTATCAACTTGACCTAGGAAGATGAAGACTGGATCCCGACAGTCGACTACGAGCACCTACCATTCAGGTGTTGTAAATGCCATGAATATGGCCACCTTAGTCGCGAATGCCTGCACAATATCATAGTCCATGCCAACTAGCAGATTCTCCAGGAAAAATATAAGAGATCGACAGATGAAGGGTTTACTCAAGTAACCCGAGGAAAACTGGGAAGGAAACCGAATAATCACTAGCAACAGGAACAAATAAAATCCAAAAAACCAATCATGGCTAATAGATTTGAAACCCTAAACACACTGGGGGAATATCTGGAAGAGCTAAGGAAACATGAACAAGGGAAGACACCAAATTTGGAAAAGGACAACACCAAACCAGAAGAACAGGTAGATCAACCGGAAGCTATGGACGATGACCTGCCTGAAGAAGTGGAGGACATGGATCTAGGGGAACTGGATCTAGATGAAATATAGAAAGAATGTGACAAAAAAGGGAAAGGATATGTATCGCAAAGACAGACAGAGATTCCACAAGATTCTATACTCAAATCAAAAGCCACTCCACAACTGGGTATTGCCAAGGAACCGCAAAAATGAAGCAAAAAGCAGTAGTTAGAAGAAGGGGAAAAAGAGGACGAAAGACAAACAAGAAAAGGATAGCGAAGGTGGGTACCAAACTAATTGAACCAGGCCAGTAACCCACTATATGGGCTTCCTTTTAAAAATTAAACAAGGATTCTCATTGAAGGTAATCACATGGAACATTCGTGGGTTAAATCAGCCACGTAAAATAAAAAATTTGAGAAATAAGATAAGAATGGAAAAACTGGTTATAGTTTTTCTACAGGAAACCAACTGTGGTGCAAAAATAATACGGAAAATAGGGAACAAGGTCTAGAAAGGAAGTAAGATGATGGAAACTAATGCTCTATGGATTGTGAGAGGAATTGCAATCCTTAGGCACCTGGAAGAAGTAGATCTTACAAACTTCTAGGCCACAATATTCTCACTCTCTGCATATTTCGTGATCCCCGACTCAAGGATAAGGGGAGTAATATCCAATGTGTATGGGCCAAGTATTATTCCTCAAAAACCAGCATTCCTAGAATCCATGTCATGTTCTGCACAATGGATATGAGACAGGCATTGGATCATAGAGGGAGATTTCAACATGATCATAACATTGGAAAAAAAAAAGGAGGGAGAAGGATATTGGGACCAACAAATGAAGCTTTCAAAGAATTTATTGACACTAGAAACCTGGTGGACCTGGAAACAAGAAACGATTGGTTCACATGGAACAAAAAAAATGGGGTGGAATACCATGTGGCTTCCAAGTTAGACAGATTCCTTATTTCAGACAGTCTATCCAATGCAGGTGGGGACCTAAACGCATTTTTCATTCCTTCGGTGAGGTTGGATCATTGGTTGGTCGACCTCTTTTGGGATAGGACAAGCACAAGTGGGAGGAATCCTTTTCACTTTGAACAATTCTGGCTGGAGCACAAGGACTTCAAATCTCTAGTATAGCAATGGTGGGAGGAATTGGACGCCCCTAGGGGGACAAGAATGTACCAATTCCAATAAAAACTGAAAACATTGAAAGCCAAAATCCGCATGTGGAACAAAGAGGAGTTTTGGAACAAATTCCAAGATTAAAAAAAAACTCAATGAACAGATGGAATTTATCCAAAGGGAAGGTATGAGCAATGGGTACAGTGAAGAATTGAAAAGACAGGAACAAGCCATCCTGGAACAATTGCATGCCCAAGAAAGATAGGAAGAAATTTATTGGAAGCAGAAATCTAGGAACCAATGGCTTCAAGAAGGATAAAGAAATACTAAATTCTTCCATCGATCTGTAATCCAGAATTGACAAAAATCAAGGATAAATAGAATAAAAAAAGACTCCGGACAATATGTGGAAACCAAAGAAGAAATGGAAGAAGAACTAACATAGTAATTTGAAAACATAATGAGGGAAGATCATGTTAACATATCCAAACACATAGCCAAGATCACCCAATTCATCCCCCCAACAGTGACTGCAGAACAGAATGATCTCCTGAAGAGACCGATTTCTTTCCCGGAAGTAGAGGAATACATTCATCAAATGGAAGAAGGAAAAGCATTAGGACCTGATGGCTTCACCACTAAATTCTTCCACCACTTCTTGGATATGATCAAGTAGGAAGGCTGGGAAATTGTGGAGGATTCCCAACAAGACAAAGGGGTGCTACGAGCCTTTAATGCCACCTTTCTGACTCTTATCCCAAAATATGAGGGAGCGAATACTCTTGGTAAGTTCATACATATCGTTCTTTGCAATGTTATCTACAAAATTATAACAAAAGTCATGGAAAACAGGTTGATACCCATCCTCCCCAAATTAATTTCACCTAAGCAATCAGGTTTTGTGGAAGGAAGACATATTTTGGATGGGCTTATTCTGGTTCATGAAGTCATCCACTCCCTTATAGTGACTAAGGTCCCAAGGATGCTGTTAAAGCTATACATTTCAAAAGCACATGACAAACTAAGTTGGTAATTCATGAGAGAAATGTTAAAATCCTACTTCTTTGACAGGGACTGGATCAACTGGGTTATGAGCATGACTTCCTCAGCTTTTTTCTCGATAATGCTCAACAAATCCCCAACTAAAAATTTTAGCTTGACAAGAGGCATTCGTTAGGGGGGTCCTCTTTCCCCATTCCTTTTCATATTGATGGCGGAAGGCCTTAGCATATTTATCAAAGCCATGGTGACCAATGGAGAACTAAGAGGCCTCAATCTCCACCCTAATACGGAAAAACAAACCCACAAACAATTTGTAGATGATACCATGATGATGGGACATGCTTCGGTTCAGGAATCCAAAGCCATCAAAACCTACTTGAATTTCTTTTCCAAAGCCTTGGGTCTAGAAGTAAATAGAGAAAAGTCCCAAGTTTTCCTTTTTAATACTCCCAATATTTCCCAGAGGAATATCCTCTGAATTTTGGGTTTTTAAGGGAGCTCCCTTCCATCTAAATATCTTGAATCCCCTATGGTTGAAGGTGTCATAAAAAAGGTATCCTAGATGGATATTTTAGACATAATGAGTAAAAAACTAACCAACTGGGCGGTAAAGAAGCCTCTTAATATAAAAAGCAGACTTGTTCTCCTCAAATCGGTTCTGCAAGCAATGTTGATATACTTGTTTTCGGTTATAGAAGCCCCCAAAGCTATGATCAAGGAAATGAGATCCATCCAGAGAAAATTCTTATGGGGAGGAAGTCCCAAAAAAACAAAATGGGCGTTGGTGATTTGATAGAAAATGTGTCAACCTAAACTAAAAGGCCGTATGGGACTGCAAGATCTAGGGAAAAATAATGAAATCTTAGGAGCAAAAATATGGTGGAATTGGGTAACCTACAACACATAACATTGGGCACAACTGTGGCATGCAAAATATTCTCCAGATAGACCAAAACAAGAACTCATAAGATTTAATGAAGAGAAACAGGGCTCACACATATGGAAAACATCTCTTGGCAGTCAAAAGGTCATCCAAGATCATAGTTTTTGGGAGATAAGAGATGGAACAACGACAAATTTCTAGGAAGACTCATGGCAGCAAAGACCCAAACTCGTATCCTCCCATCCCCTACATGACTTACAGGAATGATGTAAGGCTCTAGGTATCTCAAAAGTATCGCAATTTTAGAAACCATAAGAGGAAGGAGATACCTTTAGGGAATGGCAACAGACAGAGTGGTGGCAACAGAGATGCTCGATTGAGGAGAGCCGATACATGGAGGAATTATTCCAAGAGATATCGATAAAAATATAAAGAGGGCTCGATAAAATTAGATGGGGTTATACTCCAAAAGGAAATTTAAATACCAAAGAAGTCTACGAATTATGGATGAATCATGAAGACAGACCAGTAGAAGACATATGGAAGAAGATCTGGTTGTCTAATCCTTGGCCGAAAGATACCCTTTTTGTATGCTTGGTTATCTATCGAAGGATCCTAACAAGAGAAAACCTTTAGAAGTGAGGATTCATTGGTCCTTCTCAATGCCCTCTCTGCAATCGAGAAGAAGAAACTATAAATCAACTCCTAGACTCATGCTAATTCTCCTCCTCCTTATGGGATTGGGGAGCAGATATTTTCACAAGATCCAACCAACGACCCGGGTGTCCTAATCAAATAATTAAAGAATGGGATCAAAATCCCTTCAACAATAGTATTGTGACGCAGATATGGCTAATTTTACCTAGACTTCTGATCTGGGAAATTTGGAAAGAGCGTAATCGAAGAATCTTTGAAGATGTCAAAACCACAACCCAAAATATTTGGCAAAAAATTATCCACCGCATACAAGAGACAATGAAGATCACACCTTGGGATGACAAAGATTGGGAAGCAGAGGAGAGGGAACTCATAATCCTAAATCAACTAAACTTATGTAGAAATGATCAGGGATGGATTAGAAAATGAGACACAACCCAAACGCAAAACAATCTGAATTCTTGGTCTCCTCCTCCAATGCAATCCTTCAAACTAAACTTTGATGGAGCTTCTAAAGGTAACCCTGGACCGACTGGCTTTGGGGGGGTTATCCACAATTGGGAGGGAAAAATTATGTTTATCTTCCATGGTCAAATCGGTTTTGACACAAACAACGTCGTTGAAATTGAAGGTATGATACAAGGACTAATGATCGCTAAAAGGAATAAATGGGAGCCTATAATAGTAGAAGGAGATTCAAGACTAATAATCACCATGGAAAATAAAATCCAACTCGGACAACAACCAACAAAGCTGGCGTTCAGCTAGAGGCTATCCCATAAGCTGGAAGACCTGTGGAGCATTCTACGGAGGCCAAACGCATGGACCTTTAGCCACATCAGAAGAGAAGGAAACAAGGTGGCTATCTGTTTGGCCAACGTGGGAGCCGAGTCACATCACATATTAAGGGTAGGATCCCTATCAGATCTCGACGCAACTGATTCATCCACTCAATGCGTCCAGCTGGCTAACATGGACAATCGATCCTTAGGCAGCCGAAATAATAACATGATCACTGGGACCAGTGATAATGAAATAACCCACGTGGCAGATCCAGTTGACACCTTGGGAAATAATGCTTTCCCACGTGATAGAGGTGGGAAATCCAAAATGATGTACCCTGGACATCCATAGCTTTTAATCAATCGAGTGGATAATAATGAGGATCAGACTCCATAAAGTCTGAGACAAACGAACCATTGATGAAAGGAATGAAATATGAAAGTGTCGGATTAGAGGGACTGGATACCTCAATACTACAGTCAAATACAAAGTTGAGAGGAATTATGACAGGAATTAAGGCAAGAAGAGAGAGGGAGGCTATAAATAAGGAAGGCACTGAAAATTCTACATGCATACCCACGAGCTTGAGATTATTGCTGCTACTAATAAGTTCAATTCTATGTCTGTGCCTGAGTGCTTGGATTCTCCCTGGAATCACGAGGTTGAGTATGGCCCCAAAGGAGAGACAAACTCAAAAAGGGAGGAAGGGATACCAAATATGCCATGCCCAGAAACGGTAAAGTTCCAATCGGGAGCAGACACAGGCTACCCAAGCCGCGCAGTTCTTTCGGGGGTGTATTCCCCAACTGATTCAGGAGGAAATTGTTCAATTGCAGAAAGGTCTCTGGGAACAAGTAAGGAGCAGAATATGGAGAGCATCAAAGCTGAGGTGGAGGAATGGGTGCATGACCCTAGAACCACTGCGGCCCTCCTAGCAGAGTATGACTGTATTGTGTCTACCTATTGGGTGACAAAAGGAATGCTTGCACACGTCTTGATGGAATGCGAAAATAAGATGATGGGATAAACTGAGCCAGCCAGGGCCTGGAAGGAACATTATAATGATTATCATTTAATGCACAAAAAGTAGATTTGATCACCATGAAGTTGGGTATCCCACTCTACCCACCTATCAATCTGACTCTGCTGGGTCCTGGAAGCAATTCTGGAGGTCAGTTGGCCTGTAGTGGAGGGTGTAGGAGCACTGGTGCGGCAACAACAACCCCAAACTCTTATGCAGCCCCTCATCCAAGCGGGAATAATTGAATGCTTTATATTTCTTTTTGTTTATATCTAAAAGAGGTTATCTTGAGTCTGGTGTTTTCTTGGTTTATACCGGTTGTAAAGGGAATGGGGAACTGCTGTAACAGAGTGACCTTTTTTGGGCCGTCTTCCAAACCTGTTAGGAAGTAGACAGTTTATATGTTTGGTAATAGTTGTATCTCTCTAGATTATTGTTTATTTTTTGGGGAAGATGAAGGTTAGTATTTTGCAAAGACTTTCCAAGCTGTGCAGTTCTATGGCCAACAAGATGTATTGACAGACATGTATTTCTCAGTTCGCAGTTAATATGAAATCTTACTTACAAAAAAAAATGAGAATGGACATCATTGAAACCGTAAAACATAGAGTTTTAAGAAAATTATATGGAAAAAGGGTTCTTATTTCAATAGAAAAGCTCATTAATTTTAATAGAATTACTAATACAGACTATTAGAATATATAATATTTTTATTATTTTGTTTGAATATATGATCCGGATTTATGTGGGAACGAAACAAAAGATAGCATATACAAAATCATATACAAAGATATATTGCAAATAACACAGTGATACAGTAAACACATATTCTATTAAATAGCGGAAATAGAACAGACTGTAAAATACAATAGCTAGAATGGTGGTAGCTATCTCTGAGAAGAGATGTGGCCGCTATGCTCATTCGTGCCAAGATGAATACAAAGAGAGGCCGAAAGGGCCTATTTATCATAAGCATGAGGGAAAGAATCCCAATCATCCAAAAACCTAACCCTAGAAGATGAACCGTCATAAAGTTTGCGGCCCCAAGGTGGTTAGTTGAACAGTCAACTTCCTGGGGTCATAACTTTTGCATACGATCTCCGTTTAGGGCGCTCGGTAGCCCGTTGGAAAGGTCTAACCGATATTTACAACTTTCGACTAAGCCCCCAAATCACCAAAAATTGTCGTTTAGGGCCTCAAAATGGCTCCGGAAGTTCAGGACCCGAAAAACTGCTAAAAATAGTAATTTACCAAAATTGCCAGAAGACTGTTTTGAGCCAGTTGGAAGAGGTGGGCCGCCACCGATATCCACCTGGATCAATATATTAGTAAACAAATTGTAAAAAACATTAATTTGCAAAGAAATCAATTTCCATTAAGGATATGTAAAATAATTTCCTTAGGAACCAATCCCATGGTTGCTAAGGAAATTATTTACTATGACATAAATCCTTCCCATTAAATAAAAATAAGATTATTTAGTTTATTAATACACAAAAATATTGTCAACGTCGCTCCAAGAAATATGCCAGGATTGTTAGGGTTTGAAGCTTGGATTGATTGAGAACCTTGAGGCAATTCAACCACCTCCACAATCCAATGAAATTTCTTTTCAAACATTGATTTCAGCCATGCATAAACTAGAAATCCCTAAGGAAGCAACTCACATAATTAAAAATTTAGATATACCAGAAGTTGTTTTTCCTTCTTCTGCAGCTAGGAAAAAGGATCTGGAAATGTCGGAAAGAGGATTGATAGGTGAATTCACTGGAATTTGGCCACCACCAAGGTCAATGGAGCTCTAGTTGCATAAAAATTGGATATCCCTAATTTGGGGAAGAATGACTCAGTATTTTTGTGGCAGAGGTTATTATGCTTTCCTTTTTTAATTCAAAGAGGATAGAGATATAATTTTTAGGAGTGGACCTTAATGTTTTTGTAACAAAGGTATGTATCTTAACACTTGGACCCTAGATTTTGATCCAAACTTAGATATTCCTTATGTTGTTCTTGTATGGGTAATACTGCCTCACCCTCCTCTCCATTACTAGGGGGTGATTCTTTAAGAGTTATTGGAAATAAATTGGGAAATATATAAATAAGTCTGAGCCTAAGCAAGGAATGTTTTAGTGTGCTAGAATCTGTGTGGAAGTTGACCTGGAGAAGGGACTTCATGAAACTATTCATATGGTTCCGGGAAATTGGAGCCACTTTCAACAATTAGACTATGAGCAATTACCCTTTAAGTGAAAATTATGCCATGATTATGGATACTTTGCCAAATATTGTAAGAAAGAAGGGACCACAATGGAAGTCCTCCCAAATCAAGAAGAAAAATGGAAAGTAGTGCAAAAGGAGGCAAAGCAAACTGTGGAAACATTTCCAGTGATCATTCTTTCTTCATCATCTTTACCATAAATGTCTAAGAATCCAGTAATATCAGTCAATAGATTTGAATCCTTGAGTCAAGCATCTCCACTAAGTTTTTCAAAAGTAGTGGCCCCATCGGTAAGAGAGCCTGGATCAACCAATTGAGAAAGTAAATAAGGAGGAAAATCTATTAAATCTAGTAACAGAAGATGAAGTACTTCTAGAAACACAGATGATATCAGCAGGAGTGTTAACAAGAAATCAATAAAAAATAGCAACTACAGATGAATAAAGAGAGTTGAATGAGGGAGAGGAAAGAATGACTTGAAAAGGGAAAAAAGTAGGGAGATAAATAAGAGAAGAAGCTGCAAATTAGGAAAGAATGATGGGTTACAATCAACTCGGGATCAAAATCTAATTCCAAAAAGTAAAGGAGTAAGTAATATGATAACCCCAAGCTCCCAAAAGGGAGGTAATACCAAGCCAGCTAGTAAATAATGCAACTAGTATCTTGGAATGGTAAAGGGATGGGAGGCAGAGGAAAAGAAGAAGCGGTCAGACAATTTAAAAGATGGAGAAACCTTTAATCCTTCTACTCTAAGAGACTAATTTGCAAGGCAATGGTATGAAAGAATTTGGTCGAAAATAATGGAAATCAAGTAAAAGTGAAACAGTGAGTTCAAGAGGAGCACTTGGTGGCATATGTATATTGCGGAATTGAAGGGAGCTTGAGTTGACATAAAATAATCAAGTAGAATCACTGCCTCTTTGGTAAGGTTTAAATATAGCATTATATATCAATATAAGTGATTTGTTGATCCTAAGAGATTCTATGATAGTAATTCGATTTCTTAAATCCAAAAAACTCCAGTAGATGGACCTACATCTAGATCAATTTGGATCATTTCACAATTATTAGCAACCAGTTAAGGCCTTCTATGTTCTTAGAATCCTAAATACCCAAGTTGATTCATATGTTAAGGTAGCTTGTAGTTGATCAAGGAATATTTATTATAAGTTGAGTGGATTCAGTCCTCTGCAATATACCAACACACATTATAAGCTTAATGATCACTCTAAAATACTATAAGGATATTTTAGCTTGGATTTGGACCAGGATTGAATCAAATGATAGCAACATAAGGTGGTCCAAGTGGCATATCCTTACAATGTATTTGCATGCAAAGAAGATGATGAGTGAAATCAAGGTAAGGCCCATTAATACTGTGGATAATGGAGATGGGATCGCCAATGAGAGAAGGCGGAGTATATATCAGTCAGCATTCTTCAATGGTACTTAGGCTCGTTTGGGCGCTATTGAGGTAGTTTATTGCCAAGATGATAAGAAATTTGATTTATGTTTTCTTTATAGAGTGGTATTGGATGATGGAAGCTTAGTAGTCGAAGATGGCCAAATATATCCTTGTGATATCTGGTTTTGTGTACTAGACAAAAATTCTATTGAGTTTTTGTTTGATAGCTTAAATGCTTGCCAAAAAGAACAGTTTGTTTTTCAACCACTCCTATTCTAGGGCTTCTGATTAGTGGTGTGAAAGATGAAAGTATCATAGAAGATGGTCGATTTCTAGTTTTCATAATCTACTCCATAGTCCTCTCTTGTGTTAATTTTCCTTCAGTGTTGGTTTCTTTCAAGACTTTGTTGGATAACATTTGTACCTACTTGAATGAAGGAGTAGTTTGTCATAATGCAATTGCAACAAACCTATGTATAAATTATAGTTCACTTTGGTCTCTCTTTTAGGAAGTAAGATACAATTGTTTTGTCAATAAAGCTAGTTCAATTGCTTGTCCTATTGAGTGGGAGATAGACCTGTTCTGTAATGTAATTTTTAGAATTAAAAGAGGCAACGATCTAAGTATAACTAGGTCTACTAAGATTCACAAGAGGCTTCCATTTTCCTCTTTAGTTAACTCTGGTGTCTGTGCAGTATTTATGGTTTCTAAGCATTTTTTTTTTCTTTTTTGGGTTTCAACTCCATTTGAAAGATTAATTTGAACTTTCAAACTTGGGACGATGATATTTGGTATTGGTTGAAGAAATATGGTTTTAAGGTCTACATTGTAAGCAGTCACTCTCTGGCCATTGATGTTGTAGATTTGAATTGGAATCATAAGAGAAATAAGTGGGAACAAGGTGATTATCTGTGGTTTTCCTATCTTCGGGCCTTAATTGAGCCCTTTTGTCTTGATGAGTGGAAGAAAGATATTTTCTGTATTGCAAATTTGAGAAACTGCAGAGGTCAAGATTTGAATTCAAGTGTGACAATCGAGTTCTATAAGAGGCTCCTTTGTACCATGGGCCTTTCTACTTTGGTTTTTAGGCCATATTCAGTTGTGATTAAAACTAGTGTTTTGGTGTTTGCTTTCATTCTGGGTTTCGAATCTGATTGGAAGAGGATTAAGAATTTTAAGACTTGGGTCAAGGATATTGTGAATTGTTTGAACTACTATATATATCAGGTCGTCATTGTTAGAAGCCATCTCTTTTTGGTTGTTGATGAGTTAGGATGGGAGTGGAAAAACAAGAGAAAGAATATGGTAGGGCTTGACTTTGGTGTTCTCATCGACATTAGTAGTAGTTTCCTGATTTTGGTCAATTGGAAAAATAATTTCAGGAGGTAGTGGGATTGGGATAATACAATTGAGAGGATGGATATTGTAAACTGGAGTGTGGTAAGAAGTGACAATGGTCCTCTCAGGAAGTTGATTCGGAAAGTCAATAAGTTGGAAAGGGAAAATCACAACATCAAGTCTATCATTAGCAAGAATATTTCTATCTCTAATATTAAATTTAAAAGTTTGGAAGTGCGTAACATTGATTTGATCTCCAAACTGGAGTGCGGTAAGAAGTGACAATGGTCCTCTCAGGAAGTTGATTCAAAAAGTCAATAATTTGGAAAGGGAAAATCACAACATCAAGTCCATTATCAACACGAATATTTATATCTCTAATATTAAATTTAAAAGTTTGGAAGTGCATAACATTGATTTGATCTCCAAACTAGTTATGGTTGAAGCAACCCAGTGCAAGCTAGTAATAAAGAAAGTAGTGACTGTCCTCTAGAGTAAGAACTAATGCAGACAAATTGTGGTCAAGAAGAAGGATTAAAAGCAAATGAATATCATCAGGAAGTCCCTAGGGAAGGGATGGAAAAATGCCAGTAATTGTCAAGGTCTTTCCTTTTTGAATTTTTGAATATGCCTTATAAATGTCTTTCGTTGTTAGGAAAATTTTGTAGGATATATCACCTCAAGAAAGAATGGTCTTTATGTAGCAGACTTGCAACATCAAGATGCATTGAAATCCTTGACTTTGATCATTGTAAAAAGTATTATACAATCATTTCTCTAAGTATCCATCAGATGTAATTCAAGGATGTCTAGTCAAGCTGTATCCTATTTTTTATACAAATACAAGTAATTGATTCTACTAAAAAAAAGTACACAAAAAATATTATAAATTTATTCAATTATATATTTTATTAATGCACAAAAAATATTGTAAATTTATTAATTTGATATAGGATTCTAAATTTCTCCATTACGAAAAGGACCTAATTCAATGAATGGTATGGTTGCATCATTCTCTCCCTAAAGTTATAATATGATAGAATTAATGATAATGTAACATCAACATGAATCAACAATTACTGAAAATTTGATTATCTTCCACCTTTTCTTCATCGATGACATTCTTCTTTTTACTAATGGATCCAAAAGGGATATCTCCAGTTTAAAATCGATTCTAGACCGCTTTGTCGAGGCTTCAGGTATGTATGTCAATGTCAAGAAATCATTAATATATTTTGTAAAATTATCTAATGAATCCATTGACATGGTATCCACTATTTTTAGTTTGAAGTGGTGGATTTAAGTGAAGGTTTGAGATATTTGGGATTTATATTAAATCCAAATGATTATTCCCGTCGAGATTGGGCTTAGCTGGTGGGTAAAGTCGAAGGTATGCTACACTTATGGTGCAACAAATGGTTGAGTAGGGGAGGAAGGATGATCTTTCTAAAATTAGTATTGGAAGGCCTACTAGTGTATTGGTATTCAATGGCCGACATTCCGATAGGAATTCTTGAGAAAATCAAGAAAATATCATATCAATTCTTATGGAAAAATTTGAAGGAGGAGAGCTTGTTTGCTTGGGTATATTGGAAGAAAATTGCTCTACCGAAAGAACTAGGAGGATGGGGTTTGAAGCACACCAGTTCTTTTACGAAAGCTCTGATTGTAAAAGGTATTTGGTGGATCATCAAAGGTGAGGGTTTGTGGGCTATAGTTATTTACAAGAAATACATTTATCCACTCTCTATTGTTGAATGGATCCGTAGTCCTTCTTAGATGGGCGTAAATGCCTCTCCAATGTGGAGAGATATGGTCAAAGTCTTTGAAGTGATAGGAACATGTCTCTCCTGGAAAGTGGGTAATGGTTGCATCATCTGAATAAGCCAAGATCCATGGGTTGGTTTCTCAATGGATTGCAAACTCCCAGCCCATATCATCAGAGCTCTTAATGATTTGGGTGTATTCTCTTTGAATCAAATTGGCGCAGGTCACAGGATTTACTATAGTAACCAAGGTTGGTTAGATGCAAACTTTGGCAATTTAAACAGGGATGATAGGTTGTTGTGGGATTGTTTCATATATGACCTTTAGATGTCACATGTCTTTCTCAATGATGTTGAGGATGAATTAATTTAGATTAAAAATGACCAGGGGGGTTATTATACCCCTCGGATGGGTTACAAAGCTATAAGGTAAGAGGATCACCAACCGCATCCTCAAGGGTGGCATCTAATTATATGGTCTCTCTGTTGGCCACTTAAAATTAAGTTGTTCCTTTGGTTGGTTCTAAACCAATTTGTTCCAGTTTAGGAATTTATGAAGAAAATATATTGGATCGAGCCCAAGCGTTGTCCGCTCTGTCATGAACAGGAAGAATCGATCGATCACTTATTTATCCACTGCTCTTTTTATGCTAAGCTCTGGAAACATATATCAAAGGTAAAAGGCATAAATTTTAGATGGTATGGCCTGTATGTATCCTTTTAATCTATGTATAGACACCAAATCTTTCTCTGACTATTTCACTTTGCCTGCTATATGCTAATGGTTTATTTGGATGGCTTGAAATTGGGATACTTTTGATGATGTCCTCTTGGCTCCTGAGCTTATGGGGAATAGGTGTTTATCCATTCTGGGACTTCTCCTCCCTCAACAAAAATGCTCATTCCATAACAAACTAGTGGAGGTAGAACAAATTGACAGATCAAAATCTTGGGCCTTTCTTGATGGGGGCGGCTCTTAAGGACCTCATGCTAGGTGGTGCAGGTGGTTTAGTATATAAATATGATTCTCTTTACTATAAATTTGCTACAGGCATTGGGCCATGCACAAATAATTTTGCTGAATTCTCAGCATTGAATTTAACTTTATAGTTAGCCCTTAGTAAAGATATCAGGATGCTTCAAGTTTTCAGTGATTCAAAGATGGTGGTGGAGCTTATGGGAAAAAAGAAAAATCCAGAAACTATTCATCATAATGCCATTTGTATGGAATGTTTTAGACTCTGTGATGATTTCCAGGAGATTTGTTTCAAACACATTTATAGAGAAAGAAATTCACCGGCTGGTCACCTTTCAAAACTGGGCTTAAGAGAACTGGAAGGGGTCTGGCGCAGATGGGAACATGTAGAAGACTCGTTGCTGGAATTGATCCCGCACCATTTTTTGCTTAATATTCCTTACTTAAATGACTACAAAAGGTCTTGAAGTTTGGATGATTTGTTCTTTCAAAGGTCATTATCTTAGTTGAATAACTGGTTTTTGAACCTCTTTTGTAAATTTTTGATGATATGCCCGATGCCAAAGGGCTAAAACTATTTGAGCTTAAAATATAATGGAGTATAACTGCCTTACAACCGTCATTTTTGTATACTTAAATGTATAGGTTTTTTGGGATGTCTACATATAGGTAGCTTTGATATTTTTCCCAATAAAAATATGTAAAAGATATGACTAAATA
Source organism: Larix kaempferi (assembly GCA_027924585.1). NCBI lineage: Eukaryota > Viridiplantae > Streptophyta > Pinopsida > Pinales > Pinaceae > Larix > Larix kaempferi. The sequence goes on along the minus strand of BSBM01000236.1, from coordinate 6,755,288 downwards.
ATCTCTATAGAAAATATTTATTTCAATTAATATAATATGTGTATTTTACAAGGAAAAAAATGTTTGAAATAATATAACAACATGAAATAATATGTTTGAAAAAAATAATACAAATTGCATTGTAATTTCTAATAAATGTATTGCTATTAAGTATTTAAAAAATAATAATACAAATTGCATTGTAATTTCTAATAAATGTATTGCTATTAAGTATTCTCATCATTTTTACACAATCAGACGTTGATATATTTCAATCCACAAAATATGTTTTTTTTTTTTCCTCGGAAAAAAAGCGTAATTTCATTTCATCAAGTGAAGAAATTACATTCTGAATATGCAATGAAGCATACAGTAGTCCATTTAAGGAGCAGAAAATTGTTCACAGAAATAACAAATAACTTTCCGTACATACATTCAGTCTTCCTGACTGTATAGTCCATAGAGAAAAGCAGTAGCAGATATCACATGGCTCCCTGAGCCTCAAGAAAAAAAGAAACAGTAACAGTAATTACAGCCATCAACATGACAAGTTCCATAATCTCTCATGATCGAGAGTTGCGCAAAAGATCCCAAAAAGAACCAGCAAAAAAAACAAAAAGCATATGGCTCCCCGAGCCTCCATGAAATTGTTCCCAGTATAAACAGTTTTGTGTAAACCATATGTAACATCATAGTCTGCAAAAATTAGAATATCATCCATAGGCACTCAGAGAAGATCCGGTGCCAAATCCTGCCCCTGTAGTATAAATCCATCCATGAAAGGTCGATGGTAGTATTCGTAGAAAGTTCCATCTCTGTATTCTGTCATTTTCCACACCCCCACTGCCAAGTCCCTGCCAATCTTAGAAGACGCGTCCGCCTCCTGGTTGTTCTCCCGATAAACATGTCTGCAAGAAAAATGTAAGAATGAAAGTTTCAGTTGCACAATGTCCCGTAGAATGTTTTCAAGTCTAATATCCCTGCAGTGTTGAGTGCCACAAGTCCAGTTTGTGACATTCATAGAGTCACCAAACACATTTATCCGTTGACATCCCCGGTCCTTTGCAAAGATAAGAAGCAGTTTCAGGCTCATGAATTCAACAAAATTATTCCCACCCTCCCCCAGTCCCCAGGAAAGGTGGTAAGAGTGGTTTGTAGAAAGATGCAGTACATCCCCTCCCCCACAAGTAATTCCCAAAGCAGATCCATCATAAAAGCCCCATGGTATTGACTCATCAATGTCCAGTGCCAGAACCTCACGTTGTTTAGCCACCTTAATATGGTGTGGGAAAGCCTCCCGGTATCCACAAATCTGTACCGCAGTAACCACAGGAGTGCAGTATTTTTCATTGAAAACCATACCATTCCTAGCCATCCAGATGCCCCACGCCACCATTAAAGGAAGATTCATGTAGGTTTTCCCAATAGGGTCCAGCACCCACTGTGTCCAAGCCGATAACACCGAATCCCCAGCCCAGTTAAAAAAGGAATTGTAAATTCTGGAGCATTCCGCCCACACCTGTACCGTGAAGGGACATTGGAGGAGTAGATGGTAACAGGATTCCAAGCTGGCTTTGCATAAAATGCACCAGCCGGGTCCAATTCTATTCCGCCGCTGTAGAAAATCCCAGGTGGGTATAGTGTTTTCAAGGACATTCCACATAAAGAGGCGATGTTTCAAAGGACAGTCGATCTTCCATAGTTTAGACCACCACCCAACCAAAACACGAGGGTTCATGAAGTGACTCAGACAAATGTATCCATCCTTGGGTGTGTACAGACCAGTAAGGGCCCCTTCCCATACCAAAACATCCTCCCTGTCTCGGATAAGTATATTGGAACCAATAAGTGCATCGACATAGGACCTCAGCTCCCCCCTTTCGACCACAGATAGTGCCAAAGAATCCACATCCACCCATGACTGGTTCCACAAGTGTCTCCTATCCGGTACAGCCAAATGAGATAGAAAATTTATACCCAAATCCCGCAGAGAAGTGATTAAATCACCTGATAAGAGATGACGTCCAACGCTCCCAAACCAAGGGTCCTCCCCAACACAAAGGGCCTGTCCATTTCCAACATTCCACGCAAGATGATCCCCTACCACCAGGAAAGAATTTATAACCGCTTTCCACATTACAGAGCAGCCAGTATGAGATTTATCCCTCGACCGCACCCAATCCAAAATAGATGATGGGGCAATATACTTCCGAAAGACCACTTTAGTCCATAAACTCTCATATTTTAACAGTCTCCACACCCCCTTTGCAGCCAGTGCCTTTGCAAAAAGATGTATATTTTTAAGACCCCATCCCCCCAAAGCTTTTGGCATGGCGATCTTCTGCCACCGAACCCATGGGGAAACATAGTCTCCTTTGCCGCTCCAAATGAAGCGAAAGAATAATTTGCGAGCAATTTCTAACGTTCCTTTTGGTATACATGAAAGGGCCAGCCAATAGACCGGAATAGCCTCTAAAATCGATTTCACAAGGACCAATCTTCCATCCCGTGACAACCACCTATGGCTCCACACCTTCAAACGCTTGTGAATTTTTTCAATGAGCCATTGCCAATCCTGTTTAGTATAGGCATTTGGTTTTAAGTGGAACCCAAGGTAACTGAAACCATCTTCCAGATGAAGGAAAGTAAATGGGAAAATCCTACGTAAAGCCACAATCTCACAATCCCTGAGCAGGTGAGTCGATAGAGTGGATTTCCGCTCATTAATCTCCATTCCCGTAGCCTTAGAGAAGAGTAGAAAAATGTCCTTTAGGGTTTGCAAGTCCTGTACCGATCCAGTACAAAAGATGAGGATATCATCCACAAACAGCAGATGAGAGATAAAAAAATCAGGAGCCACCTGGATACCATGGAGAGTGCCATCCCTACAAGATTTTTTCAAGGCTTTACTTAACCCCTCGGCAACCAGCAGGAAAAGTAAGGGGGATAGAGGACATCCCTGACGAAGGCCTCTTTTAGATCGGAAAAAAGGAGAGGCAGCACCATTGATGAGCACCGCGAAGGATACCGTAGTGATACAACTCATAATCCACCTAATAAAATCCACAGCAAAACCCAGATGAGTGAGAAGTAAATGAATATATAGCCAACTCACCTTATCATATGCTTTGGATAAGTCAATCTTGATAATGGCCCCTTTGATTTTCCGAGCTTTCATACTGTGAATGCCCTCCTGTGCTACCCCAATGGCCTCATGGATCTGTCTTCCTTCCAGAAACCCAAACTGTTCTTCCGAGATATGTTTGGACAGAATACCCTTTAGCCGCCCGGCAATGATCTTAGACACCACCTTATATACACAGTTGCACAGAGAGATGGGTCTGAAATCATTTAAAGAAGAGGAGTTGTCAGTTTTAGGTATAAGGGCAATAAAGGTGGAGTTCATAGCAGCTGGAATGCGCCCCGATCTACGAGTATCATCCACCATCCGTAACAGATCATTTCCAATAAGGTCAAAGAGTGCCAGGATAAATTCCACCGTCCATCCATCCGGTCCTGGACTTTTGTCTTTATTGAAGCTCTGTAAAACTCCTTTCAATAATTCGACAGTGACATCAGCCATCAAAGTGAGATTGTCCTCCTCTTCCACAAACCGAGGAAAAAATTGGGCCATCCGGACCACCTCCAATATGCTAGCCTGTGCAGGAGCTGTGAATAGTGTTTTGAAATGATTTACCCCAACCCCCGCCATACCATCAAAAGACTTCTGGGTATTCCCCAAAGAGTCTTCCAAGCTCCATATAGTATTTGCCGCCTTCCTGCCCTTAGCAAATGCATGAAAAAACTTAGTGTTCTCATCCCCCGCCGAAAGCCATATAGCTCTGCTCTTTAACCGCCAAGTCTCCTCTTTTTCCAAAAGCAGCTTATTTCTCCTACCCTCCAGAGAAACCAAAAGGGCTTTCTCATCCGGTGTACCCAGACCCCCAGATCCCGAATCATAAATGAGCTGCAACTCACTTTCAATAGCCAGTAATTCTCCATTATCCCTATTAGTCTTTTCATAAGCCCAGGCCTTCACTGGCCCTTTAATCCGTTTGATATTGTCCGAGAACTGTTGTGAGGCAGAAAGGCCCACCCGTGTGTTGAAAGGAACCCAGTGGGATTCAATAAGTCCATTAAAGGTCTCATCACTTAACCAAATCTTATTAAACTTAAGGGGCCCAGCTGGTTTCACAGGACCATCCCGCATCTCCATGAAAATAGGAAAATGGTCAGAAGAACCCCCCGAGCCAACCCACTGCCTCATAAGATAGTTCCTATCAGCAAAAATTTCTGACACAAGGAAACGGTCCAGACGTTTCTCAACTCTGTAATCCCCAGTCCTGTTATTTCTCCAAGTAGATTTAAGTAGGGTTGGCTCAATATCAAGCAGATTTCGGTTGACCAACTGGTGAATGAAGTAATCAGTCAGAGGGCCTGTCCGCGCTCGGTCACCCCACACTTCAGCCGGCCCAAGAGAGAAATTCATATCCCCTCCAAGTAAAAGATTACCATCTTGTAACAATGGATGAGAAAACAATGAATCCCAGAAGGGAATACGGTTTAAATAGGGGCCGTATATATTAACCACCATGAAGGTATCACTAAGATCCAGCGACGAGCAATTCATCCCCAAAACCCCATTCATGCCCCATAGTGTATGACACTGCACAGAGCGAGTATTCCAGCCAATAGCCAGCCCCCCCGACCTGCCACGAGCATCCAAAGTGGCGAAATTCCAGCCACCAAACCAGGATTCGAGTAAAGATTTTATAGTCTCACCAACACCCAAAGTTTCCTGAAGCAGAATGATATCCGGGTGTTCAATAGATACCACTCTGCGAAGAGCTGATCTTTTATGGGGACCAGCAAGACCCCTGCAATTAAAAGACATCACCTTCATCAATGACCCCGTTTCTGGGCTCGCATCGCTCTAAGCGCCCGATCAATAGTCACTTGTTTGCCTTCCATAAGGTCCATCTTAGCCTTTGATTGAGCCCGCGAGAGATGGGATTTCCGTCCCCGACCCCTACCGGATTTTCCAGACTTGATAATCCCAGGACCCAATCCACCCGGGGGAGTTTTCAAAAGGGAACGTAGGAAATATCCAGATTCAGATGAAGTAGTCGGGGAGGAGGGGGAAAGGTCTTCCGTAGGTCCAGGTTCAACCACAGAGGGGAGGTCAATCATCAAAACCCCAGGGTATGGTAGAGCAGATGAGCTAGATGGGGTATCAGTGTTAGAGCTAGAAGGAAATTCCATCTCCATAGCTGAAGATAAATGCAAATTTTTCAAAGCCTCTATCCAGTCAGGATTTTCATAAGACAAATTCTTAAAAACAAAATGAAAGGAGAAAGGTTTAATGGAATGAGTGATACCCGCGGACGAAGACCCAGGTTCCGTGATAGCAGCCGGTTGAGTAGATACCATAGCCGAAGTCCCCAGAATCGCTTCCTCCGTAGGTTGCACCTCCACTCCCACTTCCGGCTGTATGTCTGCAGCCCCCTCCACCAGTGCAGCAGAAACCAGTAGAGCAGGGTTTGGGGACCGAGAGTCCACCCTAACCCCATGTGACCCGTTCCCATCTTCCTCATTCAAAACCACATCAGTCGGATCTTCCGGCACGGGGATTTCCGCAGCAGGGTTTATATCCACAGCAATTGGGGCTTTTTGCGAGCCCACATATTTCCGGCGAAAAGGGAGATTACATTCAGCCGCCGGATGGCCATAAGCATGGCAACGGAAAGGAACATTCTCATAGTCCAATCTCTGCACATAAACATAGGGTCCCCATGTAAGAGTAACATCCGGTACGAGACCATCTCTAAGATTCAAATTTACCAGGATACGGGAAACCTTCCTCTGTCGAGTTTGAAGAAAAGTATAGTCACCATCAAGATATGTACCAATCATGTTGCCAATCCCCCTGAAATGACGCTCCGACTAGTAATGAAGGGGCAAACCAGGGAGCCGAACCCACAAAGGAACATAATCCAGTCGTTCCCGGCTAGCGTCAAACATCGGGTGCCATGGTTTTATCATAACCGGACAGTGATCCCAGCTCCAGTTAGAATTGAGAACCCATCTGGTATGTGCCTCCTCCTGGAAATTGAAGGCAAACCAGTTGCGTGTAAGCTCCACAACTTCCGGGGTGTAGCCCAAAACCCCAGCCCAATTTTCCCCTACCCAGGCTTCAATGGTGCCGAGGGAGAAAGATCTGCCCAAAGCTTTACCCACCAACGTAATACTGGACATCGTGATCAATTGATCCCACTCTACATCCTCCCCCAAGGCATAATTGTATTTCGTCCGGCTGAGTTTCAACCAACGTTTCTTCCCCCGTTTCCCTTGCTGAGCATTCTCCCCCGAAGAATGACCTCCCCACTCGTCCGAGCTAGTACCAGAGGCCACGCAAGGACTGGCAAAACCCCTGTGTTCATGCAGCTCCAGTCCCGTCCTCAAGTCTACCCCAGCGTCAGCCCCACAAGCAGCAGTAACAGGAGCCAATGAAGAAACTCCGCACCTAGTGCCCAGGGAACCGTCGGTAACAGGTCCCTTGTTACGATCCGCCGAGCCCTCCAAAGCCGATATAACCTGATCAGATGTCCACAGTGGCCCCGCCTCCTTCAATGGGGAAGGTGGTATACAGTGTAGGGGCGTCGTAAGCGAGCCCGAAATAGGAGACGACGCCAGAAAACACGAGGGTGAGAAACCAAGCGCTGCACTGGTATCCACAGTCGAGGTAACCGCCACCACGTCTGCCCCAGGATAAACACCCACCCTCCACCCGGCACCCTGCTGATGCGTCCAAATATCCGCATCATCCGAAGGGTCGTAGGTATAATCCAAACTATCTACGTAGGTAGCCATCGGGAGGTAACCACCGCAACCCTGGTAAACGGAACCAAGGGTATCCGCAGACGGGGCGTTTAACGTTCAGACCGGAAACAGGGAGGGCGTAAGATGCGCCACTAACCGTGCCAAGTGGGCTAATGCATGCTGTTCTGACATCCACACCGCCCGATGCAGCCCAGATCCTAGGGTTCTTCCAAAACGAAAACCCTACCTCCGTCACCGTAAATGCCAGCCATTAAAACCCCGTTCAAGAAATTGCTCCAAGAAATTGCTCCAAGAAAATCCCGACCGGCTTAGTACGTTATTCTCCAATTGAGTGTGCCTTCAATCCACAAAATATGTTGTATATACATGTTAAGACAATAAAATTTTGATTGTGTGAAATATTTATGAAATAAATTATCACAATACATTATAATCATTATGATTAGAAATGTAGTATTATTCCCTTCGAACATGTTATTACATTATCAAGAGTTTCTCTCACATTATAACTTTAGTGGAGAGAATAGTGCAACCCTACACTTGGCGATTTTTATTGAATTAAGTCTTTTTAGTGGAGAAATTTGGAGTTCTCCATTAAATTATATATTAAAAATTTTATAATATGTTTATATTAATAAAGTAAAATAATATTATTTTTTATTCAAAAGGCTTTATTCCATAGTATCGAAGGAAAGCTAAAGTGCACGAAGTTTTGTTTGAATTTAAAATATTGGTCCTTCAAGCAATTTGGATGGCCAAGATGAGAACCTTTTGTAATTACATAGTGCTTAAGTGTATATTTTTTTTAACGACATAGTGCTTAGTGTGTAAAGTTTGGTATTTTTCACTCATGATTAAGGGAGTAGTTGACATTCACCCATTATGAGAAACATTACAAATATGTTAGAACTCCTAGATTATAACATACTTTATAATTTCTTGTAAAGTTTGGTATTTTTCACACTCATGATTAAGGGAGTAGTTAGCATTCACCCATTATGAGAAACATTACAAATATGTTAGAACTCCTAGATTATAACATACTTTAGAATTTCTTTTGGGGTTATTTTCTAGATTTTCTAAACTTTATTTACTGAGGATTAGATATCATAGATTTTACACTAGCACGGGTTTATTGTTAATATATATTTTAAGACTATAAAATTATACAATGTTAATCTCCATATGTTAGAATTTATGGATTATAATATGTTTAATATTCGATTGTCAATTAAACTGAGAGGAGAGCTTACCTTTCTCTAAAATTGGTGTCTCGGATTTCTCCTCAATGATGTATTGTGTTGTGCTAATTTGCGTTATTGGTGTGGATTAGATAATTAGGTCTTTCAATTATAGAATGGTGTGGCTGCTCGAAGTATTGTATTATGCTTTGGGCTAGACAAAGTTCAGTATTGTAGTCATCTAAATTATTGGCGTGAATTAGTAAATTGGGTGCTTGAAGGAATTTACCGAGAGGTTTTTTTGGGTTGGGGCTACTCACACTACTGATTTAATTTGAAATCTTGGTTTTTAACATTGTATTTGGAAGGATATTGTTGTCAAGGTGTATTTGTTCTAAGTACTATACTAGTTGCACATTTGAGACGTCTGATTAATTTCGTTGAAACCATAACGCGTGTCCATTGGGAATTCTATTCTTGGGGAACATGCCACATAAAGAGGAAATTAAACTTGTTCAACATAAACATGGACAATCATGCTTATAATTGCTAGACGGATATCCATGAGATCAAATGACTTTTAAGAAGGTAGAATGATCTAATCAATGGCAATAAAACTTCGATATTTTATGTCACTACAAATACTTATGAGTGTGAACAACAACAATCCTTCCAAAATTCCATCATGATGGGTATTCTGGTCAATCAAAAAAATAAATTATAGGATCTTGAGGAAGAGTGTTCCAAACTCAAGACCATGGCTATCTTGGTAATCCTGGATTCTACTTCTTCGATGTCTAACATGAAAACCTCAATTGGCTCATTCCCCATAAAGTGCAAGGAAGAAGAATTTGTTCACCAACTTCAGGAAGGCATGGAGATCAACAAGCAATATTTGTTGCATTAAACCAAGATCAAAATGATACCATGAAGAAGTGTGCTCATTTTTAACTCAATTATAATGATGTTTTGTAAGTTTGTTTTGTTGCTAGACACTTTTTGTAGAAGATATACGACTAGATGTATTAGAATAAGCTATTTAAGAATAAGAGGTAGAATGTATTGGCCTCCTTATACTGGAAATTTTGAGCATAACTGCTTGAACTTATTTTCTTATAATATGTACTAAAATTTTCTTCATATACACTTCATCATCCTTTAATATAAATCATTAAATTATTATTGTTAAAAAATGTTTAATATTTATAATCTATAACTAAATGCCCATGTCCTTATGTGATCATGATCAAATTGATCTTATGCTCTTAATGTATTAATCGTACTTTGATCTTTTAATGTTTGGGTACATAGGGTACTCCCAAAAGACCAAACACCTAGAGCAACCACTTCACACAAACAGATCACAGATCGATACACTGATGTTTTGACGTAGTTTAAACCCTCGTGAGGGAAACACTCCACGGCCCCGGCCAAATAGCTTCTACGGGACAATTTATTATGCAAAGAAAGAAAGTTACAAATGAGCTTCTCATAATCGATCAACTTTCCAATGACCCTCCATGCTCTTTAAATAGAGATCATGGACCAATCAGGTGTTAAGCCACGGATCAAGGGTAGGTATGATCTAAGAGAAGTTGAGTCATCGGATCACTCTATGTCGGGAGCATATCATGACCATCGGATTAAGTATTTACAAATGCATACTAAAGAAACACACTTTTCCTAACGGATATATTACACAAGTTGATCTTAGCTAACTCCTAAGTGTCTAAATATCCTAACATTTAATGCCAACATTAATTGATTGATTTAGCATGTTAGTAGCAAGTTCATGTTAACTTACCTTCTCCCTCCCATGGCGGGAGAGATTCAATATTTCAACTATAAAATGGATAGGAGGGTTTGGGAAGAGGGAAGTCTATTCAAATAAATGTCCACTAACAAATAGGCTTAGTTGTAGAGTGAGCTCCATGAAAATAATTTTCAAGTTATCCTAGAGTTCTTTGCCTTTGGAAAAAAAAATAACAATAAGCAACAAATCCCATGTTAGCATGTTATTAGAGATTGCATATAACTTAAAGCTAGAATGTGAGATATATCAAACGTATGAAGATATTGGTTTAATGAATTATATGTCATACAAATTTATGAATTTTCAACATAATGTATTTATTGAGAAAATTCAATAGGCATTTCCCCTCATTTCGAAGATGATATCTAGGGTAAACCAGAATCTTAAAGGTTTTAGGGTAGATCAACATCTTAACAACAATTGGCTCATGAAGAGAAAACATGTCACAACGTGGGATTTCAAATTGGCCAATGGAGGAAACAATACTTTTCCTCTCAACAATTTGAGCTACGTCAAATTGACAAATATATGAACTTCCATGAGATAACAGTGGAAATTTTAATGATGCAATCCTTAGTCCATGGAGCTTGAGTGCATCGATGGTTACATTTTGGAAGGAAATTTGTAAGGTGGAGTTTATTTTGAGAACACTAAAGTTTTTGGAACATTGAAGTGGGGAATAAAAAAGACTTTGAAAGAATACTCATTAGAGGACCTTGGTTTCTCATAAGTGGTCTCTTCCTTTGCAAATAGATGCATCTCCTCCACCCCAACAACTAAATTCCTAAGATTAACAACTAAATTCCTAAGATTATTGTTATAATATCCCTAGGGTTGACCCCTAAGATATATAATGTTACCTCATGAATATGATGCAATGATGTGGTTCAATTGACATATTTAAATGACCCCGTGATGTAAATTCCTTGCAAGTATTCCTAGTTCGAAGCCTAAGGAAAAGGATTAACTAGAGAATGGCTTGATTCGTGTTAAATAGTTTCTCATGCTTATGCTTTAGTACATTTCCTAGTGACCATGTCGTTAGACATGATCATTGTGCACTTTATACTATGTTGGAAACATACATAAGAAAGAAATAATAAAATAATACAAACAACTAGATATGTTGCAAAGAGGGGAAAGAGGGAACTATGAACCCACTAGAGGTGTGGACAACGGGTTCTAGGATTTTAACCTTAGCCTAAGGTTTAGTTATGATAATGATTATCTTACCACCTTTCCCATGTTACCTCATGTGTTCTTACCGAAATCCTTTGCACTTGAAGTAAAAAATGGTCAATGCATGAAAGTCAAAGCATTTAAGTCTCAATTTAAAACATGCAAGTTAGTTCTTCGTCATTCAACTTGTTTCTCATATGCATTACTCTCATAGCTATACCTTGTATCATATGTTGCTCTAAATTAAGATAAATTGTAAGGAATTAATGGCTACCCTTTATTGGTCACCTACATCAGCAAAACACATGAACTTGTGAGCATTATGAGTATGTGTGGATTGATGTGCTTAGTAGATGGGAAATGCAAATTTGTCATTAAAACTATTAGGTTGAGGAAAGGAAAGTGACAGTAAATACCTATATATGTGCCAACAATTAAACATAGTTGAGCCAAGACCACCATCTACGAAAGCTAGAGGAAAATAGAGAACATATTTTTCCCTTGCATGCATTGGAGAATTGGAGGGGATGAATTTCACAAAGTACTATGTGATAGAGAAAGGAAATCAATCCTCGTTTTGTGTATGGTTATGGTGAAAGAATCTATGGTTGATTTAAGAGTTGGGTAGAGTGTAATTATAGCCCAACAACTTGACTTTTCCCTTGCAGTGTCATATTCTTAGCATATGGATAGCTTTCCTGGTAGGTTGCACATGGTTAGGTTGGAAAGTGATCAGCCAATTTGGTAGTTCATTCTTAGAAATATAAGTATTTATATTTGTATGAAACATTGTATTTTTATTTATGTTATGTAATTCCATAAATTCTTTCAGTGAATGAAAAATTTGTAATGGAATGTCTATCTTGGATGGAAAATCTATTTATTATTCATGTATATAGATTTATGCTAATTTTATCTAAGTGTGGTTGTTTATGCATGTTTACTTTTTAGTATACATTGTTAGATTGTTAGTTACCATCGATGTTGGAATGTGCAATGTTAATATTACATGTGTAATGATGTCTAGTGTGATGTCGTAAGATGTTGTGATGTCTTATCTAGCTATGGAAGGCATAATTGTCTCTATCTTATGTAAAAGGAGTTATCCCACATGCATCATGGAGTAATATTATCCTATTACCATTCATTATATATGGAGGTGGAAAATCATTTATCCCACATGTATTATAGAATGTAATTCATCCATACCTCTAGATATATAATAGAGATGAAGGAGACCCATTGGGTTCTAATGTAATTATAAAGATGTGATAAGCATATGTGGAGGATCTCAAGTGTAATATTGGATATTTATGAAGAGTATGAAGACAATACCTTCTCGTGGATGTTTCCCCATTTGAGGTTTTACCACATATATCTAGTGTACTATTTATTTTTCTCATGTTTCTTACTTACTATTTTGATTATATGATGCCTGTATGGATAAAAGGCTAGACTAGTAGTTCTTGCTATTGATTTGCATGTTGGAAAATATATTGTTGTATGTTTACGCATATTTCTCAATATTCTAACATGGTATCAGAGCTAGTTACTATGCTCTAACTTATTCAGTATTTTTTTGTTAATTTGTTTTACAAGCACCAAGTTCATCCAAAAAAATTGGGGTCCTCCATATCTAGTATATTTTCCATCAATTCTATCAAACCCTTGTATTTTTTTCTTTATATCAGGACATTTTCTACATGTTTGATCTTTTTTTCTTAAAACCCTCACCCTCACCATTTATTTTTCAAATCTTTTTCAAGTTTTTCTTATTTTTTGTATATCTAAGTTGAAATCCATTGAATACTAACTTTCTATCATGGATATATCTTTCTTGCAACATATATGTTCTTTGTTCATCTCTGGTTGTGCTTTTTCACAAGTTTCCATCAAGACAATGACCGCTTTCAACAAATTTCAATTTCAGGCAATTTCGGGCACCCACACACCTTTCCTTCACTGAAATTGCGTACACACACCTTATACACAAAGAAATTGAATGAGACCTATTTTATACTCATATTTTACACAATGAAAGTGCATTCCCATCTTGTTTTTTGACAAAAAAATTGTCGAAACCTGATTTTTTTCACTGTTTATGCTATGGGTCCGCAGATCCGTCAATAAGTTGTTGTTGGGTTTCATTATTAGTGAGAAATTTATGGTTTATTCACTTTTATTATAGATCTTATCTTTTTTCTTGTTTCATTAGGGTTTAGTTTCTTGATTCATCATTATGAGTTCTGAAGTAGCTTATGTTCCTTAATTAGTTGGTACTAACTATCTCTCTTGGAAGAGAAAGATGATTGACATTATTAGGAGTAAGAATCTATGGCACTTAGTTAAATATGAATAACCGAAACTAACTGATGCTAAAGGCCTATCTATATTGGAATATTGGTGTGATCAAGAAAGAGGACTCATTGGACAAACTTTTTTGGATAGTTTATACATACATATTGAGGTTGAGGATAGCCCAATTGAGGTATGTAAAACATTAGATTTTTTATTTGATAAATATGATGATGTTTCTTCTTACTATATTGAAAATAAGATCCATGAGTTAGAACCTAAATATTTTGATAGGATAGAATCATTTCTTGTTGAAATAAAAACCTATAATGAAAAATTAAATAATTGTGTTAGCGATTACAAGAAACATGATAATGCCCTTGTTATTCTTGTAAAGAAAAAGTTACATTTTTCCTTTTATATGTTCATCCAAACTAGGAATAGAGCCATTGAAATGTCTAAGGGGTCTATGTCAACCTCATTTGAATATTTTTGTAATTGTTTGATATGTGAGCAAGATAGATTAATTACTTTTGGCGAATTAACTAATGGTAAATCTCTAATGGCACATAGTAAAAATAATCCTAATAAAGGTTTTAATAAAAACACTAAACTGCATTATAAAGAATCAACCCATCGCTCTTCTAATGATGACTCTGATGATTTTTCTAATAAAAATAAGGTGTATAATCCTTGCAACTATTGTGGAAAAACCAACCACCCTGAAAATTTTGCTTTAAACGTAGATGTGAACTTGGTGAAGCCAAGAACAAATCCTCTGAAGAACAGTCGGTAGCCCTGTGTACCTATTTTGTTCACCTTAGTAAATATTCTTCCTTTGTGGAATGGATAATGGATTCTAGTGCTTCTAATCATATGACTAGTACAACTTCTTTATTTACATCTTATGACACTAATACACACACATCACAAAAAAATTCAATTTGTGATGGTAAATATATTTCAGTTGTAGGATATGGTAATGTTAAAGTTCCTAATACTACATTGGAATATGTTTTTTTTATATTCAAGGCATGCCCATTAATTTGATTTCTATTTATCATTCTCATCAAAAGGCTCTAAGTTTGAAACTTGGACAAATAAATATGTTTTAAAAGATATCAAACATAAATTCAAAGTTGTTTCTAGAGGTATTGTTGATCATGATGTTGGATTATATAAGTTTAATGGTTTTAATTCATGTGAAAATCAACGTTTTAATTCCTATGTTGCTTACGTTGCTGAACAAAGTATATTATGGCATGAAATATTAGGTCACATGAACTATGGTAAAATGAAATTGTTATCTAAAATGGTATTTGGATTACCTTCAATTTCTTCCCCTAAAGGTGTTTGTGAAGATTGTGTGCTTAGTAAACATCATAAGGAAATGCTTGATAAAGGTAAAGCTTGGTGTGTTAAAGAACAATTGCAACTATTCCATAGTGATATATGTGGTCCTTTTGAACCTCCATCTTTGTCTCATGTAATGTCCCCTCCTATCATACCAGCATGATAGAGAGGATCATTGTGCTTAAACTGGGCAATTTGCCCCGATGCTTACTAAATAAAACATCCACAGATATTAAAAAAACAGGCATGCAGAGGTACAAATCTAAGCAAACACAGCAGAAGTAAATCATGTGCAGAATTAACACACGTCCATCATACATTCCAGATTTTCATGTCATTCATCAATTGAGCAATATCAAACTATCAAACGAGAATACTTATCTTAAACCAAGTAGTTCCTGAGCAACCAGCTACGCTTCTGCAACGTTCCACCCAACCGTAGGCCAGTGTGCTCCTCAATCTCTCAGCACCACTGCCACCCCCGAGCTGGGCATGATCTCCACAAGGAAAAGGGGAAAACAGGCTCTCACATAGCCAAAGGTATATCAAAATCAGCCAAACCAATCAGCAATTGGGTTTCTCAGGCTGTTAAGAGATGGGTGCATGTATCATCAAAAGCATAAGTGTTGGGCATGAGAAAAACGCCTATACAGTGAAGTTCCCAACAGTGGGTTTCTACCAGTTCTAGAAAAACGTGGGTAGACTCAAACGAATTGGCAACTAGGAAAAATCGACTGGGAGAGCAACCCATTCCAGAAAAAACGCCCCAAGGGCAAAAACGACCTCTCCCTCAGTCCAAAATCGCATCCCTCTTCCCCCAGCTGCTGCAAGATACCAAAAACGAGTTTCTGGGCATGGAAAAACGCAGGAAATGGTGAAAAACGTGAAGGATAAAACCCCAACAAGCTCAGACTGCGTGAGAGGATCAATGCCATGGGTGAAGAATGGCTTTGGGCCAATTTTGTGGGGGTTTTCTTGCCCAGCAAGCCAAAACTCGATTTCCTAGGTTGCTATCTTGCCCATACACGAAAATTGATAGCCATACCTCTCCCATCCCAAGGCATTAATTGTCTCAACCAATTCTTGCAAGAATTAAATGATTGGGTGCATGAGACCAAATGGGTAGTTGAGAGTTCATGGGTTTCCTCAATGAAATGGCTTAACACCATGGCTCAAGGGTTTGGTTATCCCCCCCCCCCCCTATTCCTTGTAAAGATCATGCCCCCATCTCTTTGTTGCATTGCATAGCTGGTTGTGGGTTTTTCATTAAAATTGCATATTTACATGATGTATGTTTTTTACATTGTGCACTACTAGCACATGAACTCTATGCATCCATTCTAATTGCCAATACATAGAACGATAAATCAATGGCGGGGCCTTGGCCTTGAGCTCCTCACCATGACTAGATAACAAAATTTACATCATTTACAATATTAATGCAATAGGGTCAAGCTGGGGACATTACATCTCATGTTTTCTATCTTCTTACTTTTATTAATGATTATAGTAGAAAAACTTGGTTTATTTTTTTAAACATAAAAGTGAAACCTTTGGTATCTTTCAAGAATTTAAATCTATGGTTAAAAATGAATTTGGTAAAATTATTAAGACATTGAGTACTGATAATGGGTGGGAATTCACTAAAAATGAATTCAATGCATATTTATCTAATAATGGAATTCAACATCAAAAGACTATTCCTTATACACCTCAACAAAACAAGGTAGTTAAAAGGAAAAATAGGACTTTGGTTGAAATGGCTAGATTTATGCTTTATTCTAAAGGATTACATAAACATTTTTGGAGTGAAGCTACTTGTTGTGCTAACTATATTTTGAACAGAACCCCTTCTAGAGTATTTTTGTAGGTTACTCCCAAATAATAATGGAATGGAAGAAAATCCAATATTAGTAACTTTAAGATATTTGGCAATTAATGTTGCGCACATATTTCAAATGAAAAATGGAAAAATTTAGAAGCCAAGTCTCACAAATGTATTTTCATTGGTTATTGTGAGGATTTCAGAGCTTGTAGGTTGTTTCATCCATCTACCCAAGGTGTTATCATATGGAAATATGTTCAATTCAATGAAGTCTCTCCTCCACTTGGGTCTGTTGAACCTCATGTCACCTTGAATTTGCATTCATATTTTGTTGCTCCTATATTTATTACCCATTCCTCTAGTTATGTGTCTGATCTTGATCCTAGTTCACCTTCTTATTCAAGTGATCCTCCTAAATGTTACGAAGATACTAGAGTGGTACCTACCATTGCTCCTCTTCCTGTTTGGGCATGCAAAACACTTGAATCTGTAGGTTTTGAGATTTGTATTCCTTCCGATACTCGACAGAATAGATATGAATTTTTGATGTAGCACTAGGATACTCTCAAAGTCCACAACGAAATCCTCACACAAATATCCACCAACAAAACTCCACACAAAACATTAATGAAATAAACAAACAACAAATAAAACCAACACCATGATAAGTCAAATCAGAAATTCATCACAACATATCCATAAATTTTTTATTGTTGTTCATGTAAATCAATCACAGAACTCTGCTACATGCATAAGCCCAATTTTCACTCCATAGACAATGCCAATTTTTGTGATATCCCATGCTACTCACTAACCACAAAATCAAAGGCTTGAACCTGGACCTATGTAACCATTATAGCCAATGCCTATATTCCACTACAACACTCCCAAATATCTCATGAAATTTCTACAAGGTAAAACACCCTCTTCCAAACCAACAAGAGGAAAAAAATCCATATCCCCCTCATGGGAATGTAATTTAATACCTCACCAATGGAAGATGAAATGGTGGAAACAGTTCAACTGATAAGAAAATGAATTTTTCCATTGCTTCGTATTGCTCAGACTATGCTTGTAACTTGATTCCAACACCATGCATAAATCTCCTCCAATGTGGCCTGAATCTTTTTCTGGTAATTGTTGTGTAGAGGGCCTCATTCTTTGCATAGCCTCCCTAATTGAACACCATGTTTCAATCACCTAGACAACATGGCCCTAATATATTTCATTATTTCCTCATTACAAGAAACAATCCATGTACTGGTCAACACATCAAACTCCAAGATTGTGAGCCACGAATTAGTGCATTAATACAAATATGAAATTTGCTTCTATATCAAGAACTGGGATCTTTGTAACATGTAGCATCTTCTTCAATAACCTGTAACAACTTTTATAATAACCTATAGTAGCTTATGTAGTAACGTGTAGTAGCTTCCTAGAATCTAACTACTCAAAGTAAACTAGGTGTGAAGGATAGCTTTCTACACTAGGGATGCTCTTGCATCAGACTTTCCTAGTTGAAATATTTGAGCATCTTACTCAAATGATCAAGATTGAAAATAAAATTTCTTCCATCCTTTTCTATTTCAACTCTTCCACACTCTATAACTTCTCAGTTCATTGAATGGTCTCATCCACATTGCATTCTCCCTTCTAATTTTCGATACTCCTTCAAAATTTGATAACTTTATACCATTGTCGCTTCCTTCTCTAGAGTGTCCAAAACCAATGGAGTTTTCTATTATAAATTCTCTCACTTCAAGAAGTCCTACTACGAAAAAATTCATTTTCTCAATCCACCAAACTTCCTCCTATTGCAGTCCAATCCAAATAGAACTTCTTGTTTGTAATATTTTGTGCCCAACAAAGATTCCTATCTACAACAACCCATGCTCAATGAGGTTTTATTTTTGTAAAACTCCATGCCCAATGGGGCTCACTACCTCCCCATCTGCCTTCTATGATATAATAAACAACTGTACTGGCTCAAAATCTACACTACCTTTCCATAATGCAACATTCCCGTCAACACAATAAAGGAAAACACTATCAAAAGTATAACTACCAAATATGCCTGCAAAACCAATCTTCCTCTTTCATTGAAATTGCATGGAGTTGAACTACCCATCCATTGTTCTTACGTCTACTTCATGGATTTATCTATTTTAGGTCCCGAACTTCAAGGGTCATTTTGTTGGCAACCATTGCCCCCCAAATCTCCCAAAAACATCGTTTAGGGCCTCAAAACGGCCCCAAAACGGGACCGAAAAACTGTAGAAAAATTACAAGAAAAATGCCAGAATGGAAAATCGTTTTGAGATAGTGGAATAGGTGGGTGGCTAACTATATCCATTTGGATCAGTCCTCCCTCCTTAGGAAGCAATGGTCTCCATTGTGTTGAGTGCCCCCATCAGGTGGGGAAACTTATGTTGAACTTGAATCTTGGTGAACCACTTTCCTTGGTGAAGTAGTTTCCCTGCTTTGACAACCCGATATAGCTGGATCTTCTACTGGAGGGTTCCCTTAACCTGTGTGTCCTTGATCTAATCAATGGTTTTCTATTCCATGCAGTCAGGATTAATCTATGTAGATTCCAATTGCTCTGCCACCTCCGAGGTGTCCAACAATGGTGGAAAATATGTGTGAAGGAGCTCAACATTGAATATTGGGTGCAGGCCAAGGATTAGAGGAATGCTTAGCTCGAAGGCATTGTCACCAACTTCCTTGGTGATGGTGTATGACCCATATCGAAGTGGATGAAGCTTGCGATGGGGTCCTCTGAGCCTCTCTTTCTAAAAATGTAACCAAACCTTATCACCCACCTAGAACTTGTGTGGAAATCGATGCTAGTCAAGTCGTTGCTTGTACTTAGTGTTGGTCTTTTCCAAAATTTCATGGACCTGTTGGCAGATGTGTTGGATTCGTTCAACAAATATGGTGGCCTTATTAGCCTCAGTATGAGCATGGGAAGATTCCTGACGTGTGGATGAAATGGGAAGAGCTACATCAATTGGTTATAGTGGTTGGAACCCCAAACACACTTGAAAAGGTTTGTGGCTGGTAGATCTATGAAGGGATCTGTTATATCTATGTTGAACATAAGGAAGGATCTCATCCCATGTGTGGGGATGTTTAGAATTGTACATTTTCATAATATGCACAGTCATCCTGTTGACTACCTCTGCGTGTCCATTAGTCTGGGGGTGGAAGGCAGTCGATTTGGTGAGCCCGGTATCCATCAATGACCATAGGCTAGACCAGAAATTTATCAGGAACCTGATATCCCAATCTGAAATGATAGTCTGTGGAAGCCTGAAATGAACCCAAACACACTCGAAGAAGATCTTAGCAGTCGCTTCAGCAGAGATGTTCTTCTTGCAAGCTATTAGAATGGCCATATTAGAGAAACGATCCACAACCACAAACACACAGTAATTTCCATGCTTGGTTGAAGGTAGTCTAGACATGTAATCCATGGATATGGATTCCCATGTACCATTAGGAGTGGGAAGATTGGTGTACAACCCATTCTTTTTTATGGTAGGTTTCGCGATGGCACGGGCAATGTAGGATCTTATTTATCGGTCGACATCTTGTTGGAGCTTAGGCCAATAAAAATACTTCTACAATATGACCACTGTATTTTCAGTGCCAAGGTGCCCTGCCACTCGACTGTAATGAGCTTCCCAAATAATCTTCGAATGCTTGCTTGAAGGAACACAGAGATGGCCCAACTGGAATACCAAGCCTTCCTGAAGATGAAATTATGCTACAGATGTGCCTTCACATAGGGCTTGATAGATGTGAGAAAACTCAGGATCACTGCTATATAGTTGAGGCCACCCGGAGGTCTCATGGCCACAAGAGTGGAGCACTTTGGTAATTGTTTCTACTAGAGGCCAAATGAGGAAATCGACGACTCAGTTAGTTTTTCCCTTCTTATATTTAATATTCAGGTGGAATTGCTGCAAGTAAATGGACAACTTATGGTGGTGGTCATTCTGTAACTTCTCTTGGGTTTTCATGAACTGCAAGGGCTTGTGATCAATGTGGATGACTTCCTCTTTTCCAAGGATGTAATGCTTCCATTGGCAGCAGGATTGGACAATGGAATACATTTCCCTGTCATAGGTGGGGTACTTGCAGAATGTATCTGAAAGTGTCTCACTGTGATATGCCATTGGATGGCCATGCTGAGTGAGGACTGCACCAACAACATAGTTTGAAGCATATGTTTCAATATCAAAGGGTTGTTGCAGATCCAGTAAGGCAAGGACACGTGTCAAACATAAGTGTTTATTTATCTCCTCAAATGATTTTTGTTGTGGCTCGGATCAGGTGAACTTGGCCTTAGACCCCCCTTTGGTCACCTGGCTAAGGGACCAAGCAATATTAGAGAATCCCAACACAAATCTGTGATAGAAGTTGGAAAGGCCTAGGAAGGTGTGAAGCTCTGTGAGAGTTTTCAAGGTTTTCCAATCATGGATGGCTTGGATCTTGGTTGGATCCACATGAAAAACCATGTTCATCCATGATGTATCCCAGATATTGAACCCTCTTCATGCCAAATGATCACTTCTATAAATTAACATATAACTTGTGATGGTGCAAGGTGCTGAGGACTTGGTGGATATGTTGCAAATGATCTTCCCATGTTCTGTTGCAGATGATAATATCATCTAGATATATGACCACAAAAGAGTTAGTGAATGGACGTAGGATATCATCCATCATCGTCATGAAAGTTGTTGGAGCATTAGTCAAGACGAAAGGCATGACCAACCACTCAAAAATACCTTCCCGATATTTGAAGGTAGTCTTCCAAACATCAGTCTACTCAATTGGCATTTGATGATTTCCATACTTCAAATCAATCTTGCTGAAATGTTTGGCACCCTTGAGTTGGTCAAGAAGGTCGTCAATATGTGGAATGGGATACCGATTTCGAACTGTGATCTTGTTTAGATCTCGGTAATCAATACATAGTCCCCATGTCCCGTATTTCTTCTCTACCAACACAATTGAGCTCCCATAAGGTGAGGAGATAGGTCAAATGTGCCCCTTTTGGATCAATTCTTCAATCTGGCGTTCGATTTCTTAATTTTACATGAGGGAACACTTGTATACTAGCTTGTCAGTTAAAGGTGTACCATGTATCAAATCAATGGAATTCTTGACCGGGCAATGTATTGGCACCCCGGTGGGTGTGGTGAAGATGTATTTGTATGCTTCCATGATATTGTCCACCTGTTTCTGCTGCGTAGAGGGGTTCTACATGGAGGTGGTGGATGTTTCTGCAATCTTTCATTCACCTTCAGAACGAATCATGAAGAGGATGAATTTCCCTTTCTGGGAGATTACCTTCTTGCACTGCTTAGCAGTGATGAGGGACACTGCAGTGGTGGGAAGTGTCTCTGGTATCTTGTAGAGATTCTTTCCCAAATTAATAATGACACTACGAGGTCTAGACTCATACAAAACATGGTGTTTCCACATATATGGTTGTCCTAAAAGAACAGAACAAAATTCAAGCGAGGAAACATCACACATTACCTCATCTTTTAAGGGATTGATCTCGTAGGAAAGGCGCCACTGTTGACTAACGTGTATGTCTCTTCCCTGGATCAGCCAACCGATGTTGTATGGTTAGGGATGTGGAACCATCAGAAGCTTCAATATTTTGACAACCTCGGCCAAGATGAGGTTTTTATGGCTACCACTATCAATACTGAAGTGTAGCGAAGTTCCTTGCAGCCACAGTTGTGAATGGAAGAGGCGCTCCCCTTCCTCTAGCTCCTCTGACTCTTCTGTTTGAATATTTTTAGTTGCGATGATGGCACTAGGTTCCTCTTCAATGATATGCTTTCCCTTTTATTTCTCTCCATCAGGTTCTAAGTCAAATTATGGATCCGGGGATTTTGTCTCGGCCAACAAGGTTTGTTTTGAGCGACACTCATTAGTGTTGTGCCAGGGGATCTTGTGGAATTCACATCACTTTCCATTGTCCTTATTTGATTTCCCATTACTCTTATTCACATGCGGCTTAGGATGGTTGTTGGGGATTTGGTCGTCCTTGCTTCTTCCTTTTCTTTTTGAATTAGGGCCACCTTTTCCAGGCTTCTGTTGTTGATTTGCAGACCCAAAATCCCGCTTATTCTTTTTCTTAAACTTCTGCTTGATCTTGACGACGTATCTATAATCTGGCCCTAGTGAGGATATGTCCAGGAAATCCATATCTGTATGAATGTACTTGTGCATGCCACTGTGGTACTTTAGGACCAAGTATTGTTCAGAGTCTCGAATACCCAGCTTGGAGCACAGGGTATGGAACATGTTGGTAAACTCTGGCACTATTTGGTCTCTCTCCTAGCGCAAAGTCATCCATCTGCTGTATTGGTCATCATAGTTTCTGGCAGGGTAGAATTCTTCCTTGACAACATAGACAAAATCCTCCCAAGTGGGTTCTGTCCTAAATAGTTCAGACTCATATCTTGCATACCTTTCGCAGTACTCATCCCATCAGTCTTTAATACGTGGAAGGGACTTAAGGAGCCTCGAATGTGATATTTTCGCTGTCGAAATTTTTTTGAACAGAGAAGTAACCCTCTAATAGATTCAACCATTTCTCTAAAGCGTTTGCATCTATATTTCCTTCAAATACGGGAATTTCAAAGTTAACTTGTACTTTGAAGTTAGTCGCACCCCCGAAACAGATACTCATTGAAGGTGCATCCACCACCATCGACATCCTTCGAAGTATTTGTGCGAAATTATCCACCATCTCGTTCCTCTGTCGCGTGAGGGCTTCCTCGAGCAATAAATTAATAGGATCTCCTACTCCGTCATCTCTCTTTTCTTCTCCAACCATGGGAGCCTACTTGGGTTAACGAGGAGGGTTTTCCCCAAGCTCAACTATTTCGAGACCCAACTCTCGATATTCAGATCTCATCGGGGACATGCACTGAGAAATCACAAGAGAAAAAGGATTTGATACCATCGATTTGTATTTATCTGAGAACGAAATGAAAGAGCATATATATATTCACATACACATATATATGGCAAGAAACACAATGATACAGTAAACTCAGATTCTATTAAATAAATGAAATAGAAGAAACTGGAAAATAAAAGCAGCTAGAATGGTGGTAGCGATATATCTGAGAAGAGCTGTGGTGGCTACACTCATTCGTGACAAGCTAAATATAATAAGAGGCAGAAAGAGACTATTTATCATAAGCATGAGGGAAATAACCCTAAACATCCAAAAACCTAACCCTAGAAGATGAACCATCACAAATTTTGCGGCCCCAAGGTGGTTAGTTGAATAATCAACTTCCTGGGGTCATAACTTTTGCATATGATCTTCGTTTTGAGCAATTGATAGCCCATTGGAAAGGTCTATCCGAGCTATATGAATTTCTACTAGGATTGCATGCATTCCCTAGGAAACCATTAGCCCTATAGATTCTCCAAAAAGCATGGTTTAGGGCCTTAAAACGGCCCTAGAAGTTCGAGACCCGAAAAATTGTAGAAAAATTACAAGAAAACTGCCAGAATGGAAAACTGTTTTGAGCCAGTGGAATAGGTGGGTGTCCACCTATATACATCTAGATCATGTGGTGCGATTTCAAAAAAAATCCATCCCCTTTTCTTTCGGCCCCAAGTCTTCTTCCTTTTGTCTCCTTGGACAACCCATTTCAACATGGGTTCTTTCCCCTGTGAGCTTAACAATCTCACAATCTACTGGAATTTTTCTCCTACTATCCTCAACCCACATTCAACAATCAAGTATTTTTTACATGAATAATTCCTCCTTCCTTCACTATACATTATCATCAAATCAAATAGTGAAACCCATGACATACCTTCATCAACAACCATCATTGTGCAATTGTCACTCTTGACAAGATCCTCAAATCTAAACATGCTTGGACAACATCTCCACCATTTTCCTTCATCATTCTTCTTACTTGCACAAATATCATGGCCTCTGTCTTCCTCAACATTTTCTTTGTTTTTTAGTTGTTGTTGCAACCTTCCACTTGAATATTTTCAAGTAAGCTACTTGAAAATATAGAATCACATAGGCTAAATAGGACTAATACTTAGAAAACCTAAAAGTATGGGAATTGCATAATTGTTCATTGATTTATTCAGCTCAATACTCGAAAAATTTGAACTTTATAGGTGGTGATCCTGTGGAAAGAAAAAAAAAATCCATCAAGAATTGAATAGCTTATTCTACAATAATATCTTCATGATATCGAAGAATTAAAGCTATCATGGAGATAACCTCTCAAAACTCTTTGGGAAAAACAGAAGCTTGAAGGGGTAGCTTTAAAATTGAATTTGAGGAACTATCGATGTTATAGCTCAAATTGGAACTTCCACATTCGTGGCAACAATATTCCAAGATGACACGTAAGTGTTTAATATTTATCATGAACATGAACCTATCATCATGGAAGAGGCCCTAATTTGACCCTACTTGATGTTTTGAACCCACTTGAAGACAATCTAGCTCATCTCTCTCTGAAAACACTAAGTTGCAAGCATAAATGAGGCCATGTGCTCCTTTATTTCATGCAAGGAGTGTGGCCATGCACCTTTCCCTTGAGAAAGGCACATGGACCAAGAAAAATGACTAAAAAAACATAAAAATATCAAAATTTGGGAAGTTTTGACAGTTTTATGGTGGTTGTTCTCATTTGAAACTTCCTTAACCATTTGGTAACCATAACAACTATCCTAAACACTCATTAAAAATGGATTTGAAGGACAAAGTGAGGGATCAAACCCACATTATTATTATGCTAGAGGAATATTGTTTCCATATTTAATCCATTCATCCTTAATTATCCCTCATTGACCCCTATCCCTATGCACTACTTTCATCAGTGTTGAAGTCATCCATCGTATATGAATTCTACCTTATACACCCTTGGAAGAACAAGTGATTGGAATTGGTGGGATTCCATGTGATTCAAGAGCACTAGAGGAACCTGGTCAAACGATTCGAAAGGTTCCTAATAAGTAGAAAGGTAACTTATGTACCAGTCATCTTGTTGCATTTTAATAGAAATTTATGATCTTTCTCACCCCCATATGCATGTGTGAGATTCAACATGTTGGTCTTTGTTGGTTGATTGAAGATTTTTAATCCTTTCAAGAGCAATATTAATGCTAGTTGTATGTATATTTATGCTTTTGAGTTATTGGATTCTTTGTTACATCCCTAAGGTTTGTAGGAGGGTATTTGGCTCTTTTTACTAATTTCAAGTTGTTGGAGTAGAGTGGTTTGAAGTTAGAGAACAAGAGCAACAAGGATCAAAATTTGGAAACATGTTCTTCTCTTTTCTCCCATCTCATTCTTCTATTTGATTGCTTGTTTGATGACTTGTGTGCATGGTAAATCATCTTTGTTTGTGTCTTAATTGTATGTCTTAAGTGTCACAAGATCGATTTTCTACCTTCTTAGTATGTTGGTGATCGTCCTTAGTCATTAGGAAGTTTTCAACACAACTGGTGACTCCACTAGGGAGTAAGATCTCTCTAGGGCTTTGGTTTTTATTTTATCAACTATTTTTTTGGTGTATTCAATGCATTAGGTCTTTGTCATAGTCCAACATCCTTCAATTTCCAAGAAAGTGAAGAAATTTCCAATTTTTGCTTGTTTTAGGCATGCCCAGGTGTCCCACACCCATCACAGTAGTGACAAGAGTGTGTGGTAGGGGTCCCAGGTACCCTGCTTTGGTGACAAGCACTTGGACACACTCTTTCTGCATTATATAGAAGCATGGGAGATAGAGCATAGGGTTTTTAACCTTGTTTTTTCTTGGATTTCTCTTTGATGTTGGTTGGATATGGTTTTTGTAACAGGTTGGGAGTTAGTACTATCAATTGGAGTTTTTTGGTAGTGATTTGGTGCTTTTTTTTCTTGGATTGATGTGCATTAGAATATATTCAAGGGATTTAGTAACCTTGTTTTTCGTTTTATGCTTGTTGTTTGACACTTTGGCATGAAGAAGTAAGAGTATAAGTACTTACTTATACCTCTAATTTTTCCTCCTTGTTTAGGTGAAATAGACATCAAGTACTTGCTTCCCTACTATACTTAATTATACCCTTTTGAGTCTAACAAAACTTCTTGTTTGTATCTTCTCAAATTGTTTAGTGCAAGATTGGTGAAAGGACAAGGTTTTTTAGTGTTTCTTTTGTGAATTGTAGTGAATCAACAATTGAGTTTATTTTTGCATTTGTAGGTGTAGGATTTATTTGCATTTCCATATTAAGGTACATGTTGGATTAGTTGATTTGAAACCCTAACGGAAGCATCTTTGAAATAGAATAGGATTGATTGTGTTTGAAGCATTGTATACATTCTTTTCTTTTGGAGGATGATGATGAATGAAATCATTTGAATATCATAAATGGTATTTGAAAGTGTATGTGTCCTTATCACTTTTGATTCTTGAACAAGTTTGTGATTTTTGAAAAGCAATCAATTATTAAAAAGAAATAAGTGTTTTCTTTCTTAGAAACCAACATTAGCCTAGGTTCTAGGACCTTGGTAATAGGTTGGAGAGTAAATTTCTCCAAGGCCATCAAAATGAAACTAGAAATCCATTAATTGAGTGGAGAAATCCAATATTAGTAGAAACACTTGTTGAGAAAGCACATCTAACACATGCATCAATCACGGGTAAAAGCTAGGAAAGCAATTGGGATCTCCTCCTCGATTGTTTATTTAGTGGTCTACATGAGTATGAGTGTAATACCCCCAATTTTGCTTGGAATGTATTTAATCAAAATTATGTAAACCGTGTAAATATGCTAGTATGGATTCCTAGTGCAGAGCTCAAGTCTAAGGCCCAACTAGTGAATGGTTAGGCATGTGTGATGTAAATATTTTTATTTGGACCATATGGTTGGCTTGTCATGCTAACTTGAAATATATGTAAATATTATGTTGGAAAAATAATAAAATGGTACAATATGGTTATGTAAAGAGAACTAGAGGGGTTTTGATTGCACTAGAGGGGAAGAGGAAATGGGACCTATGGTAGACTAAATCCTTTGCTTCCAAATGTCAACCTTAGAAATCATGCAATTTCTGCCATGTGATTTAAATAGGCCAATTACCTCCTTTTGAATATTAAATCGAATCATTGAATTCATGTGTGAATTTGGTGGGAAAAGTCACCTCATGCAGTTATTGAAGCATGCGGCTGAATACACTTTTGTGGTAATTTTTTCAAATGTCAAAAGTCGGTTCTGTAGTTGTTGGGAGTCTTTTCTTCTATTTTAAGAAGCTATGCCCATTTTATTTTCACCATCATCTCATATCCTATGGATTCAACACTCATTCTCTCATGTAGATCTACACTACGTAGAGATTCATATGGTTTTTCATGACCATTACTAGATTGTGTATAACCTAGAAATTTCAATTTAGAGATAGGGCTACGGATTTAAAGGGAAAAAGAGATGGTTGTAGGTGAGCATAGATATTGGGCAAGCTAGGAACCTTTACCCATTGAATTTTTCTACTCACATATGCTTGAGAATCCATGATTTATGCTACAGGGGATTCTCCAAAAGCATACAATAGGTTAAACTCTTACTGCACACACTGATAAGCACTATAAGGGTAGGATTTACTGAGGGAACTATGGATCAGTGAAGGGGAATGCCTTCCTTGCGTTTTGTGGGGTAGTTGGAAGGAGTGCCATGGCTGTGATGGCTGAGTGAGATCCTTGTATATCTCCAGACGAGCATTTTTCTAAGCATAAAGAGAAAAATGGGTTGTGAGATGAGAGAGAGAATCATATAAGTGTTTCCTTCACCCCGGTGGCCTCATAGCCCAGCTTGGGGGTGACCTCTTAGTAGAAAGAGTATATGATGGAAAGAGTGCCTACAATTGGGTGGAAAATTTCTCTTACACAATTGCTTGGTTCTTCTCTATTTAAAGATAAGTATTCTCTTGTATTTGAATGTGCAATGTTTTTATTTGATGCATGTGATGATTATGATTGTATATGCATGTTATGTGTGTGTGGATATATTTTATTTCCATTGTGTATTTTTACTATGCATCTGCACATGCATTTTAAATTTTATGAATTCATAATATGGCTATGGGGTAGAATTTGGAATCCTATAATTCATTCATGTCCCCCCCTTTGTTGGTTGCATTGATGGATGTGGATGTGACAAAGTGGTATCAAAGCTCTTAGTTGCAACACTAGAGTTGTATGGGCCAAAAATGCACACTTACAGGCAGGAATTAGAAATGGATATATGGAAATTGCATTCTTTCAAGTGGCGGATAAGGGGCAATGAGTAAATTTGAATTAATTTTGAAATAACCCCCTTATCAAGAAATTAATTTTTTTGCACAATTTCAAAATTCTAAAAATTTGGGAATTTTAAGGTGGGCCCCACTCATGCCACGTGGATAGGTTACATGGATGAGCCACATGGAAAAGAGGTGTTATGTGGACCAACCACGTCAAATTTTCATGTATAGGTTCTCACATGTGATGGAGTGTGAAGGTGGATGGAGATCTAACCATTGGGAAATGAGGAAGATCAACGGATAACAGTGCTTCAGGATGGTGAAAATGGATGAGGGTTAATTGATTGGCACGGGCCTAAAATGAAAACTTCCTTGCTGATGTGTCACCCTATTGTGCATTCAGGCTCGTAAAAGTAGTTTCAAGAAACCACTTTCCCATGGAGCCTGAAGCCGCTTTTGGTATGAGATATGGAGATGTGACATGGGGATGTGTGATGTGCAGTGATGTCAAAATTGATGGGACCCCCACCATGTTTGAATATTCTAACCATATCGTATTGGTTCTTCATGCTCTGCATGCATGCATGCATTCCATGGAGCACTCCATGCATCCACGCATTGGTAGTTGAGTCTCCTAGCACCTAGTCCTTGATTTAGGCCCCCTAGAGCTTAACTTTGGTCATCACTCCATGCATCCACGCATTGGTAGTTGAGTCTCCTAGCACCTAGTCCTTGATTTAGTCCCCCTAGAGCTTAACTTTGGTCATCATTAGCCCTCTTATCCACTCAGAGTGCCTTGGTTAAATCAATGAAGCATAAAGGCGTCGTCATGCATGATTTTAGGAGTTAGCACAGTTTTTTCCATGATCTAGGGTGCCTTGTTCCCTTGATTTCCTATTTATCTAACTATTACACCTAGTTTCAATGCTACTAAGTGTAGGAGCACCTATTTTGAACAGTACAAGTTAGTATTTCTCCTCCTTGGAGTCTCATATCCTAATTTATAGCCCAAATGACTTAGTTATGTTCCATTCCAACCCAGTTGACTAGTCATTCATCATCGGTGGCCACTAGACCTTATTGGGAGATGGTTCCAATGTAGACTAATCCTACCACATGTGTGGATTCCAACTGCCTCTTTGGGATCACAAATTTATACTTTAGAGATGTATTATTTATGTACACGTTTTACTGAATAATAGTAGTAATGGAATTTTTCCCAAT
Organism: Larix kaempferi; assembly: GCA_027924585.1. Lineage (NCBI taxonomy): Eukaryota > Viridiplantae > Streptophyta > Pinopsida > Pinales > Pinaceae > Larix > Larix kaempferi. The sequence continues at coordinate 6,725,295 of BSBM01000236.1, read as the reverse complement.
TGTTCTTCATTCACTTGTGTTGTAACACAGTTCTTCTTCTCTATTTTTCCTGTTCAATTCTTTTGATCTCTCTTAGAATTAGTGTCAATTTTATCTTTGTGTCTAGATCTCTGTGAGAATTTCACAAAATATCACACACCAATCATGTCAGTCTTGGAAGATCATGCAGATTTGATTGCTGACCACCATTCCTTCAAGCCTACGAATTTGCACGAGACTTAACCTTTTAGTACAAGCTTGGAATGAAAACCGTCCTATTGACGTGTATCCCTCTCATTCATTCAGGCTCGTAAAATTAGTTTTTGGAAACCACTTCCCATGGATCTTGTAACCACTTATGTTTAATATGTGATAATGCAATGTGGGATGGCATTAGAAGTGCTGCACAAATTGCATGAAGGGCAGTGAATTGCAAAATGGAATTTCAAGTGCCATAAATTAAAAAATGGTGTTGATCTTATGAACCGGATTGTGTGAAATCAAAAGGTTTTAAAAAAAAGGCCCCTATCGTCCTCTTTATACATTGTGTACTTGAGAAATTTCTTATGATGATGACAGGACCAATGGGAAATGTTTTTGCTTGACATTAGATAAGAGAACAATTGTGCATAGTTGGATTTTGAAGGGGTAATTCAAATGCTTTTGTAATTTGACAAAAATTGACAATATGGATTGCTCCCAAATGCATGAAAATTTATTTTACAATTTTCTAAGAATGAAATAAATCTAACAAATGTGTTTATATGAACACTTTTTCATATTCAGCATCATATCCTGGACATTTAAAGGTCAACATTCAAAATAGTGCAATTTGGAAATCCTTGGTCTTGGTTGGACCAAGAGAATCATCAACATGGATGATGCACATGATCCTTATGAAGCTGAAACATATGTCATGGGAAAGAATATACAAGTTGAGAATGCAAAGACAGAATCCAATGGTAGAAGAAACCAAGTAACTCCCCCAAACATTGCAAAAACCATGAGGATCCTAAGGGTGGAAATGCAGAGTTATGGAGCAGATAACAAGAGGATGATTAGAGATAAAGAAGAACATATTCATTTGAATGAAGCTATTCTTCAAATATTGATAGATACTTAGAGGAATATTCACCATGGGAAACACTAAGAAAATTAGGAAAGGAGTGGAATTAGTTCAAGGAGGTTGTTGTTAATGGTTTCGTCCAAATGATTGGGGTTATCACCAATGTATTGTGTTTAACTCAGATAGACACCCTAGGGTTTAAATTCAAGTAAAACAAACTCCTTGATACCAATTACACACAAATCTAATCTAAGAGATTATAAGGAAAAAGCTAGTGTACCTTATTTATGACGGTTGGTCCTAGATTTCTTTGCTCCAATTAGACTTGCTCCTGATCTCTAACCTGCAAAACAAACTTGAAAATATTCCTCAAATAGATTGGCCAATAGAAATAATGAAATTATTCTTTAACATAAAATCAAACAATTTAAATGAAATGAACTTCAAACTATGATCCAAACAAAAACAATGATAAGCACTCAATTTGGGAAGGGAAATATGTCCAATCTATATTCATATAGCAGAAAATTACAAGCTTACCTTAATCTTCCTGGCACCTTGCAAAACTAAGACTCCAAGTCTCATGCTTTTATTCTCCAATAATACCAACCAATCCTCCAAATGTATAAAGGTCTGAAACTATATAAGTTCAATAGTTTCATAACATAAGGAATAGGAATCAATGCATAGGGCTCCTGATCAAAAGGGATGGAGATGAGGTAATTCCTCCAACATAAATATACATAGGAAAAACATTCCCCTCTCACGTCCTATCTGTCTTGTTTTTATAGTAAATGGATATAGTTACCATCAGGTAGGAGGAGGTTGTAACCGAGGGGGTGGTTACCAAAACCACCCTAACTCCCCTACTTTTGAAATTTTATTTAGTTTTTGGTATTTTTAGGGGAATCACTTCCAAAACATATACAAATAGCAAACGATTCGTAGGAAAAGTAAAAGCAGCAAGGGAATTCAATATTTTGTTGAATTAGTAGGAAAATTGAAGGTAACCATCAAATGTCTCGTAGCATGCTTGAATATTAGGAGTGAATTAGACTTAACACACGGTTACAAACTTTCTGTATGTTAGGGAATCGCATAGGTTTACTAAATGTTTAAGGCCATAATATTAGTGCTTCCACCTATAAGTTTCCTTTTGTGTGAGGAAAATCGACATTCAAAGTGTCATTATCTGAGCTATCGTCATAGACGAAGAAGTGTCAATTTGAGCTATAACAAATGCCCCCTAATGTATCAAGTCGGAAGGGAACATGATGGCTGAAATACATTATAATAACCAATGTAATGGGATACAAAGTCAATAGAACTGGAGAATCCAAGAATCCAAGTCTCAACAATTTACCTAAAACAGAAAAGGGATGTTAGACAATCTTATCCCTGGGAAAAATATTTCCATGCTCAAGATTCTAGAACATGACTTCCAAAAAGATACAATGTAGATCCATAACATAAATGTAACTAATGTAACTATCATGGCCACAAAAAATACAAAGTGGATCCATGTGATATATATAAATGGATCATGGCCATGAATGAACACAGTGGATGCATTCCCATTAACTAACCATAGCCACAAAAATATATGAGGTGGATCTATGTCAAACTGGAGATCATAGCCACGAATGAACAAAGTGGATCTATGTCTCATCAAACATCAAGAGAACGATATAACTGAGTTAAGCAATGGTTCTCCCAATGGTAACAATGTCATATGAGGTATGGTACAGTCTTGCACAACTCGAGCAATAGAAAAATTTGAGGATGTGATCTAGATGAACATAGGTGACCACCCAGCTAGTCCACTATCTCAAAGACACAGTTTTCCATCTTGCCAATTTTTTTACAGTTTTTTAGGTCCTAGTCTTCCTGGACTGTTTTGAAGCCCTAAATGACATTTTTTTTTGCACAATAGCACCCATGTGATTACTAAAGGCATATCCTATTCCAATAAAAATGAGTCCTTCTCGTCCAAACCTTTCAGATGGGATACCAAGCACCCCAAACAAAGATCGTATGTAGAACTTGTGCCCCAAGGAAGTTGGTGCATCAACTAACCACATCAGGACCCACAAACCTTTTGGTGTTTCATCTCTCAGGGTTAGGGTTTTGATGTTTAGGTTTTTCTCATTGATGATTTATGTTAAAAATACCTTTTGGCCTCATTTTAACTTATTTCTTGTGGATGATCGTAGCTGACACATCTCTTTTCAAATATAATCTACCACCATCTTGAGCTACTTTGTATTGCTTTGCAGTTTATAGTATTTTCCCATTCTAGTCATTAATAGAATTTGGGTTTTACTATACTATTATTTTTTCTGTAAAATATTCATGTGTATTTCTATTTTATTTCACTTCCTTCATTTCGTCCTCCAAATAATCTAGACCAGGATGCTCCTAATGGCCCAATATATTCCATCTAAACCACCTAAAGGTACAAATCCTACCCCTGTGAATAAATGAGATAAAGTCAAACATGGGGGAAACCGTTACTAGTCATTGATGTATACCATTTACAAGTGCGAGGGAACACATCGATAATGATAATGGGCCCCAAGGTACCTAGTACATTCTAGTAGGTGTGAATATATGTTCTTGAAGTGGAAAAATTAAAGAATCCATCAAGTAGGAGACATTGATGTATTCCCAATACTCAATAGCGAGGGAACCTAATACTTATGACTGCAAGCCCCAAGATACTACTGAAACTTTAGACCTCATTCCTAGAGAAAGATGAGTTGGATTTGATGGGAAGATACTCATTGGAAAGGAGGAAATAATGCATTCCCCATCATCCAACATGAGAAAAGATCAAGGACTAATTCGATTTGGGAAGGACTGGGACAAAGTTTTGCAAAATGGACCACCGAGTACATCTTTGGCATGCACCAGATGTAAATAGTACATGAAAGAGACCCCTTGAGAAACAACCAATAATGAAAGTTATTGATAGGGTCAAGGAATTCCACCAATGATGAAAATGGAATCCAAGGTACAACACAAATCCCAAAATATGAATAGATTTCTTGACCTCGAAAATTACGGGAAACTACTAAATTAGTGACTATTGATGTGTTGTCTATATTGAGTGTAAGGTTACTTGTCAATGATGTAAACATGTCCATCATTCTATGACTATAGGTTAATGCCTCAAAATAGATGAGTTGTCATTGATGAGACACCAACCTGCTTGAAAGAAGTCAATGGGTACCTTCTACAAAAGCATGAGTCTGAAACACTTAGTACATGATGAAAACATATTGACACTAGGGAATGACCAACACATAAGGTCAAGGAAACTATAGAATGGCCAACACAGGCTAAATACTTGAACAACAAGAACGACACAAAAGTTACTTAGGAAGTTTAGGACACAAAAGGACAACAATGTATATCTGCTATGTCGGAGACATTGGAATATTCTCCATATGATTGGGAGAGTAACCAATCAGAGGAGTGCAAATTCTAAAATCATGGTTGAAATCCTAAGGTCAAAAACTATAGCCCAGTATTTTTGATAGACTCAACATGGTACTATGTTCAAGGATAACAAAACTAGATGCCAGTAGTAAATAAACATTGGAGATCTTTCCCTTCCCTCCCTTTTTTAGAATATTTTATTTTTTTGTCTTTTTCATATTATTAAGGTGTGAAAAAGAATAAAAGAATTATATAGTTCATGGGAGGAAATGAGTTCCAGGGATAAGCAATACTAGTTCCAAGTGCAAGGAACAAATCTATGCATAATGTAAGGAATGTGAGCAAGATAAGGACACTCAGGGTATGTTTCCTCCTAATAAAAGGTTTCAAGTGGCAAAGGAAAAATGATACATGGATTAGTGATAGTTAGATAATCCTGAGATGAGGGATTATATAACGAGCTAAAAGCGTGAAATCCAGAATTAGGATCATAAGTGCAAGAAGGGTAGATACAAATGCAGTTACAACATAATCACACAAACGAGAGCCTAATAGGGAATGGTCGGAAATATATGAGAAAGAGAGGTATGCATCTTCTTCTCAAAGTCATGGTAAAACTAAAAAGGCTCTCGAGCCTATGATAAAAATGTAGCATGGGAACCAAAATGGAAAGGGGGTGCTAACTACGGTGACCCATGTTAGGTAGTCTCTATTGTCGGACTAGTGCAAAATGCATATACAAATGGCTAATGCACCAATATCCAACATGTTCAACCCTATGGTGAATTTGGGTGTAAAAAGGTTCAAATGAATCATAACAGAAGGGAATCCTAAACCTATATGCAATTTTCCGAATATACCTGACCGGATCAAGCAATATGTAGAAAATGATCTCTAAGAAACCATGAATCCAGATAAAATTCATGTCTCTAAGAAACAACAATACCAAGATCATATCCAAAACAATGTGCAAAACCAAGACAATGTTTACCAGGGAAGAATCTATATTTCCAAGGCCTCAGGACCTATAATCAATAAGATCAAACTCATGAAGAAGATCAAAGTTGAAATGAGTGATGGAATCTACAAGAATAGACTCATCATTGCAGGAGTCAAAAATATATATAAACAAAATCAAACTTAGCAAGAACATTGACTTGCAGCTTAACGAAAAAGTCCAAGGATTGAAAAAATGCCAATGTCTGAGGATCTATAATCATTGAAACCAGAATCAAAAGGAAAATAGGGGTTGGATTTGATTGTGTCCAATCCATGGAGATGATCTTCAAAAAGGACGTCAATATCCAAAGGAATGTTAGACTCTAGGAAAATTGCATCTAAAGGAATTATATCATATTAGATACAATACATGTCCAAACATTCACTTGGATCAATAGGGTGGAGAGTAGGCTCCAATAACCCCATTGGATGGATCACCTAGTCAATTGTTGGGACCAAGTCCCAAGAAGGTAAGCATGAACACAAAGGATTCTTCTTAGTAGAAATTAGACACAAGGAGTATAAGGCCTGATTGATCCAACTACACCCAAATTCAAATGTTGGAAACCTCCAAGGATCATAAAAATAAGAAGTATTAAAGTGAGACACCTTAGGTACGGAAGTAATGGAAATAGTAGATATTGCGTGTATCGAAGTTGCATTTGCATGCAGGTCACACGAGGGTGGATTAAATGTTCCCATCAACGCATAGGATACATCCCCACTCCAACATTCTCATAATCATTCACAGAATGGATTACTAGGGGGATGTTGGTACCATTCTGATGGGTCAATCCAGTAGTATATAATGATAGCTAATCAATGGTGACAAACTTCCCATTATGTGGAATCTTAATGATGCAAAACATTGACGATATTACTACCATCATTGCTTGGGTCCAACTTCTCCCTAATAACATATTATAATCAAGTAGAGTATCAACCACCTCCACTTCTACTATGATTGTTTTGTCCCCCCAACTCTATTGGGAGAGTTGGGATTATTTCGTGAGGCTTGAACAAATGGCCATCAAAATCCTTCAACATTGCAACAGGAGAAACTACCTTAGGTGATCCTATAGCCTTCCAGCATGATAAATACATCACATAAGTGTAGGCACCCTCATCAACAATAGTACAATGTATATTGTACTTACCAGTTTCCAATTGGATCTAGAAAGCCATGTGATGGGGTATATGGGGATTCCAATTTTCAGAATCAAAAGCAATGAACTAATTATCTATAGGATCAAACACTACTAAAACTGAGAGAAAGTTCCTTCATTGGGTTAGAAAACTTTGCAAAACCTCTAGAGTGGACATTGCATAAGGATCTTGTGCCATATACTCCACTATGCTATAACTCTGGGAAGCACATGCATTAGGATTGTATGTGGCCTTCTTCAGAATGTCTTTCAGTATTCTAAGCATAGTGTCATTAGCTGGATTCTTTATGTGTAATGGGGAAGCTACATCAGAGTCAAAGTTTTCCTTTCCATTGGATCCAGACGTAGTTATATCATAATGTTTACTCATAGTTTGGAGGTTAACATCCTGCTCACACATGGAAAATTGACTTTGGAAAATGTTGCCCCCTTGAGAGGAGGAACCATGGTTGCCCCTTTGTGAGGATCCAAGGTTAGGTTGGGTCGCAGAAATCATCTGGTGTTCTGGTTTTGGAAATGGGTTAGTTAACACAGAAGTTTGGGCAGAGCCTTCATGTTGTTCCAATAGTTTCTCGGCCATTTCCATCTTACGACACTTATAGGTTAAATGATAGTCCTTGCATAATAAGTAAGGGGATTTAGTTTTACCCTTATCCTTCTTTGTCCCACCATAATTATTGTTGTTGTTTTTATTTGAATTGTTAATCCCCTTGTTCCTATTTTTTATTCTTATTCTTCTTCCTTTCGAGTTGTTGGTTGCCCTTAAAACCGATTATATGTACTAAAAGAACATCCATGGCAAGGTTGGAACTTAGTTTTTGTGTGTTGTTCCAAGAAGCTATAGGTGAATTTTGACCAACAAAGTGTGTACCATGGCTAGCTATAGTATTGAATACAAGACCAATCACACCATTGACATGTCATCTAGGCACTGGCTTGGTCAAATCATCCTCTGCTTGAGGAGCATTAGGAAAAATTTCATAAAGCATTACGGACTAAGAGTAAACTAAATCTAGTTGTTGGGCTTTAATAATGGCTTTCCCTTCAGCATGAACCCCTAAAAGAGACATGTCTTTCACAATACAAGATTGTAATGACTTAATAAACCAATCGATTAAAAACTCATTAGGAATATGGGCCTTAATCATACTACGTCTCCTCTGTTATTCATGAATGTGGTCGGAGATGTGGTTGGACTTATCTTGATGAAATGAAGTCAACATATCAGTACTAATATCGTAACGAACTAGAAGCTGAAAGTGATTGAGAAATTTCATTGCAACTGAATTAAACATTGGTAAAGAAGCATGCGACAATTCAATATAAGATTTTGCTTCCATCCATTCTAAAGTCTGATGGAAAAGTCGTAATCTAATGGAATCATCCATCATAGAATTAGACGAACACCAGAGATGAAAAGTCATCACATGGTTTGTCGTATATTCCTTTGGTTTTCCTTCAAATTTTGGAATATCTGAAGGTAACTTGGTAGGAATAAGTGGCCAACTAGGTTCATGCAAGACCATATCGTTGGTTAAATTAGTTAAGTTAGGAAAATTCAAAGTGACCAAGAAAGGAAACTTTGTTTGAGCCATAGAGTTCTAGGATCCAAGAGCATTAGCAACCCACTTATTCATGTTGACATATGGTTGTCCTGTAATGTATGAAGTTCCAGGATTGGTAGAAATCATATTATACTATCCAGAGTTCTGACTGAATTGAGGTTGCACAAAAAGTTGAGTAAATCCCCCAAAAGTACCTCCCATCCCTCCAATAGGCTGGCTACCCAGTAAAGAATTAATTGTTCTTGGGTTAACCATACTTGAGCCTCCCATCCCAGAAAAAAAGATGTTCCCGTGTGGAGAATTATGCCCCAAGGGAAATCCAGTACTAGTGCCCCATGGAAAAATATACCACTGAATGGAATGTTATATGCAAGGGGAGTACTAGTACTCATGCCTCCCAATGACTGGAAGGGAAAACTTATCTGAGGTATGTTGGAGCCAACAATAACTCCAGAAACATGGGATGGGTTTGGAATGGAAATTTTTCCACTAAAAGGTGGAAAATTATGGAGGGGTACTAATGGTCCATTTCCTTAAGCAATAGTATAAGTAGGAACCTAAGGTATTGAATGGAAAATAGGAAAAGAAAACCCAAAATAAAATGGATTTGTACTTTGTGGACCATATGCAGGTCCTACAATAAGAATCATTGAAGATGATTATCTCCATCCAAAACCTACAGTGGATGACACATTCACACTTTCTCCTCCCATAGGAGTAGAACTAACTGGGGGAGTAACCTCCCCAGTACCAGACACTTCTCCATTGTTCTCTATAGTATCCCACTGGGGTAATAGATCACTTTTCCCAAGAATATGAAACTCAATTCCTTAGTAGGAACTAGGACTATGTGTTGGGTTCAAAAAACTTGAAGGATCCAAAAGATCCTCAATAAAAGGAGGTCCTAAGTTCTCCTTTAGCCGAGAAGAAACAATTGGGGGAGAGTTATCTAATTGACCCTTAACATCACTAAAATTTCCTCCTTTCGATGAGAACTTAGATTCAGTATCACTAGAGTTGTTTTCTTTTGTTTCTTGTTTGATGTGGGGTTCTTCGTTTTCTTATTGTGCCCCATGAGGGGGTGGATTTTTGTAATCCAATTTTCACCTAGGCACATGGACTTCTCTTTGTTTAGGAGAGTGTCCTTGAATTCGTTTATACCTGTGCAAAGGTTGATTGGACATGGTGTCTCACAGAAGACTCAAAGGAGGAAATATACAAAATAAAACAAAAAACACAGACTAGAAAGTTCCTAAAATATTTTAACAAGTAGCACTACTCTTCCAATGGTAAGTAACTTGTTGTTAAGAGATAAATACGACTCAATGAAGAGATAAAAAATGGGGGTATTATGAAGTTCAACCTGGGATTATTGGTTCCCGATTCCAACCAACGAAGATTGAGAGACAATTACCCTACTCCATGAAACCAATCACCAGGGGTGCAAGCACTTGCCTTCAGCAAATACCCTCCCAAGGAGATAGGTCATAAATTCTACATATGTCTCGGGTGATGAGAGATATTCCCCTTGCAATAACCTATGTGGAACCTAATATAATCAACTATGTCTACCACTTCACGTTAGGTAGTCGGGTGGAACAGTCGTTGGAGAGGGATTATGCGAATGGGAAAGGAACATAGGACACAAGTCCTAGACCCAAAGCTATCAGTGAGTATTGGTGTCACCTTGAGGAATTCCCACACCTAAACAACACCCAGACACACATAACCCCACTAATCCAAGAACCAGGGGACAATCTGTCCACTTGGAATAGCTTTAACTAGCGCTTGACACCGGTTTGAGTGGTGCTTTCCCAACAAGTACTTCATGCTACTAATGGGTTTTGTCTCTCTTTAGTGAATCCTAGTTTCCAATCTTATGTGATTCTAGAGGAGTTTACTCACAATCATATCTCCAAAGTCCTAACCCTATACTATTAGGTGAGTTTCTACAAAAAACAAAAACTTCCCTATTCTTTTCGATTAATTATGTTTGTTGAAAAATAAAAATTAAGAACACTTTCCAATGAAGAAGACTTGTGCAACTAAATGTATATGCAAACTAATGCACAATTTACCCTCTTTCACTAGAAATGAAGTGCCCTCAACCCCCTAAAATGCACTTTTCACTTTTCAATGTCTTTTGATCTACATGCAAGTTCTAAATGCAAGATATGATTTCAATTGAAAATACAAGCTTTCAAATGAACAATGCATCTTTAGACTATTTAATGCAAACGGAGATTGAATTTTACACACTAAATGCAAGTTCAATCCTAAAATGTAAGTGCAAAACTGACCTTTAAAGTGTAAATGCAACTTCAAATTTCAAATGCAATTTTAACTTTGAATGCAAATGCAAACTTCACTTGGTATACTAGTTCAAATTCAATCATAAAATGCAAATGAGGACTCAATTTAACATTCACATGCACTACACAAACCAAATGCAAAATAATTTTTTAATGCAAATTGCAAAGTTATACTTCAAATGAAAACTTGATACAAACACAAAAAATGCACTTTTTGTTTTCAATGAAAAATGCATATCCAAATCTTCTAAAGACACTTTCAATGTGCAAAAATCAAAATCAACTTCATGAACTGATCCAACTTTGTTTTTCTTTTTCAAATAAGAAACAATCATTTAACCATGAACAACAACAAAATAAAATCAATGCAACAAACCTTTGATATCCTTATTAGAATTAGTGAAAGCATCCCCAAACACATGATTGTGTTAAGTCATATAATATTATAAGGTTGAGAAAAGCACATGAGGCCACTCTTAGGCTCTAACAAGCAAAAAAGACCTACTGGGCTACAAGGTTTGGTAAAGAGTGATTTTTTCACCCAACCATTGCAATCAGGGTCATAGAACAACAGGGATATGCCTTGAGCTTCCACCTCCAAGGACTACCAAAAGCATAAAGAGAAAAATAAATCTAAACACAAGAAGACTTTAAAAATACCTTTCACTCAAAATAACTCAAAAGGACAAGCTAAAATTGATCACAAAGCAGGCACACTACTTTTGAGACGTTACCACAAAACCCAAAACCATCAGGCACTTTCAAAATCCCTTAAACAACTAGACATATGGGGTAAGGTGTGAAAAATCACCCCCTACAGGAAAATTAGTAACTGTAACTATGGTTGATAGTGCACCATTCACAACTATGCAATGGATTAACAATGAAGTTTAGGAGAATTTGCTACTGTAAGTATCATTGACAATGAACATGTACTAAAGGGTTTAAAAATTAAAATCAAAATTAGAAGGAAGAAAAAATTGAGATGTCTACAAAGGCATGAGACCAATCCAAACTTGTAAAAAAACTCAAAAAACGCAAGAAAAACAGAGAAACTAACCTAGAAACCCCCAAAAATATGGTTTCTTCTCAAATGACTGTTAAGGATATCATCTAAATGACTGTTAAGGATATCATCGAAATGACTGTTAAGAATTCCATGAGATCAAATTGGGACAAATGACCATGGAGGAATATGCCAGTAAATTCTTGGATCTACTATGATATGTTAGGTATGTTAGAGATTATAAAGTTGGAATTCAACGTTTTCCAAGTGGACTACATCAGTCATACAAGGACCGAATTGATTTTTATGAACCTCAAACTCTAGATGAGACCATAAGAAAGGATAAGTATTTTTATGATCAAAACAAAAGCAAGATAGAGTTCCATAAGGCATGGAAGGACAAGAAAAATGAGAAGTTTGACCAAATGAAGAAGGGGTTCAAGCCTCCTCATTTCATAAATCAGCAAAGGAAGCCACCACAAGGTGTGACTAAGCCAGTTAGGATGATGGGATACAATTCAAGAGAGCCAAGAGAGAAACTTCAATGTTGGGGATGTGGAGAGGACCATTTGCTTAGAAACTATCCACATAAAATGGAAGTGCAAAGCACATTCACAATATCCAAGAAGATGAAACTATGGGTCAAGTGGTAAGGACCGCCCCTAGAATATATGCAACACTAGAGGGCCACCAAGCAGACCATCAATCAATTGTGTTTAAAGTTGAAGGTAATATTACGAAGCAATCTATTTCTATTTTGATTGAACCTGGATATACTCATAGTTATATCACTCATAAAATTGTTGAGATTTGTGCCTTTAAGAAAAGAAAAAATGATAAACCATGGCTAGTCCTATGATATTCTCATTGGAATGGAGTACTAGTTGGAAGCACATAGAGTTAAACTTGATTTCTACCGCAAGAATTTCGAATGGATTGATGAATAAGGAAACCCAATGTTTGTAAAGGGTATTCCAAAGGTAGTTTCCATTAGGAATATTTCATCCATGCAACTAAAGAAGGTTTGTAGGAAAATTTTCGAATTGTATGCAGCCCATGTTTTGGATAAAACAAAAAATGAAATTCCCAAGTTGGAGGACTACCATGTGTTGCAAGAATCAGGAATGTATTTCCCGATAAAGTGTCAAGACTTCCTCCAAAGAGGAACATTGATTTCAAAATTGATATTGTGCCATGATTTGCACCAGTGTCCATGATACCATACAGAATGAGTACACTAGAATTATTAGAGTTGAAAATGAAATTGCAAGAATTGTTGGAAAAGAAGTACATTAGGCCAAGTGTGTCTCCATGGGGAGAACCCATGCTATTTGTGAAAGAGAAAGATGTAATAATCAGGTTATGTATCGATTACAGGAATTTGAACAAAGTTACAGTGAAAAACAAGTAACCATTTCCTCGAATTGATGATCTTTTCGATCAAATGAGAGGGGAAAAGGTATTTTCAAAGATTGACTTGAGGTCTGGATATCATCAAGTGATAATCAAGGAAGCATACATCCACAAGAAAACTTTTAGAATAAGGTATGGATACTATGAATTTGTGGTGGTTCCATTTGGTCTCACTAATGCACCATTTACATTCATGTGTCTCATGAATAGTGTTTTCAATTGCTAAGGGAGTGTAATTTGTATGCAAAGCTAAGCAAATGTGATTTCTATAAAAATATAATTCATTATTTGGTTCACATTATTTCAAAGGAAGGAATATCAGTGGATCCAAAAAATATTGAAGCCATTATGAATTGGACAACTCCAATAAATGTGACATATTCGAGATATTTTATGGGTCTTGTTGGTTATTATAGAATTTTTATTGAAGGATTATCCAAGGTTGCACACCCCATAACTTATTTGCAAGAAGGGAATAAAAATTGAGTGGACACTGAAATGTAAAGAAATCTTCCAACTGTTGAAGAAGCTTCTTACAAGTGATCCAATTATGAAGATTGCAAACCCAAAAAATGATTTTGTGGTGTGTATAGATGCATGTACATAGGAAATTGGAGTTCTTATGCAAGACAATTATGTGGTATCTTATGAGTCAAGAAAGTTGAAAGAGAATGAAAATAATTATGCAACCCATAATTTAGAACTTGCAACCATACTCCATTATTTAAAGATGTGGAGGCACTATCTAATGGGTAGAAAATTTGAGCTAAGGACAAACCATTGTGGTATGAAATATTTATTTGAGCATCCAAACTTAAATGCAAGGCAAGCTAGATGGCTGGAATTTCTATGTGAATTTGATTCTAAGATCAAACACATAAAGGGGAAAGAAAATAAAGTGGTTGATGCACTCAGTCTAAAAGTACATTCAATGCATGTGGTAGCCATTAGTACTTTCCAATCATATTTGAGGAAACATATTGTTAATTATCTTGTGGAAGATGAGTAGTATGTGAAAATAAAAGATAAATTAGAGAAACATAATTTTGAAAGGAGGTATGAAGGTTATAATTTGGAGGATGATGGAATTCTTACCTATAAAAATAGAATTAAAATTCCAAATGTGGCATACTTGAGGAAAATTGTTATGGATGAAATCCATAAAATGCAATATTCAGGTCACCTACGATACCAAAAACAATTGCTTTTGCCAAGAAACAATTCTTTTCGCTAGAGTGATGAAGAAAGGAATTGCTGAGTATATTTCTAGATATATAAAATGTCAGCAAGTGAAGGTTGAGCATCAACACCCAGTAGGTTTATTGCAGCCTTTTCCAATTACGAAATGGAAATGTGAAGTGATTTCCATGGATTTTATTATAGGGTTACCAATGATAGTGAGATAGAACGACTCCATAATGGTGGTGGTGGATAAGTTAACAAAGGAAACACATTTCATACCTGTTAAATCCACATATAAAATGGATGCCATTGCAAATATTTTCTTGAAGGAGATCTTCAAGTTGCATGGGTTGGCTAAGGAAACAATTTCAAACAGGGATACCAAGTTCACTTGAAATTTCTAGAAAATCCTTTTTGCATATTTGTGTACATAGTTGAAATTTAGTAGTGCCTATCATCCACAAACATATGGGAAAATAGAAAGAGTAAATAAAGTGCTTGAATAAATTATTCACATGTATGTGATGGAAAAACCATCCAAGTGGGAAGATTATCTACACTTGGTAGAGTTTGCATATAACAATGGGAAACAAGTATCGTTGGGAATGGGTCCATTTGAAGCTTTGTATGGAAGAAAATGCATAACACCAATTACTTGGGATAATATAGTGAACGGAATTGTACTTGGGCCAGAATTGCTTAAGGAAATGGAACAAGAGGTTGCAAAGATTATACAAAATTTAAAGAAATCCCAAGGTATACAGAAAATTTGTGTAGATAAGAATAGAGTGCATAGGGAGTTTCATGTTGAGGATCATGTTTACCTCAAAATTAGGCCAAGGAAGAGTTCCTTAAAGCTTGGAAGTTTTTCCAAGCTGTCACCAAGATATTGTGGGCGATTTGAAATGCTTGAGAGGATAGGGACAGTTGCATATAGAATTGCATTACCTTCTAACAATAGAGCTCATAATATTTTTCATGTTTCTTTGCTTAATAAATAGGTACATGATACTAACTATGTGATTGATTAGGATGTGATCCAGGTGGAACCTAAGGCAAAGTTCCAAACAAAGCCACTATGCATCCTAGATAAGAAGGTAACATTGCTCTTGAATTGATCTATCGGATAGGTAAAGGTGCAATGGAAGAAATTTGGTCTCGATGAGGCTACATGGGAGCTGGAGGATTCCATGAAAGAGGCATATCCTTTTTTGTTCTAATTTTGAGCAAACACTGAGGACAATGTTATTCCAAGGGGGAGGGGATTGTAATACCCCCAATTTTGACTTGCAATGTATTTAATCAAAATTATGTAAATGATGTAAATATGCTAGTACGGATTCCTAGTGCGGAGCTCAAGTCCATGGCCCAACCAATGAATGGTTAGGCATGTGTGATGTAAATATTTTATTTGGACCATATGGTTGGCTTGTCATGCTAACTAGAAATCTATGTAAATATTATGTTGGAAAAATAATAAAATGGTCCAATATGGTTGTGTAAAGAGAACTAGAGGGGCTATGATAACACTAGAGGGGAAGAGGAAAGGGGGCCTTAAATCCTTTTTTTCCAAGTGTCAACCTTAGAACTCATCCAATTTCTTCCATGTGCTTTAAATACGATAATTACTACCTTTTGACTATTAAACCCAATCATTTAATGCATGTGTGAGATTGGTGGGAAACGACACCTCATGCAGTTATTGAAGCATGGGGATGAATGCAATTTTGTGACAGCTCTATCAAATGTCAGAAATTAGTTTTGCAACTGTCAGGAGTCCTTTCTTCTATGGTAAGAAGCTATGTCAATTTTATTTTCACCATCATCTCATATCTTATGGAGTCAAAACTCATTATCTCGTTCTCTCATGCAAATCTACACTATGTAGAGATTCATATTATTGTTCATGACAATTACCAAACTGTGTATAACCCATAAATTTGAATTTAGAGATAGGACTATAGATTTTAAGGGAAAAATACATGTTTGTAGGTGAGAATAGAGGTTGGACAAGCTAGAAATCTTTACCCATTGATTTTTTCTACTCACGGATGCTTGAGAAGCCATGATTTATGCTATAGGAGATTCTCCAACAGCATACAACAGGTTGGACTCTTATTGCACACACTAGTAAGCATTGTAAGGGTTGTATTTCTTGAGGAAAATGTCGATCAATGAAGGGGAATGCCTTCCTTTTGTTGTGTGGGGTAGTTGGATGGAGTGCCATGGTTGTGATGGCTAAGTGAGATCCATGTAGAGATCTAAATGAGAATTTGGCTAAGCATAGCGAGTAGAATGGGTTGTAGGCTGGGAGGGAGAAGATTGTATATTTTTGCTTCACCCTGGTGGTCTCATAGCCTAGCTTGGGGATGGATTCTCAGCATAAAGAGTATATGTTGGATAGAGTGCCTACGATTGGATGGAAAATTTCTCTTACATAAACAATTGCTTGGATATTCTATGTTTAAAGATAAGTATTCTCTTGTATTTGAATGTGTAATGTTTTTATTCGATGCATGTGATAATTATGCTTGTATATGAATGCTATCTATGTGTATGTGGATAGAGTTTATTTATGTTGTGTATTTTTACTATTCATCTACACATTCATTTTAAATGCTATGAATTTACAATATGTCTATGGGGAAAAATTTAGAAGCTCATAATTCATTCATGTCCCCCCTTTGTTGATTTATGGATGGGGACATGGAAATAAGATCTCTAAGGAAGTGGAAATTCCTTGGGATGGCACCACTTTGTCTAGACTTCAGGTCTAATACTTGAGTCCTACATTCCCTTCCCATTCGCAGATACTTATCCTGCAACTGTTTCTTCCAACTGTTGTCTATGAATTGGTAGACATAGTTTCCTTTGATAGCTTTCTAATAGATTACCAGAAGGGGAAATACTTAAGGTACCTAAGGAAGATGTATAACATCTACTCATATCCATTGGAGGGTACTCATCTCCCAGAATAATGAGTTTAACACACATAATTCCGTAACAAAATTCAATCATTTATCCCAATGTACTTACATGGATTCCACAGGATGGATTCCTTCTACTCGTGGAATTCCCCCTCTAGTCACTTCAAACGCCGTAGGAGGTATTAACCCAGCCGTGTCTTGAGCATTTGAATTTGAATGGTTTCCACTATCATCGAGGGTAGGTATCAGAGGAACAATTCCTTTGATTGTTACTCCTATGAGTAGAATAGTAAATTTGACGTCTACACTACAAGGTACTAACCCATTTTCATTTGCAATGCCATTTACTGGATTTACATCTATGCCTACCAACATACCCCCTGTAGCATCAATTTTCACTACATATGGTGTCAGAACTTTCGTACCCTTAAATGTATTTCCATTTTTGGATGTACGCATACCTATGTCAATTATTTCTATGGAATAAGGAGCTTCTACAAGCTTCAACATCCCCCAAGGAAGATTTCCTTTCTCTAGCATGGGGAGCATAAATAAATGAGATTCTTCGGGATTTAGTGTACCCTAAGGGAACATGGCTTTCCCTGGGGTTGGAAGTGCACCTAATGGAGATTCCACACTGTATTTTCAAATGCAACCTAAATATACTCAGATCCATGGAATTAAAAAATCCTTTTGAGATACCTGGTGCCCCTTACATACCAAGGAAATGTTTCATTAGCCAAAATGAATGGGAATTTAATTCCCTAGGAAGTTGGAATCCAATCACGCAAACCAAGTTACATTTCTTGGAAACATTAAATATTCCTAACTTAACAAAATTAATCAATGACCTGATATTGCATAATCCTACTTGGCCCCCGATTCCCACAGAACTTCCCTTCAATATACCAAAGTTCGAGGGGAAATATGGAGAAGACCCTACCATGCACATCATGACTTTCCATCTTTGGTGTTCATAAAATTCATTGATGGATGACATCATTAGACTCCATATCTTACCAAGAACGTTAACTGGGGTAGTTTCTAGATGGTACATTGAGCTACCATGAGCTTATGTCCAGAACTTTGATGCAATTGTAATGAATTTTCTTAACCCCTTTCAACTGCCAATTTGCTATGATACTAGCACTGATATTTGTACGTCCTTCAGATAGGATAAATCCATGCATATCTAATATCATATTCATGAGTGGAGAAGAAGGAATCACCTTATAAAGGCTCTGGTTTCCAATGATTTTTTGATAGATTGGTTTATAAAGTCCTTGCAGTCGTATATTGTGAAATGTGTAGCTCTATCAAGGGTCACTAATTAGGAACAAGCGATCATCAAGGCCCAACAATTGGACTTGGTTTACTCAAAATCATGAATTTTATCTAAGCTAGTTCCCTTTAATCCTAGAGGAAATTTTGATCCAACAAAACCAAATCCTGGACCTCATGTCGATGGTGTGACTGGTTCAGTGGAAAATGTGGCAGCAAGTCAAGTCGCCACACAAATGTGATAAATGTATTTAAAAGCACCTACAACTACTCAAACCAACACCAACAACCATAATCCCAATAAACCCTCTAATGTTATGTTAGTATAGATATATAATGGAAAAAAAAACAATATCCTAGAGGGAAGAAAAATAAAAATTTTGGGAACAAGGGAAATAATGCAAACAACAATATTACTAGTGGGGATAAGAAATACAATAAGAAAGTGAAATTTACATGCAAACTCTTGGGTGATGACCACTTGACTCATCAATGTCCCAAACTAGAGTTGGCTTAGTGAATGTTATCACAACAGGAAGCTCCCAAGAAACCCATTGTCTTAACCAACCCATTCCCTCCACAACATCAACAAATGGTTGTTGGAATCCCAACCAACCTTGTACCCCTGAAAGGGGGAAATTAGGGTGCCTCCACCCAAGTGGGAAACCCATTAAATGAAAAGATATGCATGTGTGAATTAGAGGTTAATGTCCAAACCGTAGCTCATAATTATGAGACACGTATGTCTTGATCCAAAGGAAAGGATTTCCTTGACTCCAAATTTCCCAATCCTATACACATCAAGAAGCCAGCTATTGACATAATTCCCTACATGCCAAAAGGTGTGCTAAAGAAAAACGTGTACAATCCCAATGTGTGAGCCACCAAAAATTATAGCATTGTTGAAGACCTGGCCCAAGCTCCATGTGTGATGTCTACTCTAGAGGTACTCCAGATATATCCTATGTAATGAAAAAAATTATCCGCGACAATCGGGGATTTAGACCCTTTGGAATCAGTTGATAACATTTGACTTGGATAACTAGAAACCTCGCCTACCTCACTCTACCACATTTCAGATCCAAGTTTTTACTAAAGGGTCAAACATTTTCAGAACTGTAAGAGATGAAGGGGATTCCACTTGTGTGATGTCCTTGTCATGTTGGAAAGCTATAGGATCACCTGAGATCACTCCTTCGCCCACAACATTGAAATAATTTGATGGCCATCTTTTAAGACCTTATGGAATTATCTCAGCTCTTCCTGTAGAGATAGGGGAGAAATACTATAACCATGGAGGTGGAATTCATCGACGCTCCACTATATTATAACCTCCTATTAGGCAACAGTTGGAATTATGCTATGATGGAATTAGTGACTTCAATATTTGACATGATTCATTTTGCACACGAAGGAAAGATCGACATAATAGACACCTATCTTTTTGTAAAGATGATTCCATTCAAACAACTAGGACAAATGTTCCATTGGTTGTCCATTCCATGAGGGCCTACGAAAATGTTGGAGTGGGAATGTACCCTACCATTATGGGAACGTCCAGTATCCCCCCACCCAATCTAAATGAGAATATTTCCCTGTTACATGCAATCTCTTCGATCATTGCTAAGTCCACAGTAAGAGTATGTTATTTCATAACTTCTTATTTTAATGATCTATGGATAGTGTTAGAGCTCACTTAGGAAACCAGGTATAGAAAGGCACCATCGGTTTTGTCTACAACTGAAATAGCATATCAATTTGTTCTATATACCATATCAAACCATGATCATAAATCTACACCCGTGGAAGAATGTGATCAATATTCCATGCCCTCCTGATCTATCAATTCCTTGCCTTGTCAAGATCCCTTAGACATCATTCCAACTTCTGATGAAGTTGTTTTGGATTCCATGTCTATGGAGGAAATACTGTGGAAATATATGCACCAATATGCATCATTTTTTCCTATCATGAATGGTTTAAGGATCGATGAGAACGGAATTATCAGACATGGAAATATGTATTGGTACATGATTCCTCTCATAATACGTGAAGTAGATGCGGAAGGAAACATGACGATTATCTCTAAAAAAATCTCGATTGATATTCCCATGACTCTCGATGTCATTGAAAATGTATCTTCACTTGGTATTATGAAGAGATGCCAGGTATCAATATTAGCATCGTCGAGCATGAAATTAAAACATATCCCAATGTTAAAACTACTAGACATAAGCTACAACCAGTCAACCTTCAAAAGACCGTTGTTGTCAAAGTGTAAGTGGAGAAACTTCTCCATGTTGGTTTCATCTATCCTATCCCACTGAATGAATGGGTATCCAACTTGGTACTCTACGATAAGAAACATAGCAATATTAGAGTGTGCAATAACTTTAGGGACCTGAACCTTGCATGTCTAAAGGATAATTATTTTACACCATTTATCGATCAAAATATTGATGAATGTGCTAGGAATGATATTTTCTTGTTCATGGATGGGTTTTCATTATACAATCAAATACATATTCTCCTAGAAGATCAAGACAAAACTACATTCATATGCCCTTGGGGCATATTTGGATACATGAAGATGCCTTTTGCCCTAAAGAATGTTGGAGCTACATTTCAACGAGCTATGTTGTATGATTTTCATGACGTTAATAATATCATCGAAGCTTACCTATATGAACTAACGACTCGATATTCAAGAAGGGTTGATCATCCCAAACATATTAGGGAAGTCTCTGATAGGTGTAATCACTACATGATTTGTTTGAATCCCCATAAGTGTGTCTTTTGTGTCATATCAGGACGATTACTTGGTTTCATCATTTATAAGCATCTTATTCTATTGGATCCATTCAAGTTTGAGGTGATAGTTCAATTTTATCCACCATGAAACTTGTGTTAGTTACAAATCCTCCGAAGAAAATCTAACTTCATGCATCGTTTCATTTCCAATTACACTGGGATTACGAAAGGGTTTATGTTCCTTTTGAAGAAATGGGCCCTGTTCATTTGAGATGATCATGCTCAAAGAAATTTTGACACATTGAAAAAGGAAATAATGTCTATCCCACTGATGAGTCCACTTGATTATAGCAAAGATTTTCTCCTATATCTAGTGGCATCAAAATCAATGGAATGGTCTTGGTTCAAGAAGATGAAATGCATCAGGAACACATGGTCTATTATTTGAGAAATAACTTGGTTGGACCTAAGTTGAATAACTGAGGTATTCACATGTTGAGAATTTGGCACTTGCAGCTATTCAAACTATCCAAAGACTCTCACATTACATCATCCTTATATGGACATCAGTGATTGTGGACATCAAACCATTTCAGTATATATTGTCTCGATGGATAATTAGTGGAAAATATAATAAGTGGATTGTAATTATACAAGGGTTTGACTTAGGATTTGTGTCAAATCAATCAAAAAAATCCTTGGTGTTTGTTAAGCTTATGTAGGGGCTCCCTAGGGAACGTAAGGAAGAAATTGAGAATGAGTCATTTCCCGATGAACATCTCTTCCTCATCGACTCAAATGAACCTTGGTATGGAAACATTATGGTGTACCTCCAAACTTAGATGGTCCCGTCTCAATTCTCTAGTGAGGACTAATGACGTATTTTTCACCGTGCAAAAAATTATCTTATCATATGTGACACTTTATACAGTCGTGGAATTTATATGACACTTAGATGATGTCTTGATTGTGGAGAAGATGAGAAGTTTTTGAATGATTAACACAGAGGAGCATGTGGTAGTCACTTATCAGGGTTGGCCACATCCCAAAATATATTATGTCCTAGTTATTTTTTCCTTCTATTTTGAAATATTGTGTCGAAGTAGTAAAGAAGTGTCACCCGTGTCAAATGTTTAGCAAGAAGATGTGTGGACACCCCGCTCCACTACATCCTGTTGTCACCGTTGATCGTTTCACAAAATGGGGGATATACTTCACAACTTGTAACTAGGGATATATAAAAGGTCATAAATACATTATTGTGGCCATGGACTACTTTACCAAGTGGTTCAAATCCATGCCTACCTTTACATGTGACAGCGAGATAGTTGCACACTTTGTATTTAATCAAACCATAACTAGATTCGATATTCCGAGAGAGGATTTCATTGATAATGGCAATCATTTTCAGAACTATCCACCAAGCTTACTTTTCGACGATATTTCTCCTCACCATACTATCCACAAGAAAATGGATAAGTAGAGGTTGTCAATAAGTCCTTGAAAACCATGTTGCAATGGAAAATTAGTAGGAGCAAGAATAATTGGCATATTATTCTATATCTGAAGCTTTGGGCATATTGGACCACGGTCAAGACTACTACAAGGTTTTATATGTTCAATCTTGTTCACAAAATAGAAGGTGTGTCACCAATAGAGTGCGAAATTCCTTCGTTACAACTAGTTATCGAGCTCTTGCTTAACACTAGCTAGTTATAAGAAAGTTTAGTTTTCCTAGAACAATTAGAAGAACACAGAAGGGATTCCTCTACTACAAATGAGGTGCATAAAAAGTGTGTCAAATCTTAGTATGATAAATCGGTCCATCCCCATGTCTTCTCCAAAGGAGACATGGTACTTGTTTATGACCAAGATCATGGCGAACTAGGTTTAGGGAAATCCAACTCAATGTGAATCAGTCCTTACACTATGAAGCGAATTTTGAATAAAGGAGCCTATGAGTTAGAATATTTTGAGGTAAATGCACTAGGTGGCCCTAGAAATGGCCTCTATTTGAAGAGGTATTATTATTAGATGACAATGTCTTGGAAACTCCCTTTGATTTGTTGTATTATAAGTAGATTAGGTTACTTTTATTTTAATTTTTTTATATTCGTGTTGGCCATCACTCATCATGATATGTGCTCGATTTATAGATTTCAACAGAAGTGCCTATGTTTGTGGAATTTGGGGATGGTGCCAGTCATCATGCTCAACATATTTATTTCGTAGCTTGGGTGATTTATTCTTCCATAGGACATCTTGTTATTGCAGGAGGAGTATATCTCGATTTGGAAATAACAACATTGTTGAATATAGTGTTGTGATCGAGATATTATTAGATGTGATTTCCCATGGAGTCCAAAATTTAACAATACACCTAGATTCACAGTTGGTAGTGTCTCAATTAAATGGTACATATCAAGTTCGTAATCCTACTCTATTGAGGAAATTCTTGCGAGTGCCACTTTTAGAACGTTATTTTGAGTCCATTACATATGTTCACATTCCAAGAAGTTTGAATTCTATGTCCAATGCATTAGCAAATAATGTGTTGGATTGGCATTTGTATCACATATATTCAAGCATATTATTAAAATAAATCATGTACACTTTGGATATCAAGCCAACTGAAAAATAAATAAATAAATAAAAATTTAAAATTAAAAATTTAAAAAAAATTTAAAAATTTTAAAAAAATTAAAAAATTAAAAAATTAAAAATTAAAAAAATTAAAAATTAAAAAAATTAAAAAAATTAAAAAAAAAAAAATTAAAAAATTTTTAAAAAATTAAAAAATAAAATAAAAATAAAATAAATAAATAAATAAATAATAAAAAATAAAAAATAAAATAAATAAAAAAATAAAAATAAAAATCATTATAGAAGTTCCCCACAAGTACAAAAAGTATGTAGTGTTATACAAAACTATGCATCCTAAACCTTAATGATGCATATATAGGGAAAAAATAAAATATATATATATGAACTAGATAAATCATGTGGTCCAATAACATCCAGGTAACACAATACGATAGTAGCCACCTTAAAAAAAGGCGAATCCATCTGTGTGGTACCCCCACCACATGTCGTTGCATAACCTCTGTGAGGACCTCAATACACGTTGTGGGGATCCCAAGGGTGAGACCTATGATATTCTCCTATACTGATGCCAAATTCCTCTCAGGCGCCTCCTCGGGCTCAGGCTCACGTCGTTGAAATAAATGGTGGCCGGTTGGGTGCACATGCCCTACATTTGCATCATTGAAATTTGTGTCAGTATTCCTACACACCAAAAATATATATGCCTCTTTATTTCAGATATTAAAAAAACACAAGAAATTGAATATATTTTCAAAAAAAATAAAATATTTCTTGCCAATGCACCTCCAACACACGTTAGGAGGAAGGGCTAGATCTAGATCTCCTCGGATATCCATGCCATCTTAAGGAAACTCCTCAACCAATGGAATTTTTTACCTCCACCAATATAGGAAGTCCTCATTGAAATATGCTAATATTGACCCACCTCCTAAATGATACATCATGTCTATCCACCGAGTCATTTTCGGCTATCATGGTTCAAAAAGAGGGGTCATGAATCAAGGCTCATCCCCAAAAGCCTCTCCACGAAGAAGGATACTAATATGCTTTTGTAGCCAAAGCTTTTAAGTTTACTTATCTTACAATCTATCAGTTGGGCCTTCGTGTTCACTAGTATCATCGTGCACCCGTCAAACATTGTGGGCTGAAGACACTCCACTCCATAAAACATGTGGGATCAAGATTCTTGGCGTAGCATTGGTGAGCTTTCTACAAGTGTAATAGTGGTAAGAAAATTTCAATGGAAATCTTGTGATGTTGACAATAGGGATCTGAGAGCCCATCTTTTGGGTCTCGACACACAATAGGTGTCAATATATTCATGCATAGTTAGGATACTTTTACATCGCCCTGCACTTTTGATATTTATCGGCATTCCTTGATGACACAATCCCATAAGGAAGTAAATGTCGTCAACAATTATTTATGAGACTTCGCCATCGATCACAAAAGCATTTTGATCCAGTGTCCAACATGCCACAAATAATTGCAAGAATTTCATTTTCACCTGCATGTTGGGATCTTGATAGAAATTCAATAGGACACATGCTTGGGGGGATTTATGGTTAACGGAACATCAAAGGCCTCCTGATCTAGGTCCTCATGCTCTCTCTCCCTCCAAATAAAAATCCTACAAGAGAAAACCAAAATTTAAGTTAGGGCACAATTATTTTCATCTTTTGGGAGACCCACGCACTCTACAATGTCAATAGGTGCATATCCATGTGCCCTGGACACTACAAAGGCATGTGGACCCTACCTACCATGCACCTAGTTTTAAAGTAAATAAGGGGTATTTAATATACCCAATCATATTTATGGAGATATTAACTCAATTACAAAAGATCGAGTCAGAAAATTTCAAAAACTAGTAGCTAGGATTAAACTATAATTGACAGAACTGGCACTTCCATGTTCATGAAGACAATATTCCAAGAAGACACCTAAGTGTCTATGATTGATCATGAACATGAACCTATCATCATGGAAGAGGCCCTAATTTGACCTACGTTTTGGTATGAACCCCCCTGAGGACAATCCATCTCATTTCCCTATGAAAACACTAAGTTGCAATAATAAATGAAGCCTTGCATTCCTTTAATTCATGCAAGGATCATGGCCACACAGTTTTCCCTTGAGCAGGGCACGTGGGCCAAGAAAAATGACTAAAAATATATAAAAATCTTGAAATTTGGGAAGTTTTGATAGTTTTATGGTGGTTGGTCTCATTTGAAACTTCCTAAACCATTTGGTAACCATCACAACTATCCTAAAAACTCATTAAAAAGGGATTTGATGGACCAAGTGAGGGAGCACACCCACATTATTTTTATGCTAGAGGAATCTTTCTGTCATATTGAATCTATTCATCCCCAATTATCCCTAAGTGACCCATGTACCTATGCACTCCTTTCATAAGTTTTGAATTCATTCATCCTATATGAGTTATACCCAATGCACCCTTGGAAGAACAAGTGATTGGAAGCGGGATTGTAAGTCGTTCAAGAGCAAAGGAACCCCGTCAAAGGATTGGAAAGGTGCCTAAGCAACAAAAATGTAACTTACCAATCATATTTTTTCATTTTAATAGAAATTTATGACCTTTCTTTGCCCCATATGCATGTGAAAGATTCAACATGTTGGTCTTTTTTGGTTGATTGAAGATTGTTAATCCTTTTAAGAGCAATATTAATGCTAGCTGTATGTAGCTTTATGATTTTGATTTATTTGGAATATTTATTATATCCCTAAGGATTGTGAGGAGTGTATTAGCTCCTTTTGTAGATTTCAAGTTGTTGGAGTAGAGTGGTTTGAAGTTAGAGAACATGAGTAACACAGATCAAACTCCAAAAACATGTTCCTCTCTTTTCTCCTATATCATTCTTTTATTTGCTTGCTTATTTGTCAACTTGTGTGCATGGTGAATCATCCTTGTTTTTGTCTTTATTGTCTGTTTGAAGAGTCATACGATTAGTTTTATACCTTCTTAGTATGTTGGTGATTAGCTGTAGTCATTAGGAAGTTTTTTCCCACAACAATCGAGCACGTTTCAAAAAATAGTGTCTTGTTTTTGTTCCAAAGACAAACTACTTAAATTGGAAGGAAAAATATCATTAGTAAAATGAGTTTCACCTTCAAGGAGGAAGATCATTTTAGAAATCAAGGCTATTATAAACGAAAATATTCCATGGGAACTATCAAGAAACAAAACCATTCGAGTATGAGGGTTGTATATCCTTGCATGGGATAAAACCAAATCAGGTGAATTAGAAGTAGAAGGAAGAATACCCTAACCCAACCCATTGGCCTAGGAAGGGATTTAATCCTCTCCATTTTGGAATTTATCAAACACCAACTCTCTTAATTTTCCTAGTGACTAAATGGAAATGTGAGGGCCATATATGTCATTAATATCAATTAATTTTTTTAGTATCAGATGATGATGGTATAGGGTTGATAGGGATTGAGGGATTTCATTTAGGGGCCATCCTTAACCAACCAAAAAAAATCATAAACAATTTTTCATCAAAAGAATGAGTTGAATCTTTAACTTACCTAGTTAAAAATGCACCCTATAACAATTATGAGCTTTATGATACTTCTCCCAAGTTTTTATGTATCAAGAACTCTTTGCGCAGATGAACATTCTATCATAATGTTAAAATATGAAGAAGAAAATAATTTTTATTCCCATATCTAAAACCTAAATACAACATCAAACACACAAACCATAAGTCATAAATAGAAAGTACGAGTTGTTGTTGTAATTGTAACTTCGGAAGATATTCACTTGTATTTTATATTGTTATTATTATTGTATTTTATTTGTACCTCTGACGGAGATGTTTTTCCTCCATTCAAGGATGTCATTGTTATGCTTAGTCATGCTAGTTCATTGAGGTAAAAGCCTCCATTGTAAGTCGGGGCAATAGTTCCCCAAAAGGTCAAATGTAAATGTATTATTGAGTCTCCTAGAGAAGTCGACCCAGTTAGTTTAGTTGAGGCCGACCTAGTTAGGTAAAAGGTCACCCCAAAAGTAAAGTATAAATAGAGAGATGGGCTCTCTCATTTGTACACAGACTCACTCACTCAAGTTCACATAAGTGAGAGAGAGAAGACAAGTTTGCTATGGAGAAATAGAGAGAGCTGCAGAAGATTATCTTGTTTTTGGGTTTTCCATTTTGTGATATTGTATTGGTGATGAATCTATCTTTGAGGAAGTTGCGGGGTTTTATCCTTTATGGTTTCCCCGAGGAAAAATATTGTGTCTATTTTATTTTGATGTGCTTGTTATTCTTTTAGTTAAAGATCCTTGCTAACATTGAATTAAAGTAGAAAATCTAGCATGGTATCAGAGCTAACCTGAAAAGAAGACATTGTGCAGCAACGGGAAAATATGGCTTCCTAGTTTGAGGTATTCTCTCCACAGATCATCCAAAAAAGAGGGATAGGATAACTCTCCCTATAAGGGCGCATCTTTCTGTCGAAGCATAATCAAATTCTGAGAATTTTCAATTTTTGGCTTGTTACTACTACCGGGAGGAAAAATAGGGCATCAAGTTTTTGGGGCCTCTCTCCATCAATTTGGAAAAAGGAGTACATTAGACAACTCACCTTGAGGAGGCGCATCTTCCTATCCAATCAGAAGTTCAAGATTCCAAGTTTGGAAAATTAGGGTTTCTCTAACAAACCCTAGGCCAGCCAGCTCCAAAACCAAGTTGGGAATCTCAAATTGGTAAGACCTAAATCTTTTCTATTTCCATTTGAGGTACTCATTTAAAATGTCTCACCACACCAAGATTTAGGATAAGAAGGAGGGAGTTGATAACTTCCGAGCACGGAAGTATAGGATTTCCCTTGTCCTTGAAGAAAATGACTTGGACAAATATGTTAGTGAATAGGTTCCAGCACCAGATGGATATGAGGATAAGGCTATCCACAGGAAGAACTTGGTTAAGGACAAGAGAATTATTGCATATTAAATTAAGGATCATCTCATCCCACATGTGTCATCCTTGAAGACACCCAAGGAGATGTTCGATGTATTGACAAGGCTATTCGAAGGGAAGAACATCAATTGGAAGATGACATTAAGGAACTGGCTCAAGAACATAAAGATCCTGAACTCAGAGACCATGCAATCCTATTTCACAAGGGTCTCACAGATCAAGGAGCAACTTGAAGCAGTTGAAGAGAAGGTATAAGAAGGAGATATTATTATGACCACCTTGAATGGTCTCCCAAGATCATGGGACTCATTCATTCAAGGGATATGTGCCGGGAAGAAGTTGATCACATTCAACATACTATGGGAAGAATGTACACATGAAGAATCTCAACTTGTGGCATGAGAAGAGAATATGGGAGCAAATGATAACCAAGCTCTCACATTTCACGCTAGAAGAAACCACAAAAAGAGGGAGCACCACAATCACAAAAAGAGGGAGAACCACCATCAAAATAAGAGGGAGAACTACGATAGACAAAGAAGACCCAGAAGAGATCTATCCAACATTAGATGTTATGCATGTGATGAGAAGGGACACTACTCCATATATTGTCCCAGGAATAGAGGCTCCAACAAGAAGACAAACAAGAAGAGACATCATGCTCACACTGTGGAAGATGATGAACCTACAAGGAAAATAACCAGAGAAGAAGAAAGAGATGATTCTTCAAGTGATGAAGAATATGTCATGATCTCAACACTCACGGGCACTGTTACACATGGGAGCAATGATTGGCTTGTATATAGTGGAGCTTCCAAGCACATGACAAGATACAAAGAATCATTCATCAATCTATCTGAGCATGAGTCACCTCATAAGGTGAAACTTGGGGATAATTACCAATACCCCATAAAAGGAAGTGGAGAAGCTTCCTACAATCTAGACTCCGGAAAATATCTGAAAATGAAATATGTGCTATATGTTCTAGGACTAAAGAAGAACCTTCTCTCCGTATTAAAACTAGATGCTAAGGGAATGAGGGTTGCATTTGTAGATGTCCAAGTCCTAATGTGGCCAAGGAGAAAGACGATAGATGATGCAACTGTGATTAGAGAGAAAGACGGAGGTTTGTACAAGTTGAAGGGCCAACATGAACAAGCATTAGTTCATGACTCCATGGAACCAAGTGAACTATGGCATAGAAGGCTTGCGCATGTCCACTATAGAGCACTACCTATTGCAAGCAAAGCAGTTTCAAGACTTCTAGAAATACAGACCAAAAATGAAGGCATTTGCAAGGGATGTGCGCAAGGAAAGGATGTGAAGAAGTCGTTTCCTAGTAGTGAAAGCAAAGCGAAAGGAATATTGGAGATAATACACTCTGATGTATGTGGTCCCATGTCATCCAGCTCACTTAGTGGGTATGTATATTATGTTTCTTTCATAGATGATTTTTCCCGTAAGACATGGATTTACTTCTTGAAAAATAAATATGAGGTATTTAGTAAGTTCAAGAATTCAAAGCCTTGATCGAGAATCACACTAAGAAGAAGATCAAGACTCTTCAATCAGATAATGGAAGAGAATTCACCTTGGAAGAATTCAATAACTTATGAAGAGAATTTGGGATTAAGAGGGAGTTGAGCACTGCCTACAATCCCCAACAGAATGGTGTTGCAGAACGAAAGAACAGAGCAATAATGGAAGCAACGAAAGCAATGCTACATGACCAAGATCTTCTGATGCACTTATGGGAAGAAGCTGTGAATACAACGGTGTATGTACATTATCATACTCCTTGCTGAGTACTAGATAACAAGACTCTAGAAGAATATTTCTCCAGTGAGAAACCAGAAGTTAGCCATCTCAAGATATTTGGCTACCCAGTGTACATACACATTCCAAAGGAGAAGAGGAAAAAGCTAGATCCCTTAGGAAAGAAGGGAATATTCGTAGGATACAATGAAACGTCAAAGGCCTATTGAATATACTTCCCAAGATTCAAGAAGATCGACATCAGTAGAGACGTGACATTCAACGAAGACTCAGCATACAACAAATCAAGAAAAATACCTATTGAAGATATTGAAGAACCTGAAGTTCCCAGGATTAGAGATTCAATGATGGAAGAAGTAGTTCCAGAAGATCATGAAGACTGCGACATAGAAGAACCACAAGAACCTGTAGATCCACCACTTGAGAAGAACTCCCACAAGAGGAGACCAGCATGGGTACGAGAGGAAATACAATATGTAGAGAAGTATGGTGCTCCAGATGGGATGCATAGAGAAAGAAAGAGACCTAGACCATACTCTAGCTATGTAGCCCTATTGTGTGACATCATTGATAAAGAACCTTCCAACTATGAGGAAGCAGCAGAGAAGAAAGAATGGAAGGATGCCATGATCGAGGAGTACCAGTCGATTACGAAGAATGATGTCTGGGAGATAGTTTTGAGACCAAAAGGGAAGTCTGTAGTGACTTCGAAGTAGATCTACAAGATCAAGCATAATGCAATGGTAGCATTGATAAACACAAGGAAAGGTTTATGGCACGTGACTTCTCCAGAAGGAAGGCATAAACTACGAGGAGACATTTGCACCTGTATGCAGATACACTTCCATCATATCTATACTTGCATTGGCTGTAGTGATGAAATGGAAGGTACACCAGATGGACGTCAAGACAATATTCTTGAATGGTGTAGTAGAAAAGGAAGTGTACGTGGAGCAACCAATGGGATTTGAGACACATGACAAACAAACTCATGTGTGCAAGTTGAAGAAATCCTTGTACGGACTGAAGCAAGAACCCAGGATGTGGTATGACAGGATGGATAGCTTCCTAATGAGCTTAGGATTTACCAAGAGTAAATCAGATTCCAACCTTTACTTCAAGGTTGAAGCCGGAAGTCCAGTGATACTTTTGTTGTATGTAGATGGCTTGTTTGTAACAGGGGAGGATGAGCTCATTGTAGATACAAAGAGGAGGCTTTCCACAGAGTTCAAAATGAAGTACTTCGGGATGATTCATTATTTCTTAGGCATGGAGGTATGGCAGAGTACGGATGGAATCTTCCTTGGACATGGGAAGTATGCAGTAGAGATTCTGAAGAGGTTCGGAATGATGGACTACAAGTCTATGGCCACACCCATGGCATCAAAATTGAAGCTACTGTGTGATGCTTCATCAGAGTCAGTTGATGCCACGATGTATCATCAGATGATTGGTTCATTGATGTACCTGACGAACACGAGACCGGGCATATGATTTGTTGTGAACACCCTGAGACAGCTCCCGATGGATCCGAGACATGTTCACCTGATTGTTGAAAAGCATGTATTGAGGTACCTGAAGGGTACAATTGATTATGGGCTCAAGTATGAGGCGAATCAGAAGATTGACCTGCAGGGTTATGTTGATTTGGATTGGGCAGGATGTACCACAGATAGGAAGAGCACTTCCGGATGCTTCTTCAGTATGGGGTCCAGTATGATCTCCTGGTTTAGTAGGAAGCAGTCATGTGTGGCACTGAGTACAACCGAAGCAGAGTATGTTGCAGCTTGTTCAACTAGTTGTGAGGCAGTATGGATTAGGAAGCTACTTTCATATTTGTTTGATCTCCAGTTAGAGGTGACTTGTATCTTCTATGATAACCAAAGTTGTGTGAAGTTGTCCGATAACCCGGTGTTCCATGACAAGTCGAAGAACATTGAGATCAAGTACCACTATATCAGGGATATGGTACAGAGAGGAGCATTGAAGCTCCAGTATGTGGCGACAAACGAGCAAATAGCCGATGTGTTGAACAAGTCATTAGCCATAGTGGATTTCAAGTACTTCATAGAGAATCTTGGTGTTATCCAAATCGAGGTTCCTCCTAAGAGGGAGTGATGAGACCGGAAGACACAGATGCACTAGTTCTCGCATGGTGGAAGACGCAGGTTGTCCATTGGGACGTATACACTTGGTGTGCCCTGGGATGTACTCCCATGCTGGAGATGATAGTAGGCATAGGTGGTCCTTGGAACATAATGCACCTAGGGTGCTCCTGATTGTCCTCCCATATTGGTAGATGCAAGGGCTGGATCTCATATGGTGGTAGGCTTAGGTGGTCCTTTGGACATAATGCATCTAGGATGCTCCTGATTGTCCTCCCATATTGGAGACATTGAGAGGTCCACCGGTCATAAGACACTGTGTGTGCGCCTAGGCATGATCTCGCATGGTGGTAGGTGTAGGTTATCCTTGGGATGTAATGCACCTGGGGTGCTCCTGATTTTCCTCCCATGCTGGCATACGCGGGATGATCGTCGAGGGACATGAGATGTGCATTTGGGTTGTTCTCTGTGTGATGATGAGATGATCTGGATATGATGAGGCGATAGTAGGAGATGCAGGTGATTGTTGTGGAAATGCAATGACTGGTCCTAGGCTGTACCTACTTGATGGATTGATTGTAGATATGATGAAGACCTACATGAGGGATAGGCCTACATCCAACATGAAAAAGGGTTGGCTCTGTAGAACTTCTTATGACCGAAAGATTCAAGAGATGTCACCAATCAATGATCGACAGAATGAGGATTGCAACATCAATGATTATGATGATCGAGTGTTGATGATGATGTTCCAACATTGAATATGTTCCAGCAATGATGATGTTGTCCAAACTTGTGTCCAAGGGGTTGATGACTGTGGCAAGAGAATACCTTCCTAGTTAAGAGGGAGTGTTGTTGTAATTGTAACTTCAGAATATATTCACTTGTATTTTATATTGTTATTATTATTGTATTTTATTTGTACCTCTGACGGAGATGTTTTTCCTCCATTTGGGGATGTCATTATTATGCTTAGTCATGCTAGGTCATTGAGGTAAAATCCTCCATTGTAAGTCGAGGCAAAGGTTCCCCAAAAGGTCAAAGTAAATGTATTATTGAGTCTCCTAGAGAAGTCGGCCCAGTCATTTTAGTTGAGGCCGACCTAGTTAGGTAAAAGGTCACCCCAAAATTAAAGTATTAATAGAGAGCTGGGATCTCTCATTTGTACACACACTCACTCAAGTTCGCATAAGTGAGAGAGAGAAGACAAGTTCACTAAGGAGAAAGAGAGAGAGCTGCAAAAGACTATCTTGTTTTTTGGTTTTCCATTTTGTGATATTATATTGGTGACGAATCTATCTTTGAGGAAGTTGCGGGGTTTTCTCTTTTATGGTTTCCCCGAGGAAAACTATTGTGTCTATTGTGTTTTGTTGTGCTTGTTATTCTTCTAGTTAAATATCCTAGCTAACATTGAATTAAAGTAGAAAATATAACACGAGCTATATGATACAATGATCAACCATTGGTTCAAAACTTATTTGATGGGACCCATATTATTACTCCCTGTTTCATAATTACATCAATAGGTGTTTATATTTTAGAATTTGGGGTGGACTAGCACCTATGCTTTTCCTAGATTGCACGTCGATGAGACAAGTGTATTGTCCATATTGATTTTATGGTACTCATTCCAAATTTGAAATAAACAATTTTATATGGTTCAAAACCTGCCCTGATCATATTGCCCTGAACTAAGACAATGGGTGAACATGAAAGTAGCGATATAATAATAATAATGGATAGATCTCAAGACGAATGACAAATGAGCATAAAATGTTGTCGTTCATCCAAGTAGTAATGCTCCACGTGGTTAGCTTCTCGAACTACTATTGGAATAGTCAAGCTCGTCTTGATCCTTAGATTACTACATGTTTGTGCTTTAGTGTCAATTGTTTATATATATATATAGGAGTAGTCTATTTATTCTACATTTTCGACTTTAAAGTGGGTTTTGATCGAAATCTGGTAATTTGTTTGGGGTAAAATCCAAATTTCTACGTGTTTAAATTGTATTCTTGAATCCATAAATAGATTCAGTACCCTCAAATACCCCAATGGCACCCAAATTATGCAATTTCCATAGCTAATATATGTGATTCTAAGATTTTTTAAATATTTCCAATCATAATACAAACAAAATTAGATGGAAAATATGTTCGAAAAAGGTTGAAAACGTAGAATATTTAGAGTATATATATTCTAGTATTAATAATTAATGATTTCAATGATGTGGCACTTCTGAAAAAATAAATACTTTTCACACGTATCTCCACTGCATGTGAACATCTAGTATTAATTTTGCATCATCACTCCCGTATGTGAAATGTGCCTTTTAATTTTAAAATAATAGATAAATAACCATTTAGATATCACCATCTTATCTCCAATTTCTTAAGTTTATTTCCTTAGTGAATTAACCATGTCTTCGAATTTCAGAAGAGTACCCGTGAGCAGAACAAGTATAGTTAACACTCCACTCTTCGGGAGTGCAACTCTTTATGTCATTGTATTTAAGGGGAAAAGGGGACATCCCCTCAAACATGTTGGATATACAATCTTAGATTTGAAAGAGCAAAAGAAGAAAGATGCATCCCTTACACACAATGCCACCCTTCTCGATCCATTCCTTGAGAAAAAACTTGATTTTTTTATTGAAGAAATTGCTAACATCAAATATTTGATGTTGTGTGCAGGAATATAACTCAATGTCCTTTGTTCATTCCCAATGGTGATTTATACAAAATTATCTCATTTATATTAACGATTAAGGTCTACTTATTTTGCAAATTTTGAAAAACATGTGAATTTATGATAATTCCAATTACTACGGTTGATTATTAGTCATTTTGTACCATAAAAGAAACAATGCCATTAAACTTATGCATGATTTCTATTATAGTGAAATTATCAATAGAAATGCATTTTCCATTAAATATTATGACATAATTTTGAAGAAAACTTAAGCATAATATAAATTCACATATTTTTCTCCACAACATATTACTTGATTTATTAGTAATTTTCAAAATTTATAGAACATGAATGATCAAATTCTTCTCAATGTTTTTTCTAGCATTTTTTTATACAAAATAACATTATTTACTCTGTCATATCATGCATGCATTGTATTAAATCATCAATGGATATAACAAAAATTGACTATTATCATTTCATTTTTTCTAACTTTAAAGAAAATACTTTTGAAATTTTAATTCTAAAGTGTCTAACTGAGTTATTCAATTCCATTATATAATATTGAATGGCTAATCATGGCATAACAAATAGAAGATTTTTCTTTTATCATTAATTGTCTTTCGTTAAAATTTATCTTCAACATTTATCTTCAATAGAACTACCTTCTAAACCAGCTCAAACTTTGGAAAGCAATTGTTCATCAATGCTCAAATCGAGAGGCAACATGGAGAAATATTAAAATCTTATTGATTTAATAGCATATTCAAATGTTAGAAGCTAAAACCAACCTTAAAAGGCCTATGTGATTCAATTTTACTAGGTGAACATTTTTTGGGTGTTAACAGAGATACATACATGTAGGCATCACATATTTTTGTCACTACTCCATTGTCCACAAGCATCCATAGCCTCGGTGGAGTCACCCTAATATCATAGACCTTTTTCCGCTACCAGCAAGCATCCATAGCCTTAGAGAAGATATTTGCATTTTTTTTATACATTCAATTTCCTTTCTCATCCTCATAAATGTATGCTTTTAAATATAAAGGTAGGGGAAACAATGATTGCTTTATTCAACAGTCAAGGATGATATCTGTTAATAGAGATATATTAACCAAATCTAAGTAATAAAAGATACCCATTTAAGATTTTCCAACCCTTATAAATTTTAACTTGTCACTTTTCAAAAAGACTGCTAAGATTAGTTCATGTGCTACCTCTTAAGTATTGACATAATGTTCAATCACCTCTTGAATGTTAAACTATTTAGAAAATAATCACAAGAAGAAATCTAATCAGCTAATGTTCTAAATATTTAGAATAATTCTATATAATGTTGATTTCCATGACTATATCTATTTGGTATATAAGTGAAAAAAAACACTCTAGTTATCAAAATCAGCAAGCAAAAGATCAAAATATCTCCCTTTTAGAATATTAGCTAATCTAGAACTTTTTGAGCTAAAATTTTCTATCTACATTCAATTCAAGAAAATTTCAATAAATAAAAGAAAGCTAGTCAAAAAACCTATCTGTACAAAATTTAAAAAAAAAAGATCAATGTAAAAAAATCAAATAAAAAACATAAAATATGTATAGTAATGACCCAAAGGTCTAGCGAGTCATGAAGTGATTCAAATAACATCCATTAATATGTGATCCTACACTTTCTCCATCAAGACTTTGTAGTGAATCTATGTCTTTCCACAACTTCCACCTTAAATCATCCCTGCAATAAACTATCAGATTGCTCATGTTTCTCAAGTTCCTCCTTTCTCTTATACCATTTCAAAACAGGGTCACATGGGAGAAATTTCCTTTCCTTCTCTTTATTGTCAAATAGTGTCATCATTTTCTCTTAATACTTAATAAAATTGACGTTAACCTATTATTGGTTCTCTTGTACTTGAATTAATTGATTAATTCTACATTAGTCATTTGGTTCTTCTTGAATCTCTTGCAGTAACTTCATAATAGGAACCCCAAAGCCTGTAAAATAACATCAAGTCCATATCCCAATTGGAAAGGATAAGTTCCTATTGATATTTTGGTACTTACGTGGTCTACACATAATGTGTATTACAATTGAGAATCCCGAGACCTTTTCTTGTTGTACAAAATCTTCTTAATGATTTTCATTGAGTTCTTGTTTGAGGATTTACCTATTCCATTTTCTTGTAGTTAATATGTTGTAGAATTTCCTAGGATGATATTGTATTGCTAATAAAATAAGATCATTGTTTCAAAATAAAATGTGTTTGCATTGTCCATGATAATTTTCTTGGGACACCCAAACCTAAACATTAGTAGCATTTATCATTGGAATGGCTTCCACCCATTTTGTCAAACAATATATAGTTGTTATTATGAATCTATTTTTATCACTTTAAGCTGGGTGGATTTCCCCAATAAAATCTAATCTATATTGTTGAAAGGGTCCATGAACCTTAATAGGTTTTAAAGGAAGGGGAGGATATTTATGTTTTGTTGAGAACAAATGGCATTTGACACAAGATGTAACTAACTTATTCACTTGAGAAAATAAATCTATCCAATAGAAACCATTCCTTATAATTTTATAAGCAATAGCTCTCCAAGCATAATGACCTCCACACACCCACTATGAAGCTCAACAATTAAGGCATCAATTTCTTCTTTAATTACAGATTTTTGGAGGATACTAGTTGGGTCTTTTTAGTAAATGTTTCCAACATGGATGAAATAGTTGATAGCTTTAAGTTTGAGAGAGCTAGGTTAGGTTTTTTAGCAAATATGAATGCCAGGAGGATTTATAAAATTTCTAATTAATGTCTAGAGATATTGCAAGTACGTTTGTCACCTCTAGTTGAGAACCCTGTGTACAAATTTCATTTCCTTTTGAAGAAGAAACAACTTTTATCCCTGACGCCTTGTAGTTTGATTCAACCATCAATTTTTCTAAATCATGTCCTTTGATAAGTTTAGTTGGTTTAGTTTCCAATTCATGCTATTGGATCTTTGTAATCCATTTCCCCTTCTTCCATTGCAATCTTATTGTCCAAGGATGTCCTTGACTATAGCATGAGGTGCAAAACCTATTACCTTATAATGTAGAATATAATCCCTATAAGATTTGAAGGATTTAACCAAATAAAAAGATTTCTTCTCCATTGTATTGTACTTTGGCTCAACATCTCTCAAAGATCTATTTAGTAATGCAATGGGTTTCCTTTTTTATTCATCCACAAAATGACTTCCACAATAGTGTTCTCTAAAGAAAAGGGAAACACTAGAAAATATTTAGTGTAATTAGGGATCACCAAAATTTGTACTTCCCCAAGAGACTCTTTTATTTGATGAAAATATGATCTCATTGTTTCCATTTTATTCATTTCACTTCCCTTCTACAACATGTTGGTGATATCTTTTATTGTTTCAACAAAATTAGGAATGGATCTTCTCAAAAAAATAAATTTTCCAAGAAATGATAACACTTCCTACTTGTGTCTAGGGGAATTGATAACATGAATAGATTCTACCCTTTTAGGAATAATATGAACACCTCCTTTAGAGACAATATGTCCTAATAATTTTCCTTCATTCATAGAAAAAGTGTATTTCTTTGGATTAAGAGACAATCCATACCTTTGACATTTGATAAAAAAATGTCATAGATGTTTGAGACTTAGAGTAAACTATCTTTTTGTCTAGATAGATACTAGAAAATTGGTCCTTTTCATTAGCAAATAATTGTCCACGACTCTATGGAATGTTTCCCCAACATTCATTAAACCAAAAGGCATTTTATCATACATTAAAGTTCCCCATGAAGTGAATGGTTTTTTTTGTTGATCATCTCTATGTACATCAACCTAATTGTAATCGAAGAATCCATCCATTATAGATATTCTATATTCATCAACTACCTTATGTAATATATGATTCATGTTTGGTAAAGGGTAGTTATGTTTTAACAATACTTTATTAAGATTCCTAAAACCAATGCACATGTGAATTTCCCCATTTTCTTTCTGACTAGAACCAAATTAGCTACACATTTAGAACATCTCAATGGAATAATAATTTTAGCATCTATCAACTTCTAAATTTCTTTTTCGATCATTGGAAGAAGTAATGGGTTCACCTATTGGAGATTATAATAAAAAGGACTCACACCTTCCTTCAAAGGAATTTGGTGTTCAATAATGGTCTAATCATAAGTTTTTAAATATTCATAAATCCAATCAAAAACATCCACGGACTCTTTTAAAAGAGTTATATACTTCTTCTTCTTCTCTGTAGGTAATGAATTTGAAATATTTACCATATTTGGATTCTCAAGCATTCCTAGGTGAATTTATTCCACATCTCTAATATAAGGTTGAAATCTTGGTTTTAGATCCACATCATTATGGTAAAAAAAGTTAGAGTGGTATCAATCCTCTTAGAATGTAATTGTTTTTGAGATGAACAATTTTATGATTTCCAATCTGATTACATAGTTCGTAGTTTTGTTCATAATGTTATTATGCATGCTTGAACTCAAATTATCCCTCATAATCAATATTTGTAGCAAGAAATTCATCCACCATTTCTAAATATTATTTAATATGGTGTTTATTCTTAAAAACCTGCAAATGTTTAATATTATCAGGAATAGATGGCATGCATAATAATTCAATTTCATATATCAAATGAAAGATATTTGGAAAATTAAGAAGGCTTTCTATCTTGGATAAATAATTATCCTATTGATTTTGTTTCCTTCAGACGTATGAGAATTGATAGCTAATAGAAATTTCTCCACCAAATCCCAAACCTAATTTCTATAAACTCGCATTTTGGGATGTTTGGTTTGACATTTATTCTTGATTTTATTTATGATGAGCTCAAAATTCTAAAAACCATGATCTTCTATAATTTAATTATGTTGGTCAGCCAATACAATCATATGACAAAAGCTTCATGTTCAACTACATTGTTTGTAGTCTCAAATTCCAATTTATAAGGAAGTGGAACATTTTCCCCTAAAAGGGAACATGATGAACTATGGCTCGAAAGTCATCCTTTGAAGATGCACCATCAAATAACAACTTACATATTTTGTTACCCGCCACTGAAGGTTGGAATTCATGTTCTTGTGTTGTTATAACTAGGCACATATCATCTTCAATTAAAATACCATAGTTACCCACACCATTATCTAATCCATATACCAGAAAAAATTTGAAGTTATTGAGATCATTAAGCATAAATGCAAACTTCACTTCTCAATACAACTTCCTAGTTTAACCTCCAAACATTGGAATTGTTGCATATGACATGTCTAATTTTAGGTATCCTCCAAGATCCCCCCCCCTAATCTAGACAATAACATTTCATTGATCACAAGAACATCGACAGCTACTACATCCATCATTATGCTTTTTTTCTACGATATGTGCTAAATCCACTACCAAATATTTAATCATTCCCACACACTTAACCTTCTTAGAGTAATCTCGAATGGGGTGTTGAATTTGGATGTGACCGACGTTAATGTTCAAGGTGATCGACGTGAGGCTTAGGATTGGTTGGCGGCGTGCATGGTACCGCTAGCAGCTCCGTCAACCCTGTCAATCTAATGCTCCTCCGATCTCAAGACTTGAGATGACCCCTGCACATCCTCTCCTGTACTGCACCTTCATTGTAGAAAATATGTTGGAAGTAGGTGATAAGAAACCCAGAGTGATGGCTCGCAAGACCAGTTCCGCCCGTTTCACTCAGAAAACTTGCATGATGAATTATCTATCCATGGTTCATTCCTCAGGAATGAGAAACTTTGATACGCACTTGAGGCAAGGAACCTGCATGCAGTACAACACCATGGTTTGTGAACGTCGTAGAGTGCCCAGCCGGTGCGTTCGAGGAAGAAGGGAGAACCCATTAGAAGGCCGCAATGTTGGAATTGCCCGTCACCTGGAGGCGAAGACAGATTCCTTGTTGGGAATAAGGAACGCTACTCATGGGGTTGAAGACGATGCCACCGCTCACATTCAAGACCTGGATCACCGAGTACAAGCCCTCATCGACTGGTGCACTAGTATAGAAGACCTATTTGGATTTCTGTCACCTCTACTGGCTTACATTGATGGGGAGGGAGCAGTTCAGTGGAGGACTGAGGGGGAGGGA
The DNA here is from genome assembly GCA_027924585.1 of Larix kaempferi. Lineage (NCBI taxonomy): Eukaryota > Viridiplantae > Streptophyta > Pinopsida > Pinales > Pinaceae > Larix > Larix kaempferi. Next base: position 6,683,929 of record BSBM01000236.1, on the reverse strand, counting down.
ATGCACAACATTATTCACGGTAGTGACATTGTCGATGCTTCTCGATCCACGGCGGTGAAGGAAGAAGAGAAGGTGGAAAAGATGGATTCCAACATGTAGAAGGACAAAAGCGCAGAGCCAAGCTCAAGTGGCCTCAAGAGGGAGACTCCAAGTTTAGTTGCGGACCTGATAACACCGCTAGATACCAAGCTGCGTCTAGGCTCTGGCCCCTCGAAGTAGCCTCTTGTCTTTTACTGTTTTTCTTTCATGTCCCAGATGATATATCAGTTTTTTTCTATGGATATTAGTCCCCTCTTTTTTGATGTCTTTGGCTATAAGCCAACAACATGCTTATGTATTACAGTTTAGCAAGCAGGTCATAGAAGTCATAGGGAGGTTTTTGGACAGTTTAGCTTATGTTTATCAGACTCTTCTACCTGGGTTGTTTTCTCCATGTGAGAGATTCAGATATTTTGATATTTTGTATATTTTTTAAACCTATTTTGTGATATAATACAGATTTCTAACTTACAATAAAAAAAACTTCTTAGATTCAAAGGAATACAACTATTTATATGGCCTTGTAGTATCCAACTCTACTTTATCCATATTTGATTTTGGAATGATTGTTGGCTTAAGATATTGTTCTAGAGGTTTCCAATGTAGACCTAGGTTCTTCGTGGTTTCAAGGAACCAACAAAAACCCTTCTCACCGGCCCTTTCAGTAACAACCTGCAAACAGGATGAGGTCTCACCCGAGGTGTAGCTATGTGGGTACTGCAGAATCAGGTTTCTACAGTGATGTGATGAGTTGTTTAAACATATCTACTGCATAGCACGCTGTAGGGATCGCACTACGGATTGAATATTTCGCGACGATAGACTGCGCCGCGGTCCTCGCTTCTACAAGTTAAGATGCTTGCGCAACCAATGCATCCAAGGACTATGCGGTTCGGATAGGATGCAAATAATAGAACAACGTAACTGACTTATACACTTCCTCTTCATACTTAACCACTACGAAGACTTTACTTAGTGTTTATCCATTCATCTACTGCTTTAAACGAATAGTCTTATAATAGATGTAAACAGACAGGACACACAATACTGCGCACTTCCAGTGTTGCGCGTCAAAAGAGTTACACAACCCGAACTCTACATACACATGTGATTATTCAATGAACTGATACTTTCACAGACTTAGACTACTGTGCATTCATCATTCATCCATACATGTAATACTTAACATATTATTCCCATCTTTCTCCTATGGCAAATGCATATAAAATCATTAACATATATACAACTGATAAATGAGAATTCATGCATCCATTGTAAGCAAATAGACAAATGCAAAGCATAAACAATCACACTACACAAGATTTAATGTGGTTCACCCCCAGGATGGGAGCTACGTCCACAATAATTGTTGTTGTATAAGTCTTTGGGAAGGGTACAACAGTTCTTTATCCGCGCACTCAGCTACAGACTCTCTTCTCTCTCAATAGGCCTTTGTGCACACAGCTTGCAGAGCCTTTACAAAATTGTCTCTCAATAGAGATCTATTATGTCAATAACAAAGATAATAACAAAGAGAGATTAACCCAAAAAAAATAACCCTTTCCCATACAAAATATGCCTTATTTATAGATCATGCCTGTAGGCCATCTCTTTACAATTCGAAGGAAAAAACCCTTAGGTTTACAAAAACTGTCACGGTTTTCAGGTAACCGGACTGCTGGTTTCTGGTAGCGAATCTTCCATCGTGGCCTCCTTCAGCGCATGCCCACGTCGATATTAGCCTCCCTGTCGCGTGCACACCAATAGGCCACGTTCACCGAGCCGTTCTTCCTCTAACAGTCTTGTGCAACTGGTTTAGGTAGTGGTTCTTTACATGTGCGACCAGTCGCTTCCTTCCGCTTTGCTCCTTACCCGTCGCTTGGCACTCATGGAGCATCTTTACCAAAAATAAACCATCGATAGTCTAACCAGAATATTTGTCGTCTTCCGTCCAACACTCTGCTTTGCCGGATATCCGTAGACTGGACACATTGCAGCGCTGTACTCCTCGCAACGCTGAACTTCGCAACTCTCCCGACACTGCACTACGCACAACTTCCCAGCATCCCAAAATTAGACTTTGTCAAAACGCCTTCAACCGAACTGTGCTCAGCTCCGTAGTTCCAAAACCTGACTTACACAAAAATGCCCCACTTGGGCCAGGCCCAACAATGATATTGTGGGAAAAACATGAATAAAGAATATAATTATGGAGTAAATGGTCATGAACTTACAAACTAATGTAAAAAGGAGTTGGATTACCATTTTCTTCAACAAGAGGTCCAACCAAAATCTAACGAGAATCATCTTGTAAATTAATAGTATGAATATGAGTAACAAGAGATGCAATTCCCATCAATCTTATTATGTCCCCTTTGAAAGAGGGAATTCTAGTGAGTTCTAATAAAAGAATAGGAACTTTTGTTTTGATTAACTTATTTTTCAAACAAAATTGATTGGAATTAGAATTTGAAATTTCAACAATCTTATCAACTTCCTTGGCTCCAAAAGAAATCCCTTTATTAGTTTTTTTGGGTTGTTTATATTTCTTTGTTCCACCAACATCATTTGTTGCATAAATTAGCTTTGATAGTATTCTTATTCTCTAGATTTGGCCTTAGTTTGAGGTCATACTTCTTTCATAACTTTTCCTACATAGTATCAATGAAACTAGATGGACCATGTATCTTCAAATTATTGTTGAGAAGGATAAAAGAACCAATTTTTGATGTCCAAGGAGTCCAGATAATCTTGTTGAGTAAGATAAGTATAATATTCTTATCCTTCTAATGAATTCATATCCAATGGTAAATATGGATCCTCAAAAATTTCTTGATCTATATGTTCGTTGGTATAAAATATCCAACCACATTGTTATTCTTCCCCTGAGGAGGATGACTAGGAGAATCCTTATTTCTTTTCTCTCTAATGAGCAAATGAGGGTTAAATGATCATTTATATGGCATTTGGTTTCGAGGTGGAAATTTTTAGTTTATGTGTCCAACATTAGGAGTAGCTTGTCCTGAAACCTTGTTACCTAATTCAAGCTTGGTAATCATATTTGAGAGTGCTTGAATTAATTTTTTCATCTCCTCAATTTTTACATCTTGAGGATTTGAATAAGAGGTTTGTGTAGCTAGCTCCTCCTTGTGTTTACTTTTCTTTGAATTCTCATCGTTTACCTTAATATTTCCTAGAGCTTACATGTTTCCTTCCATGTCCACTACATCACTCTTCATTTGATCTAAAGTAATTGATCTTCTTTATCTTCACATCATAGAAAAATCAAGATCGTGGGTTACTACATACATAACTTTAGCATATATTTGTGATGGTCTGATATCAACACAAGTTGTGTTATATACTTTGTTAAAAAATTTGTTAAAATCTAATCTACATTCACCATTCCTCTTTTTCAATGCGGCAAAATCAACCAAATAATATTGATTATCCCTATTTTCTCCCCCACTAATTCATGAAAACATTTTGGAAAGTATTCCATGTGTTTATTGAATTAGTTGGTAGATTAAAAAACCACTTCTGTGCATCTCCTTTGCGAATCTACACCAAAATTATTATGTAGACATCTTCATGTTAAATTTTAAGATTATTTGTACCATCCTAAAATAAATCTATATGATCTTCAACTAACACTTCACTTTCCCCATCAATTTTAGGCAACATTAAAAGATAATTCTAAAGCATATCATGTAGGTTTTGTGGAATCCTAAGAGTTCCATATCTAGTAGCAACCCAAGGGTTGAATCTCGGAGGATTTTGGTTATACATAAAATACTAAAGGATTTGATTCTTAGCCTCAGGTGTAGTGGGTTCTCAAGAAGGAATATTGAAAGAAAGATGTGGCTTTGAGTTCCAAACCCTAGAAAAATATAACCCTGACCCAGTCAAGTCTATCAAGGGGTGACTTTTACCTTTCGATGGATCAATAGCACATTTATGTGGTGTTCAAAAATATATTGGTTTTCAAAATAGTATGCCTCGAGAATAAAATTTTATTCAATAATTGGATTACATGTAGATGAAGAGCCCACTTTTTGACATCTATTGCCTTTAGTGATCAATTTTTCTAGGTCAAAATAAACTAGAATATTTTCATGGTTTGAATGAGACCTTGTGTGTAATATTTTTTCTTCTAGATTGAATTATGGAGTCACTAGGTAAAAAATATTTTAAAATTGAATGTTTGAAAACTTCTAGCCTATTTTTCCACTCATATTCACCAAGAAGAAGTGAAATATTTCTATATCATTTCCCAGGGAATAGAAATTTGAAACTTCATTCAATGGAAATGATGCCAAAACATATGTTGTTCCTTGAGATGTTCTTGGATAGGGAACAATTCAAAGGCACCCTATGGGGATATATATTATCCGAAATTTAGGCTAATATGAAATAATCCAATAGCTAGAGGGGATATCCCTCTACAATTGGTATTCTTTGAAAGAATAAAATATTGGTTTATTTAAATGAAGGTGATATTGAGAATGAGTTGGTTGAACTAGTAAAACTAAGCACAAAATTCATTGATTCAATGAGGAACCTCAATAGAATTTTGACATATATTAAATTAAATGTGGATGTATGAAAGGAAGAAATGTAAGGAAATATTTCAAATTAACAAGTAATATTGAAACCCTTCAACAAAAATGCTATGTATGCCACAAAGAAAAGGTAGTCATGAAACATTTAACTGACCATGAAATTAAAATGTGTAGGATCCAAGAAAATATGTGCAGTAGAATACTATAATGAAACAACAAAAAAATGGGCACCCTACATGTGTATGCTTTGTGAACCCTGGTTCTACATTGCTATCCTAAGGTTTATATTATAATAGAGTCTCTCCTAAACTCATATCTAGGGAGGACCGAGGAAGCATTACATGACCTAACTAGATTTTTTAAGCTTGTTTCTATCCTTGAAGTTATGTTGTCCTCTCAATCCTCCCATAAAAAATTCTTATCTCTCTTAGAATGTGGACTCATTAGGCATTTCACAAGTCTTTGGCCATCTCCTAGACCAATGGAATCACGACTTACCAAGAATTAGAGGCCTCTTATCAAGGGAGTCTTGACTCAAAATTTCTATGGAAGGGGATACTTTATTTTTCTAATTTAAAAGGGGGATCATGATCCCATCTTCAAGAGTGGGATGTACTTCATAGGTCCAAGGGGAATGTATCTGAATCGATGTTGTCCATATTTTTACCTAGAAACAAATATCTCTCTATGGTTCCCATGTGGGTTTGCCTCCCACGCCTTCCCTTGCATTGCTAGAGTGATGAAGACCTGGCATCAATTGGGAATACTCTATTGAATAAGGTTGTTATTGATTTCAAAGTCATAGTGTATATAAATCCAAAGCAATCCCCTTATGGTGTAACTTTAATCATGGCCTCATAGGAAGACACTTTGGGTTATACACATATGGCTCAAACTCCTAAAGAAGTCCCCAAGGTTTCCCCAAAGCAAGGTTGGTGAGAAAGGTGAAGAAACCCCTAAAATAATGACTTTGGGTCCACATGATCATGATGTTGGGGTCACATGACCTATGATGAAGAAGGGCCTAAAACGCCCCTAAATTTGGTACAAAGCAATAATTGGTGTGAAGTATGAAAAACCCCCCAAAGTCGTGATTATGGGTCCACATGACCCTGAAAGTAAGGATGGGTCAACATAAAGTGTAAAGGAACCCCGGAAGGAATGATGATGTTCCCAATGATGATGTGCCCACTAAGTATGATGGGGAGGAGAATCCCTAATCCCATTTGGATAAGTGATCAAGAAGAAAACTTAAGATTCCATGATTAAATCATAAAGTGGGGTTTGAACTACTCAAGACCCCCTTAAAATATGAAGATCCACAAATTAAAGATAAGCTTAAGGAGACCTATTATAGGTCAAATCTGCACTTCTCCGTCCATGATCACATTGCTCTATCGATCACACAAAAGAACACCATGGATTGAAGAGCTAGATTTACTTAGATGAGTTATGGTTGGAACTACTCTTTACAGCTGAGAAATTTATTGTTTCTCCTTATTTCACCACATGTGCACTACTCTTACTCTAGCAAACCAATGCACACCTCAAAAGATGCGTTGCTTTCCACAAGGACAACCAGCACACACTTTCCAAAAAGTTGCAAATGCTTGTTGCAAAGCATGAAAGTTTCTCTCTGTGCGCTACTCTTGTTGTATAAAGCTCGCGCACATCTTAAGATGAAATCAAAAAATATATTAAGATTACAAATTGAGATTAGTTGAATTTGGTTCTGCAACATTCGCAACCTCCCAATTCAACCACCTCTCGAATCCAACTGCCTACCTTGTCCCATAAATACAAGGGGGATCCATGAGAGAGGGACCTAGAAGGAATGCTTTAAGTGCTGTTACGCTGGAGGAATTCTCAAGTCAATGTGAAGAGCAGGAGCCCAGGACTTGGTTTCAGAAGCATCTTGACACGTCAGGTATATTGCATTGATTCATGTTTCTTTGACAATAAAAAGGTGGAAATACCCTTCCTGTTGTTGATGTATATGTAACTTGGGAATGTATTTCATATATATTTATTGTACCCTTATTAGAGATGTGTTATTCCTCTATAAGGAAATGTCGTCATGTGGATTGACAAGTGTCGCAAGTGTGTGTACTTGCCGATGGGTTATTATACCACCATGTGTGGGGTCGGCCCTGAAATATATATTATATTGTGGATGTACCTAGCTAGACAAGTCGACCCCATAAGGTCACTGGGAAAACAGGTTAGTATAAATAGAGATCAGGAGATCTGTATTTAGATCATTCGGAAAGTTATATCTCTCTCACTCATAAAGTGGTGCACTAGTGAGGAGGAGGATCATCTGCTTCTAGGAGATTATCTCAAGTGTATTTTGGTTGTACTTTGGTTGAGCCATTGCTCTCTCTATCTCCGAGGAAGTTGTGGGGTTTTTCAACTTAGGGTTTTCCCCACGGAAACTCTGTGTCTCTTGTCTCTCATGCTTTTGATTCTTGTGATGCTTATCATGCTTATTGTGATTGTTATGCATTGATATACTGTATATGTTATTCTTTCAGTAAAGATCCAAGAGTATTGTGAATTAATGCTCAAAATTTAACATGGTATCAGAGCTAACCTGAGAAGAAAACATTTTGCAGTGACAGAAACTTGAGTTTCTTGTTTATTGGGTTTCTCTCCACATATTTTGAAAAAGCAATATAGTAGATTGACTCTACTCATCAAGGCGAATCTATCTGTCCAATCAGAATTCAATTCTGAGCATTTTCAGATTTGGCCCTAAAAATTAGGGTTTCCACAAAAATAGGAATTTCTGAAATCTGAAGACATAGCTGGAAGCTCCTTGCAAAAATCGAAGTTTAGAGCTTTGGATCGATATTTTTGGCAAGGTAGATCTCCAGGAAACTCAAACCCTAATTCAAGGCTCTCCCGAGTGAACTCGGGAGGAGAAAAAGAAAAATCTGAAGGGTAAAACTTTGCTAATCTCAAATTATGAATACACTAGGCTGATCATCTCATCAAGGCGCATATTTCCATCCTTTCAGAAAATTGAAATTCACATTTTGAATTTTTAGGGTTTTTCCGACAAACCCTAATCCAGGACTAGATCCATTTTTCAGCATTTCAAGTGGTAAGACCTAAATCTTTTCTATTTTCTATTTGAAGTACTCTTTAAGATGTCTCACCACACCAAGCTTGAGGATAAGCTTGAAGGAGCTGATAACTTCCGAGCTTGGAAGTATAGGATTGGGTTAATCCTGGAAGAGAATGAGTTGGACTCATATGTAAAAGAAGACATCCCTATCCCAGAGGATGAAGAGGCTAAGGTATTGCATAAGAAAAACTTGGTCAAGACAAAGAGAATCATTGCTGATTCTATCAAAGACCATCTCATACCCCATGTGTCTTCTCTAAAGACACCCAAAGAGATGTTTGACTCTTTGACCAAGTTATTTGAAGGGAAGAACATAAATCAGAAGATGACCCTGTGGAACCAATTAAAAGGAGTAAAGTTTTAGAATGGAGAAACCATTCAATCTTATTTTTCAAGGGTCTCCCAGATCAAGGAACAACTAGAAGCAGTGGATGAAATGGTGGAGAATGGTGAAGTGGTGATGACCACTCTAAATGGCCTACCCAGGTCATGGGATTCCTTTATTCAAGGAATTTGTGCAAGGAAGAAATTGATCTCCTTCAACAGATTGCGGGAAGAATGCTCTCAAGAAGAAGCTAGGCTTGTGGCCTGAGAAGAAAAGATGGGAAATGAAGATCAAGCTCTCACAGCACATGCCAGGAAAGGCAAGTCCAAGAAGGAATCATCTCATAACAGGAGATTCTCACACCACCATTATCATAAAGATAAGAAAGATCTCGGATGCTTCAATTGCAATGAGAAGGGACACTTTGCTTTAGATTGTCCCAATAAGAAGAAAGACAACAACAACAACTTCAACAAGAAGAAGAAGAATAACAAAAGAATATATCATGCTCATGCTGCCGAAGATGATGGACCCCCAAAGAATAAGGCTAGGGCAGAAAGTGATAGTGATGATGACTCATCAAGTGAAGAAGAATATGTTCTAATTTCTGCTCTCACAGGTACTATCTCCCATGGTTGTAATGATTGGTTGATTGACAGTGGGGCTTCCAAACACATGACTGGGTTTAAGGAATCTTTTGTGAATCTATCTGAACATGAATCACCCCATAAGGTGAAACTTGGGGATGATTATCAATACCCAATCAAAGGAAGTGGTGAAGCCTCCTACAACATAGATTCTGGAAAATCTTTGAAGATGAAAGAAGTCCTTTATGTACCTAGGCTCAAGAAGAACTTACTCTCCATCTCTGCATTGGATGCAAAAGGTATGAGGGTTGCATTTGTGGATGACCAAGTCCTAATGTGGCTAAAGGGAAAGAACATAGATGATGTAGTAGTGATTGGAGAGCAAGAGGGAGGTTTGTATAAATTGAAGGGACAACCTGAACATGCCATGGTACATGAATCCATGGAGCCAAGTGAACTTTAGCATAGAAGACTTTCTCATATGCACTATAGAGCACTTCCAATTGCAAGCAAGGTTGCAGAGGGTCATCCTGAAATCAAGACCAAACATGAAGGTGTTTGCAAAGGATGTGCAAAAGGTAAGAACATTAAGAAGGCTTTCCCAAGCAATGAAAGCAAGGAAAAAGACATCCTGGAAATCATCCACTCAGATGCATGTGGTCCTATGTCATCCATTTCTCTGAGTGGGTATGTTTACCATGTCTCACTTATTGATGACTTCTCCAGGAAGACTTGGGTATACTTCTTGAAGAACAAAGATGAGGTGTTTGATAAGTTCAAGGAATTCAAAACCTTGATGGAGAGTCAAACTGACAAGAAGATCAAAACATTTAGATCCGACAATGGTGGAGAATTCACCTCAGGTGACTTCAAGAAGCTTTGTAGTGATTCAGGGATTAAGAGGGAGTTGACTGCTCCTTATAATCCTCAACAGAATGGAGTTGCAGAAAGGAAGAACAGAACAATCATGGAAGCAGCAAGGGCAATGTTGCATGACCAGGATCTACCTATGCATCTATGGGCAGAAGCAGCTAGAACAGTTGTATATGTGAAGAATAGAACACCCCACAAGATATTGGAAAACAAGACACCAGAAGAGGTCTTTTCTGGTAAGAAACCTGAAGTCAGCCATCTCAGAATATTTGGTTGTCCAGTATACACTCATGTCCCAAAGGAAAAGAGGACTAAACTAGATCCTTCAGGAAAGAATGGTATCTTTGTGGGTTACAGTGAAAGCTCAAAGGCTTACAAAATATACTTTCCAGGGTTCAAGAAGATTGATGTCAGCAGGGATGTAACATTTGATGAAAAATCAGCATTCATCAAATCAAGGAAGGCACTTATCAAAGTTTATGAAGAACCTAAGGAAACTAGATTTCAAGACACTACCATGACTGAAGCAGTTCCAGAAGTTGTTCATGAGTTTGAAGATCCACAAGAACCTGTAGATCCACCCCGTGAGGATAACTCTCACAAGAGGAAACCTGCATGGGCTAGAGAGCTCATTCAAGATGCAGAAAGATTTGGCATTCCAGAAGAAGAACACAGAGCAAGGAAGAGAACCAGATCACATACCAGCTATGTTGCTTTACTCTGTAACATTATGAACAAAGAGCCTTCCAGTTATGAAGAAGCAGCGGAAAAGAAAGAATGGAAGGATGCCATGGTTGAGGAATACCAATCAATAATGAAGAATGATGTTTGGGATGTTGTCCCAAGACCTAAAGAGAAGTCTATTGTGACTTCCAAATGGATCTACAAAATCAAGCATGCTGCAGATGGCAGTGTAGAAAAATACAAAGCAAGATTCATAGCTCGTGGATTCTCTCAGAAAGAGGAAATAGATTATGAAGAAACTTTTGCACCTGTATCCAGGTATACTTCCATCAGAACAGTACTTTCCCTGGCTACAGCAATGAAATGGAAAATACACCAGATGGATGTCAAGACTGCTTTCTTGAATGGTGTAGTTGAAGAGGAAGTATATGTGGAGAAGCCACTTGGTTTCGAAATACATGACAGGGAGTCATATGTGTGCAGATTGAAGAAAGCCTTGTATGGCTTGAAACAAGCTCCCAGAACTTGGTATGGTAGGATGGACTATCTAGTTTGGGATTTACCAAGAGTAAAGCGGATTCCAACCTTTATTACAAGGTTGAGGAAGGGAATCCTGTGATTCTACTCCTGTATGTGGATGACTTATTTGTAACATAAGATGATAGATTGATTGCAGATACTAAGAGAAAGCTTGCTGCCAAGTTCGATATGAAAGATTTGGGAATGATGCATTATTTCCTAGGTATGGAGGTATGGTAGAGTGCAGGTGGGATCTTCCTTGGTCAAGGGAAGTACACAATAGATATCCTGAAGAGATTCGAGATGATGGATTGCAAGGCCATGGCCAAACCTATGGCATCGAATCTGAAGCTTCTATGTGATGCTTCATCTGAGCCGGTTGATGTCTCTATGTATCGTCAGATGATTGGGTCCTTGATGTACCTGATGAACACGAGACCATATATTTGCTTTGTGGTGAACACATTGAGTCAGTTCCTGACAGATCCGAGGAGTGTTCATCTGGTTGCTGTAAAGCATGTTCTGAGGTACCAGAAAGGTACAGTGGATTATGGGCTCAACTATGAGGCGAATCAAAAGTTTAACTTGTAGGGTTATGTTGATTCAGATTGAGTTGGAAGTGCCGAAGATAGGAAGTGCACATTTGGGTGCTGCTTCAATATGGGATCAGGTATGATCTCTTGGTTTAGCAGGAAACAGTCCTGCGTAGCACTAAGTACAACTGTGGCAGAGTATGTTTCATCCTGTTCAGCTAGTTGTGAGGCAGTATGGCTACGGAAGCTACTGTCTGAGTTATTTGATCTCCCGTTGGATGCTACTGCTATCTTCTGTGATAACCAAAGTTGTGTGAAGCTGTCCGAGAACCCAGTGTTTCATGATAGGTCGAAACACATAGAGATCAAATATCACTATATCAGGGATATGGTGCAAAGAGGATCTGTGAAGCTCCTGTATGTTGCGACGGACGAGTAGATTGCAGCTGTGCTGACAAAGCCACTAGCCAGGGTGAAGTTCGAGTACTTCAGAGAGAGGCTTGGTGTTCTTCGGATTGATGGCACTTCGAGGAAGAAGTGATGGACACATTTGCTGAAGCCATTCCAAGCATGTTGGAAGGAGGATCCTTCACATGGCTGTGGATGTAAGCGCTGGATGATGGGCATCAGGATGATGTTCTGGTATGATCAGTTGGATCATTTTTATATGTATGTATGCATCATGTTGGATGTTGGATATGATCAGTTGGATCATTTATATGTATATGTATGTACGCATCATGTTGGATGTTGGATATGATCAGTTGGATCATTTATATGTATGTATGCATCATGTTGGATGCTGGATATGATCAGTTGGATCATTTATATGTATGTACGCATCATGTTGGATGTTGGATATGATCAATAGGATCATTTGTATGTATTTTGTATATGCATCATGTTGGATGCTTGGACCATGTATTTGTATATGTATCAGGTGGATACATTGTATGATCTGGTGGATCATGTATGGTGATATGTATCATGTATTTGTATTTGTGTCAGGTGGATACACTGTATGATCAGGTGGATCATGTATGATGATATGTATCAGGTAGATACTTGGTATGCATCAGGTAGATGCATTGTATGATTAGGATGATCATGGATGACGAGCTTTAGGATTTTGCTCCAAATGACATGTAGTAGGATGTTGCAGTGATGATGATCATGATGATCATGTGTACATCAGGATGATGTATGGTGAGTATCAGGTTGATACTCTGTGGCCGTGGAACAGGTTGTGCAGATAAGCATGTAGTTTGTGCCCTGGTATATTTGCAGATAGTCTTTCGAGGTTTTTCCTATGGCATGTAATTTGTACCCTGGGATATTTGGTAAATGCTCTTTCGAGGTTTTGCTTGGGAGGACATATAATTTGTGCCCTGGGAGATCTGCAGATAGTCTTTCGAGGTTTTTCCTATGGCATGTAATTTGTGCCCTGGGATATCTGGCAGATGCTCTTTCGAGGTTTTGTCCTATGGCATGTAATTTGTGCCCTGGGAGATCCGATAGGTTGAGCTGTGTGCTCGTAATCAATCCTGGGATGCTCTTTCGAGGTTTTGCCATGACCACATGTAATTTGTGCCCTGGGAGATCCGATAGGTTGAGCCTTGTGCTCGTAATCAGTCCTGGGATGCTATTTCGAGTTTTTGTGGTGACCACATGTAATTTGTGCCCTGGGAGATCCAATAGGTTGAACCTTGTGCTCGTAATTAGTCCTGGGATTCTCTTTCAAGGTTTTGTGGTGGGGTCACATGTAATAAGTCCTGGAGATCTGGACAGGATGAAAAAGGCCTCAGATGCTCTTTAGGGTTCTTGCTAGTCAAGAGACTCTTTTAAGGTTTTGTCGTGCACGTAATAAGTCCAAAGATTTCCACAGTATGGCCAGTGATGACGAAGACCTACAGGTGGTGGGCCTACATCCAGTATGAAAAAGGACTGGCTCTGTAGAACTTCCTATGACGAGTAGAGTCAGAGATTGGTTGAGATAGCAGCAGCAGTGACGATGATGATGACGATGCATCAATGACAATGATCTCGAGAAGAAGACTTGTCTAGCAGATCTGTGTCAAGAAATACCTTCCTAGTTAAGAGGGAGTGTTGATGTATATGTAACTTCGGAATGTATTTCATCTATATATTTCATATATATTTATTGTACCCTTTTTAGAGATGTGTTATTCCTCTATAAGGAAGTGTCGTCATGTGGATTGACAAGTGTCGCAAGTGTTTGTACTTGCCGATGGGTTATTAGACCACCATGTGTGGGGTCAGCCCTAAAATATATATTATATTGTGGATGTACCTAGCTAGACAAGTCGGCCCCATAAGGTCACTGGGAAAACAGGTTAGTATAAATAGAGATCAGGAGATCTCTATTTAGATCATTCGGAAATTTATATCTCTCTCACTCAAAAAGTGGTGCACTAGTGAGGAGGAGGATCATCTGCTTCTAGGAGACTATCACAAGTGTATTTTGGTTGTACTTTGGTTGAGCCATTTCTCTCTCTATCTCTGAGGAAGTTGTGGGGTTTTTCACCTTAGGGTTTTCCCCACGAAAACTCTGTGTCTCTTGTCTCTCATGATTTTGATTCTTTTGATGCTTGTCATGCTTATTGTGATTGTTATGCATTGATATACTATATATGTTATTCTATCAGTAAATATCCAAGAGTATTGTGAATTAATGCTCAAAATTTAACACCTGTCCCAAATCGAATGTCTATTAGATTGTATGTTCATTTGGCTTAGTGTCTGATTGTTGTTGATGTTTAATTGCTTTCAATATTCATAATATTTATTACAGTCAAGATATGTTGAGGAAGGTTTCCTTTGTGTTGCAGGTTCACCAAGCAAAAGGTCAAGCGGGAGACCAAGCGAAAGCTAGGACCAGTTATCGATTAAAGGTACATCTTTCGATATATTGATCTCTTTCATTTGTAAGAACTAAATGTAATGCAATGAATGTATTTACATGTCAACCCCGCCCAATTTGGTAGTGCCTCTCCTCAATATAAGGTAGAAATCCTGAACAACAGACTGGCAACTCCGCTGGGGAGTAACCATGTGTTTTTTCTGCTCTAGGAGGCCTAGTTAGGTTTTTCTTCCAGTTTATTTGTTCTTTGAGAGGTATTATAGGTCTTTGTTACCTGTTCTTTCTTGCTTGGTTCATCTCAGTTTGTTGTTGCAAAGCCTGTTTCTGTCCTTCTGAGACATGTGTGCCGGTTTACCCTACTTACAGTAGCGCATATTTCCTGATGAGCATTGGTTCATGTATTGAACAGTAGCGCATCTTTTCTAGTGTGCACTGGTTTCTGCAGTGCACAGTAGTGCATTTTCCTATGTCTTCCAGTTTGCTATTAGGGTTTGATTTCCAGTGGTTTGATTCCACTTCCAGCCTGTTTCTTTGCTTCCCTGACTGACCCCTGAGACTTCTATGTCTCTTTTGAGTCTTACTTACCTCTCTAAGTCCTTTAGTTTGTCTTTGCTTTCTTGAGTGCTTGTTTAAAGTGTCTTCACTGCTTTCTATCCATTTTTTTAAGTTTGTGCACTACTCTCTTGTAGACATAGTTGTACACTATTACCCTAGTTGCTTGTTGCAGTCATACAAACCTATGTTATTAACGTTTGTTGTTTGTGGAAAAAATAGGACACTTTCACTGTGTCTTATCCTTTCCATTAGGATTTGACCCCAAGTTTGAGTCCTTAGGGTGCCTTTTGAAAGGTTGCTTGGTTTAGATACTTTATGATTGTCTTTTTAGTTCAGTTCAAGTGAGTTAAAGCCTTCTACTTTAGATTTCTTTTGATCCCATGTGTTAGCAGGGTCACTTTTTTGGTTCACTTACTGTTGGCTGCTTTTTGGACAGACCCGAGTTTTCAGGAAGCGCAGCAACAAACACCCATTGGCGCACTGGCCCTTTCGGCAACAAGCTACACAGCAGCCCAAGGTCTCACCCGAAGTGGCTATGGGGGGGCTAAGGAATCAGGTTTCCTTAACCAGGGCGGTGTGGAATCCACAGTCTTCTCTCTTCCTTCTTTCCGTAGTAACTTCTGAACGGAGCATCTGATTCTTTCACCGATCATAAAGTGCAACAGCGCGGGAGCTTACTCGCCTTAGCCTAGCTGCGCGTCACCTCCACACCTGCGCACGAGGCGTTTACCCGCTACGTCCGCTACACGCTGTATTACTTCTGCGCTCACGCCACAATGCACAACTAACTCCTTACGCGCCACGACACTAGTGCTCTTACTGACTCCTTCGATAGTGCGCGAATATAACTTCTAAGGGAGATTCAAGGACTTGCTTTATATACTCATTCATAAAGACAACGGAACATTCATGTAAACACAAATAGTAAAACATAAACATGCATTCACACAACACAACATTATAACAATGAGAATTATATAGTTCACCTCCACAGGGAAATCACATTCACTGGAACTGTCTCTTATATTATCTCAAAATGGGATTTACACAGTCATGCTGCGCACATAGCTGCAGCCTTAGATCTTTCCAGGAAACTCCACGCACACAGCTGGGAGCCCTTCTCTCAGATCTACTCTCTTCTGTTACAGAGATTACAATGACTCAGACTTCGACTGAGACTTTCTGCAACTCAGTGACTAGCTCTACAGCTATCACCTCTCTAACTTATCTACTCTTCTTACGTCTAACCTCTAACGTCTAAAACATATAACCTTTTCCCTTTACAATTACACATATATATAGGTGGCCCTGAAGGTCGCACCTTTACAAAACTGTGGGCCTTTCCCAGCAGTAATCCCCAAAAACCCTAACCACGGACATGGCTAGGTGTACTGTAGGCGTCGCTTGCAGTCATGTCGTCGTTTCCTGCAGGTTCTGTGACTTCCTGTGCAGATTGCGGGTATGGGTGCTGCTTCATCATTCTCTGCTCCTTATCCTTCACCTTCAATGCTTTGGTCCGTTGCTCTTCCTTGGTCAGAGCAACCATAACTTCTGTACTTAGCCTTAATGAGGGTAGCTGAGCCCTCTATTCCGTCGCTTCATTTATTGTGGTAGTTGAGCTTTCTACTCGGCCACATTCACTCTCCTTTGACGTGTGCGCGCGAACTCCGTGATTTTCGGCCCGTAATCTGCGCTGAGCTCGTCCATCTGGCGTCGTACTGCACACTGTTCACTTCTACCCAAAATTGGTGCTTTTACTCAAAACTAGCACTTCTCTTCAACACTTGTGCTTTTTCCTCAAAATTCGCAGCTTTGCTATAGCTGCGGCCTATGCTCCAACAATTACCTACTCCTTTGATTGGCTTAGTGTTTTCTTAGGGTTTTGGTGCTTAGGAGCAGCTTTTTAAGTTTTCCTTTCTGTTACAAGCATCTCTTTTTCCTTGTTTCTTTTACACTTTGTTTCCAAGCCCAAAGTTTTTTCTTTTGAAACAACTTGGTAGGTTGAGTCTTCCTCAAGTCTTTCAATTTGTTTGTTTGAGCCATTTAGGTGTTTGTCTTACTCAGACTTTACATTTAGGTCTTACTTGCTCTTTTACAAGTTCTTTTTCTTTTACAATTATCAGAAAAGACAAAAAGTGTTTTAATTAGCTTAGT
Source organism: Larix kaempferi (assembly GCA_027924585.1). Taxonomy (NCBI): domain Eukaryota; kingdom Viridiplantae; phylum Streptophyta; class Pinopsida; order Pinales; family Pinaceae; genus Larix; species Larix kaempferi. The sequence continues at coordinate 6,667,087 of BSBM01000236.1, read as the reverse complement.
AGTAAGATCTACAATTGTTTTGAAGTAGCATAGTTTGCTTTGAAATTTAAAAGAAAATACAAAAAGATTTTGATTTAGGATTCCCTAGTTTCGATTTTTGAAAGAATATAAACGAAAAGAAAAAGTGTCTTTTGTGAATTTGAAAGCATTAGTTTACATGCACTTTACTTCCTGTCGAAACCATTCCACACACCGCACTACAACCCTTGAGTAAGAAGTAGACCTTCAAAGAAATATTAATAAAATTAACTAGCAACATTTTTCTTTTTAGGTATACACATCATCAACTAGATTAGGCTAGAGTTTCAGATTTAAATCACCTTAAACTATCCGAAACTGGATTCATTACTCAACAATCGTAGTACGACTATCTATTAGGTAAATACATCTCTATCAAATAGTCCTGGGATGCTCTACTCAAACCAGATTTAAGCATGAGGCCGTGGGCGATTGGAATTGTTGAGGATATCCCCTCACTTTCCTCTCAACCATCAACCAGAGTTGAATCGCATATGGGGGTCCTTTCAGAGTTCGGGCTTTGCTACCCTACCCATGCGTTTCGACTAGGTTGATGACTGTCCCCCCAGGTTATTTCATATTGGTGGTAGCCTTAGTATCATAACCTTTTAGGGCTCTACACAAGTAGAGTGGGCGGTTATTCCCACTTCACCTCGGACATACATGGAAGGTAACCCTTTGGCAGTAATCCTGGGAGGGAGGTTTGGTGATTCAAACGCTTGCACCTAGAGGACCTCCATTGGACTCCACGTAACTGACCATCAGTACTCTATTAGTCTGTTATGGACCCTAATCATCCCAGACTTACTTCTGAGAGTATTTACCATCTATTTTTTCTGGTTTGACTACTTAGGAAAAAAATTTAGTGGTATGTTGTTTGCTCCTTAGTTGTAGTGGCCACTAGGTTTTTACTTAGTTTATTTTTTATAGTTGTGGAGGACCAACATCTTCGTCGGTCTCGAAGGTTGAAAAACCTTCCCCCGCCTCATTGTGGAGCCTCTGTTCCCATGGTTCTTTTGAACTTATGGGTGAAACAGAGGTTCTTGGAGAACCGCAACCCAGAACCCCGGATCGAAAAGTCTTTGATACTTTCTAGGTTGAGGATCTAACTTCTAGAGAGTTTAGTACTCCTTTCAACCCTCCTCTTACTAGACCCAACGATCCACTACTGGTACCTATTGGATTCCAACAACCCGATTATAGTGCTTATTTATTCACACCTGGTTACACCATGGTTAACCCAGGAGACGAGCAGGGGGTCCCTCAGACTACCACAACTTCTATGGCTACAAGGATTGTCAATCCTTCATTCACAAACACTGCCACACCGAGTTCATCGCAGACTGCTTTTGTTTCAACTCTATCCTTTAGTTTTAATGATGGTACTCTAGGCATGCCAAGCTCACTAGCTTCGACATCTGCCTCAGCTTCTACACCTACTTTTGGACCTAACAATATCCCTTTGTCAGGGATACCCGCAGTGAATTTCACTCAATATTCTGCCACACAACAGTTTCAGGGTCTAACTCAAGCTATTGCTTCCACTTTCGTTGTAGGATCGATCCCGTCCTCATCTATACCTGTTATGGGTACGATGACAGCACCGTCCATTACCACTACGCCTGGATTTAACCCCTATGTAGGTTACAATGTTAATCCATCGAATATACCTGCAGGGAGTACCCTTTCTCTTTGTTTGTTGGAGGAGGGGGGTAGCATCATTAATCCACAACACGATGGGGTTAACACCCAGCCGCAATGGACTACTGCCCCGGGACTAATCCGCTTTCTTTCGGGTGGAGCAATTTTAATCCTTTCGTTTCACAACCGATGGCTGGGGGAAACCCCAACCAACAGTACACGAATCAGGTAGTGGGAAATACCCAATACCAGGTTCCATTTTATCAAATTCCATCGACACAACCGCATTTACCATTTTTGGCAAATTTGAACTTTCCAGATCTTTCGAAACTCACAAATGACCCCGTGTTTCATGATCCTGCATGGCCACCTGTTCCCACTAAGTTTCCCTCTGTAATGTCCCTTGTTAGGAATTTTATTAAAATTGCAATTTTCCACTTTTTTTCTTGGTTCGACCTTGGACTAGTTTCGATCTCTAGGTCTCAAATTTGCCCCAAATGATCCCAAATCCTCTGAGAAGGTATATGAATGATATTAGAACATAAATATGTGTTTCAGGGATGCCTTTGTACCTTTAAAACACTTCTGCAAATACTCTTTCAATTCTGGTCAATGTAGGTAACTTTACTAGTGATTTCCCTTTGACTAGTATTGGTCTCTAGGTCTCAAATTGACTCCAAATGACTTCAAATATTCAAGGAAGGTTTATGAATGATATTAGGAATTGAATATGATGTTCAGGGATAACATATGGCCACCAAAAGACCTCTGCAAACTCTCTTAAGATTCTGGACCAAGTATGCAATTTTACTAGTAATTTGGGGTTCAAATCCCCCTGAGGTAAGTACTGAAAATGGCTTCCCAAATGCCTCCAAACCCACTCAAATTTATGAACAGAGGTATGTAATGTGTTAATTATGTTATTAAGGTCTCATATGCACCATTAATGGTTTATTACAACTTTTCTCACCCTCTCCCATTCAACTGCAAAAATCCCCAATTCGACCCTTGGGGAAATGGCACTATTTCACCTCCCAATACAACTAAACTGAGTAAAAATGCTTCAAATGCTCAAGTACAGTACATGAAACTTGTAGAATACATACATGGCAGTATATTGATCACAAATATATCATAGAATCATCCATTCATTCGAAATCATCATCAATACATTGGTTCAAAACAAGGTAGTGGGGAAATGGCATTGTTCTTCCATTAAAAATGAGATTTATACATTTCTACTTGGAATTTCGACCTGAAACTTTCTGGAGATGAAGAACAGAGTATTTACTTCATATTACAAAAGAAATGGGGCATTATAAGCTCCCCCAAAGAGTACAATAGCTCACCAAAAACGCCCTCCCTCAAGGATCAAGAATATGCCATCAAAACTGGAAATGGTTGAAGGAGCAAGCTGCAATAGAAGAAACCATGAGCTTCCCTGTAGCTTACACCTGCAAATAAAGACTCCATTAAAGCTCCAAATGAAAGGTCTGAATGGCCTTTCCAATTGCCAACTTGGATGGGAATCTTTCACCCTCGAAATTGGCTAAGGCAAGAAACTAGTCATCCACTAGCTCTCCCTCTTCACAAATGCAATTGCAAATTCTACAAATGATCAAAAGCCATTCTCATACTTCATTTCTACATTTTATAACCAACATTAGCCTTCTAAGGGTCGAAATCCTCTCAATAGATTCAATAGATTTTCATTTAGGAAATATTCCACATTTGCCACTTGTCTCCTAGTTCCAACCTTCCATCTTCTCCCAAATTCGATTTTGAGTCTCTTTGGCTTCTCCAACTCCCAAATTCGCCTTCTTTGAGCCTATTTTTGGGGCTGACATGTCATAGTGGTCAGATGTCAGAGGTCAGGTCTGCAATTTGTCATAGTTGTCATAGATTCTCCATCATTGGTGTCATAGGGGCTAGGGAATCTAGCCCAAGTGTCCACAAACTTCCACTTTGACTCTTTATCTTCCATGGAGGTTACCAATCCTTCCAAATTCGATCTAATATGCTCAATGACATTTGTTATGACTTACCAACTCACCCAAGAGTGTTCACATTCCCATTAATTCGAATTTGCAAAAGAGAGATACCATGTATTATGAAAAATCAAGCTAGTGTGGGTCCCACATCCTCCATATGTCTCCAAAACCATTTGTCACTTAGGATTTCTCTTGAATTTCTTTATTCACTCTATTTATTAAATACTTGAACCCTTCTAATGTCTAAACATCATTTATTATCCCCCTTATTCCAAATCCCAAAGCTTCCACCCCAAACCTAGGAAACTAGTAATTTTCCTCCTTGGCAATTATTTGACCCTTAACATCAATTTTACAAACTCTAATGAATATGGCTAATGTGATTAGGCAATTGTGACCCAATTCCAAATTTGGGACATGACAAATCCTCCCTTCCCAATATTGCTTGTCCTCAAGCAATTTCAAACATGGGTGTTGAAGAACCTGCTTTCTGTATAATTTTTTGAAGTTGCCATTGAATTGCCAAACCTTGAGTCTTTGAGTTTCCATGAATATTTTAGAGAGGAAACACCATGCTTGCTACTGCACTACTCTTATTAAAATCACTTTATTAAGTGGGGAATCCATCTCCCATGCTTCTTGCTTCCCCCCAAAAAATGAAACCAATGAGACAAAAATTATTCCAGGGTCCCATTGCTTGTATTGCACCCCAACAATTAAGAGTGCTCTCCAACCAACACCATTAGATAAGAGGATTCCCGGATCCCATTTTCTTGTATGCATTCTTCCAAACATCATGAGTACCAAATATATATCATCAAAGTACATAACAACATAATGAAAATGTACATCAAGGATATGCTTCATCAAAGAGTCATGAAAGTGCTTATACCTCCAAGCAAGTAGACCACCATTTTCCAAGTGCATACAAGCTTCAAGTGACCCATCAAATATGCTCCAATGACATAAGTGAGGATCCCATGTCCTATAATGCTGCTCCAAAAGGATGTGATATGCATCAAAAGATTTAGCCATGTATTCTTTCATCCAAGAAATGAATGAAGAATCTCCACTAGAATCTGAACCAAATAATGAGCAGAAAAAACAAGGAGACTTCAAATGACTCAAAGAAGTCTCACCCATACATCCCTGAATGTGATTATCATAAAGATATAACAAAGTATGTGGCTTCCAACAAAAATGTTCTCCAATCATAAATCTATTCACCCAAGTGTTGGATGAAGTTCCTCCAACATCAAATGAATCAAGTGTTGAGCAAGAAAAACCATGAGTCTTCAAGTGACTCAAATGCATATCATAGGTGCATCCATGTAGATGTGCATAATCATAAAGTAATAAAGTATGCTGCTGCAAATGTGAATAAGAATGTGCTCCAACCATATCATACTCCTCATGTGGCACCATAAAAAAGAACCCTTTCACCCATACTTCATTGAGACTAATGTTGCAAAACATGGAATTGTAGGATGTAGGAGAATGAACCAAATCACCCAAATGATCAAAAAGTACAGAAGTTTCATCATGGGGAGGATCCATATGGGTAGTATCATGCAGCTCCTTCAAAAGTGTGAACTCTTTGTCATAGTTTGGTTCCAATGTAGATGAATCATGCTCTTCTTTAAAAATTGCACAACCTTTATCAAGAGGCAATTCAAATTCTTCTTCCACCACATCAAGTGTTTGGATCTCTTCAAGTTCATCTCCAAACACATCAAGAACATTCAAATTTTCACATTTCTCATGATCTACCATGTCATGAGAATCCTCCAAACAATCTACCATTTGACAATCTGAAACATAGGAGGAAAAACAAGTATCTTGCAACTTTTCAAGAAGTTGCTCATTTTGAATTGTGAGCTTATGAATATCCTCATTATTCTTCAAGTATGCATCATGTAACAATTCATTAAGCTCAAACAAATGGTTTCTATCAAAAAGCAAAGACATGAAATTACCTTTGATGTGGCACATTGCTCTTTGAATCTTCTCCATATCTTCAAGGAAGGATGTTTCCTCCAATGAAGTAGCTCTCCAACAAGAATTTGACACCAATGCTTGAGTCTCATGGAGAATGATGAGGGACTCTTGGATCTTCTTTTCATTCATCTTTAAGGACCCTTCAAGAAAATGAGGCTCTTGCAAATGAACCTCCTCATCTTCTTCAATTTTGCTTGGACCAACTTCATGAAGCTCAAGTGGTGATGGGAAAGTTGATCTTGGTTCTTCTTCAACCGCTACAAGGTCTTCATTATCATGCTTAATGAAACTTGTACTTGTAGAAACACTTTCAAAAGTGATCTCTATGTCACCAACATAGAGGTGTGAGCACCCATCAGTAGGTACTCCTTCATAGTTTAAGCATCCATCAGTAGATGCTCTTTGGTTCATGTCTAAGCTAGAAGGTGTCTCGAAATGATCTTCCATATTTTCAATAGAATCTTCTTCATGCTCTTGTGATGTCTCTTCCTTTTGCTCATTAAAGCAAGCTGATGCATTTTGCCCCTTGTTTTCCTTAGGATCAATATATTTGGAATCTCTTCTTGAATAAATCTCAAAAGCTCTCCTCAAGGAGGACATCATTTCATGCACACATATATGATACTCGCTCCAAGGGTTTTTACAAGAAGGGCATAAACCTTTCTTCACTAACTCCACATCTTCATTTTTGGGCCTATTTTCAAAAACATGTTCAGCATAGTACTCAAAAGACATGGCATTTTGTGTATTTTTGCTAAAAGCAAGATATTCTTGATATTTTTGATATTGTTGGGGCAAGGTTTTATATTTTGCTCTCCATCTTTGGAACTCACTCATAGAATTATCCTTGGTTGGTGTGACACACTCATATTCATCAGATTTAAATTCATAAGAATAATCTTCATTTCTCTTGAAATTGCAAGAAGTGTTGCATGATGGCACCTCTTCCTCATACCATTCACATTCTGCTTCATATTGCTCATAAGCATCTGCATATTCCTCATAAGAATTGTACTCATAGGATTCATCATAATAGTAAGACATGGCTGCCAATTATTCTTGAATGTATGTACCTAATACACAGGTGCAAGGACCATGCTCTGATACCACTGTAATGTCCCTTGTTAGGAATTTTATTAAAATTGCAATTTTCCACTTTTTTTCTTGGTTCGACCTTGGACTAGTTTCGATCTCTAGGTCTCAAATTTGCCCCAAATGATCCCAAATCCTCTGAGAAGGTATATGAATGATATTAGAACATAAATATGTGTTTCAGGGATGCCTTTGTACCTTTAAAACACTTCTGCAAATACTCTTTCAATTCTGGTCAATGTAGGTAACTTTACTAGTGATTTCCCTTTGACTAGTATTGGTCTCTAGGTCTCAAATTGACTCCAAATGACTTCAAATCTTCAAGGAAGGTTTATGAATGATATTAGGAATTGAATATGATGTTCAGGGATAACATATGTCCACCAAAAGACCTCTTCAAACTCTCTTAAGATTCTGGACCAAGTATGCAATTTTACTAGTAATTTGGGGTTCAAATCCCCCTGAGGTAAGTACTGAAAATGGCTTCCCAAATGCCTCCAAACCCACTCAAATTTATGAAAAGAGGTATGTAATGTGTTAAGTATGTTATTAAGGTCTCATATGCACCATTAATGGTTTATTACAACTGTTCTCACCCTCTCCCATTCAACTGCAAAAATCCCCAATTCGACCCTTGGGGAAATGGCACTATTTCACCTCCCAATACAACTAAACTGAGTAAAAATGATTCAAATGCTCAAGTACAGTACATGAAACTTGTAGAAGAAATCCATGGTAGTATATTTATCACAAATATATCAGAGAATCATCCATTCATTCGAAATCATCATCAATACATTGGTTCACAACAAGGTAGTGGGGAAATGGCATTGTTCTTCCATTAAAAATGAGATTTATACATTTCTACTTGGAATTTCGACCTGAAACTTTCTGGAGATGAAGAAAAGAGTATTTACTTCATATTAAAAAAGAAATGGGGCATTATAAGCTCCCCCAAAGAGTACAATAGCTCACCAAAAACGCCCTCCCTCAAGGATCAAGAATATGCCATCAAAACTGGAAATGGTTGAAGGAGCGAGCTGCAATAGAAGAAACCATGAGCTTTCCTGTAGCTTACACCTGCAAATAAAGACTCCATTAAAGCTCCAAATGAAAGGTCTGAATGGCCTTTCCAATTTCCAACTTGGATGGGAATCTTTCACCCTCGAAATTGGCTAAGGCAAGAAACTAGTCATCCACTAGCTCTCCCTCTTCACAAATGCAATTGCAAATTCTACAAATGATCAAAAGCCATTCTCATACTTCATTTCTACATTTTATAACCAACATTAGCCTTCTAAGGGTCGAAATCCTCTCAATAGATTCAATAGATTTTCATTTAGGAAATATTCCACATTTGCCACTTGTCTCCTAGTTCCAACCTTCCATCTTCTCCCAAATTCGATTTTGAGTCTCTTTGGCTTCTCCAACTCCCAAATTCGCCTTCTTTGAGCCTATTTTTGGGGCTGACATGTCATAGTGGTCAGATGTCAGAGGTCAGGTCTGCAATTTGTCATAGTTGTCATAGATTCTCCATCATTGGTGTCATAGGGGCTAGGGAATCTAGCCCAAGTGTCCACAAACTTCCACTTTGACTCTTTATCTTCCATGGAGGTTACCAATCCTTCCAAATTCGATCTAATATGCTCAATGACATGTGTTATGACTTACCAACTCACCCAAGAGTGTTCACATTCCCATTAATTCGAATTTGCAAAAGAGAGATACCATGTATTATGAAAAATCAAGCTAGTGTGGGTCCCACATCCTCCATATGTCTCCAAAACCATTTGTCACTTAGGATTTCTCTTGAATTTCTTTATTCACTCTATTTATTAAATACTTGAACCCTTCTAATGTCTAAACATCATTTATTATCCCCCTTATTCCAAATCCCAAAGCTTCCACCCCAAACCTAGGAAACTAGTAATTTTCCTCCTTGGCAATTATTTGACCCTTAACATCAATTTTACAAACTCTAATGAATATGGCTAATGTGATTAGGCCATTGTGACCCAATTCCAAATTTGGGACATGACACCCTCAGACATCCCAAAGTATTAAGGTAAGACTGGTGAGGACCCCGTAGACCATGTTACAAATTTTCATCTCTGGTGCTCTTTGAATTCACTCAATGATGACTCCATCAGGTTGAGGCTCTTTCAAAGAACCTTGACAAGTGTCGCAACCAAGTGGTATATTGAACTGCCTACTGCTGCTTATGGCACCTTTTGGGATCTAGCCACTGTTTTCTTGAACCACTTTCAACTTCCTGTCCGGTATGATGCCGACACAGACCTTCTGTCGACCTTTCGACATAACAAGGCTTGTTTAGGTCCCACAACGAACAACGTGGCTGAATACAGTGCAGTCATAGAGTTACTCTAAGATGCTCCATTCCATGGCATTTCACATTTGGAGGTACGGCTCGACTTGCAGTTGTTGTTTTTTCCAGTTATTAGGTGTTTATCAGGTTAGAGATCCTACTTTGCTACGTCAGTTTATGCGCGTTAAGCTATTTGAGAGACAGTTTGATTATATCACATATCAACATATTCCAAGAAACTTGAATGCATTAGCTGATTCATTTGCAAACTACGTTTTAGATTGGCATTTGCATCATTCACACATAGCCAATTCATGCATAAAACACAATAACACACATGTAAATAATCGATACTGTATATATATATATATATATCCGTATAAAAAATAGTACAAGTTTGGATCATAAGTCTGTCACAGAGTAATGTCATAAGATACAAAATTGGGATCAATGGCCTCAAAAATATACATAGAATATCCTTCTCCTATGGAGAAGGTGGGGCCTCATTTGGCTCTGCTGCCTCTCGGTAGCATATGACCAACCTAGCCACTTTCTGCAGTATCCTAATCCAGGCTAGGGGCACACCAACCACATCCTCCTGCATGTCGAGTGTCATCCGCTCGATCCTGTAAGTAGGAACATCATGAGTCAACCGACTCATCTTTCTCTCAATGGTTCCCAGCATGGCATCAGCTGCACCCACTTCCACTGGCCTCATGAAAGTGCGAGGATGTCCCGCAGGATGCATTGGTCCAACATATGCACATGACACTTTGTTTCAGTACTTCACACTCATCATAAAAATCATATATATAAAACATAAAAATTTAATAACTTTTCAAAAGCATAAACATACCTATCTCTCCCCAGGCAGCTCCTGGAGGAAGGATCAGCTCAGGATTGTTGCAGAAGTCTATACCCGCATATGGAAACTGCTCAAGAGCTGGCACCTATCTTTCCCACCAACCCCAGAAATCATCCTCATGGTAACAGAAGTTGCTCTCGCCACCACCCCAACGAGACAACATTGGCTCACGAGGGTTGACTGGGGGCAAAGGCATGCCCAAAATCATAGTAGGTACCCTCTCAAAGAAGAAGGTGAAAAGTATGCTTCTGTATCCAAAGTTATTCATCCTCCTAGTCTTACAACCCAAGAGTTGAATCTTCATGTTTGCCAAAAGACTCGAACACCAGTCATATACTCTGCCATGCAAACATTCAGTACCTATGTGCATATAATGCCTCGAAGCAAGGTGTTGCGTAGAACTTCCTCCCATTCGGTTAAGAACACTTACGATGACTTTGAGGGGAAATCTCGCAATAGTCGAGATCAAAATTTGACTACCAGATTTCTCAGTTCCTGGTAGGCAGTAGGAATTCACGTACTCTTGCACGGACAAGGCACCCACATTGCGTGAGGACCCTTTCAAGTTCACAATGTCTCCCCTCCAAGAGAGACCTATGATAAAGTAGATGTCATCTATGGTGATTTCCAATATTTCACCCTGGATATTAAACACCAGTGCCTCGGCATCCCAGTATTGGATTAGCCTCTCAAGCAAGCGGTTTAGTGCCCGCATATTGACCATTCTATAAAATTTCAACAATCCACATCTTCGGAGCGCATGGAGGGTATCTGGATCTTGTAATGCTTCTCGATCCATGTCCTCATGCTCCCTTTCATGCCAAACAAGAACCACCCTGCCAAGCAACAATCAAATTTTTAGTCTTTTCCACTTTTTACTTCACTTTCAGGGGTGTGCGTTATTGTCATGCTTGAGCGCTGCTCTTCCTTAACAAAACTAGTGCACTTGGCTAGTATGTGCTGCTTTTTCTCATGAACAGTAGTGCACATGTAGAAACACATGATGAACATTGCTAGAAAGTGATTTTGACCATGAAAATTGACAAAAAAATGCATCAAATAGCAAGTATGGAAGAAATAAACTTACTTGGTGGAAGCAGAAGGTTGATTGGTAGCCCAGTTTGATCTCAACGAATGGAGGAAGATCAAGGTTTTGCTCCAATTTTACCCTAAAAACTCAAATTGTGATATTTGATTTTTCAATTTGAAATTATTTATATCAAATGAACTTGATTTTTACCCACTTTTTGCATAAGTGTATAGTTTCAAATTGTTCCTAAAAGGTTCTATTTAATCACTAATGCCTACAAGTTTTGGTGAGGTAGTTTTAACCTAGGTATTTTAAATTTTCACTAGAGTTTCAAAGTATTAAACCGGAAATGACTTGTTTTCTTATTGATAGACCATTATAGATACCATATTGTTATTATTATGTCATTGAGAAAATTTGTCGATAATTACTAATGTGATTGTTGAGATCCTATTCTTTGGCAGGTCATGAACCTACGATCCTAGAAGCTATCTTTTAAGTCGTTTTAAGCTCTTGTTTTGACTATTTGAAAAACTAAACAAGATAGCCGAGCAGACTTGTTCTCTTCAAGCTCGTTAAAGGAATTGAAGGTCCGTCTGCTTAAGTATAAGTTTAACCCTTTTTCGAACTTTTGCGGATTACTTACGAAAAAGGAATACTCTAGTCATACGTGGCTAGAAGAGTTCTTCTCTCAACATTTTTAAATTTTTTAGGGGAGGAGACTAACTATACCAAAAAGGACTTTTGGAGCCTTCTTTAGGGTTTTCAGGTTCTCAAAACATGACAACACAAGGTGAGCATTCACCTACTCGGGTTCGATGTGAAATCCACGAGAGGGTATATAGAGGATTGTTTAAGTTTTTCAGACTCCATAAACAGGAAAACACTAGCGAGCATATATCAACCCAAGATCGATATTAAAATCCGCGGGTAGGTGTATGGAGTTATTGTTTAAGCTTTTTAGACTCCTTAAAATTGAAAACACTAGCAAGCAAGAGCATATCTCGGCTCGATATTAAAATCCAAAGATAAATATTATAGAGTATTCTTCTATCTCTTCTTCGAACTCTGTAAACAATGAAGAAGGTGCTAAGTCTTCCTCCCATGGGCTCGTTAAATTTATTACATGGTTGGAATTATTGAGTTTTCTTTCTTGGACTCATTAAAACAACAAGAAGGACATTCTTTTGCCAAAAAGAATAAGGGATAAGAAGGGTATATCACATCTTTTCAGTTTCAAAGGAAGTTAATTCAATCATGTCCTTGAACACAACACCTACTTGAGTCTATCATTTCAGTTGGGTTTAGTTTTTGGCCTTAGGGTGAACCTAATCTCCGAGTTTTTACTCCCTCGGTTGGTTATTCTTCCAACCATATGGAGGGTCTATTAATATCCTCTACATTATAGGATTATATCACTTCTCCCTCATGTTAAAAACTGCCTAAGTCACTTTTGTGTCGTGCTCACTGTTCAAGGATACAGCCTGTGTCGGCCATTCTGCAGTTTACCTTGACTTCATGTGTCGGCCATCCTGGTGTCAGTTTGTTTCATCTTGTTACTTGTCTTACTCTACATTAGCTCATACCCGTGAGTGTTCCTCGTGTTGGATGATGGAGGATGCCTTAAGGCCTCCCTTCCAATGGACTTCTTCCCATCGACTTCAACTCATTGTGCTCTGGGAATGAAGTTTAGAGTTTCAGTTAGTACCTTGAGGATTGTAGTCATTAGTGGCAGTTTTCCTCGCTGTTGAATAATGGGAATACATCAATGTCTCTTATTCAACAGGTTCCTCAAGTTTTCGATTTCAAGTCCACTTATTCACACTTGTTGGATCGTACTAGGTACCTTGGACCCCATTATCATTATCGTTGGAAGTCCTCGCGTTTGTTAATGGTATACATCAATGACCGGTAATCAAACGATACCCCCCATGTTCGACCTCAGCTCATTTATTCACATGGTTAGGGTTTGTACCTTGGGTTTTTTTGGATGAATACCTTGGGACTATGATAGCATCACCATATTTATGTTATCACCCAAGCTGCGCAAGATTGAGCCTCACTCATTTTGTCTCTTCATGAGACATATATCTAGTTTGTTGTTATGGCTATGATCTCTCATTTCGACATGGATCCACACTTGTATTTCAGTGGCCATGCTATATATACATCTCCTAGTTATGTATCGGAGATCATGTTGTATCATACTACACATCTATATGATGTCAAGATTGTAATTGCTTGCTGACCTTGATCGTTGTTTCAGGTACTTTTGTGACTTCGTTCTGTGGTTTCTTGCTCCTCCTCTAACTTGGAATTATAATGTATTTCGGCCATCATTTCCCTCTGACCTCACACATTAGGGGGCATCTGTTACAGATCAAATATGCACTTATCCTTCTATGATCACATTGCTCTGTCGATCACACAAAAGGACACCATGGATTGAAGAGCTAGATTGACTTAGATGAGTTATGATTGGAACTACTCTTTACAACTGAGAAATGTACTGTTTCTCCTGATTTCACCACATGTGCGCTACTCTTACTCTAGCAAACTAGCGCACACCTCAAAAGATGCGCTGCTTTCCTCAAGGACAACCAGTGCACACTTTCCAAAAAGTTGCAAACGCTTGTTGCAAAGTATGAAAGTTGCTCTCTGTGAGCTACTCTTGTTGTATGAAACTCGCACACATCTTAAGATGAAATAAAAAAATGTGTTAAGGTTACGAATTGGGATTAGTTGAAGTTGGTTCTGTAACTTCCCCAACCTCCCAATTCAACCACCTCTCGAATCCAACTGCCTACCTTGTCCCATAAATACAAGGGGGATCCATGAGAAAGGGACCTAGAAGGAATGCTTTAAGTGTTGTTACGCTGGAGGAATTCCCAAGTCATTGTGAAGAGCAAGATCTCAGGACTCGGTTGCAGAAGCATCTTGACACGCTAGGTATATTGTACTGATTCATGTTTCTTTGACAATAAAATGATGGAAATACCCTTCCTGTCCCAAATCAAATGTCTATTAGATTGTATGTTCATTGGGCTTAGTGTCTGATTGTTGTTGATGTTTAATTGCTTTCAATATTCATCATATTTATTATAGTCAAGATACACTAAGGAAGGTTTCCTTTGTGTTGCAGGTTCACCAAGCGAAAGGTCAAGCGGGAGACCAAGCGAAAGCTAGGACCAGCCATCGATTAAAGGTACATCTTTCGATATCTTGATCTCTTTCATTTGTAAGAACTAAATGTAATGCAATGAATGTATTTACCTGTCAACCCCGCCCAAGTTGGTAGTGTCTCTCCTCACTATAAGGTAGAAATCCTGAACAACAAGACCCGAAAATAAGCTACAAGGATTCTTGGAATATATAAATAGAAGTTGAAAATTCTCTTTTCATCATCCATCAAGTCTCTCTTTGGTAATACGAAATCTTGAGGAGAAGGACGAAAGTTCAAGAGAAGAAGAGTGGATTTTTGAGGAGGATCAAGTAGTTTCATCAAAATTTGCGTAACTTTCTCATACGGTATAAGAATTACAAATTTAATGGCTTGTTGGAAAGCTTGTTGTAAGGGATATGTGATGACATGATCTAGAGTTTATTTTGGTGAAGGTTTTATATCTTGTTTCTTCATCTTGTAAAAGGTATGCTTCTTGTATATGGGTCTCTCTTGTGATAGTCATGCATCTCATGGACTAGGGTCCATCTTGTTGTCTTGAAGATGGTATGAATCTTGAGTATGTGTTAGAGCATTTTATTTGGTGATCTTGCATAGATATGTTATGGTGATTATGGTGATGATATTGGAATAAATCATGGTAATTATCATGGAATATCGTAGGGTTTGGAAGTTACTATGATATAAGGGTTTGAAGATACAAATGAAATTTATGGGTGATTGTTTCTAGGAATTCTTGAAAGATAGATTTGAGGCATGCACAGGTTTACATAGAGACAATGACCTAAACAAATGCAGGATACAGTGATTGTGACAATGTTAGAGTAAAAAACATTGATACAAATACATGTTTACAAAGATAGTGATACAAGTATAGGTTGATAGATATAATGATAGAGGTACAAGTTGACAGAGACAATGATTCATGTGCAAGTTGACAAATACTGTGGCAATGACAGGTTGATTCTCTTATTCATATCAGGGTGGCAGGACAAGGAAGGTATAGGGGGTTATAACCTCCTTCTAGTTAGTGCTAGTAAATCTAATGAGATGGAGCTCACCAAGGATTGGATTCCTCCCTACAGGTTGGAGCCTGTGGTAAACTAGGGGGTTGTATCCTCCTTCTAGTTGGAGCTGGTAAATCAATTGAATGTAATATTTATATTATATAAGAAAAGAATATGTGTTTTTCTCCCATTGTGTACTATGTATGGTTTTTGTGATGATGAATTTTATTGTTAATGGTTAATATTTACATCTAATATCAAACTTTGAAATGGTAAAAAGTGCCCAATATTGATTCACCCCCTCTCTATTGGTGAATATTCCAACAATTGGTATCAAAGTTGCTTACCTTCATAATAGTTTAACCACTAGAAGGAATATCATGAATAGATATGGATCATCAATAAGGATTCTCTTCAAACGGTATTTAGATATTTGATGCAAATAATTATGCATTATGGATTATTAGAATGAGATACTACTTGATGGCTTTAGGAGTGGATTTATGGCTCGTTGTTGTTAATGGCTACATTGATCCAAAAATACCATCGAAATCTTCATCCAAAAAGGAGTTAAGGAAGAACAATGCAATGGTGATGGATGACATTCTAGATGGATTATTGAATTCCATGAAAAGCAAGTTAGGAAAGTGTACATCAGCTAAAGATCTTTGGGACAAGCTAAAAAATATTTACAAAGTTGAGGAAGAAGAAAATGAAGAACCAGATGAAAAAGGTGAAGGATTCTCATCCAACATTGACACGGAAGGTGAAGATGATGAAAATAAAAAGACAAAAGTACCAAGTAAGTTACTCTCTAAATGTTTTAAATGTGAAAGAAGAGGACATGATACTGTTGAGTGTTGATATGAAGAAGGAAAATATCGTGATTCATAAGAAGATTAAACTTTCCTCATGTCCATGATTACAAAGCCTATTGATGAAGAATGTGAATTGCAAAAATATCCTAAAGGATTAGAAGACAAAGAAGAAGAAGTTGATCTTGAAAGACAACTAATATGTGCCCTATATGAAATCAAGAATCTCAAGAAGAAGAATGTGTTGCTAGAAGAGGTACTAGAAGAATCAAAAGGTAAAAAGCATAAATACCATGAAGAGACTGAAAAGAATATTACTTCCCTAAAATTACAAGTAGAAGAAGCAAATAAAATTGAAGAAGTCCTAAAAAGTCAACGAAAGGAGAAGGAAGAAATTTGCTAAACAAAAGAGTTTGAGATTGTTACTCTACAAAAGAAATTGGAGAAGACAACTTCCACAAACTTGAAGTTTGAGAAGATCACATTGATCTTAGATGACATGCTCATCCAACAAAGATATCCATTTGAAAAAACAAGATTGGGTTATGATAAACATAAAAATGTTGAAGAAGGTGAAAGCTCCAAACCACTAGCAAAGAAAGTTGAAATTTCCAAGAGAAAAGAAAAGAAGGATAAGAGTTATGCAGACATTCTTAGAAGCTCCCATCAAGGAAGAGACTACAAAGGAAGGATTCATAATCAAGGTTCAAAGAAATACGAATACATATATTTTGCACCATCAAGAAGATCTTCTACACCCAAGTATCTAAGTATCTTTCTTGGTAATTGTTTCTCTTGCAACAACTTTGGGCATAAGACTAGAGAGCAAAGCTTACAAAGGAAATGCTCAAGCAAATGGAAGTGTCCACTCAAACTACATTGTTGAATGTTATAAGTGCCACAATTATGGAAACATGGCAAGAAATTGTCGAAGCATGATGAATCATAATTTTGAATGATACAAATGCATGACTATGGACACATGGCAAGTGATTGCAAATGCAACATGGCAAGATCTCCTAGAAAAAAGGTTACAAAAGATTGGAGAAGGAAATCATAATATTTTCAAGGGGAGAAACCCCAAAGAGAAGAGATGTTTTCAAGGGGAGAAACCCCAAAGATAAGAGATATTTTCAAGGGGAGTTACCATTTTCCATTGATCTCAAAGGGGGAGATAAATATCAAGAGCATGGTCCTAAGGGGAGTATGATGGTTTCCATCAATGAAAAAGGTAGATATTGTTGAATAAGGTTGTCATCGATGTCAAATTACTAGTGTATATAACTCCAAAGTGGTCCCCTTATGGCGTAGCTTTAAGCATGGCCCTCACGGGAAGACACTTTAGGTTGTACACATATGGGGAAAACTCCTAAAGAAGTCCCTAAGGTTTTCCATAAGAAATGTTGGTGAGAAAGGTGAAGAAACCCCTAAAATAATGATGTTGGGTCCACATGACCATGATGTTGGGGTCACATGACCCAGGACGAAGAAAGCCCTAAAAATCCCCTAAATTTGGTCCAAAGAAATAATTGTTGTGAAGTATGAAAAATCCCCCAAAGTCATGATGATGGGTCCACATGACCTCGAAAGTAAGGATGGGTCCACATAAAGTATAAAGGAACCCCATAAGGAATGATGATGTGCCCATGTCCACCAAGTATGATGATGAGGAGAATCCCCAAGCCCCTTTGGATAAGTGATCCAAAAGTAAAGTTAATATTCCATGATGAAACCATAAAGTGTGGTTTGACCTACTCAAGACCCCCTTAAAATATGGAGATCCACAAATTAAGGATAAGTTTAAGGAGACCCTAAAATAAGCTACAAGGCTTCTTGGAAGATATAAATAGAAGTTGAAACTTTTCATTTCATCATCCATCAAGTATCTCTTTGCTAATGTGAAATATTGAGGAGAAGGACGGAGGTTAAAGAGAAGAAGAGCGAAGTTTTCAATAGGATCAAGTATTTTCACAAAAAATTGCATAACTTTCTCATACGGTATCAGAATTACAAACTTCTTGGTTCGTTCGAAACATTTTCGTATGCGATATATGATGACATGATCTAAAGTTTCTTGTCATTAAGGGTTTATTTTTTTTCTTCATCTTGGCAAAGGTATGGTTATTGCATGTGGGTCTCTCTTGTGATGTCCATGCCTCTCATGGATTAGGGTCCATCTTGTTGTCTTGAAAATGGTAGGGATATTGAGTATGTGTTAGAGAATTTTCTTTGGTGATATTGCATAGATATGTTATGGTGATTATGATGATGATCTTGGCATAGATCATGGTGATTATATTGGAATATCCTAGGGTTTGGAAATGACTATGATATAAGGATTTGAAGATACAAATTAAATCTATGGGTTATTGTTTCTAGGCATTCTTTAAAGATCGATTTGAGGCATGTACGTGTTAACATAGAAACAGTGACAGACATAGAGACAAGGATACAATGATTGTGATAATGGTAGAGACAGAAACATTGATACAGGTACTTGTTGGCAGATATAGTGATACATGTACAGGTTGATAGAGACAATGATACAAGTACGGGTTGATAGAGACAATGATACATGTACAAGTTGTTATATACTGTGATAGTGACTGGTTGATTCCCTTATTCATATCAGGGTGGCAAGTACAAGGGGTTATAGAATCCTTCTATCTACTACTGGTAAAGCTAGTGAGATGGAGCTCACTAAGGATTGGAGTCCTCCCTACAAGTTGGAGCCCGTGGTAAAACTAGGGGGTTGTAGCTTCCTTTCAGTTGGACTTGATAAACTAAGGGGTTATAGCATCCTTCCAGTTGGAGCTAGTAAATCAATTGAATGTGATCTTTCTATTTTATAAGAAAAACATTATGTGGCTTTTCCCATTTTGGTTTCCACATAAAATATCTTGTGTACTATGTATGGTTTTTGTGATGATGAATTTTATTGTTAATGGTTAATGTTTACATCTAACATTAAAGTTTGAAATGGTAAAAATTGCCCAATACTGATTCACCCCCCCTTTGAATATTGGTGAATATTCCAACAATGAAATTAAAATGTATAGGATCCAAGAAAATATGTGCAGTAGAATACTATAACAAAGAAACGACAAAAAAATGGGCACCCTACATATGTATGCTTAGTGAACCCTAGATCTACATTGCTATCCTAAGTTTTAGCTTATCATAGAGTCTATCCTAGACTCATATCTAGGGAGGACCTATCTATGTTCTAAATAGGAATCATTCCATGACCTAACTAGACTTTTTAAGCTTGTCTCTATCCTTGAAGTTATGTTGTCCTCTCAAGACTCCCATCAAAAATTCTTATCTCTCTCAGAATGTGGACTCATTGGGAATTTCACAAGTATTTGGCCATCTCCTAGAGTGATGGAATCATGGGTTACCAAGAATTAGAGGCCTCCTATCAAGGGATACTTGACCCAATTTTTCTATGGAAAGGGATACTTTATTTTTCTAATTTAAAAGAAGGAGGTCATGATCTCATCTTCAAGAGTGGCATGTACCTCATAGGTCCAAGGGGAATGTATTTGAATCAATGTTATCTGTATTTTGACCTAGAAAAATATATCCCTCTATGGTTCCCATGTGGGTTTTACTCCCACACCTTCCCTTGCATTGCTAGAGTGATGAAGACCAAGGATCAATTATGAATACTCTTGGGCATTATATCGATAGATAAGAGCCAAAATCTCCAATGCTTTCTTGTGCCAAAATTTGTGTTGCGGTAGATCTAAAAAGTTCCTTCTAAAAGCTATACATCTCTCAATGGATTGATGGAATCGCACTCAAAATCTATATTATGAACAAATTACTTTCAAGTGATATAATTTCTATGAATATGGCCACTTTGAAATAAATTGTCCCAAATATCTTCTGCAACAGTTGAATCTTGAAAATGAAGATGAATGGAAACAAGTGAAAAAGGGGGAAAATTTGATGGGAATGTAGGGACCTCAATCATCCCTTTGACATATCATGTGGCTCCCCAATTTGACCAATTTCAAGTTCCCTCTCAATTATGGCACAAATATCCTGAGAATACCCAATTCAGAGCCATCATCGTGTTCTCAAGGGAAGTCATCCAAGGTCATGGAGCAACCAATTCTAAAAGAAGTATCTAAAGGAGCCAATGGAACCTAGCAACCTCCTGAACCAATAATAGAAGTTATATCCTCGCAAGTGAATACCATGACTGCTACTAGTGGAATAATGGTAAGGATGAAGGAAAAGAACTAGTAGGAGGAATAAATTGGGGAAGTTGAAGAAGAAAATCAACTCCATCAAGTTGGAAAACAATTAAGGAGAAAAGGGAATAAATTGCATCAAAACATAAATTTCTAGGGTCACACACTACTCTTGATAATTCATTAAAGAATGCTTCTCCAAAGAGACCGATTAAGAGGAATTCAGACATTGAATTATGGAGTGGTGTTTCCCCCATATAGTGGGAAATAATGAATATGGTATCCTAGAATTGTATAGGGATGAGGAGTAGAAACAAATTGGAAGAAATAACAGATTTTGTTAAAGAATAAAAGTTATCATTCCTTCTTATATGACTCAAGGGGGTTCATATATGGGGTTAAATTTAAATAATATGATCCCAAGGGGAGTATATATGGGGATAAATCTCTATGTAAAGAATTAAATGTATATGTAATAGTGGTCGGCCTAATAAAGGGGCCTCATGTGCAATGAGTGAATATGTATATATAAAGGTAATGTAGTCATTGTTGAGGAACATGTGAAAGGATTGTATGAATGTCTTGGGGAAATTGGAGAAGGATCTCCTACTCTTTAAGGATTTATTGTGTAAATCATATTTATTATATATCTTGGAGTTGTGCTCCATGTTTACTTTCTATATATGGTGTGTACTCTTGTTTCTTATGATAATTTAAGGATTTAGTTCATATCTTGTTTCTTATTATAATTTAAGGATTTGATTCATAACACCTTCTTATCTAGGAGACAAAAATGGGGGTAGATGAAAATATAATATTTGTCTCAAAATGATGGAAACATAATGATGGACAAGTGATAAGTGCTCATGGAGCTTCTAGAGGAATTGATACCTTATGGGATTAAAAAATATTCAAGAAGGTAGAGCTAGAATATTTGCAGCATTAATTGATGGTAGGTTTAGAAAATATTTAGACAAAGGAAATAATAAGGGTTTTATGGTCCAATTCAACATGGAGAAACATTATAGTCTTAGGCATCCTTATTTACCATCCAAGACAAAGATCTAACATAGAGGATAATTGTAGACGGAGAATTCAATGCTACTCTTAATCAATAAGAAAGAAGAGGAGGATGCTTGGTTAGAGATCAATTTGGAGAGAACATGGAGGACTTAGTGGTGGAATGGGATTTGATTGATATCCCCCTAAAAAGAGTGGTCTACACTTGGTCAAGTCATAGGATTTTTCTGAGACACATAGATGCTCAATTAAACAAATTTATTATACATAGTACACTCCTTCTAGATAACTCAATTTTTTCTAAGATCCTTCCCTCGATTGTCTCAAATCATAACCATATTATTCTTTATATATTGGAAGCTGAGAACTTTGGCCAAATCCCATTCCATTTCAATCCCCTCTAACTATAGAAATATCAAGCAATGGATATTATTCAAAATAGTTAGAACACATGAATACAAGGTTCATTGACATATGTATGGGAAGAAAATATAATTCACATAAAAGGATCTCTAATATAATGGGTAAAATCCCACTATAGATCTCTTATTGAAAAAATGAAAGAGGTTTAAATAAAGTTGGAAAATATTCAAGAAGAGTTGGAGCACTGGAAAGTAACAAGAGATATTTTAGAGGAGGAGAAGGAGCTAAGTAGAACCATCCATAAAATTTATAGGAAAGAGGAAGATATGTGGCATCTCAAATATAGAATTCTTTGCAAGGATGGTGACAAAAACACAACCTTCTTTCATAAAGCAGGAAAATGAATAGTTACATAAAAATATCATAAAGGAGATCCATGACTCAAATGGTAGACAACTATCAGACTTTAAAGAAATCCAAGAAGAGGCATACCAACATTACAAATATCTCAACTATAGAAATTGGAAACAATAATCCATTTTCAAGGGAAGTGATGATTGAAGTCTTGTAAGTAAAGAAAATAATGTAGTGTAAGTAAAGAAAATAATTTCTTTCATGAAAAGGAGATCTCAAAAAATGAGGTTATGTAGTCCATATGGAGCTTGGATCCTAACAAATCCCTAGGACCATATGGATTCACAATTCATCTTTTTAGATCTTGTTGGTTTATTATTAAAAGTATATCCTCTAAATGATAAATTAGACTAGGGGAAAGGACAAAATTGGGGGTGATATCAATTCTTATTTTATATCTTTGGTCCCCAAAGAGACAAAACCCACCTCACTTTATATATTTAGGCCCATATCTTTATGTAATGTTTCTTGTAAAATACTAATAAAAATTTTGGATGCCAAGGTCAAGACTCTTATTCCTTATCTAATCTCACACAATCATCAGGTTTCATGGAAAAGAGGTAGATATTCAATGATATTATTTTCGTTCAAAAAGTAATACACTCAAGTTACAAAAAAGGGGACAAAGGTATGATTATCAAGCTAGATTTAGCCAATGCCTTTGACAGATTTATGCACGGATTTATTTTCTCTAATTTGGAAACTTTTGGATTTTCTAAAAAAATTATAAGATGGATGAATAATTTTATTAAGAATCCCTAGATTGCACCCATAGTAAATGGAAGGCCAACCTCCATATTTGAAATCTCCGGAGGAATTCATCAAGTATGTCCTCCTTCTCCATTTTTATACATTTTGGTAGTAGAATCTCTCAACATGAAGTTGAATAAGGAAAGAGAGGAATGGAATATTGAAGGAATTCTCTTATCAAAAGAAGTGAAACCAATAAATCATGCCCAAATTGTTGATGACACCCTCTTCTTGGATGGGTCCTCCATAGTGAATGCTCATAGGTGCAAACACATCTTAGATTTCTTCATGGAGGCCTTTGTAGAACAAGTAAATGTAGGGAAAATTCAAGTTCTAAGTTGGAACATCTTGTCGCTATCATTATAGAGAACTTATCACATCTTTGGATTTAATAGTTAGTTTAGATAGCCCTCCTTTTCTTACTTAGGAACTCCCATCTATTTGAGGACCGCCAAAGCTATAGATTGGAATCATGTAGTGCAGAAAATTAAAGTTAAAATTTAGGCCTAGGGTCGTAAATGGTTGAACCCTACTGGTAAAATTATTTTTATTAACTCTATTATTTACTCTTTACATATTTATCAATTATCCTCTCTTCTATCTCCAATTCATATTATGAACAACATTGGGAAATAAATCTAGAAATTTTTGTGGCAAGGGGGTAAGATGAATCATAAAAAAATCCGTTTGATTGGATGGTAGGTAATTAGAGTCTTGTTTAAGAATGGAGAATTAGGGATAATAGATATCAAGTTAATGAATTTGTCTTTGGGATCCAAAATTCTATGGATGCTTAGTGCAATAAAAAACGAGTGGTGGAAGGCAGTCTTCAAAAAGAAATATTTGAGTGGCACTAAATTGAGGTGTATCGATCCAAACAACTTGAACAATAAAGGCACCAACGTATGGAAACTGAGTTAAGTGGATAGCATAATAGTGCAATAAGGGATATATTATATCCCTAGGAATAGGAAAAACATTGTTATATAGAAGGATATGATTATGGGGTGATCACTTTTTTCCACAAAGATAATTTTAGTAAAGCTTCAGAACTAGTTATTGAGCAAGGATACTGAAACTTTATTTGATATATCATAATGGTAAACTTCAATACAATGGAAAAACTAGAGGAAAATGGAAATGATAAATAATGTCCAATTTCATTACACATCTCTCTTATATTTGTTACAAAGAACTGCTCTCCTTAATTTGGAATTAAAACATAGTCGTGGGTGGGGGGAAGATGCAATCATAGTAAGAGGATAATAGTATATTCTTGATCGATTTCCTCATCCCCCTTAGTCTAAAATGTGGAGGAAAATTTGGCACCCAGTTGGCCTTCAAAAAATAAATGCATTTAGTTGGGTTATAGTGCATGGGAGAATTCTAACAGTTTAGAATCACCAAAAACAAAACATTAAAGGGCCATCAAGTTGTGCACTATGTCTTGAGGAGGAAACAACCTGACATTTATTTCTTGAATGTTCATATACTCAAAATATTTGGAAAGAGGCCATGTTTAATCTAGGTGATAAAATCATATTTCCTATGCATTAGAGATATCTATTCTCTAATCAGAGAAATTACTATCCAGGCTCTCTCCAAAGTAAGCTAGATTTTAGTAGATGTTGGATGGATCTTCCTAAATATTTTGATGGAAGTTTTGGCTTTCTTGAAATAAGGTGATCTTCTCCTCAAACACCTTGGGACTTTGGTGACTAGTAATAAAGGCAAAATATCTATGGATGGAATCCTTAAAGACACATGGAATTCAATAGATCAAATAAGAGAACTTCACAGTTTTAAGAGCACCTATGGGTTCAAGGTCTACTTCTTAGGAGCATTAGGGGAATTTTGACGTAAAAATTTGGTCTCAAAAAAATAAAAAAATGTACCATCAAAATCAAATTTATAATAACCAATAGGATTCAAGATGATGATGTCAACCATGCCAGTAAATATTTTATGTTTTTATAACGAAAGGGGAAAAGCCTACTTTTTCCTCTCGTATTTCAGCTTATCTCATTGTAGGTTTACTCAAAATTCAAGTGTGAGAATTCATTGGATGAAGAATTAAATTCCACATCCAATGATTAACCACTTGGCATACTTTTGACAGAATCCGGTAGTAAAAAACTTGAAATACAATAAATAGGTGTATTTCTTGGCATGAAATACATTTTTTTTTGTATTTCATGTTTTTTCCTATTTGGGGTCTATCAAAAGTATGTTAGCAGGTACTTGTTGGATGAAAATTTAATTCCACATATAACAAGTGCTCACACTAGAAATTTGAGTAAACCTATAAGAAGATAAGTCAAGAATACAAGAAAAAAAAGGTAGTTTTTTTACTTTTCCTTGAAAAAATTATAACTCTTATTTTATTATTTAGCTATTATTTTATTATATTCCTTTAGAGGTCTCATGTATACCTCAAAGTTCTTGTAATTACACCCTCAATCCAAATTTACTTTTCCAAATCCATGGCTTGATCAACACTAGTGCCTAAACTTCAGTGAATCAGAGTTTCAAGTATGTCTTAATTTCCATAAATGTCGCAAATTATTCTTTGATTGTTCCTCCAAAGGAAATCCAAGGGTGGTAGGAGTGGAGGGCTTCTTATATGCCTCAAAGGAAATATAGAAGTGAAATTCTCATGGGAGATAGGAATCACTTCAAACAACCAAGAAGAAATATATGCATTGTACCTTGGATCAATACTTTTGCAAGTATACAAAGTAAAGAAGGTCATGATTCTAGATGACTCCCTCTTCATCATTAACTAAATCCAAAAGAGAAATCTTAAGGAGGGGACTCTATTTTACAAAACCTTTCAAATAACACTTGGAAATATAGAAGCAAAGGATAAACTTAAGCTTTTTTCATATGTGAAGAAACAATAATGGATCAGTAGCTCAAAAAGTAAACAAGGCCATCTACTTGGATAAGAGGGTCTTGGTTAAAAATGGGGATCCCCCTAGAAGGTTTTGGCTCCCCTAATTGGATTAAGATAAAATTTACTAAGAAATCAAAACATTTTAGTCACTTTGAGCTTGGATTAGAAAGTAAAGACACCACTTGGAATCATAGTAGCATGGGTTCACATGGAAATTCATTTCACACATAAATACTCACATGAGGGAGAACTAAATCTCCTTCATGCCTCCTAGCCCTTTGTTCCTTCCATTTCAATCTACAACATGAATGAATTTATGACCCATGTGCGTCAATTCTCTAGCAAATGTGGAATATATGGCTTGGAATCTCTTGTTGTGGGAAGTGATTTCAATGAAGGTTGATACTGGTAGGATCTAAATCCTTAAGATCTAAGGGAACAACCATGAGAAGGTAGCGAGAATGTGACACAAGCAATCCCGTGTCATTATAAAGCAGTTTCCGTTGTGGCTACACTTGGAAAATTTAGATTTCTCAACTGGTTCATTCTCATCATATCAAGGTTGTTAGAGGTATGGTATCATCTCTCCCATAGGTGACATTTGTTTTGGTTTGTTTTATGATTTACAATATCAACTAGAGAAAAATGTGTTGTTGGTAACTTCATATGTCCAGGGTTGAAAAAGCCTCTTGTTTGGAGTATTTTAAATAGGACCAAGTTTATTCCTGGGGCTTAATTAGTCCTTAGCATGCCATTTGGCTTGAAATTTTCTATTTAACCCTTTAATATGGACCAATATTATACCTCTAGGTAGAATGAAGGAGAAATTGAATACTTAAGTGTTCATATGAAAACAAAAGAAAATAAGTAGAAAGAGATTGAAGAAGTTCTAAAGAAGCAGAATTTGAAGTATGATAAGCTTGCAAATGACTTGAAAATTCGCTACAATATTATCTTGGGGTTTTCTAGAGGATCACAATCTACTAAAGGTCGTCCAATTATATCCATTGGTTCAATGAAAGATAAGGTTGGTGAAGAGGAAACAATGCTACAAATAGCTATGGAATTAACATAGAAACTAGACTTTCCAAATAATTGTGGTATGCAACATGATGATGTGTCCATGGAAGAGGCCCATCTATGGCATAACATTTATTAATCTATTTTCTCATGTTCTTCACTTATTTATGGCTACTTAAATAATTTATTCAGCAATATAACTTTAAATATTGTAGCAAGGCCTCCATCCTTTGATTTATTTTATATTATTTGCAACATTATATATGTTACTTCAACCTAAAGGAATTTGGTTAAGTTTTGATCATGTTTTGTAATTTTATGTGGATTGGTTTTTCCACAACTTCTTCTTTATAACATAAATTGTATATGTTACTATTCAAAAATAAATAAACAAATGACAAAATCTTAATATCAAAGATATTATTTAAACAAAAATAAATGAAGTAACATATGCTCAACATCGTGTTAAAACATTACACCATCAATTCCATAAAATCAACAATATTGAAGAATACAAATAACAAATATCAGCTCTATGCAAATATTGTATAGATTTCGTGAAAACAAATTAAAAACACATAATCAACATGGATTAAATCACATATTCATTTCATTGAATGCCAATAGAGTTTAATCATAAAATTCCATAATCATGAAGAAATTTTTGGTAACAAACGGTTCTCATAAGAACTAAGAAAACGGGAGTTTACAAAGTGAAGGGATGGATCCTCTGAAATACACATGAGTTTAATACAGTTTCATTTCCTTAGTCCACTGAAATGGTAGATCCAACTTAGATAGGAGTGCAAATTGCCCCTTGAATGCCTTTGTTGCTTTTTCTACCCTGATGCACTTATCATACATGAAACGTATCAATTATTTTTTAACATTCACTCTCTCTATGTTCATAATCATTGTAGCCCTATATGTGATGCCAAAATAACTCAGTTCTTTATGGTTTAGGATATTCAAGAATTCAACAACTTGAGCTATAGTTTCAACTTTCTCGAAAACTTCTGGCACACTTTATTAATATCAATCTGCACACACTTATTAAGTCCTCAGTTTGATGAAAGAATTCAAAGTAAGGTCTGAATTTAGTCATCAGATTGATTATTTGATTTGATATCTCATTTCTTGCAACAATTAAGCATTGTTTCCTAGAATCCACCTTTAAGAATCTTGTAATGTTCTTTTCGTTTCTTCATAAGATTGGTTCAATGATATAAATTATGATTCCTTCTATCCAACCTATTTCCACAAATTTTAAATGGATAATTATTTATCATTTAATGAAATATTCAATTCAAAGACTTTTTCTTCTTTTTTTTTTATGTTCTTCTATGTGTTTTAAAACTAATTTTCTAATAGCTCAAAAAAATTATATTTAATAGGAAGTTATTTGTTTTAACAATTCATCCACATTCTCTTCATTAGTAAACATGATCTGTATCATGTCCAGGAAGCACGAGGGGGACAACAGCTTGATTGAATGAGTCGGCTATGTTATGGCGGAAGCTTAATAAACAGAAAGAGCAAAACACAATACACAAGTACACATAGACAATATGCAAGAATGTGAACTGTTCTAGATTAATCAAGATGAAGATCTGATAAAATCCAATTAGCTCCCAATTAGATGTATATTACAATAGTTTACATGCTTATAAAGGAATCTGATACACTTGGGTGCCTTCTCGTTACGTTCAGTTACAAAGAAGAAGTTAGAGCAGTTCAACTGTTCAACCATTACAGTCGACTGGAAGACAGAAAGACAATCTGTCGAGGTTCAACAGTCATTGGTCGCATGTCGACGCTGTATGTCGATGTCGTGAACTGTGAGATCGCTGAACATGTCGAAGGAGAGAAGTTGTCAGAGTCTTGTTGCGTCAAAAACTTGTCGAATTTGTATCAACTGCGAAGACTAGTCAAGGATGTGTCGGAGTTAGCATCCGACAGAATGCCACTGCGATGTGGATCAAAACATGTCCATCATCTTCTCATCATTGTTAAGTTCCTCTGACATTTGAAATAATTTAGATAAAGGACTCTACTAAGAGGATTTCTTAGTGATTTCATTTTGCATCTTTTCCAATTCAACTAAATGGTCCTCTATCATCTTGCTATTTACATTTTTTAACTTATTGATTCTCTAAGCGAGTCATATATTCTACTCCTTCAAAGCTATGTTATCCTGAATCACAAATTCCTTTTTTCATTAACCACAACTAGTTCCTATGACTATAGATTTTCAAACTATGGCACTTTTAGTTTTCAATCTAGAATTTTGATTTTGGTAACTTTAAACTCTATAAGATACTTAACAATTTTTTATTCTTCGGATCCTATTCCTAAGGAAAACATTTTTCCTTCTAATTCTTTGGACTTTTTTATTTGTGCTTTATTTATAATTCTCTCATGTTTTAACTACTTATATAGACTTTTAACTATAGCTTTAAGCTTATCAATATCAATAGTTGACTATAAAAGATTGTGAAACCAATTCTCTAGTTTGTATGTGCCATTTGATCATGTCAATGGAATTCATATGAACAATATTAACTTGCACAATCATTTACTTAAACTCTATTTAATTCAGTTTATGTCCTTCTTGGATAAATCTAGCTAGAAAAAAACCATATTAATCCATTTCTTTCCCTTCTTGGTAGAAGTCAAAAACCTTGGGATAGTGGAATCAACAGGAAGGATCTGCGATATCATTTATTTGTCTTCCTCGCTACTTGAATGGGATAAAACTATTGAATCATTCAACAAAACAACTTCCTCTTTAATGGATTTTGGAGACACAATAATTGGGGATGCTTCTATTGATACCATTGTAGTGTTTGATTGCGAATAATCTTGGTTTTTAAGAATAACTTCCATTTCTCTTAGTATCTCCTTTTGACTTGCTTCCTCCACTTTTCATTAGAGATCTTTGATGAGAATTCCACTAATTAAGATTTTGAACTACTAATCTTGCATCTGTTAGACTTAGGCTCACTTGGTTTTCCCTCCATCCTCCTACTACCAAACTCTTTCTATTATGGGGTATGAATTGGTAGGATCGACTTTTGGATTTGTTTCTCCTACACTCAAAACCATTGGTAACTAGGAGTGTGGCTACATATTTTTCCACCTATTCCTTTCTATTTTGGTTCAATGTCTCCATCTACACCAATAAATTATGGATCCATTTTTTGTAAGGCATCTGACACCTGGCCCAATAGCTTTGCTTCCTTCTCTAGAAAAGATGTAGATTGCACATATTTATTCTACACAATTAAAGGTTAAACATCTTCCCACCTATCTTTATTAGCTAGCATTTCATATTAAGGGTTATTAGGATGAATATAACTAGATTATTTGTTGGCAATCGATTGGATATGATATGATGGGGATCATAAGGACAAATTGTCTCTGCACAAGAACCAAATGAAATCTTCATTTTATTGACTACCTCCATAGATGACTTATTTTTAAAAACAAAAGAACACACTTCAACAGGCAATGTAAAAGTGAACTTCTATTTTCTAGATTAAAAATACAGTTGATTACATGACAATATGTCTAGTAGATTCCAAGGCAAAGATTCGAGGTACAAGATAAATTGGAATGGGATATGGTTGTGCCTATGCTTCATAAATTCAAATAATGGTGTGGTGATAGTAAAGGTACAAATACCATACCCCTGTTTCTAAACTAGATTGGAGCAA
This sequence comes from Larix kaempferi, assembly GCA_027924585.1. Classification (NCBI taxonomy): domain Eukaryota; kingdom Viridiplantae; phylum Streptophyta; class Pinopsida; order Pinales; family Pinaceae; genus Larix; species Larix kaempferi. The sequence continues at coordinate 6,636,742 of BSBM01000236.1, read as the reverse complement.
TTCCTTAAACTCGTCAAACATTTTGGGCAGAAGGAATCCAGAAAGGAGAGTGTGGATATGAAAAATAAAATAGTCCACAAATCCTTTGAATCCATCATTGGACTTAATTGGTGTCCAGTCAACCACTAGTAAAGCATTACCACCTTCATCCATCTTTTTAAAATTTCAACTCTCAAAGTAAGATGCTTGAAAATATAGAAGCCGATTAGGCTAAATAGGATTGATACCTAGAAATCCTAAAAGTATGGAAATTACATAATTTTTCATGGATTGACCAACTAAATACTCATAGAATTTGAAATTTGACTCCGAGGAAAGACAAATTCCATCCATTAGGCCTCGAATAGATTCATACATAGTGACATCATCATCATATCCAAGAATTAAAGCTACCATAACCTCTCAACATGCTTTGGGAAAAATAAAAGTCTAAAGGGGTAAATTTAAAATTGAATTTGAGGAACTTTCAAGCATGTATATAAGAATAGTGTCTTGTTTTTGTTGCAAAGAGAGACTACTAAAATTGGAAAACAATTCAACATCAGAGAAATGAGTTTCACCTTCAGGAAGGTATAACATTTCAAAAACCGAGGCTGTTGTATTTTCATCTCATTGGAACCATCAATGGGAAAAATCATTTGGCTTAAATGTTATATACCATCACATAGGTTGAAACCAAATGAGGTGAATAAAAAGTAGAGGGAACAATATCTTGAGCCAACCCACTAGCACATCAAGGGATTTGATCCTCTCCATTTTGGAATTTCTCAAAGGTCGATTGTCTTAATTTTCCTCTTGACGAAATAGAAATAAAATGGTCATATATTTCATCATCAAGCTCAATTAAATTTTCAGTATTAGATGATGCTTGTATAGGGTTAATAAGGATTGAGGGATTTCATTTAGGGGGATTTCTTAACTAACCATAACAACCTTCATACTTCTAAACTACTTTTTATTTAGTGAAAGAATGAGTTGAATCTTTAACTGACCAGGTTAAAAGTGAATGTTATAATAATTGTGAGATTTATGCCACTTCTACCATGATTTTATGCATCTAGAACTCTTTGCATAGATGAACATTCTATCAAAATGATAAAACATGATGAAGAAAATCATTTCGATTCTCGTATCCACCACTTAAATGCAACATTAAACTCAAAAATAGTGAGTCATAAATAGCAAGTACAAGCTATATGATATTGAAATCAATCATTGGTTTAAAATTTAAGTGATGGTACCCATAGTATTACTCCCTTTTCCTCAATAAATAGCAAAACCGATGCTTCTTTAGTGGATTCTCGGAGCCCAAAAAATCGTTTTAGAAATCACTATAGCGTGCTTTGAATCCATTAGATGCTTGAAAAATGTCGGCGTCTCTTTCATTAGTTCGTGTGTCGAAATGTTAACAATATTAAACAAATGAACAAATTTGATTCCTTTGCTATATTAACTTTATGCCTTTAAAGTGCATATTCAAGATTTTAACTATGGGAAAAATCTAACTTATAAGAGTTGCATTAGAACTTAGGTATCTAAATCACCATAATGTTAGTAACCTTCAAATTTTATATAGAACAATATTCTTCCTCACCCACCCTCCAAAGAAATATGTGTTATAAATTAGTTTATGTCAAAATCCATGAATGTCATATTGTGATGTGGTTTAATTTACCTAAAAGTAGTTGTCTACTTACTTTCTACTAATTTGGGGCTTATTGCAAGATCATAACTTTGTTGTTCTACCCCTAACCAATGAGTCTTGAAGGTTGAAGGACTTCTTCTTTTTATTTTTCAAACCACATGATACCCGTCGTTTGTTCCAAGAGAAATTATGTGGCTTTTTCTTTGAAAGTCTCAATGTCACTTGAGTCCATCTTTATTTCAGTCACATGGTTTTATCATGTATCATTGTAACTCCAATCTCGCATTGATGTCGAGGTTGCATGTTCATCTAGTCACACAACTTTCCCATGTGGCAAATCTAACTCTCAGGAGGACAATCGCTCGATTGAGCACTAAGACCCATACGACTATGGAAAATTGAGATTTAGATAGATTTATTTCTTCACAGTTATAGTCCACATGACTAACTATTCACACATTCTAAGGAATTAACAAAACAACCACAGTATGTTTTTGCTTCCTTAGTCATTAAATCACCTAGTTTAAGTAGGGGGGAAATTAATTATCAACTTCCTTTCCTAGGGATTGGGATTTTAAGTTAATGAATAACCTTATAGCCTACACTAGAGTAGATTACACATGACTTTATGGATTTCAAAGTTACAATGAATTATTAGTCTAGGCAATTTGGATAAACTTACATTCATTTAAACTTTTTCCACGTGCATATTTCTTTTTCAAAGAAATCTAGATTAGTCTACTTTTCACACAAACAAGGGAACTAAAATCTCTTTAATTCTTAGTGTGCTCTTTTCCTCACACCCATAAAGCGATCTCGGTAAATAAGAAAGGACTTAGAGAGTGAAATGCCTCCCTTTTCACATTTTTTTCTTGAACTTATTTGCAAAACATCAAAATCACACTTAAGAGATTAATCAAGGAAGAGTAAGAACCCATACACATTCACATCTCTTTAGTTGTAATACCCCTGGTTAAGACCCTTGGACTGATCCTAATTACAATGTGAATATTATTATGTAATTCCTGAAAGGCGAGACAATTGTACATTCCGACATTATAATAGTAAAAATTATAACTAGTTGTGGCTGATGTAGAACGCTGAAAAGATCGGGGACTCATGCATTCACCAGAGTCAACAAAAGGGTTAAATGCCTTAGGTGGGAAAACATTTGCTATGACCCTTTTATAATCCCAAGTCCCTAAAAATACCCAAATTTTTGGCTAAGTCATAATTCCATATAAATGACTTACGACTTAGGCTTAAATCTTAATTAAGAATATGTGGGATTAAAGGGAAGTGATTATGTGTTTTAATTAATTGGCTGGGAGAGCCATGTGTTTTCCAGTTTTGCATGCATAGACTTAGGCATGCAAGGAAGAGTTGGTGCGCACCATTTTGGTGGAAAGTGTGGGAGAAAACTGATCTCTGGGAGAGGAATTACCATGCCTGGGTGTTCCTGAGAGAACAAGAAAGACAAATTTTATCTGCCAATGAAAACTGATACGAATCCCTCAACCTGTGAGCCAAATTGCTGATAACTTGCTACTGAAATGTTGTCCATTTTGACTCTGGTCATTCCCGTGAAGTGACAAATGGTGTAAGCAGTTGAATCGATGGATTTATAAGCATAGTTGGCAGTGATAGGTTTCATTGTTGTGCAATCATAATGAAATCAAGGAGTTTAAGTAAACTGTTTGGCATGGAATTGGATTCAACCCAATTTTCCTGAATGCCAAGTGTTATTTCTGAAAGAGTCTAAGAATTGGAGAGGCGTCTCTTTGGTGAATATCTCATCTCGAGGGTGGCATTTTGCTAAGAGATAGATGAGAAAAATTGCCTACAGTTGGGTGGAGCGTGCCTCGCACACAGCCAATTTCCTGTCTCACACACAACCAATTTCCCATTTCAAGTGTTTTCAGATAAGTTTTTATTTATCAATTTAGTTTAATTGATGAATGACAAATAAAATTAGATGTTTTAAATTCTTGAGTTGCTTGTTTTCATTCTCGTACATGGAATTGACACAAGTTTATTTCTACAATTTCTTTGCTTTCTGGTTAGATTTCAGGGTTTTATTTTCCATAAGGAATTAAATTGTGCATTCTTGAAATTAAAGTCTCTATGGTCAATTATAAATTCAAGGTAAGGGAATTTTTGCATACTTAGTTGTGGTATGTTTTCCATAGAATTTATTTGTTTATGGGCAGCTGTAAAATTGCTTGTAAGATCATGTTTCACCCGGATGTTATAAATCTATCTCATTTACCTTTGACATAATGGTTGATGGAAGTTCAACCAAGAAGTGGCTATCTTGTCCCAAGATTTAATAATCGCTGCACACACAAATTGATTGTTTCAATTTGAGTGTTGAAAATTACCAAATATAGACTAAAAATGAAATTTATGTGTAACTTAATTAAAATTCTTGTGCATGGAAATGGTGTGAATTTTAGTTCCTCCATATGCTTGCAAACAATCCCTAATTTGCAGGGTTGAAACTAAATTATAGGAATACCAATTCCTTAGTGAAAGTAAAGACTAGGAAATTCATTATCGGTGGAGAATAGTTTATTTAATTTGAAAAATAGGCTATAAATAGCTAAATTTCGGGCTCATAAATGAAATGTATGAAATAGTTATCCATATTAGTTAATATGTTTAATGCACAGTACTCCAACTATTATTGTTTAATAAATAAATTGAAGTCTTTATAAATTTTAACTATTATTGCGCAGTAATTAGACCCTTCTTTCTTAATGAGTGATTGACTTTTTTTTCCCGCGAAAATAAGCATACTATTGTTATTCAATACTGAATCAAATAGTACATGATTTCAACATTCAAATGTTGTCTTCCCAAAATATTCCATGATCATAAAGTTCAGATAATACCCCAACAAACAAAAACAGATTAATTACAACATCCATAAGCCAAATAGGAGGTCCTAGACTAACTAGTCCAGAAAATACATGGTGCCAGAGTCTATCAGCTGATTCTCACAAAATTCATCCCACTATAAGTAGCCATCCTCTCCCTCCAATGCCAATTTAGACAGCTGATCAGCCTGAGAATTAAATTCTCTGTATATATGTTCCAGGGACAAATAACTGAAAGATCTAAGTTCATACTTAATTCTATTGCACCAGTTGACCAAATTCAGTACTTTCAGATCATATTCGCTCCTCGCCCCTTTAATAGTGACTCTAGAATCGCCAAAGATCTTTACCTTCACTAGTCCAAAGAGATTAGCCACACGTGTCACACACCATAATGCCAATAACTCTGCCTTCATATTTGTTCCTTTGCTACATTTCAGACGAAGAGTGAAATAGTGATCCATATTGAGGAAGATAACCCCACCTATGCCACAGTTCCCCATATTCGCTGCCCCATCAAATAATAGTGCAGGGTCATTTATAATAAGATGAAAATTCCCAATATTACGCCGAACAAGTTCTTCCTTATTATTCAGAAATTTTAAATAGTGACGCAATGCAGAATTGTAAGCACTATCCAGACTTGGATGGAGGTCCTCAAAGGTATCCTTATTCCTCACGCACCAAATAGCCCAGCAAATAAAGACCAGAAGAGTGGAACGTGTTTTGCATTTTTTGATCCACAATTGCAGACAGGTCTCCACATTGCTAGCACCCCACTTCACAGTAATGCCCAATATCTGATAAAATTTATCCCACAAACTCATCGTGAAGGAACAATCCAAGAAAAGATGTAATGTAGACTCATAACAGCTCTTACAAAGTATGCACTGACTTGGCCCCATCCATCCAATATTAGAAAGATTATCCCAAGTTTTAAGCCGATCTTGAATCACAAACCATATAAAACATTTGAGTTTAAGTGGGATATGCCAATGCCAGATTACCTTATACCACCAGTGATTGGGGAATATACATCTTTGCTTGATAATACAATTGTAAGCAGTGCTAGCAGTTACCCTGCCCATAACATCATTCCCAGGCCATACCACCTCATCTTCCTCAGAGCACAATTGGATGCCTGCTACATTTAAAGATTGTAGGTAGGTTTCCCATTCCCAGGCAACGTTACAAGGCAGATGTAGGTCCTCGGCATCAATCCAATAGCTATGTTGACTATCCTTTACAATAGTATTCAATGTGATCAACCCTGCATTCCTTAATATATATAATAACTCAGGAGATCATTTATATGCATCTTTTAATCCCAGAATAGGATCAACACCTGTAGCCACTTCAATCCCATTCCCCACTTTCCAACATAATTCAACAGCAAGCCAACAATATACCTTTAAGAAGCCATTCCATATAGGGGAGACCCCTCTCACCTTTTTTCTGGGCATCCTCAACCAGTGTGAAATCTTTGATTTTATATATTTATGATGAATGACCTTGGACCAGAGCGAGTTGCCAAATATAGCCCTCCACAAACTCTTCAACCGAAGTGATTCACTAAATACTGATAAGTCCTTTATCCCCCATCCCCCATATATGAAAGGTAAAGAGATCCTTTCCCATCCAATCATAGACAAACTGGATTTTTTCAAACCACCAATCCATAAGAAGTTAAATAGAAGTCTTCTTAATGAGTTGATCACTGAACAAGGCACCGGTAGTAGTGAGAACCAATAAACTGGGGTTCCAATAAGTACAGACTTGACCAAAGTAAGTTTACCCCCAATAGATAACAGACGGTATGTCTAGTGGGATATCCGAGCTTCAAACTTTTTTATCATCCATTGCCAATCTTTAATAAGGTATCCATTCAGTTTGAGATGAAAGCCGAGATAGGTGAAACCTTCAGCAATCTTACAACACTTATATGGAAACAGAGTTTGGATGTTCATCAATCTATGTCTTCCCCAACAAGATTTTCATAAAGACGTGACTTTTTCAAGCTGACCTGCATACCTGATGCTTTACAAAATAGGTCAATAATACCCTGATACAGCCTCCATTCATCCACCGAATCATTACCAGCAATTAATACATCATCCACAAATAGAACATGTGAGAGATATAAGTCCTTGGAAATTTTCAGGCCTTTGATCTTACCATCCTATTTAGCATGCATGATCAGCCTACTCAGCCCTTCAATTACCAATAGAAATAATAAAGGAGACATTGAGCAACCCTGTCGGATTCCCCTGGAACAACTGAAAAAAGATGTGGGAGCACCATTTACAAGTACATCAATGTTCATAGTATTCACATAGTCCATGATCCACTTAATAGCAAGAGATGTGACTCCAATTTGTATCAAAACAATCCTTAGAAAATCCCAACTGACTCGGTCATATGCCTTCTCTAAATCCATTTTCAGTAGAATTGATTTCTGCTACTTACACTTGATAGTATGAAGTAATTCTTGTGTTATACCAACAGTGTCATGGATTTGACGATCTTGTAAGAATCCAAATTGTTTAGGTGAAATATATTTAGAAAAAATAGGCTTGAGATGACCAGCAATAATCTTTGAAACAATATTATATGCTAGGTTGCATAATGCAATAGGTCTAAAGTCCCCAAATGTCTTAGGATCATTAACTTTTGGAATAATTGTGATAAATGTAGAATTTAAGGCACCTGAGATGTATCCCTACAACTTGGTATACTCCACCATCCTCAAAATGTCATCTCCCATGATATCAAAGAAATGAAGAAATAGCTCAACTGTCCAGCCATTAGGCCCTGGACTCTTCTCCTTGGTAAATAATTTAAGGTTCCTTTCCACCTCCTCCAAAGTAACCTCCCTGCACAACTCTTCAGCATCTTCATCTAAAAAAAATTTAGGGTAAAGTCTTGCCACTTGGAACTGTGATAATAAGTCACAGCCTTTATCATCAATGTAGATACTACTAACATGTTTCTTTGCCAAAATCTGAAGATCCTTCTCACCTGTGACCACATTCCCCACCTCATCGGCCATTTTCCAGATAGTATTGTTGTTTCTCCTAGCCGAAGCATAGGTATGAAAAAATCTTGTATTCCTATTGCCAAAATTCACCCACAATGCCCAACTTTTCAGACGCCACTCCTCCTCCTCTTTTAAATATATGCTTTCTTTCTCAGTTTCCAATTTCTTCAGTAGCTCAAAATCATTACTGTCTAATGGGGCCTCCAAGTTGCATGAGTATAGAAACTGCAACTAAGTTTCCACATCCAATAAGGTTTTCCTATCCAACTGTTTATTTTTATGTATCCACTTTGTAACTTTCCCTTTCAGCTCCTTCAACTTCAAACAGAACAGGTCCACATGATTTAAATCATCATCGGCATTAGAATTTAACCAGGCATCATTGAAAAAATGTACAAATTCATCGTTGGATAGCCAAGAACAGTCAAATTTAAAAGGGTAATTATGCTGGAGAGGACAATCGTCCAGTTGTAGAAAGATAGGCCAGTGGTCCGAAATATTAACCTCTCCAACCCAAGATCTATACCAATTGCAAGACTCTAGAAATGGTGCAAGAAATTTGTCTTATCTTTTAAGAATGCCTTCATGACCTCCTCTGCCATTGAACCAAGTAGGAGTGAAGACACCTGTGCAGACATCAATCAAGTCATTATTAACTAGAAACTCAGAAAAGAAATTTGCCAAAATGTCTATCTTTGCATTGGAACCCCATATTTCCTGAGCCAACCTAGTAAAATTTAAGTCGCCAGCCACAATAATGTTATCACTATTCAGAATATCATAAGATTGCAAACCAAGCCAGAAGTGCTCTCTATTTACTTAGCCATGGAATGGTTTACTGCGCATAGTACAATTCATTAAGAAACATGAAATATTTGTAAAGCAATGGTTTATTGCCCATATCTCAATCCATTAATAAAAATGAAATATTTGTAAAGCACTGATTAGTGATTTATTGCGCATATCTCAATTCATTAAGAAAAATGAAATATTTATAAAGTGAATATTTTCTGCACAATGTTTGAACCGTGAACTATTATTGTTTATTAAATACATAAGAAGGTAATTAACAACGGTTAAAGGTTGTTATTTAAGCTTACAATGAATGGTATCATGATTTTGGTAAACCACGGGATGGAATTATAAACCACATGAAGGTAATATGTCGTAACTGCATTGAGGTGCACATATTAACATTTTTACTTAATTGGTAAATTGAAAACAAATACTATGTGTTAAGGCTTAATTAAGATGCCTTGTAATGAATGGTATTTAAAAACCATAGGCTGATTTGCTTGTTTAAGAAAGGTTAAATGTTATGTTAGGCCAATAATGATTGATATTTAATTTGTAAAATTTACATGAATTGGAATTGTACGGGTTGGATTAATAAAGAGTTTATCATAATATTTCATGTATTGGAAATGTTTGTAATTGTATACTTATTAATGTATAAAAACCATTTCCCTAACATCGTACTACGCAGTTTTACCACACATGTAGTTTTTACTACGCAATTCTTATGTGCTTTAAATTTTATTAAGTTGGAATATTAATGTCATGCAACCAACATGGGTTGAACTATTGAGCACCCAATATTTCCTATGAAAGAATTTACTACCTAGAATTACTGCGCAGTTCTTATAGTGTTTTATTGCTTCTTACTGTGCAGTAAACTTAGATTTACTGCGCAATTTCTTATAGTGTTTTATTGCTTCTTAGATTTATTACACAATTCCTATAGTGTTTTATTGTTTCTTACTACGTAGTAAACTTAAATGGATATTGGTTATAATGATATGGAAATAAAGTTATAATTTCATTGTTCCATTTATTCCTACACTGTAATTTTAAATAATTATGTTATTTATAACTTATGTTATATGTTATGAATATGATTATTTAAATTTTTCTTACCATTATAATAATAAAAATACATTCCATGAAGGTTGTAATTGCTAGTCTAATAAACCTAGTTTCTCATTAGTGCGCAATTCATAATAGTGTTTTATTGCACATTTTTAATGCATGGTTTTTAATAGAATATTTACTACCTAGTTTTAGTAAAGGATTTAATAGGAAAGTTGGTCCAAGTATTAATTTATCATGGGTCCATTATAATGTATTTTTAATGGGAAATATTTATTATGTGAATTAATGGTGAAGTATAAATTAGAATTGATATCTGTGTGACATATAATTAAATTAGGCTTCCGCTAAAATATCTATTTAATATGTTTTTGCTATGCATTGTCACGCATTAGCTTAAATTATTCATATGAATATTATGCATGTAATACTTAAAAAAATATTATGTGTGTTAAGTTAATATGACACTAGGTGTGTTACAAATTGGTATCAGAGGTGAGGTTGCAACTCTTGAACCTTTGTCATTCCATTTTATTTGTCTGAAATGAATGTTTGCATGTTTAAAGATAAAATATATATGCATATGAAATATGATATGGACTAACAATCATGGATGATATCTCAGATTGCTAGTGTCAACAGAAGTTTTCAGGCCATTATACTCGTAGATTTCCAATAAAGTAAGCAAGCGAAATTGAAAAGATGGCAGATGTTCAATTTTCAGAATTTACTTCAATCTGATCTAGGATCTTAACTGAGAGAACAACATGTACAGCATATCTACAGCATATCAATCATGGAGACAATAATGCAAGCACACAAGAGACACAAAGATTTACTTGGGGAAAACCATAAAGGTGAAAAAACCCAATAACTTCCTCAGAGATAGATAGAGCAATGATACAACCAACCAAGAGAGATAGCCATAACCTAGCAGCAGATCCTCCTCCTCCATAAGTGCGCCACTCCTCCTTGAGTGCATGTGTGAGAAGTGAGTGAGCAAATAGAGTGCCTCCCGCACTCTATTTATACTTGACTTGACTTGCCTTTTTACCTAACTCATGTAGGCTCTAACTTAACCACATAACATAATGCTGACTGGGCCGACCCCCAATAGGATGGTCTAATAACCCTTAGACCCACATGGCCGACCCCCAATAGGGTGGTCTAATAACCCTTCGACCCACATGACTTATACAGGGCCAACCCCAACAAGGTGGTCTAATAACCCATCAAATATAAGTTACGACACTTACAATATAAATGACAACACTTCCTTATAGAGGAATAATACCATCTCTATAGGAATACAATATACATATATGTGAAAGACATTCCGAAGTTACATATACATCAACACTCCCTCTTAACTAGGAAGGTATTTCTCAGCACAGTTCTTCTAGCACAAGTCATCTTCTCTGGATCATCGTCACTGGATAATCGTCATCGAGTCATCATCATCGTCACTGCTGCTGCTATCTCAATCAATCTCTGAATCTACTCGTCATAGGAAGTTCTACAGAGCCAGTCCTTTTTCATACTGGATGTAGGCCCACCACCTGCAGGTCTTCATCATCACTGGCCATACTGTGGAATTCTCAGGACTTATTATGTGCGTCACAAAACCTCGAAAGAGCATCCCAGGCTGTTACGAGCACACAACTCTACCTATAGGATCTCCCAGGGCACCGAATTACATGTGACCTCACCACAAAACCTCGCAAGAGCATCCCAGGCTGTTACGAGCACACAAATCTACCTATAGGATCTCCCAGGGCAACGAATTACATGTGGTCATGGAAAAACCTCGCAAGAGCATCCCAGGACTGATTACGGGCACACAGCCCAACCTATCGGATCTCCCAGGGAAATGAATTACATGCCATAGGACAAAACCTCGAAAGAGCATCTGCCAGATATCCCAGGGAACCGAATTACATGCCATAGGAAAAACCTCGAAAGATTATCTGCAGATCTCCTAGGGCACCGAATTACATGTCCTCCCAGAGCAAAACCTCGAAAGAGCATTTGCCAGATGTCCCAGGGCACCGAATTACATGCCATAGGCAAAACCTCGAAAGACCATCTGCAAATCTCCCAGGGCACCGGATTACATGCTCATCTGCACAACCTGATCCACGGCCACAGAGTATCAACCTGATACTCACCATACATCATCCTGATGTATCCATGATCATCCTGATCATCATCACTGCAACGTCCTGCTGCATGTCATCTAGAGCAACATCCTGAAGCTCGTCATCTATGATCATCCTGATCATCACTGCAACATCCTGCTGCATGTCATCTGGAGCAACATCCTGAAGCTCGTCATCTATGATCATCCTGATCATCACTGCAACATCCTGCTGCATGATCCACCTGATCATCAATGCATCTACCTGATGCATACCAAGTATCTACCTGATACATATCATCATACATGATCCTCCTGATCATCAATGTATCCACCTAATACAAATACATGATACATATCATCATACATGATCCTCCTGATCATCAATGCATCTACCTGATGCATACCATCTGGAGCAACATCCTGAAGCTCGTCATCTATGATCATCCTGATCATCAATGCATCTACCTGATGCATACCATCTGGAGCAACATCCTGAAGCTCGTCATCTATGATCATCCTGATCATCAATGCATCTACCTGATGCATACCATCATACATGATCCTCCTGATCATCAATGCATCTACCTGATGCATACCAAGTATCTACCCGATACATATCATCATACATGATCCTCCTGATCATCAATGTATCCACCTGATACAAATATGATACATATCACCATACATGATCCACCTGATCATACAATGTATCCACCTGATACATATACAGATACATGGTCCAAGCATCCAACATGATGCATACATACATACATAAAATGATCCAACTGATCATATCCAGCATCCACATGATGCGTACATACATACATAAAAATGATCCCACTGATCATATCCAAGCAGAAACCAGAATATCATCCTGATGCTCATCATCCAGCGCTTACATCCACAGCCATGTGAAGGATCCTCCTTCCAACATGCTTGGAATGGCTTCAGCAAATGTGTCCATCACTTCTTCCTCGAAGTGTCCTCGATCTAAAGAACGCCAAGCCTCTCTCTGAAGTACTTGAACTTCACTCTGGCTAGTGGCTTCGTCAGCACATCTGCAATCTGCTCGTCCGTCGCAACATACAGAAGCTTCACAGCTCCTCTCTGCACCATATCCCTGATATAGTGATATTTGATCTCTATGTGTTTCGACCTGTCATGAAACACTGGGTTCTTAGACAGCTTCACACAACTCTGGTTATCACAGAAGATACCAGTAGCCTCCAACGGGAGATCAAATAACTCAGATAGTAGCTTCCGTAGCCATACTGCCTCACAACTAGCTGAGCAGGCTGCAACATATTCTGCCTCAGCTGTACTCAGTGCTACGCAGGACTGCTTCCTGCTAAACCAAGAGATCACACCTGATCCCATACTGAAGCAACACCCAGATGTGCTCTTCCTGTCTGCAGCATTGCCAGCCCAATCTGAATCAACATAACCTTGTAGGTTAAACTTTTGATTCGCTTCATACTTGAGCCCATAATCCACTGTACCCTTCAGGTACCTCAGAACATGCTTTACAGCAACCAGGTGAACACTCCTCGGATCCGTCAGGAACTGGCTCAATGTGTTCACAGCAAAGTAAATGTCTGGTCTCGTGTTCGTCAGGTACATCAAGGACCCAATCATCTGACGATACATAAACCGGCTCAGATGAAGCATCACAAAGAAGCTTCAGATTCAATGCCATAGGTGTGGCCATGGCCTTGCAATTCATCATCCCAAACCTCTTCAAGATCTCTTACTGCATACTTCCCTTGTCCAAGGAAGATTCCATCTACACTCTGCCACACCTCCATGCCAAAAACAAATAGTGCATCATCCCCAAGTTCTTCATCTCGAACTCGGTAGTAAGATTCCGCTGCGTGTCGGCAATCAATCTATCTTCACCTAATACAAACAGGTTATCCGCATACAAAAGTAGTACCACTGGATTGCCTTCCTCAACCTTGTAGTAAAGGTTGGAATCCTCTTTACTCTTGGTAACGCCCAAACTGGATAGAAAGCTGTCTATCCTACCATACCAAGTTCTGCACACATATCTGACTACACCATGCTGTCTTGAAATCCATCTGGTGCATCTTCTATTTCATCACGTTTATATTTCTCAATGCTTCCATCTGCAATATGCTTGATCTGATAGTCCCATTTGGAATTCATAACAAACTTCCCTTCACGTCTTGGGATTGCAACCCAAACATCATTCTTCATGATCGACGGATCATGGCATTCCATTTCTTCATCCCAGATCCTGGGAACTTCAATATCTTCAAGAGATATCTTTATTGTTGAACAAATGTTGTAGTTCTTCTTTTGTAGGAGATGGCATACAATCTTTCCTTTCTTTGTTCGTTGGGTGGACTCCCTCTGAGTCTTTGCTTCCTTGTAGGAGCTGTTGGAGTCCTAATCTGAAGTAGCTTCTTCCACACTTTTATGTTGTGGAATGTAGAAAGATGGTCAACTCCCTCTGAATATCTGCATCCTTGCAGAAACTACTGAAGTGTGCTCTTTTTCTTTCTTGCAGGAACAACTGGAGTGTGCTCCTTTGCTTTCTTGCAGGAGCAACTGGAGTGTGCTCCCTCTTGATCTTTGCTTCCTGAATTACCTGTTCTTGAACTCATATTCATCCTTGGTCCCTATGCATGCTTATTAGTATCATGATTGTGTTATCCTTGTGATTTCATATAAAATCATACATTCATTAGTATACTATTAAAACACAATAATTTCAAGCATGTATAGTGATTATCATTTCAAACAGAATAATAAGCATTAGCATTCAAGGTTTATGTGGGATTCTTATGGTTAGTCAAATCATAAGAAGCATAACATGTCTAAACCTGTAATTACTCAAACATATGACTCTTCAGGTTAGTTGAATCATCAATCAAGATAAGAGATATAATATGCATAAAACCTGTGATTATTCAAACCTATACCTTCATGACTCTTCTGTTTATTCATATCATCAATTATGGTAAGAAACATAATATGCATACAACCATGATTATTCAAACCTATGACTTCATGAATAACAACAGTATAAGATCCTAACCCAAGGTAGGATTCTATCTTGATATAGGAAAAACATACCTGGATTAGCATGCTAGTTAGTTATGTCTAACATACTCACATGATGTCTTCTTGTTCTTCTTCAATGACTTGTGCTAGTAACCTGTATATCTCATAGGTTAACCATTGTAGAAACAAGTTATACATACCTCGAAAGTAGATCTTCTATGTGATCCATGACAATGGATGAATCCTTGTCTTCATGTCACCATGATCATACATTCTTGAAGAAGAACATGATTTGTCTTTCTTGGTGTACCTTTCATGTTAGTAGACAACATAAACCTCATACAACACCATAATGCATTAGTACAATCATAAGTGTCAACACCCTAACCAATGAATATCTTCTATCATGCATTCATAATTTTGTTAAGGTGATACGACAAATCTAAAATCAAAATTGTACTAACCGTAATAACATGAAGACAAACATACCATAAACTTAATCATGGAAAAATATCGAAACATACCTCGATGAGTCATACCTGTCGAGATCGCTTGTAATCTTCTTATGTAAGGCCTTAGCCTCATCTCCCTCTGAAACAGGAACTTCTTCACTCATGCAGATGATCAATCCATCTTCTTCTAGGATTAACCCAATCCACTTGATTTGCAAGAACTGGACCTGGAGCTGGATATGGGTTTGTCAGAGAAACCCCAAAAATTCAAACTTTGAATTTCAAACTTCCGAAAGAATAGAAATATGCGCCTTGATGAGCTGATCAAACTGGTATATTCAGAATTTGAAAACTGCAAAGTTTCACTCCTCAATTTTGCCTTTGAAACTTCCGGATTCACTGGACGTGACCCTGAACTGGGGTTTGATGAAACCCACTCTTCTTCCCAATCAAAAAGTTTGATCCAAAGCTCTAAGCTTCTATTTTTCTGAGGAGCTTCCAGCCATGGTCACCGATTTCAAGAATTCCCATTTTTACAGAAGCCCTAATTTTCCACTTTTCTGATCAAAGTCCTGAACTAGGGTTTGATCAAGCCCGGCCTTCTGCCCAACCAAAAATTCTGATCTTTGTCTCTAAATTTCTATTTTGATGAGTAGCATCCAGCCGTGGTCTCCGATTACAAAAATTCCAACTTTCTTCAAAGCCCTAAATTCCGGAAGCCATGAATGAAGGTACTCAAAAATAATTCTGTTTTGACAGAAATATGTACCTGATTGTTTCTGGTGTAACTCTGAACTTTTCGATTCACAGGGTCTGAAAAAGTTTCCTGAAATAGCCTGACCTGTTATCTTTCCATCCTGACAGGTCTGACCTCAATTGGATTCTCTGAGAGAGAGTTATGCCAAATGTCGTAACGTGACCTGTTTTGGGATAAACCAGGAGAGCGAACTTGTACGGAGTGCCACGTGTCACTGTTTGAAATTCGGCCCCTGAAAACTTTTCTTGAGATAGCTCGTCCTGTTATCTTTCCATCCTGATAGGTCTGACCTCAATTGGACTCTCTGAGAGAGAGTTATGCCAAGTGTCGCAACGTGACCTGTTTATGGGATAATGCAGGAGAGCGCACTTGTACGGCGTGCCACATGTCACTGGTTTATCTTCGGCCTCTACAAAAAATGTTTGAGATAGTACAGTCTGTGTACTACCTGTCACTTTTTATGAAATTTCATTTGGAGCTTCCTAGCCCAAGTTATGACCTTTTTCCCAAGGTCACCTGATTTTGACTCAGATCTGGAAGAGGCAGAAACCCTATATTGTACAGATCATAAATCACAAAGTACAATGAATTATAGGTTGTCCTTTGGACACAAGGTACCTGGAGATTTAATCTTCGTCCTGTAACAATTTCAAATCCGAAAACTTCTCCAAAACGGATTTATAGCGAAAGTTCTACGATGACTAGTTTTTGCTATATCAAGCCCTAGCATCGTAAGTGCAACAAGTGTCATACATGCCATATCATGCCTTCTTTCAGGCTAGCTCTGATACCATGTTCAATTTTCAGAATTTACTTCAATCTGATCTAGGATCTTAACTGAGATAACAACATGTACAGCATATCTACAGCATATCAATCATGGAGACAATAATGCAAGCACACAAGAGACACAAAGATTTACTTGGGGAAAACCATAAAGGTGAAAAACCCCAATAACTTCCTCAGAGATAGATAGAGCAATGATACAACCTACCAAGAGAGATAGCCATAACCTAGCAGCAGATCATCCTCTTCCATAAGTGCACCACTCCTCCTTGAGTGCATGTGTGAGAAGTGAGTGAGCAAATAGAGTGCCTCCCGCACTCTATTTATACTTGACTTGACTTGCCTTTTTACCTAACTCATGTAGGCTCTAACTTAACCACATAACATAATGCTGACTGGGCCGAACCCCAATAGGGTGGTCTAATAACCCTTAGACCCACATGGCCGACCCCCAATAGGGTGGTCTAATAACCCTTCGACCCACATGACTTATACAGGGCCGACCCCAACAAGGTGGTCTAATAACCCATCAAATATAAGTTACGACACTTACAATATAAATGACGACACTTCCTTATAGAGGAATAATACCATCTCTATAGGAATACAATATACATATATGTGAAAGAGATTCCGAAGTTACATATACATCAACAGCAGAAGAGCCTGCAATATTATCCAACTTTTCTGAGGAATTTGGTATGGATGTTCAAAGAACTGAATACAATGGTCATTAGATTGAAATGGGAACAATGGAAGTGTTCCAAACCTTGAAGGACATACAATTTGGGAATGGAAAATTTTTACAGAACTTAGAACAACAAAACCAAATAAATCAACAAGTGATGCAGAATCTGGTACAATTACAAAATCAAATGCAACAAGTGTCTTCCATTGTAAGAAGGGAAGAAGAGGAATCAATTAACAGAGAATTTCTAGATAGATATCAACATTCCAAAGATAAATATGAAGGCAAAAAGGGGTTGCATTTCCCATATCAAACAGTTGAAAGTCATCATGGGAATGAGATGCCTGAAATCCAACATGATACTCATCCCAGAAGGCATTAGAAGAGAAAACACGATGTAAATATATTACAGGGTGAACTCAGGAAAATTAAACCTCCCACTTTCGATGGGGAAAAATATGAAGAAATTGTAGAGATTTGGATTATAGAAATGAAGAAATATTTGCAATTACATGATTATTATGGTAATCAAGAAGCTCGTATTACTATATTCAATCTTCAGGGAGAAGCTTACATGTGGTGGAAGCATCTGAAGCAAGTAAAAAATATGGATGAAAGGAAAATTTCATGGAAGAGTTTTCAAAGATATTTCAAACATGAATACTTTTCCCAGCAATAATATGATAAGAAGATGCAAGCGTTCTTAGAACTTAGACTAGAAAATATGACTATGGAAGAATATGAGAAAAGATTCCTAGAATTACTATGTTGCGTTGAATTTATTCAGGATGAAAAAGTTAATATTTAGTGATTTATCAGTGGTTTACCATCGTTCTACAAGGGCCGGATAACTTATGACAAACCTCGCACTTTGAAGGAATGCATTAGGAAAGCTAAATGTTTGTATGAGCAAGGTAAAAGTAGACAAGATGTGTGTAAAGTTTGGAAGGGTAAATTGAAAGATAAGCAGGACCAAAGGAAAAAGGGGTTTAAGTCACTTGGTGTTAAACAAGATTTGTTTAATTCTTCCCAACAGTCAAATATGAAAGGTGAATCAAAGGTGACTGAGTCTGTGGGACAAAAGAAACCATTCCAAGTTAAATGTTGGAAATGTGGAGGTGACCACTACCTAAGTAATTGTCCTGAAAGGAAAAATAAAGTTGTTGGTATGTATAATGTGAAAGAAGCTTCTACGATGGGAGATGTTGCTAGAAGCGTTCCTCGCATATACACAACTTTGGATAATCGTCAGGTCGACCACCAGTCATCAATGATTGAAATTGATGGTAAAATAAATGATTTGCCAATTTCAATTTTAATTGATTCTAGAGACTCTTACAATTATGTAAATACTAATATGGTTGAAAGATGTAATTTAGTAAGCAGTAAGCTGCCTAAGCATAGAATGGTACAATTGGCTACCAGAATTAAAAGGAAAATTACTTCCATGGTTAAAGATTGTTGTTTGGAAATGAATGGGTGTCATACCAAAGCTGATTTGCATATCATTCCTCTTGGCTCTTATGATGTGTTGATCGGAATGGATTGGTTGGATAAGCATTTTGCATTTTTGGACTGCCATAACAAAATCATTACTTGTCTGAATGAGAACAAGAATACAGTTCAGATAAATGGCATTCCAAGACCAATTTCCAGAAGAAAAATTTCATCCATGCATATGAAGAAATGTTTTAGAAAGGGGTGTTAGTTGTATTCTATACATGCAAAGGAAATGACAACTAAAAATGAACCAAGCATAAATGAACATCTAGTGCTAAATGAATTCGAGGATGTGTTCCAAGATGTACCTGGGTTACCACCAAAGTGGGACATTGAATTTACATTTGATTTGGTGCTTGGAGCTGTGTCAGGATCAAAATATCCTTATAGAATGAGTACCCAATAGCTGAGGGAATTGCATATGCAACTGGAATATTTATTAAAGAAGGGTTATATATGCCTCAGTGTATCACCTTGGGGAGCTCCATCGCTATTTGTAATAAATAAATATGGCACACTAATATTGTGTGTGGATTACAGGCAACTGAATAAAGCTACAATCAAGAACATGTATCCACTACCAAGGATTGATGATCTCTTTGATCAGTTGAGAGGGGAAAAATTATTTTCCAAGATTAATTTGAGATCTGGGTATCACCAAGTGCGCATAAAAGATGAGGACATAAACAAAACAACTTTTAGAACCAGGTACGGGCATTATGAATATACAGTATTTCCTTTCAAATTGACAAATTCCCCAACCACATTCATGTGTCTAATGAATGGTGTGTTTAAAGAATTTTTGGACAAGTTCATTATAGTGTTCCTGGATGATATTTTGGTGTATTCCAAATCAGAGGAAGAGCATGAAGAGAATCTTCAGATTACCTTGCAAATCCTGATATAAAAGAAACTATATGGAAAACTTAGCAAATGTTCATTCTATCAGAAGTAGCTCTTGTATTTGGGTCACATCATCTCTAAGGAGGTCGTATCAGTGGACCCAACGAAAATAAAATCCATACAGGAATGGCCTACTCCGAAAAGTGTCACAGAAGTGAGATCATTTATGGGGCTTGCAGGATATTACCAAAAGTTCACAGAATATTTCTCTCGGATTGCAAATACGATTACATCATTACAAAAGAAGGGCGTGAAGTTCATCTAGAACCAAAAGTGTGAAGACAAATTCAGACTCTTGAAATAATTACTCACATGTGCTCCAATATTAAAAATTCAGGATTCAGACAAAGAGTATGTGGTTTGTACATATGCATATCTAGAAGGATTCGATGGAGTTTTGATGCAAGATGGGAATGTGATTTTTTATCAATCACGAAAGCTAAAGGAACATGAAAATAACTATGCTACTCATGATCTGGAGTTAGCTTCTATAGTTCATACACTCCAGATGTGGAGGCATCATCTCATGGGGAAAAAATTTAAGCTAAATATGGATCATCATAGTCTGAAATATTTGTTTGAGCAACCTCACTTGAATGTTAGACAAGCCATATGGATTGAATTTCTACATGAATTCAATTTTGAAATCGAGTACATAAAGGGCAAATAGAACCAAGTGGCAGATGCACTTAGTAGAAGAAGTCAAATAATGCAAATTTCAACTATCAAGAATTGGAAATATGATTTAAAAATAAGGTTGCGGGAGTCACTAAAAGTAAATGATCATTATTTGCAAGTGGTGGTAGCATTGCAAACATACAATAGGCCATTAAAATTTTCCAAATATGCATTGGATGAAGATGGAATTCTTCAATTTAATGAAAAAAATTATATACCAACTGAAAGTGAATTGAAGAAAATTATATTACGCCAAATTCATAATGTTCCTTATGCAGGTCATCCTGGGTACCAAAAGATGTTGATAGCAATTAAGAAAGAGTATTATTGGCCAGGAATGAAGAAAGAAGTGGCCATATTTATTGCTCAATGCTTCAAATATCAAACAGTAAAAGTAAAACATAAACACCCTACTGGTCTACTCAATCCATTGTCGGTACCAGAATGGAAGTGGGATGTGGTAACCATTGATTTCATTACAAAGTTACCTAGAACACTTAAGCAGCACGACTCCATTATGGTAGTGGTTAAAAATTTGTCAAAGTCAACCCATTTTGTGCTGGTGCAGTCAACATTTAAAGCAACTAAGATCGCAAAAATTTATATGAGGGAAATTGCTAGGTTGCATGGTATTCCAAAAGAAATAGTTTCGGATCGAGATCCAAAGTTCACTTTGAACTTTTGGAAGGGTTTGTTCAGATAATTTGACACCAAGATCAATTTTAGTACAGCTTATCATCAGCAGACGGATGGATAGACTGAGCTAAATCAAATCATTGAGGACATGCTCAGAATGTATGTAATGGACAAACCTGATAAATGGGAATATTACTTGTACTTAGTGGAATTTACCTACAATAATGATTACGAATTGTCATTGAAGATGAGTCCATTTGAACCATTGTATGGCAGAAAATGTAATGTTCCAGTGAATTTGGACAAACCAGTGGATAGACTAATAGTTGGAACATAAATGCTTCAGGACATGGAACAATAGGTAACCAGGATCAAATAGAACTTGAAGGCAGTTAAAGATCGTCAGAAGAGTTATGCAGGTAAAAATAGAACGCATAAAGAGTTTCAAGTTGGGGACAAAGTGTTCCTAAAGGTTAGAGGTAGAAAAATTTCATTACGATTGGGTAACTGCAAGAAGTTGTCCGCCCAATTTTTTGGACCTTTTGAGATCCTAAACACAATTGGATCGGTAGCCTATGAGCTAGATCTACCTCCTATGGTTAATGTGCACAATGTTTTTCATGTTTCATTATTGAAAAAGTATGTTTATGATTCTAATCACATACTTGATTGGTCCATGGTACAGGAGGAACTCAAAGGGAAAATATAAGTACATACAGATTGAATATTAGAAAAAGAGTCAAGACACTTAGGAACAAGGTCATAGGATAGGTAAAATTCCAATGGACGCATTACAATCCTGAAGAAGTGACCTGGGAAGTTGAAGACAAGATGCAGGAAGAATATACCCATCTATTTTGAAGACTGTACATATGTAATTAAATATGAAAATTTTGTTCATGTGTTTTTGGACAAAGATAACACCGAGGATGGTGTTGAATTTAAGGGGAGGGGGTTGTAATACCCCTAGTTAAGACCCCTGGATTGATCCTAAGTACAATGTGAATATTATTATGTAATGCCTTAAACATGAGACAATTGTGCATTCCGACATTATAATAAAAAAAATTATAACTGGTTGTGGTTGAGGTAGAACACTGAAAAGATCGGGGACTCATGTAATCACTAGAGTCAGCAAGAGGGTTAAAATTCCTTTGGTGGGAAAACCTTTGCTATGACCCTTTTATAATCCTAAGTCCCTAAAAATACCCAAAGTTTTGGCTAAGTCATAATTCCACATAAATGACTTAAGACCTAAGTTTAAATTTTAATTAAGAATATGTGGGATTAAAGGGAAGTGATTATGTGTTTTAATTAATTGGTTGGGAGAGCCCGCGTGTTTTCCATTTTTGCATGCAGATACTTAGGCATGCAAGGAAAAGTTGGTGCGCACCATTCTGGTGGAAAGTGTGGAATAAAATTGATCTCTAGGAGAGGAATTACCATGCCAAGGTGTGCCTGAGAGAACATGAAAGACAAATTTTATCCGCGAATGAAAACTGATACGAATCCCTCAACCTGTGAGCCAAATTGTTGATAACTTGCTGCTGAAATGCTGTTCATTTTGTCTCTGGTCATTCCAGTGAAGTGGAAAATGGTGTAAGCACCTGACTTGATGGATTTCTGAGCACAATTAGCAGTGATGGGTTTCACTGTTGTGCAGTCATAATGAAATTAAGGAGGTTAAGTGCATTATTTGTCATGGAATTGGATTCAACCCAATTGTCATGAATGCGAAGTGTTATTTCTGAAAGAGTCTAAGAATTGGAGAGGTGTCTCTTTGGTGAATGCATGAGTCTTAGCTCGGGGGTGGCATTTTGCTAAAAAATAAATAATCAAAATTGCCTATGGTTGGGTGGAGTGTGCCTCACACACGGCCAGTTGCCCATTTCAAGTGTTTCCGGATAAGTTTTTATTTCACAATTTAGTTTAATTGATGAATGACAAAGAAAATTACATGTTTTAAATTCATGAGTTGTTTGTTTGCATTTCCATGCACTTAATTGACACAATTTTATTTCTGCAATTTATTTGCTTTCTCGTTAAATTCTAGGGTTTTATTTTCCATAAGGAATTAAATTGTGCATTCGTAAAATTAAAATCTCTGAGGTCAATTATAAATTCAAATAAATTCAAGGTAAGGGCATTTTTGCATGCTTAGCCATGGTATGTTTTCTATAGAATTTATTTGTTTATGGGAAACTATAAAATTGCATGTAAGATAATGTTTCACCCAGGTGTTATAAATCTATCTCATTTACCTTTGACATAATGGTTGATGGAAGTTCAAGCAAGAAGTGGCTATCTTGTCCTGAGATTTAATTGATTGTTTCAATTTGAGTGTTGAAAATTACCGAATATGGATTAAAATGAAATTTATGTGTAACTTAATTAAAATGCATGTGCATGGAAATGGTGTGAATTTTAATTCCGCCATATGCTTATCCCTAATTTGTAGGGTTGAAACTAAATTACATGAATACCAATTCCTCAGTAAAAGTAAAGACTAGGAAATTCATTCTTAGTGGGTAATAGTTTATTTAATTTGAAAAATAAGGTGTAAATTGCTAACTTTTGGGTTCATAAATGGAATGTATGAAATAGTTATCCATAGTAGTTAATATTTATTGCTCGGTAATTAGACCCTTCTTGCTTAATCATATCTCAATTCATTAAGAAAAATGAAATATTTGTAAAGCAATGGTTTATTGCACATATATCAATTCATTAAAAAAAATGAAATATTTGTAAAGCAATGGTTTAATGGTTTATTGCGCATATCTCAATTCATTAAGAAAAATAAAATATTTATAAAGTGAATATTTTGTGCACAATGCTTGAACCATGGAACTATTGTTGTTTATTAAATACATAAGAAGATAATTAACAATTGTTAAAGGTTGTTATTTAAGCTTAGCATGAATGGTATCATGGTTTTGTAAACCACGGACTAAAATTATAAACCAAATGAAGGTAATATGTGGTGACTGCATTGAGGTACACATAATTAACATTTTTACTTTAATTGGTAAATTGAAAACAAATACCATGTGTTAAGGCTTAATTATCATGCCTTGTAATGAATGGTATTTAAAAACCATGGGCTGATTTGCTTGTTTAAGAAAGGTTAAATGTTATGTTAAGTTAAATTTGGCCTTGTTTACTTATACCAAAAACCTAGTGCCAATAATGGTTGATATTTAATTTGTAAAATTTACATGAATTGGAATTGTATGGTTGGATTAATAAGGAGTTTGTCATAATATTTCATGTATTGGAAATGTTTGTAATTGTATAAAAAACATAAGTTTTACCACACATGTAGTTTTTGCAATTCTTATAGCTTCTTACTGTGCAATAAGCTTGTATTTATTGTGCATAAGCTTAAATGAATATTGGCCAAGTTATAATTTCCTTATTCCATTTATGCACGCAGTTACTTAAGATAGATAGGCTAGTTCTTATGATATGTTATTATATGCCTAGTTCTTACTAGGCATTTATTCCTATACTGTAATCTTAAATAATTATGTTATTTATAACTTATGTTATGACTATGATTATTAAGTTTTTCGTGCCATTATAATAAGAAAAATACATACCATGAAGGTTGTAATTGCTAATGTGATAAACCTAGTTTCTCATTAGTGTACAATTCATAATAGCGTTTTATGTTATTTATAACTTATGTTATGACTATGATTATTAAGTTTTTCGTGCCATTATAATAAGAAAAATACATACCATGAAGGTTGTAATTGCTAGTCTAATAAACCTAGTTTCTCATTAGTGTGCAATTCATAATAGTGTTTTATTGCATGATTTTATTGTACAGTTTTTACTGCGCAATTTTAATAAAGGATTTAATAGGAAAGTTGGTCCAAGTATTAATTTATCATGGGTCCATTATAAGGTATTTTTAATGGGAAATATTTATTATGTGAATTAATGGTGAAGTAGAAATTAGAATTGATAAATGTGTGACATATAATTAAATTAGGCTTCCGCTAAAAGATTTATTTAATATGTATTTTCTATATATATATATATATATATATATATATATATATATATATATATATATATGTTAAGTTAATGTGACATTGTGTGTGTTACATTAGTTTGAATCAAATTTCATTGCAAGTTTTATTTCAAAGTATCACATCACACGTGTTTTACTAGTTGAAGCACACACTAAAGGATCTAAAGATTCATCTCAATTGAGTATGCTCTTTATCTTGTGCCCATGAAGCAACCTTGATGACTCATAAAAGTTGAGAGGTTTGAAATACATCATTTTTCACACCCTTAAATAAAAATTGGACCCTTTAAAATCATCCAACAACTTAATCCTAATGAAATTGAAATCCTCCATAGAAGGTCATAAGATAATTTATAGTGTAAATTACGATTGTTGGACTACACATCCAAATAATTCCCTTCAATTTATTTCATGAGAAATGGTAGTTGTTGTTTTCTATTAGGGTATTTTAAATCTTGTTATGCCAAGTGTGAAAAACCTAGATAAAAAGGCATGGTTCCCAAGGTTTCTAAAGCAAAGGTCAAGTTGTTTTTGTTGTTTACATTAAGCTACCCAACTCTTTGTGGAGGTGAAATTGACCACTTGAGGCCGAGCACTTATCCACACTTGAGGTAGGTATCTTAGTGGCCAAAGCCTAAGATTATTTCCAGGTGGCATTATGGGATGCATTTGAACCTAACTTAGATTTTGTTAGTTGTTGGAAGTTTTTTTGGTCCCTTAAGAGCATAGCCCCAACACCCCTCATTGTAACTAATTCATCCACACCTTCACTAGTCATCTTTAGTGGGTTCACAACCATCTGACAAAAGAGATATTAGAAGGCCTAGTTACCACATTGAGAAAAAGGGAATTAAGTCAATAGGATAACGTCAATGTTTCTTTAAATTACAATGAAATCGGTGTAATAAAGAAATACATATTCTAAATCAACATTAATACAACTTTGAAATACACACACATGCACCATTATTTGAATCTATTAACTTTACCATAATATTTCTTCATTTGTTTATTATATTTGTTTCATGTTGAACACACCACAAAACTTGATTCTCTCAAATTAGAAATCATAGTGAACTTACTTCCATCTCGACGTTCCTTAATACTTCAAGGCCTTCCTCCCATTGGAGGAGGAATTTTTTCTATCCATGACCCTCATCCTCAACACCGATGGCCACCACTTAGCACTCATATATGTGCATTTGCGATCGGCTCATGTGCTTAAACATGCCTTTCTCAATACCCCCCTTCACACACCTGTTTCAAACCCTTCCACGCTCGATGGAGGTACACCTCCACCAACTCAAACAACCTTTCCATTTATGTCTAGCTTAAAAATCTCAGATTTATCTAAACTCATCAATGATCCTATCCAACAAAACCTAGCATGGCCTCCCATGCCAATAGAGTTACTTGCATACATACACAAGTTTGAAAGAAAACAATGAGATAATCTCAAAACCCATGTGATGTCATTTCACTTATGGTGCTCGTCCAATAGCATAGTTGAAGATACCATATGTATTCACTTATTTCAGAGGAACCTTACAAGAATGGCATCGAAATAGTATGACATCATTCCTACTGGAACACATGGAACCATTGAGTCCATTGCCACTATCTTCCTCACTTATTTTCATCTCCCTATTCACCATGACCTTCGACTCAATATTCTTTCATAATTTAGGTAGAACACATATACTCACATTACCCACCACATCTATGAATGGAATAAATTATGCCCCATGTGTAAGATCAAAATCCAATGCAAATTCTTGTTATATTGGTTCCTCAAATCCCTTATCTTGATGATCGTCGATTATGTCACAACCACCATGTCAAATACTAAAGATGAAGCTATCCTCAAATCTCAACACTTTGATTTAATTTATGCCCGATCCAAGTATTTATACACAATCATTCTTGATTCCCCTCGACACATCACAAACTATTGATGGGATCATTGGGGTCATTTCCCATCAAGGGAACACGCCTAAAATTTATGGGACTATACCATAAAACCAACCACATGGTGAGCCCCATCCACCACCAGTTCCTATCATTCCATCAAGTGGACCTAACCCACATTATGGATCACTAACATATGGACCATATAATCCTAGTTTTCCATAAATGAGTGCAAAACTATCTGTTATGCACCCCCCCTGTTATGGGCCCACCAGCCCCAATTTCAAATCCATATGGGTCCCCCAATCCCTATGGGGTGGTCCCACCTATTAACCCTTATTTTCCATTTCTAGGTCATTTGCTAATAATGTTAATTGGTTCTCACCCAATAACACATGTAGCGGTAAACTTTGCTCAACCTTCTCCAGCACAATAGGTTCAATAGTTTAAAATATTGAATGATGAAAACACCCCTAATGTAGAATATCAAGGAAATAATAAGGTAAAGAACAAACAACATAACCAACGCCAAGGGTAAGGAGGCGACTTCCCTAACCAACAAAATTGTAATTCTAAAAACAAGAATTAGAACACTAGAAACAACAACCCACATAAGAAAAGAAAACACAAAAACATTAGGACTAACTTTTCTTACACCCTATGTGGAGAGTATGGCCATTACACACACCATTTCCAAAATATCCCTTAGTGTCAACATATAATAGAAGCGAAAGCTCAAAACCAACATGAATCCTCTTTAAGGAAATAACCTTACCCCACATCAACAAGCTATCTTATAGAACACCTTTGCCAATCAAGGGGTTGTTTCAAACCAACAAGAGGTTCAACAACCACATAACCCTCCCCTAGTAGGAGAGATATGTTACCAAAACATATACATGAATTCTACAGAGATTCATCTTACGACCCATAATCAATCCTATGAAATGCCAGAAAACCTACCCATGGAGTGAGAGGATGCCCTAGATTTCACTAGAAGGTATCTTCAAATTCCATGCCCTGGTAGTGATGCTACCCCATGAGAACCAAAACCACCTCTACAAAATACTACCCACAATCCTCATGTGATATTTGCACTCAACTACAACATCGTATAGGATTTAGCCCAATCCCCCACTACCATGTCTATTGTTGAAGTTCTTCAATATTGTCCTTCCGATAAGAAGGCATTACTATTAGAAATATGTAGCATATAACCATATGAATCATGCCTTACGAATTTTTATTTAGACACTGATGAACCATGGTTTTCTTCATTCATCATATTCCAAATCCTTGTCACTATCAAGAATATCATCATTCATAGGTCAAGGTGTCTCTACTTGTGTCATGTCAACAATTTTTTGGAAAAATATTGGATCTTCAAACCTTTTCCCTTTGGAAATCACCCTCCATGCTTATGATGGCCATCCCTTACAACCACGAGGACCTTACTAGAAGGTCCCTTTCGAGATAGGGAAAAAAATGGTTCTCCTCAATGTATAAGTCAATGACACTCAAATTAACTACACCATGCTCCTAAGTCATAGTTATATGTATACCATGAAGGTGGTCACCTCCTTAGTCTTCCACACCATGATGTTCCCCAACAATGGGAAAGTGGTGACCCTTGACCAACTTACTTAATATGAGCCTCACCCCATTGGAAACCCTAATAATATCCTACCTATAACAAGATCATAGAAGCTTCCATATTTTAGTGAGATAGGACCTGGAATCTATAAAGACTCTTTATTGTTGGGAAGAATACATAGGACCACCACCTACCATTTCTTCATCAACCAACGACCCCATTTGTATTATCTTCTTCTTTGCATATCAACCATATCCCTCTACTTCCACATCTATGTCATCATCCGATATCGAGATCCATCCTGAATATGGAACCATTCCCTACCCTCCTTCAGTCATTCCTACCATAGAATTCCCTTTATGATTTTCCCCTCCTAGCATCCAAGGTACACCCATTATGGCTATTGTTGTGGGAAAAATAGCCACAGGGGTGCTTAGTCTTTCCACTTTGGGGGAATCCTTGAGGTTGCAACAAGGACACAATATTGTAAATTTTAAGTTAGTATCCCAAAATCCAAATGGAGAAGCAATCTCTAAACAAGAAATAAAAGAAACTAAAATGAAATAAAAATGGACAAGTGCTAAGTAAAAAAAAAAACAAGAGTATGCCAAACCAAATGTTGATTGCCCAATAGTCCAGCTAAATACAATGGTGTCACCTAGGAGGTGAGTGATTCATAGGGGAGCCAACAATATCCCTTAGGGGGGTCCTTTTTGCCGCACAATTGCAAGATAACTAGCATAGAACAATGGACAAACACTTGCTTCTTAGAGGAAGAAAGAAAGGGATATTTTGCATTCCAACTTGAGGTAAGAAGTGGATTGAAAGATGAGCTCTCAATGCAATTCTAATAGCATAACTTTGCTCTAAATTTTCTTCTATAGAATGCATGCCCATGTCCCCATTGTGGTTTTCTTGGGCGTTGATTGTTGATGTATATGTAACTTCGGAATGTATTTCATCTATGTATTTCATATATATTTATTGTACCCTTATAAGAGATGTGTTATTCCTCTATAAGGAAGTGTCATCACGTGGATTGACAAGTGTCACAAGTGTGTGTACTTGCCGATGGGTTATTAGACCACCATGTGTGGGGTCGGCCCTGAAATATATATTATATTGTGGATGTATCTAGATAGACAAGTCGGCCCCATAGTGTAACTGGGCAAACAGGTTAAGTATAAATAGAGATCGGGAGATCTCTATTTGGATCATTCGGAAAGACACACTTCTCTCACTCAGAAAGTGGCGCACTAGTGAGGAGGAGGATAATATACTCTAGGAGACTATCTCAAGTGTATTTTGGTTGTACTTTGGTTGAGCCATTGCTCTCTCTATCTCTAAGGAAGTTGTGGGGTTTTTCACCTTAGGGTTTTCCCCACAGAAACTCTGTGTCTCTTGTCTCTCATGCTTTTGATTCTTGTGATGCTTGTCATGATTATTGTGATTGTTATGCATTGATATACTGTATATGTTATTCTCTCAGTAAAGATCCAAGAGTATTGTGAATTAATGCTCAAATTTTAACATGGTATCAAAGCTAACCTGAGAAGAAGACATTTTGCAGTGACGAAAACTTGAGTTTCTTGTTTATTGGGTTTCTATCCACAGTTTTTGGAAATGCAGTATAGTAGATTGACTCTACTCATCAAGGAGAAACTATTTGTCCAATCAGAATTCAATTCTGAGCATTTTCAGATTTGGCCCTAAAAATTAGGGTTTCCACAAAAATAGGAATTTCTGAAATCTGAAGACATAGCTGGAAGCTCCTTGAAAAATCAAAGTTTAGAGCTTTGGATCGAGATTTTTGGCTAAGTAGATCTCCGGGAAACTCAAACCCTAATTTAGGGCTCTCCCTGGTGAACCCGTGAGGACAAAAAGGCAAATATGAAGGGTAAAGCTTTGCTGATCTCAAATTCTGAATACACCAGGATGATCAGCTCATCAAGGCGCATCTTTCTATCCTTTCAAAAAGTTGAAATTCACATTTTGAATTTTTAGGGTTTTTCTGACAAACCCTAATCCAGGACCAGATCCAGTTTTCAGCATTTCAAGTGGTAAGACCTAAATCTTTTTATTTCCATTTGAAGTACTCTTTAATATGTCTCACCACACCAAGCTTGAGGATAAGCTTGAAGGGGCTGATAACTTCCGAGCTTGGAAGTATAGGATTGGGTTAATCCTGGAAGAGAATGAGTTGGACTCATATATAAAAGAAGACATCGCTATCCTAGAGGATGAAGAGGCTAAGGTATTGCATAAGAAGAACTTGGTCAAGGCAAAGAGAATCATTGCCGATTCTATCAAAGACCGTCTCATACCCCATGTGTCTTCTCTAAAGACACCCAAGGCTATGTTTGACTCTTTGACCAAGCTATTTGAAGGAAAGAACATAAATTGGAAGATGACCCTACGGAATCAATTGAAAGGGGTCAAGATGTCGAATGGAGAAACCATTCAATCCTATTTCTCCAAGGTCTCTCAGATCAAGGAACAATTTGAAGCTGTAGATGAAATGGTGGAGAATGGTGAAATTGTTATGACTACTTTGAATGGCCTACCTAGGTCATGGGACTCTTTTATCCAGGGGATCTGTGCCAGAAAGAAGTTAATCTCCTTCAGCAGATTATGGGAGGAATGTTCTCAAGAAGAAGCAAGGCTTGTGGCAAGAGAAGAGAAGATGGGAAATGAATATCAAGCTCTCACAGCTCACACTAAGAAGGGCAAGTTCAAGAGGGAGCCATCCCATCACAAGAAGAAATCTTCTCATCATTTTCACAAAGACAAGAAAGATCTAAGGTGTTTCACTTGTAATGAGAAGGGTCACTTTGCTTCAGAATGTCCCAAGAAAAAAAGGGACAACAACAACAACAACAACTCCAACAAGAAGAAGAAGGGTAACAAAAGAAGGTACGATTCTCATGCTGCCGAAGATGATGAACCTCCAAAGAAGAAGGCTAGGGCAGAAAGTGATGATAGTAATAATGACTCATCAAGTGAAGAAGAGTATGTTTTAATCTCTGCTCTCACAGGTACTATCTCCCATGGTTGTAATGATTGGTTAATTGACAGTGGGGCTTCCAAACACATGATTGGGTTTAAAGAATCCTTTGTAAATCTATCTGAACATGAATCACCCCATAAAGTGAAACTTGGGGATGATTATCAATATCCCATCAAAGGAAGTGGTGAAGCCTCCTATAACCTAGATTCTGGAAAATCTTTGAAGATGAAAGAAGTCCTTTATGTACCTGGGCTCAAGAAGAATCTTCTCTCCATCTCTGCATTAGATGTAAAAGGCATGAGGGTTGCATTTGTGGATGGCCAAGTCCTAATGTGGCCAAAGGGAAAGACCATAGATGATGCATTTGTGATTGGAGAGCAAGAGGGAGGTTTGTATAAATTAAAAGGACAACCTGAACATGCCATGGTGCATGAATCCATGGAGCCAAGTGAACTTTGGCATAGAAGACTTGCTCATATGCACTATAGGGCACTTCCAATTGCAAGCAAGGCTATAGAGGGTCTTCCTAAAATAAATACCAAACATGAAGGTGTTTGCAAAGGATGTGCAAAAGGTAAGAATATTAAGAAGGCTTTCCCAAGCAGTGAAAGCAAGGAAAAAGATATCCTGGAAATCATCCACTCAGATGTATGTGGTCCTATGTCATCCAGTTCTCTAAGTGGGTATGTTTACTATGTCTCATTTATTGATGACTTCTCCAAGAATACTTGGGTATACTTCTTGAAGAACAAAGATTAGGTGTTTGATAAGTCCAAGGAATTCAAAACCTTGATGGAGAATCAAATTGACAAGAAGATCAAAACATTCAGATCCGACAATGGTGGAGAATTCACCTTAGGTGACTTCAAGAAGCTTTGTAGTGATTCAGGGATTAAGAGGGAGTTGACTGCTCCTTATAATCCTCAACAAAATGGATTTGCAGAAAGGAAGAACAGAACAATCATGGAAGCAGCAAGGGCAATGCTGCATGACCAGGATCTACCTATGCATCTATGGGTAGAAGCAGCTAGAACAGCTGTATATGTGCAGAACAGAACAGCCCACAAGATATTGGACAACAAGACACCAGAAGAGGTATTTTCTGGTAAGAAACCTGAAGTCGGCCATCCCAGAATATTTGGTTGTCCAGTATACACTCATGTCCCAAAGGAAAAGAGGACCAAAATAGATCCTTCAGGAAAGAAGGGTATCTTTGTGGGTTACAGTGAAAGCTCGAAGGCTTACAGAATATACTTTCCAGGGTTCAAGAAGATTGATGTCAGCAGGGATGTAACATTTGATGAAAACTCAGCATTCATCAAATCAAGGAAGGCACCTATCGAATTTTATGAAGAACCTAAGGAAACTAGATTTCAAGACACCACCATGACTAAAGCAATTCCAGAAGTTGTTCGTGAGTTTGAAGATCCGCAAGAACCTGTAGATCCACCCCGTGAGGATAACTCTCACAAGAGGAAACCTGCATGGGCTAGAGAGCTCATTCAATATGCAAAAAGATTTGGCATCCCAGAAGAAGAACACAGAGCAAAGAAAAGAACCAGATCACATACCAGCTATGTTGCTTTACTCTATGACATTATGAACAAAGAACCTTCCAGTTATGAAGAAGCAGCGGAAAAGAAAGAATGGAAGAATGCTATGGTTGAGGAATACCAATCAATAATTAAGAATGATGTTTAGGATGTTGTCCCAAGACCTAAAGAGAAGTCTGTTGTGACTTCCAAACGGATCTACAAAATCAAGCATGCTGCAGATGGTAGTGTAGAGAAATACAAAGCAACATTCGTAGCTCATGGCTTCTCTCAGAAAGAGGGAATAGATTATGAAGAAACTTTTGCACCTGTAGCCAGGTATACTTCCATCAGAACAGTACTTGCCCTGGCTGCAGCAATGAAATGGAAAATACACCAGATGGATGTCAAGACTGCTTTCTTGAATGGTGTAGTTGAAGAGGAAGTATATGTGGAGCAGCCACTCGGCTTTGAAATACATGACAGGGAGTCATATGTGTGCAGATTGAAGAAAGCCTTGTATGGCTTGAAGCAAGCCCCCAGAACTTGGTATGGTAGGATGGACAGTTTCCTATCTAGTTTGGGCTTTACCAAGAGTAAAGCGGATTCCAATCTTTACTACAAGGTTGAGGAAGGAAACCCTGTAATTCTACTTCTGTACGTGGAAGACTTATTTGTAACAGGAGATGACAGATTGATTGCAGATACTAAGAGGAAGCTTGCTGCTGAGTTCGATATGAAAGATTTGGGATTGATGCATTATTTCCTAGGTATGGAGGTGTGGTAGAATTCAGGTGGGATCTTCCTTTGTCAAGGGAAGTACACAGTAGATATCCTGAAGAGATTCGGGATGATGGATTGCAAGGCCATGGCCACACCCATGGCATCGAATCTGAAGCTTCTATGTGATGCTTCATCTGAGCCGGTTGATATCTCTATGTATCGTCAGATGATTGGGTCCTTGATGTACCTGATGAACACAAGACCAGATATTTGCTTTGCGGTGAACAATTGAGCCAGTTCCTAACGGATCCGAGGAGTGTTCACCTGGTTGCTGTAAAGCATGTTCTGAGGTACCTGAAGGGTACAGTGGATTATGGGATCAAGTATGAAGTGAATCAAAAGTTTAACCTGCAGGGTTAGGTTGATTCAGATTGGGCTGGCAGTGCTGCAGATAGGAAGAGCACATCTGGGTGCTGCTTCAGTATGGGATCAGGTGTGATCTCTTGGTTTAGCAGGAAGCAGTCCTGCGTAGCACTAAGTACAGCTGAGGCAGAGTATGTTGTAGCCTGTTCAACTAGTTGTGAGGCAGTATAGCTACGGAAGCTACTGTCTGAGTTATTTGATCTCCCGTTGGATGCTACTGGTATCTTTTGTGATAACCAAAGTTGTGTGAAGCTGTCCGAGAACCCAGTGTTTCATGACAGGTCGAAACACATAGAGATCAAATATCACTATATCAGGGATATGGTGCAGAGAGGAGCTGTGAAGCTCCTGTATATTGCGATGGACGAGCAGATTGCAGATGTGCTGACGAAGCCACTAGCCAGGGTGAAGTTCGAGTACTTTAGGGAGAGGCTTGGTGTTCTTCAGATTGATGACACTTCGAGGAAGAAGTGATGGACACATTTGCTGAAGCCATTCCAAGCATGTTGGAAGGAGGATCCTTCACATGGCTGTGGATGTAAGCGCTAGATGATGAGCATCAGGACGATGCTCCAGTTACTGCTCTGTATATGCATCATGTTGATGCTGGATATGATCAGTTGGATCATTTATATTTGTATGTATGTACGCATCATGTTGATGTTGGATATGATCATTTGGATCATTTATATTTGTATGTATGTATACATCATGTTGGATATTGGATATGATCGGTTGGATCATTTGTATGTATTTGTATATGCATAATGTTGGATGCTTGGACCATGTATCTGTATATGTATCAGGTGGATACATTGTATGATCAGGTGGATACATTGTATGATCAGGTAGATCATGTATGTTGATATGTATCATGTATTTGTATTTGTATCAGGTGGATACACTATATGATCAGATGGATCATGTATGATGATATGTATCAGGTAGATACTTGGTATGCATCAAGTGGATGCTCAGGTTGATCATGATTATGAGCTTCAGGATGTTGCTCCAGATGATATGTACCAGGATGGTACAGTGATGATGATCAGTATGATCATGGGCATCAGGATGATGCCTCGTGCGATGATGATCCATTGGATCATGAGTATCAGATTGATACTTGGAGGTCAGAGATGATATGTGGCAGGTTGTACAAATAGCATGTAATCAGTCCTGGGAGATCTTGCCGGTCGTGCTGCGGCACATAAATGTTCTTGGGGTACTCTTTCCGGTATTGCTATGTAGTATGTAATCATTCCTCAGATATCCGATAGGTTGAGCTGTGTGCTCGTAATCAGTCCTGGGATGAGGTATTACTACGGAGACATGTAATCAGTCCTGGAGATCCGAGAGGTTGAGCTGTGTGCTCGTACTTAGTCCTCGGATTCTCTTTAGAGATCTTTCCGGTCGTGCTGCAGCACATAAATGTTCCTGGGATGCTTTTTAAATGTTTTGTCTATACACATGTAATCAATCCTGGAGATCTGAGAGGTTGAGTTATATGCTCGTAATAAGTCCTAGGATGCTCTTTAGAGATCTTGTCGGTCGTGCTGCAGCACATAAATGTTCCTGGGATGCTCTTTAAAGGTATTGTGGAGGAGATGCATGTAATCAGTCCTGGGAGATCTTGCCGGTCGTGCTTAGGCACATAAATGTTCCTGGGATACTCTTTCTGGTATTCCATCCGCACATAAAATTACTCCTGAGAGGCCACCTCTATTAGACCATTCGCACAGATGATGAAGACCTGCAGGTGGTGGGCCTACATCCAGTATGAAAAAGGACTGGCTATGTAGAACTTCCTATGATGAGTAGAGTCAGAGATTGGTTGAGATAGCAGTAGCAGTGACGATGATGATGACGATGATTCCGAGAAGAAGACTTGTCTAGCAAAACTGTGTCGAGAAATACCTTCCTAGTTAAGAGGGAGTGTTGATGTATATGTAACTTCGGAATGTATTTCATCTATGTATTTCATATATATTTATTGTACCCTTATAAGAGATGTGTTATTTCTCTATAAGGAAGTGTCGTCATGTGGATTGACAAGTGTCGCAAGTGTGTGTACTTGTCGATGGGTTATTAGACCACCATGTGTGGGGTCGGCCCTGAAATATATATTATATTGTGGATGTATCTAGATAGACAAGTCAGCCCCATAGTGTAACT
This sequence comes from Larix kaempferi, assembly GCA_027924585.1. NCBI lineage: Eukaryota > Viridiplantae > Streptophyta > Pinopsida > Pinales > Pinaceae > Larix > Larix kaempferi. The sequence goes on along the minus strand of BSBM01000236.1, from coordinate 6,600,344 downwards.
AGGCAAACAAGTTAAGTATAAATAGAGATCGAGAGATCTCTATTTGGATCATTCGGAAAGACACACTTCTCTCACTCAGAAAGTGGTGCACTAGTGAGGAGGAGGATCATCTGCTCTAGGAGACTATCTCAAGTGTATTTTGGTTATACTTTGGTTGAGCCATTACTCTCTCTATCTCTGAGGAAGTTGTGGGGTTTTTCACCTTAGGGTTTTCCCCACGAAAACTCTATGTCTCTTGTCTCTTATGCTTTTGATTCTTGTGATGCTTGTCATGCTTATTGTGATTGTTATGCATTGATATACTGTATATGTTATTCTCTCAGTAAAGATCCAAGAGTATTGTGAATTTATGCTCAAATTTTAACATTGATGATACAAAGGGGGACAGAAATGGTATATTTCGCATGGAGGGATGAGAGGTTATCTATGAATCATAGTCGTACTGGGTGTCAGGGAATCTGAGGGGTGAAGCGAGCAGAATGCAAGGTGATAACATGTGGATGACAAACTTGGTGAGTGATTAGATTCCTTGGAATTGGGAGGGTTCAACATCATGGGTGCCAAAGTTTGAATAGGTTGTAATGGTATGCACACCCATGGCTGAACATGCTCTTTTTGGTAATCACATTGATGGCATTCCATTTACTAATAATTAGTACTATATGGTTATCAGCGGAGTTACTGGGTAAATTCTATGTAAACAGTGAGAATACACTACCTATATGCCATGTCGAGACGATATACATGTGCTTGAATTTTTTCCACCATTGTTGTATGATGGAAGGGTTGTTTCTTAATGATAATATTTCACACATGATGCAAGTAACCAAGAATAATAATGATTATGTCAAGAGTATTGACAATGCAGAAAAATGACAAGAAAAATAACATAGCTGGGGCTATGGCCATGAAAATGGGTGCCTGATGAAGTTTTTTCAAAAACTAAATGGATGATATCATGCTGAAGATCTCATGATGATAAACACGGAGGTGCTGATGGTTTTTCAAATAGATTTATGGTTTTTCGTACGGGGCATTTGAAAATTGGATCAATTAGCTACAAATAGGGATAGGGATCACTTTTCGAAATCATTTATACTGTTCATCATGTTGATGCCCTAAAGACATTTTTGTTGTTTTGGGGAGATTCTACTAAAGTATTTTGATTCTGTGAGTTTCATGTAAGCCTCTATCTCATTCTCTTCATTTTTATCTGATCAAATTTTAACTTGGGGAGTTATTTGGACTATAGGGCCAGCTGCAAGGGTTTTTGACTAGTCACACAAGTATCAAGGGAATCCTAATGCTTCCCTACATGGGATTTCTCTCGACAGTAACGCACCACATGGGACATGGTAGGCTCGATTGCACATTATTTTTGCATTGAACAATTGCGTGGATGCATGTTCGAATCATCCATCTCGCACGCTAATATACTACAGGGTTGTACTAGGTACATTCACACTAAGTGTGGCTAAGGTGATTGGTTTCCCATGTGGTTATATCGTGCGGTGGTGTGTGTGGATATTTGCATGGGTCATGCAACTTTCCAAATTTAAATTCATGTTATTTGTTGTCAATTTTTTAGTTTTTGTGGTACTAAAAACGAACTTTGGGTTTGGGTTTGTTGTGATTGCAGGTGCCCCCTTGCTTGTGATGATGGTGCTAGTTGAGTGGGAACCCCGTTGTTGAGTAGGAATTGCATTATGTGGGTGTCATGTCCCAAATTTGGTATTGGGTCACAATGGCCTAATCACATTGGCTCTATTCATTAGAGTTTGTCAAATTGATGCTAAAGGTCAAATAATTGCCAAGGAGGAAAATTACTAGTTTCCTAGGTTTGGGGTGGAAGCTTTGGGATTTGGAATAATGGGGATAATAAATGATGTTTGAACATTAGAATGGCATAAATATTTAATAAATGATCTAAATAAATATATACAAGTGAAAATCAAAGTGGCATTTCATCATGAAGACACATGGAGGAAGCGGGACCCACATATGGCTAGATTTCCCCACTACATTTGGCATCATTCTCTCACCAATTCGAATTCAAGGTGAATGGTAACATACTTGGGGGAGTCCAAAAGGTATTATTCATTGCATGACTCATCCAAGGTCGAAATATAGAGGAAGAGTAACTCCCATGGAAGAGGAAGAGGCAATTTGGAACTAGTGAGACACTTGGGCTAGATTCCCTAGCTCTATGACAACAATAATGAAGATGCTATGACACCTATGACACAAATCAGACTTGAAGGCTGACATATGACATATATGACATGTCAGGGCTAAAAATAGACTCCAAGAGGGCGCTCAAGGGTGATAGGGCAGCTAAGATGCTTCCACATGTGATTTGGTGGAAGTGGGAGACTAGGAATTGTTGTACAAGTGGCGTTCTTTGGAATCTCTTCCCAACATGAGTTGGAATGAGTCTCTTGGAAGGAATTCGACCCATGGAGGACATTAGAAGTTTATAAATGTCAATAACAAAGAATGAAACCAGCTTTTGATCATTTGTAGAATTTGCAATTGCATTTGTGAACAAGGAGAGCTAGTGGATGACTAGTTTCTTGCCTTAGCCAATTTCGACGGTGAAAGATTCCCATCCAAGTTGGTAATTGGAAAGGCCATTCAGAACTTTCATTTGGAGCTTTAATGGAGTATTTATTTGCAGGTGTAAGCTACAGGGCAGCTCATGGTTTCTTCTATTTCAGCTCACTCCTTCAACCATTTCCAGTTTTGATGGCATATTCTTGATCCTTGAGGGAGGGCGTTTTTGGTGAGCTATTGTACTCTTTGAGGAAGATTTTAATGCCCCATTTATTTTATAATATGAAGTAAATACTCTGTTCTTCATCTCCAAAAAGTTTCAGGTCGAAATTCCAAGTAGAAATGTATAAATCTCATTTTTAATGGAAGAACAATGTCATTTCCCCACTACCTTGTTGTGAACCAATGTATTGATGATGATTTCGAATGAATGGATGATTCTCTGATATATTTGTGATCAATATACTGCCATGGATGTCTTCTACAAGTTTCCTGTACTGTACCTGAGCATTTGAAGCATTTTTACTCAGTTTAGTTCTATTGGGAGGTGAAATAGTGCCATTTCCCCAAGGGTCGAATTGGGGATTTTTGCAGTTGAATGGGAGAGGGTGAGAACAGTTGTAATAATCCATTAATGGTGCATATGAGACATTAATAAAATAATTAACACATTACATACCTCTGTTCATAAATTTGAGTGGGTTTGGAGGCATTTGGGAAGCCATTTTCAGTACTTACCCCAGGGGGATTTGAACCCCAAATCACTAGTAAAATTGCATAATTGGTCCAGAATATTAAGAGAGTTTTCAGAGGTCTTTTGGTGGACATATGTCATCCATAAACATCATATTCAAGTTCTAATATCATTCATACACCTTCCTTGAAGATTTGAAGGCATTTGGAGTCAATTTGAGACCTAGAGGCCAATACTAGTCAAAGGAAAATCACTAGTAAAGTTACCTACATTGATCAGAATTGAAAGAGGATTTGCAGAAGTATTTTAAAGGTCCAAAGGAATCCCTGAAACACATATTTATGTTCTAATATAATTCATATACCTTCTCAGAATATTTGGGATCATTTGGGGCAAATTTGGGACCTAGAGATCCAAACTAGTCAAAGGTCGAACTAGGGGAAAAAAGTGGAAAATTGCAATTTTAATAAAATTCCTAATAAGGGACATTACAGTGGGGCTGCTCAAGTTTTTCTTATTCCCATAAATGAGATCGTGTAAGGATCTACTACGGGCGCTGCTTAGCATGTGGGATCTTCAAAGGGGTTGCTTCTGCAAGGGACATGAGGACCTAACCATTGAGAGTCATGATATTTACTTCCCGAGTAGGCTCCCCATTCATGGGATTAGGGATCCATTGTGTTCTTCATTGGATAGTTATTAGACTATTGACCAACTAATTTCTTAGTACTATGGTGGGAACCCGATAGCCAAGGCCTATGGGTAGATCACGATATCCCACATCCAGGACCTACTTATCTTGTCCATGGAGGAAACGGTGGTTAGAGTGCTCGAGGTGATGAGCACTAACAATATTATTGGGGGTCATCTTATGTTGGTGGAGCGGGTGATGAGTGGGAATCATCTAGCATGGGGGTGTATGCTACCATAGAACTTGCTATGATTGGAATTCTAGGGGTGTCTGATGCCCAATAAAGGTGGCAAGGAGGTAGGCCATATTTTCACATAGCAATGTCTACAGGTTTGAAGGCAGAGGATTGGTGCTATGGAGCGGTATCCCTAGAGTGGTATGGATTTTTGTTGGGATCCACAACTTCCTGTTCCTGTACATGGGTGGGATGCCCGAGGTGAGTAAAATATTGTTATTCATGTTTTGTCCATTTCTATATGCACATTTTTTTTGTTATGTATATATATTGAGTATTGACACATAGTGATGTTTGATGCAGATGTCGAGCCAGTGAGATTAGTTGGGGTGCCTCGAACTAAAAATGTACCATTGCCTCTAGGGCCTTGTTTCAAGCGACAACGTGATGAGTGTAATATCCCGATTTTGACCCCATTTCATTTAAAATGTAAATGGTGTAATATTGTTATAAAATCGTGGTGAGGAGCTCAAGGCCAAGGCCTCACCATCGATTTATTGTTCTCATAGCAGAAAATGAAAATTGATGCATATGTTTTGTGTGCTAGCCAGGCACAATAAAACCGTAAATATCATGTAAATATGTATTTTAATAAAATACCCACAACTAGCAATGCAATGAAATGCAACAAGAGTATGGGGGCATGACTTTTACAAGGAATTGGGAGGGGAATATTCAAACCCTTGAACCAATCAAGTCAAGCCAAGTGTCAATGAGGAAACCCATAAACCCTCAACTACCCATGTTGACTTTTGTACCCAATCATTTATTTCTCCCAAGAATTGGTTGAAATAGTTATTATTTGGGGAAATAGAGAGGTATGGCTGTCCAAATTCAGGTATGGGAAAGCCACTATTTTTTGGGAAAAAACATGTTTGGATTCTTGGGAAAGAAAAGAGCCATGAATTTACTCCCCAAGCCATCATTCATCAACCAGTTTGGCTCTCACGAGTTTGAAGCTACCTAGGTGTTTTTCTCCATGAAATTTATGTGTTTTCCTTCATTCTCAGCTGGGAGAAGGGTGTTTTGTGATATAGAATAGTGGGGAAGAAGAGGAATCTATTTTGGTGGTCCTAAGAGGTTGTTTTTTCCCTCTGAATGACCACATATCTGTCGGGGAACTTGTTTTTTCTCCCTGTCGATTTCCCTTCCCTCAATTCATTTTTGGGTGTGCCACAATTTGGGAAATCCATGGACACCATGTGTTGTGCATCCCATAGTTGAAAACGTTTACCCATGCCAACAATTGTGCTTGTTGTGTGTGGAAAGAGTATGTTGGGGTATGGGTTATGGGTATCCATTGCTTTGGATGTGCATGAGCTTGAGTGTTCCCTTTCCTTGTAGAAATCATGCCAAGCTCGGGGGTGGCAGTTGTGTTGAGAGATTGATAAACACAACTGGCCTATGGTTGGATGGAACGTTGCAGTTGCGTAGCTAGTCGCTTGGGACAACTTCACCATCAAGATAAGTATTCTCAATGTGTTTTACTTATGCAAATGGTTTTAATTTGATGATTGTTATTGATATGTTGAATGCATGTGAAATGTATGTGGATAGTTTAATTTCGCTGTGCATGTTTATTTTGATTTGCATCTGCACACATGAGTTTTATTTGCTATGAATATGTTCATAATGAATGGGGCTGAGTTTTTGTAAAATCCCATAATGCTAGTGTCATGTTCCCTTCCTTACGTTGGATCCATGGGAGGGGACATGACATATTGGTATCAGAGCACGAGGTTCCAACATTGGGCCTACATGGGCTACATCTCACAGTTGCAGAGGTAAGATCACTACTGATCATCATAAAAAGAAAGAATTTTTTTTTTAAATTCTAAGTTTTTTTTGAAGTTTTTGTCTAAGTATATGTCGGTGCAAAAATAAAAAATAACGCCGAAACTATCGGCGCGAAATCGGAAAATCCGTCGATACGTTCGGCGAGAAATCGAAAAAGTTGCTGAAAAGAGGTGTTTTGGCGAAAAATGAAATTTGTGTAGGTCGCCTCAAAATTGAAAGGTGCGCTGAAATGGTCAGCGCAAAAGTCAAAAGTCCATCGGAAGTGTTTCGGAGAAAAAGAGAAAAGTTCACCGAAAATGTCACTGAAAACCATAAAATTTTGTCGAAAAATGATCTTCGGTGAAAAAGAGTAAATATTCCCGATATGTTTCGGGGACAAATTGAAAATTGCGCTGAAACTATCGGTGACAAAGTGGAAATTGCGTCGATCGACGACAAATTCAAAAGGTCTCCAAAATAGGTCGATAGAAAATTAAAGTTGTGCCGATTGGTGAGAAAACTTTAAGTGCGTCGATCGAGTCAGCGGAAAATTTGAAGTTGCGCCGATTGGAGACAAAGGGACAAGTTAGCCAAAATAGGTCGACGACAAAGTGAAAAGTGCACCGAAACAAATCAGTGAGAAATGGGAATTGTGCCAATTGGAGGAAAACTGAAAGTGCACCAATCGACGACAAAATGAAAATCGTTGAAAAGGATTTCGGAGCAAAATGGAAAAGTGTGTCAATCGGAGCCAAATTGATTAGCCCACCGAAACAGGTTAGGGAAAAATGGAAAAGTCCACCAAAATAAAGAATTTCAGCAGTTTTCCCAGTGCAATTTGCAGGTGCCGAAAATTGAAAAATGTCATGGAACTTATGCGCCAAATTGCATGAAATCGAAATATTTACAAAAAAAAAAAAATGAGGGCCCCTTGATCCTCGTCGTCCCCCTAAGACATTATCGATTTTGAGAAATTTCTATGGTGATGGAAAGGCTAATAGAAATGGAAATGTTGCATTATGATAATAGTCCATGCGACAATTTGGCAAGTTGTGGATTATAAAAAAGGGTGATTCATATGTTTATGTAATTTGACAAAAGTTGGTGATTTTGAAGGGCTGCAGTTTTTGCTCAATAATCAGAAATAGGCATGCTTCTACTCTTTTCAAAGCATATCCATAGGAGGATAAGATAGAATGATCTTATTCTTAAAACATGTTTCTAGTTGTTTCATAAAGCAATCATGGTAAAATTGCTTGTTAGCTAGAAATGTAAAAGAATTGAACCAAGTATGGTTGGATGCTTGGTAACAAAGCAATATCATTAATGAGCAGGGATACTCAATTGAGAGTATCATCATAATTCATGTTAAAACATGTTGAATGGATAAGAATACACTCTTGTAGATTGAATTTTACAAAACTTCATGATGAAAGAAGGGGACTAAAAGGAAGTGATGGTTCCTTAGCCAGAACGTATGAAATGCATTCGCTATGCTCAGAATGTGCAATAGAATTGCATAAAGGGGTTGTGGAATCTTTATTATGAGTAAATGTTTGTAATATGCATTAGGGACGAGTGACAGTCGTGTCTAATCATTGGAGGATGAAAGGGACCAATAATGGATATTGGTGCCTTGGATAAGAACGCATCCAATGTATTATTGTTAGCAATGTATGCAATTTGAATTGCAAGGAAGAGCCATGGGAGCTCTTAATTATCAAAGATGGATATTGTATTCAATGAAAGAATTCTCAACAAGTAATGGAATAGGTTATCAGGTAAGGGACATGTAAATTGTAAAGGTGATGGGATAATCATCCTTGCAGGCAACTGATTGCTTGCTAAGATATGTTGTTGGATAGAAACCAACAACTTATGAGTAAGTAATGAGAATGGGTAAGGAAATTCCATTCTACCAAAAGTTGTCAATCATAGGAATAAGGCATCCTAGTATGTGGAATTGGCACACGGCTCATGATAGTGACATAGTGTCCATGCAAAGGCTTCTAATTGGGGAATGAGGCATTCACATGTGTGAATCAAGTATGTGGTTTAGAATTGTGGCAAATATTTCCGTGAGAAAGAAAATGATGTATCATAGTTGAATAAGGTGCAAGGGCATATATTGGACCTGGAAAAGACTCCTTGTGGAGTTGCAATTGAATCAATTGAAGTGTTGATTGGTGCTAGGAATTTAAGAAAGGTCAATTTGAACTTGGCCATAATTTCCGAAAGCAATTGGAGCAGTAAGGAAATGTTGATAAAGAGGGAAATTTCTCACCTTAAACTATTTATGTTTATAACATAAGCATTGCGTGCTTGGAAAGTAGCAAGTAGGAATTCTATACATGAGTATATGTATTGAATTGTTGCTTGGTGAGAAAATCATAACTAATGATTCCTTGTGTGCTCGCTAGAGAGGCCATGAAATTGGATCAGCGATGATGTGGAAGAGAAAATTCGATGCTATGATGAGGGATTGGAAAGGGATAATTACTTAACTCCTCTCTTGCTATTGTATTTATAGTTTGTGAGTTTTATATACAAAAAATTATGCCATAGAAATGTTGAAAATGCAAGAGATTAGATAGATGAAGTGAATATGCACTAGTTAGCATATTAATAGACATTGCACAGCGCATGTGAAGATGTTTGTGCATGTATATGATGTTGCATGTTGGTAAAAATAGTGAAGTTTTACATATGCAATGAGCCACTTAAGTGTAGTTGTTAATAATTAGTGGTGTTCGCATTGGTTGTAGGACTAGAGACAACCGAAGCATGGCTAAAGATGTTGACTATGTTGTTGCATGCGACCAACAACCTTATGAAAGGTTGGGGAAAAAAATCTATGATCACGAGGTTGGTGGAAGGATGGTGTAATCCTTTGCAAGAGACCAACTGATCAGGTAACATCAAAGATGTTAATGTAAGCCATGCAAATAATGGTTTATTTATGTTGATTGCATAAGTACAAAAAGAGGATTGGGTAAGAATCCTTGAGCCATATTTACTAATTGTAAATTGGTATGTATGTGATGTTGAATGCATTTATGTGAACATTATCCCATCGGGTATGGTGAGGCATGTCGTAGTAAGGGAAAGGATCCTTATACCATCTAGTTGTTTTGAATTGTAAATGTATTCATATGAAAATATATCATGCCATTTGTGTATTTTGGTTATGAGTTTAATAACCAAAGCAAGTGAGGACTTATGGTCTTGCTGTGGTAGTGCATGCCATATGAGATAGTCATGGTTAAGGCCATAATGTGGTTGGAATGGTAATGCTACAGTGTTACACAAGTACCCCATGAACCCCCTATTGGTGTTAATTTGGGATGAAACCTCTTTTCCAACAACCAGGGAGTGAGAAAACTCATGATGTGTTGTTCGGGTGGAGAAGGAAGGCACCCAAATAAGTTAACCACGTGATTGGGGAGATGGTTGGGTGATGTGTTGAGCAAATAGCCATACTTTCCAAAACATCATGGTGGAATGCATGACATGACATTATAGTAATCATGAATCAATGTGAGGTTGCATTGAGTGAATGCACATTAAACGACTAAGTAAATGTTGTGAATGTGCATGCATATGTGTGGGTGCACATGTTGAGATGCATTGTGTGAATGCATGGTTGTGGCATATATTTCATTGCAATTCAATAATAACTGGAATGGTAGAATTGTTGGAAATTATGAGATCATTTCATGAGCTTCCATGGATGCAGGAAAATGATTGCATGAAGAAGGTAGTCATGTTTGATGGGCTACCAAGAATGCTCTGTTGGGAGGATAGAGTTTCCTGCATGGATACGATCGCGTAATAATGAGAATTGAAAGTTTTATTTAATTTGCATAGATAATGTGACTGTATCTTGCAATTTTATTGTGATAATGATGCACATAAAGTAAAATCATTTCATTTTCCTTGAGATACTAACAGCTGATAGTGTTTGAATTATTGAGTATTATAATTCTGAGATCACTTCAGTGACTATTGTAACAATGAAAATATTATATGCATGGATACTTACAAAGTGCTTGACTGATTGAAAATTTCAGATTAAAGGTAGAATTGTCTTGGATATGGCAATGTGGGTAAGTCCATAATAAAGACTGGAATCTACCATGTGCAAAAGCCAAATATTACGAGAAGGGTCTCATGGTTGTGAAATTTAACTTATGTATGGAACATATTGTAAATTTCAGATTTGGATTATCTAGAACTATGTCAAGAGGACCTGTTGTAAGTGGATGTTCATGTTATGGTGGCAAGTGTAAAACCATAATGGACAGAGTGATACCACTTACAAGAGCCAAACAATATGAGGATAGCCTCATGGTTAAATAAATCAAATTTCAGTAGAAGACATAATTGTAAATTCAGATTTGAATATGATTATTAATGTCATTGATTGGTTGACTGTTTGTGAATTGTGTCAGGAGGACACAATGCAGGAAGATCATGTGTTATGGCCTACAAGAGCTAAACATCATGATAAGGAACTCATGTTTTGGAAATCTAGTTTCCGTATGAAACAAATTTGAAAATTTATGATTGAAATTATTATGATGATGTCTCATGTGAACTACATGCTTGTGTGTAATGCAGGTGAGATGGTGAAAATATGTTAGTTGAGCAGATGTCAAATGTTAAAGTTGAAAATGAAAAGGAAATTACAAGAGTGGCTTGGGTTTGAGAAACCCTACAAAAATTTCGTATGTGTGCTTGTCTCTCCGCGGTGTTGTTAAACCTAGTAAGAGCATGGGTACTTAGGAGGATTGTATAGGAATTGGTAGCCTTTCTAAGCTCACACTGAAGAGAACTGGAGGGATGGGTACTCCTGAAGGACTGTGTAGTAGAGAAGGGGTACCATCCTTGTGTTGTGTGAGTGGGTATTGTGGGGCCATGCTAGCCTGCAGTCAAGTGAGTTACCTCTAGAGTTCCTGGATGGAGCCACTAGTTCGCATAGGAGAATGAGCCATGTAATTGTATTCTTTTATTTTATTTCCTGATAAACCAGTAGAGATGCTGGCTTGGAAATGGTTTTTGTATGCTTGATAAACCCAGTTGGAGAACTAGCTTAGCATATTGGTTAATGGCTGTTGTATGCTTGATAAACCCAGTCGGAGAAATGGCTTAGCACATTGGTTACTGGTTTTTGTATGCTTGATAAAACCAGTCGGAGAACTGGCTTAGCATATTGGTTAATGGAATGCCTGATAAACCCAGTCGGCATACTGGCTTGGCATTAGTAATTTGAATGATGTGGTGCAGCCAGTGTGCTGGTGTAACATTTGTTTTATACATATGCACAGGTGATCTGAGGCTTGCAAAAACTTGGTTACCTTTTGATGCACACCCTGAAGAGCACTGGAAGGGGTGGGTACACTCGAGGGACTGTGTAGCAGAGAAGAGGTACCATCCTTTTGTTGGGTGGGGCAGGTCTGTGGGTGCCATAGTTGTCTGAAGTCAATGAGGGATACCTATGGAGCTAAAGGAAGATGCTCATGTAGATAAGTATTTGATTTATCTTGCATCTTCTTGATTATTTAATGTGAATATTCATGTGTATATGATTCGAATATAGTTTTAGAAACTCTTGTTAAGAGATAAATCCTATGAGAATGGATTTGACATATGAATTGACTCAATGTTTGAGTATAGGTATTGTTGGAGGCAAGGACCTTGAAAGAATTTTAAGGATGCAAGGGACATGTGGTTGTCCTAAAAGGCTTAGTATGAGCAGATAAGGATTGGAAAGAGATCCAATGGACATTGATGAAGAGAGAGAAAGGCATTTCAGTTGCAGCTAAAAAGAAAGACATGGAACCTTGCTAAAAATAAAGAGAACACCGAGGACGATGTTATTCCAAGGGGGAGGGGATTGTAATATCCCGATTTTGACCCCATTTCATTTAAAATGTAAATGATGTAATATTGTTATAAAATCATGGTGAGGAGCTCAAAGCAAAGTCCCCACCATCAATTTACTGTTCTCGTAACGGCAAATGAAAATTGATGCATATGGTTTGTGTGTTATCTAGGCACAATAGAAACTGTAAATATCATGTAAATATGCATTTTAATAAAATACCCACAACTAGCAATGCAACAAGAGTATGGGGGCATGATTTCTACAAGGAATTGGGAGGGAAATATTCAAATCCTTGAACTAATCAATTCAAGCCAGTGTCAATGAGGAAACCCATAAACCCTCAACTACCCATGTTGAATTTTGTACCCAATCATTTATTTCTCCCAAGAATTGGTTGAAATAGTTATTATTTGGGGAAATGGAGAGGTATGGTTGTCAAAATTCGGGTATGGGCAAGGGTGTTGAGTAAATTCTTGAGCTCTGAAAATGTGGGGCACAAGTTTGTCGCATGTCCTATTTCTCCACACAATGCACATGGTTGTTGACTCTAGGGGTAGGGGTATTCATTGGTAAAATGGGGGCTTTCATATTTTTTTTTATTCCCCCATCATTAGGTTTAGCGACAACCAATGGTGGTTTTGTCATATGTGGAACCATTCCTGCAAACGATCTTGATGGTATTCTTGCGGGTGATACCAAAATAAAATTATAGTGGGATATTGGATTTGGTTCCATCTCATAATAAGGTGGTTTCAAATACCACACATGTAATCCCAAAGTAATCCCAAGTGATGTGAGTTGGGTAATCACCAGAGTTCCTTGCACTCCCATGGCGTAAAACAAGAAAGGGACCTAGAATATAGGTGGAACCAATGGAGTTATGGTTTGCTTCATGCCAGGACTAGTGTGAGGGCCCGATGTTGGTGTGGAATGGGCTTCTGACTTGTCTTCAGAGGTGAATAAATGCACATAATATTGTCTGTGGATGTGGGGATAATTGGTGGAGGACTAGAATATGCCCCTCGCAATGCAAAATATTTGTAAATACCCAAACCTATATCAACATATGAGGGGGAAGTGGTCGATCCTATGGTAGGTAGGATGTTTTCTGGGTTTCAGTTGGTATAAGGGTCATAGTAATTCAGATAATAAAGGGTGATGATTTTCCCATTGTGGGGAAACATCACAATGTGGAAAGACTGATGAAGAAACCACCTTCATGGCATACATGTAACTACGTCCCAAAAGAACGTTGTAACCAAGTTGAGCATCAACCACTTCGATATCCAAGAGTAAAATTTTTCCCCTAAATCAAAGGGGACATTCTGGTACAAACCCAATGATTTCAATGGTTTCCCTTCATAAGCACAGAGACCAATAAATTATGGGACTAATTCTAGTGATACTGGATGCTTCAAAACATGAGTAGAAATCACACAAGTTGATTCTCCTTCATCGATTATGCATCGATGAATTATTATGTTCTTGATTGTGACAGGGATATGGAAATTAACTAGTGAGGGTATCCATGGCTCACCTTTGTTAAGGATAAAGGTCATTAAGCGCAAATCAGAAGGGTTGATTTTGCATGTTGGGCCAGGTAAAGTTTTGGGTAAATTCTTCCGCATTTTTGGTGTGAACAAGGCCAAGGTGAAGTGGTCAAATGAAGAAGAGTCAACTCGACGTAGCCGCCAAGAATCCAGGAAGATGGGCATTTTGACTATGTCAAGGAAGAAGTTGAGTAATTTAGTTAGGATGTTTTGTACACATACATTTATGAGTGGAGTAGTTGAGTAGTGGGGTAGTGGGAGAGGGGCAGGTTGTGTGCACCCTATAAATATGTAATGGGTTGATAATTTTGAGGTTGTTAGTTAATCAATTAGTCATTTGGCTAGTCAATACTTGGTATTCAATTAATCCTATTTTGGTATGTATGTAAAAGCTATTGTATGCTACGAGAAAGAGTCGCATGATCTGTAGGCTGTGTATGTAGATCTACTGTAAAAGAAGAAGAAATCTGTAAGTCATTGTAAAAACATAAAGTGCTTACTTTTTACTGTGACTCATGAATAAAGAAAGCGCTTCCATGGTTTTCTCCCATTCGGGTTTCCACATTACATTTGGTGTTCACTGTGCATGAATGATGTGATATTGTGTTGTGTATTTTAATATGTTGAATATGGTTGAATAAGTGTTGATCAATGTGGATGTATGTATGATCTGTTAGTGAACATATGTTATAATTGGGTAAATGATATGCATGCAATCCTATGAACTGCTAAGTAATGTGGTCTATCGAAGTCTGGAATGTTATGGTTGTTAGTTTCTTGTCGCACCCCTTCGCTACTACAGAAATCTAGTTCCTGCAGTTCCCATAGATACCTCAGGTGAGACTTTTCCTGCTTCGCAGGTGATGCCGAAAGGGTCAGTGTCTTGTGGTTTTTGGTTGTTTAACTGAGTGAACCCTGGTTGAAGTAGATATGTCCCAACAAATGGTTTTGTTTTTCAGGAATGGTATTTGTGTCGAAGGGGTATGTGGCATTCGACTAAGCTTGAAATCCAGGATTGGGTAGATAAGAAGCTAAGAGAGTTTTCCGAAATACAGAACAAAGATCCATGCATTAATGCCGAAAAATGGTTAGATAAGTATATTTTTACAGATGTCCATGAAGTGCTCTTTGGAGAGCTTCATGTTATATTGACTAAATGGCTAGCAAGGTTAACATTTCAAAAGAGGTGCTTTCAAGGGGGTGAGCCTATGGTTTGGACACCTGAGCTAATCCAAACCTTTAAAGGTATTAATAATAAGATATCTCTTGCTATTGATTTTTTGTTAGATATATTAGAAGGGTATATTACTGAGTTTGTTGTAGATACCATAAAATCCTATAGCGTTGTTGAAAGGGATTTTTTCCAAGGACCATGAGGTAAGTACTTGAAATATTTGAAATTGTAGATTAAAATGATACTTTGTGAAAAAGGGGTTATGAGAATGGAATCTGATGAGTAATCCATTTGTGCATGGTGGTTCGCGGTGTCAGTGGGGAATGGTCTGAGAGTATGTTGTAAGAAGTATGAAAAGGGAAGGAAATAATGAAATGGATGAAGAGTGTGGTCTATTGCAGAGTGGAAGAATATTTTGGTCAAGTAAGAGAAGGAGAATTGCAACAAAAGGAAAGGGTTACAGTGTGATTGGAAGAAGGGAATACAAACCAATACCACAACTTGAAGAAGAATCTTATGATAGAGAGGAGGATAAAGAAGAAGTATACCATACCACTTCTGACGATGATCCCATTGAAATAGATCAGAATAGACACTGTGACATACATGTAACCACGTGTGCATCTCCAGAAACTGAGGTAGTAAATACTACCCCATCGCAGTTTGTACAAGCAAGTAGTAGTAGTAGTAATCATAATAGTAATTCGACAAATAATCCCTGTGTAAGTGTTGGTCTTGTAATACAAAATCAACCAGTAACCCTGAGAAGTAGAATGGCTGGGGATGATATACAATTGCCAATTTTTCAGGGTAATGGGTCAGAGGACCCAGAACAACATTGGTTTTTATGTGACGCAGTTTTGACTGTTAAGAAAGTGTAGGATGGCAATGTAAAAAGAGTGTAACTATTTACGACCTTTAGAGGTTGCGCCTTGGATTGGTTCATGAATTTTTAAAAAGTACCTACAGGACAACCACAGAAGAATTTGGAAGAAATTATAGATGCCTTAAAAGATGAATTTAAGAAACCAAAATATGAATCACAGTGTATTACTGAACTCAAAGAGATCAAGCAATCGAAAAATGAATTTATCTGGGACACTGACCAGAGATTCAAGACATTGATGGCTCGTGTAAACTTCGATATGATTGATGTTCAACATAAAGAATGGTTTATATCCTCTTTCTGATGCATCAAAAGATTATATCGCAGACTTGTCGTGCCCACTATATGTCAGTTAATTAAAACTTAACATGCAGAGTGCTAAACATAAATTATCAACCCAAGGAAGTCTTTTATTTCAGAGCTATCATGCAAAATATATGCGAGTACAATTTCTACCTGACATTGTTATCTATTGGTATGCAATCGAAACTATTTGTAAACTAAGTCACAACTTCTTGAAAGTAAATCAAACCTCAACCCATTCATAAATCAAACTGTAAATCGAACACACTTCAAACAAGATATATTCCTATGAAACAAGATCTGATTGCATAAATATAAAATAAGTCTTGTGTTGTCCAACAATCTATCAAAATGGATTAACATGAAAACGCTATGATAAATCTAATGAAATCATGAACTGAATAATAAAACAACTATGATAAATCTATTGAATGAAAGCATGAATTAATAAATAACAGATCTACAAAATAAAATACTTACAATCAACACTACCAGCATCTGCTCAGGGAAGAGGGCCCTTCCTCCACTGAGCAGATCTGGATCTCCACAATGAAAGTCTACAACTCCAGAATTAAGAAACTGCCAGCATGTATTATCATAATGGAAAAATTACAACAGATCTGGATCAAATCCTACATCATAACATTGTGTTCTCTCCTATCTTGCATCTTCTATCCTGCCTAATCTATCATGCTTAATCTCTATCAATCTTTTTCTCAATGAGATTGATTACATATTTATACATAAAATTATCTCATGGAAATGAAGAACTGAGCCCCCAACTTGTGATTTGCAACAGCTAGAACACGGTCGTAACTGTTGCCAACTTTGGAACCAGCCGCAACACCAAATCTGAAAAATACCCTCTTGAAGAACCACCTGCATATCGAAAACCGTAGCTCTTTTTGAATATTTCCTTGTGAGTCAGGTAAATGAGGATGTTACGCACAAAACCCATGTCTCGGATTTTTGAGATTCATTTCCATATGCCTGCAAATCAAGACGCGAATCAAGGTGTTCTTATGTGGCATGCGTTTTTTGTTAAGGCTGTAACAGCTGGCTATGAGCGTCCTGTACGTGACAACTCACTCCACAAACCATCATTAGTAAAATTATGCATAATAGTCTTTTAATTCATCAAAGATAAAAGAAAATAATCACTATTAACCACTTAAAACATCAATGGAAGTAGCAGGATGTTCAACGCGCAGCTACAACAAATGGATGAAAAATGGAATGATAAATAAGAAATAATGGTAAGAAAATGGATGAAAGGTATGTCGATAAATGATGGAAAAATGGACAATTCCAGGGCCCAACATCTCCCCCAAACTGAACTTGTTGCATGTCCTCATGCAACCCAATATCTGTGTAGCATCCAACTTGAAAAAAAACTCATTCACTTGTTCCTTCATTTTACCATTTGCACAGCTGCAGCTAGAAGAAATAGAGAGTTTAACACAAATTGGCAGAGTCACTTAGCGGAGGATTTAGCAGAAAATTTGGCGGATTCGCAACTCTTTAGTAGAAATTTGGCAAAGTCACAGCTTATTTTAGCAGAGAAATTGGCGAAGGTTTTAGCGAAGATTTTGGTGGAACAACGCTAAATGTAGCGGCAAATTTGGTGGAGTCAGCTTATTTTAGCAGAGAAGTTGGCGAAGGTTTTAGCGGCAAATTTGGCGAAACAGCGCTAAATTTAGCGACAAATTTGGCGGAGTCAGCTTATTTTAGCAAAGAAGTTGGCGAAGGTTTTAGCGGCAAATTTGGCGGAACAATGCTAAATTTAGCAGCAAATTTGGTGGACTTGCAGCTGTCGGAAAAGATGTCACAGCCGCTGGAAAAGATGTCGCAGCTACAGCAAAATGGGCAGCTGTCGGAAAGCGATCGCCGAAAAATATGTCGCAGCTACCGGAAAAGATGTCGCAGCTGCCGGAAAGCGGTCGCCGGAAAATATGTTGCAGCTACCGGAAAA
Organism: Larix kaempferi; assembly: GCA_027924585.1. Classification (NCBI taxonomy): domain Eukaryota; kingdom Viridiplantae; phylum Streptophyta; class Pinopsida; order Pinales; family Pinaceae; genus Larix; species Larix kaempferi. The sequence goes on along the minus strand of BSBM01000236.1, from coordinate 6,582,623 downwards.
GATGTCGCAGCTGCCGAAAAACGGGCAACTAATTTTAGCAAAGAAGTTGGCAAAGGTTTTAGCGGCAAATTTGGCGAAACAGCGCTAAATTTAGCGGCAAATTTGGTGGACTTGCAGCTGTCGGAAAAGATGTCCCAGCCGTCGGAAAAGATGTCGCAGCTGCCGGAAAACGGGCAGCTACCGGAAAGCGGTCGCCGGAAAATATGTCGCAGCTACCGGAAAAGATGTCACAGCTGCCGGAAAAGATGTCGCAGCTGCCGAAAAGCGGTCGCCGAAAAATATGTTGCAGCTGCTGGAAAAGATGTCGCAGCTGCCGAAAAACGGGCAGCTGCCGGAAAACGGGAAACGGCAATATTTTACGGCGTTTTAGTCTTTTTGAACAGGAAAATTCTAAAGCCATTTTCTCCCAAACGATGAACTGGGTTGGGCTGAAATTTTGCAGGCAAGTAGCTACCACTCTAATGCATCTCCACGCCAAAAATTAGACAAACCCACATCACAGATTTTGAGAAAAATGCGAATTGGCTGTAGGTGATTATGGCCATTTTCTCGAAAACCGCGCACTGGATTGAGCTGGAACTCGCCACAGTTGTTCATCATGTTGTTATGCATTCCCTGTCCAAATTTCATGAGAATCTAACTTACCAATTGAAAGATATGCCCACATCAAATTCTGCACTTTTGAACATGAATAAAAATGTATTGCAGCTGAACTTCCAGAGCCAATATTTCAAAAAATACAAACTGGGTTGGGCTGAAATTTTTCAAGCAGGTAAATACCATTATAGTGCATCTCCTCACCAAAAATTAGATGAACCCACATCACGGATTTCGAGAAAAATGCGAATTGGTTGTAGGTGATAATGGTCATTTTCTCGAAAACCGTGCACTGGATTGAGCTGAAACTTACCATGATTGTTCATCATGTTGTTATGCATTCCCTGTCCAAATTTCATGAGGATCCAATTCGTGGCTTGTGAGATATCCTTAAATCAAATTCTTCATTTTTGCCAGCTGTGAATGAATAAAAATCAGTATGCACAAAATGTCAAAAACCACTCCCCCAAACTGAATATGTTGCATGTCCTCATGCAAAAGAGGAGTTTTCGTCTTAGTTGTGAACAACCATTTCCCCCAAACTGAGTATTTTACCTTCCATTCATAAAATCAAGTGAACTTTGGGACTTTTGTTTTCTTGTATCTGCACTATCACTGTCAACATCCAATTTTTGTATATGTGCTAACTAGAAACACATCTTTGACTTACAAAAATAACTGTAGGCTGCCTGAAAAATGACTGTATGCTATTTGAAATTCACTATGTGAGCTCAATTTTTGATTCCCCATGGTTGTGGTTAAGTGTTCATAATGTATTGCAAAAATAAAATGACAATGCACAGGATATCTTCATACCAGCAAGAGATCAGATTTGCAAATTTCCTTTTGTGATGACCCAAGCTGCTCAAATATCATCTGACAATCACAGAATTTGTAGACCATCCATATGTCACAAGTGCCAAAAAAATACCAGTGATCTTCACAAGCCAAACTCACTACAGGAATTATCAGTCATGGGAAATAAAAGAGTTTTAGAACCATTTTCTCATCAAATTCATGGCAAATTCTATTACAATAAAGCACAGTAGATTTCATCCATTCTCATGGTTGAATGAAGGCTACTAGAATTTTTGTTGGTTATGCCCTTATCATGGAGTGCTTTGTAACACTTCAAATAATGCCAAACATTCTTTTGCACATTCCACAATAATCAAAATTCTGTCAAACTTGACAAATGACCAATGCTGAGAGTAATCATTACCTTCATGCTGCTGAGATATACTTCACATCAGACCTTGAAAAGGCTGCTACAGGATTTCCATTATGCATGTATCATGCTCATGATGGCTAAAACCAATGTATGCATTAGTGGATGGTAAAGATACCATATGTATAAGATGGTGGAAAATCCATATACCATATAAAATGTGGCTCTCAATAATTTTGAATTATGAAGATATAAACCATTATGTGCACCACTGAACAAAGCAAACAAATCAAAGAAATCATGCCTTTGTTTTCTATCGTGCTTGTGTGATAGCATACTCTTGAGAAAGAATGGCTTCTACATCAATTTTTCATGTTGTAGGTTCTTGTGTCTAGCCTATCCTTCTCTTTCAAGATGTGTATCAGCTGCTTTATTTCTCCTCATTATTTTTGTATGGCAACAGAGCATCGTTCCTTACTACTGGTTCTTGTGTGGCAGCAGCAAGACTTCTTTTCTTATTGCTGGTTCTTGTGTGACAGCAACAAGACTTCTTATTGTTGGTTCTTGTGTGACAACAATAAGGTATCCCTTTTTTTTTCATGCTTGGTCAATTGGGTTGGTGAGATGTTGGGTTGGAATTTGAAGTGGATGTGCATGAATGATGAAGTGTTAAAACTGAGTGGGAAATGATGGGAATGGATGGACATAAAATGCTATTTAGAAAATGGAAATGGCTAATGCTTAGTGGTTCTTCATGACATTTCCCTAAATCTTTAATATATCAAAAACTCATGCTATTTTACCTCAAGTGTTACCTCCATGGAAGCCTTGGTTGACATGAATGGACTGGTGTATGTTGGAGCTATGTAGGCTGATCTGATGCCGAGACATATGTATATGAGAGCTGAAACTGAATAAGACTGAATTTGATCCATGATATTGTGCTGGTTGCATGTAAGACTAACTGTTGAGACAATTGATGAGCAGAAATTCTACCATAGAAGCAGAAAGTCCTTTCTCTTATTCTGAAAATCAACTGCTGAACTGAAAATGGAAAAGAATTGCAAAACTACTGAACAAATGATGCTCCAAATCATTGTTGAAACCATTAGATCACATAATCTTCAACTGCTACAAACCCGAGGTACAATTCTTACCATGCGAATGAATGTGCTGGAGTCGAGCATGGGAAGAAATCATTGGATTACCAGCCATTAATGTATGCCGTTAACCAATGTGAAGAAACTCACCTTTGATGACAATGAGCTCTAAAGTACTTTAGTGCATATTGACAGGTACGAATGGATGTGCTGGAGTCGAGTCACCTGCAAGATTTGTCAATCAAGAGGCATTGATGAATCCCCATGATTAACAACAAGGAAATCTGCCATTGATTCATGTAGATACCAGGGCACTATAAAAACTCTAATCTTGATCCCAGATGATGTGTTGTAGTCGATGGGACAAGACCATTGGAAGGTGGAACTTAATGCATTCCACATCATCCAATACGAGTACAAAATAAATGATTGTGAAGAATCATAGTGAAAAATAGGACCAACATGAAACTCAGAAGCGGAAAGTATATGTGAAGTCATGATGTAGTAGTGATGGGAAATAAAATGATTATGGTGACTACATAAGCAGTGGAAAATGGGACTTCGACATAAATGGATTTTTGGGGTTTTGAAATGAGGAGGGTGAATGAATCTACCATAGGGAAACTGGCTTCTTGAGGGATTTCTTTCAGCAACAAGTGGGATGACAGGTGTCTAAAAATGATTCTTGGCATGTAGCAATGGGACTTGACTTTGGAAACATTGGACTCTGTATGGTTTGGACATCAATCTCTCCATGTTTTTTTTTTATGTGCTCAATCCATTTGCAAATTGATAAAAAGTCTTCAAGAGTCACTCGTGCATGCATTGACCTTCTTCTTCCAAGGACCTGCAAAACCTAGCATTTGCCTGCAATAAAACATGAGATGATGGAAGAAGAGAGATGATTGGTCTCTCTTCACCCAACACTTATGAAAAAAACAACAAGAAATTACTTATAAAACAAATCCAAAAAAAATGAACAAAGCAAAATCCATTTTATACCTGCAGGAGAGCAATGTCCATCTAGACTCACCAACGGTATTCTGATCATAGCTTCTTCGTTCCTTGTCCAAATTGAGTGATTCCAAAGCCAAATGAAAGTAAATTCATAGGTCTATTTCCATGAGAAACAGGTTTTTAAAATTCTATGCAATGATCTTCCAAATCACTCATTAACAGCCTGCATGACAAGGTGTCTTTTCGAATTCTGGACTAGACCAACAATCACGGTTTTAGGCTTAACTTTTTCGTTTGATAATGGATTGATGTGATTCCAATTGGATATGAAAGTAGATTCATATAGGTATCTCCATTAGAAACAGGTTTTGAATCCAACAAGAATTGATGGGTCAAATAAGCCAATGAACAGTCTAGAAAATAGAGTTTTAGGAATGCAGATTTGTGATAGGCAGTTGGTATTTTGGTCATAAAATTTGCATACGATATTGAAATGGAGTGATTCGAATTGCATTATAAACTAGATTCATAGGGGAATATACCAATAAAATAGGTTTGCAAAATATGTCCAATAAGGCATCCAAAAATTGACTGTTCCAGCTCTATTCTTAAGCTGCCAGCTTAACACCCTATTAGTATTTTGGCCATAAAATTTTCGTTTGACACCCAATCATAAAAATTCAAATTGTTTTTGGAAACTAGATTCAAAGGGATACTTGGGGTATAAACAGGTTTTTAAAATAAGTTCATTTGGTCTCCCAAAAATGGACTGTCCCGTCTATGTTTCAGTAAAATTTTCAAGCCAAAATGTCACAAAAATCCAATAAATTAAATTTAACCCCCCAAAAGTGATCGAAATAGGTGTGAATGATTTTAATGATGTAAATTTAAATATAACACACATCCATACCAAAAATTTCAAGCATTGAGCACCTAGATTGACTTACACGGTTTGTTGCAGCCATAGCTGCAACTCTTAAAAAATGACATAATTTTGAAATAAAGCATGTGAATTTTTATGGAAAATAAAAACTAAAGACATCATGATGTGCAACACACACATATCTCAAACTCATAAATTTTTACCTGTAGCACAGTCACAGCTGGGTGTTGCAGCTCCCTGTCACAGCGAGTGTTGCAGCTCATTGTTGTAACTGAGAGTAATCACTCACAGCTGGGTGTTGCAGCTAACAAATTCATGTCAAATTTCAAGCTTGAAGTGTTCCATAATCATGGGCTCATTTTCCTGTGGATCGTCCATTCACTTTCCATAATTATTGTAATTTTGTTTTCATGATATTTTTATTTTTATTTGTAACAAATAGAAACAAATTGAAATTGGGAAATTGATGACAAAAAGGACTTGAGCATTTTTGTTCAAATAGTCAACAATTCCAAAGAATTCATGAAAACATCTCATACCCATTCCTCATCTTTCTACTTTCTGATCTTCCAGATCGCAACAAGGCACAAGAAGAGAGCATACTTATTCAAAAATAAATAAAAAACTTAAACAAACAAAAGCATGGTTTTATTTTGTTATTCTATCCTACCCTATTCTATTTGGAAATATAAAAAAAATTCAAGTGTATGCATATTTCCAATGGAGACATTTTCGAAAAAGTGACTCAAGTATGCTCATACTCCCAATAGAAAAATATAACTTTATGAATTCTAGGATATGAGAGATCAACTTCCCTTGAAATGATGGTGCCAAGAATTGGTGAAGCATGGAATGATGCTGTAGACCGATAATAGATTGAAACCAAGCTTCAATATAGTCTTTGTTCCCTTGATTGCTCATGGATGTTACACCATGAAGATCCTTATTAAACTGATCTTCCTCAACGCATAAGATTTCCGAATCTAATGATGTGAATGATGCTTTTGGTTCCAATGGCTGTTCTCCATCAAATATTACGTGTGTATTGTTGATCTTGTCTGCTTGCTTATGAGGACTGGAAGAAACTCCATCTGCAAAACTTGGATTTAAAACATGTTCAGGCCTCGTATGGATTTGCTGCAACAATGCACAACCTTTTTGCAATGGTGTAGATGAGGTAGAACAAGAGCGAAATGTAGGAACATTTTGCAGTTCAGCACTGTAAGCATACTGTACTGCTTTATTATGGTTAGGGTGGAGGGTGGATTGGACAGGAAATTGTGTTGGATACCAAGGAGTTTGATGAGAAGATAGATGTGGCTAATGTAGATGATTGAGTTGTGAGGTTGATATTGAAGGACCAAGTTGTGTTGCAGCATGAGGGAGATTGGCCATATGATCATAAGATGGGCCATTCCAACCTTGTGGGTAAGGTAGGTAAGAGTTAAATTGAGGCTGCAACAGCTGCCATGGTGGAAGAGTATTCAATGGTTGAGTATGAGAGTAAGAAAATGGAGGGATAGAATTTCGAACCATAGATGTAGGCCATGGTTGACATGACTGTTGCAACGAGTTGGCTACAACTCCCAGATCTCTATGATATGTTTCTTTCATCCTTGGTAAGGAGAGACAATGATCTGTGGAATGATTCAAGTCACATATACCACAACTTTCAAGACTATCCAAAGGGAAATCTCTTGCTTCTCTTATTTCCTCCTGCTTTTCCTTATCCTGCAAAACAACCGATTGTGAATCAGCTTTAGAAATTTTAAATAAATTGCTGATTTCGGCTCGTAAAACTCTTGTTTTTGCAGCAGATTTCAAAAATAAAGATAAAAGTTCCTTAGAATTCTTACCAATCTTGAAGTTTCCTCTTGAATACCTTCTACATAACTCACAAATATCATCATATGCTAATTGAAATACATTACCTGTTCCGATCAGATTCAATATTTCTAAACATTCAGCTCGGATTCCCTTGAGTAGAAGTGTTTTTAAGATTTCCTTCCCCAGTTTCCTCTGTTTGGATCTTTGGAGGTTATATTGAAATCGTTCTATGTATTCCTGCAGACTCTCTTCTTCTCCTTGTGTCATTTCGAAGATGTCTTCATTAACCCTGCAATAATCTTGGTACCTTTTCAAGAACACATGTTTCATGTCTTCCCAAGTTTGTATACAATTCCCACCGAGGCTCATGAACCATCGAAGAGTTGTTCCTTTTAGAGTAAGGGGAAATACATTCAACTTTTGATCATTAGCACAATAACCATATCCTCTACAAAGTACTTCAAATTGAAATAAAAATACATCAGGGTCTTCGTTTTCCAAACCGTGAAAATTTGCTAGAACATGTGGGGGAATTCTTTTTGTTGGTGCCACTCCGCTCGAATCTCTGATGGGAAATTCGAAGGTAACAACTTCTCCATCTTTTTCACCTGCCATCTCTTCATTAGATTCTTTGTGTGCTATCTTGAGGCTCCTCCTTCGAATGTTCCTGTCAACTTGTTAGTAGAATGGGTGGTGCTCACAACACCACTAAGGGGAATGATAAGATTTATGAATCAAAGATTGAAAATGAAATAAAACTGAATGTAAAGACAGAAAATTAACACTCAAAATAAATTCAATAAACTGAAATGTAATCATGCAACCTACATGCCCTATTTTAACAATGCATCTGCAAAACAATGTCAGATGTACTATTGCACAATTGATAACTTCTCCGGCAACGGCGCCAAAATGTCATGCCCACTATATGTTAGTTAATTAAAACTTAACATGCAGAGTGCTAAACATAAATTATCAACCCGATGAAATCTTTTATTTCAAAGCTATCATGCAAAATATATGCGAGTACAATTTCTACCTGACATTGTTATCTATTGGTATGCAATCGAAACTATTTGTAAACTAAGTCACAACTTCTTGAAAGTAAATCAAACCTCAACCCATTCATAAATCAAACTGTAAATCGAACACACTTCAAACAAGATCTATTCCTATGAAACAAGATCTGATTGCATAAATATAAAATAAGTCTTGTGTTGTCCAACAATCTATCAAAATGGATTAAGATGAAAACGCTATGATAAATCTAATGAAATCATGAACTGAATAATAAAACAACTATGATAAATCTACTGAATGAAAGCATGAATTAATAAATAACAGATCTACAAAATAAAATACTTACAATCAACACTACCAGCATCTGCTCAGGGAAGAGGGCCCTTCCTCCACTGAGCAGATCTGGATCTCCACAATGAAAGTCTACAACTCAAGAATTAAGAAACTGCCAGCATGTATTATCATAATGGAAAAATTACAACAGATCTGGATCAAATCCTACATCATAACATTGTGTTCTCTCCTATCTTGCATCTTCTATCCTGCCTAATCTATCATGCTTAATCTCTATCAATCTTTTTCTCAATGAGATTGATTACATATTTATACATAAAATTATCTCATGGAAATGAAGAACTGAGCCCCCAACTTGTGATCTACAACAGCTAGAACACGGCCGTAACTGTTGGCAACTTTGGAACCGGTCGCAACACCAAATCTAGAAAATACCCTCTCGAAGAACCACCTGCATATCGCAAACCGTAGCTCTTTTTGACGATTTCCTCTCGATTCAGGTAAATGAGGATGTTACGCACAAAACCCATGTCTCGGATTTTTGAGATTCATTTCCATCTGCCCGCAAATCAAGACACGAATCAAGGTGTTCTTATGTGGCATGCGTTTTTTGTTAAGGCTGTAACAGCTGGCTATGAGCGTCCTGTACATGACAACTCACTCCACAAACCATCATTAGTAAAATTATGCATAATAGTCTTTTAATTCATCAAAGATAAAAGAAAATAATCACTATTAACCACTTAAAACATCAATGGAAGTAGCAGGCTGTTCAACGCGCAGCTACAACAAATGGATGAAAAATGGAATGATAAATAAGAAATAATGGTAAGAAAATGGATGAAAGGTATGTCGATAAATGATAGAAAAATGGACAATTCCAGGGCCCAACAAGACTAAGGCGCTTGAGCTGGCTATGAAACTCGAAGCATCACCTGTTGGAGATACTAGAGTAGGTACGGCTCAAATATAGTCGCAGCTGGAGAACCTGTCATTAAAAATTCAAGATGTCGAAAAAGGAAAGGACAATAGAGAAGAGCCATCAATGCAGAGCCTCCCTTTTGGAAAGAGGGGATCTTGCTGACTTCCAATTGATCGAGCATGCAGTTATAGTCTCAAAGACAATCAGTTTTATTGAGGAGGAAAGAGGCTCCTCTCGGTGGACCCACTTGATGGGAGATGACACAGATGGATACACATAGACTGAAATAGTGCATAAGGTAGTAGGTTTCTTCAAGTGCAAGATACTCAGATGCAAAGCTGGAAGTAGAGAGTCTAGATGTAGAGGGAGAAGGATACTTAGGTGAAGAGGGAGTAGGACGCTCTCGAATAGAGGGAATAGCTGCAACACAATTTTTTAATAAACAAGACTTTATATGGATTCAATCCGACACCCGTGTAATACCCCCAATTAAAAATTAGAGATATTAACTCTACATTTAACTACAAGAAGGAACTAGTCAAAAAATTTAACTAAAGATCCCCTTAATTTGAGCTTTCCCAAACACCTCCTGACCTGCCCGAATTTGTCCCAATTAGCCTTGAATGGACCCTAACAATCCCAAACACACTCAATTGATCACTAACATACTTCTAGTGGAGGTTAGGAAAGTTTTACATACGAATGATTATGGTTGTATGACCCATTTTTGCATATTTTACATAGATCAAACAACGACTCTTCCTAATTAACCAAAACTCTTTCCTAACAGCTCCAAATTGACCTAAACAGAACCAAATACATATGAATGACTCTCCAATAGACTTCAAAGGACTATTATGGGATCTTTGAACACTTTACACAGTCATTTATAACTGAGGGTGCGTTAGCATAATTGTACAGGTTGACCGACCAATAAAATGATCATAACTTGGGCATACGAAAACATTTTGGGATGAAATAATAGAATAGGGTTAAGAACCCAACATAATAGAATAGGGTTAAGAACCCAAAAAAACTCATAAATGGTCGAACCATAAACTAACTTTTGGCCCCCAAAACCCCAGTGCAATATTGTAAACATACACAACTGTAAAACTCCAAAATTGACACTAAAAGCTTCCAAATACACTTAATTCGAGACAAATAGGTTACTAACAGATATCAGGGGCTCATATGAATGTTTCAGACCCATACAGAAATTTTACACAACCATACATTGATAGATATACTCATGGAATTACAGATCTATACATAGTGAAACCAGTGCTTGAATATTGAGCAATGTATGAGGAAAAAGCACATTGATTTTCATTAAGAGAGGGAAATTTACATATACTACATTAATGGATGCTATGGAAGCTTGAAATATAGAGAAATATCTGCTTAAGAGAGAGAATAGATGGATTTTATAGAGCCATGGAAGAAAGAGAGATGAATGGTGCTCCATATGAGTAGTTTTCTTCCATTGTTGCGCCCTCCTTTGGTATATTTCGACCAAAATATTTATATATGTGTTGGTATAATTATATTTTAATTAATTTCCAATATTAAATTGTCAACCCGAGGCTCGTAAGCTTCGAGGTACAAGCACTATATGTGCAGGATTGAAGGAAAACCTAATATGACCTAACCTAGCATTACCTAGCCCAATGCTGACAAGCACACTTTAATTGCGAAAATGAACTACAAACTATGAATATAAATTCTATATCTCTATTTTAAATTGCAAAGTGGGTGCTACCATACAAATTAATTGCTTAAATCAAATGCTATGAATTTAAACTTCAAAGTTCCTAATTACAAAAATACAAGCTAAATAAATCTATGTTGACCATTAAATTAAAAACCCTATATTAAAGAAATTCTATGCTAATCATAAACTAAGTTCATGAACTAATTAACAAATTAACAGAATCTAATTAACCATTAACTATGAACTAATTAATATAACATCTACCCTTAAAATTATTGAAACAAATTCATAACCATCTACATTAAAAAATTAACAAATAAAGCTACTCTCTATCAAAATAAAGAACCTATTCTATTAATCAAAACATTAAATTCAAAGCAATTTAAATTACAATTTACAAAACAAAATCTAAACTAATTAATGTAAAAAAAAAACTCTAAACCAAACATTACAAACTAATTACTATAAATTACAAACTAAAAATTGTATTAAGTAGCTAAATTCTAAAAGTCAAATCAAAATTACAAAATAAAGTTACAAATGTAAATTACTATCAAATGGAAATAAATAAACTAACACTCAATCTCACCTTTGACTTACTTTATTACCTCATATTCAAATTTTAATCCATGTAACTTAAAGATTAATTCTTGTAGCTTAATTTAAACTCCATCCTTAAGTTAAAGACTCCGTGTATGCATTTCAAGATGATATCATATTAAGTAAGTCAATGTATATGTGTACGCAAATTTTCACTATAATGTTTAAATGATTATTGGTACATAAAGATTTACAAATGCATTCGAACTTTTGTTTAATGCATACACGCAGAGCATCACATAGATCAAACGGAGCATCAAATGTATTAATGCATACAGATATAGAGCATCAAGTGAATCGATGGCTTGAACAATGGAGTGATAATAAGTCCATAGTCAACGAAATATTTAATTAACTGTTGAAGTAGCATAACAAATTAAAATGGGTGAGCGGATTTCCATGTTGGAAAACAAACATTTAAATAATTAATTAATGGCCATGGTTGCGTTTGTTTAACGAGTTTTGTGTTTTTAATTTATATGGCATTGAAACATATAAGTGGCTTTCATGCTGGCAAATAATTGCCATATTCCATATTTATTAAAATTGACATGATTCATATTTATTGAAATTGTTATGATTCACATCATAATAATTTTATTTATGAATGCTTTAAAGTTTAAACAAATTTTATTAAAAATGATGAGTAGGTATAGTTTAAAAAATAATCATCATTTTAATGTTTTATTTTATTTTTATTATTTATTTATTTGTTTAAATTTAAAACAATATTATAAAAAGAATGTGTAAATTAGTGAACCAGAGCTTCAGCATTAATCCATGATTTTGATTTGTATATGTATGTTGATGTATTTGTAACTTTGGAAGATATTCTCTTGTATATTATATTTGTACTTTATTGTATCCCCAACGGAGATGCATTATTCTTCTGATTGGAAGTGTCGTCATTTGTATTTGCAAGTGTCACAAGTTACATTGAAAGTGTCGTCATTTGTATTTGATGGGTTATTAGACCACCTTGGTGGGGTCGTCCCTGTATGATTCACGTGGGTTAAATGGTTATTGGACCACCCTAGTGGGGTCGGCACGGTAACAAGTGGTAATGGGTTATTAAACTCTCCTAAGGGAGGTCGGCCCAGTTAGAGTAAAAGGCAAGTCAAGTCATTATATAAATAGAGAGTGTGTCTCTCTCATTCTACTCATTCATACACTCACTCACTTTGCATTAGTGAGAGAGAGGAGGAGTGCGCACAAGTGGAGGAGGAGCAACTGCTAGGAGGATATCTCTTATTGTGGGGTTTGATCTTTGTGATCTTTGTATTGATGTTGATTCTATCTCTGAGGAAGTTGCGGGATTTTTCACCTTCTTGATTTTCCTCGGTGAAATGCTTTGTGTCTCTTGTCTCTTGTGTTTGATATGTTGTACATGTTGTTTTCTCAGTTAAAATCCTAGATCGGATTGAATTAAATGATAAAAAACTAACAATGTAAATATATGGGACCAGAAAGATACAAAGGTAAATTTGTTCGTCAAAAGGGTAAGCCAAACCAATAAACCAATGTGAAACATGCTATCAAACCGAGGGCGGAACTTAGGGTCGGATGGAGTACCAAAATGAGGGTCATTTGATTCTAATCCAAAGTGTGGGAATGCATCATCAAGTGTGAGAATCAATTTATCACCAATAAAATGATATATAATGCATTAAAAATAATAAATCATGACATTCAATTTCACTGCTTTTAATTAATAGATTGAAAATAAAAGATAAGCTTTTGAGAGTGAATGTAATGATTTAGGTTTAAATGTGATGACATAATAGTGAAATATAGTGAAAGGAAGAGACAATTTAGGGGCCCAAAAATATGCAACCATGAGTGCACCCTCCATAAAATATCAATGATTTATAGCCATTATAACAGCCCTCATGAAGTTTAGATATCCATAGGTGCACCCTCCTCAAGCAGAAACCACCACAAATTACTATTGTTCTGAAACACCACAAACTACACACTGCTTCAACTGGAACTCGAACACACCATCATGAATTCGACCCCACTATTGTAGATGAACATAAACACCTAAAATAAAGCTCTATAGAAAAATATGAAAGCAATTTATCCTCTCAATCAATTTCCATGAAGCATAGTGAAGAGATCTATATGATCTCCTCCTCTCTTCTAGCTAGGGTGGAATCTTTCACCACCGAAGCTAGTTCACAATTTCAAGGGGAACATATCCCAAGATTGAAAATCCACAAGAGATCTCCTATTCAAAATCAAAATGTCCAAAATCTCTTTCCCAAGAGGCATGCATCCCTTTTATAGACTCCATTGAGCCCTTTCCCCCTCATTAAAGAATTCTCTCACAAAATATTAATAAATGTTATTTTCATGAGACAATGATACCTTGGAACTCATTTACTTCCTCCCTAATTTTATTTGACCAAATAACACCTTCATCTTCCTTAGCAATTCGAATTAGAGAGGCTTAGCTTGATTTCGGGGAAGTTGCACTATCATGTGGGCCCACTCTGTCCTCTAGCAACCTCCTTGGTTAAATTTAGGACCTACAACATGTCATAGGCTATCATAAGTTGTCATAAGCGATCATAGGACCTAATTATTTTCATAAGTTGTCATAAGATTGTCATAGATGTCATAGATTGCTATTTTTAGCTTGAGGAGTTACAACTCATAAGATGACTCTTCATGAAACTTCTTGGGAGTTACAAATTTGAATTTGCTTCTATCGTAAACCTTCTTGCACCTTGGAATTCAAATTTGGATGTGCTTAGCTTGATTTGGGGGAGTTACAACTCATGTGGGGCATAATTTCCACCTCCTATGCACCCTCATTGTCCCATTTTGACTAATATTGGACCTCATACATTACAAATTCATGACCCATGCCACCACCTTAATAATTAATCATGAACTTACCAATCAACTTAGGCCATTGCATCCCCTAGTCCAATGGAGCGTTACATAGCAAAAATTTGGGGACATGACAACCCAGGACTTAGTATGCCAGGATAGACGTGCCCTTGATCAGCTTGGACCTCACCAAGAATGATGTGGATTCCAATCTTTACTACAATGTTGTTGATGGTAATCATTTGATCATGGTGTTGTATGATTAATGATTTGTTTCATTATAGGAACATAGAAGCTTAGTGTTGAGTGCAAGAGGGAGTTGGCCTCTGAGTTTGAGATGTCAGATCTTGTCTTGATGGATTAGAGTTGTAGCAGAGATCAGGTGAGACCTTCCTCAATCAAAGGAAGTGCACAGATGAGACCTTGAGTAGATTCGATATGATGGACTGCAAGTCCATGGCTACACCTATGATGACAAATCTGAAGAAACTGAGTGATTCAGCTTCAAATTCATATTTGTTGGATCCCACTATGTACATGTAGATGATTGGATCCTTGATGTACTTGGTTAACACCAGGCCAGATATTTTCTTTACAGTAAGCACCCTGAGCCAAATATGGTTGAGCAAAGGCCTGTACGTTAGGTTGTGGTAAATCATGTGTAGAGGTACTTGTGTGGTACAACTCGATATGGTCCGAGATATGTATTAGGTGGTGAATACTACATGGATATACATATTTTGATTGAGAAGAGAGTGCAGTGGACAGAAATAACATTTAAGAGTGTTCCTTCATCTTGAGATCAACCATAATATCTTGGTTTAGCAGGAAGCATTCTTATGTCGCACTCAAGATAGTAGAAGTATATTATTATGCAGTTAGTGTCACAAGCCATGAAGTATTGTGGCTTTGGCTTCTTGCAAGATTATTTGATCACGATCTAGAGATGACCATGATACACTTTGACAGTCAAATCTGTGTTAACCTTTCGAAAAATATTGTGTTTCATGATAGTTCGAAGCATATTGAGATCAAATATCACTTCATCCAAGATATTTTGTAGAAGTGAGCAGTGAAGCTCTAGTACATATCCATCGATGAGCAGATAGCAAACATTCTCACCAAGCCTCTATCTAAGGTGAAGTTTGTATACTTCAGAGACAAGCTTGTTGTGTTGGAGAATGCCTCTCTCGGTGAGAGGGAGTGATGATGGTTCGACAAATGAGTGACAAACATTCACGAGAGGTGAATGGCCTATAAATAGTGATGGTTCAATAGATGAGCAGCGGACATTCATGATATGTGAATGACCTAGACACCAAGATGGTTATACAGATGCAGTACAATTGCAGTTGCAATACATATGTAGTACAATTGCAGTTGCAGTACATATGCAGATGCAATATAGATGCAGTATAGATGAGTTGCATCAAAAATACATTCTCCATAAAACATCCATGGTAGTGGAGAATGATACATTCACTCACAGAAACAACCATTTTGGCTAGTGGTGAATCAGCCCAGGTGTAGTCCTAATAGAATCAAGATGTAGAATGTGGACATTCTCACCAAGTGTGAAACTTGGCGTGATGCAGAATGTCTCCCTCACTGATAGGGAGTGTCGATGTTTCCCTAGGTGCAACATCAAATAGACATTCACTCATGGATATCCATGCTGATTTAGCTAGTAAGGCCATGCATTTTTGGCTAGTAATGAATGATACATTCACCTTCTAGAGGTGAATGGCTTGGGCAGGTGTTATACCTCAAATTGCCACACCATGTGTAAGTGAGAGTCTGCATGTTTCACCACCATGGAAAACATGATGTTTATGCCTCCTAAGGGTGTTAGGACCCTTCATTCTAATGTTGGTCCCTTCCCTAGTCACATTTGGAAGCAAATCCAACAAGCAAGGGGTCGAAACCCACCTTAACCACCTCCAAAAATTAGCCTAATGGAATTTTTGTGCCCTTCATGCCTATGGGGGAGTGACAATTTCAAATTTGCGCGCCTTGCATGCCTATGGGGGAGTGAAAATTTCAATATTTTCGTGCTTTGCTTAGTTATAGGGGAGTGAAAATCTTGGTTTAGGCTTATCCCTTTGATTTTGGATCTTAGATCTCATGGAGATTTTATTGGGATGAGGTACCCCTTCGAATCCCACGTCATAGTCCCTCCTTGGCATGGTTTAGATCATTGATCCACATATTACTCACTCATATCCATCATTTTCTCCTAGTGGTTGGCCTTCCCAAATCCTACTTAAAGTGAGCCATCCATGAGCTGGGGGGGGTGATCTTGGAAACACCAAACTTATGATCCTATGAGTCTTGCAAGGGTGATGTTGGAAATCTTTGAAGGAGGTGTTGCTACTTTGGACACCAAGGTATAACATTGTAATCAGCTTCTTTTGGCTTTCTTATCATTAATATAATTTAGCCTATTCCTCTCATTTTCATGTCGTTAATGATGAATGTATGAAATTGTATATGTTTTTATAGTTAGATCTTTGTTTATACATATATTGCTTTGGAGAAGGTGTTGTCTTTCCTTTGTGAACAGGTTCATAAGTCCATAATCAAAGGCTGGAGCTGGAGCAACTTAGGAGCAACAAGGACAACCATTAAAGTAAGGTACGCCATCTACTTTCTTTGTCTTTCCATAGCTTGTTAGTTGATGTGTGAGATAGATCTAGGAGGACTATAGTGTATGTTTGTTTCCTTTCTGTCACGGATTAAGTGTCTAGGGGCTTAGTTATGTCCATGAGAGAGTCTACCTATCCGTAGGAAGAATTCTCTACCAAAGAAATTGGCGACTCCGCTGGAGAATTTTTCCTAGCTTCACCTTTGCTTGCTTGTTTGGATCATCAAATCCTCTTCTACGTGTATTTTCTCATCACCTTAGATCCTCTTTGATCATTATTGAGGACAACTTTAAAATCGGTACCTTATCCTTGCTCAGATCCAGACAAAACCTTTCATTTTCTAATCCTACAGGAGAATTTTCGCTCCCTCAAAACAGGTTATAGAGCGAAATTTCCAAATTTTCGCTCCTTGATAGTGGGCTAGGGCGCGAAAATTTTCAAATTTTCACTCCCCCACATTGTTTTGGGGGTGCGAAATTTTCAAATTTTCGCTCTGTATTGGTCTATGCAGGGGCGAAAATTCCCTGTTTTGGTCATTTTTGAGCTTGTTTGGAGGGGTTCCCTTGGGTTTTTTGCTCCCAAACTTCTTGGGTGCCTCCATATGTTCCATTGGCTTATTTGCGACACCTTTTTGAAGAATTTTGAGGCTCTTTTGAGTCCTTTTCATCCACATTTTGTCTCTAGTCCTTCATTGGCATCTTTGAGGCAATTTGGTCAATTTTGAGTCCTCTAAGCCATTTTTCAGTTATGGGAGTCAAGTGTACCTTTCCAGTCGCTTTAGGATCTCTATAACATAAGTTTGAACCCTTCCAAACCTCAGTTGGGAGAATTGGGGCCCCTTTTGATTTGTTTGGAAGACTAGGTTCTACCTTGGAAAATTGAAATCCCCTTGGGTTAACTTGATCCCTTGTGTACATTTTCGATTTTTCTGAATTAGAGTCTCTTGATCAGTGATTTTGTGACCATTACATGATTGATTTGGACTGATACAAATCATAATTGGATTTGTTTGGGAACTCTTGGCATGGTTTGGAAGCTCGAAGCCTTTGTTTGGTCTCTTGAGTCAAACTAGTGATTTGTTTGCTTGTTGGGTATAATTGTCATGCTTTTCAAGTCCCAATAGCTTGCATTTGTTTTTAATCTTCTTCTTGCCATTGGATTGTGATTGGATTCAACTTTTAGAGATCTCTTTAGTGTGCTATTCCAAAGGTTTGTTTGGTTTGGCACGGTTTGGTTTGGTTATTAGGCTTTGAAAGGATTGGGACATCCTTGTCTTTTGAAGTCATATTTCTTGGGTTTTGCACTTTGTTTCCTTTGCATCTTTATCTATTTATTGGTTATTGGAGTAGATCAATTCTTTGTTTCCATATTTTTTCAAATAAAATCTTATTTTTGTCTCTCTTTGCTAGATTTACAAGCTTGAAAAACATAAATCCCCTTCTTGTATTGGTTTGATCATTTGACACTCTTGGTCTTACATTCATGAGAAGAAGAAAAGATTGTTTCATGTTCTTGTGCATTTGAGTTACAAAAATATATTGGATGTTTTTCTTTGCATTGCATTTGATTGGAAACATGTACTGAATCTTTCTTTCCCATAACTTAGATGTGTCTTTTTTAAGTGTAAAAAGATAGGAAACAAATTAGAATTTTTGCATTTTTTATTGATAGAAAGATCTCTTTTTGTCACTTTAGGATAGTTTGGGTATGGTTTACATGATTGGTTATCATCCATTAAAAAGCTAAAATTGCATTTGCATTGGGTTGTACATATTGGGAACAAAAATAATTGTTCCTTACTTTAGCTAGATGTTCATTTAAGGAAAAAGACTTGCATAATTCATCCATAGTTGCATGGTTTGAGTCAAGTCTACACACCATCCAGTTGCACTTCCATTCACCTGATTGAGTAAGAAAAAAATCCACTAAAATATATCTCCCTAACTCAACACATGTTAACCTCACTTGAGGATACAAAATAATTTGTTAGTTAGGTAGGACACCGGGGATATGAATCCAAAAAATTCCCCCTTGTCACTTTTCATCTGAAACATAGTTGTTTTCCTCTAGGGTACTAAAATCCTCTATTACTTATTGACACGGTCATCGACCAATTTGTTGAGAGGGCCTCCCGTTCCATGGGGTAAGCAGCAAGGACAGGTTTCGGATAGACTTTTTGGAATACCGCACTCCACTTAGTGCCTAAGGACATCTATCCATTGTCTTCCTTGTATTTTCCGGCCACCATACTGGTTGTATAAGGGCCAAAAGGCAGAAGCTCTAGTTAACCTTCTCGGATGTGTCATGAACGAGGTATCTTAGTGGCTTTTCTTCTAGGGCTCTTTTTCCCATGATTCCTTTCGGTATAGGGATATCCTTCCACTTTGGTCTCTCATTTCATATTGTTTGACTTGGATTTCATCACCTTGCGAAGGATACGATCTATTGAGGTCCATAGATCCCAATTAGGAAGTTTTCCTGCTATTTCATATTTAGAGGGTCTTTTATTTTCTTAGTGCTGCTTATTGGCTTTCTGACCTCTTTGTTAGAGCTTGCTTATTGTGGCATCGGTTACAGTAAAGTTTTTTGAGCTTGCTTTTTTGGCCTATGTGCCTCTTTTTCTTCTAGCTCCCCTTTTGCATGCATGGTTTCTTGAGGATTTTTGAGTTCTTTTTAGCAAGACTCTGTCCACATCACTTAGTCTTGGTCCATGGCGAATCCATCTCCATGCACCCAAACTCCTTTTGGGACTACCAATCAAGAGACCCCTTTTCAAGGGGTACCTTTTGTCTTTCCTCCAGTTGGAGATATTGGTCCTCCCTTTATTGCCACTTTAAATCTTTCTGGATTAACCATAGGATTACCGGTGTGGTTGTTTAATCTGGTGCTTTCGGTTGTACCCAATGCTTCAAATGTTAACTCTCCATCACAAGAGCATCAATCCCAAACCGATCCTTCCCCTTCTTCGTCGGATACATCTTCTTTCGTTCCTTCTTCCTCGCCTGATCAAAGCAGTAATGTCAGTAATCAGGAGCATAAGAAGAAGAAGAAAAGGAAGATTAAGAAGAAGGAGGATAAGAAAGAGACCAAGCATCAACCATCTGCCTCCAATAGCACTCATTCTACTCGAACACCTCGTAGACCCAAGCTCCCTTGCAAGCTTTACAAGGATAATCAACTTCTCAAGGATTGTCTTGGTCTTTCCAAAGTGTTAGAAGAGTGGTTTAAAGCCTCCAAACCACCTATATCATCAGCCTCTAGACATCATACTAATGATACCCCATCAACCAGTGACTCTATGGTTAAGGTTCGGAAAGGTAAAGTCAAGAATCCTTGTTTGTTATGCAGGGGCATGCACCTTACTTACATTTATATGCATGGATGAAGCTTCACAATTGTTGGAAGAAATTACTCTATCTCAGAAACACCTTCCAACTGGATGTCGTAAGTCGTCCCTTGACCCCCTGTTGGTTGATGAAGTGGTCCATCCAGCCCCATCCTCGGTCGATCCCACTCTTTCTTCAAAGAGTGAAGTTGAAGTGGTTGAGTCAATATCACATCCACTCGATCCCACTCTTTTGTTGGAGAATTCCCATACTGAAGCAATCACTATGACACAATCTCCGTCTCATACTACTTTTCCAGTGGAGAGTGAATCGAAACCCACTGATGTTTTTCTAGTCAGTTCATATTGCGCTGGACAAGGGGGAATTTTACCCATTTCAACGGATCCCCCTACAAGTACTGAGGTCATTTCCTTTGATTGGAATGATCTAACAGAATCTTGTCTTCCTTCGAGTGTTCCTTTCCAGATATCTGTAGAAGTTACCGCTAGGAATTTACTTCGCACTATTGTTGATGAAGGAGCTTATGTTAGTATTTTATCCTCAACTGCTTGGAAAGCTATAGGTTCTCCTCAACTTTTTCCAGTCACTGACCAGATATTGGCTTTCAATAGAAGGCCTACTGGACCTTTAGGGATCCTTCCTCAGTTACCTATCACTTTAGGAGGGAAAACTGTCTACATTGATGTTACAGTAGTCCAAGGTCCCTTAGATTTTAATATGCTCCTTGGATGTGATTATGTCTATGCTATGAAAGTTGTAGTGTCCACACTATTTCAAGTGATGTATTTTCCCCATCATGGGAATATGGTGACCATTGATCAACTTTCTTTTGTGACACCCACTCATCGCATGAGTCCTAGTCATCAGACTTCCCTAAATGTTCCACATGTTTTAGTGGTTTCTACCCCTTAGGAATAGGGGGCATGTCTCCAGCCTCTGGACATCATGTTGGAGTTTATCCCCCTGGCTTCTTATGCTGGGGGGTACACTACCAAACTTTGGACATCATGTTGGATAGGACCCGTACAAGCACAGTTTACTTTTGGTTTCAAGCTTGTGTAAAAATGAAACTAATCCCAAGCATAGTTTACTTCCGGTTTCAAGCTTGCGTAAAAATGAAACTACCTCCAAGCATAGCTCACCTTTGGTTTCAAGCTTGCATAAAAATGAAACCAGCCTCATGAGTATGGTTCAGTTCCTGTGTTAAGCTCGTTAAAAAATGAAACAGTACCCTACGAGCATAGTTTTATTCCGTTTAAGTTCGTTAAAAAATGAAACAGATCCCCTCCGCTTGAGTCGAGTCTTTCACCAGATTTAATATCTGAACCACTTAATCCTCATCTACCTGTGTCACTTAATCCTCATCTACCTGTGTCACTTAATCCTCATTCTTCCTATCCCTATGGTGAACATTTTCCTATTAGTAGCCAGGAATTTAATTGGGTGTAGAAGAAGAGTAGGCAAACAAAATGAAGCCTTGGGGGGCATGTCTCCAGCCTATGGACATCATACTGGAGGTTATCCATCAGCTTCTTATGCTGGGGGGGGGGGATTTCCAACCTCTAGTACATCATGTTGGGAAGTAACCCATCAATGAAACCATCATCCGAGCATAGTTCATTTTCTGTTGCAAGCTCGTTAAAAAATGAAGCAGATACCATGAGCATTCTTTTAACCTTTCTTCGAGCTTGTTAAAAACATTAAGAGGTGTTGAGCTTACTTTTTACTTTTTCGTGCTTTGGTTAAAAACATGAAAAATGGTTTGAGCTTACTTTTTCCTTTTTCGTGCTCTGGATCCAAACATGAAAAATATTTCGAGTGCTTTTGATATCATTGTCGTGCTCATTAAATATTGTGTAAAAAGGTGTGTCTAACGAGTATAGGTTTATCACTTTATCCGGCCTCGCTAAACTACTTATGGAAAAGGAGTTGTGCCAAGTTTACTGTTTACTTTGTCATACTCGGTCATCAACCATGACAAATTTGTACATGGAGTCCTCTTTAAGCTCTTTTCAGAATCCTAAAATAGGAAAATATTGCCGAGCGAACTTGTTTCTTTTACGCTCGTAAAAGGATTTGAAAGGATGTCTATCCGGTGGTAGTTTATCCCTTTTTCAGACCGTTTAGACTATTTACGAAAAAGGAACACTCTAGTCAATCATGATTAGAAGAGTTCTCTCTAACATTGTTTTATCCTTTTTCGGGTGAGGAGACTAACTTTTATGAAAAAAACCTTTTTGGAGTCTTCTTTGGATTATTTCAGACTCTCTAAACATGAAAAGTCATTGATTTTTCCTTCCTTGGAATCGTAAAATCAAACATTGAAGGACCCTTTTGGGACCGAACTCCTACTTTCTCAGGTTCGTAAAACATGTGAGATTGGACTTGTCCAAAGGATGAGCTATACCGAGCATTTGTTATCCTCCTCAATCTCGTTAAAAAACAAAGAGGTACTCATCAAGCATGATGGGGGTTGGGGAGAAATAAGCTAAGTTTGTTTTAGAAGCTTTATGGCAGCTTGTGTCACCCTTGAACATGGAACATGTTTGTGTCTCATCATATAGTTGGGTAATCTACTTGTCTCTGAGTCATGCCAATTCTATGATTCGTCTCGCTCCTTCAAGTCACCTGAAGAATGCCTCAGTCATCGTTGCATTATGTCTTAGTCTCTGCCTCGTTGAGTCAATGCTGCCAAGTCATTGTTGTCGTGCCATTCAATGTTCAAGGGAAGTTTACCTTAGTCAACCTCTGCAATATTGTCATCCTTTGCATCCTTGTGTCAGTCCATACTCATCTATTTCATTACTTCACATCACTTTCTTATGTCGATTTCGTGTCAATGATGTGGGATTCATCATGGCCCTCCTTCAGTGAGTCTATTCCTGTCGACTTCAACTCATTATCTAGGAATTAGACTTAGAAACCAACCGTAGTACCTTGGTACCTGCATGCCTTAATGGAAGGTTTCCTCGTGTTCGACAGTAGGTTTCCATCATTGACCTATGATCAAATGATCTCGTAGATGTTCGACGTCAACTCATATATTCGCATTTCGTCGAGATGTACTATGATACCTTGGGATTCATTGTCATCATTGGTGATTTCCCTCGCACTTGTTAATGGTTCACATCATTGACCGGTAATCAAGTGGTTTCTACCATGCTTGACTTCAACACCTTGTAATCACATGGTTAGATTCGTATCGATTTGGGATCTGATAGAAGACCTTGGATGGTTCTAAAGTCTATTTAGCACATCCAGGTTGCGATGGTTATTTTTTGAGTAGGTTCCCACATAGATATTATGTTGGTGACCTCATTGATGTACTGTCACATAGATCCACTCTTGTATTGGTCGTGGTTGTGTCATTGGCTTATCATGGATCTACGCTTGTAGTCTAGTAGCCATGATTTATCTTCAATCATTGTTGAGTCAGTACTATCATGGATCTGCAATGTATTGGTCGGGAGCCATGCTTTGAGTCAATTGTTCCAAGCATGGGTATGCCCGCCTCGGGGTCATTCGCCATGTTGTTGATATTTGTTTGCACATCTTCTCCAATTCTCCTTCAGATATCCTTGCAGACTTATTATTGGTAAAGTGTTTCGGCCATCAGATTCCTTCTAACCTCACACTTTAGGGGGCATATGTTATACCTAAATTGCCACACCATGTGTAAGTGAGAGTCTGCATGTTTCACCACTATGGAAAACATGATGTTTATGCCTCCTAAGGGTGTTAAGACCCTTCATTCTAATGTTGGTCCCTTCCCTAGTCGCATTTGGAAGCAAATCCAACAAGCAAGGAGTCGAAACCCACCTTAACCACCTCCAAAAATTAGCCTACTAGAATTTTCGTGCCCTGCATGCCTATGGGGGAGCGACAACTTCAAATTTTCATGCCCTGCATGCCTATGGGGGAGTGAAAATTTCAATATTTTCGTGCTTTGATTAGTTATAGGGGAGTGAAAATTTTGGTTTAGGCTTATCCCTTTGATTTTGGATCTTGGATCTCATGGAGATTTTATTGGGATGAGGTACCCCTTCGAATCCCATCTCACATTCCCTCCTTGGCATGGTTTAGATCCTTGATCCACATCTTACTCACTTATATCCATCATTTTCTCCTAGTGGTTGGCCTTCCCAAATCCTACTTAAAGAGAGCCATCCATGAGCTAGGGGGGGTGATCTTGGAAACACCAAACTTATGATCATATGAGTCTTGCAAGGGTGATGTTGGAAAGCTTGGAAGGAGGTGTTACTACTTTGGACACCAAGGTATAACATTGTAATCAACTTCTTTTGGATTTCTTATCATTAATATAACTTAGCCTATTCCTTTCATTTTCATGTCTTTAATGATCAATGCATGAAAGTGTATATGTTTTTATAGTTAGATCTTTGTTTATACATATATTTCTTTGGAGAAGGTGTTGTCTTTCCTTTGTGAACAGGTTCATAAGTCCATAATAAAAGGATGGAGCTGGAGCAACTTAGAAGCAGCAAGGACAACCATCAAAGTAAGGTGTACACCATCTACTTTCTTTGTCTTTCCATAGCTTGTTAGTTGATGTCTGAGCTAGATCTAGGAGGACTATAGTGTCTGTTTGTTTCCTTTCTGTCATGGATTAAGTGTCTAGAGGCTTAGTTATGTCCATGAGAGAGTCTACCTATCCGTAGGAAGAATTCTCTACCATAGCAGGGGTATTGCTTCTCCCAATCATATGGTGTGGAGATGGAACCCAAGGATACTTTCACATTTCCTACTCCCATAATGAAGTGATATATTCTATAATAGAGTGTTTGACTTGTTTATTTTACTAGGGGATTTCATCCCCTTATGAAATATACAAGTCTAGCCTAATGTTGAAATTGACACAATCTCTAAGAAGTGTCCAAAACTTCTTAGTGTTGGGTCAAATAAACATTAGGGCTCTATGCGGTGAATAGACGAGCATATGATGGAGAAGTATAACATCATCACAATGGACAACCTTTCCTAAAGAAATGGGAAATTCCAATAATAAAGTGGTCAACTTGAAAGAGAACATTGAAGAGTACAAACAAACAAGTCGGCCCCAACTAAAGAGAACAAGTCGGGGCCAAGTGAATTTCAATTGATTTCATGTGTATAAATAAAAGGAGTGATTCCTCATTTCATCTATCCAATTCATGGAATACATCCTCTCCTCTTTGGTGCGCAAGTCTGGAAGGAAAAAATGAAGATTGAAGAAGAAGCATATTGAAGTGATCTTATCTCTCTCTCTCTCTTATCTCTTTCTTGGGTTCTCTCTCTCTCTCTCTCTCTCTCTCTCTCTCTCTCTCTCTCTCTCCAACATTGTGCACCTTCTCTGTGATTGGGTAACAAGTGATGATTGTCAAACCCTTGTGAACTAGGGTTCTTCTATTGTTGTTGCTGTACTCTTATTATTGGAAATATTATTCTTAAGAATGGTTGTTGGGTTTTCTCCCCAGTTCAGGTTTCCTAGGGTAAAAATTTGTGTCTATTGTGCATGGTTCTCTTTCAATGATCCTTTTGTTTTCTACTGCAAAATTTAAAATTAAAATTGTAATACTAAGTTAAAAATTCAACATCATGGGGCATCTGTTATCATCTAGATTTCTCACACCTATGACATTTCAATGTTTAATATGGAAATATATCATCAACATTGAACATTCAACTCACAATGCTTCCTTTTCATCGAAAATCAACATGTGGAATGAATTTGTGCAATTAAACTCTTGTTGAAACACAGGACTTGATTAAGGAAAACCCAAGCAACACCGCATGGAAAATCCTTTGATACCTACATGGATGTGTAAAAGGTCGGATTGATAAAGTCCATGGCACATTCAAATCTTCCCAACTACATTTGAGCACCTAAGAGTTTCATATGGGCTTTTACCAAGTACTTGGGCATTCAATAGCCCCATCTTTATTCCTAGAAGTCACTTCATGGAGAAGATTTAGCTTTCTATGGTTTTATTTACCTAGAAATTAACTTTTGTTGTGACCCCATGGCCAAAATTCTAC
Source organism: Larix kaempferi (assembly GCA_027924585.1). NCBI lineage: Eukaryota > Viridiplantae > Streptophyta > Pinopsida > Pinales > Pinaceae > Larix > Larix kaempferi. The sequence continues at coordinate 6,556,675 of BSBM01000236.1, read as the reverse complement.
AACCATCAAATTTTGTATATTCCATTGAATTCACCTTCTCCTCTTCTAGGATGGTCATGGATACTCCCCTAGTCTCTTCAATCACTCAAACAACACCACCAAAAATTCTACCCAATTTTTTTTGCAACTATCGTGGTCATTAGGCTTCCACCATGATTGGTTTCCTTTAACATGCTCTCCTTGAAGTGGTTGTTCTACCCAAACCACCAATATTCTATATAACTATGTGTTAACTCACCATTCATGCTACTAGAATGACATATATGTAGTTGAGGGTCTTGAAAATGGAACCATTTGTTGGCTTGCTTTCAAACCAAGGCCTACATAGGTATCCAACAATAGGGGTATGTTGTATTTTAAGTTTTGATGTATTCAATCTACAAGATGGGGAAAGTATCTCCCAAATCATTGTGCCATGACTAGGAATGGTATGGGACTCATGCAACATTGTTGTTGTGACAATTTTGAGTGCAAGTTACCTTAGGAATTGTCATTAGCTGCTTAAAGTGCCACTACCATCATTGATCAAAATAAGGAAACTAAAAAGCAACACATCCCATTCTAGCTATTCTATACAAAAACCACATGAATCAAACATAATAGGTCTCATCCCTCAACACTATTACAAAAATGTAAAATGCAATATCATCACCAATCATATGAAGGACGAGAAAAATATTTGAAGGGATCCTTTTTTCATTGATATTTAGGATAATATGATACATCACAGATATTTAAATTACACAACAAATATTGTTTGATTAATAACAAAACCGGTGACAATCATCAAATAGTCCACAACCAATCATCCACCTAGGCCTAAGCCTTTACAATATTTATTAATTTACCCAAAAGTAGGAAGGTACAAGAAAAAATTAGCTAGATCCTTGGTCTTCCCATTTATCCCAACTTGATTGACTCGTGGTCATGCCCTTCTTCTTTGACTAGGTGGTGTTCTTTTATTGCCACCTCTTCCTCGATTGGCTAGGATTCTACTTATTGTTCCAGTCCTCATCAATCTCTTATACCAACACTCTTTTCTATTTTCAATGGTCTCTGTGCTACACGATGAAATTTATATGTGGCTATGTTGGTTGTTCTTATGCCACTCTATCCTTCCTGTTGTCGTGACCATCCTTTGAAATTCAAAACAAAGGGCCCAACACACATCAAGGCAATCATCCTTACCCATGCTTCCAAGTTTAATCATTTTAGGAGGGGATGACTTGTAATATACCCAGATAGAGTATTATTGATTACACTATACTAAATAAAGATATTAATCAAATTGATGAACAATTATACATAGTTGGTTCCTTATAAAAAGTTGTGTCTCATAATGATATATGTATAAATAAGAGAATCGTGCAACTTGTATCACATCACTTATGAATTAATCAATATAACTTTTATTCAATCATGTATCTTTACAATTGATTCCATTTAGACTACAAATCTCTGAACAAGATCACTCTCAAGAATCGATACCCATTGCTCAAGATTGATGACTTATTGGATTAGTTGCAATATGTGAGGTACTTCGCCAAGTTCTATATAAAATCTAGATATCATCAAGTCTACATCAAGGAAGAAAACACTTAGAAGACCATACTCAAGATGAAGCAAGGATGGTATGAAAGGTTAGTAATGCCTTTTTGTATGAGTAACGCACCAACTATTTTCGTGTGTTTAATGAATTATGTGTCGGTCTCATTGATAGATTAATTTTCCAAAGTATACTTGTATGGAATTTTGATCTTTAGTTCTACTTGGGAGGATCATATTGTGCATCTGAAGCAAGCCTTAAAGACATTGAGAAAATGCTAGTTGGTAGGAAACATAAAGAAGTGTGATTTTGCAAACCAATCTACTATGTACCCAGGGCATGTGATTGGTGGAGGTGAGTTGAAGATTGATACTACAAAATATAAAGGCCATCTTTAAATATCCTAATCACACTACTATCACTGAAGTTAGGGATTTTGTTGGAATTGCTCAATATATAAGGAATTTCATAACAAAATTTTCAACTAAGGAAACACCACTTCAAGTTATGACAACTTGTGGTAAGAATTTCTAGTGGGATAAAAGTCATCAAAAATCATTTGAAGAATTGAAGTAGAATATTAGTAAAGCTACAATCATAGAACTACCTAACTTACATAATCCATTGAAGTGGAAACAAATACTAGTTGGTATGCTATGGTTGTAGTGTTAATGCAGTGGGGGAGCCCAATCTCCTATCATTTATAGTTATTCCTACATGGAGCAGTGTTGAACTACCATACCTATGACAATGAAATCTATGATTTGGTGTGGTAAATGAAGAAGGTGGAAGTATAATTTATTGGGTAATTGGACCATTATCCATAATGATCACCAACCTATAAATATTTGTTGACTTAAAGTAAGGTCCAACAAGCAAGACATTTTAAATGGATGGGATTTTTGCAACAATTTCATCTAGTGATAAACTATAATAAGGGATGCCAACACATTGGTTCATAGGTTATCTAGACGCCAACACCAAAAATCACATCTGTAGGATCCATTGTGCACATTAATCCATTCACCCATAGAGCATAGAAAGAAGAATATTCTGAAGATGAGGACTTCAAGGGGGTGTATCAATAATTGCAATGTCATCAAAAATTGACATATGAAGATTGTATGGACGACTACCATCTCCAATATGGGTTACTCTACAAGGGTGGGGAATCTATGTGTACCAAAGGGAGAGAATGTGCAACTAGTAAGGGATGCTCATGCCTCCAACATTTCTAGACATTTCAGTGCTAGCAAGATGTGGGTAACTTGTATAGGTATGTTTATTGGCCCAAGATGTGGGTAACTTGTATAGGTATGTTTATTGGCCCAAGATGTTGGGAGAAATAGTTAGGTTCATCAAAGGTTTTATACTGTGTTGTACCAATAAGAGTAGAAATAGGAAGAAAGCAACATATAGTCCACTTCTAGTCCCTAGAATTCCATGGATGTTGTTGGGGATTTTCTAAGGAAAAGAAGAGGGAATGACTACCCATATGTTGTAGTCAATGGGTTCAATAAGAAGTGCATTTTGATGGCTTGTAAGAAAACCATAAATACACAAGAATAAACAAGCTTGTTCTTTGAAAGGGTCTTGGAGCACTTTGGGATAACACAAAGTATCACCTTTGATAGAGATAATATTTTTTCTAGTGCATTTTGGACTTTATTGTAGGATAATTTAGATATTGAATTGAAGAGATCCACATCCTTCCACTCTCAAACCAATGGTAAGACAAAGGTGGTGAGTAGGACTTTGGTTCAAATTTTGAGGGGTTACAATCACAAAGATCCAAGGACCTGGGATTGGAATCTACTTTACAAATGACATTCTTATAATAGGGTTGTTCACAATTCCATTAGTAAGACCCCCTTTGAAATACATTTTGGGTATTTTTCACCATCACCATTGGATATTGTATCTAGACAACCTAAATCAAGGACATCAAACTCAAGTGTTGCATCGAAGAAAGGACAATTAATAGATAAGATCATAAAGATACAACTATAGGTTCAAGAGAAGCTGAAGAAATTTTAGGGGGAGTATAAGGCTAGTCATGATAAATATAAGATTGAAAATAATTTCAAAGTGGGAGAAATAGTCTAGTTGCACCTAGTCTGAGAGACCTTGATTTTCTTTCATAGCCCCTACAACCTCTCCTTATTTAGGTGAGCTTCCCTCCTTATATACACATTTACTCAATCATACATGTAGAGAACTAGAACTCTACCACTGATCCATGCTTAATGAGGATGAAGAGGGCCACATTTTACCTTCCATGGAATATTTGGCACTAGATGCACATGCAAAATTACAGGAAGATAATTTTGTAGAAGAATATCAAAATGACCAAAAGGAGTCAACAAGAACTTTGGCAAGTGGGATTGAATGGAAAACTATCAACCAAGCCAAATGGTAGTCTAAGGAGAAGGATTAGGAATTGTTTTTTGATCTCCTTCATAACTATATCTTTTGGATACAGCCCGTGGGGGGGCAGCTCAAGTGGTTAAGATGTGAAGTTGTAAATGGAACGTCACGTGTTCAAATCCCCCCAATCTTACCCGTGCGCATGGTTTGGTTGCCATGATTGAACCTAGGGGTATAATGGTAGCGAGATTAGATCCCTAGACCCCGTGTCACGCGAGTACCAGCCCAACTCCAGTTGCCGATTCCCCTAGTTACAAAAAAAAAAAAACTATATCTTTTGGATACCAAAAGCCTCCCAAAATGAGGAGGGATGATAAAAAATGTTTCTACATAGCTTCTATATTGATTGAATGATGCTCTCAAATGGGGAAGACATAATTTGGGACCTATGAGGGGCTCTTGCAGTCAAAGCTTGAAAATCACACTAATGGAACAAAACTAAAAATCTTTGAGTTTAACGTATTAAAAGTGAACTATTGGGGTCTTTGACCTCAAGGATAATTGTCATGGAAATCCTTATTGCATTTTATAGGGTAGGAGCTTTCCTACGGTGGATTGTTTGTCTCAAATAGTTTGTATGTTGTCCTCGACAAGGTAATGGTCTGAAGCTTCTTTGCAAGTCCATGTAGAAGCCACATCAACTCACCATGATTCACCCATGTGGAGTTAATAATGTATGGGAATCCACTAAAGATGTATATAAGCATTGAAGAATTCAAAACCCTAACCCTAATGACCAAGGAAAAGGGTTAAAAACCTAGCTAAAAGGAAGGAAAATGGTTTAACTCCTATTGTAGTGATTTGATGTTCCATAGAAAAGCAACCGCCAAGAGAAGTAGAGGAGAAAGGCACCCTATAGTGTATGCTTTATCTTTTTGTTAAATCACTAAAAATACAAACAAAAAAATTGCATAGTTGAGCATATGCTCACTGTAGTAGCAAATAATTTAAGATATGTTCTAGCAAGCCATCCATTTGAATATCCAAAGTGGTTTACAAATCAATGCCATACAATTAAGATGATGCATGTTAGAATGGTAATAAGCTTTTGGCCTCAAATGTATAAGAGATCGTTTAGACATAATATATTACCAAACACATCTATGAGGTTAAACATGCTAAAATAGTTCTCCAAATTAAAATGCCCAAAATGTTCATCTAGTATAGGTCACTATCCTCTATAATTAGGTTACCACTCTTTGAGAGGTGAATTTCAACCAAAGCTTCACTTCCAAGACATAATTCCTATTTCATCTTCTTATCACTACAACTAAAGGGACTAGTTCCTTTCCCGTGTTAGAAAGAAGTCAAATTCAGACTTTGGAAGCCAAGTTTCTAATCCTGGAGTAGGTCATTGATTCGAGGCCAAGTTGTTGTATCTCTAAGACCAAAACAATAGATGTATTCTTCAAACACCAAGTAGTCTAGTCTTAGAGTATGTTGCACTAAGAAAGTAGGTTGCATGTCTTTTCAACAAAAAACTCCCATGGCATAGTAAATGAGTAAGAATGTATGATGAGTGAGAATGAAAAGAATGGGAGGTATACCTACATCCCAGCCTAGTGTCCTTGGCATGGTTTGGTCAATGTACAAGGTAATCCAATTCCCTACTTCATCATGCATATTGCATAAACAAAATTCAAGCTTCCTTCAACACAAAAAACTTGAATTCCTAAAATGTTTAGAGGCATTTCTAACAAAATTGATGTGTCTCCTCTGATTTGCAATCTCTAATGTTATTTTGTAGTTATACCAAGAATTTCAATACTAACAAGACTATATTTAATTTTTGTGTTATATTTGATGTTAATGTGACATATAATCCCTTAACTAATCTATCGTAGATATGAAAAATATACTCTATTAATTGCCATGATGAAATGAATCTTGTTTTTTAAGAGCAAAAACTTGCTTTGATCTATAAGGTATAAGTTCTCATGGGAATTTTTGACAAAAATAGAAGTGATGAGCATCATCTCATCTTATTGGTAAATTTTCAACCTAATATGTATGAAGGCTTACAAAACGGTTTTAATAATACATACAATGGTTATAAATCCTTGAACATATATAATTTATTTAAGTGGCATCTATGAGGATAAAACACAATAAACTTTCAGATAATATATATTTGTGCCCTCGTATTCCACAGCGGTGATAGAAGGCTCCGATTGCCAATGCCAATGGCAGCGATTGCAGCATCATCCTTACTAGTTCTTCCATATGGCTTGCAACATCAGTCTCAGTTGACCAACCACCACCATCATCACAAGTTTATGATTTCTCCACCTCCAAAATTACTGAGTCGAAAATGTTCGTCAAATTTGCTGATTGCCTATTCACAATCTTCGGATTCTTCATGGGAAAGAGAGGAGGCGCGCTGGTTGCGGGAGGAAAAACGATGGCTCAGAGAAGAAGCACGGTGGTTGAAAGAAGAAGCTCGCTGGAATGCCGAACGTGAAGCCCTTCGAGCACAAATCTTGTCTCTCGGAGAGGAGATAAGGAACCTTCAACAACAACGGCAAGAAACCAATGTCATTAAGGAAGCTTCATCCGCACCACTGACCCAGCTTTCATCTCTGATGAGCCAACTCCTCTTGCAGTCCATGAAAGGTGCGGAATTGGAAGCATCATCATCATCCCCACAGGCCCAAATTTCCAGTCACTCTTCAAGTGACTTTCATACTTCCGTCAGATCAACCAACTCACTGGAAAGCTCCATATTCGAGGGGAAAACTGCGCAGAAGCCTGAACTCAGTGCGGATTTAGAAGACTCGAAGAAGCAAGCGAGTATTGGCAAGCAGGCTGTGAAAGATATTCTGACATCAGAACCAAAGGAGAAGAAGAAGAAGAAGAGAAGAACCCTTAAAAGCGGGTCAGAAGGAGAGGACGTTAAAGAGATGCAGGTTTTCATTTGTTGCATTATCTTCATAGAAAATGAAGGCGAGTCTTCAATTCATAGATATTGAGCCTAGGGAAAGTAGGAAAAAGTTGTGTAAAGTCAGCTGAAAATCAATTACGTGTGTGATTTAGAATTGCAGGCCTTTTCCCCCTTTTCATTTTATCCGTTCTTCATTTAGTTTGCATTTTTCTAAATCTTCTCTGGGAATGTTTTCTTCGGCCTCAGGAAGCTTTAGAGAGGCTGGGTTTCTATCCAGGCGAGGAGGATATGGAATATTCCAGCTTCTCAGGAGATACTGAAAGTGCAGTTAAAACATGGCAAGTAAGTAAAGTATAAGAATTCAAATGATTCATAAGGGAAGATACAACTGTTGTTGGTTTAAGTGGATTCAATACTTGTTATGAGTAATGAGGTTTGCAAATTATGTCTGCCAATCAGCTTTTATAAATTTGATTCGCTGGACTAATCCGATTCAATCACCATAGAAACCCTAGCCTACAGGAGATTAATTGACATCTATAATCTCATCTGTACACAGTATAGTCCCCAATAAAATTGTGTCAATTATAATGTCACTCTTTCTAGATCCAATTCAAATTGTGTCAATTGTATTGTTTTGAATTTAATAATTTGCACTGTACACATACCATTATCACTTCCGATTGGAATGACAAGTCCAACAGCTACATTTCCTGTAACTAAGTCTGTACAAACCCAGCATCAGTTGTTGGCATAGTGTTTTTCTATTAGGGTTATCTTCTTATGTTGTTTACCCTCCTGGACATCCAAGCCAGGGAGCAAATTTGGTTAAAAAGCATTGCCTTACATAAGTAGGGGCTCTTCTGGTTACAGCCTTGCATTGACAACATAAAAGGGTTTATCCTTTTTAAAGTGTCTGTTATGGAACTTATAGGCTAATTTCCATTGCTGCCCAGTGGAATACTGATCTGGATTTGTATTACAGACCAGTGCTTTTGCAGTGAGCAAAACGCCTTTTAAAATGTCTTCAGTTGATCTGTCATTTAGTACCCTAGGTTGGTGGTGAAGGGCTGTGATATCAAAGGAAGGGCAGGCCTGGGCGCAGCATCTGTGTGATTTTGGTCCAAGAGGATATCTGAAAAGTGACCCTCTTAAGTAGAAAAAAGAAGCATGTTTTCAAGAAAGAGAAACTGTGTCTTTCTTATGAAGTTTGCAGATTACAAGTTCCAGAAACTTACTTGCACGTCGATGTTCTCTGTTTCAACAGGCAACTATAGGCATTTTGGAGGATGGGATGATGACTGAAGAACTCTTGGCAAGATTGCTGGGAGAAGAAATGCCAGGCACTCGTGTAGGCAAGGGATTGACTAATAGCGCTTCTGTTCCACCATCAGAGAAGGTAAAAGAACTGTGTTTTCTCATGTATTATCAGTGTAGTGTTTTCGTAATGTTCAAGTCACAATTATGTGATCTGTGTAGGCCGTGTCTCTCATATTGATTATTATATATATTTTCCCTGGCTTTGTTATGTTTACGATTATGGTTTGAGTAGATTGTAGAATCAAACCTTTATGGCTAGTTATAAGTTATATATGACAGTTAAATTTTGGGATCAGTTTAGCTTGTTTCATGATAATGATGTCAAACATATGACAGTTAAACACATGAAGGTCCTTTTCCCATGAATTTTTAGCCTATAATTGTTTGGCTTTGTTATGCAGATTCCAGGGCCATTGTTGATTGTTGTTGTTACAAGTTTCTGTTTATCGGTTGCAAAAATTTATAGGACCTTGTTCATAGGAAAGTTTGTTATTCGGCATCCATCCCTTGAGGCAATAAACCCAAATGGAAAGGTGAAAACCAGAAAGGGAATGTTTATGAACTTAATGGTTGAAATACAAGAGAAAGGGGAATAGGAATTTCAGCAAAGTGGCCTTTTTCCCTTGGTATTCTTGCCTGTGAATTTAGCTGCTTCTATCAGGTTTATGGAAACATGCCTGGTTTTTATTGTTTTGTGAGATCTTAAGAAGAAATAAGACTAACACTCCAAAATAAGATATATAGGGAATTTCTTGTGTTCTGATGGAGGGAAACATAGGGTTTATAACATTCTAAAATTTAAATCCCTTAATTGTTTAAACAGTATATGTATATGCTTATATTCATGCAATATGTTCACTACCCACTCCCTTCAGTGTTAATTATGCTTGAAAAATTCGCATTGTTCTTGACAGGAAGGGATAAATGGCCTTGCTCATGTACCGTTTGTAGCAAAAGTTGCTGAGATTCAACAGTCTATAAAAAGTGACCCAGAAGGTGTTGAAATCTCTGACAGACGAGTATACCTTCTTGGTGAAAACCGGTGGGAGGAACCTCAAAGGCTTGTAGATCAGCGACGTGGTACAAAGGTTTCCATGTGTTTTAGTTGTAAAGGGGTAGGAAAAATACTGTGCACAGGTATGGTGTTTCTTTGTGACTAAATAGCTGAAGAAAATTTTGGAATCCATAATGTATTGGCAATGTATGACTTGGCTTAGCACAATTTTGCTACTGTGTTTTTCCTTCTACAGAATGTGAAGGCACTGGTGAACTGAATGTTGAAGAGCAGGTGAGAAATCTTCAGATAGTAATGTATTTTTTTTGTTCATAAAGATTTATTGTTCTTTTGCATTTGACATTTGGAGGAGCCTAAATTTCCCTATACGTTACCAACAACATTGCAACTCCATGAAGATCAAATATTCATATACCAATCATGTGGTGTGTTGCTGCAGTTCTTAGAATGGGTAGAAGAAGGAGCTGGATGCCCGTATTGCGAGGGTTCAGGACATATTGTTTGTGATATGTGTGAAGGAAAGGATGAAAAGTTTTGATGAAGATTGGAACTGTTTTATCCCATGTGTAAATGTGTAATATGGTGAATTGCTTAGATGTCCTGGTTGCAGTAACTCTTTTTGAAGAATTTTTTTAACAGTAAATTAATACTATTGGAAATATAATGTTTTTTGAATTACATCACTTGGTAGGGTTCCTATAGTACATAAATTACAAAAAAACTGAAAGTCATCTCTGTCTGCTTGATCAATTCAAAATTGTAACAAAAGCCCTGCGACATGGGCCTGCAATCTCTGTTTTCTAAGGTCATAATGACTACTATTTTCTTGACTAAATTAAACAAAACTTTGAAGAAGATATATTCATCGCATATATTTGAAAGTTTATACAGTAAACCAAAAAGAAACAGGCTAGGGGATTGTCTAACCTCTTATATAATTAGTGTACACTGTATCACTTTATTTCTGATACCCTGATTTTGCACCCCTGGCTAAAAGAATGGCTGTGTGAAATGTGTGTAATGTTTCCTTGTGTCTAGTGCTTCCACGCACATGTGTGTAATGTTTCCTTGTGTCTAGTGCTTCCACGCACACTTTCAAGACATATTGGCTAAGAAGCATCCTTTTGACACGATCATGAAACTGACAGTTCTTTATGTGGCCAAGATATGAGGTCCTAGCTTACTACCTACTGATTTTGCTTGCATTGACCAAGTACAATCCGTCATGCTGCTGCAGGTGATCTAATGCAAGCAGAGGAGCATGATTGGGCAATATTACATGAGTCCCTGGAAAACAATTTAGAAGCAATGCCACTATCACCAGCAAGCTTCTCTCACTTTAGGATTGGTTCTTTTCAATTAAGGGGGTATCCCTAAGGATGATAAGATTGTTGTTAAGCACGCACACTCTAGATTTTGCAATGGAGCTCAAGGAAATTGATGATGAGAAATGAAATGATGAACACCATAGGGAACCCATGGAGGGTTTTATTTGTAATTCATTAGTGCATCAAACCATTGGGCTCGGTGCATCAAACCACTGGGCTATGGAGTAAATAATTCATGATCAAGGGTCTAATAAAGAGGATGGAGAAAATCTAATAGGCAATGGATACTCAAAGAATCTTACCAGATCAATTACCACATAATTTTATCCCATAACAACAATGAATGCATTATATAATACATGACACTCCATCAACAACCATAAGATTGCAGAGGATCCAAGTAAACAAAATAATTAATAACTTTGCTAGACACAGATGCTTAGCTCCAACAAAGTCTAGTAAATCAACAAACAACTATTCAAATTTACAAATAAATACCATGGGATCCATGAGATCACTACAATTTCTATGAAAGTGACATCTTTTGGGGGTACAATTCACAAAGATAATACAACTAAGATTGAGTCCTTGGAGTCTCTTGTTGCAACCTTAAGATAGCAAATCTAAGATATAGAAAAAAAAAAAGGTGAGGACTCAATTGAAACATGAATATTTTAACAAATTGACCCAATCAAGGCTGCCAATGCATGAGGATCCAATACAACCTTTGATCAACCAATATTTTGTGTAAAGGGGGAGCTCCATTAACTATTGGGAAAGGAATATGCATTAATTATCATTCACCAACTCAAAGAGAGAAGCAAAAATATTCATTATTCCCCATATTGTGTGTATCTATCCAAGGAACAACAAGCAGCCCCATTGGTGGTACTTGGTATTGTTCATCGTTGGGGTTGACCAATTGCATTCATGACACCCCATACCATGCGCTTGCTTCCATGAGAAGATAAAAGACAACCGTATTGATCATGTGTCACGTCCTCATCAAGCATCCCAGCTACACAATGGGTAGCTACAAATACCCACTTCCAAATTCTGCTCCATAGAGGCCAATATTTGGAATCACAACCAATTAAACCTTCCATGAGTGCTCGAATTTAAGAAATGCATGTGGAGGTGTAGAAATTAAAATGTAGTGTAATAACAACTATATTCATACAGGCAACTTGCATAACACAATGATATTCATAACGATAAACGAATATATTTTTTTACAAATATTCATAGACAATGATAAACCCTTATATTTTAAATAAAGAATGTCCAAGAAATTGGCACTGTAAGAGTGATTTTCCACTCAACTCAGGAGGCACCTGCTGCAAATAGCCCCTCCAAGATGGGCTATGAGGCCAGCAGGGCGAAGGAAACAACTATATGCTTCTCTCACTCTCAGCCCAACCCATTTTCTCTCATGTTTTGTCAATTTGCTCACCACAAAGCATTATATGCATCTCATTTAGCCATCACAATTATAGAACTCTCATCCTCTGCCCCACACAACACAAGGAATGCCTTCCCTTTCTCTACTCAATAGTCGGTTAGAGCACTTCTCACTTACAGTGCTCTTTAATGTGTGCATACAGAGTCCAATATGCTGTATACTTCCAAATAATTGCTTGTAAAATCTATACTTGGATTTTCAAGCATTCAAATAGCAACAAATGTACAGTGGATAAAGGCTTCCTAACTTGCTCATCCTCTATGCTCACCTCCAACCATCATTCTTTCTCTAAGGTCTGCAATCTCCCCCTTCACAATGTTGATTTTGGTTAATTTCTCAGTCTAGTAATTGTTGGCAATGGAGAGAACAACATGAACTAAGTAGAGCATCAATATTCCCTACATGCAGTGAGTGATAGATTCAATGACTAGGAGAGAAATATTGATGAAAAGTTAAATGGCATTGCTTTTGACCATAGAATGTAAGACTTTTACAATTCCTATAAGAAGTGTATTCAACTCAGACTTCCATAACTATATCAAACCGCTTTCCCACTAATCTCTCACATGCATTCAATGATTGGTTTTAATAAGTCAAAGGAGGTAAATGGTTTATTTAAGGCACATGGTAGACAAGAAATGAGTTCTAAGGTTGACACTTGGCAAAAGAGGATTTGAATTTCCATAGGCCCCTTTTCCTCTTCCCTTCCAGTGGAATCATAACCACTTTAGTGCTCTTTGTGCATCTATATTGGACAATTATATTATATTCCAACATAATATTTGCATAGCTTTAAGTCATCACGACGAGCCTAACACATGGTCCATATATGGATATTATATCATACATGCCTAGCCATTCACTAGTCAGGGCTTGGCGTTGAGCTCTGCATTAGAAATCATTACTAGCGTATTTACAACATTATACATAATCTAATTTGATACATGTTAAGGGTCAAAACGGGGGTATTACATTCCTCTCCCCCTTGGAACAACACTGTCCTTGGTGTTTCCTAAAAGATAAAATAAAAATGGGTATCCCTCTTTCATGACATCCTCTAGTTCCCATGTAGCATCATCAAGATCAGTGTGTTTCCATTGTACCTTTACCCGCTTGATGGCTTGGTTCCATAGCAATGTTACTTTCTTGGGGATGATGCATAGTGGCTCTGTTTGGAACTCTACATTTAGTTCCACCTGGATCACACCCCAATCAATCATATGGTTAGGATCATGTACATATTTCTTAAGGAAACATGAAAAACATTATGAGCTTTAGTGTTAACAAGCCATCCAATTTTATATGCAATTGACCCTATCCTCTTAAGGACTTCAAATGACCCATAATATTTTGATGCCAAATTGGTACAACTTCCAAGTTTCAAAGAACTCTTCCTTGGCTTCACTCAAAAGTAAACATGATCCCCAACTTGAAATTTTCTATGCACCCTATTTTTATCTCCATAACTTGTTTTTCCTATCTTAGGTTTCCTTCAAATGTTGCCTAATTTTTTCAACTTCTTGCTATATTTCCTTAAGCATTTATGGCCCAAGTACAATTTTGTTTATCAAATTATTCTGGCTCACTCATGTCTAGCATCTTTGGCCATATAAAACTTCAAATTGACTCATTTTCAATCATGTTTGATGTCCATTATTATCTGCAAACTCTACTAGGTGTAGATCATTCTACCACTTGGATGGTTTATTAATTACATACATACAAAGCATATCTTCAATCACTTAATTTACTCTATAGATGGTAAACAATGCTAAAATTAGTTGTGTACACATCTACATAAATACTTTTCCAAACATTAAATGAAACTTGGTATCCCTATCAAATACAATTGCTTTGGGTAACCCATGCAATTTGAATATTTAATTTATAAATAGTATTTCCATATCATCAGTCTTGCAAATAGATTTAACAAACACAAAATGTGTTTCTTTAAATAATTTTTTCACCATAACCATGATAGAATCATATTTTCTTAAGCTAGTTGGTGACCCAATTATAAATTCCATGGTTACTACTTTTCATTTCCATTTTGGAATTAACAAAGGCTATATTAAACTTGTTGGGTGTTGATGTTCAACCTTAACTTGTTGGCATTTCATACATATGAAACATATTCAACGACATATTTCTTCATCCCATGCCAAAAATATTTATTTCTTGTTGTGGAAATCATTTCTAATTGTTTGGATGCCCAAAATATGTTTTTTTTATGGATTTCATTCATGATAACTTTTCTCAAATATGAAGAATTAAGAATATGCATTCTATTTGTATGGGTAAGAAGTCCATCATCCTCCAACCGATAACCTTCATATCTCTTTTCTAATTTCTTTCACTATAATTTATTTTTCACTTGAATATATTGTCCATTTTCAACAAGGGAATCAATAACCATATTTCTTAAATCTGATCGAAAAATGCTAACAACTACCACATGCATTATATACATTTTTTTGTTAAATGCATCAATGACTTTGTTCTCTTTCCTTTTTATGTGTTTGATTCCAAGATCAAATTCACACTAAAATTTCATCCATCTAGCATGTTTGGCATTTAAGGTTGGCTACTCAAACAAATATTTCAGGTCATTGCAGTCAATTCCATGTTAAAATCTCTTTCCCATCAAATAGTGCATCCACATTTTTGAAGCACACACAATTGCAACAAGCTCCAAGTCACATGCAACATATGTATTTTCATATTCTTTAAAATTTCATGACTACCACATGATTGTCTTGCATAAGAACTATATTTATTCCTTATTTACATGCATTTGTATACACCACAAAATCATTTTTTGGGTTTGCAGTTTTCTAAATTGGAACACTAGTAAGAAAATTCTTCAACAATTAAAAGCTTTCATGACATTCTTGTGTCTTTTCAAACTTAATCCCCTTGTTTTGCAAAGTAGTTGGGTGTGTAACCTTGAAAAATGCTTCAATGGACCTTTTGTAATAATCAACAAAACCCATTAAAATATTGCATATGTTACATTCCTTGGAGTTAGTCAATTCATAATGGCTTCAATCTTTTCTAGATCCATAGATATTCGTTCTTTTGAAATAATGTGACTTGAATAATGAATTTGTTGCTGATATAAATCACATTTGGTTAGCTTTGTATATAATTAATGCTCCCTTAACACTTGCAAAACCATTCTTAAATGTTCTTCATACTTTGGAATAAAAGAGAATATCATCCAAAAAAAATAAGCACAATTTTATCTAAGTACTCATTGAAAACACTATTCATGAAACACATAACTGTAGTTGTTGCATTGGTGAGACCAAATGGCACGATCACAAATTTAGTGCCCATACTTTGTTCTAAAGTTTTTCTTATGGATAACTTCTTCCTTGATTCTGATTTGATGGTAATCAGACCTCAGATCAATCTTTGAAAATACCTTTGCCTCTCTCATTTAGTCAAATATATAGTCAATTCAAAGTAAATAATACGTGTTCTTCACAGTAACATTATTTAGTTGCATGTAATCAATACACAAGCTAAGGGTTCCATCATTCTTTTTCATAAATAGCACCAGTGCTCCCCATGGAGACACATTTGGTCGAAAGTACTTCTTTTCCAACAATTCTTGCTATTACATTTTCAATTCCATTAATTTTGGAGTACTCAATCTATAAGGAGTTTTAGACATTGTTGTAGCTCCTAGCAAAATATTAATTATGAAATCGATATCCATTTTTGGAGGAAGTCCTAACACTTGATTAGGAACACATCACTAAAATCTTGCAAGACATGCTAATATTCCATCTTGGAACCTTTTTCCTCTACTAAGTTTAATGCATGGACTACATAACAACATTTTCTAAAACATTTCTTCAGTTGCAACACTGAAATATTTTTGACAAAAACTGTTTTTGGAATGCTCATTATCCTTCGGTTTTCTTATTTATCAATGCTTTCAAAAGTTTTGTTGTAGCAATCAAGTTTAACTTGATGTGTTTCCAACCAATCTATTCAAATTATGACATCATAAGAACCATATTATGAACCAATTCCTTAAGATAACATAATATAATAGAGTACATACCATGTACAAGAAATGTAAACATGGAGTACAACTTCAAGATAGATAAGAAAAATGCATTATACAATAACTCATTAAATACTAGGAAAATCTCCTACAAATACCCCAATACATTCGTATATCCAATTCACATGTTTCCATTGACAATGACTATTGTCTCTCTATATACATATTCACTCATTGTGCATGTGGACCCTTCATTAGATTGAACGTATTACATATACATTTACTTCATTACATATACATTTAACCCAATATATTACTCCCATGGGCCATATCATATAAATTTAACGCTATATATGCTTCCCTTGGTTCAATAGATCAAGTGAAAAAATAATCATATTTTCCCACTTGAAGAGTCCATCCATCTCTAATGGACATCTCTCGACCATTTCACCAATCTTCCTCTTGGTTCCACCTTTTAGTTGGACCAAACATGATTTACTATGCTTGCTCTTCTCAAGAGCACAAATTCTAGGAGTAACATAACTATGATTAAATCCAAGGTCAATTAAGATAGAAATAGATTGCTTAACAATCTTACCTTCAACCTCAACCACAACTAATTGATTATCTAATTAGCGATTTTTTAGTGCAATATAGATCCTATGGACAATCATTGATACATCTCCAATAGTTATAGCCTCTTGGATGTTGTGAAAATGTTTGGCACTCTTATTTAGATGTGGATAATTTCTGAGCAAATGATATTCTCCATATCACTATATGGGATCCCTTGGCTTCTCTCCTATCAATTTAGCTAGCTTAGTCTCACCATGTGTTGGTTGCCTTTGTTTATTTATGTAATGAGGAGGATTGAATCGTTTCTTTCTTTGATCAAACTTCTCTCTCTTATTTTCCTTCCATGCCTTATGGAATTTTGGCTTGTTTTTGTTTTGTTCATAACAATACTTAGCCTTCCTGATGGTCTCATTTAAAGTTTGAGGTTCATCAAACTCAATTCTGTATTTGCAAGACTAAGGTAATCTACTTGAAAATATTGGATTTTTACCTTCTCATATCTAATGTACTTAATTACTTACCTAACATCTCCAAGAATTTATTTGCATATTCATCAATGGTCACTTGTACCAACTTTAACTCATGGAATTCTTTGATTTTACCATCATATTATTTGTCATGGAGGTATTTTTATTTAAAGTACTACTTGAACGATTTCCAATCAATCGTTTCTCTCATTGATCTTTGTAACTTGATTGAGATTCACCCACCAAAATGATGCTATGTCATTTTAATTGAATATGGCCACTTTGACCTTCATGTTCCTAGAGTAATCATAGTAGTCATCCACATGCTAAGATAAAGTGTAAACATAAGCCACAATAACATCTAGATCCATTAATATATTGATTAAGAGATCAAACTTATAATCCATTATCCTTAACACCATAAAATTATATAAGTCCCAAGGGTCCACACCAAGTCTCACAAAGTACCAATAATGCCTATATTGAAATGTCTAACCAAAATGCATACCATATATCCTACTTATATCATATGCATCATCAATTATGATGGTTATAAAAAAAATCACATCACCAAATGAAATGCAAGGAAATGTACCACACATGTAGAACTTTGGCGTGACTTCCTCTAAGAACAAGAGTTAGACTTTGCATGAAGAGAGAGGGGTGGTGCCCATCTAGTGAAGTATAGATGACATAACAATGAATGGAGTCCCCCTTTGGTGCATATGGAATAAAAATTTGAGTCCAATATGGATGCGTACAACATTATGTATTAATGACTACATCATATAGATATGTCTGAAACTAGAACAATGATTTTCCATGAGCTCTTTGAAATTTTAGAATTTTTTTTATGGGTTCATAGATATAGGTCAAGTAAATTGTTCATGTTATGGGTTGGTGGTTGATATCATAATTACAAGGCTCATCGAAACATTCCAATTTAGTGAGTCAAATAAACCTAATTTGGTGCCAACCAATTTGTCCAAACTCACTAAGCTTCATCAACAAATGTTAAGATTCAATACGTCTCACAAGTCCTCACTAAGTAGGGGGCAGTTTGATGAATTATTCTTGAATTAATGCCATGTTTTTATTCACTATAGAGTTAACACTAATTTTTAGTGAGTTCATTAAGTTTTATTTAGTTTTAGACAATTTATTTCACTACCAAGAAGTGCAATCAAAGGTATGTGGACAATACTTTGTTTTCCACATAAAACTATGTCTTTGACATTGCAAGACAATTCAATCCATTGCCAACAAGTCCAGTTAAGGGTAGGTGGGTAATATTTTGTTTTCCATGTAATTCATTTAATATAGTTCAACACAATTAATGGGAAACTATGGGAAAAAGGCACAAACTACCTATTGTGATCATTCTCGGTCTACTAACAAAAGCTCCAAGGTTTTAAAATTTCTTTAGGGATTTGAAGCAAACAACTTGCATAAATTTAATGAAATGATCATATTGGATATCGATGAGTTTAAATGTTTCCATGTAAATCGACTAGGATGACCAATCAAATGAGGGTAGTTGTTTTCATAATTCATATTTCAACAAAAGGTGTGAAGACAAGTGTTAAAAAGTACTGGGTAAAGGTTAAATCACAATTATGAATTTATCAAATGGAAATACTACCAAAAAGTTACAAACTCAATCCAACAATGATAATTAAAGGGAGTCAATGGCTTTAGTTGAAGGTGTGGGTGTATAGCACACCACTTACCCTCCACAAACCTAAAACTACTTGAGAACACATGGTGGATTCTATCCATCACAAAGGCTATCAATCCATTTTGAAAAATGCTTACGCCACCTGTGCGCCACCTCTACAAACCACTTTGCTTATCACAAGGTGGCCCTAATTCATTTGATCAATTCACGTAGGTTTCAATGAGGATGGTACATTGATAGTTGAGTACTAGTGATTTTTTGAAACTTGTTCGGTGAAAATTGAAGGTTAATCAATTTAGCCACCAAAGCATAAAGGTGGCCATGCTATGATTGATAGTATTTCGAAGTTGATTACCGAGATCGTCCGCGATATGGTAAGGGTCTAAGTGAATTGAGGAAAAGGGGGAATAGTAACTCAATCACCTTTAATATGTCATGTTAGCACCAATAATCTATCAAGTTGATTGCATTTAAATAGATATTATCATTTTCTCTTCTCACCGAGCAATTTCTTTCAAAAATATTTATTGTATCATGGACCATAAATGAAAGCCTATTGTTTCAACCAAACCCTTAACCCAACTTCTTAATTCTGAGAGTTTTATCGATCGCGATGGATATATTTTTGAATACTTTATTGTGAAATATTATGTGTGTGACCTGCGTCAACTTGCTTATGGAAGATTTCATAATCACTATGAAATATTTCATGTTTGGGACTGTGACTTAACACAAGTTGTTATTCCAACTACCTATCATTTTTTTGAGTTTGTAGTTATGTATGTGAAACTTTATGACCGAGTTGAAAGGAATACAAAGTTTGTATAAATAACCCAAGTAATATTTTATGAAAAGTTGTTATTACCAAATAATCCCTCTGTTGGATGAAGATTCCTTGTTCGTAGAATTCAATTCATTAACGCAAATCCAAAAAAGGAAACTAGTGGTGGAATTATTTCTTGAAGGGGTTATGTGCCTACAACTACTCTTCCTTTTCAAGCTAGTATATTATTAGAATTATCCCAAGAAATGATTTCCACAACTTGTTTAATTTTAGGATATGATGATGATGGCACAATGGACGAATTTATTTTTGGGTTCCTGGATAAAATTCTTCAAAGTGAATGATTCAACCACTCTAAGTACTTGTCAGATGCCATGCATAACTGGTTGGCCCAATTTCCTTCATTGAAATGCTTTAGATGTCAATCATACTTGGTCTACCTTGTTTTATACCTCCAACTTTCCCATTTTGAACATTTAGGTTTGAATAAGGTTAATTAATAGGGTAATCTTATTTTGGTTATAGATTGGAAACATATGGTTAGAAAGCATAAAATTAGAATAAAAGTTTCAAGATTTGTATCAACAAGTTCATGCACATTGTTTACACAGTGAATGGGGCGCCACCTAGAATGTTTGTGGGCTGCACAAAGTTACTCCAAATGAGACTTGATACTAGGGTACCTAATTGGTATCTTTTTAAAAAATGCACTATTATTTGGATATATGGTATGAACTAAAGCCTTATATACATCTAGTTTTCCTAACCCCTATATTTTTCACTTTGGAATATATCATACAATGGTTGTATTCAGAATTTTTCTTTTCAATGGAACACATCATGGGAAACCCTCAGGCACTTCCCCTCATTTCGAGGATGGTACCCAAGGTAAACCACCGGTCCTAATTACAGGTCCTAACCCGGTGGGGACATCAAGTGAGGCCCTGCATAGCCACCTGGGGATTTGATCCCGAGACCTTCTACTTGCGATTACAACACTCAACCACTTGAGCTAACCCACTAGGCTATGGTTGTATTCAGACTATATCCACCGTATCTTAAGAAACCAAAAAACCACTTTCTCTTTATCGACTCAAGTTTTTACTTTCTATTAGGATATTTAGACACTTAGGAGTTAGTTAAAGTCAACGTGGTGTAATGTGTCTTTAAGTAAAGTATGTTTCTTTATTAGTTAACATCAACTTGGCCTAATGTGCTTTCAGGAAAAATATGTTTCATTAGTACAAATTTGTATTTATGTAATCCGACAATCACAATATGTTCTAGGCATAAAGTGATTCGACGATTAATATTCACCTTAATCTTAATGGATAGTGATCCATCACTTAGAACCTTATTGGTCCATGATCTCTATTTAAAGGGAATGGAGGGTCATTTTCTTGATTATCAGTTGTGACTAACTCATATGTAAATTATTTTTCCTTTTGCATTAATATATTGCCTCAAGTAGTTGTTTGGTCAAGTTCAGGGATTGTTTCCATCTCTGATGGTTTTTACCAGGTAAAAAATCGGTGTGTTGATTGATGATATGTTTGTGTGAGTGGTTTATTAAGGTGTTTGACCTATGTGAAAACATCATGTTTTAGGTGAACATGGCATCAAAGCAGTTATGAAGACCCACTACCATTGTTGATCGAGATCTTGACCTATATAGGTACGTGCATCAAAAGATTTATTGACTCTATTATTCTCTGCATTTATAGGCTAAGAGAGGTGTTCCATTACATTTAGAATGCTTCTTTCATTTGAAAACACTTTTTGTTTTACTCAAAAAGATTTATGTTTCCCAAAATATGACCATTTTATCATATTTGGAAGTATACTATTTACATTAATACATTTATTTATTTTTTAAATCTTTCTCATATTATTTCATATTTTATCTTGGTTTTATATTATATTCCTAGTTTGTTACTTTTTAATCTATATATTCTCTTTTTCATGTACTATGTGCAAACTTAAAAAAATAAAAAATAAAATGAAAAGGGTTTTCTTGACTACATATTAACTTTGTCATACACACTACCACATTATAGCCCAAATTCCATGCTAGTTTGACACCTTTTTGCATTGCTTAAACATCGAAAGGAAAAATACTACACGTCGTTGGGATGATGCCATTTTTTCAATGTTGAACTCATGTCGTAGTCGTCTAATAGATTTGTCCTTCACATCATTACCCTAGACAACAAATAGCTTAATAAATGTTTAATCCACATGAAAATCATCACTTAAGGGACGTTGAGCCCATGTTCAGAAAAAATTAGTCAACGTTCATTGATGTCACTTAAGAGACGTCTAGTCCATGTTCAAACCCATGCTCAAGGATGTTTACTCGACGTTCAGTCACGTCTCTTGATAGACGTATAGTCCACGTTCAAGCCACATGACAGGCGTTGCTTAAGGGACATGTGTCACATGGACTACACATCTCTTAAGGGATGTTGGCCACATTGGTTACACGTCACTCCCTTAAGTGAAAACTATCACATGGACTACATGTTGCTTAAGGCATATTGCATATGTCTCTTAAGAAACTAATAATCCGAGTGACGTATGTCTCTTAAAATATGTTTAATGGAAATTTTAATCTCCAAAATAAGTCATTTGTTGGACATGTAGAAAAGTTAATAATGCGTCTCATAAGAGGCTTACCTTCGAGTTCATTTATACTTACAACATTGAAAAAATCCCCTTAATGGACGTTCATTAGAAATTACAAATTCATCATACATCCAATAAGCGTGAACGGATGTAAGGAAGGGGTGTGACATGTTGACTTCATAATGGGTGTCTTTTTTTAAAGGATTTGCTAATGTTTAAATTTTACACATATGTAAAATTTTAGTTAATCTTACAGTAAGGTGTTATCAACATATAGCATGCAACTCACCAAAAACATCCTCATCAGATTTATAAAGAGTATGAGTCCATAAATGTCAAAAAATAATCAAAAGAAGAGGTCACTCAAGTAAATCTATGTTAGCCCGCGCTATAGCACGTGTTATTAGTTCTGTGCCCACAGGATCCTTGTGTGGATTTTCCTTTGAGATCCATGCGACTATAAAAAACAATGGGATATCAACCACTCATTGTGCATTGAAGGCTCATGAAAGCTCCCTCACAAAAAAAAATCGAATTTGGCTCTTCAAGCATTGAATAGTCCCCTTTGTGTACTTTGGAGCTAGTTCATGAGGTGAAGGGTTCATACTTGGATCTAGATGTTTCTTGGCCACCTCTTGGCCTATAAAAGGAAGCCATGGGCATGCATCTAAGTAGAGAAAATCAAATCAAGGTTATGCTACTATAATTGTGTTAAGACTTCCTCATAGTTCACCTCTTCCTACACATATTGCCATTCCTTAAGCTCCCTTGCCACCTTCCTCCAAGGTGCAACTATTTCTCTCATTTGTTATTCAATTTATTTAGCATTTAGTGTCGAAAAAGAGGACCTACCTAATGGAGATCGTTGGCTTTCATGTTATTTGTTTCTATTTTGTTTTGTTTACTAACAAGAGCCTGCAGGATCAATTCAAAGTCATTACATTTGCTTTAGTAAACAATATTGGGCATGGTTAACAACCTCTAAGGATTTCACCCTCAAAGTGGGAAGATTTGCACACCTTTGTCCTATTTTTCCCACAACAGTATTTATGGCAACTCCACTTCATTTTTGTTCATTTCTTATTAACTAGGTTGTTATTTGCTAAATAGCTAATTTTAGGTTCTTGTGTTGTGCAGGAGATCAGGTCCATACCCTCCATTCCCAGAAATCGATCTCCTCTTGGCAATAATTGTTGTTTACACAATAGCGTGGATCTCGATGCCTCATGTGGGCTACCCGCGTAGCTTTTCCTTCGACAGTCGTGTTGATTGCGCAGTTAATCAAAACTCCTCCCGCGTGGCAATTTGTTCTCTGCTCGCGCAGATCTTCCATGTTGTAACTGCACTACTAGCATGTTTGTATTTGGAAAACCCACACTACTATATTTGATTTTGCATTTTTATCTACTTTGCTCAAATCTTGCAGTGCCAATGACTACTCACTAATGAACCAAAATAAAAATAGTTTGCAATAGTTGTATTTTTCTCTAGTAATTAGTTCACTTAGCCCAAGATTAGGAAGTAAAGGAGTCTTCCCTCGAAATTTTCTTAGGTAAAAGACTTTGGGGCTTTCAGTGGGCCTCATAGTTGTTACTAGTGTTCAAGACATCTTGCTTGTCATTTCATATAAGTTATCAGTATTGACATCTTATGTTATTTGCTTCGTTCTCATGTTTTAGGAAAAGTAGTGTAACTTGTCTTTTGCACACAAGCAAGGACCTAAAGACTCTAATCTCTCGAAGTATTCTCTTCACCTTGCACTCCTTTTGAACTTGATGAATCTGAAAAGGGGGAGAAGTGTGAAATACCTCCATTGCACACTTTTCAATTTCATAAGCATTGTTGATCAAGATTGTTAGTTGCAAGAACCTTTGGCATCTTTTTGAGTTTAAATAGAAACTACATATGCATTTACATTGATCTCTTTAGTTAATTGCAACCAACAATATCATTTGATTATTACACACATGTGTCTCCACTAGAACACACTAAGAGTCTGAAAGAATCTCTTACGTTGAGTATGCTCTCCATATCGCACCTTGTGAGATCTTGATGGATCAGAAAGCCTAGTAGGATTGTGAAATACCTATCCTACACTCCTTAATCGAATTTGGACCCTTAAAAACAACACTTTCAATTCTCAACCAACTAAATTAATCCACAGGAGGTCACAAGAAAATTTATAGTTTGGTTAGGATTGATTGGGCTAGGAATCCAAATAATGCCCATCAATATTCTACACTTTGTATTAAATAATAAATTGTTGACTTATAGGGTACTTTTAAATCCTTCTATCAGCAAGTGTCAAAAGACAACATGGATAAGAAGGTACGATGCCCAAGAACGTGAAAGTGGAGATATAGATTCCTTTCTCCCCACAAAGAGTCACTTAGCTTTTTGTGGAGACGACACTATACCACTCAAGTCGAACCACTTATCCACACTTGACATGGGTAGCTTAGTGGAAAAAATTAGGATATCACCAAGGTGCAATTGTGAGTGCAATTGACTCTTAAAGTCAAATATTTCCGCTGAAAAAATGTTACCAATATCTTTCGAAACATAGCCCTATTGTCGGTATAACTAACTCTTTGTTACCTTCACTAGCCAGTCATTGGGAGGGTCCCATTACCACTAGCAATTGTGCTTTAGAAAGGCCCGGTTACACTTGAGAGGAAGGGAATTAGGTCTTTAGGGAATTTACATTTATCTTCTTTTAAATACAAGTTCACATAACTCATAATTAAAGAGAACCTACATGTGGGATCACTTGCACTAAAATACATAGCACATATCACTCACTTTGCACCATTTTGCATCTGTTGTGGTTGGCATATTTTTGCATTTGTTCAATTGTGTCTATTTCCATAATCACTCCTATTTGTCACATGAAACTTCCACAATTGAGGAACAAATCCACCTAAGGTAGTCCCGTAGTCTGCAAATCCTTTCCCCTCTCTCAAGGGGTGTTTTCCCACTCTCTCACTGTGGTTCATGAGGGAGATACTCTAGTTGGGGCTGCTCCCAGGAAACATTGATATGATCGTCCGGGGAGGCTACTCCTTGCTTGATTCATTTTATCCCTTTGGAGATAATTTAGATCCTTTTGCTTCATCCTCACATGGAAGAGGCCACCCTTTATTTCCACCCCTTGGAGGAAATACACTCTCATATTCCCCCTCTTCAGGAGAAGTACACACATCATCCTCTTCCTCACACCAGAGACAAAGGTCACTGCCACATACTCTCTATTATCCTCCTTGATGGAACAATACCCAACATATGATGGCTGCACCTAATACAAACCCACCTTTCATGGATACCTTGAATCTCCTTGATCTGGCCAAATTGATCAATGCCCCCATAGTACATGACCCAAGTTGGCTAGATATGTCTGATAAAATTCCCTCAGATATCCCTAAATTTGAATGGAAACAAGGAGATGACCCTGCAAACCATGTCATGTCATTCCACTTATGGTGTTCCTCCAATAGCATAGTGGATGACTCAGTGAGACTTCGCCTCTTCCAACGAACTCTTACATGAAAAACTGCAAAATGGTATGTGACATTACCATGGGAAACCCATGCCACCTTTGGGACAATAGCCACTATGTTTCTCACTTACTTTCAGCTTCCCATATGTCACAAACTATGCCTATATATTCTCACATAATTTTGACAGAATACCTTTACACACATAGTGGACCACATCCATGAGTGGCGTAGATGATGCACATTGTGAAAAATATACATACAACCTTAGTTTCTATTGGATTGGTTCATCAAATCACTCCAACCAGCGACTACAAAAGATGCGGAAACCTCATTTCCCCAAACTGTAACATCTCGAATTTTTCATAAAAATTTAAATTTTTTGAAAATAGCATTAATTATGATAATAATAATTGCGGAATTAATAAATGAGATTACGACCACATTAGTTGTATAGTTGTTAGTACTAAGCATACTTTATTTTCTGTTTTAGCAGCAATAAGATAATGACATTGTTAACACATAATTAGTAAACATGACTATGATGACAAGAAATAAACAGATGGGGAATATGATATGACACTTTCTCTTTTGCAATGATATTGACAATTTGACTTTGCTGCATAAGGGTGTCCTATGAGGTACCCTGGAGCTTACTTAGCTGCAACACTAAAGCTTATTGAATGTCCTATGTGCAGACGACAGGTAAAAAGTTTCATGGATACATATAAAGTTCAAAATCAACATCGTAATTAATAAAAAGTTATAATTCTGTTGCGTTTCACCACAAGTAAGCAGGTATGGTTTTGTGGTTACAATTACTATTTTCAGATGTTATTTTACAACTCCACGATGTTTAAAAACAGAGTCATCTATGTTCGTCATCATGCTGAGGGTTTTGTAGTTGCAATTCTTGTTATTGTTATAGCTGGCCTCGTCGCCATCTTCAGATAATTGTCTATTTTCCCATTACTGATGTATTGAATGTATCGCAAGAATCATTAAATGTTAAAGTGAGAGAATATATCTAACATTAATTAGTTTATTTGATAATTATTTATCAATGGATTTAGTGAATGTCTACTATACAGTCTATCTATAGTTACGATAATAGAATTCATGTGAATGCAAACAATGTTGCCAAGGTAATTATAAGGTCTGCCCAAATCGTAATTCTATGAGCTAGATATGATAACTTATAAGCTTGTAAGTTTTATGAGGAGTATCAAAATAAAATATGAATCCCTTGTGAATTAGAACTATGTCACTTATGACTATAGTCATCCTAACAACTATTACATGAATCAATAATTAATAAATAAAAACTATAAGACTTACCTTTGGAATTATAAACTTCTATGTAATAACATAAAATCTAAAAGCGACCTAGACTTGAAACTTTATGAACCACTATATCATCGTTGGTCAACACAACTCGTTAATAAGTGTTATGTAACATGGCTTAAGACCATACGAACCTTGAAATCGAATTAATGTAACATATCAAGATATTTTGTTATGTATCCAAAATGAAATGATAGTGTTGGAATGAGAGTACTGACAAACAATAAATGGTGATGGACATGTTGACAGTTGCCAGCGATATGAATCGGCGTTGGGATTGTGTTATAAGTCTGTATTAATGGCCATCCCTGATGTGTTTAATGATGAGGATTACAACTTCCATGATGACTGTAATTGAGTGCAGAAAGGTGATGGTAAAACGTTGCCAAGTAATACAGGTTGTTGATAAATCTCCGAGCTGGCAGTTTGAAAATCCATCGTATGCAAAAGGTTGGCATGATCGTGCTACGGCAATTGAATGAGCATTTAAGTATTAGTTGTTCGCTCCAATGCAAAGGGTGTTGGCAAGATCACGATCATTGATCAAATTGATCTTGACTGTTGGATGTAACCCTAGGATTGCATCGGCTGTTTAGAATGATAAAAGTTATTGTGTTCTGTGTTATTACTATTATTCGATCTGTTAGGGCCGACAGGCTACCAAAATTTTGGCTTAGAAATTTTGTATGGGGTTCGACCTCGAGACCTCTGGTTTAGAAAGGTTACAGCTCCCTTCTTTCTGCAATGGCGTCGTTTTAATAGACTGTGTATCTAGTTTATAGTGTCAAGGGTTGATAGTTCTAGAACTAGTCGTTGTAGTTTGAGTCAAGGATATGCCCTAGTGTAGATGGACCGAGGGTTTTCTGTCTCGTCTTCAGCGTGGAGTCATTGTTTAACTGGTTAAAGTGGAATGCTTGGGTCGCTTACAGCAAGGTAAGCTTTCCTGTAACAAATAGTAATTCATTTAAAGTATTTCATCTTTCAGTTTGAAAAGGTACTAGTCATCTAAATCTAAGCCATCATTCTTGTCAGTTGCAAGTTGTGAAATAGAGAATCGAGCAAGGGTTTTGCAAGTCGGCGAACTTTCATTCCGGTAAGCTCCGGGTCTTCCAAAAACCCTCGTAGGTGCTCTATGACTGTGGTTGATGAGGTTTCAAAGGTTTTGTAGCTGGTCTTGCCGTGACTAGTCGTGGTTGAAAAATGAAAAACTTCGAAGCACTGTTAAAAATCAAATGCTGTTTGTTTAGTGCTGTTGACTTCTCGTTTGATTATGTAATACTTGGTTTTATACCATGATACTTATCTCCGTCGATCTGAGCAATGTAAAGCTCGTTGATACCGAGGGTTTAAGGACTTGTTTCGATGTGTGAACTTGGGAATCTCCCTGTTATGATTTTGTTTTGAAGATCATATTGTAATTTGTTTTTTTGAGAACATAGAGTTCATTTTAATGAGAAAGGAACTCGTGTTGGTTTAAAATATGGAACCACGACCTATTTTGTTTAATTTAAAATAAAAGATACAAGAGCCGAGGCTCGATTACAGTAAATTCGATACTTCCTTCTCGGCAATGAATAAACTGTTATTTGTTTAAATGGAAAGTAGTGAGCCAAAGCTCATCTAGCTTGTTGATGTAACTCGGTTTCTTGGCATTGATAGAATGTTATTTTCCCTTGATGCTAAAATGTTTTGTTTCTATGCATAAAAAGAACGTTTGTCGCCCAAGCAAAATGTGTGTGAAAAACTAGGGTTGAAAGTCTGTGACTTGTGAAATGTTAATGTAGGTTTTTGTTGTTGACGAGTGAAGTTAGACGATGGACTAGCTCACTGTAGAATTTCATCGTTTGCAAGGATTTGTTTTCGTTTTGAAAACTTTTTGATCACGAAAAGTGACTCATTTTTGTCAATCTGTTTGATTGAAAGTAAAAAGTTTTTAAGAAATAAAACTTAGGGTTTTGAGAAGTAAGTCATGGGGTTCTATGAAACTATACTTGAAATAAAAATATAGTTTGTAGAATGATATGCAAAAAGATACAGTGAACGATACAGTGATTAGAAAACAAAGTTAGAGATTATATTAATTCTAAAGTAATTGTAATTATGGCTATTCTAGCAGTGAATGATGTGGAGAAATTTTTTTGTGTGGGATAAAGAATGACTGTGTAATTGTTTGCGTTTTCAGCATATGAATAATGGAAATACTACTGCTTATTTTGATGCTAAGATATAAACCCTATTTTTCGATCTACGATGATTACTATATAAATAATTAAAATAACCATCTGGAATATATATATATATATATATATATATATATATATATATATATATATATATATATATATATATATATATATATATATACAGAGAAAGAATAATACTTATATCTTATGAAACAATACAGTAATTTAGGATCTTCTAGATATTATTCAATAAATTCTCATACTGTTTAGTATAGGGCAGAATGATGAAAACAAAATCAATCACTGTACAATGTTGATGTATATGTAACTTCGGAATGTATTTCATCTATGTATTTTATATATATTTATTGTACCCTTATTAGAGATGTGTTATTCCTCTATAAGGAAGTGTCGTCATGTGGATTGACAAGTGTCGCAAGTGTGTGTACTTGCCGATGGGTTATTAGACCACCATGTGGGGTTGGCCCTAAATTATATATATTATAATGTGGATGTACCTAGCTAGACAAGTCGGCCCCATAAGGTCACTGGGCAAAAAGGTTAGTATAAATAGAGATCGGAGATCTCTATTTTACTCACTCGGAAAAGTAACTCACTCTCACTCAGAAAGTGGTGCACTAGTGAGGAGGAGGATCATCTACTACTAGGAGACTATCTCAGTGTATTTTGGTTGTACTTTGGTTGAGCCATTGCTCTCTCTATCTCTGAGGAAGCTGTGGGGTTTTTCACCTTAGGGTTTTCCCCACGGAAACTCTATGTCTCTTGTCTCTTATGCTTTTGATTCTTGTGATGCTTGTCATATTGTGATTGTCATGCATTGATATACTGTATATGTTATTCTCTCATCAAAGGTCCTAGAGTATTGTGAATTATTGCTCAAAATTTGACATGGTATCAGAGCTAACCTGAGAAGAAGACATTTTGCAGTGACGAAAACTTGAGTTTCTTGTTTATTGGGTTTCTCTCCACAGATTTGTGAAAATCAGTATTGTAGATTGACTCTACTCATCAAGGAGCATCTATCTATCCAATCAGAATTCGATTCTGAGCATTTTTCAGATTTGGCCCTAAACATTAGGGTTTCCACAAAAATAGGAATTTCTGGAATCTGAAGGCACAGCTGGAAGCTCCTTGCAAAAATCGAAGTTTATAACTTTGGATCGAGATTTTTGGCTGGGTAGATCTCCGGGAAACTCAAACCCTAATTCAGTGCTCTCCCTAGTGAACCCGGGAGGACAAAAAGGCTAATTTGAAGGGTAAAGCTTTGCTGATCTCAAATTCTGAATACACCAGGCTGATCAGCTCATCAAAGCGTATCTTTCTATCCTTTCAGAAATTTGAAATTCACATTTTGAATTTTTAGGGTTTTTCCGACAAACCCTAATCCGAGACCAGATCCAGTTTTCAGCATTTCAAGTGGTAAGATCTAAATCTTTTCTATTTCCATTTGAAGTACTCTTTAAGATGTCTCACCACACCAATATTGAGGATAAGCTTGAAGGAGCTGATAACTTCCGAGCTTGGAAGTATAGGATTGGGTTAATCCTGGAAGAGAATGAGTTGGACTCATATATGAAAGAAGACATCCCTATCCCAGAGGATGAAGAGGCCAAGGTATTGCATAAGAAGAACTTGGTCAAGGCAAAGAGAATCATTGCTAATTCTATCAAAGACCATCTCATACCCCATGTATCTTCTCTTAAGACACCCAAGGAGATGTTTGAATCTTTGACCAAGCTATTTGAAGGAAAGAACATAAATCGGAAGATGACCCTGCGGAACCAATTGAAATGAGTAAAGTTTCAGAATGGAGAAACCATTCAATCTTATTTTTCAAGGGTCTCCCAGATCAAGGAACAACTAGAAGTAGTGGATGAAATGGTGGATAATGGTGAAGTGGTGATGACCACTCTAAATGGCCTACCCAGGTCATGGGATTCCTTTATTCAAGGAATTTGTGCAAGGAAGAAGTTGATCTCCTTCAACAGATTGCAGGAAGAATGCTCTCAAGAAGAAGCTAGACTTATAGCTTGTGAGGAAAAGATGGGAGGTGAAGATCAAGCTCTTGTAGCTCACACCAAAAGAAGCAAGCCCAAGAAGGAGCACTCTCGCCACAAGAGATCCTATCAAAAGAATAAGAAGGATCTAAGATGCTTCACATGCAATGAGAAGGGTCACTTTGCTTCAGATTGTCCCAAGAACAAAAGGGATAATAACAACAAATCCAACGAGAAGAAGAAGGGCAGCAAAAGAAAGTTTCATGCTCATGCTGCCGAGGATGATAGACCTCCAAAGAAGAAGGCTAGGGTAGAAAGTGATGATAGTGATGTTGACTCATCAAGTGAAGAAGAGTATGTTCTAATCTATTCTCTCACAGGTACTATCTCCCATGGTTGTAATGATTGGTTGATTGACAGTGGGGCTTCCAAACACATGACTGGGTTTAAGGAATCTTTTGTGAATCAATCTGAACATGAATCACCCCATAAGTTGAAACTTGGGGATGATTATCAATACCCAATCAAAGGAAGTGGTGAAGCCTCCTACAACCTAGATTTTGGAAAATCTTTGAAGGTGAAAGAAGTCCTTTATGTACCTAGGCTCAAGAAGAACTTACTCTCCATCTCTGCATTGGATGCAAAAGGTATGAGGGTTGCATTTGTGGATGGCCAAGTCCTAATGTGGCCAAAGGGTAAAACAATCGATGATGCAGTAGTGATTGGAGAGCAAGAGGGAGATTTGTATAAATTGAAGGGACAACCTGAACATGCCATGGTGCATGAATCCATGGATCCAAGTGAACTTTGGCATAGAAGACTTGCTCATATGCACTATAGGGCACTTCCAATTGCAAGCAAGGCTGTAGAGGGTCTTCCTGAAATCAAGACCAAACATGAAGGTGTTTGCAAAGGATGTGCAAAAGGTAAGAACATTAAGAAGGATTTCCCAAGCAGTGAAAGCAAGGCAAAAGATATCCTGGCAATCATCCACTCAAATGTATGTGGTCCTATGTCATCCAGTTCTCTTAGTGGGTATGTTTACTATGTCTCATTTATTGATGACTTCTCCAAGAAGACTTGGGTATACTTCTTGAAGAACAAAGATGAGGTGTTTGATAA
Source organism: Larix kaempferi (assembly GCA_027924585.1). Taxonomy (NCBI): domain Eukaryota; kingdom Viridiplantae; phylum Streptophyta; class Pinopsida; order Pinales; family Pinaceae; genus Larix; species Larix kaempferi. The sequence continues at coordinate 6,524,387 of BSBM01000236.1, read as the reverse complement.
GTTCAAGGAATTCAAAACCTTGATGGAGAATCAAACTAACAAGAAGATCAAAACATTCAGATCCGATAATGCTGGAGAATTCACCTCAGGTGACTTCAAGAAGCTTTGCAGTGATTCATGGATTAAGAGGGAGTTGACTGCTCCTTATAATCCTCAACAAAATGGAGTTGCAGAAAGGAAGAACAGAACTATCATGGAAGCATCAAGGGCAATGCTGCATGACCAGGATCTACCTATGCATCTATGGGCAGAAGCAGCTAGAACAGTTGTATATGTGCAGAACAGAACACCCCACAAGATATTGGACAACAAGACACCAGAAGAGGTCTTTTCTGGTAAGAAACCTGAAGTCAACCATCTCAGAATATTTGGTTGTCTAGTATACACTCATGTCCCAAACGAAAAGAGGACTAAAATAGATCCTTCAGGAAAGAAGGGTATCTTTGTGGGTTACAGTGAAAGCTCGAAGGCCTATAGAATATACTTTCCAGGGTTCAAGAAGATTGATGTCAGTAGGGATGTAACATTTGATGAAAACTCGGCATTCATAAAATCAAGGAAGGCACCTATCGAAGTTTATGAAGAGCCTAAGGAAACTAGATTTCAAGACACTACCATGACTGAAGCAGTTCCAGAAGTTGTCTGTGAGTTTGAAGATCCGCAAGAACCTGTAGATCCACCCCATGAGGATAACTCTCACAAGAGGAAACCTGCATGGGCTAGAGAGCTCATTCAAGATGCAGAAAGATTTGGTATTCCAGAAGAAGAACACAGAGCAAAGAAGAGAACCAGATCACATACCAGCTATGTTGCTTTACTCTGTGACATTATGAACAAAGAGCCTTCCAGTTATGAAGAAGCAGCGGAAAAGAAAGAATGGAAGGTTGCCATGGTTGAGGAATACCAATCAATAATGAAGAATGATGTTTGGGATGTTGTCCCAAGACCTAAAGAGAAGTCTGTTGTGACTTCTAAATGGATCTTCAAAATCAAGCATGCTGCAGATGGCAGTGTAGAGAAATACAAGGCAAGATTTGTAGCTCATGGCTTCTCTCAGAAAGAGGGAATAGATTATGAAGAAACTTTTGCACCTATATCCAGGTATACTTTCATCAGAACAGTACTTGCCCTGGCTGCAGCAATGAAATGGAAAATACACTAGATGGATGTCAAGACTGCTTTCTTGAATGGTGTAGTTGAAGAGGAAGTATATGTGGAGCAGCCACTCGGTTTTGAAATACATGATAAGGAGTCATATGTATGCAGATTGAAGAAAGCCTTGTATGGCTTGAAACAAGCTCCCAGAACTTGGTATGGTAGGATGGACAGTTTCCTATCTAGTTTGGGCTTTACCAAGAGTAAAGCGGATTCCAACCTTTACTACAAGTTTGAGGAAGGGAATCCTGTGATTCTACTCCTGTATGTGGATGACTTATTTGTAACAGGAGATGACAGACTGATTGTAGATACTAAGAGGAAGCTTCTGCTGAATTCGATATGAAATATTTGGGAATGATGCACTATTTCCTAGGTATGGAGGTGTGGAAGAGTGCAGGTGGGATCTTCCTTGGTCAAGGGAAGTACACAGTAGATATCCTGAAGAGATTTGGGATGATGGATTGCAAGGCCATGGCCACACCTATGGCATCGAATCTGAAGCTTCTATGTGATGCTTCATCTGAGCCGGTTGATGTCTCTATGTATCGTCAGATGATTGGGTCCTTGATGTACCTGACGAACACGAGACCAGACATTTGCTTTGCTGTGAACACATTGAGTCAGTTCCTGACAGATCCGAGGAGTGTTCACCTAGTTGCTTTAAAGCATGTTCTGAGGTACCTGAAGGGTACAGTGGATTATGGGCTCAAGTATGAAGCGAATCAAAAGTTTAACCTTCAGGGTTATGTTGATTCAGATTGGGCTGGTAGTGCTGCAGATAGGAAGAGCACATCTGGGTGTTGCTTCAGTATGGGATCAGGTGTGATCTCTTGGTTTAGCAGGAAGCAGTCCTGCGTAGCACTGAGTACAGCTGAGGCAGAGTATGTTGTAGCCTATTCAGCTAGTTGTGAGGCAGTATGGCTACGGAAGCTACTGTCTGAGTTATTTGATCTCCCGTTGGAGGTTACTGGTATCTTCTGTGATAACCAAAGTTGTGTGAAGCTATCCGAGAACCCAGTGTTTCATGACAGGTCGAAACACATAGAGATCAAATATCACTATATCAGGGATATGGTGTAGAGAGGAGCTGTGAAGCTCCTGTATGTTGCGATGGATGAGCAGATTGCAGATGTACTGACGAAGCCACTAGCCAGGGTGAAGTTCGAGTACTTTAGAGAGAGGCTTGGCATTCTTTAGATCGAGGACACTTCGAGGAAGAAGTGATGGACACATTTGCTGAAGCCATTCCAAGCATGTTGGAAGAAGGATCCTTCACATGGCTTTGGATGTAAGCGCTGTATGATGAGCATCAGGATGATGTTCTGGTTTCTGCTTGGATATGATTAGTTGGATCATTTTTATATGTATGCATCATGTTGGATGCTGGATATGATTAGTTGGATCATTTTTATGTATGTATGTATGCATCATGTTGAATGTTGGATATGATCAGTTGGATCATTTTTATGTATGTATGTACGCATCACGTTAGATGCTGGATATGATCAGTTGGATCATTTATATGTATGTACACATCACGTTGGATGCTGGATATGATCAGTTAGATAATTTATATGTATGTATGCATCATGTTGGATGCTTGGACCATGTATCTGTATATGTATTAGGTGGATACATTGTATGTATCAGGTGGATACATTGTATGATTAAGTGGATCATGTATGGTGATATGTATCATGTATTTGTATTTGTATCAGGTGGATACATTGTATGATCAGGTGGATCATGTATGATGATATGTATCAGGTAGATACTTGGTTTGCATCAGGAAGATGCATTATATGATCAGGTTGATCGTGGATGATGAGCTTCAGGATGTTGCTCCAGATGACACGCAGCAGGATGTTGCAGTGATGATGATCAGGATGATCATGTTTACATTAGGATGATGTATGGTGAGTATCAGGTTGATACTCTATGGCCATGGATCAGGTTGTGTAGATGAGCATATAATTTGGCCCTGGGAGTTTTGCAGATAGTCTTTCGAGGTTTTGCCTATGGCATGTAATTCGTTGCCTTGGGATATCTGGCAAATTCTCTTTCGAGGTTTTGCTCTGGGAGGACATATAATTTGGCCCTGGGAGATCTGCAGATAGTCTTTAGAGGTTTTTCCTATGGCATGTAATTCGTTGCCATGGGATATCTGGCAGATGGTCTTTCGAGGTTTTGTCCTATGGCATATAATTTATCCCTGGGAGATTTGATAGGTTGGGCTGTGTGCCCGTAATCAGTCCTGGGATGCTCTTGCGAGTTTTTTCCATGACCACATGTAATTCATGCCCTGTCAGATCCTATAGGTAGAGCTGTGTGCTCGTAACATCCTGGGATGCTCTTGCGAGGTTTTGTGGTGACCACATGTAATTCGTGCCCTGGGAGATCCTATAGGTAGAGTCGCGTGCTCGTAACAGCCTGGGATGCTCTTGCGAGGTTTTGTGGTGAGGTCACATATAATATGGCCCTGGTAGATCCTATAGGTAGAGCCGTGTGCTCGTAACAGCCTGGGATGCTCTTTCGAGGTTTTGTGATGCACGTAATAAGTCCTGAGGATTCCACAGTATGGCTAGTGATGACGAAGACTTGCAGGTGGTGGGCCTACATCCAGTATGAAAAAGGACTGGCTCTGTAGAACTTCCTATGATGAGTAGAGTAAGAGATTGGTTGAGATAGCAGCAGCAGTGACGATGACGATGACGATGCATCGGTGATGATGATCCCGAGAAGAAGACTTTTCTAGCAGATCTGTGTCGAGAAATACCTTCCTAGTTAAGAGGGAGCGTTGATGTATATGTAACTTCGGAATGTATTTTATATATATTTATTGTACCCTTATTAGAGATGTGTTATTCCTCTATAAGGAAGTGTCGTCATGTGGATTGACAAGTGTCGCAAGTGTGTGTACTTGTTGATGGGTTATTAGACCACCGTGTGGGGTCGGCCCTAAATTATATATATTATAATGTGGATGTACCTAGCTAGACAAGTCGGCCCCATAAGGTCACTGGGCAAAAAGGTTAGTATAAATAGAGATCGGAGATCTCTATTTTACTCACTCAGAAAAGTAACTCACTTTCACTCAGAAAGTGGTGCACTAGTGAGGAGGAGGATCATCTGCTACTAGGAGACTATCTCAGTGTATTTTGGTTGTACTTTGGTTGAGCCATTGCTCTCTCTATCTCTGAGGAAGTTGTGGGGTTTTTCACCTTAGGGTTTTCCCCACGGAAACTCTGTGTCTCTTGTCTCTTATGCTTTTGATTCTTGTGATGCTTGTCATATTGTGATTGTCATGCATTGATATATTGTATATGTTATTCTCTCAGCAAAGATCCTAGAGTATTGTGAATTAATGCTCAAAATTTAACATACAATTTATCGAATCAATGGAAATTGCCTATTCTCTCATCTATTCTTAATTTGCTTATCTACACTAGAGTACGATGCTTAAAAACAACATGTGGAAAAATGTAGATAATGGTTTATCAATTCAATTCATCATTTAAACTTTAACATTCAAACTTTAAACAAATTTAGAATTAGATTCTTTTTCGAAACAAAAAATATAATTTACTAACTATACAGAATAGAATTACTAACTGAGAATAAGTAGAAAAATTTGTAGAACCTGGGTAAATCTGTAGGGCAACAAACAACCCAAGAAGATTGTTCCACCCAACCAATTCCTGAAAACAGTCAAGTACTACCTTAGGACCCCCGAGCCTGTTCACTGAACCACCAGGAGGAAGAAACTCAGGAAATAGGATTTCTTCTTGCAGTAGCAAATAACTTCTGAATCTTCAATAAATAGCAGTCCAATAGACCTGCACCAGCTTCTTTGGTTCCTCTCAGCAATATGCAAACTTAAGATTACACTCACCACTAACCTCCCTATTCGAATCTCTCAGTGATCACCTGATGCACATGAGGAAAATATTCTGTAGAAATATTGATTAAGAGCTGCCTGCTCAATTCGAATTTGCCTTTATAGGCCGCCTAGGCCTTTTCAGATGTTACTGGGTCATTAAATGAGCTACCTGCTCACTCACTCCACCTGGGGGATAATGCCACATTTTTAGGGGTAGTTGTCCCATAACCAACAGCTAGTGGTGTGATGCAACTGTTGCCATCTGTCCCATACCTTCCAACAGCTTCCATTCCTCCTAGTGGGTAAGTGAACACTCATTTAATAGTCCTCTTGGGTGTTTGTCTCCTAATTAATTTATTTAAATAATAATATTAAGGAATTACATTCATCCTTGATCCAAAACTGATCATAATTACAAAACTTTGTAATTAAATTTAACATAAAGTATTTTGCAAATAAAATAATAATTTTCAGAAATTTGGGTAGGTGACACAAACTAAGGAAGAGGCCATCTTGAAGGCCCAACATTTCGACCTTATTTATGCACAATCAGGTTACTTATACGCCATCCTACCTGATTCCCCTTGACATCGGTCTTTGGATCCCCACATGGAGGGTCATCACATTCAAAAAATGGGCTTATTGGGTCCATTTCCCAACAAGAAAAGGTTCCCCCTCTCCCAAAGTCTATGTCATCCAATATGGAAATGTAGTACCTTCCAATTCCACCCATGTCAGAACCCCCTCCAATTGTACCAAATCCTCAGTTTTGACAACTACAATATGGACCCTATAGTCCTACCTACCCCAATTCAAGCAAAATATTGTTGGTGCCACCACAAAAAATGGCACAAATAGCTCCTACATCCACATCATATGGAGTGAAAAATCTGTATATCCCACCACAGGGGTATAATCCTTATTACTTGTTTCAGTGTCCGCTTGGTTTTACCCCCATACCACACATGGGGTGAATTTAGTACAACATTCTTTCACACAACAATCTCAACAGTTTTAGCGGTTGAACACCAGCAAAGCCCCAGAATCCTCAAAATCAAGGGAAGAAGAAAGGTAAGAACAAATTGAACCAACGACAGGGACAAGGGGAAAACCCTCCTCCCCAATAGAATCAGAACTAGAGTAACGAAAATGCAAGGGATAATAACCCCCCCAAACAAGGAAAAACACTGATCTAAGGACCAACTATTCCTGCTCGATTTGTGGAGAGTATGGTCACTATACTCACCATTGTCCACTCATCCCCGACTATCATCAACTGGTGGAAGCAAAGAAAAAGACATTTGCAAATCCTCCTCAGGTACCTAATGCACCACGACCCCTACTAGTTGTCTTACAACAACCCTTTGCCAATAAATGGGTCATTACCCAACAGTAGGAGCCCTACCCCCCCGAGGATGGTTCCTTTTAAAATATCTACATGAACACGACAGATGTTAACCTACAGCCTCTAGCTAAAGGATATGGAAGGCTTGAATTCCTACAAGTGGAGGATGTACCTACCCCCTTAGAGGGCCCTTTACAAATATCATGCCCAAGCGGTGAACAAATCCCAAGGATCCCAAAGGTACCACTTAGGCACACCCCTCATAACCCTCAAATGAAAGCTGCCCAAAAATACAATATTGTGGATGACTTGGCTCAGTCACCAGCTGCCATGTCCACTTTAGAAGTGCTATATTCTTTCCCAACCTAAAGGAAGGCATTACTTAATGCACTTGGCGCTGTCAACCCTTCAGACTCACATCTCATGACCTTCAATATTGATAAAGGTGAACCATGACTACCTGTTAGTTGCATTCCAAGTCCTAGTTATAGTTAAAAACATCATGATTCATCAATACGTTATCGATGAAGGCACATCCACATGTGTCATGTCATTTAATGTATAGAAATATTTGGGTTCACCTGAGTTAGTTCCCTCATCTATCGTCCTTCAAGCATATGACAAGAGACCATCACAACCAAGGGGATTGCACCAAAATGTCCCCATCAAGCTAGGAGGAAAGATGGTAATAATTGATATTGAGGTATTCGATGCACAAGTCGACTACAATATCCTTTTGGGTTGTAGTTATATGTATGTCATGAAGGCATTTTCCTCTTCGGTATTCCACATTATGATGTTTCCATTTAATGGGAAGATAGTCACCCTAGACTAGCTCAATTACTATGATCCTCATACCTACACCAACCCCAAAAATTTCCTACCCACTGTAGGAAAAGTGACTGAACCCACTTACGTTGATGTATGCCCAGGCATGTATAAAGATTTTGATTTTATAGGGGCATATTTAGGCCCCTTGCCTGAAATCCCCACCTCGACAGATGGTCATATGTGCACTATTTTCACCTCTGAAAATACATGCACCACCCCATCAGATTCATCATCAACACCTCTAACAAGTCATGGCATTGAACATACATTGAATCCATCAGTCCCTCCCATCTTTCAGATACCATTCTTGTACCCCCCCACGGGCATGCAAGGAACGCCAGTTATGGCTCTGTTGACTCTACCTAGGATCACTTTGGTAATACATGTGTGGTACCTCACTCCACACTACTCAGAAACGAACTCAAAGCCCATAGCCCACTAGGATTTTGTCCTAGTGTCAACAATTATGCCATATAGTCAAGTTACGTCACATGTACTGCACGCCGAGCTAGCAACACCTATGACCAAGCCACCATCGGTTGTTGCTAAACCCAATAATTGGGGCATAATCCAACCCAAGTTGAAATCCCCCATCGTAAATGACCCTCTTCCAAAACCACCATCGGTCGTAGCTAAGCTTAAAGCAGGGGGAATAAATCAACCTAGGTTGAAAGCCCCAGTAATAAAAAACACTACTCCTACGGTGAGGGTCACCCCACCATGTTCCCTCTACAAGAAACAAGGCCATGTAACCAACTTGTGCCCCACGTTGTCGAAGCTCTGGAATTTTCCTAATACCCCGGTTAGTGTGACACATGCGACACATCCTATAATAGGGGGAGCCCCTTCAAACTCGTCTTCTCCCAATACGACAACTAATTCCATGTTTTTACATACCAGTCATGCATGTTTGATTTTCTTTTAGTTTGGGAATTATACACACCATTGTCCCAATATCCCTCGATTTCGGGATGCCTTAGCAACCATCCACCTTACCCGCCCTTTAATTGATATTCCTTCACCTCAAAAACAGGAAATGGATTCCATAAATGTCATCACTACCACAGTGGCCACACCAAGCGTGCTCGTGTCAAAAACACTTAAATTGGAAAAATCACACTGCACCTCCCCGATCAAACAACACCCCCTAGGTAAATTAAGAGTTTGACACATGTTCATAATCAAACCTATGCCACTTGCCCATGTAGATCATGCAAGTTGTTGACTCACCATTCCTTTTAGTGCCCTCTGTTGGTTGCATTACGCTCACTATGTTCTGCACAAAATTGGTTATCGGATAACCTCACCCATTTGGGAACACCCCTTCCCATTGTCTTCAAAGAAGAACAAAACTCTACTGATGACAATGAGGATTTAGACATCCCTCTTGTATCTCTTCCACCCAGCAATAATGACCCTCCATTATCCTTTGTTGAGATGAATATCGGCTTGTCACTAACACTGGAAGAAGAGCATCATCCTCTTGTCTTCCCCCAAGAGGAGATTCTTCTCCCCCAAAAAATCCACATCAGCTACGTGGATATCCTTTACATCAACTCATTACCCATCTACCTAGCCGTAAGTGCCACTTACATTGAGTCACTTCAAGCGGGATACACCCTAACTTCTACCAATAATGATAAGTCCTATGATCTAGGGTCAAAAGCCTTCTTCTCTTCAGATGAAGACATGTTAGAGAAATATTTCTTCTCCACAGATGAAGTAATCATGAAAGCCATGCACTTATATGAGCCTCCATGAGATGACCTCCTTCATAGGTAATCTTTCGCCCCTACTGGTTCCAAATCAATCACCTTGGTGGCCCGACAGTACACCATTCAATCAAAAGAATTATTACCTCCTAATCACATCAATTGGTTCAAGAACCCAATCCCAGCCCCATATGCCTTTCAGGATGGAAATCTAGACGCACTCCCAATTCGGCTCAAACACTGACCTGTCCACCCCTCTAAAGCACTATCTATCAAGGCTGAGATCGAAAAAATCCATCAAGAGGGATTTATTTTCCCCATTTCTTATATGTCATTTGTCTCAAACCCCATTTTGGTAAACAAAAATCAAGGCACCATTCGAGTCTATACATATTTACGCGATCTCAACCTAGCATGCCCTAAGGACAATTTTCTCACATGGGCATTCATTGACCATATTGTCAACTCATGTGTAAGTAGTGAATTTTTTTCCTTTATTGATGGATTTTCAAGATATAACCAAATATAGATCCGCCCCCAGGATCAATATAAAACGACATTTACAACACCATGGGGGGCCTTTTCCAATATAGGGTTATGCCTTCTGGGTTAAAAAATTCTAGGGCCACATTCCAAAGGGCTATGGAATATGTTTCCAATGACCTCACCCATATCATCCTGGATTTCCTCGATGATCTTACTGCCAAATATAAATAACGGTGTGATCACCTCCGCGACCTATGAACCATATTCATGTGATGTTGTAAGTACAACATACAATTAAATCCCCTCAAATGCGTGTTATGTGTCACCGCAAGAATATTATTAGGATTCATCGTTGCAAAAGCAGGAATTATCGTTGAACCATCCAAATTCCAAGCCATCCTTGACTTACCTCCCCCATGAACACGACACCAGTTGCAAAGTATTCATGGGAAGGCCGATTTCCTTCATCACTTTGTACATGATTATGCCACTTAGGTAGATGGTTTTCTGCATCTGCTTAAGAAAGAAAACCCTTTCCAATGGGATGAACATGCACAAAGCTCTTTCAAAGCACTAAAGAAAGCATTGGATTTTGCACTCCTTATCTCCCCACAAGACTTTGACAAATATTTTATCCTCTATATATCAACGCCATCTTCCGCTGTGGTGAGCATCCTGGTCCAACAAGTTGAAGACCACAATGAACATGCCATTTACTACATCAACAAAACATTAGCTGGACCCGCATTCAAATACACTCATTATGAGAATCTCACACTAGCCATAATCCTCTCAGTGGAGAAATTGCACTATTACATCTTATTTCACAAAACAACAATGATCACAGACTCTAATGCAATTCAATACATACTTAGTCGATGGATCATTAACAATAATATTTCAAGATGGATTGTCATTCTCCAAGAATTCGACCTTGATTTTTTTATCCTTAAAATCAAAAAATATTTGTCCCTCTCTGAGATCATCGTTGATCTCTTGACCCCTACTCCGGGAGAACCGGTGAATGACCAATTACCCTATGAGCATATTTTGACCATAATCAACGATGATCCATGGTATGGAGATATCTTGACTTATCTCCGAACTCAAAAATTCACCCCCCACTTGTCCTGTGATGATTGCCACTGCATACACCATTAAGCCCCCCAATATCTCCTCCTAGGAGATGTCTTATATCATCGCAGGGTCAACACTATCCTAAGACGTTGCTTGTCACATAAGGAGGATAAGAAAGTCCTAAATGACTACCATAGTGGGGCATGCAGGGGTCACCTCTTAGGATTGGAAATTGCCCAAAAATACTCCGTGCAGGATATTTTTGGCCGTCACTATTTAAGGATTTTGTCTATGACATCAAAAGATGTGCCAACTGTCAGGTGTTTTCCTACAAAACACGGGCATGCCCATCCCCTCTCCACCCAATAATCAGAGTTGGCCCATTTTTCAAATGGGGAATTGATTCCATGGAGTGTTTCCTAGCCTCAATACAAGGTCACAAATACATCGTAGTAGCAATATCCTACTTCACTAAGTGGGCTGAAGAAATGCCTACATTTGATTTTGCCGGCACTACCGTCACACAATTCTTCTTCAATCATGTCATATCACACTTTGGAATCCTGAAGGAGTTAGTCTCCGACAATGGTACCCATTTCTGCAACTAGAATTTTGAGGAGTTATCACTCTTGTTAGGATTCAAGCATGAATTCTCTAATCTTATTATCCTAAAGCTAATCGACAAGTCAAAGCCATGAACAAAGTTCTCAAAACCTTGCTTCAACCCACAATCATTAAGAACAAATCTAATTGGAACCATATGCTATTTCCCGCTTTGTGTTGGAATCTGTTTAATATTGAGAGGGGGGGGGGGGAGTGAATCAGTATAAGCATAGTTATGAACAATTTTTAACTTCTTAAAAATTTAATCTTGATCTTCAATTATGCATCCACCTGAAATAAAACATTCATCCACATATGCACCAAAATGAAAAACACAAATAATTTTTATGTGGAATCCCAAACAGGAGAAAACCACAGAATGCTCTTTTATAATGAAAAGATTACATTCGAGGAAGCACTGACTTCCTGTATTCTCCAACACTAACTAGAAGGAGGAACCAACCCCCTGGTTTCACAAGCACCAACCTAAAGGAATCTACAACTCCCTGATTTCTCCAGCACCAACTGGAAGGAGGCTACGACCCCCTGCTCCTTGCCCTGTCCTGGCGCCCAAATATATAAGAGTAAGGTATTGTGTTGCTGAAATTCTGATACGCGCACACTTCAGATATTCTGTTGATCCTTCTATTGTGCACACCTCCTGTATGTTGTAATATTGCTGTCATTGTGCTGCATACATCACTTGAATTCACACTCAACACTTCACTTCTATTGACATCACACTTCTTATAATGTGTGCCGCATCATCAACTTTTGTAGTCCGTGCCAAGATTCAATATTCCCTTATGCTACTGTGCATCTTCTCTCTCATCTAATACTGTGCATTGACTAATGACCTATTGTTTTGACTTTGTGCACTAGTATCATATGGAACTGCGTACCTTCTTAGATATGTCTGTTCTATTTAGGTGCAATATACTTTAGATAATCTATGACCTTCTGTGCATCATATGATTCGTCCTTTCTGTTTAACGCACTTGTATTAGATCATCCTCATCATGACACGCATATCTCACTGTGTTGCATCTCTATCTTTGCACATCTAATGGAATACCTTACTTTGCACACATCAACTTAGTCTAATTGCGTCAAGAAAAACTTCTTCACTTCGCGCATCACAAAATATACTTCATATCTGTCTCTGCGCTCTTGTCTTAGAACATCTATGACTCTCTACATTCTATCTGCAATACTATCATTTGATCCTCACACACTTGCAAACCTTTTGTAATTTTTCCTTTTTGTCTTCATGCAACTGTCACAGATCTACAACATCATTATACGCACCATCAAATATTCATTCCTATACTTGTGCGCACTCATCTCTTTGCTATATCATGTTGTTCTGATCCTATGAGCCCTTGATTCCCAGAATATTATAAATCTGTATCTTCCAGCATTCCACTTACGAGCTCTTCTGCTTACTCTCAAGCTTATTTCAAATTTCCAACTTGCTTCTTATTTACACTTGTCCTACACGGATTGTATGTCCACAAGTTGGTTGTGGCTTTCCTTTCTTCCTCTCTTGACGGTTCTACTTACTTCATGCTTTCGCCAGTTGTCATCTTCTACACCGTTGAGGTTTCATTTCTTGTGGTCCTTGTGCATACATGGTCCCTGAATTAGTGGGACTTTCACCCTCGCGGTGTGGTATTATTCCCTTTATATATCATTTCCTATGGAATTTGCACATATGATATCTTCAACTGCCACACCCTTCTTGGTACTTGTGCATGCTTCAACAACTGAAAGCATCTTCCAATTGGTGTGTCTTGTGCACTTTCAGGACTTGCATAACTGGTCGACCATTCCTTGTTCCAAGCTACTTGCGCACTCCCAAAACTTGTCCAATCAACTCTTTGGTTTGGTGCCGCCGCACTCCTGAGCCTTTTTCCAACCAACACTTTAGATTTTACCTTGAAGTTCTATGACTGGATGGACTTGAGACCTGTACATGTATTATATGTACTGGATGTATTCCTTATGTGCTTATTTAAACTGGATATGCTCAATGTACCTATGGATATACTTCTTAAGATTGGATGCACTTCTATATATACTTCTTCATACTAGAATCAATGTGTCTTTATTCATATTTCTTGCGCATATACCTTCTTCAAAGTATATTTTATATACTTCTTCAAAATGGAACATGAATACTGGTTCCTCTTTGTCATCAGTTGACATCAATGACACTAACTGAATCAGTTGAAATCAATGAAAACCAAATTTCAACACTTTGTGGGCATACCGAACCTCGATTAAAACCACCACAGGATTTACCCCATTCCACATTGTACATGGAGTATATACCTACACTCCAATCGGCTATGGAATTGTTACCCGATAGCCCAACTCTTGAACAATGGTTGTTGACTTTGGAACACCTTGATGAATAAAGAATGGACTTGCTACAATAGAACAAGGCCATGAATCTTTGCTCCAAAGCACACTATGGTAGCCAAGTCCAACCTCGCACCTTTAGCAATGGAGACTTTGTCCTCATTTTCAATGCTAGAAAAGACACTAAACCTAGACCGGATAAATTTGTATCTAAATGGAAAGGGCCCTAGTTAATAAATCAATGCCTACCCAAAGGGGCATATATATTAACATATCCTAAAGGAATAACCCTCAAAATCCCTGTCAATGGGTTGTACCTAAAATGGTTATTTCCATAATATCACATGCACACCATAGGTACGCTATGTTTTTGGTGATTATTTCTATATTGTCAATACCTTTGTCATGTTCTCTATCACACTTGGGTATTTGCGTCATGTATGCAGGATAATGACCACGAAACTGAGATTCCAACCCTGTCCGCAATGGTGCAAGACCTCCATCACAGGTATCATTCTAAAACTAGCATATAGGAAATTTTTTTCCTCTGTTTACATTTCATTTACCAGTACTCCCACCGATAACCATGTAATGTCCCTTTTTGAAATTTATTAAAATGGTGAAATTTTCAACTTTTTCCACTAGTTCGACCTTTGACTAGTATTGGTCTCTTGGTCTCCAAATGACACCAAATGATCCCAAATTGTTACAGAAGGTGTATGTATAATATTAGGAAATAATTATGAGGTTCAAGGATTCTTTAGAGTCTTCAAGAGTCTTCTGCAACTCTCCTTTGAATTTTGGCCAAAGTAGGGGGTTTGACTAGCAATTTCTCTTTGACTAGTATTGGTCTCTTGGTCTCCAAATGTCTCCAAATGCTCCCAAATTGTTATAGAAGGTGTATGGATGATATTAAGAAATAAATATGAGGTTCATGTATTCTTTAGAGTCTTCAAAATTCTTCTAAAACTCTTTAATTCTGGCCAAAGTAGGGAGTTTGACTAGCAATTTGGGGTTCAAATCCCCATGGGGTAGATGTTGGAAATGGCTCTCCAAATTATATTGGACCCTCTCAAATTTCATAACAGAGGCAGGGGACTTTTAAGGGACATTAATAGTATCTCATATGCAGCACCATTCAGTTAATTAAGTCTTATACAACACTCTCCAATTAGATGCAAAAATACTAGTTTCGACCTTGGGGGGAATGATAGGCAATCTTCTCCAAAGGCTATAAAATTTAACAATATGAGTCCAAAATATTATGCACTGAACATGAAACTTGTATAACAGATAAATAAAAGTCCATACATCAATAATCCATTAGTGGTTCACTTATCCATTCGAATTTATCAACACATTATTGTCATACATCAACATAGTGGGGAAAATGACACCATTTGCTCATTAATAATCAGATTTACATAATTCCACTTGGAATCTTGACCTGAAACTATTATGAGCATGAAATACAGATAATTTAAATCATATGATAAAATATTGGGTCATTAGAAGCTCCCCCAAAGATAACAGTATCTCAGCAAAGGCACAATTCTTCAAGGATCATGAATATGCCAAGAAATAGAAGAAGGGTTGTAGAAGAAAGATGAAAGAGATGTGACCATGAGATTCCCTGTAGCTTCAACCTGTAACAAAATACTCCATTAAATATCCAAATTAAAGGTTTGAATGGCCTTTCCAATTACCAACTAGGATGGGAATCTTTCACCCTCGATATTGGTGCTAAGGCAACTAGAGTAGCACTCCACTAGCTCTCCTCTCCAAATGCAAAATGAAAATTCTAAAATGATCCAAAGCCACCTTCATTCTTTTTTATTGTCTTTTATAAACTTCTAAGGTCCTCCATGGGTCTAATTCCTTCCAAGAGCTTCATGCCAACTCAAGTTGGGAAGAGATTCCAATGTTTGCCACTTGTCCCTCCAATTCTAGCTTCCTCTTCCAGCAAATTTGAATAGGTGTCTATTTGGCTTCCCTAACTCCCTTGAGTTCCCTCTTGGAGACTATTTTTATCCATGACATGTCATATATCTCATATTTCAGCCTTCATGTCCGATTTGTGTCATAGGTGTCATACAATCTTCATCATTGTTGTCATAGAGCCAGGGAATCTAGCCCAAGTGTCCCACTAGCTCCAAATTGCCTCTTACTATTCCATGGGAGTTACTCTTCCTCTATATTTAGACCTCATTGATTCATTCCAAGTATTATTCCCTTACAACCCATCCAAATAACATTGTACTTCTCATGGATTCAAATTGACAAAAGGAGGATGCCATGTGGCATAGAAAATCTAGCTTTTGTGGGTTGCACATCCTCCATGTGTCTTCATGATCAATTGCCACTTTGATTTTCCATTTTATTTATTTATTTAGATCCTTTATTAAATATTTATTCCATTCTAATGTCCAAACATCATTTATTATCCCCCTTATTTCAAATCCCCATGCTTCCACCCCCAACCTAGGGAACTGGTAATTTTCCTCCATGACAGTTCATTTGGATGGGTATATTACAAACTTTGAATTGGGAATTTCTCTTAATGTGACCCATCTTGTCCATTTGGATCTAATTTAACATTATTACTAACTTGGACATCATTCTTGGCAATTATTTGACCCTTAGCATCAATTTGACAAACTATCATGAGTATGGCCAAGGGGCTTAGGCCAATGTGACCCAATGCAAAATTTTGGGACATGATAAATCCTCCCTTCCCAATATTTCTTGTCCTCAAGGAATTTCAACACATGTATGTGGAAGAACCTGCTTTCTTTTCAAAATTTTTCTTCCCAAAACTTCTCTTCTGAAACCTTGAGTAGATCCACCCATGCACTACAATTGTGTGTTTCCAAAAGCAAGGAGATGTGGATTTTCGTTTTCATTTTGATATCCCCTGTAACATCACCACTAAACACCAAAATGTTAATTAAATCCATCAAAACCAAGTTGGCACAATTAATATTTACCTCTTTCATATTTTGGAAACCCTTTCTGATACCACCGCATAATTCTTCGAAGTTGCCACTGAGTTGCCCAACTTTGAGTCTTCGAGATTCCATGACGATTTTAGAGGGGAACCACCATGCTTGCTGCTGCACTTCTCTGATTAAAATCAATTTATTAAGTGGGGAATACATCTCCCATACTACTTGTTTCCCAAAAAATTTGAAATCAATGGGACTAAAAATTATCCTAGGGTCCCATTGCTTGTATTGCACTCCAACAATTAAGAGTGCTCTCCAACCCATACCATCATGAAAGAGAATTCCTGGATCCCGTTTTCTTGTATGCATTCTTCCAAACATCATGAGTATAAAATATATATCATCAACGCAAATAACAACATAATAAAAATGTACTTCAAGGAGGTGCCTCATCAAAGAATCATGAAAGTGCTTATACCTCCAAGTAAGTAGACCACCATTTTCCAAGTGCATACAAGCTTCAAGTGAACAATCAAATATGATCCAATGACATAGGTGAGGATCCCATGTCCTATAATTGTACTCCGGAAGGATTTAAGATGCATCAAAATAATCAGCCATGTGTTCTTTCATCCAAGAAGTGAATGAAGAACCTACACTAAAATCTGAACCAAGTAGGGAGCAAAGGAAACAACAAGCCTTCAAGGGGATCACATAAGTAGAATTTGTGCATCCATGAACATGTGTAGCATCAAGAAATAACAAAGGATGTTTCTACCAATAATATTTTTCTCCAATCAAATATGTCTTCACCCAAGTAGTGGATGGAGTTCCTCCAATATCAATTGAACTAAACAAGGAGCAAGGAAAATCATGAGTCTTCAAGTGACTCAAGTGAGCATAATAAGTGCATCCATGTAGATGTGTTTCATGATAAGGTAACAAATAATGCTGCTGCGAATGTAAATAAGAAATGTCTCTAATAATGTCATCATATAAAGGAGATATAGGAGTTTCATGCTCCTCATGTGGCACCATAAAAAATAAACCTTTCACCCATACTTCTTTAGGATGAATGCTGCAAAATATGGAAGTGTAGGATGTAGGAGAATGAACCAACTCACCCAAATGATCAGAAAGTGTAGGAGTGTCCTCATGTGAATGCTCCATAATGGTAGGATCATGCACCTCCCTCAAAAGTGAACAACTTTCCTCATAGGTTGGTTCCAAGGTAGTGGAATCATACACTTCTTCAAAAATTGTGTCACCATTTCCAAGAGGAAACTCAAGTTCCTCTTCTACCACATCAAGTGCTTGGATATCATCAAGCTCATATTCAAACACAACAAGCACATGCAAATTTCCATGTTTCTCATGATCTACCATGTCATGAGAATCCTCCATGCAATATACCATCTAAAAATTTGAAACATAGGAGGAAGAACAAGTATATTGCAACCTTTCAAGAAGTTGCTCATTTTGAATTTTGAGTTTATGAATATCCTCATCATTCTTCAAGTATGCATCATGTAACACTTCATTAAAATCAACCAAATTGTTTTTATCAAAAAGCAAATACATGAAATTACCTTTGGTGTTGCACATTTCTCTTTGAATCTTCTCCATGTCTTCAAGGAAGGATGGATCCTTCAATGAAGAAACCTTCCAACAAGAATTTGACACTAATGCTTGAGTGTCATGGATCATGCTAACAGTCTCCTGGATCTTCTTTTCATTCATATTTAATGAACCTTCAAGAAAAAGAGGCTCTTGCAAGTGAACCTCCTCATCTTCTTCCTTCTTACTTGGACCAACTTCATGAAAATCAAGTGGTGATGGGGAAGTTGATCTTGTTTCTTCTTCAACTGCTACAAGGTCTTCATTTTCATGCTTAATGTAAGTTTGGATTGTAGTAACACTTTCAAAAGCGATCTCTATGTCACCATCATAGAGGTGTGAGCACCCATCATTAGGTACTCCTTCATAGTTCAAGCATCCATCAGTAGATGCTCTTTGATTCATGTCCAAGGTAGAATGTGTCTTGAAATGATCTTCAATATTTTCAATAGAATATTCTTCAAGTTCATGGAAGTATCTTCATATTTCTCCTTCGAGCAATCTGATGCACTTTTCCCATTGCTTTCCTTAAGATCAATACATTTGGAATTTATTTTTGAAGGAAAACCAAAAACTTTCTCCAAGTAGGAAATACAAGCATTCCCTGAAACTTCAGATACTTCACTGCTATTTTCACTCACACACATATGATTTTATCTCCAAGGTCTTTTACAAGAATGGAATAAAACTTTCTTCACTAATACCCTGTCAACAAATTCTCTATTTTGAAATGGATTCTTATTACCTTCCTTCATCTTGAGCTTGTTTGAGACAATGAGGTATTGATCAAATGGTAGGGTGTTTTTGCAATCTTCACTCAAATTTTGCCATTCAATTAGGATTTCTTGCACATCAATTGGAGTATTAATATTTTCTTTGGAATCAATAAATTTAGGTTTAGTAGGCCTTTTTTCACTCTAATATTGATGATATCTATTATGAGGTCCTGCCTTTGAGAAGATACCTTCACCCATGGCCTTCTTTTCCTCGAAAGATGAACTATTGCTGCCTCCTCTTTCTCCTTTGCTTCCAAGTTGGCTAGACAATAATTCAAATTCTTTAATTATTTGATTGGTAATGTATTCAAAGAGTGGTTTCATGAGTTTCATAAACTTCTCACTATCATCTGAGGTTCCCTTTTCATCCCTAGCCACAGTTTCCTAAAAATATGCTCTTCTTTTCCTACTTTTTCCTCTTCAACAAAAACTCTTTTGGTTTCAATATCTAATGGCGGTCCTTGAATTATTGTCCTCATGAATATTATACCACATAAGGTTCCAATATCATGCTCTGATACCATTGTAATGTCCCTTTTTGAAATTGATTAAAATGGTGAAATTTTCAACTTTTTCCACTAGTTCAACCTTTGACTAGTATTGGTCTCTTGGTCTCCAAATGACACCAAATGATCCCAAATTGTTATAGAAGGTGTATGGATGATATTAGGAAATGATTATGAGGTTTAGGTATTCTTTAGAGTCTTCAAGAGTCTTCTACAACTCACCTTTGAATTCTGGCCAAAGTAGGGTGTTTGACTAGCAATTTCTCTTTGACTAGTATTGGTCTCTTGGTCTCCAAATGACTCCAAATGCTCCCAAATTGTTACAAAAGGTGTCTGGATGATATTAGGAAATCATTAGGAGGTTAATGTATGATTTAGAGTATTCAAAAGGCTTCTGAAAATCTCCTTTGAATTCTGGCCAAAGTAGGGAGTTTGACTAACAATTTGGGGTTCAAATCCCCATGGGGTAGATGTTGGAAATGGCTCTCCAAATGCTATTGGACCCTCTCGAATTTCAGAAAATAGGAAGGGGATGTTTAGGGGAAATCAATATTATCTCATATGCAAAACCATTTAGTTAATTAAGTTTGATACAACACTCTCCAATCAGATGCAAAAAGACTAGTTTCGACCTTGGGGGAAATGATAGGAAATCGTCTCCAGAGGCTATAAAAGTTAACAATATGACTCCAAAATGCACTGAACATGAAACTTGTATAAAAGATAAATAAAAGTCCATACATCAATAATCCATTAGTGGTTCACTTATCCATTCGAATTTATCAACACATTCACTACAAGATTTGAACCCAAAATTCGATGACCTCCGACGAAAAGGACTTTGTTGTCAGATTGCACCTTAAAAATTATGAAATTTGATGATTTTTTTTTAAATTGATAGGAGGAGTCGTTGGATATCCGACGACTCTGTGGATATCCGACGAGGCCCCTGGAATAGTTACCAACGTGGTCGGATATCTGACCGAATATTAAGCTCGAGGATATCGGATATCCGACCTCATACTAAGCCCTAGGATGTCGGATATCCGATGACAAGCGATACTCGAGGATGTAGGATATCTGACTGCTTATGAAGCTCTAGCTCATCGGATATTTGACATCAACTCTCCAACGGTAACAAAGTTCAAGGCATGGGATATCCGACGGAATGATGACTTTTAAA
This sequence comes from Larix kaempferi, assembly GCA_027924585.1. Lineage (NCBI taxonomy): Eukaryota > Viridiplantae > Streptophyta > Pinopsida > Pinales > Pinaceae > Larix > Larix kaempferi. The sequence goes on along the minus strand of BSBM01000236.1, from coordinate 6,503,904 downwards.
ACCTATAAATATCGAAACATTCCGACATGTTTTCTATACATTCATCATCTTCATCATCATCATCATCACCATCTTCATCATCATCATCATCACCACTACCACCATCATCATCATCATCGTCGTCATCATCATCATCTCTTCATTTCTACCATGACTAACAGTAACCATTGTAGAATAAAAAAAATACCTATAGATTAAATAATGTGATACATGGGTCCAACATTGAAATATTTTACATAGGTGCTGGCTTGCACTGAAATTTTGCATGGTTAGACTAGATGCATGCATTAACAGGGTGGGAGAGTTTCAAGACTCAAACATCATCATCATCATCATCATCCCCTGAGACAATTCTTCATAAGTGTTAAGGATAAATCTAACCCCATGCTTGGCCTAGGATTTTACCAAATTCCATGTTCATGTCCCAATCTTACACAGGTCAAACTGGTATATTATTCCAACCCCAGATCAAGGAACACATAGCTGAGACATTCCACAATCGTATTACGAATTCAGCTATTTTGAAACACTCCCATAATTCTAAACATTTTATCTAATTTGATCAAACCAACATCTAAACAAATGAGACCCATTATTCATATCAGATTATAAGAGAATCCATTGAAACTTTGAGAAACACCCTAACAATTTTAATCAAGAGGACGACTACAAAATCAACCAATCCCATAAACCTCATCCATTGGTTAAATTAGAGTCTCTTTTATCCTAACTTCCCATTTGTCTTCTTTGTCTAACCTAAGTTAACCCCACCTTTCCCTTCCTCCCTTGAAAAATGTATTCTTCTCCTCCTTGCTTTAACCCTCCTTTCATTTCAATTTTACCCCCTTTCCTTCATACATTAATTATTAATTCTCTAATCTATTTAATTTAATTTAACTATTAAATCTTCATTTGTATATAAACTAAAATTATTAAGTCAATCATGTTTAACATTTTAATTTTCAACTCTTCATTTTTTACAATGGCTAATTTTCTCCCATTTACTCTCAACAGATAATTTATCCATCTATTTATTCTTGATGGCCCACTCTTTTTATCTTACAACTTCATTTTGGTTCTCTTGATGATGGATAGAGTGTCCACTTGAAATCTTGGATGTTTCAAAAGTACAACACAGTTAATCTCTGGGCGTTTTAGCAATTAACACCATGTTAATTAGAGATATTGATTGGTATTATTTTCAAAATGTTTATCATATTTACTTCTGTGTACATATTGTATGTAGGTATTGGACTATGGTACCAACTGATATCTCCATGGGCAATGAGAACCTTGTCTCTAAGCTCCATTTATCAAATTCATAATACCACAATGTTTTACACAGCTATGACAAAGACCCCCATAGATGAGATCTAGACCCTCGATTTTAGCTCCATAGATAAGATCTTATTCATTCATGAAAAGGTGTATATATATATGCGAGTTGTCTAAAATTGCTACGATTTCGCTTGGAGAAAATCGTATTTTCAGACATGAATTTGCCAAAATACGAGATAGAATATTTAGAATCTCAAATAATAGTATTAAGCCTGCATAATTTGGATGCCTTGGGGTTTTCCAGGGTGCTGAATTCATCTAGATGTTCAGAAAAACAATTTAATCAACACAAATCGCTGGATTTTTAGATTTCATATCGCATGATTCCCATCAAGTTTTGCTCGGACGGAAAAAATCGTCGCACTTTTAGATGGCTCCTATATATATATATATATATATATAGATAAATAGTTTTAGTTTTAGTATTGTAGTTTTTTAAATATTTGTAGTTTTTTTTTTATATTTTGTTATATATATATTATTAAAATATATATTTTGTTTTATATTTTATATTTTTTTTATATTTTGTTATATATATAATATTAATATATATATTATATGTTTTATATATTATATATATAACATATATATATATTAATATTATATATATATAAAATATAAAAAAAATACATTATAAAATTAAAAAACTTAAAAAAAAAGCAAAACAAAAACTAATTTATTTACCTGCTCATGCCCGAACTCTGCTCCGCCCTCTCACACTCGAACCATTAGCTCATGCCCGAAATCTGCTCCCACCTCTCGTGCGCGAACCATTAGACCGACAAATCACATTTTTACCTTCGGCCATAGCTCGCAGCTTGCAGTGGAGGTTGAGGAGGCCGTAGAGGAGGTTGCAGAGGAGGTGAAGGAGGCCGCACAGTAGGTTGAGGAGGTTGAGGAGGTGAAGGAGGCCACAAAGGAGGTCAAGGAGGTTGAGGAGGTGAAGGTGGTTGAGGAGGTCGAGTAGGTCAAGGTGGTTGAGGAGGTCGAGACAGAGGTTGAGGAGGTCACAAACAAGGTCAAGGAGGTCATCGAGAAGGTCAAGAAGCCATAGAAGATGCAATGCCTCCCAAATTGGTAAGAATCCAATTTTATTTACCATTTTATGTGGTATAGAGTTTGGTTGGATGTCAATTTTGTGAGAATGCAAGAAAATATGCCCACGGCAAGTTTACACACTTGAACCTCCTGAAATTCCTCTTGGGTTCCCAACTAGCTAAAACTTGCCCCATCCCTTGTTTTTTAGGAGGCCCTAAAACGCGAGAAGGAGCCAATTCTCATGCTGCTACATCAGTAAATAATTGCAGCTACATCTCATGAGGCCCTAAACCACCATAATTCTAGCCGTAAGCCTCAATTCTGAGTTCTACCTTATAAATAAGCATTAAACCTTCAAAATGGGATTGATCCTCTTCCAATTACTTGTTGCAAGGGATAACTCAGGTCTGTGTCCTAAAATTCATAATTATGACTGCCACTACTTATTCAATGGATGAAATATGCCCAACATTTGAAAAGATGGCCCCTCATTGCTAGAGTATGCCCAGAATGGTGAAGAATCTGTTAATTTAGGCAAAAGCATGATCAATAGTGGAGGTTTTATGTTCCTTTTGTCCACAAAATTACCCAAAACGTTGTTTTAGGGTTTCTTATGCAGCTGCAAGGTGCCCAGAACTCACCAAAACCTTGTATTGTTGTTGTTATCCATAACTATATCAGAGATTAGGGTTGCTTAGCGGCTTAACACATTCCCAACATCAAGATCTAGGGCTACTACATAGATTAAATTTCTTTCTAAAATTCATGATAAAATAAGGACAATAAGCTTGGATACTCAGTTGAATATGACTAGGTTGGGATTCATATTTATTGACACCATTGGGCAATTTAACCAATGTCCAAATATCTCTTTTCAAAGTCCTTTTATGGATATTTAGAAGAATACATATCCTTCCATGTAGATTATAAAAATTGCAATTAGGTCAAGTTCTCCTTACATGGTTTGGATAAAATTGAAAGCTTCAATTTTCACACAATTAGAAAAGTTTGGGAAATGTAGAATGTGAGGAATGAGAAAGATCCAATCTGATAGCTCGATTGACATTATATCATCCCATTATGCAAGGTCCAGGGCATTGCCTAAAAATTTCGAGCATTGCATAAAAATTCTGATCTCTACTCTCATAAGGACCATAGAAATTGAAGAGTTTGAGAGACTCGTTGGAACATTTAAAAAAACCCATTAAATACTTAGGATATATTTTACTAGTCACCTAGATTAATTGCCTAAGTTTTGACTAGCTAAATAGAGCCAGCTTTGTCTTTTAGTGGACCACTTGCCATGCTAAGTCACAAAAACGAATTTGGACAAATTCTGGATAAGATTTCCTTGGATTCTGTTTGATTTTATTCTATTCCTGGATTAGAAATACATTTTCTTGATTTAGATAGCTTTATCCTGTTTTTTCTATTTTCTAGTGGATAAGGAAAAGCTAGTTCACTTGGAAACTCTTACCACTTGACCAATTCGACCTCCACATCATATATTATCTTCTAAAGCCACCATTACATTCCATTTACCTCACTCATGAATTACCATACCATACTTTCCAAATTCATGAGCCTCTAGCACAGTTTTGGAAACTGCTTTTTCCACCTAGGGGTTTTTTATGTTTTTAGTAAGCCTTACTTTTTGTGCTTTACAACTTTCCTTTAAGGAATTCTATTTTCTCTCTTGATATGTATTATATATTGTATTTACATTGAGGAATAATACATGAGATAATATTTCCATCAACTGAGTTCCTTCTCTTATGCTCTGTCTCAATATTTCTTCCTCTTATTCTTGCATATCTTTGAATAATTCTTGTGAGGACTTCTTTGCTTCAATATTCTTGGCTATTATAATTATTTCATGATATTCAACCTATATAGAATTCTCACATGGTATCAGAGCCTTTGGAGTTAGTAATTAAATTAGTCTTCCAGTATAATTTTCAGAGAGTTGTTTTGCAGGTACTGAAGATCAAATGGTAGAAATTTATTGTTGAAGAATTCAGATTTTTCCACCTCTCATCATTGTTCTCTCATATGTCTTCTGATTCGAATCATCAGCTAGTTGTTGCAGATCATACACACTCAGAACCTCTCCTTGGGTTGATATTTTGTGTGTTACTGAGATATATGGAGGCAAAATTATAGTTTGGAGTGACTAGTTTCGCTCTCTCTCTCTCTTGCTTCTAATTCACTGCATGTTTTTTGGCACCGATTGCATAGAAGATGGAGGACATCATCAAGTCTCATTTGGATCTGATCTCAAGAAGCTCAAGCCTAGTGAGCACATTCCACTTCTTCCCAAGTAGAAGATTCCTCTAGACATTTGACCAAGTTCTCACCTGCTTGAAGTTTGGAGAGCATTATTATGGTGTATTCCATGATCTTGAGGGGAGGTTTTCTTCCCAAGTGGTTTTCCTTCTTTCCTCACCTACATGGACTAATAATTTGTTGTATTGGGGTGACCATAAGCCTTGTTGCATGGGCCCTATATTTTTGATATTTCACCTTATAAAGTCAGGTTTAAGGGGGAGTGTTGGAACATTTAAAAAAAACCCATTAAACACTTAGGATATATTTTACTAGTCACCTAGATTAATTGCCTAAGTTTTGACTAGCTAAATAGAGCCAATTTTGTCTTTTAGTGGACCACTTTCCATGCTAAGTCACAAAAACGAAATTGGACAAATTCTGGATAAGATTTCCTTGGATTCTGTCTGATTTTATTCTATTCCTGAATTAGAAAGACACTTTCCTGATTTAGATAGCTTTATCCTATTTTTTCTACTTTCTAGTGGATAAGGAAAAGCTAGTTCACTTGGAAACTCTTACCACTTGCCCAATTCGAACTTCACATCATATATTATCTTCTAAAGCCACCATTACATTCCATTTACCTCACTCATGAACTACCATATCATACTTTCCAAATTCATGAGCCTCTAACACAGTTTTGGAAACTGCTTTTGCCACCTAGGGGGTTTTTATGTTTTTAGTAAGCCTTACTTTTTGTGCTTTACAACTTTCCTTTAAGGAATTCTATTTTCTCCCTTGAGATGTATTATATATTGTATTTACATTGAGGAATAATACATGAGATAATATTTCCATCAGTTGAGTTCCTTCTCTTATGCTCTGTGTCAATATTTCTTCCTCTTATTCTTACATATCTTTGAATAATTCTTGTGAGGACTTCTTCGCTTCAATATTCTTGGCTATTAGAATTCTTTCATGGTATTCAACCTATATAGAATTCTCACAAGACCTCCCCAACTCATTACTAAATTACTCAATGCAAATTACTGAGAAAACCACATAAGATTTAATTAGAGGAATGGAAGGGTTTCTAGACTATCACCATCTCTCATACTAGTAGAATTTGTTTATCTTGCTCCAAGGACCCCTACTAGCAGAATTTGTTTACCTTGTTTAATTTCTTTGGTATATATCGCCAAATCAAAGTAAGTGAGTGCAAGATAACCAAATGACTGCAATAATTGATCCAAATCAATGTACTAATCAAGAGACATGGATTACATCATAGTGACGACACATGACAGGATGCTATTGATGTATTTGTAACTTCAAAAGATATTCACTTGTATATTGTATTTATACTTTATTGTATCCCCAACGAAGATGTATTATTCCTCTGATTGGAAGTGTCGTCGGTTGTACTTTCATGTGTCGCAATTTATATTGTAAGTGTCGTAACTTATACTTGATGGGTTATTAGACCACCTTGATGGGGTCGGCCCTGTATGAGTCATGTGGGTCAAAGGGTTATTAGAACACCCTAGTAGGATTCGGCCTAGTCAGCATTATGTTAAGTGGTTAAGTTGAGGCCGACCTAGTTGAGTAAAGGTCAAGTGAAATTTAGTGTATAAATAGAGACCGTCTCTCTCTCATTTTACACATTCTATTATTCACTCAATTCGCATTAGTGAGAGAGAGGAGGAATGCGCACAAGTGGAGGAGGAGCATGCTGCTGAAGATATCTATCTCTTGGGTTTGATCATTGTGATCCTTGTATTGATGCTTATTCGATCTCAGAGGAAGTTGCGGGGTTTTTCACCTTCTTGGTTTTCCCCGGTGAAATGTTTTGTGTGTCTTGTCTCTTGTCTCTTATGCTTGATATGTTGTACATGTTGTTATTTCAGTTAAAATCCTAGATCTATTGAATTAAATGATGAAAAAAAATAACATGGTATCATAGCTAGTCTGAAGGAAGGCATGCTATGGCATTTATGAGACTTGTTGCACTTGCGACAAATCGGAAGCACTTGCGACAAATCGGAAGCTAGGGCTTGATATAGCAAAAAACAGTAATCGTAGCACTTTCGCTATAAATCCATTTTGGAAAAGGTTCAGGATCTAAAACTTTTACAAGTCGTAGATAACATCCCCATGTACCTTGTGTCTGAAGAAAAGCATCTAATTCGTTTTACTTTGTGTTTTATGATAAGTACAATCTATGGTTTTTGCCTCTTCTAGATCTCAATCATAAACAGGTGACCTAGGACAAAATGTCACAACTTGGGCTAGGAAGCTCCAAATGAAATTATGTAAAAGGTGACAGTAAGAGAATGGACTGTAGTTTCTCAGGTATGTTTTTCAGAGGCCGAAATTGAACCAGTGACACGCGGCACTCCGTACAAGTTCGCTCTCCTGTTTTATCCCATAAACAGGTCACATTGCGACACTTGGAATAAATCTCTCTCAGAAAATCCAATTGAGGTCAAACCTATAAGGTTGGAAAGAAGACAGGTCTGGATACCATAGGATAAATTGTTAGACCCTGTGGACTCGTAATTTCAGAGATGCACTGGAAACAATAAGGTGCATATTTCTGTCAAAACAAAATTGGATTCTGAGCACCTTCATTCTTGTCTTATCACTGCTATGGGAATTTAGGGATTTAGAGAAAGTTGGAATTTTTAAAGTCTCTGAACATGGCTGGAAGATCCTCAGAAAAATTGAATCTTAGAGCTTTGGATCAAACTTTTTGGTTGGGCAGAAGTGTGGGATTTATCAAACCCTAGTTCGGGGTCCTGTCGAGTGAATCCGGAAGTTTCAAAGGCAATTTTGAGGGGTCAAATTCTGCAGCTTTCAAAATTGAAGTATATCAGCTTGATCAGCTCAACAAGCCACATCTTTCCATCCATTTAGAAGTTTGAATTTTTAGGGTTTCTCTGCCAAACCCTAATCCAGCTCCAGATCCAGTTTCAACAAATCAAAGTGGATTGGGTTAATCCTAGAAAAGAATAATTTGGACACCTGCATAAGTGAAGAAGTTCCAGTTCCAGAGGGAGATGAGGCTGAGGCTTTACATAATAAGACTACAAGCAATCCCGATAGGTATGACTTGAAGAGATACATGTATGTTTGTGAAATCTGTTCATGATTAAGTTTATGATATGTTTGTCTTCATATTAGTACAATCTTGATTAATCTTAGACTTGTCTTATCACCTTAGTAAAAGTATGAATGCTTGTAGACATTCATTGATTAGGGTTATGACACTTATGATTGTACTAATGCACCATGATGTTGTATGAGGTTGATGTTGTCCGCTAACATGAAAGTGTTGAATATTGTAACTTCAAAGAATATTATAATTGTACTTTATTATTCCGGAGATGTTTCATCCCTCCGAGGTAACCCTATTATGTATCCGGAGATGTTTATTCCTCCAAGGGTTTGTATTAACTAGGGTTATTAGACCCACCATGTGGGGGTCGGCCCTGTGGTTATTTTTTGGGGTTATTAGACTTCTCAAGGAGAGGTCGGCCCCATAAGGTCTTTTAGTCAGTTGGGAGTCAGTATAAATAAGAGAGGTGAACTCCTCATTAGATCATTCACTCACTTGTGGAAGAGTGCACACTTGTCTGGGAGATCTGCTAAGGAGACAAAGAAGGAAGGAGCACATCTTGTATTTTGGTTGATCATCTTATTGAGGAAAGCTTTGCTGGGTTTTCTACCCCATGGGGGTTTCCCAGGGTATATTCTATGTCTATCTTGTGATTGTGTTTCTTTCAGTGATCTTGCTAGTCTATTTGGTTAAAACTTAACATGGTATCAGAGCTAGACTGAATAGGACATCTTTCACAAGGTAAGAATACCTCTCTCTCTCTCTCTGGTGAAGTTAGGGTTTCAGCCCAAAGTTGGTATTATTGAATTTTGGTTGCATGGCTGGATAGCCCTTTTCAATACCTTTCTTTTTAGCCCTAGATCGAACTTTTTGGTTGGGTAGAACTCCGGGAAATCCAAACCCTAATTCTACCAAAAGTGCGATAAGTCAAATTTTGGTTTCAGAAAAAAGTTTACATTTTTTATTTCTGATTACATGGCTAGATATCCCTTCTCAAGACCATTCTTTTGAGCCCTAGATCGAACTTTTTGGTTGAGTAGAACTCCGGGAAAGTCAAACCCTAATTCTACCAAAAGTGCGATAAAATTCTGTTCCAGATTCCAGAAAAGTGAAAAATAACTTTTCAGGTAAGTCTACTTTGTCTCTTGGACTCCCCCAAGAGAAGATGGCTCCAAACACTAAGCTTGAAGACAAGCTAGAAGGTATAGAAAATTTCTGGGCTTGGAAATACAGAATTGGTCTCATCCTTGAAGAGAATGATCTTGCTCATTATATCAAGGAAGAAGTTGTAGAACCAGAAGGAGATGAAGCCAAAGAAAAACACAGGAAGGATCTGATTAGGGCAAAGAGAATCATAGCTGATTATATTAAAGACCACTTGATTCCCCAAGTGGCCTCCAAGAAGACTCCAAAGGAAATGTATGATGCCCTAGGAAGAATGTATGAAGGAAAGAACATCAATAGGAAGATGAACCTAAGGTCTCAGTTGAAGAGTACCAAGATGCACAAAGGAGAATCTATTCAAGACTATTTCTCAAGGGTCTCTCTAATCAAGGAGCAATTAGATGCCATTGGTGACACTCTTGATGAAGATGAACTTGTGATGACTTCCCTAAATGGTCTCACTAGACCTTGGGAATCTTTCATACAAACCATGTGTGCCAGAAAAGAAAGCATGAAGTTTGATGTAGTATGGGAAGATTGTGTTCAATAAGAGGCTAGGGTTGCCAACAGAGAAGCTCTTCTCAAAGAGGATGACCAAGCTTTGGCCACCCACACCAAAAGAGGAAAGAGAGGCAACTTCAAGAAAGTAAACTACAAAAGGTCTCAACCCTCTCATAGACTCAAAAGGAAAGGAGGAGACATCTCCACAGTCCAATGTTTCAATTGTCTTAAGCTAGGACACTATGCTAGAGACTGTACCCTACCAGAGAAGAAGAAGAAAAGGTTTGTCCACAAAAGACATCATGCTCATATGGCAGAAGATGACAGTGAAGAAGAAGAAGAAGAAGAAGAAGAAGAAGAAGAAGAAGAAGTGGAGGAAAGACCTCAAAAGAAAAGATCTAAAGTAAAGAAAGAAGATCCAGAAGAATATGTACTATTTTCTGCTCTCTCTGGATCTGTGTCTCCTGGTGAAGGCACTTGGCTCATTGACAGTGGTGCTTCAAAGCACATGACAGGTCATAAGGAAACTCTCTCCAGGATCGAAGAAAAATCTTCACCCCAAAAGGTATCTTTAGGAGATGATTATCAATATCCCATCAAGGGAATTGGTGAAGCAAGCTACAAGCTTGATTCGGGAACACCATTAAAGATGAAAGAAATTTTATATGTCCCAGGTTTAAAGAAGAATCTACTCTCTATTTCAGCACTAGACAAGAAAGGTTTTAGAGTATCCTTCATAGATGGACAAGTACTCATGTGGTCCAAAGGAAAATCAATCAAAGATGCAATTGTCATTGGTGAAGAAGAAGGAGGACTTTATAAACTCAAGGGTCATCCAGAATCTGCCCTTGTTCATGAAGTTTCTAGTCCCAGTGAGCTATGGCATAGAAGACTAGCTCACATCAACTATAAAGCCTTACCCTATGTAAGTAAGATGGTTATAGGTTTACCAGATTTGAAGGCTGATCATGATGGCTCATGTAAAGGATGTAAGAAAGGGAAGAAGATCAAGAATCCCTTTCCGAAAAGTGAAACAAAGACTAAGAACTCTCTAGAACTAATACACTCAGATGTATGTGGACCTATGCCTACCACATCTCTAAGTGGGTTTGAATACTATCTCTCATTCATTGATGACTACTCAAGGAAAACTTGGATATACTTCCTAAAGGGTAAGAATGAAGTCTTTGGAAAATTCAAAGAGTTCAAGGCTCTAATAGAAAACCTCTCAGACAAGAAAATCAAGATTCTCAGAACAGATAATGGCGGAGAATATACTTCAAAGGAATTTGAAGACTTTTGTAAAGAAGCTGGAATTAAGAGGGAACTAACCACTCCCTACAATCCCCAACAAAATGGGGTAGCTGAGAGGAAAAATAGAACTATCATGGAGGCTGTAAAGACTATGATACATGATCAAGACCTTCCCATGTATCTATGGGCTGAAGCAGCCAAGACAACAGTATATGTACAAAATAGACTATCTCATAGTGCTCTTGATTTCAAAACTCCAGAAGAAGTCTTTACAGGAAAGAAGCCTAAGGTAAGTCATCTTAAAATATTTGGGTGTCCTGTGTACATCCACATTCCAAAAGAAAAGAGAACCAAGTTGGATCCCTCAGGCAAGAAGGGAGTGTTTGTTGGTTATTGTGAAACTTCCAAAGCCTTCAGAATCTACATACCAGGTTTCCATCATATAGAAATAAGTAGAGATGTAACTTTTTATGAGGAAGCAGCTCTCAAGAAATCCAGAAAGTGTCAACTTGAAGAAGTTTATGAAGAAGATTCATCTCCCAGAATCTCAGAGACTGTTCACATCCCTGAAGAAGGTGCACCAGAGGATCATGACATGCTGGAACCACAAGAACCCCCTATTGCAGAGTTATCTAGGAAAAGAATACCAACATGGGCTAGAGATATTATTCAAGGAGCTGAAAGATATGGTGCTCCTGAAGGATCCACTAGAGAAAGGAAGAAACCAAAACTAGTATCCAACTATATGGCTTTGATGTGTGATCTTGTGGATCAACTACCTACAAGCTATGAAGAGGCAGCTCAGAAGAAAGAATGGGTAGAAGCAATGACAGAAGAATTTCAGTCAATAATGAAAAATGATGTTTGGGATATAGTTCCCAAACCAAAAGATAAAAGTGTGGTTTCTTCCAAATGGATCTTCAAAATAAAACATGCTGCAGATGGAAGCATTGAAAAATACAAAGCAAGATTTGTAGCCAGAGGATTCTCTCAGAAGGAGGGAATTGACTATGAAGAAACATTTGCACCAGTTGCCAGGTATACTTCAATTAGAACTATCATGGCACTTGCATCCATGATGAAATGGAAATTACACCAAATGGATGTTAAGACAGCTTTTCTGAATTGTGTAATTGAAGAAGAAGTATACATAGAGCAACCACAAGGGTTTGAGGTCAATGACGGAAGGACCCATGTATGCAAACTGAAAAAGGCATTATATGGGTTGAAACAAGCTCCCAGGGCTTGGTACGGAAGGATTGATAATTTCTTAACTAGCATGGGCTTTACCAAGAGTAAGGCTGACCCAAACCTTTACCTCAAAGTAATGGATGATGAACCAGTTATACTATTGTTGTATGTAGATGATCTATTTCTAACTGGAAATGAGAAACAAATTATCGAAAGCAAGAAGAAGCTTTCTTCAGAATTCGAGATGAAGGATCTCAGGTTAATGCACTACTTCTTAGGCTTAAAGGTAGGGCAAGAACCAAGAGGAATCTTTCTAAATCAAGGAAAATATGCTGTGGAGATTCTGAAAAGATTTGACATGTTGGAGTGTAAACCTATGGCCACTCCCATGGACTCCAACTTGAAGATTTTAGTTAATGACTCATCAGAATTAGTAGACCTAACTCTATATAGACAAATCATTGGGTCACTAATGTATTTGACAAATACTAGGCCAGACATATGCTTTGCTGTAGATACCCTAAGTCAGTATCTGGTAGAACCTAGAAAGGTTCATCTAATAGCTGCAAAACATATAATGAGGTACCTAAAAGGTACATTGGATTTTGGCCTACTTTATCACGAAAATCACGAACTCAAGTTACATGGTTACTCAGACTCTGACTGGGCAGGAAGTGTCTCAGATAGAAAGAGTACCTCAGGTGGATGTTATGGCCTTGGATCTGCCATGATCTCATGGTTCAGCAAGAAACAATCTAGTGTGGTCCTCAGCTCTGCTGAGGCAGAGTATATAGTTGCTTGCTCTGCCAGCTGTGAAGCAGTATGGCTTCGGAAACTGCTATCTGGAGTGTTTGACTTGGAAATGGATCCCACTATAATTATGTGTCATAATCAAAGCTGCATCAAGATGACAGAAAATCCTGTGTTCCATGATAAGTCAAAACACATAGAGATCCGATACTTCTATATTCGAGATATGGTGCAGAGAGGAGCTATCAAGCTCGAGTATGTGAGCACTGAAGATCAAATTGCTGATATCCTGACCAAACCACTATCTCGTGTGAAATTTGAATACTTTCGAGACAAGCTTGGTGTTGTTCAAAAGGACCCTCCTAGAAAGGGGGAGTAGCATGATCCTTGATGACAAGCTTGCCTCATCAATAATGAGACTTCACCTAGTCACTTAGAAATAGTTAGATTTAGGACTACTATATTTAGAATACTTAGTTTTACTTATACATGCTTTTGATGATAGATGTATACATGCTTTTGATGATAGATGTATTAGTGAGAATACATGCTTTTGATGATAGATGTATACATGCTTTTGATGTTAGATGTATTAGTGAGAATACATGCTTTTGATGATAGATGTATACATGCTCTTGATGATAGATGTATTAGTGAGAATACATGCTTTTGATGATAGATGTATACATGCTTTTGATATCAGATGTATTAGTGAGAATACATGCTTTTGATGATGGATATATACATGCATTTGATGTTAGATGTATTAGTGAGAATACATGTTTTTGATGTATGATGTATACATGTTGTTGATGCTAGATGATGATACATGTATTGATTAATGTACTTGTATAGATGAGGATACTTGTACTTGTATTGATGAGAATACATGTGGGGATTGTATCATCCTTGAACACCTGTTCTAAAATGAGCCGTAGACAGAGGTCTCCGAGAAAGAAGAGGGATTGTATCATCCTTGAACACTTGTTCTAAAATGAGCCGTAGACAGAGGTCTCCGAGAAAGAAGAGGGATTGTATCATACTTGAACATCTGTTCTAAAGAGAGCCGTAGATGTATGTCTTCGATAATGAAGTCCTGAATGAACAGGCAGGGGATTGCATCATCCCCGGACTAAGGTCCCAGAATAGAGCCGTAGAATGGGTCTCCGATAATGAAGTCCTGAATGAACAGGCAGGGGATTGCATCGTCCCCAGACTGAGGTCCCAGAATAGAGCCGTAGACTGGGTCTCTGATAATGAAGTCATGAATGAATAGGCAGGGGATTGCATCGTCCCCGGACTGAGGTGCCAGAATAGATCCGTAGGCTGGGTCTCCAATAATGAAGTCCTGAATGAACAGGCAGGGGATTGCATCATCCCCAGACTGAGGTCCCAGAATAGAGCCGTAGACTGGGTCTCCGATAATGAAGTCCTGAATGAATAGGCAGGGGATTGCATCGTCCCCGGACTGAGGTCCCAGAATAGAGCCGTAGACTGGGTCTCCGAAAATGAAGTCCTGAATGAACAGGCAGGGGATTGCATCATCCCCAGACCGAGGTCCCAGAATTGATCAGTAGACTGATGTCTTCGAGAACCGAAGATCGGATTGTATCATCCATGGACCTATGTCCTAAAGAGAGCAGGATTGATCATCCTAGAACATGATCGTGTGATGATGATGCTGATGATCGTATGATAACGATGCTGATGATCGTGTGATGACGATGATGATGACGATTCTGATGATCATGTGATGATGATGCTGATTATCGTATGATGACGATGCTGATGATCGTGTGATGATGATGCTAATTATCGTATGATGACGATGCTGATGATCGTGTGATGACGATGCTAATGATCGTATGATAACGATGCTGATGATCGTGTGATGATGATGCTGATGATCATATGATGACGATGCTGATGATCGTGTAATGACGATGCTGATGATCGTATGATGACGATGCTGATGATCGTATGATGACGATGTTGATGATCGTGTGATGACGATGCTGATGATCGTGTGATGACGATGCTGATGATCGTATGATGACGATGCTGATGATCGTGTGATGACGATGCTGATGATCGTGTGATGACGATGCTGATGATCGTATGATGACGATGCTGATGACGATATTGCTGATAGTGTGATGACGATGTTACTGATTGTGTGATGCCGATGCCGATGACCGTGATGTCAATGTTGATGTTGATATTGATATACCAGTAACTGTTTGAGTTACTGATGAAGACAAATTGAAGAAAGCTTCCGATGATTTATAGATGTATCATGTATAGTGACTCCTTGCTCCTGCAGATGCTGTTATAATATCCTTCTCGTTAAGGGGGAGTGTTGAATATTGTAACTTCAAAGAATATTATAATTGTACTTTATTATTCCGGAGATGTTTCATCCCTCCGAGGTAACCCTATTATGTATCCGGAGATGTTTATTCCTCCGAGGGTTTGTATTAACTAGGGTTATTAGACCCACCATGTGGGGGTCGGCCCTGTGGTTATATTTTTGGGGTTATTAGACTTCTCAAGGAGAGGTCAGCCCCATAAGGTCTTTTAGTCAGTTGGGAGTCAGTATAAATAAGAGAGGTGAACTCCTCATTAGATCATTCACTCACTTGTGGAAGAGTGCGCACTTATCTGGGAGATCTGCTAAGGAGACAAAGAAGGAAGGAGCACATCTTGTATTTTGGTTGATCATCTTATTGAGGAAAGCTTTGCTGGGTTTTCTACCCCATGAGGGTTTCCCAGGGTATATTCTGTGTCTATCTTGTGATTGTGTTTCTTTCAGTGATCTTGCTAGTCTATTTGGTTAAAACTTAACAGAAAGGTACATCAAGAAAGACAGATCAAGTTCTAGATCAAGAACATATGACCAGGGTGACATGAAGACAAAGACTCATCCATAGTCATGGATAATATAGAAGCTATACTTATGAGGTATGTAGAATTTGGTTCTACAATGATTAACTTATGAGATATGTAGGTTACTAAGCACAAGTCATTGAAGAGAACAAGAAGACATTGTTTGGGTATGTTAGACATAACTAGCAAACATGATAACCAGGTATGTTTTTCCTATATCAAGTTAGAATCCTACCTTGTGTTAGGATCTTATACTTTTGTATGAATCATAATGATTATTCTTGAAGTTAGAAGTTTAAGTAATCAAGGGTTTATGCATATTATTTTTCTTACTTTGATTAATGATATGACTAACTAGAAGATTCCTATGGTCAAATAAGAATATGCATGAGTAATAGAAGTCCTCCCTGAAACCTTGAATACTAATGCTTGCGATAAATTACCTGTGTGTGAAATAATCATGACCATACATGTTAAGTTTATTTAGGATCATAATGTTTTGATAGTTTTGAGATTATACTAATGGATGTATGATCATGTATGAGATCTTGAGGATGACACTAGTGTAGACTTAAGCATGCATAGTGGCCTAGTTCAAGGACAGGTAATCCAGGAAGCAAAGATCAAGAGGGAGCACACTCCAGTAGTTCCTGCAAGGAAGCAAAGATTGAGAGGGAGTCCACCCTACAATTAAACAAATATAAGTATTTGAATTGTCATTTATTATATGATTACTTAAATGATGTTGTCCAGTCATGTACATACTTATGTTCCTAGATTTAGGATGTATATTATGCATATTAGAAAAAGTGCATTAATGAACAAGATACTACTAAATATGCAAGTAATGGGTAAGTGGCCTATGGTACTATACAAAATTCCATTGATACTTATTTAGAATCAAAACCTCTCTGCTAACATGTTGGGAGTTGTGCACACTCTTAACAAATGTTCTGGTAGAGATGGAAGGCATCTAGAAAGTTACCGTGTGAATACGGGATATGGATAAATGTTGTATTGAAGCATTGGATAAGATAATTGCATGACTGTATGACATATGTCTTTATGCATAAGAATGTGTTTTTTGAAAAACTATGAGAAGTTTCTAATCATGCAATTGAATTTGACTTGTAGGAAAAATCGTGTACAATCACCTACAAAAGAAGGAAAACAACATTTGTTCCAGCAACGAATTTCAAGAAAATTATCTATTGAAGATATTGAAGAATCTGAAGTTCCCAGGATCCGGGATGAAGTAATGAAAGGATGCCATGATCGAGGAGTACCAGTCGATCATGAAGAATGATGTTTGGGATGTGGTCCTGAGACCAGAAGGGAAGTCTGTGGTGACTTCCAAGTGGATCTATAAGATCAAGCATTTTGCATATGGAAGCATAGAGAAATACAAAGCAAGGTTTCTGGATCGCGACTTCTCCTAGAAGGAAGGGATAGATTATGAAGAGAATTTTGCTCCTGTAGCTAGATACACTTCCATCAGATCAGTACTTGCTCTGGCTATAGTGATGAAGTGGAAGATACACTAGATGGATGTCAAGACAGCTTTCTTGAATGGTGTAGTTGAAGAGGAAGTGTATGTGGAGAATCCACTTTGTTTTTTGAGACACATGACAGGGAGTCATATGTGTGTAGGTTGAAGAAAGCTCCTAGGACTTGGTATGGTAGGATAGACAACTTTCTATCCAGTTTGGGCTTTACCAAGAGTAAAGCGGATTCCAACCTTTACTACAAGGTTGAGGAAGGCAATCTAGTGATACTACTATTGTATGTGGATGACCTGTTTGTTATAGGTGAGGATAGATTGATTGTCGATACAAAGAGGAAGCTTGGTCCCGAATTCGAGATGAAGGACTTGGAGATGATGCATTACTTTCTAGGCATGGAGGTGTGGTAGAGTGCAGATGGAATCTTCCTTGGACAAGGGAAGTATGTAGTAGAGATCCTGAAGCGGTTCAGGATGATGGACTACAAGGCTATGGCCACACCTATGGCATTGAACATGAAGATTTTGTGTGATGCTTCATTTGATCCGGTTGATGTCATGGTGTATCGTCAGATGATTAGGTCCTTGATGTACTTGATGAACAAAAGAACATATATTTGCTTTGCGGTGAACACATTGGGCCAGTTCCTGATGGGTCCCATGTAGGAATATGCAAGGGACCTGGTAGCTGTAGCAACTCACAATCAAACTCACAAATATGTTGCAAAGAAGAAGAGAAGGAGACACTCAATGATCACTCATAAACATAGTAAAATAGAACAATATTGCAATATTATACAATGAATAAGAATGTAAGTGAATGAGTACAATAGAACAATAAGGTGCATAATATAGGATTCGAATAGGCCAAGTAGGGCATTCGAATTCCTAACTCAGAGTGTGACTTGGATGATAGTGGATTCATCATTCAGTCAATGTATCAGTCATCAATGGTAACAGTCAGTCAACTGAGTCTAACTGAGTGAGGTACGCACTAACTGAATGAAAGAAACTCAGTGGAGGGCACATGAGGAGTCTAACTAAGTGAGGTAGGCATTAACTAAATGAAGGAGGCTCAGTGGAGGGCACATGAGGATCTAACTGGTGTCAGAATGGGAAGACTAGTCTCACTGGAGGTCCATCGGAGTGAAATAGTCAGTGGGGGAGTCAATCTAGCCTCAAATCAAGGAAGAACTAAGTGATAATTGTTTGGTAGGTGAGAAAGGTGCCTAACTGGTTGTGGTAGGTGAGAAAGGCGCCTAACTGGATATGGTAGGTTAGAAAGCCGCACTAGCCATGCAAAAGACTGGAGAAGGGTGCCTTTGGTAGTTGGGAGGCCCCCTAGGGGCTGTAGATAGGATGTGGAGAGATAGAACCAAGCTCTAGGAGCTGGGGAGACCACCATGATGATGACTAGATGCATGCAGGTAAAGAAGAGCTAGAAGCAAGCTCTAGGTGCTGGGGAGACCACCATGATGATGACTAGATGCATGCAATTGCATGAAAGTGGATGCAGCATGCAGATTTGCATGCAAGCATGCAAAATACAAAATGATGGGGAGAATATTCCAACACCCCCCACAAGCTATACTATGAGGAAATAACTGAAGAATAGGGCCCTGGTGACTAAGACCAAAGGTCACCCTGAAAAACAACAAGATAGGGCCCTGGTTACTGAGACCAAAGGTCACCCTATACAATCAATCTAACTAAACTAAGTGAGAAAAGAGGGAAAACCCAGTGGGAAGAAATCCCTCCCTCAAAATAGACTGAAGGTGCTAAAGTAGCATATCATGACTTACCCTTGAAGGAGGCAAGTGACCTTCTATAGGAAGGGTTGATCGATCCAAGATGAACCAAAACTATGAGAAGGATGAGACCCTTCATCATGAAAACATGAACTGGTTCTCCATTGATCAACTAGATCACCAGAAGATGTGAAAGCAGTGGCTTCCCTTCTTGGAAGAGGAGGGAAGTTAGTCGAGAGATCATAAGGAACTGAAACTTCTATTTCTTCATCTTTATCAATTGTTAGATCTTTAGGTTCTTGTGGGTCTAGATCCAACATTTTCTCTTCATCACTATCTTCTTCCGAATCTGATCTGCTATATGTTGAGGATTCGCTCTTTTGAAAATCACCAACACTTTCAAGCTTTGAATCTGAAACCTCATGAGGAGGAGCAAGAAAAAATGGCTCAACATAACACACAAACTCTGAGTTTGAATTTTCATGAAGAGAAACATGTGAAGCTGATGTCTCATACTAAGAATCTGAACTGCCATAAGATGGAGATTTGTTCTCTCGAAACTCATCACTATTCTCAACCTCTGAATCTGAAGGCTCATGTGAAGAAGCAGATGAAGCTGACTCATCATTGTTCCCAACCTCTCAGTTTGAAGAAGTGGAAACATAATCAGACATGTAACCATCATGAACATGCTTTTGAAGAAGCATGTAGATCTCTGATATCTCCCTTGAGCTGTTACTGGTGAGATCTTTTCCAAAAGAACTAGAACCAGACAAAGATGGGAGATCACTAGTGAATGTAGTTCCGATGGCCCCTTTTTCCATGGGTTTTGAATCAGTAGGTTCCATATCTTCAAGTTCTTGTGGATTTGGATCTTGCATTTGTACTTTTTTAAGAGTCCTCTTTTTCTCAGTCTTCTTGGATCTATTTTTTCCTTTCAAGCAACTTTTGCATGTGCCATGAGCAATCTTGCTGATCTTGCAAAGCAGATTCCTCTGAGAGAGGTAAGAAGTGTGAGAATTCATAGAGCTTGGACTCATGATTAGCAATACCTTTTGAAATGATTTCCCCTGAGACCATGTCCTGTACTTTGAATTCATTTGGAGAGAATATTACTCTCTTGGGCTTTCCAACATGAGTCATTTGATATATAGAGAGTAAATTTGCTGCAAGAGAAGGAACATAAAGCACATTAGAAAAATATCCAGAGTCAAGATCAATTCTTCCGATACCTTGAGAAGGGATTTCTGAATCATTGCCCAATCTGATGGAAGGGCCTTTTGAGCTCTTGACTTCGGAGAGGAGACCTTTGGAGGAAGACATGTGTCTTGTGGCTCCTGAATCTATAATGACGGAGGAATCTGATGATGCACTTTCCATGAGACCATGACTTCTTTCTTTACATTCGGATCTAGAAGATTCAGGATGAGGATCTTTCTTCCTTGTACATGCAGGAACAGGAAGATTGTTCTTCTCGAGTAATTGATCCATCAAATCTATGGACTTCTTCATACAAGCACTCTCAGGATGAATGCCTTTAAGACAATAGTTGCAAGTTGGTTTTCTCTTGCAAGAATGCTTGGTCTTCCTAGGGTTTGAAACCCTATTTGACTGATCTGGACTATTTGTAGGCCTTGTACCATTGGATTTCTTGCCAGAAATCTTTTTCTTTCCTATATCATTCGCTTTCTCTGCAACTGTAAGGGCTGAATCCAATTTGGGTTTGATCATTCCCATTGAAATCAACTTCTCTTCCTCTTGGGTAAGAGATTGTGTGAAATCATCAAATGAGGGAAAATTCCATTTTGGAATAGATAGCCTGGTTGACTGGAAAGTAGAGACAAAAACTAAGAAGTTTTCCCCCAACTTTGAGAGAATGGTAAGTATAAGCTACTTATCTTCATTCACTATCTGATATGTTTTCAACTGTGATATCAAGCTTTTAAACTTGGTGAGAAAGGCATTGATAGATTCGAAGCTGCTAGGACTCAAACATATGAGCTCATTCTCCAATTTGTGTGCTACCATATCATCCTTTGGCCTAAAGAGAGACTCGAGCTTGTCCCACACCTCTTTTGGAGATGTAAGATCGATGATATGAAAGTGTAGTTCATCAAAAATTGAGAGAAGGAGGAGACCAATTGCTTCATCAAGCCGATCCAAGTACTTGGACTTTTCAACTGCACTGAGAGGTTCTACCATCGTTCCGTTGAGTATTCGGGTGAAGCTCTTGGATCTCATGAAGAGAGACATCTTGGATTTCCCCTCAACATAGTTGGAAGATGTAAG
Organism: Larix kaempferi; assembly: GCA_027924585.1. Taxonomy (NCBI): domain Eukaryota; kingdom Viridiplantae; phylum Streptophyta; class Pinopsida; order Pinales; family Pinaceae; genus Larix; species Larix kaempferi. The sequence goes on along the minus strand of BSBM01000236.1, from coordinate 6,482,858 downwards.
ATTTAGGTCCATCTGAATAGAGAAAGTCGAATAATTGAAGAAGATTCTGAACGGGTGAATAAACCTGCAAAACAATAAAAGAAGTGCTAATGGAGAATGCTACACTTCGAGTGAGCACTACCTTAAGGACACTTGGCACATGGACAAAGTCCTTCACACTTGGCTAGAACTCACTGGATTTCTCCATGAAATCAATTAATAGCACCAGGATTTTCTATGGAAAATCAGAGGCTTCTGGTGCACAAGTGAAAGATAGTTGCTCAAATAAATTCTGCAATAGTTGTTGCTGCAACTGCTGCAATTTGAATAGCTGCTTCCCGCTCTAATACCATGTAGGAATATGCAAGGGATCTGGAAGTTGTGGAAACTCACAATAAAACTCACAAATATGTTGCAAACAAGAAGAGAAGGAGACACTCAATGATCACTCATAAACACAGTAAAATAGAACAATATCTCAGTATTATACAATGAATAAGAATGTAAGTGAATGAGTACAATAGAACAATAAGGTGCATAATATAGGATTCAAATAGGCCAAGTAGGGCATTCGGATTCCTAACTCAGAGTGTGGCTTGGATGATAGTGGAGTCATCATCCAGTCAATGTATCATTCATCAATGGTAACAGTCAGTCAACTGAGTCTAACTGAGTGAGGTAGGCACTAACTGAATGAAGGAGGCTCAGTGGAGGGCGCATGAGGAGTCTAACTGAGTGAGGTAGGAACTAACTGAATGAAGGAGGCTCAGTGGAGGGCGCATGAGGAGCTAACTAGAGTCAGAATGGGCAGACTAGTCTCACTGGAGGTTCATTGAAGTGAAACAGTCAGTGGGGGATTCAATCTAGCATCAAATCAAGGAAGAACTGAGTGATAATTGACTGGTAGGTGAGAAAGGCACCTAAATGGCTGTGGTAGATGAGAAAGGCGCACTAGCAATGAAAAAGACTAGAGAAGGGCACCTTTGGTAGTTGGGAGGCCCCCTGGGGGCTGTAGACAGGTTGTGGAGAGCTAGAACCAAGATCTAGGAGCTGGGAGGTCCACCATGATGATGTCTAGATGCATGTAATGGCATGCAAATGCATGCAACATGCATTTTTGCATGCAGGTAAAGAAGAGCTAGAAGCGAGCTCTAGGTGTTGGGGAGACCACAATGATGATGATTGGATGCATGCAATTGCATGCAGCATGCAGATCTACATGCAATCATGCAAAATACAAAATGATAGGGAGAATATTCCAACATCCCAGAGGTGTTCACCTGGTTGCTGTAAAGCATATTCTGAGGTACCTGAAGGGTACAATTGATTATGGGCTCAAGTATGATGCGAATCAAAAGTTGAACCTGGAGGGTTATGTTAATTTAGATTGGGTAGGTAGTGCTACAGATAGGAAGAGCACTTCAAGGTGCTTCTTCAATATGGCATCTGGTGTGATCTCTTGGTTTAGAAGGAAGCAGTCCTGCGTAGCACTGAGTACTACTGAAGCAAAGTATGTTGCAACTTGTTCGGCTAGTTATGAGGTAGTATGGCTGAGGAAGCTACTGTATGAGTTATTTGATCTCCCGTTGGATGCTACATGTATCTTCTGTGACAGCCAAAGTTGTGTGAAGTTGTCTGAGAACCCAGTGTTCCATGACAGGTCGAAGCACATTGAGATCAAATATCACTATATCAGGGATATGGTGTAGAGAGGAGTAGTGAAGCTCCTATATGTTGCGACGGATGAGCAGGTTGCAGATGTGTTGACAAAACCACTAGCCAGAGTGAAGTTTGAGTACTTCAGAGAGAGGCTTGGTGTTCTTTAGATAGAAGATACTTCGAGGAAGAAGTGATGGGACACATATGCAGGAGCCATTCCAAGCATGGTGGTAGGAGGTTCCTTCCCATGGCTGTGGATGTAAGCACTGTGTGATGAACATCAGAACGATGCTCCTGATGATGTTCCGTATGACGATGATCAGTTGGATCATGTATGATGATATGCATTAGTTGGATGCTTTGTATGATCAGTTGGATAATGTATGATGATATGCATCAATTGGATGCTTTGTATGATTAGTTGGATCATATGTGATGATATGCATCAGGTGGATGTTTTGTATGATCAGTTGGATCATATGTGATGATATGTATCAGGTGGATGCATTGTATGATCAATTTGATCATGTGTGCTGAGCATCAAGTCGATGCTCTAGATGATGTACATCAGGATGATGTACTGTATGATGATCAGGACGATCATGTGTGATGAGCATAAGGTCGATGCTCCAGATGATGTGCATCAGGATGATGCACTATATGATGATCAGTATGATCATGGATATCAGGTTGATACTTCGTGGCCATGGACAGGTTGTGCAGGTAGCATAGAAAATATCCTAGGAGATCTGGACAGGTAGAGCTGTGTGCTCATAATAGCCTGGGATGCTCTTTCTGTTTTGCTACAGTTTCGCATAGAAAAGATCCTGGAGATCCGTACAGGTAGAGCTGTGTGCTCGTAACAGCCTGGGATGCTCTATAGAGATATTGCAGGTTCCAAGATGCTCTTTAAAGGTTTTGCGAAAGTTTCGCATAGAAAATATCCTGGAGATCCGGACAGGTAGAGCTGTGTGCTCGTAACAGCCTGGGATGCTCTATAGAGATCTTGCAGGTTGCAAGATGCTCTTTAAAGGTTTTGCGAAAGTTCACATAGAAAAGAACTTGGAGATCCGGACAGGTAGAGCTGTGTGCTCGTAACAGCCTAGGATGCTCTATAGAGATCTTGCAGGTTGCAAGATGCTCTTTAAAGGTTTTGTGAAGCTCATATGTAAAAGATCCTGGGAGATCCGGATAGGTAGAGCTGTGTTCTTGTAACAGCCTGGGATGCTCTTTTGAGGTTTTGTTGACACACGTAATTAATCCTGGGATCCAGAGTATGGCCAGAGATGATGAAGACCTACAGGAGGCTAGGCCTAAATCCAGCATGAAAAAGGGCTGGCTTTGTAGAAATTCCTATGACGAGAAGAATTTAGAGATATCCCAGTGATTGAGATGTCGAGTACAGCAGCAGTGATGATGATGATGCTCCGTGATCCAATGATGATGATCCAACTCCATAATTGAAGACTTGTACCTATATGTATTGATGACTTGTGTCAAGTGAATACCTTCCTGGTTAAGAGGGAGTGTTGATGTATTTGTAACTTTGGAATATATTCACTTGTATATTGTATTTGTAATTTATTGTATCCCCAATGGAGATGTATTATTCCTCTGATTGGAAGTGTCGTCAGTTGTACTTGCATGTGTCGCAAGTTATATTGTAAGTGTCGTAACTTATACTTGATGGGTTATTAGACCACCTTGATGGGGTCGGCCCTGTATGAGTCATGTGGGTCAAAGGGTTATTAGACCACCCTAGTAGGGGTCAGCCCAGTGAACATTATGTTAAGTGGTTAAGTTGAGGCCGACCTAGTTGAGTAAAGGTCAAGTGAAAGTTAGTGTATAAATAGAGAGTGTGTCTCTCTCATTTTACACATTCTATTATTCACTCACTTCGCATTAGTGAGAGAGAGGAGGAGTGTGCACAAGTGGAGGAGGAGCATGTTGCTAAAGATATCTATCTCTTGGGTTTGATCATTGTGATCCTTGTATTGATCCTTATTCTATCTCTGAGGAAGTTGTGGGGTTTTTCACCTTCTTGGCTTTCCCCGATGAAATGTTTTGTGTCTCTTGTCTCTTGTCTCTTATGCTTGATATGTTGTACATGTTTTTCTTTCAGTTAAGATCCTAGATCTATTGAATTAAATGATGAAAAAAACTAACAGATGTCATAGGTCAAATAACATGCAATTATGGAGCCAGTTTGTCAAAAGTTAAAATTGGTGGGTGAACAAATGATTTGATTTCCATTGCTATGATTTGCTCACAAAATATAGTATAACACTCCCAACTCCTCTCAAAGATGTATATGTAGAATCTCAAACTATATATAGAAAGAGGAAAGAATGCATGATAAAGTTGGAAGAATACACATGCCACACTTTCTATATCTTAACTCACTATCTAGATTTTAGTGGTGGGAGTTCTCCTTTTGGATAAAATGCTCACATACTTGGGAGTGCAAAACCTACGTTGTCCACAATGTGTTCATGCATAAAATTTGAAGAACATTTTCTAGATCTATCCCTTTGCTCGAAATGCATGGACCTAGGTAGATTCTATCCATCAACAATATTTTCTTAGTTCATTAGCCTAGTGCATTGCCTTCTGCAATTTCCTACCATGCACCATTGAATTTTAGGACACCTGGATGCTCTTCCAAAAAATCCCTTCTTTTGGATATGGAGAAAATGAAATGATTCTAAGAACGCAACAAGGACGATTTTGCACTTTTATGTTTGGCGCTTTTATGTTTTTAAGTCCTATAGAAGTCTAGAATCACATAGTTTTGTCAAGGGTTTTATATTTTTGTATGAATTTCAAGATATGGAAGGCAGAAAGTATGAAAAATACGCAGTCAATTCTTTGTCAAAGGTCAATGTTTTTTGAACTTGTAGTTAGGATAGGAGAGGTCTGAAATCTTATTTGTTATCATCATGTCTATGGTTTAGCATTGAAGAATAAATTTTTGTAATGCCTAAGTAGAAAGAAAGTAAAGGCTAGACTGCATAAATTAGCCATTTTTGTGAAAAAAGTTAAAATTTTTATTAAAAATTATGCAAGAGGAAGAATCACTTTGAAACTGTGAATTCTTCTTTTGCATATTTGTATACACCACATAACTTGAGCTATAGTAAAAGTGATTTGAATTTGGTGAATAAATTTTGGATTGTGTCAAATATTCTTGGGCTTAAACTTATGAGATCATTTTGCAATTTATGTCCTTGCATCACATCTTTCTTCCCAAAGACTCCTTCCAGTAAGGTCCAGATTTGATTGGGAGATGTTATAGATTCAATGTGAAATAAGAGGTTAGGTGAAAGAGAAATATCTTAGGTATCTTAGTGTAAATTATCCTAAATAATTTATGGCTTGAGGTTTTCTCTTCGGACATAGTATATCCTTCCCAACAGAGTTGATCCTATGTATTGTGTCCATATGTACAATCTCATGCAGTGTTTAATACAATTGAAGAAATCTGAGTTTCATTCTAGCTCTTCCTTTTAATCTTGTTGATGTACATGGGACTCTATCATGGATTTTGTCTTTTTTATGGTTTGGAATTTCAATACCCTTGGTTTTTATTTACAAATAATATAGCTATCATAGACTTTTAGTCATAGAAATTCATTAAGGCCACATTTATTATGTAAAGGAATGTTGGGTAGTTCACATGGTCAACTATGATCACCATCATTGTAAACATACAAATAAGATTTATGTAGAAAACAAAGAGCATAAAAGATTCTTTACAGAAACAAAATATTTAGGACTTGTAACATATTCTTGGAATATAAACAAAATCCTCAATTCTTCTTCATTACTTTGATAGGTTGTTCATTGCTTGTAAGTTGGAATATAGGTTGATTAAATTATAATACATAATCCAATTGTGTCATGCCATTTGGAAAGCTTTTATCTGCTATGGATTTCTTCTTTTAGGTTTTTTATGATAAAAACCCTAGATTAGAAAGCAACTGAACCTAACCCAGTAATTTCCAAATTATATTCTACCAACAATACTTTGTAAGGGTTTGCATAAAAAAACTTGAGATGAGCTTAAAACTTTATATATATATATATATATATAAACATTAACCCCAGTTCACACTATAATATAACCTAGCTCTAAAAATGTTCCCACATAACAGAACGCTAATGAGTGCAAAATGTAATAAAACATTCTTGAACTAATGATGGAGTTTACATATGCATGAAATCTTCATGTATAAACCATTACTCCCACACAAGCTAGAACCTGAGAATTAAGAAGAGAATATGGTTATTAGTAGAAATAAAATATAGAGCTAAATAAAAACTAAATAAGAAGTGATTGTAAAAGAAAATGGTACAAGTTAAAGAACTCTTACCCCGGAATGAATTTCCACTCATGGTGTGCCAGGAAGGCCAAATGGTATGCCCTAAATTTTATATATTGAATGGTATTTTTATCTTGGGTAATGCATACCCATAGCAAAAGAAAAGAGGTTGAAAACTCATATTGATACCTAAGATGACATAATGCAGATTATTGCATATTCTTTAGATCCATTACCTACCCCAAGAGGAGCCGCAGGTGTATGGGAAGGTTATTCTTCTTCCTTTGGATCCCAATAAGTTTCATGCCTTAGAACATCGTACGTCATACTTGTTTCAGTCTCTAGGGAAGAGTCTCTACCCTAAAAAGGTCTCTAATATGCCTATTGCACCCTCTGACAAACACGTTGTTTAGCTTCATTTATTAGGTCAATGTTTCACTCCTTAATGTAAAGTCATATAACCTTGTAGGTTGGAGCCCGCATAATGTTTTTCTTTCATGGTGCCACCATATGAGTTTTGACAGTAAGATTAATTGGCCCCATCCCATTATGAAGTAGTATATCATGAAAAAAATAAATATATTTGTATTTATAATTATAATTTCTTTGTTCAACTTGGACCTCTATTGTTTTTATCCCAAAACCATAAGTGATTTAACTCTGCGTACCCACGCCTTCGGTCCGAGGAGTGTTGCCAGCGGTCTTGAGTTTCAGGTTGGAAACAAGACTAGGATGGCGGGCATGGGTACACAGAGTCTAGAGTTTCTTCCAAGCATGGGATATCACACAAGAGGAACTAAGCTTAGTTGATAGCAGTCTGTTTGCAATCAAACTTTGAGCTTAGTTGATAGTACTCTGCCTGCAATAAAATTTAGAGGAACTGAGGAAAAATGAACATGACCATAAGCTGATTGATGGGAGTTATAGTATAAGGTAATTTTTTGCCAATTTAATTATTTGATATTTGAAATTCCAATTCAACTAATGTGTGGGATAGATGTGCCATAGATGAAAGTTTTAACATATCAAGGAATTAGATCTTTGACCAAACACTAGGAATGACAAACTTGGGTACTAAGAAAGAAATAACAACAACCAATCATTATCATCTGTATGGTTGTAGGAAGGAAGTTTCAATTCCCATAGGCAAGAGCTTGGGGGCATTGATGTCAAGGTACTCAATGCAAGCTAAAGGGGAAATGATTAGTATTGCTCATGATGTAAAAGTAAAGGATGTATTGCTCATGATTAGGATACTCTTGTATTTATAGTCATAAAAAACAATTTGTGGTACAGCTTCCCCTATTGTGGTTATAATTTTTTTATTAAGCTCATGAACATTTATATGCAGTTTATTGTTTCTACTATCACTGTGTTTTTGTGATGAATGATTGAAGAATGTTATAAGTGTGCCTAAAGAATTATGAACATGGATATATACAATTCCTAATATTTATTATCACTTTGTTTTATGTGATGAATTCATTTGCATGACTTCAGTATATCTGAAGCTCTCCTTGAGGTCCCATGAATGAACATGAATGTTTGCTGCATTCATTTAATTTGAAAGAGTAGTTATAGTTTGAAAGAACTCTCTCCTTACCTTAGCTAGCATTCATTGAAAGGAAAGGCATTTTTGATTCATATGCATTTGCATGGTTTGATTCAGTCATCACACCACGAGTTGCACTTCCATCACCCGACTAAGTAATACAACCATTAAAATTTAACTCGTTAACTCAACAAACTTTAACCTTGCTTGAGGATAAAAATAATTTGGTAGTTAGGTAGGACACCAGGGATAGGCATCCAAATAATTCCCCCTTTTCATTTTCATCTGAGACATAGATGTTGTCATCTAGGGTACTAATATCCTCTAGTATTTATTGACACGGTCATATACCAGTTTGTGGAGGGGCCTCCCATTTTTTCGAGGGTTAAGCCACGAGGATTGATTCCAGATGGACTTTGTGGAATGCCACACTCCACTTAGCACATAAGGCATATCGATCCATTTTCTTCCTTGTACTCTACTGTATTGGTGATATAGGGGCGATAAGACAGAAGTGCCGAAAACCTTCTTTGACGTGTCATGATTCCATGAATGAGGTAGCCTAGCAACTTTTTTTCTAGGGCTCTTTTACCCAAGATCCCTTTCGGTAGAGGGATATCCTTCAAATTCAGTCTCTCACTTCGTATTGTTCGACTTGGATTTCATCACCTTGCGAAGGAAACGATTTGTCGAGGTCTCCAACTCCTAGTTAGGAAGTTTGCTTGCTATTTCACCTTTTTAGAGGGTCTTTTTCTTTTTAGTGCTGCTTGTTGGCATTCTGGCCACTTTTGTTTTAGCTCGCTTACTGTGACACCAGTCCCAGTACAGTTTTTTGATCTTGTTTTTTTGGCCTGCGAGCCTTGTCTTTTCCTAGCTCCCCTTCTGCACGCTCGGCTACTTTAGGGTTTTTGAGTTCTTACACAGTCAGTTACCAATTATCTGATGATGTGTGATGTCCTCTTCTCCTAGGTCTTCGAGATGGTTGAGTTAGATGGTCTTCCCAAGGGACTGAACACCCCTTGATGGAGCCACTAACGCTTGACCTTAGGAGTAGTGTAGAGGACCACGTGATCACATCATCCGTGTGGACTTTTCCATTTACTGTGATGATGGTCTTTCAGGTTATATGGAAAAATGGTACATTTGAGAGAGAGATGATTGGTTGTACCCCACCTTGGTTGATTGTCTTATGGTCCTTTCATTTTGTCGATAATATTTTTGTGGTACCTTGCCTTTTAACTTTTGGGTCTCTTACTCATCTTGGGATATCTTTTGATTTGTACCAACTTTTATGTTTTTGATCTTGTGGGTACTATGGTATTTTTTCCGCATTTGAGGTACACCCCCTTTGTCCAAGTTGTTATGAGTCTTTATACCCACTTCGTACCACCCTCCAGACCTTAGTTAGGAAGGTTGCTTGCTGTCATACCTTTTGGTGGTCCTATTTGAGTTACAAGAGTTAGTTACAAGGAGCTATTGCATATAAGAGGTAGCTACAAGGAGCTATTGCATATATTTGACATTATTTGACCTTCCATCTCTTTGGCATGTCAAATAACAGGTAGTTACAAGGAGCTATTGCAATATATATTTGACCTTATTTGTACCTTCCCCATAATGGTTGATTTACTTTTGGTCCTTACACCCTGTTGTTTATTGGTTTTGTGGTAGCTTGTCCTTTAATTTTGGTCCATTAATTTTTTTGTGGTACCTCGCCTCTCACCTTTTGGGTCTTTTACTGATCTTGAGTTATCTTTTGATTTGTACTGCCTTTTATGTTTTTGGTCTTGTGGGTATAACTATGGTAGTTTGTCCACATTTGAGGTAGTACACCCCCTTAGTCCCAAGGGTTATGAGTCTAATTTATACCCACTCTTTTCTTTTTTACTTGTACCTTACTGGTTGGTTTTTTTACCCTTTGGTTGGTCCTTGTACCTTACTGGAGACCGTGGGTCTCTTTGACCTCAGTCTGTTGGTTGTCAGCTCATATTTATTGTGATTGTATTGAGCCTTTTGACTGTCATTGAATTTATTTGATTGACCACACCATATCCCAATCATCTCTCTCTCTCTCTCTGGTTTGTACTAACACTATAATAGGGTCACTTGGTTCCTAGAGTTGACTGGCCTCTAAGAGGCACAATCATTTTGAAAGTAACTCTTCCGAGTATATTATAGGAAATGTCTACACCCAGGTAATCAAATATGTGTTAGTTATAAGACTTAAGTAATCAAATTGTTGCTAATCAAATATGTGGTAAATAATTTGAATTAAGTAGTTAAGACTTGTCCTGTCAGACAAAATTGTTGGTAATCATATTATATTTGTTGGTAAATAATTTTAAGAGTGGTGGAACTCCTCGATTGAACTTGTGAGGAAAATTATCTTGGAGAATAAGTGTCCTAATAGAAAACTGAGCAGAACTATGCCACTGTTGATAAAGAAATCATTGTAGCACTAAGATGAATAGAGAAGTTCCAGATTCATTTGTTGAACCATGACTTTATCATAAGAACAGATTGCTCCAGTCTTCTATTTGTGCTAAACAACACAATAAAATTTGCAATAGAAAAAGGAAAGTTAGCAAGATGGAAAGCATTGTTTTGATGTTATAACTGTACTGTTCATGAGCACATTTTTGGGAAAGCAAAAAGCATTCCTGACTTTTTAACAAGAGAATATTTGACACAGAAGTATGTTGTTAATTTTTAACAAGCGAGCTTGAATCAAGCGAGCTTAAAACAAGCAAGCCTGGTGCAAGCGAGCCCGAGGCAAGCGAGCATAGAAGGTCAAAGCAGAATCCATTGGGCCCATAACCCACAAGTAAACATGGAAATCTCTACTTGGACTGAAGGAAAACATCAGATCTATAAAATTAATGATAATATGAGTTGGTTGGATTATATGCAAACATGGAAACCTAGGTGGGAGTTGAGACATATTGAAGTATTAGATGCTAACTTATAGGGATCTGATTCTTTTATTAGACTAGTGCTAGAACTCAGAAGAATGCCTATGGGATCCAGTATTGTACCAAAGATGATTTACAACAACTCCTTGAGAAAAGCAGCTGATGCAAGCAATTGGTTAACAAACCTCTACCATGGTCTTAACTTAATATCGACAGAGGTCTCTACACATCACCCCAGGCTACAACTAGACCATCAATACTACTGTATTAACCAGATACGTTCTTTGGAAGCATGGCCACATCAAGATGCTAATCTCCAGTTTCGAAGTACTTCACACACTTAAGAAAAATATAAAAAACTTATGGTGGAAATTCTTGAGAAAAGAAAATACAGATAGAACATATTATATCATGCTAAAGTTTGGACTTCAAATTACACATATCCATGAGGATCCTGCATTCTATGTCCCTGATTGGATATTGAGAGATTGGTGGCAATCATTCGACATCAACCTGACGTCATTAGAACCAGCTATTATTTATAATATAAAACGGGAAGTTGGAGAATCTCTTGAACAGGTCAAAGATATTTTGCAGACAAAGATTATTGAGGATCAAATCCTTGGGTACTACATTAAATACAAATAACAATGGCTTGTCAAAACCCGCATAGATGTCCACATGCATCATAATAGACGCATGGTTCAGAGGTCTATTTATTCAAAGGCATGGCGCACTGAATCCAACGTCTTTTGAGAAATATATGGTCCCCCATACTCTGATGATTTGTAAATATCTCAAAATTATTTGGCTATGAGTGGGGCTTGTCCATTCAGATTGTCATAAAGATTGAAAAGAAAGTCTTTGTAACTATGTCATGATAATATAAAGAAAGCCCTACTTTTCTTTGTGTCAATATGATTGAAAATCTATGTTATGCAATAAATACCCTAAGTCAAGATTACAAGTAATTGTCCAAAGGAAGCATTAGTTGGGAGTATGACTGAAAGCTACCATTTTTCAAAACAACTTACATGTTTACGGTTCCATTTTTGCTTGATTCAATTACTTTCAGTCATCTAAGAGGACCATGCTTGAATAAGATTATATAAGTTCCACAACATTATATAAAATATTGTTTTTGAATATTTGTGAACACTTATTAACCACCTAAAAGATCTTACTTTTGAAAGTCATAAAAACTTTTAGAAGTTTTCCATAATGGTTAGTTATTTTTATTTTATATTATTATTGCTGAATATAAATATCTTACTAAATGTGACTGAAATTCAATTACCGAGGTGATGAACCCAAAATGATGGGATGAGAGAGACTTTAGGGCCACAACGACAAAGCTGATAGTTGGATGATTTGATATGGGACTCAAGACCCAAAGTAGCAATAAAAGAAAGCTCATAATTGCATGAATTTCTACTCATAAGAAAGATAAAGTGATCGTCTTCCTTATCGCTTGAATTCCTACATGTTGAGAAAGGGAATGAGGATCAAGCAACATTATAAAAGGCGCTACACATCACCTTTTAAGAGGTGCTATGCCTTGCGGTCGTATCTAGACTTTTTTCCCATGGTGCAGGTAGAACCAAACAGGTATTTGTTAGATCTGTCTTCCTCGAGCGAGAGGAGTTTAGGAAGGCTAGAGGAAAGTGAGACATCAGATGTTAAAAGACCAGAAGAAAATTCCATAAACACAATGAATTTTTTCAGGGTCGAGGTGGGTCATGTTCTTATGATGATGAGACAATAGACGACGTCAAGGTTCCCCCGAGGTACACAAATTTAGTGAAACAATGGGTACCCAAGGATATTCCTCAACCGAACAAATATTTTTGTGGGAACGAGAGGATATATCGAATTGCACTGTCGTCAATACATGGTTTCGGGTTGTTTTTTATGGATGGCATAAAGGTCCCTTACGACACATGTACATAATTGATGGAGTATGTTGGACCCTATTACAACTACAAAGATTGGATGCGCTTGGTCCAATATACAAAAAGTATGCATAGATATGGATTGTCAGCAAACTATTTACAGTTGAAAGACAAAAATCAAAATAAAGGAGCAACATTGTACATGGATGGAAGGCTCAAGGCCATAGGGAATATTGTGTGCTTTATAAACAGTACACAACCAGGGTCTACAATTAAGCAACCAAACTGTGAATTTGAGGGGTGTGAAGGAAACCGTGTTTTTGTAGTTTCCATTAAATCAATATCTGCAGGGGAAGAATTGCTTATTAATTACAATTTGAACCGAGTAGATACAAACAAGGTTACTATGGGAGTGGTACATATGACATTTTACCCAACCTTTTATTCATGAATTTAACATATTAAGGATTTTTTCATTAGTTTATTTCGTTTAAATTTTCCATATTTAGTTCACATGCTAGTGATTGGGATAAATCCCCACTAGCAGATGGTCGGAGGAGTACATCATCCTTGAGGGAGTAGGTATACATCTTTGTAATAGTACAAATCTAATAAGAAAAAATAGTTTTTTTTTGCTTTGTTTTTTCATTATTAGTATATTGGTTTCGTTTCTATAATGTTATCTAATTATTTTGTTTACGTAATTTTCTCTATGTTTTTTATGCAGTCTAGTTCTGCAAGGGTCACAGTACCCTCGACGCAACAGGTATACATCTAAGTAATAGTAAAAATATAATACTTAATAATAGTTTTTAATCGATGTGTTTTTTCATGATTAGTTTTGGATTCGTTTAGGTGACTTTCACTATGTTTTTTATTTAGGTATCTGTAAGGGGCAGTTCCCAGATATTAGCAGATCGGGGCAAGTCACCTATGACCATTGATCCGATGAGTGGATCACGATCCTCTAGGTTGCAAATATAATCCATTGGAATTGTACCAATATAATACGTAGTATAATGTTTATTTTGTTATGTATTTTTCGTGTGTATACTGGTTTCGTTGTGGTAATGTTTTCTACTTTTTTTTGTAGGGGCTCGATGATTGGGGCAAGTCTACAGCTGTGGATCAGACGACACCATCGTCTAGGCACCAAGTAAACCTAGTTGTAATTTTAGGAATATATCATGATAGATATGTTTTGTTAGTATAATTTTAGGAATCTATCATGATAGAACTCAATAGTGTTTTATATATTTTTGTTGCAACCCAGTCAATCGTTGTTTGAAACAATATCGCAAGAATATTCAGTAGATCCTGAAGTGGCTGAGATGCTTAAAGATTCTGACATAATTGGTGATGCCACAAACCGATTTAAGATGATAGAAAAAATGTTGGAAAAATATAGTGCAGAAATTTTTTCTCTGCTAATCAAGGTTCCGCAGACAAGCCAAATTATGGCAATGATTGAATTGTTGTAACAAAAATATGAATCCTTGTGAGTAAGTTGGGGAATCTTGAATCATAAAATAATTCATTTATAACTCTATAATTTTCTATTTTAAATGATAGTATTGAATGTATAAGACGTGGTTTGTATTTATAGAATTATCAGAGACCACACAATAGTGGTCAAGGCAGTGTTGGCCCCAGTGAGGCTAGTGGAGAGACGTGGAATCATGAGAAAATGACTCCACGTGCATCGAATCCTTCGCCATTGTTGTTGACTGAATAGTCGGAAACACGTTCTGACACACCACGGACCCCAACTGTGAGCGCATCGGCCGCTAGTGACCGACGCACACTAGATTGTCCAGAACAAGGGGTCGACACCGAGAATCTTGGTAATATTGATATTGACCTATCTGCATTTCCAGGATCTTCTCGTGTCACTAGCACGGGAACAATGGAGGAAAAATTTTTGGTCGACAAATATCTCATCCAAATAAAGATCGAGAAGATCCCAGGTAATAAATATACGTTGATCAAGTTAGTGTTTATAATTTCATTGTAATATACCGATAAAACATTTTTTTCAAATAATTGTGATCATGGAATGATCGTTTTGCAGGAAATGATGTTTTCTATAAACAAATGAATGACGCGTCCTTGGAGATATTCGGGCCCACCATTCGAACAAGGTGGGATAGACAACCAAATTTTTTAAAAGATAAACTCACTAATCGGTTGGTTGGCCTGTTCGATGACAAGACCTTCAATCAAGCCAAGGTCTTGAAAAAGGCTGGACAACATATGAAGGTTGTCCGAGACCAATATAGGACCCACCTGGAAAAAAACCATAGGTATAAGCGCCCTCCAATGATTCCAACAATGGAGTGGAAATCTCTAGTGGAGGATGGAAAGGAGAGGGCTCAGAGAAGAGAAGGAAAGATACCACCAGGCATATGGAGGTATGCAATACTTTCCACAATGTAATTCAAAACCTTATTATTATTGATTTCTATATCGAACTTGGAACATCTGACATATTTCAACACTTGCATAGGCTGTCAGACACATCAAAGGCCACAAAGGCAAGAATGGAAAAAGTAGGTCATCATAAGCTTGGGCCTGGTGGTTATTCAAATTTGGTGGCATGAATTGTAAGTTTCGAAAAACCAATAATGCATACAAATAATAAATTGTAAATTATTTTTCGTTTTATTGCACCGCAAAATGTTAATTAACGACGTTATGCAAATATGCAGGCCGAACGATTCAATGAAGTGGCCACTGAGGAAGACATGAAGCTTGGCTTCCAGCAAGGCTTTGGAGCTGTTGTTGAACGCTAAAAAAGCTTCTCTGGGAAAACACAGTCTTTTGGTACCAATCCATCTGGTGCACAAGTAAATAGAAGCTATATACTTTAATGAAGATTTATTGCTTGTGCAATCTATTCGTTATAAATACTTGACAAAAAATATTGACTTTATTTTGAGCAGGAAAGCAATGATCCCCCTAATGTCGAGGAGGGACAACAACAAATCGAAGATCATGCTTCGAATCCTGGTAATGAATTTATTCATATGCTACAATTTTATGTATAGCACTGCAAATTGTGAACATTAATTGTAGTTCACCATATTTCAACTACAGAGCATGTAGAGGGTGAAACTGTACAGGTTGAGACTGGACAAGAACATGAACAACATGATGTGGCCACACCAGGTAAAAAAACACCTTTGTAACATTTTTTTTAAATGAAATACTTGTCATTACAATTGAAAAATACAACAATGTAACATTTTCACATTGTTGCAGAAAATCCGAACCCCTTTCTGCACAATCCACATCTAGATCAGCACTCTAGGATGCAAACATCACCACAAGCGCTTGATGAAGAACCAAGAACTGGAGGAGAAAGTCCATATGTAGATGCTCCTCTTAGAGATTATTTACCACTAAAGAGAAGAAAAACTAAAAAGAAGTGACTGGAAAAATGTCGTCTAATTATTTTTGATAATAATATATCGTCCATGATTTTTGGCCTAATGAATGAATGAATGGTTTAATGGTTTAATGATTCAGTGTAGTAAACTGTTACCTTTATGGAATGTCAGCTTTTACTGAATGAATCTCTTGACTGAATGAATGAATGGTTTATTGAATGTTATCTTTTATTGTATGAATGTGTTGACTGAATGAAACAATGGTTTAATGAATGTTATCCTTTATTGAAAGAATGGTAGATTAAAGTTCATGATGAAATATGGATGAATTTGCACGTATTTGTTTTTTTCAAGTACATGGATTGGGTATGGGGAATTGAGAGTGATGTGAGGGGGGGGAGGGGCCATAAGAGCTTCCACCTTCACGTGGTTGGCCCTGTTCAGTAGATAATATTAAATTATTCTCAAAACAAAGAAGAGCTCAATGAATGGCTATTAATTGTACACTTGCATGATCCACATTATTCTATTTCTTATCTTATTTCAAATCACTGCAAGGATTCGAAATCAGAATTTGTGCAAGTCACCTATGTCCATGGTTGTTTGCATTACCTCATCCAATTTTCCATTATCATTTTGTGATTAACGTAACAAATATCTCAAGCTTTGGATTCACAACATGAAGAATAGAATGGCTAGAAACTTAAATAATACACTCAATGCTTCAAGGTTATATTAAATAACCAAGGTAGAAATATTTCATTTGAACCTAGAGAAGAATCCTCTTTGCATGAGGACATGAAAAACTTTAGGGTTAGAGGAGTGTTGGGTCTGAGTTTTGAAATCTTTTCATCCATTCTATTGGTTTTTTTCATCACTCCTATGTTTTTGTATATTTGCATCCCCATACCCTTTGAAACCCTAGATGGGCATAATGAGACCTAACTGCTTATTTATATTTATTCCTCTGTGTTAGTAAGTTTTAAGGGTTTTTAATGATCAATTTAGCTAATAGTGAATGTTGAGTCTTCATGATTGTTTCTAGTAACAATTTTTGCAATAAATCATTAAATCTAATACTTATGGCATACAAATGGGAGATTGAGCATATGGTTTTTCTTCAACATGGTTCTATGTTCTGTACACAATATCCAAGCTAATTACATGTAACTCCAGCCTTGAATCAACTTGTGGTTAATGCCTTCAAAAATATGGTCAATACAAGTTAGATTTACATAAAGGATGAAAATGTTGAAATTTATGTGTGCATGGAGAAGAGATCCATTTTCATTCTCTAATCTACCTTAACATGGCATACAAATTATGAATTCCAAAGAAGGATGGCACATTGTCACAACCTGATTTTAGCATGCAATTCTAAAATGGTAAGGAACGCACTATACATCAACTCCAATACATTTGGGAAGGATATCAAGACACATGTAGCACATAGATTCTCCAATCATCTTCAACTAAATCGATATCATAGAAGAATGATGCATTTCAATATATTATACTATGTTTTTAGCAATTCCCCTCAAGAATTATAAATTATAAATTATACTTTTAGTAGTATGAGACTTCTTTCAAGCAAGTGTGACCTCCCTTTTCGCAGTGTGAGATTTCATTTCAAGCATGTGTGATTTTATTTCAGCAGTATATTTTTTTTTGAAGAGGGTGTGTTGATTTAGCATTGCAGTTGTGTGACTTTAGTGGTGTGAATTTTCCAGATTTAGGAGAAGGATTTTTCAATTGGTGTGATTTGCAAAGTTTTCAATATAGTACAACCCCTATCATCCATGTTCTATTGGTTTTTTTAATCACTCCTATGTGTTTGTATATTTGCATCCCCATACCCTTTGAATCTTTAGATGGGCATAATGAGACCTAACTATGTTAAGTGGAAAGCCAACATGGCTCTCTTCGTGAGATCCAAGAATAATAGTATATCTATTGATTTCCAAATAATAGTGTATTTTTTTTTATAAATATCATAAGGTAGTCGTATTTTCGACGATGATGCAACCCTAAACTGACGTTCTTGCCATACCTTCGATGGAAAGGAACGTCGGATTCCAGGTATTTTATCATGTAAGGGAAATCAAATATCCAACGTCCACATTGAATAAATCCGACGTCTGTGCCATAGCTCCGACAGCAATGAACGTTGGATTCCATCCCTTTCCATGTGTAATGGTCGTCAGATATTCGACGTCCACAATGAAGATATCCAACATTCGTGCCATACCTCCGACGACAAGGAACGTCGGATTCCATCCCTTTCCATGTGTAATGGTCGTCGGATATCCGATGTGCACACCAAAGGTATCCGACATTCTTGCCATACCTCCGATGGCAAGGAACATCGGATTCCAACCCTTTAAATGTGTAATGGTTGTTGGATATCTGATGCCCACACAGAAGGTATGTGATGTTCTTTGCATCCATATGATGGCAAGGAACGTCGAATTCCATCCCTTTCCATGTGTAATGGTTGTCGGATATCCGACGCCCACACTGAAGATATCCGAATTCCTATGAAGTGCCCAAAGTCGGTTATCCGACTTCCTCGTGGAGTCGAATAACTGACGAAGTTCTAGCGGTTGGATTTCAGCCGACTTTGGACTGATGTTAAAAAAATATGGAGGTTGTCAGATGATCGACCACAAGATGTAGAAAATCCAACTTTTTGGCCGTTGGATTTTGGGTCCAAAAAACCTAGTGATTATTGGCATACATCAACATAGTGGGGAAAATGACCCCTCTTTGCTCATTAATGATCAGATTTACATAATTCCACTTGGAATATCGACCTGATACTCTTCTGAGCATGAAATAAAGAGAATTTACATCATATGATAAAATAATGGGCATTAGAAGTTCCCCAAAAGATAACAATAGCTCACCAAAGGCTCATATCCTCAAGGATCATGAATATGCCAAGAAATAGAAGAAGGGTTGTAGAAGCAAGCTGAAAGAGATGTGACCATGAGCTTCCCTATAGATTCAAACTGTAACAAAGACTCCATTAAAGCTCCAAATGAAAGTTTTGAATGGCCTTTACAATTACCAACTAGGATGGGAATATTTCACCCTCGAAATTTGTGCTAAGGCAAGTAGTGTAACACTCCACTAGCTCTCCTCTCCAAATGCAAAATGCAAATTCTAAAATGATCAAAATCCACCTTCCTTCTTTGTTATTTTCTTTTATAAACTTCTAAGGTCCTCCATGGGTCGAATTCCTTCCAAGAGCTTCATGCCAACTCAAGTTGGGAAGATATTCCAATGTGTGCCACTTGTCCCTCCAATTCTAGCTTCCTCTTCCACCAAATTCAAATAGGTGTCTCTTTGGCTTCCATAACTCTCTTGAGCGCCCTCTTGGAGGCTATTTTTAGCCCTGATATTTCATATATGTTAGATGTCAGCCTTCAGGTCTGATTTTTGTCATAGGTGTCATAGCATCTTCATCATTGTTGTTATAGAGCTAGGGAATCTAGCCCAAGTGTCCTACTAGCTCAAAATTGCCTCTTCCTCTTCCATGGGAGTTACTCTTCCTCTATATTTTGACCTCATTGGGTCATTCCAAGTATTATTCCCTTCCAGCTCATCCCAATAACATTGGACTTCTCATGGATTCGAATTGACAAGAGGAGTATGCCATGTGGCATAGAAAACCTAGCTTGTGTGGGTCCCACATCCTCCATGTGTTTTCATGATCAATTGCCACTTTGATTTTCCCTTGTATTTATCTCCTTTATTAAATATTTATGCCATTCTAATGTCCAAACATCATTTATTATCCCCCTTATTTAAAATCCCCATGCTTCCACCCCCAACCTAGGGAACTAGTAATTTTCCTCCATGACAATTCATTTGGATGGGTATATTACAAACTTTGAATTGGGAATTTCTCTTAATGTGACCCATCTTGTCCATTTGGATCTAATTTAACATTATTACTAACTTGGACATCATTCTTGACAATTATTTGACCCTTAGCATCAATTTGACAAACTATCATGAGTATGGCCAAGGGGCTTAGGCCATTGTGAGCCATTGCAAAATTTTGGGACATGACAAACCATATGGTCCTAATTCCCAAAAATGATGTACCATCAATGTCATTACTGAGAATAGCGTGTTTCCCTCATGGGTGTGTGAACGATCGCATCCTTTCAATTATTTGGCACCCATGATGTCGACCCCTCACAAGTCTGAGGAATTTGATCTAGTTTGATAAGATCAACCCATAGTTCATCATTTTATTGTTATGCATTTACTCCCCACCTCCAGTAGTTGATTCCATCATATTTCACGGTACATGTTACGATCCATACTCATAGTTTACCACTCATACCTCCATTATTATTGTACCATCTGCACTCTTCTTTGTATCATCATCCCCGCAAATCCAATAATGGGGTCCACACCCTCCGAAGAATCCAATTATATTCAGTTATTCCCATAGGAATATTTTGCATGGCATTGATTCATGGGGCATCCATCTTCGCATTTGCAAAAAACCCTCACATTATCATGGAAAAATTTCCCCAAACCACTTAAAATCGTCGAAACTCCGACCATCAATAAATTGATTCCCCAATTCACCCAAAACCGTGGGAATCCAACCCATCATCAAATTGGTCCCTTGACATACTCAAAATCATGAGGACCCCACCAATTATTCTTTATGTACAAACAGTTCCCCGATCCACACAAAACTGTGGGAACCCTTGATTCTTTTGGCAGCAACCATTTGTCACCTTTGATCGATGTTGTTGAGTCTCCTTATCCCTATCATTATCAGTTTTGTTAGTCACCTTCACCCTTAGTGTCAAGTATCCAACAAATCCCTTCATCTATAGTTTGTTTCCCTCTGTTACACTCAGTAACTTTATTTGAAGAATTTTTTTCTCAGTTACTCCCCAAGTTGACATTGATCAAAGGAATTTATGAGCCCCACACTTATAAGCTAGTCTTGTGTTAGGTCTGTCAGTCTTACAGTTGGCTACAAATTGATCTTGGTTCTCAAGACAAGACCCTTGTCTTATCATGTACTTCGGATCTCATTGACATTAAAACACCATATTCTAAGAATTTCAGTAATTATAGTTGTACCTTGGGGTCCCTTTCAATCAATATAAGGGATCGCCTCGAATTAGGTAGGGAGAGTCATTATTGCTCCCTAACTTAGTGGTATCTCCTATGCTTGACATCAACACATTTATCACATCAGGGGGAGTCATATGTTTCAAAGGTAGTAGTGTTCACATTTACAAATCATGGTAGCAGCACAAATGGTACAGTGAGGTGCTCCATCCAATAACTTCACCAGTATTCTGATCCACCACCCAGTGGGATTCTCATTATCATCGAAAAATCCGCTTCTTTGACACCAGTAACATCATTTCCAAGATCCTTTACTCTCATATGGATTGAAGCCACCTTAATCCATATACCAGCAGTATTATGAGTTGACCCCTTGGTCTCCTCTCATTGAGTCATCTTGACATATTTTCACAGGCATGGGTATGCCCACCTCGTTTGTATAAAACACCATTACTTGTTACAACTTCACCGATCGTCACCAACAATATTTTTTTACACACATTTTTACTAACATCCAAGAACAAGAGAGAACAAAAGAAATGATGATGCATTATTGGCTTTACAATGCACTCTGAACCTCATACATCAGGGGGCATCTGTTAACTCTTAAATTTCACACACATGCGCCATTTTAGCTAATCTTGTAGTAAGGCATCATCAACATATATCATGCATCTCACCAATTACATCCTCATAAGATCGAGAAAGCCACATGAGTCCATAAATGCCAAAAATGGTCAAAAGAAGAGGTTGCGTAGGTAAATCCATGTTAGCCCATGCTACAGTGCATGTTATCAGTTATGTGCCTCTGTGAGCCTTGCATGAATTTTCCTTCAAGATCTATGCGACTGTAAAAAATGGCAGGATCTCAACCACACATTGTGCATTGAAGGCTCTTGAAATATCCCTCACCAACAAAAATTTGAATTTGTCTCTTTAAGCATTGAATAGCCCCCTTTGTGTACTTTGGATCTAGTCCATGAGGTGGAGGGGTTCACACTTGGATCTATATTTTTCTTGGCCACCTCTTAGCCTATAAAAGGAATCCATAGGCATGCATCTAGGTAGAGAAAATCAGAGCAAGGTTATGTTGCTGGAATTGTGTTGAGGCTTCCCCATAGTTCACCTCTTCCTACACATATTGGCATTCCTTAAGCTCCCTTGCCACCTTCCTACAACGGACAAGTGTTTCTCTCATTTTTTCTTCAAGTTATTTATCATTTAGTGTGGACAAAAGGGACCTACTAGCTAATGGATATTTGTGGCTTCCCTTGAAGCTTTCACCTTCTAGGTGACACTACATGTAACAAGCTTGACCATTTGGAAATCTAAATTGCTTCTATCATCTTCTTATTGTTTTGGTTTGCACATATTCACTCTTTCTTTGTTTTATTTCATGTTATTTGTTTTTATTTTGTTTTTTACTAACAAGAGCTTGCAGAATCAATTTGGAGTCATTACATTTACTTTAGTAACACAATATTGGGCCTTGTTAACAACCTCCAAGGCTTTCACCCTCAAAATGGGAAGAGTTGCACACCTTTGTGCTATTTTTCCCACAACAAGCTTCAAGCCCTATTGTTGACTTGGCCTTGTGTTAAAATTCAATATGCTAAGACAGAAAATAGCAGCATTACATTCCATTTCACAATAATAGCATATACAGGATCACTGAAGAAACAACAAGCACAGCATAAACACAAGAGACAGAGATTTATCCTGGGAAACCCTCATGGGGTAGAAAACCCAGCAAAGCTTCCTCAATATAGATGACCAGCAATATACAAAGATGAAACCCTGAGACATGATCTCCTCCTCCACAATAGCAGACCTCTCCTCCACAAGTGCGCTATCCTCAAGTGTGTGAGTGTATCAAATGAGGAACACACCTCCTCTATTTATACACTACTCTGATATGTATTTTACACAAGTACATGTAGGCTCGTATTTAACCATTAGGTTAAATACCCCATTATAACTGACTGGGCCGACCCCCACATGGTGGGTCTAATAACCCTAGTTACCACACCCAACTTGGAGGAATAAACATCTCCGGATTTATAGTATAATCACATCGGAGGTATGGAACATCTCCGGAATAAATAATATACAAATATAATATTCTTTGAAGTTACAATATTTCAACACTCCCCCTTAACGAGAAGGATATTATAACAGTATCTGCACGAGCAAGGAGTCATCAACATCATACATGATACATCTATAAATCATTGGAAGCTTTCTCAACATCATCAGTAACTCAAGCAGTTACTGGAACATCTTCAATACTGGAACATCAACATCTTCAGTACTGAGTCTTTATCTTCTGCAGCACTCGAACAACTACAACAACATCAACCTCTGGATCCTCACGATCATCAGTATCGTCATCTCACGATCATTAGCATCGTCATCACACGATCATCAGCATCGTCATCACACGATCATCAGCATCGTCATCACACGACCATCAGCATCGTCATCTCACGATCATCAGCATCGTCATCACACGATCACAGCATCGTCATCTCACGATCATCAGCATCGTCATCACACGATCATCGCATCGTCATCACACGATCATCAGCATCGTCATCTCACGATCATCAGCATCGTCATCACACGATCATCAGCATCGTCATCACACGATCGTCAGCATCGTCATCAACACAGGTATCCATAACAATACAAGTATCCACATCATTAGTACAAGTATTCATGCCAATACAAGTATACATATCATCAATACAAGTATCCATACTGATACAAGTAATCATGTCATCAATACATGTATCCTACCGATACAAGTAACCACATCATCAATACAAGTATCCATACCGATAAAAGTAACCACGTCATCAATACTAGTATCCTACCGATACACGTAACCACATCATCAATACAAGTATCCTACCGATATACGTAACCACATCATCAATACAAGTATCCTACCGATAAAAGTAACCACGTCATCAATACTAGTATCCTACCGATACACGTAACCACATCATCAATACAAGTATCCTACCGATACAAGTAACCACATCATCAATACAAGTATCCTACCGATACAAGTGACCACATCATCAATACAAGTATCCTACCGATACAAGTAACCACATCATCAATACAAGTATCCTACCGATACAAGTAACCACATCATCCATACAAGTATCCTACCGATACAAGTAACCACATCATCAATACAAGTATCCTACCGATACAAGTAACCACATCAAAAATCACTTTCTCGGAGACCATACGTCTACGGATCAATTCAGGGACCGAAGTCCGGGGATGATACAATCCCCACTTCTCGGAGACCATACGTCTACGGATCAATTCAGGGACCGCAGTCCGGGGATGATACAATCCCCACTTCTCGGAGACCTCACGTCTACGGATCAATTCAGGGACCTAAGTCCGGGGATGATACAATCCCCACTTCTCGGAGACCTCACGTCTACGGATCAATTCAGGGACCTAAGTCCGGGGATGATACAATCCCCACTTCTTGGAGACCTCACGTCTACGGATCAATTCAGGGACCTAAGTCCGGGGATGATACAATCCCCACTTCTCGGAGACCTCACGTCTACGGATCAATTCAGGGACCTAAGTCCGGGGATGATACAATCCCCACTTCTCGGAGACCTCACGTCTACAGATCAATTCAGGGACCTAAGTCCGGGGATGATACAATCCCCACTTCTCGGAGACCATACGTCTATGGCTCTCTTTAGGACTGAAAGTCCAGGGATGATCCAATCCCCTCAACTGTCCACTAAGGACTTCATTCTCGGAGACCTCACGTCTACGGCTCTCTTTAGGACTGAAAGTCCAGGGATGATCCAATCCCCTCAACTGTCCACTAAGGACTTCATTCTCGGAGACCTCACGTCTACGCCTCTCTTTAGGACTGAAAGTCCAGGGATGATCCAATCCCCTCAACTGTCCACTAAGGACTTCATTCTCGGAGACCTCACGTCTACGGCTCTCTTTAGGACTAAAAGTCCAGGGATGATCCAATCCCCTCAACTGTCCACTAAGGACTTCATTCTCGGAGACCTCACATCTACGGCTCTCTTTAGGACTGAAAGTCCAGGGATGATCCAATCCCCTCAACTGTCCACTAAGGACTTCATTTTCGGAGACCATACGTCTACGGATCTATTCAGGGACCGAAGTCCAGGGATGATACAATCCCTACCTGTCCACTAAGGACTTCATTTTCGGAGACCTCACGTCTACGGCTCTCTTTAGAACATGTGTTCAAGGATGATACAATCCCCACATGTATTCTCATCAATACAAGTACAAGTATCATCAACCATACACGTACATTAATCAATACATGTGTCATGAAAAGTATGTATTCTTACCAATACATCTTATCATCAAAAGCATGTATTCTCACCAATACATATAACATCAAAAGCATGTATAAGTAAAACTAAGTATTCTAAGTATACGAGTCCTAAATCTAAATATTTCTAAGTATCTAGGTGTAGAGAACAGGTTACCTCATCATTGACCTTGTTTGTTCGATGAGACAATCTCATCATCAGTGACTATACTACTCCCCCTTTCGAGGAGGGTCCTTTTGAGCTACACCAAGCTTGTCTTGAAAGTATTCAAATTTCACTCGAGACAGAGGCTTGGTTAGTATGTTGGTAACTTCTTCACTCGAGGTAGAGGTTTGGTTAGTACATCGGTAACCTGTTACGAATTCAAACTTTATAGTTCCTTTCTGTGTCATATCTTGTTAGATCCCTATGATCTTTGACTTATCATGGAACATTGGATTCTATGTCATCTTGATACAACTCTATTTGTCACATAGGATCACAGTTGGTTCTATCTCTAAGTCAAACAATCCTGAAGCCAAACTTCTTCACAACTAGCAGAGCAAACAGCCATATATTCTGCTTGTGCTGAGAGCCACACTAGACTGCTTCCAGCTAAACCACGAGATCATGGCTAATCCTAGACAATAACATCCTCTTGATGTGTTCTTCTTGTCTGATACACTTTCTGCCCAATCAGCATCTGAGTAGCCATCTGAAGTCATGATCTCCAAGATAGCACAAATCAAAGTCTATCGTATCCTTTAGGTGCCTCATCACATGCTTTGCAACTATCAGGTGAAAACATCTAGTTTCCACTAGATACTGACTCAAGGTATTCACAACAAAGCATATATCTAATCTAGTATATGTTAGATACATCAATGACCCAATAATTTGACTGTACAGAGTTATATCCACTAAATCTGATGAGTTATTCCCTAACAGCTTCAAGTTGGAATCCATAAGAGTGGCCATTCCAACACCTCAAGTCATATTTCTCATCATACTTTCCCTGGTTGAGAAATATTCCTTCTGAGCCTTGCCATACTTCCAGACCTAGGAAGTAAAGCGTCAATTTGAGATCTTTCATTTTCATTTCTGCATTGAATGATCTTCTGCATATCTATCTGTGCCATCTCTCGTTAGATGGGTCTACTAATATGAGCCTTAATATCATTCGAACTCTGTGGTGAGTTCGTTCTTGCATCCATGTCATTTGTGTATAGAAATCATATTCAACCTTGTAGCAAAGGTTGAGATCCACATCACCCATGGTGATCATTAAGCTTGTCAATTTATTATCGATCCTAGGTACCTATACAGAACCTGATTCACACTTCTTCTTTAATTACACCATACTTGGAGCAAACATCTTGTCGTGATTCTCTTCCCCTTTCTAAGAGAATCTTCTAGCCATGAGCCTTCTATATTTTGTTTGATTTGTAAATCTTCTTGTTTGAACATCCACCACTTGTATGGTGTCCATCATTCTTCATGACCTTTCCTACAAATCAAAATTAAGTACATGATTAGTAATACTTCATAATCATCAAATCATATTGACATGATAACCTATTATGCATACAGATATCATTTACATAGTGATGCAACTATTTTGACCAATACTTTGGCACAACACTTTCCCATATCCTGTATGCATACAGTGGCTATCTAGATGCCTTCCATCTCTACCAGAACATACTATCGAGAGTGTGCACAACTCTCAGCATGTCAGCAAAGAGGTTTCATTCTAGACAAGCAACAATGGAATGTTTGTCCAACTTACCAATCATATGCATATTAGTAGTATATTGTTCAATGTTCTATGAATATTTACACTCAACATGATATATTATAAGAATACAAATATGCATACAACCTATTACAGGCAATATCATTACTATTTCAAATAACAACTCAAATACTTATCTTTTATGTTTGTGTGGCTGCCTCCCGCTTGATCTTCTGTATGTCTTTTGAACTTCTATTCATTCTGTACCACTGGATTAGTATATTCTAAAAACATAATCTTGAAAATGTATAGTCATGATTAATAAACATTAGTATTCAAGATTTCAGGGAAGTCTTCTTTTACTCATGCATATCATCAATCAAGATAAAAGATATAATATGCATAATCCCTTGATTACTAACTTTATGAATAAGCATAACCAATCATTCCAAGTATACTTATATAAGGGATCCTAACACAAGGTAAGATTCATGGGAAACATACCTGGATTAGAATACCTACTTGGTTATGTACAACATACCTAAACAATCTCTTCAATGATTTAGAGATCCTGAGCTAGAACCTGCATGTCTCATAGGTTAAGCATAATATAACAAAGTCATACATACCTCGTAAGTAGAACAAAGATTATGGATGAGTCTTTGTCTTCATGTTTTCATGGTCATGGAGCCTGATTTGTCTTTTGTGATGTACCCGTATCTTGTTAGTAGACAACATCAACCTCGATGAGTCATACATGTCGAGATCGCTTGTAATCTCCTTATGTAAAGCCTTAGCCTCATCTCTCTCTGAAACAGTAACTCCTTCACTTATGCAGGTGACCAATCCAACTTCTTCTAGGATTAACCCTATCCACTTGATTTGCAAGAACTGGACCTGGAGCTGGATATGGGTTTGTCAGAGAAACCCCAAAAATTCAAACTTTGAATTTCAAACTTCCGAAAGGATAGAAATATGCACCTTGATGAGCTGATCAAACTGATATATTCAGAATTTGAAAACTGCAAAGTTTCACTCCTCAATTTTGCCTTTGAAACTTCCGGATTCACTGGACGTGACCCTGAACTGGGGTTTGGTGAATCCCACTCTTCTTCCCAATCAAAATGTTTGATCCAAAGCTCTAAGATTCTATTTTTCAGAGGAGCTTCCAGCCATGGTCACAGATTTCAAAAATTCTCATTTTTACAAAAGCCCTAATTTTCCACTTTTCTGATCAAAGTCCCGAACTAGGGTTTGATCAATCCCGGCCTTCTGCCCAACCAAAAAATCTGATCTTGGTCTCTAAATTTCTATTTTGATGAGTAGCATTCAGCCGTGGTCTCCGTTTACAAAAATTCCAACTTTCTTCAAAGCCCTAAATTCCGGAAGCCATGAATGAAGGTACTCAAAAATAATTATGTTTTGACAGAAATATGTACCTGATTGTTTCTGGTGTAACTACAAACTTTTCAATCCACAAGGTCTGAAAAAGTTTTCTGAAATATCCTGACCTATTATCTTTCCATCCTGACAGGTCTGACCTCAATTGGATTCTCTGAGAGAGAGTTATGTCAAATGTCGCAACGTGACCTGTTTTGGGATAAACCATAAGAGCGAACTTGTACGGCATGCCACGTGTCACTGTTTGAACTTCGGCCTCTGAAAAACTTTTCTGAGGTAGCTCGGCATGTTATATTTCCATCCTGACAGGTCTGACCTCAATTGGACTCTCTGAGAGAGAGTTATGCCAAGTGTCGCAACATGACCTGTTTATGGGATAATACAGGAGGGAGAACTTGTACGGAGTGCCACGTGTCACTGGTTAAACTTCGGCCTCTGAAAACGTTTTCTGAGATAGTACAGACTGTGTACTACCTGTCACTTTTTACAAAATTTCATTTGGAGCTTCCTAGCCCAAGATATGACCTTTTTCCCAAGGTCACCTGATTTTGACTCATATCTGGAAGAGGCAGAAACCCTATATTGTACAGATCATAAATCACAAAGTACAATGAATTAGAGGTTGTCCTTTGGACAAAAGGTACCTGGAGATTTAATCTTCGTCTTGTAACAAATTCAGATCCGAAAAATTCGCCAAAACGGATTTATAGCGAAAGTGCTATGATGACTGGTTTTTGCTATGTAAAACCCTAACCTTCAAATTGTCGTAAGTAAAGCAAGTGTCTTTAGTGCCATACCTTGTCTTCCTTCAGGTTAGCTATGATACCATGTTAAAATTCAATATGCTAAGACAGAAAATAGCAGCATTACATTCCATTTCACAATAATAGCATATACAGGATCACTGAAGAAACAACAAGCACAGCATAAACACAAGAGACAGAGATTTATCCTGGGAAACCCTCATGGGGTAGAAAACCCAGCAAAGCTTCCTCAATATAGATGACCAGCAATATACAAAGATGAAACCCTGAGACATGATCTCCTCCTCCACAATAGCAGACCTCTCCTCCACAAGTGCGCTATCCTCAAGTGTGTGAGTGTATCAAATGAGGAACACACCTCCTCTATTTATACACTACTCTGATATGTATTTTACACAAGTACATGTAGGCTCGTATTTAACCATTAGGTTAAATACCCCATTATAACTGACTGGGCCGACCCCCACATGGTGGGTCTAATAACCCTAGTTACCACACCCAACTCGGAGGAATAAACATCTCCGGATTTATAGTATAATCACATCGGAGGTATGGAACATCTCTGGAATAAATAATATACAAATATAATATTCTTTGAAGTTACAATATTTCAACACCTTGTCCCCTAAAGATTCTAGGTTTTACCTAAGTACCAACTATCCTGTGTCAAAAATAGGTAAATCACCACATAAGTTCAAAATTCGGTGCACCATAAACATATAACAACATAAAAAATCACTTCTATAACTTAGGAATGACAAGTATCAACAATGAGGAAGATGATGGATGATGCATAAATGGAGTAGATTTTGTAGGAGAAAAAATATATGGATGCATGTTCTTAAATGATATCACCATCCTCATACCAAATATGAAGAGTGGAGTGGCAAAGAAGACATGAATTTGGAAAGTTAAGCTATAAATATGATCAATAATGAGGGGAGCATCGATAGATTCCATAGTGTTGAGGGTTACAACAAGATTCTATGAAGAACCATGAAGAGGCATAGATGTAACTTCAGTGTCTTTCATTTGTTTACCTTTAGAAATGGTAATTGTTTCAAATCTAGGGGCCTCTACATCTTTAGAAGGAGAGTATACAGTAGTAGAGATTAAATCATTGGAAGATCTGAAGATAAGTAGATCAATGTTAATACAATTACATCCATCGTTACCAACAAAGGGTGCAAGGAAATTAGGATTCCAACCATCATTGTTTGTTGGGAAAATTAGATTAATCTCCAAAATCCTAGAGTGGGGCTTTAGAACAAGTGGAAATGGAAATACCTACATGTCTCCATCAATTCAATGAGACAAAAGCTTGTACAATGACATCACAGATAGGTGAATTCCACATAAAATGACTATGAAAAGATTGAAGTGGTCTTCGTTGTTTTTAATTTCCCCTTCATATCACGTCATTGACTAAACCTGAAAACAAATCAAACCCATCTCAGTGATAATCATTGCACTTATTTAGAATTATTGTTCTTATGGAAAATTGCATGCATGTAAGCTTCTTTAGAATATAAAATACACTTTTTTATATTATAACTATTAAAATATGAATAAGCAGAGTCATTGGATTTACCGTTAGTCATTAGTTTCATTTCCATTGCACATGAAGACCTGCATAAATCACGATACAATAATATGTTTATATGACTGAATGATAAATAAATAGGCATGTCAACATGTATGAGACTCTAAAAATACTAAAGGGGAATACATGTAAGAGCATCTCTTGGTTTCAAGAATACATTATTCTCTATTGAACAGAGCCAACCACATGAAGCTGGAAGCTTATCTAGAACCTCCCCCCCTCACATTACTCATAATTCCTCATACCTAATCTATTTACTGAAAAATAATTGAAACTAACATGACATGATAAAACATATAAGATTCATACATAGATAGTAGCAAATCAAAAATTATATTCACTTTTGTGGCATGAACCAAGGATATTAACTTATGGTTTGAATGTGTGTGTAGAAATCATGTGGTTTGTATAAACAATGAAAGGTAAATGAAATAAAAAAGCTACGATATGATACATTTTCAAATAATT
Source organism: Larix kaempferi (assembly GCA_027924585.1). Lineage (NCBI taxonomy): Eukaryota > Viridiplantae > Streptophyta > Pinopsida > Pinales > Pinaceae > Larix > Larix kaempferi. The sequence goes on along the minus strand of BSBM01000236.1, from coordinate 6,451,727 downwards.
AATTTACCACCTACTCCTTGGCATTGATTAGTGAGAGAAAAAAAGTGAACACAAAATCTTATTACAAAATGATTTACTCATACATAAAAATGTGGGAATTCCTTGCAATTTTGTATTTATGTAAGTGGTGAGAAACAATGTATGTGGTCATATGTTCCCATAGTGAATAATATTCATTTTCCTCACATTATGGCCATGAAGCCATGCAATATCACATGGCCACATATATTGTTCCTCACCACTCACACAAATATTCTTCCTCCAATCCGAGAGACCTACACTCAATGATTCAATATTTATCATGCAAATTTAGTGAGGTAAAGACTCATTTAAACTTATATTAACCATAAGAACAAAAAGGAAAAATCATTGGTACCATTAAACCTAATATCACAAAAAATATAAGACTTATGTATAAAAGGTAGCAAAACAAAAATTATAGCAACAAACGTCAGACTTTGTACCCAAATGTCTTGAATAGTGTGCAAGTCTTTTTAGCTACTTATCTAGTAACCTATAAATATAGAAACTCTTTCCCAATACAATTGCCAAATTTTTCTAGTTATGCTTGTGTTCCTTGTGTTTACATTTCTCCTCTTGCATCCTTACGTGGAATTAAATTATGCCCATGAGAATTTTGATGAGATTACTTCCTTTCAAATGTTATGTTCTTTGATTATATTTAGGATCTAGTACCGAGGAATGATGGTTTGAACTACAAGAACCAGTTTGGATTAATAATACAATATAGTTAGTGAAACAACCTAATAGATGAAGCACATAATACATGATATGTAGATTAATTTTTTTGTGTATTTTTTCTTTGTTCTTTTTTCTTAATGAAATAAAGATGACATTTAAATGACAATAATACAAAGAAGTGAAAAGAAGAGATAAAACATAAAGGGTGACTAGAAGAACGAAGAGAATGGTATAAGGAGAAATAATAACATGTTATAAAATAATTAAAAGTGGAAGGGAATGATGAAACACATCTCTAATATATCATAAATATATTACATTAGTATATCATACAAAATGTTTGATATGTACTACACTAATTCCTTCTAGGTTTTTTTCCTTTTTTAGATGGTCCACAATTTGATATTTTCATCTTCTTTCTCATGCTCTTCTCAACCTATTGATTCTAGTATTGGTTCTTGATCATAACTCAATATACATCTATGTGTAGGAAACTGAATAGAATCCACATCAGCTACAATTAAAGAAAACCATCTATAAACCACCTTATTCATTTTATACATAAACCAAAAAATATAATTTTCTAATGACCTAGTTCATAGTACCTAGTTTAGTAGGGTTAACCTCTAGACGATCAACAATTTTTGTCTCTAAAATTATCTCCTCGGGAATACTAATATCTTCATGTATTTCCTACACCAATAACATTTGTAGTTATTGAATGCAAAACGAATAAATTTGAACTTGTTTATAATTAACTACTCACAATGTATTGAACTTATATACCTCTTCATTTAGTGAAAAAGTGTTATCTTTATTTCCTTTTTTCATTTCAACCAGGGCTTTATACCCTCCAATCAAGGAAACTTTCACATATTCAACGGTAGCAATGACGCCAAAGTATACTGGCTACATACCATACCATAACTCATTTTAGTAAGGATAACTTTTAAATTACAGTTGTAAAATCAATAGCAACAAATTTTAAATCTTAGTTCTTACATATCTCCCTTTTACTTTAACATATTCCCCTATGCCAATTTTGTGTTGGCCAATATTTTTCAACTTGGCTTGTGTGTCATGTGTAGTGTCTTTGAGCCTACGAAAAATGTGTGAAGTACATGTTAATGCAATTTAATTATTATGGTTAAATGCATATAAGTTATAAGTTCATGGTACTATGTTATATTATTACATCTACTTTTCTGATTCTCCAACACTTGGCTACAAGAATCCCTCTTTTTTCTTCTTCTCCTGGGCATCCTCAATTAGTGTTTCCTATTCATGTATTGGAATTAGTGTAGCGCACTCATAATTGGGGCAATGTATGAGATTAGTGGTAATTTTTCGACAAAGATTTAAAGTACTTCCCCGCCATGGTTTGAACCAACTTTTGGTTGAATATAGGACCGAACAATGTAGTCGTGTGTTTCATCAACTCTTTTTTCAATTCGTTGTTTTGGTATTTATAGCTTGTTCTAATTGTTGGTGCAAACAGAGTAAACATATTTTCTTGCAATTGTTGATAAATCAAGTTATTCCCTACATTGCAATTGTATATTATGATTACATAAATATAATCAACCTAAAAAAAGTCATCCTTCTATAAAATGAAAATATGTTGATGGATTAGTAATTACCATACAATTTTAATCCCTTCACTGGTACTAGTCCATGATCCATCTATAAAAGAGACTGGTAACTGCCCAGTGCTCTTGATGACTAAAACTGGTGCCCTAGGACTCATAACAACATATGATGGAGGCACATTATTAGTAGAGCAATGGGTATCAATAGTTAGGTCACAGACGTCTCGACACAAACACTGGGTGTAGAATCATGGGTACTAGCAATGATACTATGATTAAAGACATTAGTAGCAAGTGCAGTAGGAGAAGAGGCTACAACAACAGATGCAAGTTTTCTACTCCCAACACTGGGGAATTCTTGTCTCAAGAAGGAATATAGAAATACAAATCTATGTCAAGGAATTGGATTCATTAAAAACAATGTCATATTCATTAAAGCAATTGATGGAATACAATTTAAAAAATACATACATTGTACTTTTGGATTTTTGACATCAAGAATTGAACTATTTGTTTTCTTTCTATAGTTTTTTCAGGGACCATCAATTCCTTTAGTTCAATAGCTCATTTCTCAACCTATTTTCTCATAGCAGCAAAGGGGTTAACAACATTAAAGTAGTCTGCATTGTCCCGATCAGGACAAGGCGATGATGTGGGAGCCTATAAATAATAAACACATAACATCAATTAAAAACAATAATAATTTTAGGACATCAATAAACAATATTGATATTAATTAACATATGTTAACTAGATAAAATATCCATATAGTCAAAAAGGGATAATTAAATTTCAAGCGGGGAGACTCGTTGGATGCATAATTTATGCATCCAACGAGTACCCATGTTGCATACTTTTAACAACATCCACACCATGAAAATTGAAAATACATTAAAAAACATGTTTCTAGTGAGAGAAAACATGATTTTTAATGCATTTTCGATTTTTCATGGTGTGGATGTTGTTAAAAGTATTCAACATGGATACTCGTTGGATGCATAATTTAATTATGCATCCAACGAGTCCCCCCTCTTGAAATTTGAGTAAACCTACATGGAGATAAGTTGAAAATACGATCCAAAAAAGTAGTTTTTATTTTTTCCCTCCAATTTTTTTACATGCACCTTGTTTGAATTTTAAAGCATTTTGATTGGCTAATATTTGATGACAATAAATTGTACTTTAGGGTTAAAAGGCCCATTTTTCATCCAAATTTCCTCTAATGTGTTAAATTACAATTAATTTCTTCATTAATTTTATTCAAATTATAATTGATCAACAACTCCTTCCCTGCAACTATTGATTTTATTGCATAAACCATAACTTTATTTCCATCATGCTCCTCAAACATACAATTGAGTATCTTGTTTGTGCTTATAGGACATGAAATGTTTAACGTATCACAATGATTCTGTCCTTCCATAAATATATATAGAATATCCTTTATGTTGATTCTTTTCTTTCATTTTGTTATAATTGACAAAAAATCCATATTTGTGCATACTCAGTAGATATTGGGTTAGTCATAACCAATGTTTATAGTCATACATTGGGCCAATATACTCCATCAATTCAACATGATAGTTGTATGGAAGGTTTATGCCATCGATTGAAAAGAGCCCTATCCCATGTAAACTAGATGGAGCAATTCGATATGTTCTCCCATCGATACAATAATTGGTGTTATTCACATAATGTTTGTATTTCAATGGCACTACCTTGTCTATGCCAATCTCATTGTCATATTAAGAACATGAACCTCCTTCAACAATAAACAAATCCATACATTTTTCAAATTTGATTCTCATATTACTACCTATAGTTTTTCTTGATTTGTTGCTTGATGTTTCCCCTTCTCCTTGCTCTTCAGAACAACCATCATTGTCTGAATCAATATATGGAAAGTGTCTATTCGACAGTCCCTGTAATTAACGTCAAATAACAACTGCCAAATTGTAATCGTATGAATGAGCATGCACAAGTTGCAATTAACATCAATGAATATGCACAATATGAATGAACAAATTACTGTAAATAAGGCTCTTAGATCAAGAAAGCCCCAGAAGAATGTGAATCCATGGTAATTATCATTAATTAAATGGCATGGAAATTCTCCCCCTCTTCATCCATACATTCAGATACCACTAGAGATAGAATAATGTGGCTAGATTCACTACAAAATTTGAACCCAAAATTCCGACAAGAAAATCCTACGACATCCGACAAAAAGGACTGTCTCGTCGGATTTCACCTTCAAAATTATGAAATTTAATAATAATAAAAATTAATTGATAGAAGGAGCTGTCGGATATTTGATGGTAGTTGGATATCTGACAACAAGTGTCAGATATTCGACAATAGATGCAGGTTATCCGACACCCCCGAACTATGTTGAAGTCATCGGATATTTGACGAACGTTTGTATTTTAAAATCTATAAATTTAGAAACATTTCGACATGTTTGCTATACAAGCGATGGTTTGCGGAAATTATTTTATTATTCGACGGACTGTTTTCCATAAAAGAATACATAATTATTTCTATTGTTTTTGTGATTAAAATTAGCGAAGTGTGGAGCTTCATTTTGCAAGATCGATAATCTTCATTCAATCTCTTTATGAGAAAATGTCAAATAGAAATATTCCTGATCCAGGAAAACAAAATCGACAATTGCTTGCTAGATTGTGGGATGGACTGAAAAGAAAGGGTGATGGGAAATGTTATTGTCCATGCAGGGGCTTTAATAGGAGAAGAATAAAGATCACAACATCCAAAAAATATTGTAGGGAACATGGACACGCTGAGGGGGGACATGAATATCATCCATTTGTAAGTTTTGCATTATATATGTTTTTATATTGATTGCTTTTGTAAATGTATGTATTATTTTAATATTTCTTATATTAATTGTTATCTATTGATGGTTTCATGTAATTATAAGGGAAAGACATCCTACGGCATATCGTCTAGAGGAAGTGATTTCAGAACAAGTACCGAAGGAACATGGAGCTATGAATAATGGAGAACAAGTTAATGATCATACTGAAGAAGATGATTGTTGGTCACCCTATATGTCAATTAATTAAAGCTAACACACAAGATGGTCATAATAAATTGTCAAACCCAAGGAGGTCTTTTGTTTCAATGTTAATAAGCATAATTTGTGCATAAACATGTCAAGTAGTTGATTTACTAAATGTAGATCATGATCCTACCAATCTATCCAGCCAAACTCACTCCAGAAAGCAGACTAAGCTAATTCATACATCTAGGGATTTGATTGAAACTAGCTTCCTACAGAAATCACCCAGCAGTTATAAAATTAAGAATAGAAATAAACCAGATTGCTTTTGCAAGAAGTTAAATCCTATAATTTTCAAACTACAATAATTGATCTTTACCAAAATGATCCATCCAGCAGCTACTGTTACTCAATCATAATCTGCCTAATTTAAATCAATTGAAGATACAATAGAAACCAGAATCTAAAGCTTGGACTCTAACTGATAATTACTGAAAATCCTAGAAAGCATAAACAACTGAAAGATATTGGAATTGAGCTTGGCCGTTACAGTTGATTCAAACACACATGCATTAACTGCATTATCCTACACAGTCGACTGTCACACCAATCTGCTACAGCTATTCGAGATGCAATTATGAACTACCAAAAGGAAAGCTAATTCTCTGTTGCATCTACCAGTAACATCTGCAATAATTCCACACCACACAACAGAAGGAAAGATAAATTACCCTACCTACTTAAACCAACTATCTCTATGAGAAGGAAGGCCCTGGTCTTCTAACAGAGACGTCGAGAATCACAACAAATTAAGACACATAAATGAATAACTCTACTCTCATATTAATGATGGAAATTGACAGTATCAGTGCTCTGTTACAGCTTATGCAAAATGGTAATTGTCCAACCCCAGGCTACGAGAGCCTTTGCATATTTATACATTGAAAGTGCAGATCACGATCCACTAAACTCGTACAGCAATGAAGATCTATGATCTTCATGCTGTGGAGTTACAACTAACTGTTACAGCCGTATTAAATGAGGTTGTTACTCATGAAGGATATGTTACTCCAGTAATCAATGGATCAATGGATTTGGCAAGCTGGAATGCGATCTGTCTGTTGCAGCTGGGTTCTGTTTCAGTGCAATCCTGTTACAGATTCTTGTGGATGAATGCGTTGTCCCTTGGAGTTATGAGGAGCTGGTGCTTTGAAGAGTAACAGCTGGAGCCACTTGGATGATACACCTACGCTTTAGACCTTGACTAAATGAAATCACATAGATCAGCATAAACCAAGGACTAGGATCTCGAACCTTAACAATCTTAGGCATAAAATAAATAAAGAAATAATGAATTATACCTGTCAATATCATTGATTGATCTGGAGAAAGACATGGATATAGATTATGAAAGTAGGATGAAATCAGGGAAAAATGATGTAATAAGGATGGCCAAAAAGGGGCATTTCCTAGACCCAACATCTCCCCCCAACAATCCGATTGCATGTCCTCATGCAACAACCTACCTTAGTCTGAATCTGAGTCTGTGTTGAATTTGTGAAGATTTGTAAGATTGTAGGCAAGTTCTGGTGTCTCCCCTCGAGGCACAAACCCATAGGAGGATATCGAATGCTCCCAACACAACTCTTCTTCTTCTACAGTCAAAGCATAACTATTTCTGTAAGGACTCACAGGCAACCATATGAGAGGGAATTTGAATCTTAATCCAATCCACCAAGACCTACACTTTTTCATGCACTGCACATATCTAGGAATCCTTGTCAAAGCTTTCCTGAAATTCTCAAAGCCATATGGATCCATTTCCTTTAGAGATGAGGAAGAGTACAGCCATCTGTATTCACTACCTTCCAGGGCATTATGCTGCATATTAAGAATCATTGGGACACATGTGGTAAGGATTTTATCTCGCAGGATTTCAAAGTATTGGGCAATTGAAGGAACCCTGATAGATTTAGCATGATTTTCTATGAATGCTTTTGGATTTTGAGGTTCCCCCCTAATCCAGAGAGTAGAATTCTCCTCATTCCCGAGGATGGTTTGGAAAGAATCTCGCCATATTACATGGTTAATGACAAAAGAGGCATATGCCCTCAGCTAAACATCCCCTAGACAAGGTAATGGATTAGATGGAGAGTCAATATAACAAGCCCTGTCATGTAAATACAATTCACATAACAAACGTTGATCCTCAAAATCAATCTTCAGAAAAGTCTCCAAAAATTGAGTAGCTGTTGCCAAATCAAATGATCTCCCTTCCTTAAGAGCCCTTAATTGAAATAAAGTTGTCTGCTCATGGAGAAAGACAAGGTAAGAGGGGGATGGAGCCCTACAACTCAACAATTATAGGGAAAGAGTATACATTTTGTCTTTTTCTCATTGCAGGGACTTAAGTTTCTTCAATCCTTCCAATTTTTCTTGAAGTTTCTCCCACCGGAGTTTCTGGAAGAATAACTCCTCAGCCCACTTTTCTCTCAGCCCCTTAATGACATTCCTATGTTCTTGGAGAGAGATCATACCTGTCCTGAACTGATCAATCCACTTGATCCATTTATCCAACTCGAGATTTAACCAGAGAATCCTCTTCTCCATCCATTGAAATCTTCTGTATTCTACCTCCTTTTCATCATCAAAGTCCAGATAAATGACTTCCTTGTTTTTCTTTGGCACTGTAATAGTTTCATCCTCTATTGGAGTTGAAGTGGTCTGTGCCTGTAATGCAGTCTCAGCCATGGATTTTGGGGATGCTGGTTCTTGTGTAACAACATCCTTTATTCCCATATCAACCTTAGCCCCCTCAGTCTGTGTTATAGTCTCAACCAATATTCTTAGGACTATTGGTTCTTGTGTGACAACATCCTCCTTCTCCATTTCAACCTCAGCCATCTCAGTTTGTGTTGCAACTATAGCAAATGATTTTGGAAACATTGGTTCTTGTGTAACAGTGTTTTCTTCTTGGTCTTTGATATCAAATGTTATTGTTTGAGTTGCAAACTCACTAAATATTTTCAAGGTTACTGGTACTTGTGTAACAGTCCCCTGTTCTTCAATTTCTTTGAACTGCTGAGATTGTTTCTGGGTTATATCAAGTTTCTCTGACTGATGAGACTGGTCCTTAAGAAGCTCGGTATCCCTTAATGGCTGGGACTGTACTGTTTCATCTCCTAAATTTGAATCAGGGATCTCTTCAATTCTTGTCTCAATTTCCCTCATCAATTCAATTTCTGGAATTCTTTCTTCCACCTCCTCTATCTGTACATGCCTTTGTGATACAACTCCCAACACAACAACTCTGTGTCCTGCTGCAAAAAATATATCTCCACACTCTGGACAAACAGTCTCTCCATGATTCTCATTTTCAAATGCAAAAGATGAAATTTCAAATAAGTTTGCAGTATTTTCTAATGTGTTCAAATTCTTCTCTGCTTGTTTTCCAACCACTTCCTTCCATCTTTACAGCTCATTCCGCAATATTTGCACATCCTCCTTTAATAATTCATTTTCATGCAGGAGATTTTCGATTTGAGGTTCTTCTATGGAAAGTTTCTGCATAACAGCATATGACTTGGGGTTCAAAATGGGAATCTCTATATCTACCCCTGTTACAGGTGCTTTCTCTACCATAGGTGACTCACTATTTTCTCTGACTGCTCCTGCTGTCTCTGCTAAGGGCGCTTCAATATTACCCCCAATTGCATCCACTGTCTCTGTTTCTTCTGCTGTCTCTAGTACCTATGCTGATGTCACAACTACTTCTGCTACTGCTGTTGTCACAACTGCTTCTGCTGCTGCTACTGTCACAACTGCTTCTGCTGCTATAGCCGATCGAGTCCTTCTTTTCCTCACCATTCCCACTGGGTGTTCCTCACTACCTACTGCTACTGGTGCTTTGACAGCTCTGATTTTTCTTTTCTTTGTTGCAGTGGGTGTATGACCCCTGTTTCCTGATCCTACTCTTTGTTTCTTTGATACAAGGGTCTTTTCCTCGATCTTTCCTTCTTCAATAATGGTCCCCCTTATCTCTAGAGAGGACACAACCTCCACAATTTCCACAGTCCCTTATTCTACTATTTCTATCTGATATCCTTCCTCCTAAATTCCTGTTTCTGCAATTGCAGCTTCTACTGTCGCAGCTTCAACATCTGCTCCAGTCTCAACTTCTTTCATTTAAGTATCTACTTCTGCATTTATAGCTTCTGATTTTTCTGCCTCCTATGCCATGGTTTCCATCACAATTTCCTCAGGGTTTTATGTTGATGTTGATTCTCCTTTATTTACTTCCTCTTCGTCACTGGTCTGGTTTTCTAATGCTCCATCCTCCCCCCCAACTGGATTTGAGGAACGTCAGTCCTCACTATCTTCACCAACACCCTCCATTTCTAATACAGGTTGTATGATTGGCGCATCTCTAGCCAGAAATTGTTCCCAGGTTAAATTACGATTTGTAATGGCTCTTAAGACTAGTAATTTGACTAGGCCATGATTAGTAAGGGAGGACACTTGGTGTTGGGAAGTTCTTGCATATCCAGCCATGGTTTGTAGGGCTTTAAGCAGATAAAATGGTATATTCACCAAATTGCCATGGAGTAAATGAGACAATAAGGGAAGTTCAGAGAAGGAAACAATTTGGTACCTACCTCCACAAGAGATGTATCTTTTCACAAAGATTGCCACTTGATTCCAAGGTGGTGGTAAAGATGCCAGTTCCAGCCCACGGTGCTTTGGACTAACCTACTCTCCAACTGCCAAAAATTCTCTCACCGCATTTGCATTATGTTCCTTCCGTCCAAATAACTTCTTCCCAACTAGGGGTAAGCCAGTAACCTCTACTATGATTTCTTCTGTAACATCCACACGTAGTCCCTTGACCTCAGAGTGAGTATCAGTCAGGTTGAGGGAAAATTGCAATGTGGTTTTTGTGTGGAAACTGTTCAACCGTTCAAAGTATTCCATCCAACCTGCTGCTGTAAAAATATTAAGAACTTCTGCATTGGCACGTACAGCTTCTGTATTTACTAGTTCATGTAGGATTGGGTTTCCCATTTTAATCCCTCCTCAAAGTTCAGAACGAATGCAACAATTTCCAGTCTAGACATGGAATTTGAAGTTTTACGAACATGCAAAGGGTCGTTCGGGTTCAAAAACCAGGTTTTAGGCAAGTCTGCGCCAGTATGAGCATTCCGTTGGGACGAGGAAGTTGGCAAAATTGGGGTAAGAGGTGCAAATCGGGTAAGGTGATAGGAAATAAATAAAACCATGATCCTGACATAATCCCTAGAGGTTAATTCGTATGGGTTCGTTAATCGAGGGCTACGACAGTACATAATCGTTATTACCGTATTTAATTTTCTTCCAAATCATGTAAAAGAGGCAATCCGTACCTTTGCATTTATGAGTTTTAGCCATGGATCAATCATTACAACCAACTGTCGTCCTCGTGAGTATGAACGCACATGTGCTAAAGTGATGTGGCCACTGCCACCTGGGCCGACAACTACTCAAGACACCCAAAATTTTCCTTCGTGGCAAGCCATGATTGGATCTTATGGAGCGAGCAAAAAAACTGACGCCTAATTGAATCATTATTGGCATCATCAATTGGAGAGCAAATAGACTAGAGGAGTCATAGCTACTAGACTTAGCAAAATAAGCAAAAATGGCGGATTCGCAGCTGTATGGAAGGAGCAGAAATGAAGTGGAAATAACGGAGTCGCAGCTGCTGGATTTAGTAGAATAGTCAAGAATAGCGGAGTCGCAGCTGCTGGTTTTAGCGGAATAGTCAAGAATAGCAGAGTCACAGCTGTTGGGTTTAGCGGAATAGTCAAGAATAGCGAAGTTGCAGCTGCTGGGTTTAGCGGAATAGTCAAGAATAGTGAAGTCACAGTTGCTGCATTTAGTAGAATAGTCAAGAATAGTGGAGTCGCAGCTACTGCATTTGGCGGATAGGTCAGGAATAGCAGAGTTGCAGCTGCTGAAATAGTAAGAATAGTCAAGGATATCAGAGTCGTAGCTGCTGAAATAGTAAGAATAGTCAAGGATAGCGGAGTCACAGCTGCTGAAATAGTAAGAAGGAGCAAGGTAAGGAGTTGCAGCTGCACGATATGAAGTAACAGGCAAATTTTTAGCTGACTGCTGAAAGGTAATGAATCATCCATCTTCTTAAAAAGAGCTTTATTAGATCAGGATCAATGCAAGGTGCCCGCATTCATCTGGCCCAGTCACGACCATTATTCCTCCAATTAATTCCTGCATAGAATTCTTCAAACAAACTCGATCAAATGAAAAATGAAAAAAATAAATAAAATACAGAATGAGAAAAAAAAAGAAAATGAATTATCTATGTACAAATCATGTTGATATTGCAATTCTTAAAAATTGATAGGGGTTGAGAAAAATCCCTGTCCCGGCGTTAGCTGATAGTCTGGATCACCTGCAACATGAGAAACGAAAGCTTCCCTTGAGATTGGCTTGTGATACAGTTGCAGCCGATGACCATTTGCGAATAATGGTACTTTGTTTTCATCAATGGTGATCAACCGGACTGTTCCATTATCAACTACCCGATCTATCTGATAGGGGCCCAACCAACGGGTATGCAAATTGCCTTTAAAGTCCCTCTTAAACCGTGAATCATACAACAAGGCCTAGTCCCCGTCTTGGAAGAATTTCTTCTTTATAAATCGATCATGCAACTTAGAGTGTTGTTGTTGGATTAAAGCTGTATGTATGATGTACTGCAACTATGCGCTTCTCATCCAATTCATTGAGTTGATTCAGTCGGTTCCTCTGTGCCTCTGATAAATCTAGGTTTGCTTCCACAACTATTTTCAAGGTTTTGATTTCAAATTCAATTGGAAAAACAATGTTCTTACCATACACTAACTCACATGGGGAAAAACCAGTGGTGTTACGCCATGTAGTACGATAGGCCCATAGTGCCTCTGGAAGCCTTTCAGCCCAATCTTTATGATGGCTCTTCACTGTTTTTGTCAGAATAGCCTCGATAACCTTGTTTATGCTCTCCACTTGGCCATTGGCTTGTGGATGATATGGCGAGGTTATTCTGTGTTGAATATGAAATTTCTATAACAGTGCTTCCAGCTTGTGCGACACAAACTGTGGTCCACCTTCTGTAATGATTTCCTTAGGTATTCCGAACCGAGTAAAAATCTCTTCATATAGGAAATCAATCACAGCCTGATCATTGGCCTTAACCAAGGCTACAACTTTTACCCATTTGGTCATGTAATTTGTGCAAACCAAAATGTGAACTTTCTGCTTTTAGGGAGGGTTGATAGGCCCTACAAAATCTAGATCCCACCTATCAAATGGTTCAACCACAAGCTATGGCTGCAAAGGCATCTCATCTAATCTGTTGGGTTGGCCCATCCTTTGGTAGCTATCACATGCTTGAACATACTTCTTTGCATCCCTAAACAATATGGGCCAGAAATAGCCCATTCTCAAAACTTTATGACCTGTCCTTTTGTCAGCAAAATGTCCCCCAAAGGGCTCGTCATGGCAAGCTTTAGGAATGCTAAAGATTTCATCTTCTCTAACACATCTTCTAATCTCTAAATCAAGCCCCGTGTAGAAAAGATGGCCATCAATCCAACAGTACCTAGCACTTTGTTGTATGGTCTTCCTTTTTTCTCTCTTTGACAGATGTGCTGGGAGGTTACCTGCAGCCAAAAAGCTAGCAATATCTTCATACCATGGGGAATGAGCTGATACTGCAAACAAATGATCGTCAGGGAAGGAATCTTCAACTGGTAAATTGTCATCACTGTTAGTAAGTTGAGATAAAAAATCTGTAACAACATTCTCCTTTCCTGGTCTATCAATAATTGTGATATCAAATTCCTGTAATAGTAACAACCATCTAGTAACTCTAGCATTCGTGATTGGTTTATTCATTAAATACTTGATAGCAGAATGATCAGTGTGCACAAAAGTAGAATATCCAGTAATATAATGTCTAAATTTGTTGATGGAATAAATAATGGCAAGAAATTCCTTTTCTGTGACAGTATAATTCAGTTCAGCAGGAGACAAATTTTTACTAATGTAGTAAATAGCATAAGGAGCATTACCTTCCCGCTGTCCCAAAACTGCTCCAATGGCAGTATCTGAAGCATCTGAAGAAATGTGAAAAGGCAGAGCCCAATTGGGCCCTTGTAAGATGGGTGCTGTAGATAGCCTTCTCTTTAGCTCAGTAAACGCTGTTTGGAATGCATCATTCTAGACAAACTGTGCATCCTTCATCAATAGAGTGAACAAAGGAGAAGCTAGTTTGGAAAAGTTTTCTATGAACCTTTTGTAATAGCCAGCATGCCCCAAGAAGCTACGTACATCCTTCTGAGTTCCAGGAGTTGGTATGTTTTCAATTACCTTGATTTTGGATGGATCTACTTGGATACCATCAGAAGAGATGAAGTGCCCCAGCACTATGCCCTCACTCATCATCATGTGGCACTTTTCAGTGCTCAAAGAGAGCTAGCTTTGTTCACAGCGTTTCAAGACCTTTTCTAAGTTCTTCAGTGCTTCTTCATAACTATCACCATATGGAGTAAAGTCATCCATAAAAATTTCCATGCAATCATTCACCATTTCTGAAAAGATTCCAATCACTGCTCTCTGAAATGTAGTTGGTGCGTTGCATAACCCAAAAGGAAGTACTCAGTATGCAAAAGTTCCCCAGGGGCAGGTGAAAGTGGTTTTCTCTTGATCTTCTGGAGCAATCTGGATCTGATTATAGCCACTAAAGCCATCCAAAAAGGAGAAATATTTTTTCCCAGGAAAGGTATCAAGGACCTGATTGATGAAAGGTAAGGGGAAATGGTCCTTTTGCGTTGCTTTGTTCAATTTTCTGTAATCCACATAGACCCTCCATTTCCCATTCTTTTTTGGCACAATCACAAGTGGAGAAACCCACTCACTGTCTGAAATCGGGTATATGAATCCTGCTTCCAAAAGTTTTTGGATTTCTTCTTTCACTATGTCCCTTAGGTTTGGGTTCATCCTTCATTGTGGTTGACATACAGGCCTGGAGTTGCTCTTAATATAAATGTGATGGGTGCATAGATGAGAAGGAATTCCTTTCATGTCTGTGTACTCCCAAGTGAAAGCTCTCCTATGTTGTTTCAGCAGAGTGACTAGCTGTTCCAGCTCGCTAGGTGCCATATTAGGATTGATATTCAATGTTTTTTCTGGCCCAATTTCTATTGGAACAATCTTCGAATTCTTAAGTACTGGAATTATACTATCATCATCGATTAGAGTTTCTTCTGTAAGATTTTCTTGTTCTATTGCAGCTAGAGTACTGTCCAAGATCTGATATACATTTTTATTAACTGATGTGGGCTCACTGATGAAACTATTAATGGAATCATCCTCTATTTCATCTTTAAACATTAAGGATCTCCTTATGGTTAATAATGGCTGCACACCCTCCTCCTCCTCCAAATTTGCCCATAATGGAGTCTCAACTTCTGTGCTTGGTCGAGCTGGAGGGTACAGGGTTAGGCTCTTGATCTCAGTTCCGTTTGACCGACAGCTGATATAGGCATCTGTTGTGGACAACCACGGTCTTCCCAGGATCAGTGGGTGTCCCCCCAACTGGGATTTCGGTTGTAACACCAAGAAATCCGTAGGGTATTCCCACGAGTCGACTGAGATCACGAGGTCATCTAGGATCCCTTCAGGCTTGATCGTTGATCTATCAGCAAATTCCAAACAGTAGGGGTTGGCTAAATATTAGTGAGTCCTATTTATTCATAGTTTCTATGGTCATAATGCTAATAGCTGCGACTAAATCTACCAAGACGTTGGGGATTTGTGTGTTCCCTATGTGAACTGTAACAGTTGGATTTCCAGGGTCATCATATTTTGCCACAGGGGTCTTTCCCATTATTAATTCGGAAAGTTTTCCCAATACGTGGACAGTGGGAGGATCCCTAGGCCTTCTTCCTAGTTTCTTGACACATAAGTCTTTAACAGTCTTGGCATAAATGGGCACATCATGGAGGGCCTGTAACAGTGGAATTTTAACATACAAATTTTTCAATTCTCCCACGAGATCAAATCGAGGCTGTTCCACTGTTTTCTGCAGGGCCAATCGTTCAGGGTATGGTGGTTCTTTATTCAACTGTGTAGGCTGTGACACATTGTGTGTTACTTTTGAGTTTCATCCACTGTTTCAGTAGGAGTATCAACATCCTCAATGATGGGGCTTGCTGAATTAACCATGTTCTCATAGTGCTGATTTACTCCAGTTTCAATCACTGGGGATGAAACATCATCAGTGATAATAGGTTCCACTACCCTCCCTGATCGTAATTGTATATTATTGTAGGGAATCTGAGTGATGGAATATGCAGGCATGTTGGAAGTCTCAAATTGATGGACTGCTTTATTGTTTGGGTTCGGGTTAGGTTGTGCAGGTCGTTGTGGTCGAAGTGGTGCATTCATAGGTGCAACATTGTTTTGGAAAGGGAGCTGTGGTTGCTGATACTGTTGGTGCTAATATTGTTGATGCTGATATTGTTGAGGAGGGTACTGTTGATACTGAGTTTGGTGATGGGGAAAGTTATTTCCTTGGTAAGAATTTCTCCAATTGGAATTCCAAGTAGCATGGTTTGACTGCTGTGACCATGGTGTCCATGAGTTAGTATTTTGCATTGGGTTCTGAGATGGATGCCACTAGTTGTTAGAATAATGTGAAGGGAATTGTGTATTCATATTATGCATATTGTTCATTCCATTCATATTATTCAGAAAAAATTTTGGGTCTGGATTCATACCTTGGTTTCGAGGCTGCCATGGTTTCTTCTGTGCCATGAAGTATGCTGGATCCACATCCAGAATGGATGCCTGCAGAACTGCTTTGACCTTAGGCAAGGAAGGAAATTCCTTAGTATCATGCTTGAGTTCACATATCCTACATACATCTGCTTTGTCCAATGGGCATTCCTTTAATGGGTTCTTTTTCCTACATCTAGGATAGAATACACCAAGTGTAAGATCTTCTACCACTTGCTTCTGCTTTGCTCTCATGACATCTAACTCTGAGGAAATGGAGCTCATCATGTCTGTTTTAAAATTCTCCAGTAAGTTTCCTATTTCTGCTCGAGTGGCCCCTCCACTAGCTGACTTCTGAGTCCTAGTGAAGACATCCTGGTCTCGGTCCTTGTCTCGTTTGCTGGTTCTAGAGGATCCCCTGGAGTACCTTTGACATAATTCAACAATCTTTTCGAAAGGCTCCTTCGAGATATCCCCTTTTCCCAGCAGATTTAACATATCAAGGCAGTATTCTCTAATTCCTCTTAGTAAGATTATCTTGAGCACATCCTTGCCAATCTCAGCTTGACTAGATCTCTACAAATTGTACAACAATATTTCCACAAAGTCTTCCAAACTTTCTTCATCCTTCTGAACCATTTTAAACAACTCCTCTTTTCTATCCCTAGTTCTACAACATTCTTGGTAATTAGAAAGGAAGGTGTTTTTCATTTGGTCCCAAGTAGTAATGGTCTCACGACCCAGACTCATGAACCAGCGCAGATCATTTCCTTTCAAGGTGTCTGGGAATAACTTCAGTTTCTGAGCACTAGAGGTGTAATCATAGCTGTGACAGAGGATATCAAACTCAAAAAGAAACTCATCAGGATCCTCAGAGGACTTACCATGAAAATTTGGGAGAACTGATGGTGAGATATTTTTCATGGGAGCTGCTCCAGGTATCTGGAGGACAAGGAATTATAATGTAGCCATAGTATTACCAGGATGATTATTTTCTCCTTCTTCTTCCCGGTTATTCCCATGTTCGTTCTCTCCCTCCTGTTCTCTACCAGCCATGGTTCTAGTCCAAAATTCAACAGATTCCTTTATGTGTTCTTCCTCTGCTATAGCTTCTTCTTCTCTTCTCATCTCTTCTTCTCTCCTTCTCTCTTCCTTTGCTATTCAGTGAGTCTCCAACCACACCTCTTTAGTAACTTTGGTTCCGTTGATATGATAGATCTCCTCTCTATCTGGTGCACCTACAACACTTCCCTTATGTTCAGGAGATTTACTTTCTACAATAGGAGTTGAAGGTCCCATTGTATTCTCCACTGTGGATGCTGAATGTTCAAGATTGGGAGGAACAAAATTTCCCCTGCCTGTAGAGTTCCATGGTGGTCTAGTGGAAGAATCAGCTCTAGCAATTATCTCATCAATGTATGTGTGTCTTCCTTGACTTGCATTACGACCTCGACCTCTTCCACTTGCAATGTTAGTATTCAAAGGGGGTTCCCGATTTGTTTTTCTTGTATTTATGCTTGTTGTAAATAATTGAATTAAAATAAAATCAAATGAAACCTAATACTAACTCTGTCTATCTATTACCATCCCCGGCAACAGCGCCAAAATGTTGGTCACCCTATATGTCAATTAATTAAAGCTAACACACAAGATGGTCCAAATAAATTGTCAAACCCAGGGAGGTCTTTTGTTTCAATGGTAATAAGCATAATTTGTGCATAAACATGTCAAGCAGTTGATTTACTAAATGTAGATAATGATCCTACCAATCTATCCAACCAAACTCACTCCAAAAAGAAGACTAAGCTAATTCACACATCTAGGGATTTGATTGAAACTACCTTCCTACATAAATCACCCAGCAGTTATAAAATTAAAAATAGAAATAAACCAGATTGCTTTTGCAAGAAGTTAAATCCTATAATTATCAAACTACAATAATTGATCTTTACCAAAATGATCCATCCAGCAGCTACTGTTACTCAATCATAATCTGCCTACTTTAAATCAATTGAAGATACAACAACAACCAGAATCTAAAGCTTGGACTCTAACTGATAATTACTGGAAATCCTAGAAAGCATAAACAACTGAAAGATATTTGAATTGAGCTTGGTTGTTACAGCTGATTCAAACACACATGCATTAACTAAATTATCCTACATAGTCGACTGTCACACCAATCTGCTACAGCTATTCGAGATGCAATTATGAACTACCAAAAGGAAAACTAATTCTCTGTTGTAGCTACCAGTAACATCTGCAATAATTCCACACCACACAACAGAAGGAAAGCTAAATTACCCTACCTACTTAAACCGGCTATCTCTGTGAGAAGGAGGGCCTTAGCCTTTTAACAGATACATCGATAATCACAACAAATTAAGACACAGAAATGAAGAACTCTGCTCTCATATTAATGATGGAAATTGACAGTATCAACACTTTGTTATAGCTTATGCAAAATGGTAATTGTCCAACCCCAGGCTACGAGAGCCTTTGCATATTTATACATTGAAAGTGCAGATCATGATCCACTAAACTCGTGCAGCAATGAAGATCTGTGATCTTCATGCTGCGGAGTTACAACTAACTGTTACAGCCATATTAAATGAGGCTGTTACTCATGAAGGAGTTGTTACTCCAGTAATCAATGGATCAATGGATTTGGCAAGCTGGAATGTGATCTGTCTGTTGCAGCTGGGTTCTGTTTCAGTGGAAGCCTGTTACAGATTCTTATGGATGAATGCACTGTCCCTTGGAGTTATGAGGAGCTGGTGCTTTGAAGAGTAACAGCTGGCGCCACTTGGCTGATACACCTACGCTTTAGACCTTGACTAAATGAAATCACACAGATCAGCATAAACCAAGGACTAGGATCTCGAACCTTAACAATCTTAGGCATAAAATAAATAAATAAATAACGAATTATACCTGTCAATATCATTGATTGATCTAGAGAAAGACATGGATATAGCTTATGAAAGTAGGATGAAATTAGGGAAAAATGATGTAATAAGGATGGCCAAAAAGGGGCATTTCCTAGACCCAACAATGATCATACTGATAACATAGTTTAAGATGATGGTACAAATACTTTTTATCCATGATTCATTTAATGTTATAATGGATGATGATGATGATGATCATGAAAGTGATGATCATTTTGATGATATTCATGATTTACCTCTTCTTGAGAAGGAATGCGAACCCCTTTATGAGGGCTCCAACACAAATATTCTCTCTGCTATATTGTTGATAATGAACTTGAAGGTTATGAATGGTATTTCAAACATATCAGTCACATGGATGTTAAGGTATGTAATATATTCCATCACATAATATATTTGATCGCGCTAAATTTTATCACCGTTCGTCTAATAATTTTATTGTTAATTCATAAGTCAAATTAATACGGATGAAATGTGTTTCGTTAATATTATTTATATATTATATTAACTAGATTTTTATTTAAATTTGTTGTAGCTTGATAGATGAATTTGTGTTACCGCCGTCAAATATTTTACCTCTCACATACCGAGATTTATCTGTGTTCATGAAATAAATTGGAATGCAGTATGAAGCAGTTCATGCATGCCCCGATGACTAGATGTTATATATTATAATCAGCATGAATTTGCAACAGAATGTCTGGAATGTCATATCAGTAGATATCGAACAGATCAAGTAACAAAAAAGGTGTCTCGCAAGGGTATTCATTATATTCCCATTATTCCACGTTTGCAATGACTGTTCAGGTGCAAAAAAACAGTGCAATTTATGGATTACCATGCATGGAACAGAAGTCAATATGACATAATTCGAATGCCTGCAGATGGGTCCAGTGAATATTGTTGGTATTTTGATGGTCTACTCTTTGTTTAAAAAATGAAACGATTTGTATATTGTTATAGTATGTTCTACCTCTCTCTCTCCTGGACAACTTCGACAAGAATGTCAAACAAGTTATATATAATCTCAGGAAATACATGAGGTAAGTAGCGATTTTTTGCATGTGCTAACTAGTTTTTGTTTAATTCATCGTAGAACTTATATTTTATTTTTGTGCAGTACTAATTCATGTTATGTAATATAATGTTTTTTTTCTTAAATCTCTTGATTGGGTTGCGTCAATTGTAGATGGTTGTCATCTAAATAAATCCATAAAGAAGATATAAATTATTGGAGGAGAGAAATTCCTCGTCTCATGTGTGAAATTAAAAAGCATCTAACTTCATCATTTTTCAATGCAGAGGAACACTACCTCATACACCAAGTTGAGGAGATTGAATTGTGTGGACCTGTGCACTCAAGGTCCATGTGGATGGTTGAGAGGCACTTGAAATTTATGAAGGGTCTGGTTAGACAACGAGCACGTGCTGAGGGTTCTATGATGGAGGGATATATGGTATACCAAAACATGTTGCATATTAGTAAATATCTTCCTAAATTAGCATCAAAGCTCAATTTATGTCGCATTTGTGATCCAGACTCGAATAACAATTTCGAAGGGGAGTCCATGAAGGGGAAAGGTAGATCGAGATAGGTGAAAGGTAATATAACACATTTCACTGTTGATTTTTATGTATATATATCATACATATTCTATTTTTATATTCAATATATTGCATCAATTAAGATTGTATACTTTGTTAAGTGAATATACATTTGTACTGAATTTTAATTTTATTGTCATCATATAGTTGGTCGAGAGTGGGATGCACTTCATTTATACATCGCCAACAATCTTGACTGGATGAAGGTATGGATTGAACGATGTGAACAATCTGGTCATGGAATATCATGGGAAGGTGTGGCTTCATTGGTTAAAGTAGCACATCTAAATGGATCAGATATCAATATTACACAAAGGGAAATCGATTTAGCATATGATTTAAAAGATAAGCATGCAAGAATATTAATCAAAACACTATTTAGTTTTTTTGAAAACATATTGATGTACACGTTTTTTTCCCTTTGTGGCATAAATACATACATGCACTTAATCATAAATATTGGATCATTATGTAATTTTTTCGTGTATGGCTTGTTGTAGGTAAAGCACCATAAGGCTTTGTGGTGTAATGGTTGTAGATATCGCATCAAAAAGTTGGATGAAACGAAGAAAACATCATATTGTGGGATATCTGCATTCTTTGAGGTGACCAATGTTTCCTCTAGAAGTGACAGACATCCATAACTCACAGAAAATCGATACTATGGGCTCTGATACCAATACGAATACGCGCCAGGAGCTCCAAACTTCAACACTTCAACTTTAAAAGCTTTATTAATCCATCAGCATCAATTTACAGACTCAAACTCAAAGTGGATCAGCTTCGGAGGGCGAAGCTCATCACCACACACTCGGACTGAGTGCCTAGACACAATGTCATAGGCCCTTTTATCTTTCAGAACTTCTCAGAGAGCATGAACTTACTCGAAGGATACCTGGGGATTCCGTGATATGCCTACTAGCACACCTTACAGACTCAACATTAATTACAGAGTCGAACCTTGGATATCTGATGCTGTGTTATACCACGCAGGGCAACCAGCAGAGCATACCTTCCTTGGCTCTCACACACCTAAGACTCGCTGAGCTTTCGACTACTGGAACCGCTCGACTCTAAGACTCGACTCACTTGCAGAGCTCTTAACTATCTCAATGCTCACAACTCGAATGCCTCAAATGACTCTGGGACCTTCCTTATATAACATTTTAGCAGGTCATCCGGTTACAAGTAATGGACATTAGACAGTCAAAAGCAAGGAATCTGAGGTAATGGTGGGACCACACCATTATTATCTCGTCCCTTAAAGGCAGCACCATATGGGGACTCAGATTCGGACACGACACAATGGCAGAGAAGAAGGACCCACTAAGTCAATCAAATTGAAAGCAAAGATTCTAGGTCCGACAGGCATGGCCTACAAGACTTCGGGGAAAAGCATCTCGACAAATACAATAGTGGAGCAAATGAAACCAGCCCACCACGGCTTTCAATAAAACAAATCTGTACAAAAATTCGGACCATTATTGCTTCAATCCTTGCCGGATCTACAAACACAGAATAATTCTAGATTTCCCGGAGGACCGATGGGCTGGCCACCGCAGGCACAGTCGAAGTCATTAAGATATTCCTCCAGCTCACGAGCTTCTAGAATAGCATCTACATCCTAGGAGTCATCAGGAACTATAGAGTCTTCGAGGTATTTCGGTTCAGGGTACAGCCAACTGCTAAAGCATTCTTCAATATCTGAACCGTGGAGGACTTCGTTCTTCTCACCAAGGAACTCACTGGCGAACATGGACTCAACTCTATGATCTAAAGGCAGCGTACGCTTGTGAACTTTCATATCCAACCTGTTACCTTGGTTGTCTCGCTTGATGTACTTCTGGGTGACATGAACAGTATGTTCCAGAGGGCTGAAACGGCCACCATGATATCTCAGCAGAAATTTAAACCACAAGTTGTGTTGATCAGCAACCTGCATATTTTCCTGCATGTGCAAAATGAAGTTTGCGTGCCTGTTTGTCCAATCTCTTCTTGGGCAGAATTTATCTAACAAAATCTCAGTCCAACCGGACCAAGCTTTATTTCTGAGATTGCCGGGATCTATACAGATCACTATAGAAGTTTGTTCCCGACAGAATTGCAAAATCAAATTATAGGATGTCCATGTTAAATTTCCTTCTCCTATATCAACATACTAGAGAGGACCATCCTTTTCATCATTACAGTCTATCCAAAGCTCTCTGCATTTTCAGAGCTTTTCTTGAGCCTTTGAAAACCCTTGGAAGGCGGTTTTCTCCCATCTTTCTAAAATATGCAGCTTACAAGGACTTATCTCAATCTATTTGATTAGAGTGAGACTAAGATATTTTTCTGCTTGATGACGATCTGCATAATCCAGAAGTTGCTTTCTTTCCTCAGGGGATAGACTCTCATCCCATGGCTTCATGAACAAAGCCTCTTTTGGCTGATACCTGATATAATCAGGCTCTATTCCTTCTGCTGGCACTGGACCTTTACCTTTATCATTTTTACCAGAACTGGAACCAATAGAAAACATATTTAAACTGACAGCTTTATCTTCTTTTTGCTGCACAACTTCACAAGTTAGCATGTTAGCCAAACAATTCAAATAGCCTGGTTTATATACAATGTCATAATCAAATTTAGATAACCATATAAACCATTTCAATATTCTACTGTTGTTCTCTTCCATTAAATTTTCATTTTTAAATATTCCTGGCATGATCTTTAAGTCTGTCCTGATAATGAACTTAACAGGTTTTAGGAACAAAATAAAATGTTGGACAGTTTTCTTAACAGCAAGTATCTCCTTGTGGCTACTGGGATAATTTAGTTCTGCAGCCTTAAATGAACCCGAACCATAACCACAAATATTCTCTCTTCCATCCAGCTCTTCAAGAAGAACACCACCCCATGTAGTGTTGGATGCATTTGTTTCTATTATCAGTTTGCCTTTCCCTTGAGGTAGATGCAGAGCTGGCAAATCTTTTACTTTGGATTTTATTTTCTGAACAGCCAAAGTCATTGCATCAGACCAAGCAATTGGATTTTTCTTCAACCTCTGTTGGAGATAGTGGATATCAGTTGCTTGCCCTCTATAGAATGGTTTGATATAATTTAAACATCCTAGAAAACGTTGCAGCTGAGTTTTCTCTAGGATTTTATGCGGAAACTGATCAAAGGATTGCAACACATGTTGCTGCAGCACAACTTGCCCTGATTTAATATGGAAACCTAGGAAATCCATTTTAGTTTTTCCTATTTCCATCTTTGAAGTTGATAATACCAAACCATGCTTAAACACAAGTTCATAAAACCTCTGAAGATGTTTCAGATGTTCCTGCAGGTTTTTAGAACAAATCACTATATCATCAATGAACACAATTAACCATGGAATGTCTCTAAAAATGTCCTCCATCCGCTTTTGGAATTCAGATGGAGCATTATTTATCCCAAAGGGCATTACTTTCCATTGATATTGTCCATGAGGGACAACAAATGCAGTTTTAAACCTATCCTTTGATTCAATACCAATCTAATAGAAACCAGATTTCAGATCAAACTTACTGAACACTGTGCAGCCTGTTATTTTCTGCAGTAAGCTTGCTTTATCAGGTAGTGGATATCTGATCTTCTGAAGAACAACATTTAAAGGTTTGAAATTCACTACCAACCTGGGCTTTCCTCTCTTCTGTTCAGAATGCTTATTTACAACAAAAGCTCTACAAGCCCACAGGCTCTTTGATGGCTCAATTAGACCTTTGCTCAGCAGCTCTTGAATTTACTTTGAGCAAAACTCTCTTTCTGACGGACTCATAAGACGGGCCGAAGCTTTCATAGGCTTGATTTTTTGGAGAGGATCAAAAGGCAGAGAGACAAAATATTTTTCTCTGGTCCAAAAGACATTAGGACTTTCATAACAACAGTCCTTCAATAACGTTTCTTTGATTGTAGCTAAAGCCTTTTCACTATGGATCTCAGCATAAGATATGCATCTTTCCATTTTATTCAAAGCACTAACTGACTTGACTTGATTGACCGACTCAGAAGGAATTGGTTTACACTTTTGTACATGAGAAAATCATCTTTTGAGTATCAATCAAAAAGGGACTGACTTTAGTTAAAAATTCAGAACCTAAAAAACAATCTTCTTTGACAACATCTAATCTAAACAAAGAAATCTTACTTCTGGTCCCTACTAAAGATATTGGGAAATATTCAACTTTGCCAGTAAGGTATACTGGAGACCCTTCTATGGCTGAACCAAATTCTCTTGACTTTTCCCAATAGAAAGCTGGTATAGCATTCCCTTTAGCTAAATTAAACTGACAACCAGAATCTATCAAACACTATACAGAATAAGACTTATACTCATCAGGACAAAACTGTAAAGTAACAAACAACTTTGGACCTGAAAGAGCACCTAACAAACTGACACTTTGTGACTTAGGAGACGGAGACCTAGGAGGAGTTGAAGATGGAGACTCTTCCTTAAATTTAGGGTCAAAACAGGCTCTTTCAATTTGCTTTGAGAGCTCTTCATCAGAAGACTGGTCTTTTTCATTTACAAGGATAGTGATTGCATGTTTTAAGTCTTCTATCTCTTTAAGGAGCAGTTTTAGCTTGTTCTGTTTTTCTTTCAATTGCAGTCTCAAAAGTTTTTCTTTGTCTTGTCTGTGGGACTGTCTATCACTATGACTACCTGGGTAGTCCTGATATAATTTTGTAGGATTGTATTCGACAGACGAGACTTTACTTTTCCCTTTCTCAGTTCTTAAAGTTTCAAGATGGGATTGTAATCTCCTTTTCTCTTCTCTAAGATCCGTTCGCTCAACATGTTTGTAAATAGGAATGAAAGATAATTGCAAATCAATGTCAGCAATATTCTTTTCTAACTGATGGGAAGAAGTAGGAGAGGAACGAGAAAGCATGTTCAAGGAAAAATCAAACTCTGGGCGACTACAACCCCCTAAATGTGCATCAGTGTTTGACTCTAACTCATAGGAAGAGGAGGAGGAGGTAAGCTTATCACATTTAGCAAAAGTAGGAAGGTCAGAATATGTACAAGAATCGGAAGAATAATCAGAATCATGAAGATATACAATTTCACCTGAAGGAGGAGGTGAATCCTTTGAAACTTCAAACAAATCCCACCAAGCGGGATCAAGATTTGCACAGAATGCAGCCAGTCAGGGTCTTGAGTTTCTTTCTGGGAATTTGGCAGCCCAATGGTCTGACTTTCCACAGATGAAGCAGACATTCTTTTTACCTTTTTCTGATCTTCTTCTGACAAATCTCTTTGATTTGTATTTGGACTTGTAGTGTTTCTTATATCTGTCTTTATACCGATGCTTTGATTTGTGGTGATAGGGCTTGTTAGGGTGATATCTAGACTCTAAAGTAAAAAAGCCTTTTTTCTTCTTCTTGCATTTGCAAGATCCAGACCCAAAATGACCTTGATTATGTGCACAACACCCCCAGTCTGGCATACCTGCTACATCTTTACAAAAGGATGCAGAGAACATCTGTTGATGTCTCTTAAAATCTTTGCTCACTCGTCTTTCTAGACAATGTTCTTGCCATGTTTCAAGAATATGTGAATGAAGCTGAGCAAGTGACAAAGATCTAAGCTCTATCTTTTTATCTTTTAATGCTTGTTCAACAGCATCAGGCACATGTCCATGATAACTTCTTAGATAGTGCTTCAAATAGGCAGGGTTTCCAGATTTACTAGAGGAAATTAAAAGTTTTTGCATATAACAAAAATATTCTTCAACCTTGCTTAGGTCACATAATCTAGCAGACATAAACAATGAAGAAAGGTGGTCATAATCTTCTCCCTCTTCTGGACCATAGAACTCTCTTCCTAGAGCAGATAGGATTTGCTCATCTGCGTCATCAGCAGCAAGCATTTCATTTCTATTTTCCTATGGCAACCATCGCCACCATTCATATGCTAAACCCGACAATCCAGCTATTAATTGGGTACCTAGCATTTGACCTATAATGTTATGATCCTGTTGCTTCTTATACAGGGTCCAATGTGTAAGCAACTGAATGGAATTTTTCAAATCTTCTCTAGATTGACATTGGATATTTAACACTGGTTGCTCTGGCATCTGGGAGATTAAATTATTCATAGAATTTATTCCAAAGTTAAAAACTTTGGGAGGAGAAACAGAAGCAGATGTGGCATCTGGCATATAGGTGTCAAACTGTTCTTGAGGTGGAGGAGCTATTTGTCTTCTTCTGTTAGAAGACTCAACTTCTAGTGCATTAAGATCAACGAGATATTGTGGATCTAGTACAGGCTTAAACTTTTTGAATTCACTGATCCATTCTTCTACATCTTGTTTGATTAGATCACTTTACCCAAAGTCCCATTTGGGTTTCTCATCTTCAGGTATAACATTGAATTGACCTAAAGATTTACTCTTGACATGACCTTTAGCAGCTTGCCTTAAAACATGGTCTGGAACCATATAATGTTTCTTTTTCAAAGTCTCTGTTTTACTACAGAGATCACTTAAGACAGCAAGTCTTCTCTCAAGCTTTAGAGAAGCTTCTTCAATTTCTCTCTGATTCTGGGTCGTGTCATGTAGCAGATGATCTAACAATTCTAATTTTGTTTGCATTTTTTCTATATGCTCCCTCTATTCTGCACACTGATGTTTAAGAAGCAGAATATCATTTGCCATATCATCAATATTTCTTGCAGTGTGAACTTGCTGCAAGTTACCCCAATTTGCCAATTTGATTTCATCAGAAACAGACTGATCTATGGCAGAAGATTTACTGTGTAGGAATTCTCTTTTGGTTAGGGCATCTTGGGCATATTGCCTAAAACTGGCTTCTGGCAGATTTATACCAGGGACAAAGGATTTTTGGCCATTATTATTTACCTCAATGCTTGAGTTTTCAAGAGGCAGAGAGAACATTCCTAATGAAGGATACTCATGCTGTTTCTGTTTGTGCAGAAGTTTTTGTTTTATTTTTTGGCATGCCTGACAGGCGGCATGTTGGCCTCTATGTTCAAAATCAGAAAGACCAAAAAAGGACGTTTGTACAGAAGACGATGATGCAGGGGCTTTGGCTTTGGCTTCTATTTCAGCTTGGTTTTCTCTACTCAATTGATTAGACATGGCTTGCAACTTGGCATTATTGTAAGACGAGATGGAGGTAGATTTGATGAGAGGAGGGCCAAATCTTCTAATGGGTTCCTCTTGTGCTGTACGGAAAGAACTAGATGCTTCATCAAATATCAACGGCTGAGGAGAAAAGGAAGCTTATACTTGTTCTTTATTTCTTAATTTAGTATACTTCATTTCCCATGAAGTTGGATAATTTATACCAGTCCAATTAAAAGTAATTGGTGTGGCATTTTTTTATTTTTCCCTTTCCACCACGCTGGTGTCTGCCGAACTCTGATGGACATGAGTTCGTAGTTGGGGAAGGGTATCATTACCGAATCGAACACACACTCCACCTTTTAACTGAATGATCTTTGATCCAGTTTCCATGTCAAAACCACGAGGAAGAACATAAGCTTTGAGTAGATTGTAGATATAGGGATCTTTTAAGCTGATAGAGAATTTAGGATAAACTGTACCAAAGGCTGGGCCATCGTGCATAGGTGTTGTGAAACCACCAATCACGACATCAGAGAATTTATGGTGTTTGGTATCTACTATACAACAAAGTGAAGAGACAGCTAGATGCGGATGAACTAAAGGACCAAGTCCAAGTTTTATAGCACCAAAGTGGGCATAGTTATAACCTTTAGAAATAGCCCAATCAATTTGACTCTTTTCAAGTAAATTAATATGAACTGGCTCCTGTTTATCTGTAAAAGACACATCAATACTTGACACTTTAATGTGTGTGGAAGCTATAAGATTCCACCATGGGAGTCTGTAGACTTCATGAGGAAGGACTTGAGGTAATTTCCAATTCTCAGATGGATTATGATCATTTATGGAGATATAAGAAGATGAATCTGAAGATGAAGGTTCAAAAGATGACTGTCTGCGTTCTGCAAGACTGACTTCAGTGTCGTTTGAGGAATCACACTCTAAGTGTGTCAGCTCAACAGTATCCATTGTTGGGTCCATTTTTAAAAGAGAGTGAGTGCTGACTTATATCTAGTCTCCGACAACTCTGTAGAGTTACTCCCCTATCCCTTCGGGCCTTACTGCTACTCTGACTTCGGACAACTCTTACACTCTCAATGCCCAACAATCCACTCGACGGTTGTTTCCACCGCCTACAGAATACTATTGTAGAATGCAAATTCAACAAACAGAGAACTGAATAATGATGTTACATCAGATTTACAGATGCATGAATCATTCAACATTCATCAGATTAAGAGAACAAAAGTTACCAGTTAACAACTGAAACTGGCTCTAATACCAATACGAATACGCGTCAGGAGCTCCAAACTTCAACACTTCAACTTTAAAAGAAAATGATAATGGATTTACCATGGTTAATACAAGATTTTTTGAGCCAGGAACGAAGCCCTATGTTCTTCCAAGCCAATGTGAACAAGTATTTTACTCTGAGGTTCCAGGTAGAGCAGGTTGGTCATTTGTTGTGAGACACATGATCCAAGGGGAAGGCCAGTAAAGTATAACGTAGAGGAAGGTAATGAAGAGGGTCTCGAAGAAGAAGACGATGTTGAAGATGACCAACATGAGTTAGATGATCATGTTCTAGAATAAGATGTCGAATAATTAGTTGAATCAGATGATGTAACAGACAATGTCCATGAAGATGATATTGACGATGACATGATGATCATAACTGACATCGTGTGAAGTACCTGCAATAATTAATTAATGCAAATACACGAGATATCAGAAATAATAGAACAGAATCGCTTTTATATTGATCACGGGCCACTTCGAGGGGGCAACCTCCTTTGAGCAAGCTCAATACAATTAACTTCACGGTACCTTCAATGACCTCAACACACACTTATATACTAAGTCTATGCCCAATACTATGAGTCAAAACCATGGGACATATAATACTACGGGACGACTTACAAAGCATATGCGTCCAATACTATGGGTCAATACTATGGGCTAATATAAACTACGGATCAACAAATACTACGGGACGACTTACAAAGCATATGCGTCCAACAACAATATACTAACATAGTAAAGAGAAGGGTTGACATAGGTTCCTAACATCCCCTCTCCCTTAGAAAAAGCTTTGTCCTCAAAGCTTTGGTTGGAAATATTGCTGCCGAATCTGAAGGAGTGGTTCCTCGGTAGCATCCTCGGTTTGCAGTTCGGGCCACTGATGCCTTTGGAGTGTCAAGGAGGATTGCTTGGAAGGCTGTAGATGAAGAAGAACCCTGTCAGCTGCGTGGAAAATGCGCTCAGAACGGTGCTTCTCGGCTTGTTGTTTCAGGCGAATTCTGGCCATGTGAAGATTGTCCTGCAGAATGAGAAAAATCTGATCGCGATGTCGAAGAACTGAGTCAATTTCCTGAACTGGAGAGCTGCTAAGGGTGTATGGAAGAAGAACAGGCGATGTTTTTCCATAGCCTGCTTCATATGGTGTCCTTTGAGATGTGGTATTGTACCACCAGAGCGCTGCTAGGAAATCCATAGAAATAGTTGGCCAAAGCTGTGTAGGGATGGCCACGGGTTTGAGCAATCCCGAAAGGAGTGTCATTTCCCCCTTGTTGACTTGGAAAGTATCATCGTCAGCCACCATCTGTTGAATTGTCATTTTTAGTCCTGACCAAAAGAAGTTACATTGTTCCCGGTCATACATTTTGCAGAACCCAGAGTGCCCTGTTGATGAAGAAGCATGGAGTTCATAGAAGAGATAGCCCTGTTGAACATATTGCAACCAATTTGGAACAAGCAGAGAAAGAGCTGTAAGAGAAACTGGGTCATCAATTGTGCGAGAAGGAGCATCTTCCACCATATTGTCCTTACCCTTCTTGTAAGTGATCACATAGGGACAACCCATGAGTTGGATAACCCATTGCAGGTGTGTTGGGGAGGAGACCCATTGTTCCAAAAAAAATTTCAGACTCGGGAGATAAGTCTTGATGCAGAAATAATTTCCTAATAGGTATGGCTGCCACTTCTGTACTGCATGCAAAATAGCCATCATTTCCTGCGGCGAGGTAGATGTGGCTACATTCTTACTGGAAAGGTCTCTTGAAGGAAGCAAGCGCATTGGTTCAGGAAAGATACCTGCATATCTATCCAAGGAAGTAGTGGAGACTGTTGATGGGTGCATCTGAATGGAATTGAGCTGAGCGATGACACCATGTGAATTCTTTTTAAGGATTTTTTCCAGGCGATGTGAACTGATGATGCAGAGAGACCCTGGTTGTAAGCCCATAAATTTGTGTTGTGCCCCATTGACTTTAAACTGCATCCAAAGTTCAGCAAAATCCCATAAGATGGGGCCAAGTGTGCGTAACCATTGAACGCCCAAAACCACATCACATCCGCCTAAGGGCAAGGCAAACATGTCAGAGCGTAAGTTATAATCTTCCATAGAGATACGCACATTGTGACACTTCCCCTTGCAAGGTAAGGTGCCCCCATTGGAAACCATGACTTCAAAGTTGGAGCAAGGATGGACAAAACAATCAGCCTGTTTGGCAATCCGAGGGTCAATGAAGTTATGAGTGCTACCAGAATCAAGGAGTATGGTAAGAGGGAGCTTCTTGAAGTATCCCCTGACCCGCATTGTTTGTGGGGTGGTGACGCTGGTTACAGCATGGAGAGAGATCTCAGGGGGGTCGTCCGGAAATGGGGTGTCAACAGGCGGTTGTTGAATGTCGATCTGATCATCCACTGTATCCGTAGCTTCTTCACCAAGTTCTAAGGCAGGTGGAGAATCCACATCCAAGAGATAGAGCTTTTGTTGAACACATCTATGTCCCCGAGTGAATTTCTCATCACAATTATAGCAAAGCTCGTTTTCTCGGCGTGCTTGCATTTCTATCTCAGACAAATGCTTGATAGGAGTTGGTTGAGGAGAAGGCGTGATGGGAGGTCGTTGGGAACCCATATTTCTGAAGGGAACAAGGGTGGGTTTGGAGCATTGTTGAGCTGCAATCTTGTCCTCAGCCAGCTTAGCCAACCCTAGGACTTCCATCATTGTGTTGGGACAAAACATTTGGACCTCTGAGCGAATTTCATCCTTGAGACCACTTATAAAACAACTCCTGTAGAATTCATCAGACAATCCTTCTGTGTGGTTGGCCAATTTCTCAAATTCTGTCTGATACTCTCTCACTGTGCCAATTTGGTGAAGTTTAGTGAGTTCTCCTGTGAAATCATCAAAAGCACTAGGGCCAAATCGTGGCAAAATGAGTTGGCAAAAATCTGTCCAGTTTGGCTCGGGATGAGCTTTGATGTACCAACGGTACCATTGAAGGGCTTCTTGTTCCAAATGAAAGGATGCAAGTGGAACTTTCTGGACATCAAAAGTATTATGCAAACTGAAATATTGTTCTGCTCGGTATATCCATCCAGTCGGATCAGTACCATTGAAGCGAGGAAAATCAAGCTTTGGCCCACGAAAATTGTTGGAAGAAGAGAACCTGGTGGCTGCAAAAGATTCTGGCTGTCGGTTATTGTTCATGGCTGCATGCTGAAGATGGAGGCTGAGAAATTGTTCATCCAGATCTTGGAGTTTGGTTTGGATGGTTGCAAGTGCTTCCTCCATGGTGTTTGCTCCTGCACGGGTGACAACCATAACCAGGGTTTTTTTTTTTTTTTTTTTTTTTTTACAAACTGGAGCGCCTACGGCTCGGAGGGAATCTGGAACAACACTGAACGGCTGGATCTGGAACAGCTTGCAAAATGGATCTGAAACGGTGCAGCAGTGATCGGCAACAGATGGATCTGCAACGGCACGGAATTGACCAGCAACAGTTCTGGACAGAGGAAATCTGCAATTGGGCAACTGAAAATAGATATGGACCCCAGGTATGTGCGGCTTCCTATCAGTTCAAGGGATTCACTCGGCCACCAATGCTGTCTGACGGCTTGCGTATTGGGGCAGTACCCCTCACTCCACGGCTCAGGTAAAACTGATAACCGCTTGGCCACAAACGACAGCTCTTGGTTTACCTCACGGGTGGGAACTAGTCAATCAGGTAGGGGTCGTTGCCCTTTTCGCTTGGCAGGTCCTCTCAATGGCCAGCTACTTCGGGGTTCCTGTGGTACTCCTCACAATGAGTTTTAGGGCTTATGCCCAAGTACTTCCCACAGTTAAGCGGATAGGGATTATTCCCAGATCCGAACCTGCAACAGAAAAAATTTGGGCAGAAATTCCACCCAATGTTCAAAAACCGGATCTATATTGCTCAGAATCGCTATTATAGCATGTTTCCGGAACTGGAACAACGACTCTGCTTCTACCCACGAAAGCGGAATAGAAATCTGGGCACTCGGTCAAAAGATTTTCTCGCCGCAATTTTCGCGGCCGTCACCGAAATTCTGAAAAATTGCTGATTTTAAATCCTCAATATCTCCACTTTTAGAACTCCAAATGAGATGATTTTTTTTTTGAAACTGCATATTTTTGAAAGAGGAATTCAGATATGCAATTGGTTTCTTCTGATTTTGTGTAGAAAGTTTCAGAAATTGATCTAAAAGTTGCCGCCCAAAAAAAGAAAAAAAAATTTCCCACTTGTGCCAAGGAAAGTGCTCTGATACCAGATGTGAAGTACCTGCAATAATTAATTAATGCAAATACACGAGATATCAGAAATAATAGAACAGAATCGCTTTTATATTGATCATGGGCCACTTCGAGGGGGCAACCTCCTTTGAGCAAGCTCAATACAATTAACTTCACGGTACCTTCAATGACCTCAACACACACTTATATACTAAGTCTATGCCCAATACTATGAGTCAAAACCATGGGACATATAATACTACGGGACGACTTACAAAGCATATGCGTCCAATACTATGGGTCAATACTATGGGCTAATATAAACTACGGATCAACAAATACTACGGGACGACTTACAAAGCATATGCGTCCAACAACAATATACTAACATAGTAAAGAGAAGGGTTGACATAGGTTCCTAACACATCGATGACGATGATGATATGTCCAATCCTTACAATGTTGACTCTGGATCAGATGATATAGATGATGACTTGGATGAAGAAGATGATGATCAAGTCCACTGAGTGTATGAGGTATGCCTTAATATATCTACTCTATATATTTTGATTTAATATTGTGATATAAATATTGAATTTTATTTGTACGTATAAATTAATTGTTTTTTAGTGTTTTTTCCATTTTCCTCTCTGTTGGCATATGTTATAATTAGAAACATTGCTTCTTATAAAGTATGACAAAAACACATTTAATTTTTTTTTTACATAGATTTTGTTGGGTTATGGCGAATTGAGAGTGATGTGAGGGAGGGGGGAGGGGCAATAGGAGCTTCCACCTTCATGTGATTGGCTCTGTTGAGTAGAGAATATTAAAGTTTTCTTGAAACAAAGATAAGCTCAGTAAGGAAATGCACAATTATTATGCTAACCCAAATGACCGCGTGCTTGATCATGTACTGCGCAGGTCCAACGTTGAAATTTATTGCACGGGTCCAACGTTGATCATGTATTGCATGGGTCCATATTCATCATCATCATCATCATCATGAATTCAGTGTTGCAATCTGACATCATTCTGGAAAAGTGTGGCAAGTTTATGAGACTTTGGAAACTTTGGAAATTGACTAAGTATGGAAAAACTAGTCAAAACTGCTCTAAGAGAATGCCTTCCATAATTCATGGTTTGAAGAAAATGCCTGCACCACCATACCATACCATAGCTTGTTGAAGTGGATATATGCCCATGGTCTCAGTATTCCTTAATCATGTCTGAGGAGAAAGTTATAAGTCTTCCAAAATAGGGGTTCAGGATAAACTTTGGAGAAATTCTTGAAAATGGCCAAGTGTTGGAACACTAGTCCAGGTGGCCTCCGAGAAATGCTCGCCATAATTTATGGGTTAGAGTATATTCCCGCAACGTATGGTCAGGATGTACCTTGTTGATATGTATACTTGAACACGGTCTCAGATTGTCCAAAACATGTTAGAGGAAGAAGTTATGGATCTGCCAAAACAGTGTTTCAGGCAGATTGAACTAGTCTAAGAAAGTGCAAAAATTGTCGACGTATAAAATCACTATAAATGCTCGAGTGACCTTAGTAAAATGCTCGCCATGTTTTGTGGTTGATGTCTAAAATTATTTTGAGAGTATGGGTCTCTAGAATGTTGTTTTGTGCATCCAACCATATCATTGGTTTGTCCAAAGAGTCTCTGAGGAAGAAGATATTGATCTACCAAAAGTGCTTCTTAGCTTGATTTGCACTACTCCAGTAAAATTCCTGCCGAGGAGAGAGAAAGAGGCTTCAAGGGGTGAAATTAGTCTGGATGGAATCACCTTGTTGGCCTCTCTTCAGTGGGTGTCTCACACTTCCAATTTGGTGAAAAGAAAAATCAGGCTTCCTACTATCAACCTAGGGTTTGATAATTTTGCCTAAGTTTCAAATAAGCAGTTTGGAAGGCCACTTTCAGATGCTCGCTAGATTATGTTTGTGTCAAAAAATTCATATTCATCATCATTATCATCATCACGAAGTCAGTGTTGCAATCTGACATCATTCTGTAAAATTATGACAAGTTTGTTTGACTTTGGAAATTGACTAAATATGGAAAAACTAGTCAAAACAGCTCTAAGAGAATGCCCACCATAATTCATGGTTTGAAGAAAATTCTCGCACCGTCATACCATACCATATCTTGTTGAAGTGGATGTCTACCTATGGTCTCAGTTTTCCTTAATCATGTCTGAGGAGAAAGTTATAAGTCTTCCAAAATAGGGGTTCAGGATCAACTTTGGAGAAATTCTTGAAAATGGCTGTGTTAGAAAACTGGTCCAGGTGGCCTCTGGTAAATGCCTACCATAATTTGTGGGTTAGAGTAAATGATTGCACCGTATTGTCAGGTTGTACCTTGTTGATATGTATACTTGACCACGGTCTCAGTCTGTCCAAAATATGTATGAGGAAGAAGTTATCGATATGCCAAAATAGTGTTTCGAGCAGATTGGACCAGTCTAGGAAAGTGCAAAAATTGTCTAATTATAAAATCACTAGAAATGCTTTAGTGACCTTAGTAAAATGCCCACCATATCTTGTGGTTGATGTCTCAAATTATTTTGAGAGTATAGGTCTCTATAATGTTGTGTGGTGCATCCAACCATATCATTGGTTTGTCCAAAGAGTCTATGAGGAAGAAGATATTGATCTGCCAAAAGTGCTTCTTAGCTTGATTTGCACTACTCTAGTAAAATGCCCACCGAGGAGAGAGAAAGAGGCTTCAAGGGGTGAAATTGGTCTGGATGGAATCGCCTTGTTGGCCTCTCTTCATTGGGTGTCTAACACTTCCAATTTGGTGAAAAGAAAAATCCCTTCATACTATAAACCCAGGGTTTGATAATTTTGCCTAAGTGTCCAATAAGCATTTTGGAAGGCCACTTTCAAATGCCCGCCAGATGATGTGTGTTTGACAATAAATTCATCTCCATCATCATCATGAATTCAATGTTGCAATATGACATCATTTTGGAAAAGTATGGCAAGTTTGTGTGACTTTGGAAACTTTGGAAATTGACTAAGTATGGAAACACTAGTCAAAATGGCTCTAAGAGAATGGCCGCCATAATTCATGGTTTGAAGAAAATTCCTGCACCTTCATACCAGACCATAGCTTGTTGAAGTGGATATCTACCCATGGTCTCATTTTTCCTTAATCATGTATGAGGAGAAAGTTATAAGTATTCCAAAATAGGGGTTCTGGATAAAATTTGGAGAAATTCTTGAAAATGGCTAAGTGTTGGAAAACTGCTCCAGGTGGCCTCCAGGAAATGCCCGCCATAATTTGTGGTTTAGATTAAATGGCCACAGCATATGGTCAAGATGTACCTTGTTGATATGTCTATTTTACCATGGTCTCATATTGTCCAAAACGTGTTTGAGGAAGAAGTTATGGATATGCCAAAACAATGTTTCAGGTAGATTCGACCAGTCTAGGAAACTGCAAAAATTGTCTAAGTATAAAATCACTAGAAATGCCTGAGTGACCTTAGTAAAATGCCTGACATGTCTTGTGGTTGATGTCTAAAATTATTTTGAGAGTATGGGTCTCTAGAATGTTGTTTTGTCCATCCAACCATATCATTGGTTTGTCCAAAGAGTCTCCGAGGAAGAAGATATTGATCTGCCAAAAGTGCTTCTTAGCTTGATTTACACTACTCCAGTAAAATGCTCGCTGAGGAGAGAGAAAAAGGCTTCAAGGGGTGAAATTGGTCTGGATGGAATCACCTTGTTGGCCTCTCTTCATTGGGTGTCTCACACTTCCAATTTGGTGAAAATAAAAATCCCTTCATACTATAAACCTGGGGTTTGATCATTTTTCCTAAATGTCAAATAAGTAGTTTGGAAGGCCACTTTCAGATGCCTACGAGATGATGCGTGTGTGTCAATAAATTCATATTCATATTCATCATCATCATCATCATCATCATCATCATGAAGTTAGTGTTGCAATATGACATCATTCTGGAAAAGTATGGCAATTTTTTGTGACTTTGGAGACTTTGGAAATTGACTAAGTATGGAAAAAATAGTAAAAAATGCTCTAAGAGAATGCCCACCATAATTCATGGTTTGAAGAAAATGCTCGCACTGTCATACCAGACCATAGCTTGTTGAAGTGGATATCTACCCATGGTCTCAGTTTTCCTTAAGCATGTATGAGGAGAAAGTTATAAGTCTTCCAAAATAGGGGTTCAGGATAAACTTTGGAGAAATTCTTGAAAATGGCGAAGTGTTGGAAAACTGGTCCAGGTGGCCTCCAGGAAATGCCCGCCATAATTTGTGGGTTATAGTAAATTCCCGCACCATATGGTCAGGTTGTACCTTTTTGATATGTCTACTTTACCATGGTCTCATATTGTCCAAAACGTATCTGAGGAAGAAGTTATGGATCTTCCAAAACAGTGTTTTAGGAAGATTGGACCAGTCTAAGAAAGTGCAAAAATTGTCTAAGTATAAAATCATTAGAAATTCCTGAGTGACCTTAGTAAAATTCTTGCCATGTCTTGTGGTTGATGTCTAAAATTATTTTGAGAGTATGGGTCTCTAGAATGTTGTTTTGTGCATCCAACCATATCTTTGGTTTGTCCAAAGAGTCTTTAAGGAAGAAGATATTGATTTGCCAAAAGTGCTTCTTATAAGCTATATTTTCACTACTTCAATCAAATTCCTGTCGAGGAGAGATAAAGAGGCTTCAAGGGGTGAAATTGGTCTGGATGGAATCACCTTGTTGGCCTTTCTTCATTGGGTGTCTTTCACTTCCAATTTGGTGAAAAGAAAAATCCCTTCATACTATAAACCTAGGGTTATAAAGAACACCACATGTTGCAAATGCAAGGGTGTAGGGGTTAGTGGTTCGAATATATTAAGAGTGCTATTTTGTTGATATTTTGGTGATATTTATGGCCTTAATGTCTTAAGAGATCTGTTTTGTGTTGGACACAATGTTCACAGTGAGAGGGGGGTGAATCAGTTGTGAAGGAAATTTAAAATCCCTTTTCAAATTCTACTATTAACTCAAAGATTCGTCAATGTATCATACTACCATTTACATCATTATTTCATAATATTCCATCAACTAATCAATCACAGATCATAAGCATGTTATCAACAAAATCATTAAGCCATAACAAGCACCACTACACAAGAGAACACAACATAGTATAATCTTTGTAATCTTTTTATATTTTATTGGATCAGATACAACTATTAGGGTAAATCAACACCAACTGAAAAGAAGAGAACCAACTCCTATTCCAAGTCCCAGCCTGGTTTTCTTAGATCCAACTAAGAAGGATTGAGGTATCCAAACCTCAGATGTAAGACTAGCATCGAGCTTTAGATCTCCATTATGTCTTCAAAACAAGAGAAATACATTTTAAGAATTAAAAGTCATTTGTTGCTCCACATATATGCTACTGCCTCTGTACCCCGGAACTCAGACCCACTAAAAATCAGAGCTATACTTTACACCCCCCAAAATCTTCATTCCAAATTCCACACCTCCATTTCAAAGCAAGAACTTGTCTTTTATTTATATCTTTTGTTTTCCATCAATTCAGGAGGCCGACTTGTCTTCTTATTTTTATTTTTAACATTGGATTACTAAATAAATAAAAAATGATTTATTTAATGGTGGCCACCCTTCATTCAAGGAGAAAAGGAAACCATGCCATGCCATTTTTATCAAAATGGTGGCTCTTTACCCACATGATTTTTATGCCACATCATTTATTCGTAACCTTGAATATTTTACTAAATCCACATAATATTTACTAAAGGTATTCAACCTCATCATGCCCTCATTATCCTCTTCAATGTCCACGTTATATTCTATTCCACATCATCAACCTTCCCTTACAAATAGCTTATTGATTAAATAAATCAAAACAAGGTAAGGCCATCATCATCTCACATATCTCTTTAAATTATCCTTCTTCCAAAATGCCCACAAGGCTCTCCAAATTTATGCCCGCAAGGGCCTTCAATTATGCCCGCATGGGCCTTACTGTGATTCCTACAAGGGCTCAGTGTGATTCCCGCAAGGACTCCATTTCATGCACTTATGAATCCCATAAAATGCCCACAATGAGCCTCCAAGGGATGCCTGTAATCCCCATAAAAATGCCTACAATATGATTTACAAAATGCCCGCATAGGCCTTATAAAATTTCCGCAGGCCTTTAACAAAATGCCTGCAGTTGTCTCTAAAAACTTCCCGCACGGCCTCTATGAAATTCCCACAAAAGGCACTTTGAAATGCCCGCGGTACTTCATTAAATATGCCCGCAGAAGGCTCTTCAACATGCCCGCAGGGATCTCAAGGAAATGCCCTAAGGGGATAATTAGGATGCTCACAAGGGTGTTCCAACATATGCCTGCAAGGGCCTTTGAGTGATGCTTGCATGGGCTACTACAAATGCTTGCAACACCCTTAAAATTATGCCAACAACAAAAATGCCTGCAGCAAGGGAAAAATGCTATGTCATATGTTCATGCTTGCACCTTGCCATGCCACCATGTCAACCTTTGTCATGTCCTTCATTGTCCTTGTCCACTTTGTCCTTTGTATTCCATGTTTGTTCTTCAAGTCTTTTCCATGTCTTCAACACCTCTATCAGATCATCAAATCATTGATCCTCTTGGAATTTGTCATTAATGTGTTGTCATCAATGACAACCTTGGCCATCATTTTGTTGAAAATTCCAAAATGATCATAAAGCAACATTGTACGCAAAGTGGTGAAGAACAAAACATTCGTAATGAAGTTGAGGAAATTATATGGACAAATTCTATGGACCTGTGCATATAAACTCCATCAAAGAAGGTGAGGAAGCACTTAGCTCCATAAAAAAAAGTGGTCATAGGTGCAAAAATTTCACTATGAAATTGTTGAGAGTCATGCCTCACATCACAATAAAGTATAAACCAAAGCATTGACTATAGAACCACTAACTCCTGGACATTAAGAAGATCTCAATAAAAAAATGAGGACTTCATAAACATGAATACCATACTTCATAAGCATTGATTGTAAAACCACTAACGCCTGGACATAAAAAGTAAGACAACTAAAAAGAATTTTTCATTATATGCCGATAAATACAAAACTCCATCATACAATTTTTGTTTTTCATTAACTGTCGATAAATACATATATACATTGATTTATACATGTCTAGCATGTTTCTGAGATGGATGCAATCCCTCCTCTTGAGCAGAGGACAAATATGAATGGTCTCTCTTTCCTTTCGTAGAAGATTGTGCATATAAACTCCATCAAGGAAGGTGAGGAAGCACTTAGATCCACAAAAAAAAGTGGTCATAGGTGCAAAAATGCCACTATGAAATTGTTGAGAATCATGCCTCACATCACAATAAAGTATAAACCAATGCATTGACTATAGAACCACTAACTCCTGGACATTAAGATGATCTCAATAAAAAAATTAGGTCTTCATAAACATGAATACCATACGAATGAGGACTGAATAAACATGAATACCATACTTCATAAGCATTGGTTGTAGAATCACTAACTCCTGGACATAAAAAGTAAGACAACTAAGAAGCATTTTTCATTATATGTCGATAAATACAAAACTCCATCATACAAAAAAAAAATCATTAACTATCGATAAATACATATATACATTGATTTATACATGTCTAGCATGTTTCTAAGATGGCTGCAATCCCTCCTCTT
Source organism: Larix kaempferi (assembly GCA_027924585.1). NCBI lineage: Eukaryota > Viridiplantae > Streptophyta > Pinopsida > Pinales > Pinaceae > Larix > Larix kaempferi. Next base: position 6,410,668 of record BSBM01000236.1, on the reverse strand, counting down.
GAGTAGAAGACAAATCTGAATGGTCTCTCTTGCCTTTCATAGAAGACTGTAATTGTTCTGGAGTTGTACAAGGCACTTTTTGCAAATTGTTTTCAATCTCTTTAACTCTCTGTGAAACTTTTTTTTAATTTCCAAGCAAAACATTTTTTTCCTCCATCAGTTTTTTCAACATTTCCACATTTTTCTTATACTTCGTTGATTCCTGTTTTTCCTTGACCTTCAATTGCCGTCTAGTATTTTTCAACTGATTTTTAACTTCATTCAATTCACATTTCAGATTCTTTATTTCTTTCTCGTGCTCTTTTGCCCTCGACTCTGTCTCATTGGAAAGGATAGGAATTGCCATCATCACAACAGCTAGCCCTTTTAATTCCTTCTCCAAATAAGCAATTGTGGATTTAAGTTTTTGAATTTCCATATCACATCCCAAATGCTGAACTTTTCTACCGTCAAAGAGTTTTGATTCTAGCTCCCTTATTTTTGCAACTTTCCCAGCCATCTTCTCTTTCATTTCTTTATATAATGGTGATGAGCCAAACAAACCACCTAGTGTAATGCCCATTGAGAAGCATTCTTGTAGCATCTTCTCTCGATTTGCTAAGGACTTGTCTCGCTCTTCTAAGGACATTGTACCTGTAGGTGTTTTTTTCCTTCTACCCTTACCTTCACCCTCACCACCTTCTTGACTGGAATTGTTTTTCCTCTACTTTGGTTTTTAAGTTTTACAGATTCAGAGATCCTTTCTAACCTTGTGCCTCTCAGCTTATCAACTTGCTTAGAAATGGTTTTTCTCAAATCGGAAATTATTGATTCTAATTCTCCAACTTTTTTTCCATGGCTTCCCTCCCACTCTTTCAACTTCAACTGATATTCTTGTACTACCTGTTCATATTCTTTAATTTTCTTCTCCATTACATGTAAAGGACCCATTTCTGTCCTCATTGGTGGTACATTGAGAACAGGTGGTCTTTTTTTCAACTCTTGTTTGAGTTCACTCGCTCCAGCATTAGCTTTTTCCAAAGACACTTTATATACAACCCTCACTGACTCAATTTCATTTTCAGCATAATCAGTGATTTTTCTACTTCTTTGGATAATAATTCAACCATTTCTTCTTTCCCTTTTATAATTATGTCTACTTCGAATTGATTATCCACTATTGTCTTTTGCAACACTGCTATTTGTTTGAGGCATTGTAAAATATTATTATATTTTCTCAAGCACTCTTCCTCCCAATTGCATATATAGGAAGCTTGTTCCTTGAAATGCTCCATTTTATCATATAGGATGAACACGTAACTACTATCAAACTTATATGATGCAATGTCTAAATGCATAGCGGAAGCCCTTGATTCATATCTGGAAGAACAATCATACTCAATTGCCAACTATTTAGGAGGAATTCTATCAAGAAAATCTCGAGGAATGGAAAAGTGAGCAGTAGTTTGTTCCATTTCATTGCCTTTCACCTCCTCCCAATGACCTCTATCTACATGTCCTTGTAACTCTTTCAAAGTTGTGGCAGCACATACTACATCATTTGTGACAAATTAGGATATTGTACTCGTAATTCTCCATGGTGCTCAGGACTTTGTACTGGCGATTCCTCGTTTTGTTCAGGAGGGTGTAATGCTAATTCCCCATGGTGCTCAGCAAATTGTACTAATTCCTCGTTCTGTTGAGGAGACTGTACTAGAAATTCCACATTATGTTCCATTCTATTACGTTTCCTAACGTATGTTTTATGAACATGTGGTTTTGGAAAAGATATATTTTCATGCTGGTCGATATCACCAATCTCTATTTCAGTAGCATGGGGTCGACATAAATCAATAATTTTTTGAAGTGTGCCCAGGAAACTAAATTTAACCTTCCTCAATTGGCTTTCTTGCAGGGCAGAGTGGACTTTCTTAGCCAATAGATAAGGAATATCTACAGTTATATCTTCCACCCAATTTATCACTAACCGCATACATTCACACAAAATGGCATGCCTGTGATGATTCAGAATTGTCCTAAGGACAATCTGAATCAATGTTTTCTATATTCCAGGAGGGACATCTTGCACTTTTAAACCATTCCTCGGAACATTTACTTATCGCCCACAAATTTTACTGGCCATCGGGTTCTTCTCTTGTCTGGGGGTTTTCCTTGAGCTTAAAATTGCTCCCCCTCTGCATGGAATATTTGTAGCTCTGGAAACCAAATCAGGTTCGAGGTATACCCACTTCCCAAAAATTATGAGTTCTATATTCCTAGCATCATATTTCGAAATTGCCACATCTATCTCCTCATCAACATAATTGAACATTCCAAACAAAAATTTGAAAACTTATTCTTTCCTCAAGATAGTTTCCATACCTAGTGGCCACATATTTGCATCTCTCCATGCATCAGAATACTCCTGGAATTTTTTTACTGTTATCCTATCATTTGTGGACGATTGTGTTTCAACTGGGGTTGCAAAGGAGGATGCCCGTGTTTCAGCTGCGATCATGGTAGAGGACGCCCGTGTTTGAAGTTCAACCATAGTTATCTAGGTTAGAAGCGGAGGTGAGGTGATGCACATTTACTGTATTTCAGGCTCACAAATTATGCCCGCAGACTGAATTTCAGGCTCACAAATTATGCCCACAGACTGAATTTCAGGCTCACAAATTATGCCCGCAGACTGAATTTCAGGCTCACAAATTATGCCCGCAGACTGATTTTCAGGCTCACAAATTATGCCCACAAAGAGTATTTCAGCAACAAATTAACGCTTTTCTTGGGTATGCACTTTGCCCAAATTCTATTTGAGTGTATTTCCAGGTAATAATACATGACTTGGGTATGCACTTTTCCCTATGCCGACATCAAGCCTTGTCACCGGAGGGAATTTTATAATTTGGTTGTACTTTGACATTAAAAAGTGTAAATACATAAGCTTTGAATTTTTATAAATGGGTTGTAATTTGGAATTTTATAAACTGGTTGTACTTTGACATAAAACAACACATAAACATGAGCTATCACTTTTTAGCATTGATCAAATTTGAAGGGTGGGTCTTAATTTCAATTGGAAGGGTATGTGTTCTTGGAGCACTTCAATGATGAAGGGAAATATAAATAATTATACTTCAATTGACAAGTATAAATTAACTAAACCCTCCCCCCCAAAAAATGCAA